>CM031242.1:881313223-882788789 GCA_018340775.1 Taxus wallichiana var. yunnanensis
TACATCACATTGAAGTCTTGTACAATTGTCACCATCCTTCATGCAAACATATTCAAATATCTTTTCTTTTGTGTTTCTTTCTTCCTTAATTCTTTTGCAATAATTGGAAATGGTCTCATCTCTTTGACCAGGTTCAACTAATGTCCTCAACCAAACACATCCTTCATATATCTCATTAGCAAGACAATCCAATTCATTTTCATCAAGCCCGCATATGCACTTAAAAAATTAGCACTGAATTATTTTATTGAATTTTTGTGAATTCATCTTGGTTGTATTTTTTGGGTGAACATGCTAATCCACCCAATCTATATAGTTCAAAAACAAATTCCCACTTTTCCCAAATAGAATTAAGCAAGTACACAAATGTCAACTTATCATGCAAAATTTCTTCTTTTTCTATTTCAAATATATCCAAGCACCTTTTAATGAACCCTTGCATTTAAATTTATTACAAGCATGAGTGTTAATTTCTATTTAACTATAAATATTCAATAAATATAAATTTGAAATAAATTTATAATACACACCTTCCACTCGTTGACTATTCATTTCCCCTTCCTGGATGTTTGGGTCTTCCACAACTTATCCATAGCTCTCTTTCTTTTGATATCATATCAATAAATTGTGTCTCAACCCACACTCTATTTTCCCGATTTTGTTGCTTGCAAATAACATATATGTACTCAATGGAACATTGTGGGCCATGATTCTAGAATTTCTCATTCTATAATGATTGTGCACATCAACATATTTGGGATTGCAAAGTATTTTCTTTTGGGCACTAATGGTGTGTTGCCCATCTAATATATAAAAATTGATGTTCTCATCCATGAGATCCTCCTCTGTTATAATTTCAGCAAGTTGTTTTTTTATCTTATTGAAAGGAAGAAGTATTGCATCTCGAGGAGTTGTAATCATATTTTGTATCATTGAGGAAACTATTTTTGAAACTTCATCTTCATCTAGCTTCCTGAATTGGATATCTTTAGGTGTAATTTCACACCTCTTGAACATCAATAGAAAACACTTTTTCATCAAACAAGAAATGTTTTACCTCTTCACTAAGTTCTGGAGCTGATTTTAAAAAGAGAGTCTCTACTTTATTTTCAACTTCTTTATTTCGATCACCAATTCTAACTCATATTGAAAAATGCATATCATTATCTTCCAATAATAGTATTCAAGAGGGAAAAATGATCCTCCCAATCTCCCTAAAATTATAAACAATATTTTTTATATGGAATGGTAGGCTTACTGTTCTCTTCCAATAATAGTTTTCAACCTCATAGTAAAAATAATAAAGAGGGAGAATGGGAGGTCTCCCATTCTCACTCATATTGAAAACTTATTATGAGGTAGAAAGGAGATCTCTCTATCTCAACATGCAAATAATAATTTTTATCCCTCAAAATAAACTTACAATCAAAAGAGTAAATGGTAGGCCTCCCAATTTCCCTAAAATTATAAAAAACAATTTCATGTTATGTGAGGCATACCATTCTCTGAATCTGATAATGTCTTTCATGGAATGGTGGCCTACCATTCTTTTCCAATAATAGTGTTCAATATCAAAGAAAAAATAATCAAGAGATAGAATGGGAGGTCTCCCATTCTCACTCATATCTAAAAATAATCAAGAGGGAGATGGGGAAAGAGGAAGAATGGGAGGTCTACCGTTTCTAACACATATATAAAAAATAATTGAGAGGGACAATGGGATGTATCTCTTTCTTAGAAAATGGGTCTATCCCTTTCTCTCTCAATGTTGAAAAAATAATGTTTCTCTATCAATTTTGAAAAAAACAATGTTTCTCCCTCAAAGTAAAGTTATAATCAAGAGGTGAAAAGAGAGTCATGTCATTCTTCCTAATATTATAAATCAAATTTTCACAAAATGGAAGCCTACCATTCTATTCTAATAATATTTTGCAACCTTAGAGTAGAAATAATGAAGAGGGAGAATGATAGGTCTCCCAATCTCACTCATATTGAAAAATAATTATGAGTTAGAAAGGGAGGCCTCCCTTTCTTCCTCAATATAAATAAAATGTTTCTCCCTCAATAAAAAAACAAGAGGAAAAATGGGAGGCCTCCCAATCTCCCTCAAATTATAAATCAATTAAAAGGGATTAGAAGACCTCTCATTCTCAATCTCTTATTATATTTTTCCCTTACAAAAAAATTGAATCAAGATGGAGAATGGAAGGCATCCAATTATACCTCATTGTAAAAATAATTAAGATAGATAATGGGAGCTCTCCCTTCCTCCCTCATACTTTTTAAAAAAATTAAATTTTAGAAAGGGAGGCCTCTAATTTTACATCAATTTCAAAGAAATCAAAAGAGAATGACAAGCCTCATTTTCTATCTTACAAAGAATAAACATTGACGACATAGAATGGGAGGCCTCCCATTCTTCTTGAATGTGAAAATCAATCAATTTTTTTATATAAAGTAGAATGAGAGGTCTTAATTCTTTCTTAAAAATCAGAACTTTGAGTGAGAATCAACAACCTGCCATTATCACTCAAATAATTTAATTTGATGGAGGATGGGAGGCCTCCCATTCTCCCTCAAGTTCAAAGGAAAATATAATGTCTCACACTCTCAGTCAAAGTAAAATAATGTTAATTTATAATGGAAGGCCTCTGATTCTCCTTAAATTTTAAAACTTTACTAATAGGGAGAAAGTGAGGTCTCTCATTCTCCCTCATAATGATGTGTTTTTAGAATATTAATTAAAAATAATAATGAATATTCTAATATTTAACTTATCAACATTCACCTATCAAAAACATAATATTCTAATATTCTAATATTTAATTTAGTTTCAACATCAATAAAGTTATATTGATTAAACATTGTTAAATTATTACATTAATTTAACATTGCTAGTTAGTTTAGAACTTTATTTTACAATTGCTAGCTAGCTAGTTTCAAGGTAATTTAAAATTTCAATAACAATATATTAATTTAACATTATTACAAAAATATTAAAAATTTAATATAGCATGTTAAATTCAAAAATATACCTAAATGACTATACATTAAATAATATTCACTAAAAATATTTAGAATGAACCACTTAAACTCAAGTATTTGTAACACCTCACTTAATCACACATAAAATAATTTCTCTATTATTATTTTAGAATTATTCATTCTACTTCTTATAATTATTATATTTGACCTATTTAAATTTTTATATCAACCTATTTTTAATTGTTCTACTTCTTATAATTATTATTTTTACCTATTTAAATTTTTATCTATTTTAATTGTTATTTCATGGTGTCTAGCTATATTTAATTTATTTCCACTATTTTAATTTATGTATCAATTTTTTAATTTTAACTTTCAAATTCAATCCCCATCATTTTAAATTTCAATTAATATTGTCAAATGTAAATCATTTTTTGTATTCACAAGTAAATACATAAATGTGTATTGAATAATAACTATCCCGCCTATTTTTATTTTAAAAATCATAATGAGGTAAAAATGTAATTATTTTCTAAAAAAGATATCCTACCTATTTTCATTTTCAAATTTGTCTCGCCTCATTTTGAATTTGAAAGAGTTTTCTATTATAAATTTTAAACCCAACATGTTTTTATTTTCAAATTTTTATGGGAGTCAAAAAGTGATTATCTATTAAAAATAGTTATCCCGCCTATTCTCATTTTCAAATTCATCCCGCCTATTTCAAATTTGAAAAATCCATGCAAAGCATCTAAAACACTACAAAAAGGGTTTTTAAAAGTCAAACATTTTTTCCATTTCATGAATTTAGTTTTTGCAGGATTACCAGATGATGAACTCCCAATGCAATGTTATAATCATGGAAGGAAATAGGATTTGAAATTTATCTCAATAAAAATAGAATGTTCATCAATGGAAGAGGCTACATGATTTGAAGGTGATCTCAAGATTAAAAAAACGTTCAATCATGGTAGCAACTACAAGATTTGAAAATGATCTTAGAAAAAACTAAAGGTTGATCCAGAAAATATCAAGTTCATCTCAACTACACATGACATTATTTAAGATTATCTTTGAAGTGGAATATATCAGAGTTATATGCATCTCAGTTTCTAGCAGGAAAGGAACAACATATTAATACAAATACACGTTTTACAGGTACCATTTCTCTACATTTTCCATATTTATTTGAATATGATTAAAGATGTTTTAAAAAAGAAGAATACCTATAAATATTTGCTTCTTCTACTATCACTTCCAGTTTCAAAAATTCTTGTTATCTCTTCTTTTCGTGTTCAAAAACAAAAAATCAACTTCAAAATTTATTTTTATTATGAAACTTACCTATAATGTAAAAAACCATGATTAAATATGTTTAAAGAAATGAAGAATACTGTAAATTTCTATATCTTCTGGTATGACTTCTAGTTTCAAATATTCTTGTTATTTCTTCTTCTCTATTTTCAAAAACAAAACAAAAAATCATGTATTGATTTTATTTTTATTATGAAATTTATCTTCATTGTAATGAACTATTTCAAACTCCCACATTTTTAAATGCAATGTGCAAGAAACAAATATTTAGAATTTAGAAATTGTGGGTTTTTAAGTTTAGAGTTATATGCATCTGACTATTTAATGTTAAAAGAGTGATATTTTGACTTCAAGATTAAATAAAAAAATAATATGAATCTATACAAAAAATATTAAATGTATTACTTTATTTGAATAAATTCAATGTTTTTATTCTCATTAACCATCAACATAATTTAAACATTATTTTTCACCTTGAAGCATAATGGGTAGCTTCCCAACCTCCCAATCTCACTCTTAATATGTTTTTTATTTTGAAGAAGAATGGGAGGCCTCACATTCTCCTTCAAATTAAACAAAAAAACAAATTGAAGGAGAATGGGAGGCCTCCATTCTCCTTCTTAATTTTTTTAATTTGAAGGAGAATGGGAGGCCTCTCATTCTCCTTCAAATTATGAAAACAATTATGAAGGAGAATGGTAGACCTCCATTCTCCTTCAAAAATAATTTTTTTAATTTGAAGGAGAATGGGAGGCCTCCCATTCATTCTTTTAATTTTTATACTTTAAACAAGAATGGGAGGTTTCTCATTCTCTCTCAAAGTTGATAAAAATCAATAGTGAGAATGAGAGGCTTCTCATTCTCCCTCAATGTGAAAAATTAGATCAAATTCTCCTTTAGATTTATTTTTCACAATGAGGGAGAGTGGGAGGCCTTTGATTTTCCTTATTTATTCTTTTTATTTTAAGGGAGAATAGGCATCGTATTATCTCATAATGTGAAACATTAAATCTAAGTGAGAATGATAAGATCATCATTTTATTTTAGATTTGATTTATCACTTGGAGGGAGAATGGGAGGCCTCTCATTCTCCTTATTTATTGTTTTTGTTTTTAGAAGAAAGAAAATATTTTCACTATGAGGGAGATTTGGATGCATCATAGTTTACCAAAAATTATAAACCTTTCTATTCTCAATAAAAATTAAATAATAATTGTTAAGGAGATTGGGAGGCCTTCCATTCTCCCTCACTCTCAAAAATAAATGTTGAGAGAGAATGAAAAATTTATCATTCTCTTTTCACCCTTTTGTTCTTAAATTTTATTCCCACTTAAAAAGTATATTTTGGGGCCTCTCATTCCCACTTAGAGTGAAATATTAGTTCAAAAAATCATTCACAAGAGATATAAAAAGACATCATTCTCACAAAGTAAACAAAAATCTACAAGGAGAATGAGACATAAACCCTCAAATTAAAAAAATAATGAAGATTGGGAATGGGAGGCCTCCCATTCTCCTTGAAAGTGATCAATTATTAAAAGGGATAGTGGGGGCATCTCATTGGAAGACATCTAATTATCCCTCAAAGTAAACAAAATAATCAAGATGGAGATTGGGATGCCTCTGATTCTCCCTAAAATTGAACTATTATAAAAAAATATTGAGAACAATATCCCTCAAATTATAAAAAAAAATCAACACAGAGAATGGGAAGCCTCCAATTCTCCTCAAAAGTGAATAACAATGTAAGGTCTCTTATTATCCCTAAAAGTATAAAATAATCAACACGAGAGAATGGGAAGCCTCTCATTCTCCTCAAAAGTGAATAATTATTAAAAGGGATATTGGTGGCCTCTCATTTGAAGGCCTCTTATCATCCCTCAAAGTAAAAAAAATAATCAAGATGGAGAATGGAAGGCCTCCCATTCTCCCTAGAAGTAATAAATTCTTCAAAAGTATATTTTGGGGCCTCTCATTCCCACTTAGATTGAAAGAATAGTTCAAACAATCAATCACAAGAGATATAAAAAGACATCATTCTCTCAAAGTATATATATATATATATATATATATATATATATATATATATATATATATATATATATATGGAGAATGAGACATAATCCTTCAAAGTAAAAAATAATAATTAGAATGGGAGGCCTCCCATTCTCCTAGAAAGTGAGCAATTATTAAAAGCAATAGTGGGGGCCTCTCATTGGAAGACCTCTAATTATCCCTCAAAGTAAACAAAATAATCAAGATGGAGATTTGGATGCCTCGATTCTCCCTAAAAGTGAACCATTATTAAAAAGGATATTGAGAATAATGTAAGGTCTCTCATTATCCCTCAAAGTATAAAAAAATCAACATGGAGAATGGGAAGCCTCCCATTCTCCTCAAAAGTGAATAACAATGTAAGGTCTCTTGTTATCCCTCAAAGTATAAAAATAATCAACACGGAGAATGGGAAGCCTCCCATTCTCCTCAAAAGTGAATAATTCTTAAAACGGATATTGGTGGCCTCTCATTTTATGGTCCGTCAAAGTAAACAAAATAATCAAGATGGATAATGGGAGGCCTCCCATTCTCCCTAGAAGTAATAATTTCTTAAAAAGTATATTTTGGGGCATCTCATTCCCACTTAGAGTGAAAAAATAGTTCAAACAATCATTCACGAGAGATATAAAAAGACATCATTCTCTCAAAGTAAACAAAAATCTACAAGGAGAATGAGACATAATCACTCCAAGTAAAAAAATAATGAAGATGGAGAATGGGATGCCTCTCATTCTCCTTGAAAGTGAAAAATTATTAAAAGGGATAGTGGGGGCCTCTCATTAGAAGACCTCTCATTATCCCTCAAAGTAAAAAAATAATCAAGATGGAGATTATGATGCCTCTTATTCTCCCTAAAAGTGAACCATTCTTAAAAAGGATATTGATAACAATGTAAGGTCTCTCATTATCCCTCAAATTATAAAAATAATCAACACGAAGAATGGAAAGCCTCTCATTCTCCTCAAAAGTGAATAACAATGTAAGGTCTCTCGTTATCCCTCAAAGTATAAAAATAATCAACATGAAGAATGGGAAGCCTCCCATTTTCCTCAAAAGTGAATAATTCTTAAAATGGATATTGGTGACCTCTCATTTGAAGGCCTCTTATCATCCATCAAAGTAAAAAAATAATCAAGATGGAGAATGGTAGGCCTCTCATTCTCCCTAGAAGTAATAAATTCTTAAAAAGTATATTTTGGGGCCTTTCATTCCCACTTAGAGTGAAAAAATAGTTCAAATAATCATTCACAAGAGATATAAAAAGACATCATTCTCTCAATGGAAATAAAAATCTACAAGGAGAATGATACATAATCCCTAAAAGTAAAAAAATAATGAAGATTTAGAATGAGAGGCCTCTTATTCTACTTAAAAGTGAACAATTATTAAAAGGGATAGTGGGGGCCTCTTTTGAAGACCTCTCATTATCCCTCAAAATAAAATAAAATAATCAAAATGGAGATTGGGATGCCTCTGATTCTCCCTAAAAGTGAACCATTCTTAAAAAGGATATTGAGAACAATGTAAGGTCTCTCATTATCCCTCAAAGTATAAAAATAATCAACATGAAGAATGGGAAGCCTCCCATTCTCTTCAAAAGTGAATAACAATGTAAGGTCTCTCGTTATCCCACAAAGTATAAAAAAATCAAAATGGAGAATGGGAAGCCTCCCATTCTCCTCAAACATGAATAATTTTTAAAAGGGATATTGGTGGCCTCTCATTTGAAGGCCTCTTATTATCCATCAAAGTAAACAAAAATAATCAAGATGGAGAATGGGAGGCCTCCCATTCTTCCTAGAAGTAATAAATACTTAAAAAGTATATTTGGGGCCTCTCATTCCAACTTAGAGTGAAAAATAATTCAAACAATAATTCACAAGAGATATAAAAATACATCATTCTCTCAAAGTAAACAAAAATCTTCAAGGATAAAGAGACATAATCCCTCAAAGTAAAAAAATAATGAAGATTGAGAATGGGAGGCCTCCCATTCTCCTTGAAAGTGAGAAATTATTAAATGGGATAGTGGGGGCCTCTCATTTGGAAGACCTCTAATTATCCCTCAAAATAAACCAAATAATCAAGATGGAGATTGGGATGCCTCTGATTCTCCCTAAAAGTGAACCATTCTTAAAAATTATATTGAGAACAATGTAAGGTCTCTCATTATCCCTCAAAGTATAAAAAATAATCAACACATAGAATGGAAATCCTCTCATTCTCTTCAAAATTTAATAATAATGTAAGGTCTCTTGTTATCCCTTAAAGTATAAAAATAATCAACACGGAATGGGAAGCCTCTCATTCTCCTTAAAAATGAATAATTCTTAAAAGGGGTATTGGTGGCCTCTAATTTGAAGGCCTCTTATTATCCCTCAAAGTAAAAAAAATAATCAAGATGGAGAATGGGAGGCCTCCCATTCTCCCTAAATAATAAATACTTATAAAGTATATTTTGGGCCTCTCATTCCAACATAGAGTGATTTTTTTTTCAAACAATCATTCACAAGAGATATAAAAAGACATCATTCTCTCAAAGTAAACAAAAATCTTCAAGGAGAAAGAGACATAATCCCTCAAAGTAAAAAAATATTAAATTGGATAATTGGGGCCTCTCATTGGAAGACCTTTCGTTATCCCTCAAAATAAACAAAATAATCAAGATGGAGATGGGATGCCTTTGATTCTCCCTAAAAGTGAATCATTCTTAAAAATTATATTGATAACAATGTAAGGTCTCTCATTATCCCTCAAAGTATAAAAAATAATCAACACATATAATGGGAAGCCTCCCATTATCCTCAAAAGTGAATAAGAATGTAAGGTCTCTCGTTATCCCTCGAAGTATAAAAATAATCAACACGGAGAATGGGAAGCCTCCCATTATCCTCAAAATTGAATAACAATGTAAGGTCTCTCATTATCCCTCAAAGTATAAAATAATCAACACAGAGAATGGGAAGCATACCATTCTCCTCAAAAGTGAATATTTCTTAAAAGGGATATTGGTGGCCTCTCATTTGAAGGCCTCTTATCATCCCTCAAAGTAAACAAAATAATCAATATGGAGAATGGGAGGCCTCCCATTCTCCTAGAAGTAATAAATTCTTTAAAACTATAGTTTGGGGCCTGTCATTCCCACTTAGAGTGAAAAAATAGTTCAAAAATATCACAAGAGATATAAAAATACATCATTCTCTCAAAGTAAACAAAAATCTACAAGGAGAATGAGACATAATCCCTCAAAGTAAAAAAAAGATTTAGAATGGGAGGCCTCCCATTCTCCTAGTAAGTGAGAAATTATTAAAAGGGATAGTGGGGGCCTCTCATTGAAGGACCTCTCATTATCCCTCAAAGTAAACAAAATAATCAAGATGGAGATTGGGATGCCTCTGAATTCTCCCTAAAAGTGAGCCATTCTTAAAAGGATATTGAGAACAATGTAAGGTCTCTCATTATCCCTCGAGTATAAAAATAATAAACATGGAGAATGGGAAGCCTCCCATTCTCCTCAAAAGTGAATAACAATGTAAGGTCTCTCATTATCCCTCAAAGTATAAAAATAATCAACAAGAAGAATGGGAAGCCTCCCATTCTCCTCAAAAGTGAATAATTCTTAAAAGAGATATTGGTGGCCTCTCATTTGAAGGCCTCTTATCATCCCTCAAAGTAAACAAAATAATCAAGATGGAGAATGGGAGGCCTCCCATTCTCCCTAGAAGTAATAAATTCTTAAAAAGTATATTTTGGGGCCTCTCATTCCCACTTAGAGTGAAAAATAGTTCAAAAACTGATTCACAAGAGATATAAAAGACATAATTCTCTCAAAGTAAACAAGAATCTATAAGGAGAATGAGATACCTTATATTCTCGTTCACATTGAAAAAAAAATTAATAGTTAGAATAGGAGGCCTCCCATTCTAAATTCAAATGAAAAAATAGTCAAAAATGAAAAATGGAAGCTCTTCCATTTTACATCAAAGTGAAGAAACACCGAAGATGTAGAAATAATCAAGAGTAAGAATGAGATTCCTCCCATTCTACCTTCAAAGGAAAAATAGTTAAGAAGGAAAATGAGAGCTCTTCCATTCTACATCAAAGTGAAGAAACACTTAGGATGTAGAATGGGAGGCCTCTTAAAGTGAAAATCAATAAAGATAGAGAATGTGAGGCCCCCATTTCCCTATTGTATTTGTTGAATTTAAATTATGTTGCATTAAAAAACATGTAAGCACCATAAAACATGTTTAAATAAGAAACATATAGATCTAATTTAGAATGTGTACTCAATATTTTTGTTTTTATTAGCTATACATGGGAAATTTCATGTTGATGGGAATTATAATTTATACTAACAAATATGTCTACTTTCTCACTTTGATTTTTATTTGCTTTATAGTTTCCTCTTTTTTATCTATATATTATGTTTATATGTATTAATCTATTCTTTTTTTTAATTTATAGATTTCCCACAATGCCTCATATATTTGAAGAAGCACAACATGTTGATTTATTTTCACAAGGATTGAAAGTTGTTGAGGGAAGAGTTTATCCAAGTAGAAAAACTCTACATTGCAGAGTAATGGGAGAAGGTTTATTTTTCATTACTGTAGATAAAGTATTGGATGGGAAAGCTTGGTTGCCTTATTTTTTTGATGAAGAAAAAACATTAGCAGACATAGAAAATAAAGGGTACTATATTGCATGGGATGAGAAGAAAATGTTAGCACATGATGATTCATCAATACCCGATATCAATGATATAGATGAAACATTGAATTGTAATTCAATGGATGTAATTGATTCATATGATGTTGAAATTGAATACAATGAGCACATTAATGGCACATCTGAAAAAGATTGGCTCTAATTTATTGCAAAGAATGTGATACTTCAACAACATTTTTATGTACATGGAGATAATATAGCCATGGGTTTTATATCAAATGTGATTGAGGACCAAATTTTTCAAGGTGAGAAGTTGGGTCCTCTAATGTTTGGTGTGATGGTGGAGAAGATATTAATTTCTTGCAATATTTGTTCATCATCATTGAAACCAAACAATATAATAGCATGACCAATAGAGAAATTGGTGAATCAAAATATAGGGTTTGGGAAGGTCAAAAAGAGGGATGCATTAGAATTTTTTGCCTCATCAAATTCCTATGATCACAACTTGAAATTTAAAGGACTTCAGGAAAATTTAATCCATAACAACTATGTTAGAGTGGGGAAAATTTAAATGTACTTGAAGGAGATATGGTTCATTTTAAATTGTTATATGGAAATCATTTTGGTATTCTTGTTAATATTGTATTCAACCCTTCTTGTTCCACATGCACCATATCATAAGGTTCTCTCATACAATGGCCTGCAAATCAACTAGCATACCTTAGTGGTTCACTGATGGATGTGAAAATGAAGGAAGTTCCAAAGGAGATAGAAGTCAATATGTGGAGTGCATTAGAAGAATCACTTCCTCAATTGGCATGTCCAATTCTGTTGATGTCATGAATTACACATACACAACCTTTGACAAGAAGGCCATATAGACATCACAAACATTTGAATCCCAATGCATCAAATGTCAATATGTCAAATGCAAGATCTACTAAAGATGAAGATGAATTATATTTCTTGGATAAAGTAAGAAAGATGAATTGTTGCAAAAATAAATGTCTTAGCTCCATAATACCTAGTGGATCAATCACTAGAGGTTGGCACAAGTTTAGATATATGAGTGAGGGTTCAAGAAGATATTTTGTGTTGAATGCATTGGGAGAAAATGGATCCATAAAGAGAAATGACATAACAAGGAATAGAAACATTCTTACCATGAAGTTTGACACCTTTGATGTATGTCAAAATGTTTGGTTTAATGCTTTTGGAATACCTAGTGTTGGTGCTCGTTTTGATCTCACACCATTTGCCCTGATTTTCCTCTAATCTATGTGTTATGAAACATTTTATCTCTCAATGTGGATGTTCTGAAGCTTTTACCTCCATTTAAATGCCTTGAATTGTTTTCAGAATCCATTTTCATACCCCTTTTTGAAGAAGTCTTCTAGTTTTCCCTAATTTCTTCAAAATCCATGCAGCTCTGCCGTTTTCCTATTTTTCAAGACCATGGAAGCTCAAGAATGATCAATTTATATTTTTATTCCTTTGAAAATCCAAATCCATGGTTGAAAGATGCTTGTAACCATGTTTCACTTGGTTTTGTTTCACAAAATTTCATCCTTAGTGAAAAATTGGTTTCTGGGCATGAATGGTGAATTTTTGTGTTTTTACGATCGACAAGCATATTTTTCCTCACAAAATATTTCCTCAACATTCGGTGGTCACGTGGCTTCTTTTGGTTGGTCAGGGGATGGCGGGCAAATTTTTTAACTTGTCACTTTTTTCTTTTTTGGCAAAAAGAAAAATTTGGTCCCATAGCTCCGCTCAATTCTGATTGGTTCTTTTGGTACTTACATGGATTCTTCTAATTGGATGAGGCATGATGGGTTTGTTTTATGAAATTTTTATTTTTGGCTACTTTGGCAAAAAAAGTTTGAACTCACCTCGTGGCCCCGCCAAGCTCTAATTAAAGAAAAATTTAAGCGGCAAGGAAAAAGTCTTACTTTGACCCTGCAGAAGGACACGTGGCAAAGTTAAAAGTGGAGATGCGGGCCTTGAAGCAAGTTGGATATTTTTCCCTTTTGGAAAAATGGAGTAAATATTCTAAAATAGAAGTGCACCCTCACAAATCATTTTGAAGCCTTATAAGGTTCTTGAAGTTGTGTCATTGAGACGCGTGGCGGTTTGAAAAGTCAAGAGGTAGGGAGGCGGGCCATCGGGGCAACTTGGAATTTTCCCCTTGTTATTCAAAAGATTAAAATCATCAAAATGACCTACGGGCCCAACAGAGAAAAGTCAAAATTTTCTTTAGTCAATGGAGCAGAGGTGCGGACTTTTGGGGTAAATTGGAAAATTTTTCTTTTGTGGAAAAAGGAGTTAAAAGTGTAAAAGGAAACATGGTTCCACTGGGACCCACATCAGAAACTAGAAGTGAAAGGGTGGAGCTATGGGGAAAACTTGGAAAAATTTCCCTTTTCCAAAAAGGAGGTGAAATAGTAGAATTTAGCCGTGGTTCCTTTGGGACATGTGTCAGGCCCATTTTTCAAAGGTAGAGGGGCGAAGAAAATTGAAAATTTTTACATTTTTTCCAAAAGGTGTAAAAGGTAAAAAGGAACCCCCGTGCCCGTCTTAGATCGGATCTCCCACATATACAAGATACAAATTCAAAAGAAAGATCTCGTATCTAATTTTTCGCCATTTCGCTCCAAATCTCACGAGGATGTGAATTTTTACGGTTTTTTAATCATTTCTTGGAGTCTCCTACACGTAAAATGAAGAGGAACATTAATTTGGTATCCTGGTTGGGTGGGAAAAATCTGAAGATGTCTTTTGCAATCAAGACATGATCTGACCATTGGCTTCGATCTGATTTTTCATTTTTTCTTTCCTTGGCATGCAAAGAACCAAATTTGACAGATTAGAGGAGGAAGTAGTTGGCGTGCGAGATGAAGAATGACTTACCAGGTGAAGAATTGAATGCTGGAAATATTTGGAGAGATTTTCCCTTTGCACACCTGACAAATTTTTCACAAATATGATTCTAGGAGTCTCAACACGCAATGGTGCTTTGAATGTCTCTAGTTTTGGGGAAAACTCTGTTGTAAATGAAGTATTATAAATTGCATGAATTTTTCATGCAAATGGTTGGAGTGTTAGAGGTCGGGATTGATTTTTCTAAGAGAAAATCTTGATAGAACCCGTCCTTCTGAGAAACCATCTGAAGAAACCTATTTATCTCCTTTGTGTTAAATTTGATCATGTCAAGGTGGTGCATGTAGTGTCTGACCATTGACAAGCTCTGATATTGTTCTAGAAACTTTCCCTACTGATAAATTTAATCAAACTTGAGTTAATCTGTGTTATTTTTGGGCAAAATTTGTGTTTGCTTCATTTGAATGTCTACAAGTAGTTTTCTTGTTCCCGTTGCAATCTTACATTGAAATCTTTTTGAATCACACAAGATCTTATCCTTGTGATAGTTTGGTGGCATTTGCAATTTAATTTATCAGAAGATATTTCATTTGATAGTGAAATAAACAAATTTAAAATCATTACGACTCCTAGCATGACTATAAGATTGTTTTTTATCCTTTGAGGGATACCTCAAATAGAGGTTGATAATGTTTAGTTAAGTTTTCCAATTTGAGCCTTCATTTTGGATCCTTTAAGTTTGTGTGAAAAGAGTTGATCTGGGCCTCCATTGAAGCACATATTCTAGTTAAAGGAACATCCTAGCTATCCTGAAGCATTCTATTGTTCAAAATCTCCATTTTTGTAAAAAATCTCAAGGATATAGTGAATCAAGTTCATTTCTGCCTCACCTCCCACCAAAAATTCATTTAAAAACAACCGATCATACCCATACTACCCATGTTTGTCATGTGTGTATACAAATGCATAATTTTTACTACCAAAACATGTAAAAAAATTAAGTTTTCATTGTCTTTAGTGGCCTAAAACTTTCTTAGAAAATATCTCCATTATCTAGAGTGACAACTCGTGAGAGTTAGGTTTTGTTGCATTGATCATATTTTCTTCAAGGTCTTCTTAATAACTTTGCAAGGAAGGATATCTCCATCTCCTCCACAAATAGTAGGCTACAAAAAGGGTCCTCTCACCCTGGTTGAAAAGAACAACCATAAAGTAGTGAGGATAGATCAAATCCTCTTGAGGGTGTTACCCATTTCTCCACATCTGAGTGACAAAGAGCAAGCTACATTTCATCCCTGGCTACAAAATGACACACTACATGCTCTGCTTGTCTCTAAGCTTCCTTTCAAACCTGTGATGCTTCTTAGCTTCTGAGAGAGAATCAATTTGGGTACCAACACCTAGAAGCAGCTTCTTTAAATACAAGAAATAATTTTTAAATGGTGATATCAGGGAAGTGAATGGTAATGTTGGTTTACAAAAATCAAGGCCAAATATTATGGCAATGATTGCTAGTATCGAAAAAAAAATTATGAAAATTTAGATATATCTCCTCATTTGACTCGCTCCATAAATCATGATGGAACAAGAGTTCCTGTAAGGATGTTGCCAACAAATTATACCCAATGTTCAATTCTTAAAAAGTGTAATGCAGACCTTGAAATCCTAAATCTCCCTCCAGTGTCACAGTCTAACTTTAACAAGATATGGTCACAACATTTCCAAGATGTTTCAATTGTAAAGAATAAATTATTTGCAAAGTGTGATGAGTGTGTGGATATTGCAAACAAATGAAAAGCCACAATTGATCCAGAAATAATCAAGAAGTTTCGAAGTATCAAAAATGTCATAATGATTACATTACAAGTTGTCATGCAGACTATTATGCCCATAGGATTGAATCTAAGGAAAACCTTGAAAATTCTTAAGCATTATGCATGATAAGATGGACAAGATGAAGACTTCCATACCAAGGTTGGGGAAGAAGTCTAAGTCAATTAGTAATGTTTGGAACCTCCCAGTCTCTTTAATATGTATGCTTACTCATGGACACAAGACAAGGGGTTTCGGACACTTTAGCCTTCCATTTCTAGAAAGAGGTTCAAACTTCACAGTGACATCAATAGCCTTGTTCCTTTGCATGCTCGAAGAACCAAGTGGTTGATGTATATGGGAACCTATTGTACAAGATTGGGTCTTCAAAACAACCACTACATGATGCATTATTACAAAATGATTCATATGAAAAATGTCAAGTGTATAAGGGTACAACACTGCAATCTATTTCAGAAAATGTATCTGAAACATGTTTTTCACTCAAAAAATTGCCACCAATCCTCTACTTACAATTGAAAATGCTTCAAGTGATAATAAAAATTGTTATTTATTTGGTTTTGTATCAATGTTGATAGTCATAAGGGTTTTTAATGTAGTGTATGTAAGATTTCTGCCAGTAGGACACACCCATGAAGATATTGATGGAACCTTTGGGAGATTATCTGCTATGTTATGGCGAGAAGATACATATTCTCTACCAAAAATCATGGATGCATATAGAACATGTCAGGCTGATTCAAGTTCATTCACACCATACCTGATTGAAGATGTCTATGATTTCAAAGCCTTTGTGGGGCCACATTTACTAGATGGGAGTCACATGATAGTGGGTCTTAGCAAGCCTCAATACTTTAAATTCTATGTCATAAATGGTGTAGTGCCCACTCCTCTTTGACACCTATTTCTACTCTGTTGATGCTCTTTAGCTTCCTAGAGACATGGATATTGATATAGTATTTTGGATAGCATGTGATTAGACTATATGGACATTTGATTATTATTGTGATATGAGTCTTATCATGGATTGTATGGATGCTTCGTTGACACTATTGGATGTTGCAACACATGTTGATTTAGCATTACTTTACTATATACTAACATCGTGGATTCATAGCAGTTGTGATTATGTTTTATGCATCATCTAACCATGTGTACATTGATATTATGGTTTATTGATTTCATGATGATATTAGGTGATCAGTATGTGAATTGTGCAATTGTTGTAAAATGTGAATTGTGATTTTGGATAATTGTAAATGTTTGATTTAGAATATAATTGTGTACTATGATGTATGATGATAATTTTATGATGGATGGTTATACATTTTTGATCTCCTTGATGTATTGATGTGGCCTTGAGGCCGAAGGTGGTATTATTTTGTGGTTGCAGGAAATGAAATTTCACAAACAAGGAGGGACTAGGAAGTCCAACCATGAAGGAATGTCGTGTGTTCACAACATGGTCACCTTGACAGCCATCGTGTTTATGTTTGTATTTGTTTCGTCTTCTTGTTTTTGTCTTTTTGAAGGTCTCCATGGGGGAGCACCTTACATGTGACCATGGGTAGGTATGTGCTTATTTTATTTATTTATTTTGTGGTTTTGTTATTTATTTTATTATGGATGTTGTGACTTTATTTAAGTTCTAATGTACCTTGTAACCCTATGTTCTATGTTATCAATGTACCCCCTTAATTGATTATGTAATTTTTTGAGTGAGATAATGTTTCCCTTATGGTCCTATGTTTAATTTTGTGCTTGGCTTAATTATGTTAATTGTGGGGGATTAATGTTAATGTGATGATGTGGCTTTTGGGGGGTAGAGATTCCTTGGAATATACTTTATTCCTTTCACCTCTTTTATTTTAATTTTTAATTTGGCATTGGTATGTGTGTCATTCCTAAGCCCAATCTCGGATTTGGGCTTTGAGCCCAATTTTGAGAGCTTTAATTGTCCCGTACTCTTTATAATTTCATCCTAACCTAACATATGACCCAAGGGGTCAATAAAGGCCCTTAACCATGAAAAATTGAGAGGAAAAAGATAACTATTTCCCTCATATTTTGATCCTCTAAATTTACCTCGAATGTGCAAAAGTGAGCTTGTGTGCAAATTTGGTGAAGGCATCTCCTCACCTACCTCTTTATGATGCTTTGGTTTGTGTGGGGAATGGGTGATGTGGATTTGAGGGAGATGAAGTGGCATCCTACATGGAGCCACATCACCTCTCCCTCCTTCTTGTCTATTTATGTGCATCCTTTTGATGGTTTTGGGGTTACTCATTTTTGTTACTTTTTGGTTATCTTGCTTCCTATTTTGGCTTGATACTTGGGAGAGGAATTTGCTTGGATCTTGGCTTGGGATTGGAAATAATTTCTTGGATTTTCTTGAAGGATAAAGTTCCACATTATGGCAAGGTAGGGTCTTAATCCTTGTTTTTTTCTTGTTATTTAATTGTGTATGAAATGTGGAATTGTATGTATGTTTGTGTGTGTTATGGGCTTGGGTAGTTTTTCCTTAAGAAAAGGTGTGGGGAGTGGGAATATGGAACCATTGGGGAGATAAAAGGGATTTTTTGAGGTTGTTTTGAGGAGGGAGTGTGGGTAAGGTGTTCCACCTATGGGGAGATAAAAGGTTTAATTTGCTACATTTTGCATATTTACATCATGGAGAGATAAGAGAATTTTGAGTATGTTTTGTGATGTGCACTTTGGAGGATTTGGGTGGACCCTTAACCCACATGGGAGGTATAAGGAGGTGGTCTCCATTATTCCCTCTCCTTTGGCTCTAAATGAGCCTATGTGATTGATTAAAAGTTGCAAGTTTTATTTGTTTGTTCATATGTTGCAACAAATTGTTTGTGAGTGTATGTTTGTAATGTGGAAGTCTTTGTCTTGTTATCATGGTTGTGAATATCCTACATTGTCTCATGGTTGGATCTCGGGGGCTAATGAGGGGGTTGGCTTCACCCCTTCATTTGAATTTGGCTGGGAGGAGAGCATTGCCTAGCTCCCTCCCTTGTTTGTGTGTTGGAGATGGAGTCAAAGAAGTTGTAGGATCTAAAAATTAAATAGAGTTAAGAGATATTTTTGCGAAATTTGGCATGTTGTCTCCACCATTTTGGTGGAGGGCTTGTAATAAAACTTGCATTTTAATTATTGTAAAAATGTTTGTACTTGAATTCAAGATTGAAAGGATTGTAGTCTTTTAATTATTATAGAATTTGTATGCACTTGTAGTCGAAATAATTGGAAAAACTAATATAAAATCAGCCTATAAGGCATGTCTATAATTATTTGGAAAATTAGTGCAAAATCTACCTTATCATGAAAATCTATAATTATTTGGAGACATGTAAAATGTTGAAAATTGCAATGTAAAATATTGAAATTTTGTGAATCATTTGAAAGATTTACATCCATGTTTGATCTACATTATATCATGGATTTCACTCATTATTCTTGTAAGTTTCAAAGGAATTTTCTTTTACTTCCTATATTCTTCTCTATAAAAATAAACGGCTTCAATGTATGTTTGTACCTTGAATAAAATCTATAAATCTCTGTGAAAATATAAATAAGGAAATGATAATGTTCTTCCTTGTTCGTAATTTTTTTTCCCCACTGCATATTTGGTTATATAACTCGAGACTTAGATTTACTTGTTTGTAATCTTTTAGAATTTGATATTTGGTTAGTCGTATCAAATCGGATAGAAAACTCTGTGTGTGTGTGTGTGTGTATACATTCTAGGATATATATTTATATGTATATATACCCTTATTTTTAAAAATATTTGGATCCAAAGTGACCGACGTCGGCCTATCTAATTGTCATCGGTAGTCTTGTCTAAATTGGCACCGGTTACGTGATCGGCGTTGGTCACCCTATGCAAAACTTCTATTCAAAAATGGGTTAGATTCGACCTTGTAATCTCTTTTTGAAACTTTAAACTTGGAAACTCAAATACATGCTTCACATTACAGACAACAAGTATATATATGGATATATACACACATCTATGTACTTATACATATATATACCTCTCGTGAACAAAAATACCAATGAAATGAATAAAATAAAAATGCATTTTGTACATATTTAAATCATTTGCATACCTTAAACAAACAAATACTCCAAAGAAATCTGGTTACACCTCTGCAAATCACAAAAATACATAAGGGTGAACAAACACCCACAACCAGATATTTCGGTAAGAAACTAGTATTAAAACTTGCAAAATAAAACTATTCAAACCATAGGAAGCCATTAAAACTAAAATAATGAAAGAAAGAGGAGAGAAATCCTCCCATTGTAGACCTGTACCATCCCCTTCAAATTAATAAATCCCTTGAATTTTTTTGTCGGGTATGTAGAAGTTTAGATAAGTTAGGAACTTTTAACTAAAGTCTATAATTTAAATTTTGTGCATGGTGTATAATTTATCAAATGGGAAATTGTATGACTAAGGGGTAAATGTTATGAGTAAATAATTTAAATGTGTGGCATGGGATAAATTTGTCTTTAGGAAATTTATTAATTGAACTTAGGAAATAAATTAAAGGTGGCATTAGCTTACAATTCTAATGATGTGAGGTGAACCCTTAATGGGTGGAATTTAATTAATTAAGGTTTGTGAATAATTTAATAAGATGGTTTTAAAAAATTTATTAACCTAAGGTGGGGAGATTAAACGAAATAAATTAAGGTTGAATTAATTAATTAAATAAAATTATTTGTGGGATTAATTAATGGAATGGAAGATTAATAAATTAATAATACCGGAGTAGATAAACTAAACTAATTCAATAGGAAATGTATTCAACATTTAAGCAAGTTATTTTATTAATCGTAATTAATGAAATCAAAAAAACAATTGTCATAATTTTCTAGTGGAGTGTCATTGTTTTAGCATGGGTTGACGTGGCAATTTTCGGAGTGTCACAAATGGTCTAATGATGCAATACAAAGCAACCAAAAGGGATCTTGCATGGTCTAATCCTATCAATGCGTACATTTCCTGATGGAAACCCAAACTTGCCTAAAGGGAAACCTCAACTAGTGCCATTTAAGACATTGAAAGAGATGGATGAACTAAAGACAGGAATAAGAGCCTATATTAGTCAATGGAGTAAAAGTTCTATAGATGGAGGGAAAGCATTTTGGTTACCAAAGATAAGGTATTGGGAAAATGTTTTAGATGCTTTAGATAAGCCCTTCATCAATAGTGATATGTTAGAAGGTGATTTTTGGCCAAGAACTAGACAAAAATCAAATACCAATAATGATTCTCATTTTCTCTTGGATGATTACTTGAGACAAAATTTCCTTACCAATGAAGAAATTTATGTGGGACCTAAATGTAAACAACCAAGAGATGAATTCAATCCAAAGGTAGATGTGGTACAGGGACAATTTGTTTTAATATGGCCAAGATCAAACAAAATCCCAATATGGATGGGTAAAGTAGAAGGGAATGTCTACCCTTGTAAGGATACTAGGAGTGAGACATATAAGGTAAAGGTTTGATGGTGGACACCAATTGGAAAAGGGAAATCAGAAAAAAATAAAAATTGTATGAGGATTGCTTACATAAAACAAAAGAATGGAAAGAAGGAAATGAAGGAACAAGTGACATAGATGTGAATAGTATCATTTGGGCTTGGTCAAAAAAATCAGGATGGAATCGAGAAAGAATAATAATAATAGAAAAGGGACATGCAACCATTAAATAATATCGAGTACAACTTCAACAAATTGAGGATAGCCAAAGTGATAATGATGTTGAATGATTTACTATAGGTAATGAAAACTGTGTCAAAGACAATATGTGATATTTTATCTTGTCTCAAGTTATGGGTTTTATGAAAATTTATATTTTTGCACTTAAGATGATGGAAATATATGTTTTATGCAATCATTATTAATATTATTTTTCAAATAATATTATCTTTATCTTGATGTATATCTATTGTATGAAAAAATGATATATTCCTTAGGAGAATGTGTTATCCAAAATTCACCCCTCAAGGTAATTTTGATAACATGCATCAAATTATTCAGTCCCAAGCAAGGAGATTGATTCAAGGACCGAAATCATGTTTTTGGGGCCCCCTCGGCTTCTCTCTAACTCTCCCATCCAAGAAGAAATCCCAACAAGTTGAAAAAATGGAAAAAATGCAGAAAATAAGGTCACAGGACTGTTTTAAAGCATTTTGGTCTGAAGGGTTCGGGTCGTACTGAGGTTCGTCGTACCAAGCTTGGGGCCGAAAAAGCAAGAAAATCGGCTAACTATTTTGTCCCAGGCAGTCCGCGGGACAGTTGGGATGTCGAAAGCGTGAAAAGCCGAAATGGCCGAAAGTGGAAAAAATCATCAAGTTTTTGTTTTGCACGGTTTTGGGACATTCGGGACAAAAGTACGCGCGGGACGTGAATCGGCCGATTTGCCGACAAACAGTCCATTTCGGGCGGTCCGGAGATATTTGTCCCAGATGGTTTGGGACATCCGGGCCAAAAGTACGTGGAGGACGCAAACCGGTCAATTCGGCTGAAACAGGGGACTTTCGTCTGTGACAGTTGGGCCAAAAGTACGTGAGGGACGCGAAAAGCCGAAAGAGCTGCCAACGAATGGAATCTCACCACGTGTCTTCACCTCAAACAGGAACAAGGAAGGTCGATTCGGCCGAAGCAGGAGATTTTCATCTGGGACATCTGGGACAAAGGTACACGCGGGACACGAGGGACGCGGAAAGCTGAAGTGGCCGAAGGCAAAGAAGAAAAGTCAACGTTTGACCCGTGAAACTTCAAACGGCCATAACTTTTGACTCCGAGCTCGATTTTCACAAAATTGGACTTTTTGGAACGAGCACGACGTCCTCTACACCACAAAAACTAGATTTTTTTTTTTAATGAGGGTAGATATATTTAAATAAAAGAAACATATTCGGCTCCAATCAAGTTAATGCTCATTCCGTTAAATGACAAAAACGCCTGCTAGACCCAAAATAGCTGCCCGCACTCAGAAGGCCATAACTTTTGCATTTCTCAACGAAATCGCACAAAATTAGTACCGTTGGAATTGTGGCTCGAGTCCAATGCACAACAATCAAGAAATTCTAGATTTGATGAGAGATTGATCAAGATTTTTAAGAAAACGTGGCTGGGTTCATAACAGTGTTTTATTTGGTGGTTGGGAGTGCAATTAAGAGGCATGGTCATCATTCTTTCTCTGCTGCAGCACCTGGGACAGTATGGGGAGCCTTTTAAAAGTAATATATAATTATTTTACTCCATTTAATTCCTCTTACAAGTGGTTGAAGGATAGATTTTGGGATTTCCATTTTCCCTTCTCTTTCCCTTCTCATTTTTCTATAAATTGGAGTGTTGGGCTCATTGTAAGTAGAGGTAGTTTTTTTAGCAAAGCTCTACCAAAATTGCTTTGTGAAGCCAATGTGTTGCAGGCCCTTGTTGTGGACTCCTTGCATGGTGATCCAGGCCCTTATCTTATAATAGATTGAACTGTGCATATCATGAAGCAATAAAATATAAGTTTGTGGATGTATCTTCCCTACTGTTGTGTTTTCTTGCATTCTTCTTGCCCCTTCAACCTTGATTACAAGAATATTGTGTCTATTATTATGTTCATGCAGGGATCCATTATCATTGTGTATGTTTGAAATATTGTTGTGAATGTGTTTTGCTAGATTATGGAGAACTGTCATCACCTCTTCTAGTGTGCACTTTACTTCTGCATTTCACACATTTGGAGACTACTCTCACACCCTCCTTTTCTGGTGTATCACCACTTTAGTCTAGGCTTTCATTTTATGCATTCTCTCTCCCTGGCCCCTTGGAAATTTAGATTAGAATAGTTATTTTCCCCTGCATTAGAGTAGATTGTGGCAGGTAGTTTAGGAGTAAGAACCAACTTTCTCGGAGGTCTATCTCAAGTAGCAAGTCCCACAACTGGAGATAGTACCCATGTTATCCAATCACACCGTGAGTTCAAGTATATGCACTTGTATAAACAAAGGGGTGTGATTTGTGATTCGGTGATAACATAATGGTAACAAAACCATTTAACCTATTAATTCATTCATTTCAATATGGTTCATAATAATATCACTTTGAAATAGAATGGTTTTGAAATATGGTCATTCATGCATTAGTGTAAGTGCTTTAAACTTGACTAGTTTTAATGTGTTTTCATGGTTGTGTGATAAACATAAGAATGCGGTAGAGGCCCATTTATTATTGAAGGAGAAAGCATGACTAGGATAAATCCCCTCATGTTTTTGTGACAAGATTTTATTTGTACACCACAATTTTTATGACAAAGTTCATAGGTAATATAATTTCAAAATAGCTTCCTCCTTTGAGCCACTAGTTCTTTACCAACTATACCTATTGGTGTCTTATGCCATCATCATTTTTGTTTCATATAATGGATAATAATATGATATGTTCCTTCAGACCACACCATCACAACATTACATGGAAGAATACATATGATAATTGGCAAGAAGTGAATTGTCATGTAATTGTTGTCCGTAAAACTATGCATCTAAATAATGAATATCCTCTTTCCTTCCTCTTTAAGTTTAAAATTTATGAAATCCTTTCTCAATGATATTGATAGAGTTAAGAGGTTAGAAATTAGGTACAACAATATGTATCATTGTTGTGAAACAATAATGATCATAAAATATTATTTCATCTAAATATATTGTTGGTAAAGAAGACTACAAATATTTTTTATTGGATGGTAAAAATAACTTGAAGATGGTTGATACTTTATGGTAAAAATAATGTGTATTATTGACATGAAATCAACTAAGTTGAATATGTATGGATTTCCATAGTTATACTTACTAGGTGATGTAAATATTAAGTATGATGACTAAGGATTTTTTTGAAATGGATGATCTGTGTAAATAGATATATTCCTCAAATAGAGATCATTCTGATGTTAGATTCTGTAGTTTTCCAATCCAAAACTGATGCATAGGGGTTGAACTATTTTCTGGAGCATGGGAAGAGATCATAAATAATACCTTAATCTCTTTGAAAAATACTTATGGAATCTTGATCAAAGTGTTTCACATCTAATGCACCTCAATCTATCCTTTCCTTGTGGATCCCAATGAATATAGTTTGTTCTTTCTAACCACTAAGAAATGGTAATGCATGATTTTTTTAGTACTAGATCTCAAAAATAAAAAAATAGAATAACGTGTGTGGGAAGATTCAATGGTCTATGATCTACCCAACAGATTCAAGTTGTATGTAAATCTGTTGCCATATATACATTTATATATGTTACAGAAAGCAATTCCATTTATTGGATATTTGGAGAGAATGCAATGTTTAAATAAATCACAAAAATTTAAAGCATACGATTCATGTATCAATACTAACCTTGAATTAGACGAAGCGGGTGGATATGATCTCCATTTAATGCGAGGCTAGGTTAATAAAGACATTATTGGGAAATCTACACAAAATGGCCAAAAATCTGCTAAAATCCCCATGAAAAAACTGCACTCCACATCGTCTAAAACCCTAGCTGCCGAATATCCGAGCTTGACCTCTGGTTTGTGTATTTTGAAAGAATCCCTCGATCTTTCTAACCCAAAAAATAGATTCTTAAGTTACAAGGCTTCGTATTCAAAACCCTAACCCTATTTATAAAATAAAAAATGATTTCAAAAGTGAATCTAGAGATGTTAGAAATAGTTTCCTTGTTGTAATACAATGGCGCTCCGAACGTAAAAATCCCAAGTATAGAAAATAAATCCAAGCATACCAACTAGTTTTTTCAAAACCATTCTAGTTCAAGTTCATATCAATTGGTTCGACTAGTTCATTAAAAATATTGTAAACCATTAGAAAAAATAACCCAATAACTAGTTTTATACTAACTCAACTTATTTAGTAGTCTCGAACTTCTTAAATGTGTCGAGTTCACGTACTAGACTAGTCTGAACTAGTTGAGGGTAGGTTTTGCCTTAAAAATGTTTTCCCAGTTTTTAGCTTGTAAGTTCTCCCTAGAATTTTTTTGCAACCCTAACCCTAAAATTATGATATATAGATCATGTTTGGAACAACAATGGTTGAATGATCTCATCTTCGTGCAATGACAACCTCGGTTAAGGCACAACCAATTACTAAATAGGATACCTGATACATATCCCATTGTCTTAGATAATATTAATCTAACCTCATAATGGGTAGAGGAGATTCACACTGGAATAATTTGATCCCGATGACTTGGGGTGGATGGATTTGGATGATGAACCACTAGAGCACCGGACATGACAAACACTAGTTGTGCTACTACAACTACTGCAGATGTCCCTAAGGAGTCATGTATTGAGCAAAGGAACATGATGACATTGATAAGGATGAGGATCCCATTCTTAGTAGTGGTGTTGAGTTCGATGATTGATATTAAACATGTAGTAGCTTGTAGCATTTTTTTTTAATTTATTGGTCATTTAGAACCTCATTGTTTATGTATTTTGTTTCAGATATGTAGTGCACTCGGTGCCATTTTTCTATATTTACCCTTACATGGTATATACATAAGAAAACTTTGCATATTTTATCTCTAATTGTTTGTAATCATGGTTTGGAATTTTTAAAATTTCTTGTTTTCATTAAAATAGTAATAAATTATGTATTTTTTAGTAAACCAGTTCATAAGTTTTAAACCTAGATCCGACATTGTCCGATTCCACCCGGTTCCGTTCGACCTCTAGAGGATGATGGCCCAAGTTTTAAAACATTGGTACCAACACAGGAGAGAAAAGGCCTAAAACAATAGGATTTTATGATTTGAAAATGACATGGGTGTGAGAAAGTTAGTACCTTGAGAATACGACCGAGAATGGAGTTATGCCTCTTGCATAAAGACCAACAATCTCTCATCTGAAAGTAATCTTGCACATTATTTTCATGAAACCACCATTTCTGATTTCCATATATATATTGAACTTAACAAACAAGAAAACCTAAAATTTAACTAGTACAAAAACCATCATTTCCATATATATTGAACTTAACAAACAAGAAAAACTAAAAATTTTGGTCAAATAAATACCATCACATCTACAGAGAGATGACTGGAATTACTTAAGAAAAAAATTAAAAGATGCATAACAATGTAAGTGATTCAAACTTAAACATATTGAGCTATCTTCTTGTTAGGTTAATTAATTATGCATAGTATATATTAATTATATTAATTAATTAATGTTGTTATATGGTTTTTAAACCATATTTGTCTTATTCCATAGTTATAGGATTATTTGTTGCATAGTTGCAACTTAATCATTTGTTTGTATTAATTTAATTGTTGCTTCCCGGATGTATTATGGAAGCTATTGTATTTTTGGTTGTACCTATGCAACCTCTCTTTTGTTTGCACATGACTATACAATACCTATAAGTATTGCAGTCCATCTATTGTAACCTGGTTGATTTCACATTAATATAATTCACAGGCTACCATCCTGTTTTGTGAAATTACATTTGGTTTCAGAGCAGGTTGAAGGATATTGGAGGATTACAACAGAGTTTGAGGAGCATTGGAGAATCTTGTGCAAGAAAAAGAGAGCCAGAGTTGTCTCTATAACTTCCCAGCCCCATCCCCTGCAATACCACCATCAAATTCCTCAAAACCACCTTTATTCATTGCAATTAAGGTTGAGGAGGATAGAATTCACCAAGGAAGAGATTACAAGCTCAAAGGAAGGAAGAAAATGATCTAAGGTGCCATACACACTCAAAACCACCTTCATTCTCACCAAAACCCAAGGGTTTTTTTCTCTTTGCTGGAATTTTCTCTTATGCCTTTCCAAAACCGTGGTTTTTAAGAGGTGTGGTTTTATAGTTTAAAAGTGTTTAATTACATTTTGCTCTTTACTTATACTTGTTTAGCTTAGCCACCCAAGTGGCTAGCATAAATTTTGTAAGACACTTCCCATCAAGAGAGGTCAAGGGGTCAAATCCCCCTCCCTCACCCATTACCAAATATAACTAAATTTAGCGAGAAAAACCCTATTTTAGGAAATTTATTTTTTTCCTCCACTCTGCATATTTTTGCATTATGAGCACTTTTTTTCAAAGGAGGGCTACCTAAAAAATTCATTTTGAGCTAGTTTTGTACGGATTTTTGCTCAAGTAAGCCATATTGGGCTCCACAGGCCACCAATGCCCGCAAAACAAAAACATTTTCCTGTCATTCAATTTTTTCTAAATTTTTTTAATGTAATTACATGTTTGAGTATATTGTACTAATTTTTAGGTTGTCATAGTCAACTGCAAACTTTGTAACTACTTAGAAACTAGCTAGAATATTGTACTCAAAATCAATAAAAATTGGTTCTGTAACACTCACGAGATCCTAGATCTCATTCACAATGTTCGGTATATACAGTTCCTCTAGGAAGTTACACGTAAATTCATCACGACTACTACTGCACTTAACACCTAATATAGCTGCAACAACGTCATCTGGGCATCGACCCTTTAAATCAATGGGGAGTAATAAGGTCACAGTGCACACACTATGAGCCATCCCATCCATCTGTGAATGATTGCACGACATAAATCTAGACTAAGAAATTATTTGAGTATATAGCAAAGTTATGCACGTGTATGAGGATATTTCTTTGAGCCGGTGTCAATAATCGCACAGACCCCTCTCAGTATTGTCTTGGTACCGTGCATTGAATTATTTCACGTATATTAACGCCTTTTCATACCACTAGGTATATAGAAAGGGAGAGATTCTTCCACGTACACGCTAGGTATATCAAAAGGGCGTGTATATTGAAAGGTTTTGTATATCGAACTGATGGTATATAGATTGGGAGACCTTATACCTGGAATGATAAGAGCCAAACCCTGTCAGTGATCTCTGCAAAATGGGCACCAATGCCCCCAAATTTTTTTTTCCGGATTTATAATTACTCAGAGGAAACAACTATGCTACATGGAAGACAAAAATCAAGACACATCTTGAGTTTGAAGATATCTGGCCTGTTATGAATGGTACTCTGACCAGATCAACTATTGATACAACACAACAACGACAATTTGATAAAGTAGATCAGAAGGCCAAACTCATCATCTTGTTTGGAGTTTCGACGATGTGCAACCCCACATTCGAGATGCCAAAATAGCCAAAGAAGTGTGGGATAAGTTGAGCATAGTATACGAGGCCAAGAACAAGAATGTTATACTGAATTTACAGAGTCAGTTACACACATTGAAGTTCAAGTAGAATGAAAAAATAGAAGCTTTCTTAAGAAGAGTTACAGAGTTGAGGGCTTCACTTCTAGCCTTGGGAGAAGCGGTCTAAGATGATGCTCTCATTCCCATTGTTCTGAGAGCACTCCCTTCTTCATACCGTATTTTTGTAACAACACTAAACTTGTCAGATATGACAGTTAGTTTTGAAAAATTGGTAAACTTACTACAACAAGAGGAAGTAATGCACAATAAGGATGATGAAGAAGAGAAGACACTTTCTTCACATCAAAAATGGAAAGGAAAAGGTAAAGGAAAACCTAATTCCTATCAAAATTCCCAAAATCAAAATTAGTATCAAGGGGATAGACAATAGAAGAAGCAATGTCCAATTTGCAAAAGAGGACATAACCTACAAGATTATTGGTATAATACTTACAAGAAAGGTTCATCAAGCAACTCGGACCTCCACAAAAATCTAACAAGGGACATTCTAACTACAATCAAGGGAAGAAAAAAGGGAACTAGAAAATAAGACCCCATTAGCAAGGAAATATTGTTGAGCAACAATAATAGTCAGACAATGAAGACTACTTGTTCACTGCTCGATCAAATGAGCCATCCACATCATCTAGTGATGTTTGGTATGTTAATTTGGGGCCACTCGACACATGGCCGGCCACGAGACGGGTTTATTTTAATGAGGGACATGCCATCGAAAAATCATGTTTCATTGGGAGATGATTCTTCATATACAGTTCAGGGATTGGGAACATTTCTCTACCCCTTGGTTCACACAACTGTAGACTTTCAAATGTCTTATATGTCCTGGGTTGACAAAGAATCTACTTTTAATCAGTCAAATCCTAGATCACAACCTAAAAATTGACTTTGATAGTCATTCTGGCAAGAAAACATGTTTAATTCGAGATAAATCAAGAGAATCGAAAATAGTTGCAAAAGCCTCCAATGTGGGATGCATGTTCTAACTTGATTTTGTTCACAAAGATGATCAAGCATTTGTGGCTAAGAAATCCACCTCAGCATAGTTGTGGCATTGGTGATTTGGTCATGTAAGTTTCAAGTATCTCGAGACACTTCATCGATGCAATATGGTACATGGGCTACCATCTCTTCAGAAGGATACAAACAAGTGTCCTCATTGCCTAGTAGGTGAAAAACAAAGAGCTTCATTCTAGAAGAGTACATTTCAAGCTCATGGAAAAATTGACCTGGTGCATACCGATCTTTGCGGTCTGATGCAACCAAGTCATTCTGGGTTTTAGTACTTCATGCTTTGTGTTGACGACTATTCAAGAAAATGTGGATTTTTGTCTTCGCAAGAAAAGTGAAGCTTTTGAAACTTTCAAGAAGTTCAAAGTAGCAGTTAAGAATGAAAATAGTCATCACATCAGAACTCTCCACTTAGATCAAGGGGGAATTCACTAGTAATGAGTTCAAAGACTACCTATAAACTCACGAGATTCGTCGACAAATGCCTCCTCCACACACACCACAACAAAATGGTGTTGTTGAGAGAAGAAATCATACTATCATGGAAATGGTGTGATGCATGATTGATGACTCTAGACTTGCAAAGACATTCTAGGAAGAAGCAACAAAGACAACAGTGTATTTGTTGAATAGAGTGCCCATAGTTTCTCTTAAAGGAGTAACACCACAAGAAGCATGGTCAAAGTGGAAACCATCTATTGCACACCTTAGAGTATTTGGGTGTAAATCAAGCATGCACATACCCAAGTAGAACAGAAATAAATTAGACATGAAGTCACAGAAAATCATCTTCATTGGGTACAGTGAAGAGACTCTTGGGTACATATTGATGGATCCTAAGACCAGAAAAAGTCTACACTAGCAGAGATGTTGATTTTTTTGAGAAGAAAGAAGCTGAGACTCCTCCAAACTCACCAGATGTAGATTTTTCTCTAGTTGTAAAAATTGAAGTTGATGTTCCCTCAGAAGATGAAAGTAATGATGGGGATGATGGTGTTGATTAGATAGAACCACGACCCATGGGAACAATTCAACGTATGCCCAAGTGGTGTACTAGCACATTATGAGATGTAAAAATGGATGCTCCATCAGATACATCCACCCCTGGACCATGGACTCACAAGTAAAGTAAGAGAAGAAGTTAACTTTGCTTTGATGAGTAGAGTTATTGAATTTGATGAGCCCTCTACAGTCCAAGAAGCCCTACAGTCAAAAGCTTGGAAAGATGCCATGGATTTTTAATATTAATCAATGATGAAGAATAACACTTGGCATCTTATCGATCTTCCACCCAGGTTTAGAAACCCATTGGATGTAAATGGATATTTAAAACAAAGTAAAAATCAGATGGGACAGTGGAAAATTATAAATTGAGACTAGTAGCAAAGGGCTATGCACAAAAAGAAGGCATAGACTACGAGGAGACATTTTCTCCCATAGCTAAGATCAAAACAATTAAAATGATATTTTCTCTAGCTGCATAGTTTGGATGGAAAGTCCATCAGATGGATGTAAAAATTGCCTTCCTAAATAGATATTTACAAGAATAAGTCTACATGACTCAACCTGAGGGATATGTAGTACCTGGTCAAGAAGAAAAGGTATGAAGACTCAGAAATCTTTGTATGGCCTTAAACAGGCACCCCGGGCATGGTACATCAAGATTGATGAGCATCTCATATAACATGGATTTGTTAGAAATCCATACGATCCTAATATTTACCTCAAAAATCAAGGGGAGGAGATTGTGATTGTTGTTGTCTATGTTGATGATCTAGTCATCACTAACATTTAGTGAAGATGATCGATGCAATGAAGAAAGATCTTAATCGATTGTTCGACATGAGATCTCGGGCTAATGCATTATTGTCTTGGATTAGAAGTATGGCAGAAAGAGAATCACATCTTTGTTTCTCAAATGAAATATACCAAGACAACGCTCACGAGAAATTCAGGATGATGGATTGCACACCAATTGCTACACCTATGGAGAATAGATTGTAGTTATCTCATTCAAATCCATCTCCTGAGGTAAGTGCCACTCTCTATTTGCAGTTGATTGGGAGTCTCATTTACTTGACCTACACTAGACCAGATATCAACTTTGCAGTGAGCTATCTATCCAGGTTCATGCAGGAACCCAAAGTTTTTCATTGGAAAGCAGCAAGATGCATTTTGAGATTTCTCAAAAGGATCAGTGGATCTTGGTCTAGAATACAAGAAGAATGACAACTTCTTCTTGACTGGATATTCAGATTTAGATCATGCAAGAAATATTGATGACAGAAAATCCACTTCTAGATTTGTATTCTTTATGGGATCTGGACCAATATCATGGGGAAACAAGAAACAACACTTCATTTCTCGCTCTTCCATAGAAGTTGAGTATCGTTTTGTAGGAGAAGTTGTCTATGAAGTGATTTGGCTACATCGCATACTAGAAGGACTTGGAATACCACAAGACAAACCAACCACCATGTATGTTGACAATGAAGGTGTTCTCAAACTTGTTCGCAATCCAATTTTTCATGAGAGAACAAAGCACATTAAAGTACATGTTCATTTCATACATGAACATGTGTTGAAGCACAACATCTAGCTTCAATTTTGTCCAATAGTTGAACAACGGGCAAACATCTTCACAAAGTCACTTGCATGTGACAAGTTCGAGTTGTTCAGAGAGTTCCTCTCCTCATCTCTTGAGAAAATGCAAAATTAAGGGGGGGAATGTTATGTTAATTAATTATGCATAGTATATATTAATTATATTAATTAATTAATGTTGTTATATGGTTTTTAAACCATATTTGTCTTATTCCATAGTTATAGGATTATTTGTTGCATAGTTGCAACTTAATCATTTGTTTGTATTAAATTAATTTTTACTTCCGGATGTATTATGGAAGCTTTTGTATTTTTGGTTGTACATTTGTAACCTCTCTTTTGTCTGCACATGATTATACAATACCTATAAGTATTGCAGTCCATCTATTGTAACTTGGTTGATTTCATGTTAATATAATTCATGTGCCACCATCCCTGTTTTGTGAAATTAAACTTCTTACAAGTAGAAGTGATGAATTCTCCAGTACACACAAATCTGATCCACTCAGTAATATGCAACCCTGAAAATACACCATTAATAGAACTAAAATTCTACTATTTCTTCTTGCAGTTTTATCCAAAAGCCTTTAAAACCAATATTATTGAACTATGAAACACTCATTTTGTTAAATTAATACTAGAACTAAGATTAATTCGGACCATCGGCACTTCATCCCATGTAGTGTAATCTCACTCTCTCGACCCTACACAACTCTGATGGAAGCCGCTTTAAATCAACAAAGGGAAATTGTAGAGCTAAAATTCAAAGTGTTTGAAGGCTAAAGCATTAGCTAGGAAATTGGAGTTACACCTCTTTGCCATCATCTTCATAGGGTTCGTCATTAGGAACTTTGGATTAGGGTTTTGCATCTCTGGTTTAGGGCTTGGCATCGATGGCTCAACATATGACTAAATTGGTCATGGTGAAGGTTTTTTGTTTTTCCGGTTTTCTTTGCCTTGTTTTCGAACTTGGAGGACTATCTCCTCTAAAATCCCCTTGTAAATTCTTTCTACTTTAATAAAATGGTACTCGACGAAATCATCTCGCATAAATAGAAAGGATACAAATACATATGATACAATGTTAGCCTTATCAACAAAAACAATGATATCCCATAAAATATAGATTTATAAATAAGGTGCCATGTTCACATTCCTTCACGCATAAAAATCTAAAAACGTGAATTTTTTTAATTTGAGGAATTGTTTGGTCAAAAATTTTAAGAAAATTCCTCACATGTGTCAGTCCCTCACATGAAGATGATGGGTAAAAAGGAATATAAAATGATACTTTATAAAAGGAATTGATAAGGAAAGTTATTGCAGGTTGGGCGGATTAAGTTCAGTCTCACTAGGTGGTTCATAAAAATTTGGCTAAATTGCTTCATATTCCTAAGATACAAGGCATATAAAATCTATCTCTGTAAGGTTCAAATTTATATATTCGCATACTAAATCAACAAATTCTTCACCGTGACGATGAACAAGATTTTTTTGTATAAAATATCATTAAAAAATTAGCATGACAACTTTCGTGTGGGTTATTTTTTTTTTTTTTAAATGTGTTTTTCCAAATTAGTTGGGAGGTGCTCGGGGGTAAATTTGATGGGGGTTATTTTGGGAATGGGAATGAATGAATGAAATACTTTTAATGACGTCCACAAGACCAAGTAGTCTAAGGGACCCAAAGCCGCAGCCCTAAGAAATTTTCAAGTTTCTTTCGATGTCAGATCTTCTACTATGGATCTTGACCAGGAAGCCAGGTGGCTTTTTGGAGTCTTTCCTCATCAAATAACTCATTTGGGTTTCCCACCTTCAAATCGTATTGTGATCGTATATCCTCATAAGCCACACATTCCAAAATGAAGTGTCGCTAGCTTAAAAATAATCAATGCTCTTTTTAGTTTTTATTTTTTTGGATATAAGAAATATTCACTATTGTTTCACTTCTTATCACTTTCAAACTATTAAAAATTATGATATTAGATCATATTAAAAATGTTCAGTAAGAAAATATTGATCTCTTATAAATTTCATTCATGGTGTTGTTGACAATTTTTCCCCCATGCGCAGATTGTCAACCGGACCCACATATGGCTAACAAGCAAAATGGGAAGAAATATGTCGAGCCCAAGAACCCTCTAGACTCAGCCTTACAAGCCTCCAATATGTGAAAATTCCAAAAATTCAAACAATTGAGCACAGGAGATAAAAATTACATCTTGGGATTTTAGGCTAACTGAGCAAAAATAGCTCACCAAGCTACACGATGAGTAGATCAGCTAGTTGGAGGTGTGTAGCGAGGGGGCGAGCTAGTGGTGACTCATCGAGTAGCTCGGAAAGCTACTCGGTGAGCCGAGTTGTTTAGGGTCTTGGAAGACCCAAGTTGGTTCTAAAGTTGTGGATTGAAAGGAGCCATGGTGGTGTAGGGGCCGAGGTGTTGGGTGATCATAAGGTACAAAGATAATCTGTGAGTGGATCCCAATCAAGGTGGACGGCATGCATAATATAGTCTCAAACAGCCAAGTCATGGAGCCAATCGAGTCAATGTGAAGGCTCTTCATTAATCGAAAGAGCTTGGGTTAGCGAAACATGGTGGAGAACTTGACAAGAGTAAGAAGACCGGTAGTTTGAGGTCGGAAATAGCGGTTTGAATTTGTAAAATTTTTAGATCACCATAGATAGGTTTCCATAGACGAAGTTTTAGGATCGCTAAATCCAAGGGCTCGAGCAAAAATGGATCAATCAAGGTGAAAGGATCATGGTGAAGAGCCAAGCCGGATCAATGCAAGCTCAAGGGAAATGTCCATGTGGCAAAAATGGAGGTTGAGCTCCCCAAACTCATCCAAAACAAATATATCACGTCGAGGTGATTCCCAGACACCAAAATCAAAAGGAATGAATTCGAATCGACGTGGCGAAGCTAGGCCGATAGTGGGCAAGGTGAGCTTGGCATGTCAAGCGAGTTGCAAAGATGGAGTCAGCCACATTAGCATAGAAAGCAAACTCACTAGGGGAGCCAAGGAAAGGTAATCGTAAGCATAGCATGGGAGATAAATCTCGAGCTCAAGATGACTCGGCTAAACAAGGAAGAATGAAGATCCCAAAGTCCAAAGTTTTGGACTTTGGGTCAATGTTTCAAGGTTTTCACCCCCGATACAAAGGAACTCATGGGTCTTGAGCAGAAAAAGCTCTAAAACCTAAAATGAGCTCATCGATGTGGAAAATTGTGAGAAATTTAGTGATCGGTGGTAGTCAACTTTGGAGGTTATGCCGAGTTGATTTCAGGATTTGGCGAGTGAGGATCCCGAATGCAAAAGTCCCAAAACCCAAAATTGGGTGAGCACGTGGCATGTGTGTGTGGCTTAGTTGGTGAGCCATTTCGGCATTTCAATCTCATTTTAGGGATGGCTTTCGGATATTGAATGAAGAAAATCCTGAAATGGGTATAATGCAAATTCTCGAAGGGAAGTCTCAAAACCTTGAAAACAATAAAAATCCCACCCAAACGCTTTCAAACGCACACCAAGTCAATTCATTAGACACCGAGATGGGGTTGTGTCAAGTATAGGTGAAAGTGGTGGATATTTTAGAGCTCAATGACATGTTGAGGGTGATTTAGCATTGAATGAACCAACTTGGTTAGTGGGAAATGTGGCTCGATGGAGTTGCGAAACCCTAAATCATGCCCAATTTCAAAATCATATATCTTGAGAAATACTCCACCAACACCGATAAAATTATACTTTCCGAAAAGGTGATTCAAAGAGGAATTCAATGGTGGAGGTAAAATCTAGTAAATAGGTGGGTAGGTAGGAAGAAAACTTAGAGAAGGATCCGGAAAAAAATGGGCATATCTCCATTTACACTTAACCATTTCTTACAAATTTATAGTCATCGGAAAGGTGATTTCAGGATTACAGTAAGGGGTCATCTAATTTCAGATTTTAGGGGTCCTAGACCTCTAATAATGGTAGACATGTAGTGGTATTTGAAGTCATTAATAGATTTTGGTGGAAAAATAGGGGTTTTCGTAAAGCTACAAGAGCTAGACTAGACCAAAGGTGCAATCACATTACATTTCTTCAAGCACGAGGCAAACCATTAAAGAAAGAAGAGATTTTTGAGATATAAAGGCACTCACTACAGGATTAAATAATAATTTTGGGGGATTTTGGGGAAAAATTTGGGAATCTTTTCTCTCTCTCCTCCTTTGCAAATCTTCCACTATAAATTGTAATTAGGGCCACAGTTCAAAAGGTTGGATTTTTCACATTTGCCCCTCCCTTCTCTTCTTGATGTAAGAAAAATTGTGGAGCTCAAGACTCCTATTGAATTTTAATACAATCTTATGCCTTATATCCCCATGCAATGCACTACATCACTCTTTGGAGCAATAATACAAATATGTGGATAAGCTTAGCCCTCTTTTGTGTTTCATTGTTTCTTTCTTGATCTCTCATTACAATTTTGGCTATTTGTGTATGATTTTATTGCTATTAAAAGCTTCAATGGATTATGTTTATGGTAAAATGGATTTGCAATAGGTGTTTTGATCTGTGGCATTGAACCCCTCTTCAAATTTACTTATTTCACATTCATGCAAGGTAGATTATCCAAAGCATTCCTTATTGGTGCATCACCTCCAGTAGATTAGGTTTACTTTCTTGCAATCCTTCTTCCCTGTCTCCTTGGAAAAATTTAGGGTAGGATTTAGATTATTTCTTTACAAATTGGTGAGTGGTGATAGATACAAGAATAGGAAGCCAACCTTCTCCAGAGAGCTTTCCCGATTGCAAAGTCCCACACTTTGGGAAAAGCTCCATGTTATGCAATCACACTAACAGTTTCAATCCATCAAATTGCAAACAATCAGGGGTGTTGTGATTCGCATCAACAATTTTGGCATGCCGGTGGGACAAGAAGTCTTCCTATGAGATTTGAAGGCATTTTCAAGAATTTTGGGTTCCATACTTAGAAGATTTTCAATTTTAGACCTTTCACCTCACATGCAGAGATCCAAATTTGGTGTTCAAGGGTTTTTCAATCTCAAAACAAGTCCAAATTTCACTAGTTGATAGATCAGTACCTAAGCTTTAAAAGGGTATTTTTAGATTTTTTAAATTTTGACTTCGAAATTTCGGAATTTTTTTCTATTTCAGGATTTTAGGTTTCAAGATGTTTCAACATCTCTTAAAGTTGAAATCCAACATCTCAAGGATGCTTCTCAAGCTCATGCTAGTTCTTCTTCTACACCTCAGCCCAATCATATTTTTTCTACATGTTCTCATGTTAGTGAACCCCAAGTCTTACCACTACTCGCACCTCTCAAGTTTGATCTTATTGCTAAGCATCATGATATTCTTCCTCAGATCCTCATTCTCTAGTTGATCAACTTTCCAAATACTCATTGTTACCCTCCTTATCGACTTACCAAGTACCAAGGTCTCCCATTTTGCAATTATCATAGACTTAATGGACATAATGACAATGATTTTTATGCTTTAAAACAAATAATTAAGCACCTTGAGTGTTAGGGTTTTATCTCATTTGTTGCACAACATTTTTCTTCATGCTCATCTTCAATTGTTAAATCCCAATGGGCTCCCAAATCAAATCCCTCGATGTTCAATGAGAATCATTCCATAGTCACTCACGTACCTTCTTAAAATCCACCTATCCAATCCATTCCATCTAAGAAACCTCCTATAAAAATCATTCCATCCCCTCCTCCTCTCAATTCTTCTACGGCATTACCAGTTCTAACTAAGCAACCTCCTCTAAAAATATGTCCATCCCCTCCTCTCAAGCCTTCTACATTATTACCAATTCCAACTAAGAAACCTCCTTTAAAAATTAGTCCATCCCCTCGTCCTCTCAAGTCATATATGACGTTACCCATTCCAACTCAACAATCACCAACCAAGCAAGACCAACTAATTCACTATGTTATAGCTAGTCTCTTTAAGATTTTTCCTTTAAACCCAAAATCCAACCATGGTTCTACTCTTTCTCCTACCTACCATTGTGATGAAAATATGCTTTCTTATGATACATTTCAAGCCCTATCACCATCATAATGTATTTATTTCATCGTCACATAGCTCTCCATCATTGGCATACTTGGGGGCATTGCACTTCTCCCCTTTCTCTAGCACTATCAGTTTTCTTTAGCACCTACTATCATACTTCATGTTTCACGCTTCATGATTAGTCTTTCTAAGAACTTACATACCCTTTGATACACGTATTGTATCATCATTACCCTATGACGCACTCTAGTTCCATGGTTCATACTCGACTACTGAGGGTCTAAATCTGAAATGAACCTCACCGCATTCACTCTTCATGCTCTATGCTTCATGATTTATCTTTCTAGCACACATTCTCAAACCATTTCCCAATGACGCACTCTTGTTTTATGGTTCATTTTTATTGTTAAGGGTTCTTTTATAAATTAACCTCATCTCGTACACATCCATTGGGGGGTACACTACTCCTACCATCTTCACACATTGCATACCATCCCATCACACTCACAACATTTTCATATCATGGCTACATTTACTCTTGCTAGCATTTCTACTTACATGTTGCACTTTGCTTACTATGTTAGTCGGATACTCAATATGTCATTATCTTTATCATATACACATGCATGTTCACTTGGTCTCTAGTTGTGAATGCATATTTCTTATAGGTTCTTACACGCTGCAATGATGCTTGACATTGTACCTTTACCAGTCCCACTAAGGCTCCTGGGGGAATATACGTTTACTACTATCATACATTACAAGTGTTATTGTTTCATCATTTACTACTTCTACTTACTATCACATTACTTTCCATTGATACATACATGCCTTGACATACTATTTATCTTTCTAACATGTTAACGAGTGCTTCATGTGTAGCATTTGATTTGTAGGACTATATGCCACCATGGTTATCTGATACATTTTGCTTGCTATTATTTTCCATTGTATGCTATTGTTTGTGGGCTATGCCCTATGTCTTGTATGATCATTGTATTATTTTGGTCTCTTTGGCCCTAATTCTCTTGTGACATTGTGAGAAATGTCTCGTGTTTGAAACCCGCTTTTTGTGGTTTATCTTATTTACACACTTTCTTGTTACATTATTTTCTATTGCATGCTTTGTTTTCACTAACACATAGTTCTATCCTATGTTGTTTACATGTACCGGGTTTTTACCATGCACATCACCTACCCCCTACACGAATAAACTTCATATCAACATCGGGTTCTCTCCTTTGGGCCACATTCTATTACCATCCTTGCATGCATCCCAAACAAGGGGGGATTACATTGGGTGAATAAAGCACCCATATAATAGTATAAATATCTGGAATAGTACAGTAAAATACATCATTGGCACAAGAACATAGTTACAGATCGGCCTAGAATCGACTTGGGTCAAAATCACAAAGCAAAAACCAACACTTAGAATTAGATAGAAGCACCTAGGCACTTGGGTCCTCCCTTGAGCATTAATGTCCTATGGGTATATATATTCATCTTCTTATATCAGCATAGTTCACACAATTCTTCATATTATTTCTATAGTTACAGGAACAGTCCTCCAGTCATAGAATGCATTCTACCTTCTTCAATCAGTACAGGTTGGAATTAATTTAGAACAATCGAGACAAAAGGAACAATAGGAACAAATCGGGACGTACCATCTATAGTGGTTCTTATTGGGTAGAATCCTAGAAGGATAGTAAAACTAAATTTCTTTCCCGACACTTACTCTTTGGCATGAGATCACCCAAAAAACTCACATTTGGCATGAGATCACATAAAAACTCACACTTGGCATGAGATCACCCAAAAAACTCACACTTAGCATAAGATCACCCAAAAAACTCTTTCTTCGCAAAATTTTAGGACACTTTTTTATCCTTTACACATTTTTACATCATGTGCACACTTTCCTTAACTACTAATTTTACACGCTTTTACATAATTTTGAATACTTTGCTCATATTTTACATATACAATACTTTGACTACTCTTTTTCTCTTCTATTGTAGTTCCATCCTTAATACGTAACAATAACTATCCTATAAAATAAAATATAAGCACAACAACATATACAAGAAACACATACACTTCACCCCAAGGGTCACTTTCCTTTCTTAGTATCCACACTTCACTTTGCAATCATTTTACACTTCACTTGTCCACTTGGCATGTTATTCGCCACATGCTCTATAAGATCATAAGGTACACATATCTTATCTACTTTATGTTATCGAGTATTCACTCAACAATATAAAGTGGGGAAAACATACACACAAAATCATGCAGTTGGGTACATTCTAGGTCCTAAAAGTATGCTAGCATTAACATGATTCATAAGCAAGAAAATTAGTGGTTGACAACTATCTTCGGCCTCTTTTCTTTGTTTCTTATTTTCCATTGGGTCTTACACACCCTACAACCCATTCATAACTTTACTTAGTTATATTTTATGAATTTTGACACTAACTTCCAACTAGGACATAAGCGCCCAGAGAACTCATATCCCCTTTTTTCACCCTTGACCCTTTCTTATCTTACTTGCTCATTTTGGACCCCATCTCTTTTCTCTTTTGGGCATCTTTTTCACTTATGAGTCATCCTTCCAGTTTTCAATTATGAAATTCAAATAAGGTAATCATATAAATACATAGTTATGAATTCAAAATGAGGGACCAAGCACTAAGCACTATTATCATCACCTAAGTTTGCATTCGAAAGGTAATAAATTACTCTAAAGTAATCCATCTACAATCCATTCAAGGTCTAAGGGTTACATCAACTCTGCATACACTTCATAGGAAGGGGAATTTCATTTTATTCCATTCACACACTCTACTACATTGCTACATTCTAGTTATAACTCGCTATCAAGTGCAACTTGTATAAGGGCATCCTATGGAATCATTTTTACACACACACACACACACACACACACACACACACACACACACACACACACACACACACACACAAAAGAGCTAAATAGATTTTAAGATGTAGTGTAGAGCTTGGTCATAATTTCACTCTCGAGGTGAGCATCAGGGTCAGTCTGACTCCCCATTATACATTTTCCTTTTTTAGTTTTAATGTGGTTTGTGGGATTTTACAGGTGAAATTATCTTTTATAGGTTACGTGTATTTTAGCAATCCAGAGTGACTATCGGGTGATCAATAGGGAATAACTACAACACCCTTACGATACAACATAAACCAAATCCAAATCTTTTACACGACCACAAGTGCCCAAATCTAGTTATCAACACCCGTGGACCCATGTCCTATTGCGGGCACCCCTACCCATCCTTTTTGTGAGCTCCATAATTTACTGGAGGATAGTTATGACAATGTTTACATGTTGTTCATCACTTATCCTTGTCCATATCAGTTCCAGATTGTGCGGATATTAGTTAAGTCATATTTTCTCTATATTTTGCTTAGGGTTTCAATACTTTACATGCTTGTTTGCTTGTGGCATTACTATATACTTTATCTTTAATACATCATTTCCTTTGCAATACTTACATTTAATTAATAAAAATTAAATTAAATCAATTGTCAATGAAAAAAAAATCTACATTATTAACCTTATGATATTTTGTGGGCTACATAGAAATCAAAGATTAAATTCATGTGTTAACAAACAAAGAACATGCGCCTTGATATCTATACGAGACTACGCATGTGTTAGAATGAGATGATGTTTCTACCAAGGAAATTCCTTCGGCATAAATATGAGAGATTCAAAAAAAAAATTGAAATTCATTCTAACAAAAAGAATTCTACAAAACAAGAAGAAATTAACCACAGAGTTTGTTTCAATCAAATATTCCAAAGCATTAAGGACTTTTATTAACATATAATGTAACATCAGCCCAAATATTTGTAAATGCACTGGGAGACATTAAAAAAACCAAAATTCTACCATGTGCTCACATTTTAAAAATCAACCACACCTAATCGGGGAACCTTCCTATCATCACCCAATTCTAAAACTCAACTATAACTATATAATTTTTACATACACATAAGAAAGTCAAAATATTCAATCTTATTTAAAAACTTTTAAAATACCAATGTCTTTGCTCTCCGCCACTAGGGATTCATCTCTTTCCAAGGAACCTTATCCCACTTGAATCCCCCTTCCTACAAGGGCTTAAAGCATTAAGTAGTCATGTAACAAAGCTCATAGGCCAAAAAAATCTGGGTATGACTATTGGGGCTCAAAATTGCACCCTGCCCGAGTCATAGACAACTTAGGGATTTTGAGGCAACATGGGACTGTCTCCAAGTTTTGGGACCTTTTTGCTTGAGATATACCTCCAAAGAAGGCCGGTTCCTCTACCTATTCCTAATGCTAAAACTACTCCTAATACATAAAGAAAATCCTAAACTAAACATGCCAAGGGACTAGGGTTAGAAGGAGATGCAGAAAGGGAAATCCTAAGCTAAAAGGGCGGTGATAGCACCAAGAAAAGGGTGACAGACATTGAACATAATCAAATTCAGCTTGCAAATGAAAAATATATACACATCACATTACAACAAAAAAGGAAGGCAAGATTACAAATAAAAATGAGCTAGGGAAGAAAAAATGTGCCACAAAACATTTTTTTATTGCTTAAAGATATGCACAATCCATTACAGTTGAAACAGAAGGCAAGAAATCATCTACAGAGGCAAAAATGAAGGCTCAAAGTTCATATATGCTTGGGAGACCATTTTGACATGGTTCCTTTTCAGATCGAATGTCCATCCTCAATAATGAAAGATCTCTACAATATATATATCTCAATTAAGAGGAAAAGAAGAGAGAGGAAGAGAGAAAAGAGAAAAGGAATGGATTTTCAAACTTTCAACCACCAACAGTCTACATTGAAGTATTCTACAAAGCACATGGGCACCTTGCAAAGCCATTACTATTTCTATTTCATCCTACATAAGTAAATGAAGCCATGCTTCATAAATTTTGGTGGTTGAGCTACTTGATTTTATCGTTTGTGTGCCCAGAGTGCTCTTTTCTACCCTTGAATCTATGTATACCATTTGATCTAATAAAATCCACCAAAATCAGATTTTACCAATGCAAAGTTGAAGGGCTTGAAGAGAGCTTTCCAACGATATAAATTTTGTATAATTTGGAGCTCGGATCAAAAGATATGGCCATTTGAAGATTTATCTATCGGGATGCATAGTAATTTGACACATGGAAGCCCCTAATTGGTTCATGGACCAGCCTTTGCCAAATGTGCTTGATTTTTTATTTTCCATGTGTCTACCTCCAATCGGTTTCTAGTATTGGGCTCCACTTCCTTTCTTTCCTTTTTCCTTTTTCCTTTATGAGATACGAGCCAATGTGAACTTTCCACGTTTATTGAAAATGACATATTGTCCTTTAGCTCTTATCAAATGTGAGCCACTAGAAAGGATCCATGTTTCTTCACAATTTTCCTTTTCAAAACCCTTTGAATGACCATTACAAATTACGAGCCAATAAGAAGGCTCCACGCACTTTACATGTCATTCCTTTTGATTTCCACCTTTGACACTTACAAATCCTTAACCAATAAGGAATCTCCATGCCTTTATGTGTTGTCAGACTTTTAAAAATATTTATCTGATAATTGTGAAGTGTGATCCAATGAGAAAGCTCTACACACTTCACATTGTCAATATTTTCTTTGATCTCCACTGATAATTGTGAAAGATTGGACAATTTGGAAGTGTCATGTCCCTTCACAATGTCAGGACATGTTAGAGTTTCTTAATCCTTTGCATTTTTCTTAGTTTGATGGCTTAACATTATAACTTGCTACCTTTGGGGACTTAGAAACTTTTTGCTCTTTGAATTTTGCCACATGTCTCCCCTTTGACTTTACCGACTTTTACTTAGCCCTGGACCCGACGAAGTATGAATTTTGATTAACTCCAGGGACTTAGAATCTGGATGAGCCAATCACCTTAGGAATTACTAGAATTTTGACATGTAACTCCGCCTTGAGTCATTGATCTATCACCACATCACCACCGATGATGCCGACATTGAATTTTTGGCTAAATGAAAGTCATTTGTCCTCTATAAACAACCCACTAATAGTTTAAATTGTGCTCCCATGGGTTTTGAATGCCAATGGCCGTGCATTTGGGAAATGCAATATGATGGCCTTTCGAATGTCCCAAACTTGTTAAAAATGGCTAAGTCCATTTTTAATAAGTTATTCCAAATTAATGTGGGGGTAAATTTGGGATAACTTGATTTTGGCAACCTCTATGGAAAATTTTTCTGCTAAATTTTATTAGTAGCCTTAAGTATCCATTAGGAATGGAGTCAAGCCCAAACATTTTTAAAAACTGATCAAAAACATTAAAATCCTTACCCCCAAGCCATTATGAACTTAGCACAAATTGGGACTGTCTAAACATGACCTATGGACCCTAAATGAAGCTTTGTAGTTCCACAACTATCTCATTCCACCATTAAACCTACTTGGGCCTAATCTGAAGCTTGAATTGACCATCTCATTATTAAAAAAATTCTAAATTATGTTTTATAAGAGTTTAAAATTGTTCAAAACCAAAGACTTCACCATGTTTCCTCTTAAATTGATCTACCGAGACAAAGAATAACATCTAAAGTTATCTCCAATACGATTTTTTCAAGTTTGAAGAAAGACTAAACTGAATGCTTGACAGACAATGAAGTGCATGCAATTGGCAACTTTGTCCCCGGACACTTACTTCAACCAAGAAAGACGCACAATGGGATCGAACTGGAGTGGACTAGACTGCATACAAACAACAACAAAGCACGCAAAACTATATACAAAACATGGAAAAATCATACATGCTCTAAGTGGAAACATGCAAATTGTGCACAAGCAATTGTTTTATTAAAAGCAAACCTATCCTAACCTACTCTAACCAAACAAAGAATGATCTAGAAAAAAACTGCAATGCAGATTAGGGAGAAATAGCTTCCCTTTCTTACAATTTTAGACCATGTATTTGATTTGACATTGGACATGGTCTTTAATGAGAGTGGAAATTTTTTTGTAACCAATTTTCCACCTTATTTTTCAAGGTATCAATAAAAAATAAATATAATACCTCCTTTAGTTTATCTACATTTGTTTGGATCTTCCTCGTGCTCGAAGTGAGCGTGACCAGTTGTAACTCCCTTTTGGCTTTAAATTAGCCAGATATTTGATTTGGAAAGGACTAATCCTTTTGGTTTTCCCATATTCTTTGTAAATAAATCCATTAATGGATCTAGTTGAAACACTTTCCTCCTCATGGTGGATGTCTGCAAGCTTGTTTGGAACTAATATTGCTTCTTCTCGCAAACAGCTTTGTTTCTACCTTTGTATGCTCATGCTCTGATTCCTCAAACAAGAAGCTAGAGATCTCAAACTCATTTTCCTTGAAATCTTGAGGCCCTTCCATTAAAAGTGCAACAAGCTCCAAACATGTAGAGCAATGAGGATCATTACATTCCATTAAAACAATTCTCACTTTGTGAACATTATTCCTCAAGGCCTTGGGTGCCAATAGTGTTTAAAAACACTTTCTCTTCCTCTAAATTTCCAATCTGATTTTCCTTTACATATTATTGATTCCTCTTGACATTCAACACCTCATTTTTCACATTTTGGATCCTCTCATCCTCCCAATCTGAATTAAACCAATCTTCAACAGATATGGAATTATCTTCTTTGGTAGAATTGGTTGGAAAAGAGGCATAAACAAGGGGATTATGATTTGTTGCATACTTGGGCAGAAGTTTTTAATGCTCAAGAGACCCGATTTGACCAATTGGATGAGCCAAATGATCCTCTAAAACATGATGCTTACTCTGTTGATCTTCATTCTCCAAAATAAAATTTAAATGCATTATTTTTTCTTAAGCCTCGTTACTTGGAGTGTTCTATGAGATGATCCTTCTCTCCAAAAACATAGTAGACATCCATTTCTACCAACCTTGTAGGATAACTTGGTTTAGTGAGTGTTGGGTAGAAGGTAGGGATAGCATATGAAATACCACAACTCCTAGGAACATTAGTGCATGGTTTAGGGAAGTTGGGTAATGCCTTGGGTGGAGATGGGAGGGAATTTTACAAATTTTGGGGAATTATTTGGGCATGATAAAATTTTGATGCATCAAATGAAGGAAAAGGAAGAAAAGGATATTCCTAATTTTGAAAAGGAACAATGGATTTTTCTTTATTTTTACAAGGGGAGGGAAGAATTTGAGGTGATGAGGGAAGAATTGCAGCAATAGAGATGGGTTTTCTTTTTCGACTTAAATAAGCATCTTCTTAGCTTATGATGCAATAGCAGAGGCTTGGGAAGATTGTTTCCTCATAAGGATTGAATTAATATAGCTAAATCTACATCAAAGGACCTCAAATAATACAAGAATGCCATACCTTGTGGGGGTCTGAATTCTTGAGGAATTCTATGTCAAGTCCTTGTAAATATGATGTTGAAATTAGAGATAAAATCCATTAGAGCCTGTTGTATTTTTTTGAGATGTTCCATGAGGAAAATGACATCTACATCCTCCTTAAACCGGTTATGTAGTTGTTCTCCCATCGATTCCATGTGGAAATGGATTGTGGAGCCAAACTATTGTACCAATATTTTGTTTTTCCTCTAAATTATGAAACTATAAGTCTAAGGAAAATGTTCTCTTCTATGATGTTGTGAATGGAAAAATGGTTTGTTATATCTTAAATGTGATCAATGGGATATTGATCTCCATTTCCATGGAAAAGAGAAAAGTTTTTAGGGCTATTTTGGGGATAACATCCCACTACTACAAATGGAGAGGGATGGAACTGAAATGTGAGAATGGAAAAGCTCTTTAGAGAGCCATGAGAATATGGGGGCATGGAAATGAATGGGGAATGGAGGAAAAGGTCTGAAACCTAAGAAAATGGGTTTTCGAATCGGTGGAGTCACCAAATATGTTTGAAAATGACTCCAAAGGCTAAGATCTCACCAAGAGCACGTCAAACCTAGTGAAATGAAGATGTAAACTAGGATACACACCTATGAAATATATAGCTTTCAATACTCATCCCACCGGGAGTGCCAAAATTGTTGGGGCTCAAAATTGCACCTTGCCTAGAGTCATGGACAAATCAAATATTTTGAGGAAATATGGGACTCTCTCCAAGTTATGGGAACTTTCTACTTTAGGTAGACCTCCGGAGAAGGTCGGTTCCTCTACCTATTCCTAATGCTAAAACTACTCCTAATACAGAAATCAAATCCTAAACTAAATATGCCAAGGGACCATGATTAGAAAAGAGATGCAGAAAGGGAAATCCTAAGCTAAAAGGGTGGTGATAGCACCAAGAAAAGGGTGACAAACATTGAACACAATCAAAATGGGGCCTATAAATGAAAGAGATATGCACAACACATTACAATGGTAAAAGGAAGGAAAGACTACAAATAAAAATGAGATAGGGAAGACAAAATGTGCCACAAAACATTTTTATTTCTTAAAGATATGCTGTATCCATTACAATTGAAATAGAAGGCAAGAATTCATCTACAAAGGCTAAAATGAAGGCTTGAAGTCCATAGCTACTTGGGACCATTTTGACATGGTTCCTTTGTAGATTAGAATGTCCATCCTCAATAATAAAATATTTTTACAATATACATGATCTCAATTGAAAGAAAAAGAAGAGAGAGGAAGAGAGAAAATAGAGAAGGGTCATCTTTTCAAACTTTTAACCACCAACAGTCTACATTAAAGTCTTCTGCAAAGCACATGGGTACTCTAAAAATTCATTAATGTGTCTATTTCATCCTACAAAAGGAAATGGAACCATGCTTCATCAATTCTAGTGGTTGAGCTACCTGATTTTATCATTTTCTTGTCCAAACCGCTTGCTCTTTTTCCCCTTTATCCATTTTAATCCAATAAAAACCACTGAAATCATATTTTTGATTCCAAGTTGAAGGGCTCAAAGAGATATTTCCAACAATATAAATTTTGTCTGATTTGGAGCTCTAGATCAAAATATATGGCCATTTGAAGATTTTCCTATCGAGAGGCATAGGAATTTGACATGTGGCAGCCCCCGATTGGTTAAGAGATCGGACTCTTTCAACATGTTCTAGCTTGTCTTTTCCATGTGTCTACCTCCCATTAGCTCACAAAGATTTCGAGCTCTTCTTCCTTTCTTTCCTTTTCCTTTTTCCTTTATGAGAATACGAGACAATAATAACTTTCCACATTTTTCGTAGCTGTCATATTATCCTTTAACTCTTTTCAAATGCGAGCCAATAGAAAGGCTCCACATTTCTTCACAATTTTACTTTTCAAATCCCTCAAATGACCATTGCAAAGTACGAGCTAATAAGAAGGCTCCATGCACTTTGCATGTTAGTCCTTTTAGTTTCTCCATCGACACTGGGAATCCTTAGCCAATGAGGAAGCTCCATGCCTTTATGTGTTGTCAAACTTTTAAACTCCTTATTTGGAAGTTGAGAAGTGGAAGCTAATAAGAAAGCTCCACACATTTTGTGTTGTCATTATTTTATTTGATCTCCACTGAAAACTATGAAATATTGGCCAATGAGGAAGCACCACATCCCATTACAATGTCAAGACCTATCATGGTTTCTTAAGCTCGCACATTTTTCATATTATGATGGCTTTGCATCATAACTTGCTACCTTTGGGGACTTAGAAACTTTTTTCTCTTTGAATTGTGCCACATGTCTCCCCTTTGACTTTACTTGAATTTTACTTAGCTTGGACCCGATAAATTTTAAACTTTGATTAACTCCAGGAATTGGAATCTAGATGAGAAAATCACCTTAGGAATTTCCATAATCTTCGACTCGTAACCCGCCTCCAGTCGTTTATCTATCGCCATGTGCCCCGCCGATGATAACACTGAATTTGATGGCCAAATGAACATCATTTGGCCTCTATAAACAACCCACTAATATTTTAAATCGTGTGCTCCGTGGATTTTTGAATGTCAACGGCCGGTGAATTTGGGTAATGCAATATGATGGTCATTCAAACGTCCTAGACTGTTAAAAATGGCTACGTCCATTTTTAATAAGTTATTCCAAATTTACCCCGAGGGTAAATTTGGGATAACAATGCCCATCCATAATCTGCATTATAGTTTTTCACAAAGTAGACATGGCATTGACATCATACAACAAGTCGGACATGAGAACAAAATCAACAGGTTGTAAGACATGAAAACATAACAAACAAAACATAGTAGGATGCTTAGGAGCCTTACCAAGCACCCCGATTTGATGTTTTGGTATGGACTTCCATTTACAAGTTAATTGACCCAAACCATATTTTAATCCATTTATATTTAGACATCCTTAATAACAACAAAAACAAAACAAAATAAACACATCAAAATCTAGCTATGCTGGTAGGGATACCTCTCTACACTAGAAATAGTAGGTTTCCATTTTGATACTCCTAAAACACTTGGATATATGAAAAACAAAGTAATGGGATTTGTGTGTTCACAGCCCAACAACCTGCACTTGCATTTCATGTGTTGTCAAGCCCTAAGATAGAGTAGAAAAGCATGTTAATTATGTGCATATGTAAGCATATGTTAATGGTGGCTTTAACCTGCTTTAAAACTTGTGCCTTTCTCTTGATTTTCTCTATGTTTTCGGTGAGATTTCCTTGCTTTTTTCATTTCTTATGCTTCTTTCTCCTCTCTTTTCCTTGAAATTTCTTGCACCTCGAGTTTTCTTAAGGTATTATTATTTTGTATTTCACATCTTACATATAATGTTGTACAATGATAGTAGCCTTTTTTGGTGTTTGCAAATATTTTTAATGTGCCTTTTATATGGAGTTTTAGTGTGTGCATGTGGTGGGTGGATTTACTCGGCATCAAAATGGAAGAAACAAAATCAAGTTCAGATTCTAATGCTTGTTCAAAGATTAGAATCCTACTACGTTTTGTTGTTATGACAAGCCTTGGTGTTGTGACAAGCCACAGCCACAAAAAAACCAAACAAAAATGAAAATCCCCGAGGCTAAGACTATTTCCATTCATCCTTATGGCCGTAATGTAAAAACAATAAATAGTGTAGGATCTGTTTATGCAAAGTAAGTACAAGGAATTATTGGTGGCATGAATTTCAGAAATTAGAGATGAGAAATACCGAGATCCCGGAAAGGGGAGAAATGGAAAAAATCACCGAACTTTAAACCAATAGATAAGAACCAACAACAATAGTAAGTAAGAAAAGGCAAGAAGAATTTTGAACCGGTAATAAAAATGCACATACATAAGAGGAGATAGATACATAGTTATCAAACATAAATGCATTGAATAATGGACGACAAGAATGAACTCTAGCATGCGGCTATAAGAGAGAGGAGCCGTAGTTGTGCACCCAAATTGAGAGGTGTACAACACACATTTAAATACATCAAATTTTGAAAAAAAAATACCCTTTAAAAGACTTTTTTTTCTTAATCTAATTTTTTTTTTTTTTTTTTTTTTTGAGCATTTTTATTTTATGGAAAGTGGTTTTTAAATGGATTTAAATCAAGTAGTTTTTCATACAAAGGAAAAAAAGGGTGGACCATTAGTAGGGCATTATGTCATGCATTTTTTTCCACTTATGTGGCATCATGTGATTGGGTGATTTTTATGTGATTTGATGTGACACATTTTATTAGCTACTTTTTTTTCAAATGTTGAATGACAAATGTACATGTACTAGTCACTCACTTCACAAATATCCTCACCATTACTAGTCCATGCTCCACTATTGGCTCCTCTCCTTACAACCACCCATCATGAATGCATTGACAATCGAGGCAGAGAATAGAAAGAGTATTTCAAACATATAAGTAGCCGAAAACAATATCTACATGTTTGTTTATTTTTAAACAAGATGTGTTCGATCAATAAAATCAAATTGGTTTAAAAGTACATGTCAGTGGAGAATGGACGACAAGAGTGGTAGAAACAACATAGCATATCAAACCTTCGAATGTGTTAGATACTCGCCACATGGTCATCGAGATTAAATTAATATATGAAGCGACCAAATAATTTGGGCCCTTGATATCTTTGTAGGATGTCATAATGCGAGGTTGTTTCTACAATGGAAGTGCCTTCGGCATAATTAAATAGAATTATAGATTATTTTTGCATGAGTTATGTTTTTATCATAGTAAAAGTTGGAATGTCATCTATTTCGATGGGAATTTAACATGGTACGGTGTGGATGGTGTGGCGGTGGTGGGTCTTACAATGCCGGTTGGGTGACCCCTTTGAGTGGGAAAATTCATATTCTAAATCCGAATTTATTGTAGTGGATCTTTTTGCAACGGGTGGATAGTTTGTAGATGGTTGTTTGCCAAGTGGAGCTATGAAGGGACAAAGGATGGAAGGTGAGTGGTGGAGTTGAAGGGGTTGGTGGACTCTGTGGTTGATGGACTAAGTTCAAACCCAAAAATTGTGTCTGTCATGCTCGTTTAACAAGGAGGTTTTCTTGAGGTATATTGAACATTGGTTCTTGATGTATTACGTCATGCTCTTTTGACTTGGCTGTGTTATTACATTCTTTTGGCTAGCCACGGTTCCTAAGCGGGTCTTATTTTTTATATGTTTTGTGGTTGTATTTTTGGTGGTGTCTTTGTGGTTCCTCATTGTTATATCTTTTCTTCTTTTGTACTATGGAATTTTGGGTCCCCTCAAAACCAATTCTTTACCTAATCTTATATATATTAAAATTATAATTATAAGAATAAATTTAATTGTAATTATAATAATCAATATTATTATTATTATTATTATTATAATGTTCTTTTTTCACATGTTGCAAACATGTGAAAAAAATTGTTATTAGAAGATTATAAACTCTTAAATTTAATAATAATAATAATTTTATTATTATTATTATTATTAAATAATTATAATTAGTATTATTGTAATACTAGTTAAAAAATTGATTGAAACACACTTTTATATTGATATGATCAAGAAAAGTACATAGGGTTTCCAATCAAAAATTGGGTGGAGAAGTCACACCCCAAAATACACCACACCAGGAACATATGTGCCACAAGATACAAAAAGCAGATGAACAAAGAACAAGTCATAGACATGACGAGTCGCAGAGAAGCTAATTAAGTAGCAACAACAAAAATGGCAGATGGAGGAGAAGGTAGAGGCAGAGACCTACGCAAAGAATCACCCCAACCCAATGTAGGGGTCAAGAAAAGATGGCACAAGATCCCCTGTTGCCCCGATCGTGGATCGGATCATCCTGTCTAGTGAGAGAAGTTGAAAGAGCCAAGTGAGGAAACTTATCAGTGGGGCACCTTTCCTGGAACCAGAGGCCGAAGAAGAGGAAGGCCACCTAGAGCCACTGCCACTGCTTTATTACATGACCGGAGGTAAGAACCCCCACCAAAGCCATCGCCATAGTGGGATCGGGAGGACCCCCATCCATCATCACCGAGCCGTTGGAAAACACCATCGGTCTCGCTGCTGAGGAGGGGAGGAATTACGTCAAGCCCAAGCATGTTGTCATTAATGAGCACCTTGGCCACGGGACCAAGGCCGAGGGGGAGGCAGGGACGACACAAGAGAGACAGAACTCGATTGTGAGCACGGGGCACTACCCCAGTGGGCAAGAAGATCCTGAAGATGTTCCACCTCCAAACGTACTTTCTCTGCCTAAACCTGGATCTGAAGCAACACATGAGCAATAATTCTAGTTTTAGCATACACAGAAAACTCCAGGCTAAGCAAAGTTTGATTAAAAATAAAGTCATTTCTAATCTTCTAAATTTCAAAAAGAATTTATGCATGAAAGATTTGCCAAAATTTGTTGAATTTTGTACAAAGCGGAAGGGCGATTCATCGTCTTGAGTCCCTTATGTATTTGTTCTAGTTTTGCTCACTTGCTCAAATCCGTTTGGAAGTGGATTCATTCCCTCTTCCAACCTTTATGCCCTAGTTAAATAATTATAGTTATAATTATGATTATAATAATAAATATGAAAAATTTAATTATAATTATAATAATGAATATTATTATTATAACATATATTATAATTATAATTATGATAGTAAATATTATAATTGTTAAATAATTATAGGAATATAAAAATAAAATAAGTAATTGTAATTATAATAATAAATATTATTATAACATATATTATAATTATAATTGTTAAATAATTATAAGAATAAATTTAATTATAATTTTAATTAAAATAATAAATGTTATCATTATAATTATATAACAATAATAATAATAATAAATATCATAACAATATAATAACAATAATATTATTATTGTTATAATTATAACAATAATATTATTATTGTTATTATATTATAACAAATATTATAATTATAATTGTTAAATAGTTATAAGAATAGATTTAATTATAATTTTAATAATTTTAATTAAAAATATTATTATAACTATTTAGCTATTATTTTATAACTATAATAATAATATATTATAATTTTTTAACTATTAATTTTATAATTATATTTATTCTTATAATTATTAAACCATTAAAAATTATTATTATTATTATTATTATTATTATTATAGTTAAATAACTAGAATTATAATTATAATTATAATAATATTAATAAATATAAATATTTATCATTATAATATAATATTTAATAATTATTAATATAATCATTTAACTATTATTTTTATAATTATAATTATAATTATTCTTAGAATTGTTTAACAATTAGAATTATAAAATAATAATAGTTAAAGAACTATAATTCTAATTCTAATTCTAATATTTATTATTATACTTAAATATTAATCATAATTATAACATTTATTATTATGATTATAATAACAAATATTATAATTAATTGAGAGCATTTGTTAAGGCACTAGATTCGAATGGCTCGCTCGTGAACTCTAGCCGTGGCTCTCCTCCTGTGAAGCCTCTCCAAGTCTCATCCGGTTCAGTGATGGCGTCCCTTCCAGTGGCGTTTGTTTGGATGCACGGTTCCTATTTCTTGCGAAAGTGTTCTCTTGAATGGCGGTGTGAGGTATTTTGTTCTATTTTTGAGTCGGTTGTTGAGAGGGTGGGTCCCCGAGGCTCATTCCACCATTGTGAGACCTCCTCTTTCCTACAAGTTATGGCTTGAGCTGTTTCGTGTTCTAACCCGCTCTCTGTTGTCAAATCCTCTCCCTCGGTCTCCTTTGGGGAGTTGGTGATAGAGTCTGAAGACTTTTTCTCCAACCGGGATTTGATCTGCCGCTTCAACGGCCTATGGCCTGAACTATCGCTTCTTCACTCGTGGATATCTTCAAACTAGCGTCCTTTTTTGTTTGGTAAGGTGGACATTTACCCCTGTGCAAGGGGATTTTTATTGTGGTTTTTATTTTTTGAAGATAGGGATTCTATCCTCTCCAAACTGTGGGAACTATAGAATCATCACTTGCTAATGAAATTGTGGTTTCCGACATTCAATCCCCTCACCACTACTTTTAATGTTAAACTTGTCTGGGTTCACTTACCTCATCTCCCACTGCAGTTTTGGGGGAGGAGTGTTTGATTGACATTGGCAATGCTTTGGGCAAGTTCTTATCCATTGATTCCAAAATAGAATTCTACACTCACACCACCTATGTGCGAATCTTAGTGGATCTGGATACTTCTCTGGATCTTCCAGCTTCCATTGATCTCAAAGTGTTGAATAGGGTTTGGTCACAACCTCTTGACTATGAAGGCTTTCCCTTCAAGTGCAGGAAATGTTTTTCCTCGGACATCTTGCTACAACTTGTCAGAAAGTCAAGCAAAAGTTTAAGGAAAAAGTTTCTTGGTGGAAGGATTCCCATCCCAACATGTTGGTTGTTGGGGATGAATCAAATTCATTTTTGGAAGATTCGGCGGGGGCTCGTGAAGATAATAATTTAAATGAAAAAAATCGGGTTGTCGAGTGAGACTCAAGTTTCCACCCCGAGTTGATTGGGTCAACAAAGGTGGAATAGGTGGTGACACTCCCTTCGAGGGCAGAACCAATTGTAGGAACAAAAGAGGTTCTTGATATTCATCTTCCTTTACATCCAGATGCAAACTCGGATCCTAATTGAAGTGATGAATGGAAAGTCGTAAATCAAAACAAGAAAGGTATTGCTCTCCAAAAAATGAGATTATGATCTCATGATTGAGGTCCTCTGGTGTAAATTGTTTGTCTTTGCAAATGAGTCAGAGGTGCTTCATCTTCTCTCTTTTCCCTCTTCTCTTGTTCTTCATTTTTGTGCCTTAGTGGCTTTCGGTGTTTTGTACCTACAAACTTCCTTTCTCTATTGCTTCAATGATTTATCCAGCGCCGAATTAAAGGTTGGGAGCGCCCTAGGCAATAGTTTGAGTGGATGCCCTCCTCACAAATTTAGTTAATATATTTTTTCCATAAAGTAAATAAATAAAATATGTCTATATTCTTTTATTTTTAAATTTACATCATGGTCATAATAAAATAATAATAAAATATATTAATAAATTATCACATAAGGATGAAAAATATTTCATGGATGGAAAACATTTTTAAAATTTTCTTTTACTTGCAAAAATATTTAAAAACTTTTTAATGTGTATGCGTGATATTTATGTTACTATACAATAATATCTATATATGGGTTGATCAATATTAAATCTTCAGATAAATTATTTTAAATTTAAGTTCTAAAATTAACTAACAAAAAGGAAATTTTTAGATTCAGGCGCCCCTAACTGCTGGCGCCCTAGGCAACTGCCTAGTTTGCCTAAGGCTTAATCCCCCTTTGGATTTATCCTTCCTTAAGGGCCTTTGTACAAGGATGTGGATCCTTTCAAAAATCACACTTTTACCCTTTTCTAAAAAATAATAAATATTATAATTATAATTATATGATTATAATTAAAATAAGAAAAACTCTTTTAATAAATATTATTTATTATTATAACCATATAATAACATTATTATTATTATTATTATTATTATTATTATAGTATTATTGTTGTTGTTGTTATAATTATAATAATTATAATTATACTAATAATAATAACAAACTTTATTCACATGTTGTTACAACCATGTGAAAAAGTTAGTTATTTGAAGATTATAAACTCTTACATTTAAATACAATTTTGAATTTAGAACATAGTTTCATAACTATTTAAATGAAAGGGTTGAACAATGAATTACAACGATTGATAATGAATTAGAAGATTATAATTAATTTTAAATTGCTACTACATTTAAAGTCTTAAAATTTACATATGTCAAGTTACAATTATGAATATTTTGGTTCACACACGAATTTTCAATCATAGTATTCAAACATAGTTAGAACTTCTCTAATTTTGCACTTTTTTCTTTATGTTCATAAATGAAAATTAATATGTCAAGTTCACTTGAATGAAAGGTCATCACATAAAATTTCACATGCCGTCATGATGTAGCCGCGAGTATATCAAACACCATGAAATGCAAAAGAGTTAATTGTGTATTCAAAAAATTAACTGTATACAAACTTTAATTATAAATATGCAAGAATAAATGAGAATTTACAAAATCAAAATTTATGTAACACATAAGTGACGATTTTTACTGCATTTTCACTCATTCATGTTTATAAGCTTCAATCATTATGTGCCCCTGAAGAAAACACCAAAAAATACACAAGTCTCACAATATTGGAAAAATACATATATCACTACTCAAGTACACATGAGTAATAGTGTAAGATCTGATCTTTGTTCACATTTCAATAAAAAGTTTCCTCCTCTTCCTAAGAGAAACATATGCACTATCCTTCATCTTAGAATAACACTCAAAAGATAAAGGAGGAGATATGCATAATCCATCAAGAGATTTGACACTCGATATTTCCATGAATGTCAACCCTTGCTACTCCATGATGCCTATGTCAATTTTTGCTCTGTTGAGAGTGAGTCTTTATGACTTGTGAATTGTAAGATCCCATGACATATTCAAAGTTACTTGTTTGCGATGTCCCCTCAATACTCGAGGCATAGGTACATACTTGGGGTGACTCAAATCCCATGGGATTCCGATGTAACTCTGAAACTCCATGACAAGAAATATCGAAAGATCTAGAGACTTTGTTCTAGGAGAATACACTATGTTCCTCACCTGTCCAAGAGATCTATTGACCAATCATTCCTCCGCCCAAAAATTACACACCAACATGACATGTTGACCACTACAAAGAAACACCTCACTCTCCAAATGGTCATCATCATTTTCTCCATAGGTCACTTTTCTCACACAAGTTGCAACAAATTGTGCCATAGGTGCATTCAATTTCTTAAGCATGTTCTTGTTATGAAATGTCACTTGGACATTCATTAAAAACATATGACCTGGAAGAGTAAAAATGGACCTTTCCTCCGCACCAAAGCATGAATCATTTCTCGAAATTAAAAAATCCCAATCGTCAATCATGGGATTCACATTTTTCAAAATAGAAAATTTCCTTCTCTACATTATCCCCTTCTTGAGAGATAATTGTGTCTACGGTGACAATTGATGTAAACTATTTCAATAATTTTTTTCCTTTTGCGATTTGTGCATACATTGGTATGTCCTTTTAATGTAGCCAAATTCTAAACAAAATTGATATTCTACAAATAACATAAATTCCAAAATATTCATGTTTCTTGGCCTCAAGATGGCGGATTAAGGGCTTGAAAACTTGTCGAAACTTTCCCCAATCAGTAGGGATTGTTGCTGCTGTGTTTGTCTCATTGAAACATGTGGTTTTAAAAAAATGGGCTCAAATGGACACCCCGAGCTCAAGTTATGACCTTGCCAAGTTCCTGCTAATTCTGGCGCATCATTCTCCCTTGCTTGAAAAAACGCAGCTCCTGCAAGTTGTCTTCTTCAAACTGCTTCCATTTATCTACATCCAACTTCTTAATCTCCCACTTTATGACCCAAGTATTTTCCTATTGTTCCAATCCTTTCCAATGTACCAAATATTTGGTGTATTTCCCATGTCACGTGTCCATTGTTTTCTTATCTAGAATCGATCCACTTCTTCACCGGAACCTATTGCCTCCAATCTAGTACTTCATCAATAACATCCCCTTTTGTACCATCCCCATGAAAAGAATACAAATCTAAAACATTAAACACTGGAGAAATATCAAAATTCCTTGGCAATTCTACCTCATAAGCATTATCGTTTATTTTTTCACGATTTTGCAAGGACTAATCTTCTTGTACTTCAGCTTGTTATAGGTTCCTTTTGGAAACATTTCCTTCCACAGATATACCATAACCAACTCACCAACTGTAAATACCTTTCTCTGTCTGTGCACATCTGCTATTTCCTTATACTTATCATTACTATTTTGTAGCTTCTTCCGCACTTCTTCCTGCAATTGTTGTATATGTTCGGAAAATGCTTCTACATCATCACTGACTCTACCATCAACTGGTAGTTGTACCAAATCTAACACCCCATTTGGATTACTCCCATACACAATTGAAAATGGAGACTTTCCTATGGATCTGTTTATGGAACTATTACATCTAAACTCAGCTTATGGTAATGCTAAGTCCCATTATTTTGGCTTTTCCCCAATGATGCACCTTAACAAGTTTCCCAAACTTCGATTTACCACCTCTATTTTCCCATCAGTCTAAGGATGATAGGCACTACTAAACTGTAGTTGAGTTCCCAATTTCTTCCATAAAGTCTGCTAGAAGTGACTTAAGAACCTTGTGTCCCTATCTAAAGTAATGGTTTTTGGAACACCATGCAAACAAACAACTTCTCGAAAAAAAATCTGCTATGCTGTCACATCACTTGTTTTCTTGCAAGAAATAAAATGAACCATCTTAGAAAACCTATCAACAACCACAAAAATTGAGTCATTACCTTATTTTTTTTGGTAATCCCAAAACAAAATCCATACTCAGATCTGTCCACGAACTTATAAGAACAGCAACGGCATATGCAACCTGTATTCTGTGCATGGCCTTTCGAGACTTGGAAAATTCAACATCTCTCCACATATCTTACCACATCTCTTTTCAGCTTTGGCCAATAGTATTTCTCTGCTACTAAGGCTATCGTCTTATCTTTACCAAAATGCCCAGCTAATCCTCCGCTATGCAACTCTTTCACTATATTCTCTCTCATAGACCCAACTAGCATACATAGTTGGCATCCCTTGAATAGGTAGCTATCCTGTAAAATGTACTCATCCAGGACATCTCTGCATTGTTTGAAAATGGAAGAATTAACCTTTCAACAATATCCTTAAAATCAAAATCAGAAGAATACAAACCCTTTATTGCTTGAAACCCACCACCCCATTTTCCATAGTGGTAAACAAAGTTACACACCTACTCAATGCATCTCTGCAACTTGATTCATTTTCCAGATTTATGTTTTAGAGAAAAAGTATAACCCTACAAAAATGATACCCACTTTGCATGCCTACTATTCAACTTCTTTTGGGTATTCACATACTTCAGGGCTATGTGGTCTATAAATAACACAAACTCCTTAGGCACTAAGTAATGCCTCAAATGCCTTATTGCTTGCATACAATTGCATAAAATTCCACATCATAAGTAGAGTAGTTCTTTCTTACCTCATTCAGTTTCTCACTAAAGAAAGCTATTGGCTTTCCACCTTGACTTAGAATAGCACCAATACCCACATGTGAGGTGTCACAATCAACCTCAACACTTTATCAAAATCTGGTAGTGTCAAAATGGGTGCCTTTGTCACCTTTTTCTTCAAGAACTAAAAACTATCCTCAGCCACCTTTGTCCACAAAAACTCCCTTCCTTTTGTGTAATATGTTATAGGTGCTACAATACTGCTGAAATTTTTAATAAATTTTCTATAAAATGTTGCTAGACCATGAAAGCTTCTTACCTCTGTTATACTCCATGGAGTATGCCATTCAATAATTGCCTTTATCTTTTTTGAGTCCATCTGTACCCCATCTCCTGAAATAATAAAACCCAAGAATACCAAACTCTCTTGCATAAATGTGCACTTCTTCATATTTGCATAGATTTTCTCTTTCCTTAATACTTCAAATGCCAACCTTAGATGCCTCAAATGTTCTTCTTTAGTTTTACTAAAGATCAAGATATCATCAAAATAAACCACAACAAACTTACCATTATACTCCCGTAGCATGGTGTTCATCAATCTCATAAAAGTACTAGGTGCAATTGGATAACCCGAATGGCATCACTAACCACTCATATAATCCATTTCCTATCTCGAATATTGTTTTCCACTCATCTCCTTCTCTCGATCCAAATCGATGATAACCACTTCCAAGATCAATCTTGGTGAAATACCTAGATCTAGCAAGCACATCCATCATATCATCAAGGCGGGGTATTGGGAATCTATACTTGATTGTAATTTTATAGATTTCTATATTATATGTGCACATTCTCCATGTTCCATCATTCTTTGGTGTTAATAAAGCTGGTGTTGCACACGGACTCATGCTCTCTCTTATAACCCCCTTTCGCATGAGCTCGCCACTTGCCTATTAACTTTGCATGCAATGTCAAGCTCATCCTATAAGCCGCTTGATTTGGGAGTGAAGACCCTATAATTAAATCAATATGGTGTTGAATATCTCTTTTGGGTGGTAATCCATCTGGTAGCTCATCAGGAATAACATCAGAAAATTATTCTATTAATTTTTTTGTTTCTATTGGTATTTGTGCACTTACAGGTTCATCCTTATTTGCAACTAGTGCATAACAAAAACCGAGTTGCCTTTGCCTCCTTCACAAATTCCTTTGCGAAAGCATATTTTCAGCCTTCCCCTCTTCCTTAAGAGGTAGAAAAACTATTTTTGTGCCATCCTTCCAGAAAGTATAAGTATTCTTTCCCCATCATGAATAAATTTTCTATCAAATTGCCATGGTCTTCCTAACAACATATGACATGCATCCATAGGAATAACATCACACCAAATCTCATCCTTATAATTGTTCCCAATAGAAAAGCTTATTAAACATCTCTTATCAACAGTAACTTCATTACCCTTCTTAAACCATGCAATACGGTAAGGGTTAGGATTCTTCTCACAATGAATTTATCGACCATCTCATTTGAAACCATGTTCGCAACTACCACCATCAATAATAACATTACATACCTTTCCTCCTTAATTGCATCTTGTTCTAAAAATATTTGTACGCATCCATGCATCCCCCTTGATCTCCTTTCTTGGAGCAATCATCATCCTCTTGATCATCAAATTTTCTCCAACATCTGGTGGAATTTCTAGGTCATGTTCATCTTCTACTTGTTCAAATTCAACAAGATTTACTCTTGGAGCATCTCCTTGCCTTTTGTCATGTGTATAAATATGTGGGCATTCAAAATCTCGATGCCCTTCTTCACCACATCTATAACAAACAAATGATCTTCGTGGATCCTCCCATCCTCTATCACTAGCATATCCTCTGCCCCTAGAAAATCCTCTGCCTCTTTGTTGATTCTAGAAATCTTATCTCATATCCTCTTGCTTTTCCAATCCACGAGATGATTCTCCCCTACCTTGGTTGAAACTAGCTTGTCCCTGAAAGGAAGATGAGGCCCCCTTGTTCATTCCAAGTGATCTCCTAAAACTTTGATGATTTTGTTTTTCCTTGGCCTTTAAGGCTAATTGATAGGCATCCTCCATGCTTTTAATCCTATGCATACTTATCTCATCTTGAATAGAAAATTTTAATCCATTTACATACCTTGCAGCCATTTGTTCATCAATTTCTTCATGCTCTACGAATGGACAACTTGTAGTGTATTCTTGCACCTGCATTTGTAAGTTCCGACTGAGATTCTAAAACCTCTTGTAAAGGGTTTGTGCATAATCCACATGGAGAAATTTATCTTTTAGCTTCTTCTCCATCTTACTCCAGGTCCTAATTCTTTCTTTCCCCTTTCTTGACTACTCTTTTTGTAGGTGATCCCACAATAACATAGCATGGATTTCAATTTCATGCATGCAAATTTTACCTTCTTTTCTTCTGACATAGCCTTCCACTCAAAAAAATTCCCATGCTAGTCAACTAGTATATCAACTCCTATGGTTTTAGACTACCACCATACTCTGAAACATCAACTCTTATCCCATCATTCTTTCCTTCTAATGCTTGAAGCATCCTTTCTTCAAAAGCTAATGGCGGTGCTTGCGTTTCCTCCTCTTCACAAACTTCTTCTTCATTTGTTTCATCTCCACCTTGATTTCCTCTCTGGGTTATCATTGTAGCAAGTGCAGCAACTTGTCTCTGCAGATCTTGCATATTTCTATTCATCTGGGCAATACCACCTCCTCTTCCTCTTCCTCTTCCTGCCATTTTTTTAATACTTCGAACCTGCTCTGATACCAGATAATGTAGCCAAATTCTAAACAAACTTGATATTCTGCAAATAACATGAACTCCAAAAGAAATAAATCTCCTTCTTCGTTATTGAATAATGAATTACAATGTTTCCTAAATAGGAAAACAACTCCCAACTCGAGTTTCCAAGAAAACTCTAACTAACTTGACTAAATCTACTCTAGGTGGCGGAAATTACTATTTTTAGCAGTTTACTAGAACCTGCTATTCTTAGTAAGTTCGCATGCTTATTCATACGGGCACAAAAATTTCCACGCATCTTCTACATTCCTAAATTAGAGGAATTTCCAACTTTCTAACTCATAATGCAACTAATAGACTAAAATTAACTAATGCCCAAAAATAGGAAAAAACTGAACTACAACTTAAATCCTAATTTTCAGCCTCAAGATGGCATATTTAGGGCCTGAAACATGCCAAAAATTTCCCCAACTGGTAGGGATAGTTACCGCTGCATTCATCTCATCGAAACATGTGGTTTCAAAAAAAAGACTCAAACGGACACCTGGAGCTCAAGTTATGACCTTGTCAAGTTCCTGCTAATTCTGCGCGCATCACCTTTACAGGGGAGTTGGGAAATATCCCCGACAAGAATTACAGGTATACCTCTGAAGATGAAGTTCTCATGCGAAGGGAATGTTTCTCACAAGAAAATATCAATTTTTTCAATAATTTTAGACCCACGAAACTCATTTCATCAACAAAAATGTATCGAGAATGTCTCATTCACTCTTGAAATATAGCCAGCACTTTCCTATTCAGAGGTCTCATGTCAGGCAACAAAATTCTCAGTGATGCGTGTACTGTTGTGCCACAGATGTTGAAAACATAAAATCCCATCGATGCCAAAATAAGCATATGACTCTTACATGTCACGACATTATCTACCAAAACATTTATAATGCAATTGATCGGGTAAGATTTTTTTGTTCAAGTAGTACCTTGTATGATCATTTTTAGTATATCTTCCTTAGGATTTTTTCTAGAATGTTCAACAATAGTTTCCAAAGTAATATGTTGTTTTATTTACAACATGTCCACATCTGAAAGTAAATTGTCCAAAGCATCCACTACATTTTTCATGGATTTGTTCATTTTTATAAAGCATTGGATGCATCTTTTAAGTCCTTGTCCTATTTTGTATCCAAAACATGGCTCTAATCAAAACCTTGTTCTCCAAGCATATGAAGATCACTCAAATTCACCTGATTGGAAGGAACAATGCACAAAAGAAATTCCCACTCATCAATGGCATCCATGCCTACAATTTTTTTGTTTCATCATCATCAGTGTCTTTTATCTCTTCTTCATCTATTACATCCTTTCATTCGACATACCACACATGATGCACGTATTTGTAATTCTCTCCCAATTTCCCACAATTTCCTCCCTCGTACTATATATACCCTTGTGTACATCATGAAAAGGTTTGTACAAAAATAACTCACTCCAACAAAATATCTTGTGATCTTATGAAACGATATTAAAAATGGAGAAATATCGCGCCATACGTGTATGACAACGAGCATGTCCCTCAAATTCAATTTATATTTCTTTCTCTTTGCATTAAATGACCATGAATGAGAAGTATAAATCAATGAGATGGATTGCAATAGCAATAGATGATCCTTATATGCATTGATAAAATATGATCCGCATGATTATCCTCTACGAATGTGATACTTACCTTACGAAAAACCTTCCAACCAACATTCAAAGTCATAAAGGTATGAATACACTAAATGAATGAAAAAATTAAGAGCATGTGGGATGTTTCTTGTGCCCCAACATCACGTTCTACAATTTTTTCCATCAAAAATATTTGGTAGATTCACATTATAGATTCATTCCCTCTACATTGTCTAATACCCTCGTCAACATATCATGAAATCTCTCGAACCTTTTTATACCTTTGAAACATTATTTTCTATGTACTTTAACACATCATGTGTAGAAATGACAAGTTGGTAATCCACATTACCATGCCATATAGACAACATGTCCGAGTTGTGAAGGTTCAATCTCGCATCATTGCAGGATGGTTTAAATTTCTTATGACCATATTTATCGATACACAACTATAAATCATCCCGACTATCCCACTTTGAAAATTATAATGACAAACCATAGATGATCCTTTCTTTCACAAACAACACATCTCACTACATTTCGTTTGGCTCGGACATGGTTGAAAAATTCTTCATAGTCGCGAAGAGGGTCACACTCTCGTATCTGTGACAATTTTATCGAGAAATGATCTTCATCTCGGACTGATCGAGCATTACATTTATCTTATGCTTATCACAGGAATTCCATGAAGTAACATATCTATCAAAAAATATCTCATGACCGCAACCTGACTCTTATTTGTCCAATGCAATGTTTCCATGCATGTGCTACGAGGCACCCATATGAATCCATGTACATGTGCAGATCCTCGATGTTGCCACTCTAACCTATAAAAATTATTCCCACATAAACCACGTGACTTACTAAACCTTTCATTCATAATATCGGCAATGCATCAGACCAAAAATATTATTGGATAGTCTAGTAAATTTTAATAAAACAAAAAAATACAAACTTATACCAGTAATCATTTGCACTAATTAGTTTCTGTATCACCTCTTCGTGTGAAATATTTCAAATATTCTGTGCATATAATCCACATCCATATGAGGATAATATATCACGGTTTTAATCCTTCATCTGTATGCCCTCAAATAAATTCTAAGGATTTTTTTCCTGGCATGGATGGCCGATGTAAATCAAACCAATTAGTGTCCACGGTGGTAAAACAGAGTCTAGATACCCAACTAAATAATCATATCCATCAACTTTCTACAAGGCGAGTACTAGTAGGACCTAGTCCCACAAATATTTTCTGTGAAACGCATCACCTGTTCTTCTAACTTATAATCGGTCGTGTTATTAATGTGACGACGCAAGTCTTCAATAGTCATGGGAACAATCTCCTCTAAAAAAATTTTGACACAAACAAAAGCAGTGGCCTGAATGTAGTTCCAAACTTGTATATTATGTGCACAATATTGAAATTTAGGGATCCTTCCAAACCAATTTTCATGATACCTTATCAAATTCTCACATAATCATGAATTTTTACTCGTTAAATCCTGGTTGCAACATTTTGCATCTCCTGTAGGGAAGAGGCTTGGAAATGCCATGGATAACATGCCCTCCATGTTTTATTCTTTGATCGATAAAGATTCGATCAGTGGCTGTTTGATATCATCAACTGACCTCGAATATGTATTTTCAACAGATAATCTAAATTCCTCAATCTCCTTTGTGTATTAGGTAGTCTGAAAACAAATAACAACGGATGATTCTGTATTTTTTCTTCTTCAACACTGGCTATATCCTCCGCTTTATCTCTTTGAACGTGATCTCTCATCCCATCTTGTAGCTCAAATTTTACACAATGAATTTTGTGTGATACATCTCCCTCTTCTTCGGGGAGGTCGTGTAATGTTGCATAGTCTATCTCAACATCCTTGTAATACCTGTCATTATGAATTTTGTAATGTAAAGCATCAAGAACGTGCAATTGAATAACAATACATTTGTACTCCCCTTACAAAAAAATTGTCTTTTAACTATAAGAATATCCACATCCTCAACCCAGCGTGGAAGAATTATTACAACAAAAGATATGTCTTGAGGAAAGAAAATTGTGTGTCCACTATATTTTTATAGGCCACTGCGTGTATGAGTTACCTGCAATATGGGATTCACACACATTATCAACCTTTACTCCACCTACGTCAGTGCATGTAATACATTTGGTTGATCACCGAGATCCATATTTTTACATGTTGAAAACCAATGACCTCCTCGTTCACCCTTGCATCTCTTGCAAATAGGTTCCTCAAACGAGATGGTCATGACTATTACAGGTATGACTCTCTCCATATACCACACATCTTAATAATAACCAACACATCAATTTTTTTCTATAATTTACGACGGGACTCGAGCATTTTATTCAATCGCATACCATGCTTCACATATATGAACGAATCCATATCATTCATTTCCCTAGATAAATTATTATCACACTCATTTATGTTATTTTACACATTTGCATGTACCTCACTTTGGATCTTAGTACGTAATTCACATGTACATGATGGTGGTCGACGGGATTTATTTATTCCATTATAAAGCAGAGACTTCTAGACAAAACCTCTCCTTCGCAACCCGCATACAAAACTACCAACTTAGAGAAATGGAAAAACAAATGAAACCAAGGATAATTTTAGTGGCGAATATTCATAATATGGAAAATATTCCATTTTTGAAAATTTTGAAAAGGAAAATTTTTTGGTGCGGGTCAGTGACCTATTCGCCTAAAAATTATAGTTTAATTTTTTTAGGGTCACTTTGCCTACCCTTGAAACTATCCCCTATATAATCCTAGATTATTCGCTAGGTAGAACACTACTAGCTCACTCATACCACACGGGGCATATGTATTATCAAGTACAGTAAACATGCGATAGGAGGGTGGAGGCTACAGACGCACGACAAGAGGGCAGAGGATGCAGACGCGCAATATAGTTTTTGTTGACATACGATAGGGAGAGTTTGTTGATGTGCAACAGGAGTGAGGAGAAAGTAGACGTGCGACAGAGATTTTGTTGAAGCACGACACAAATATTTTGTTGTCGTGCGATCAGAGGGTGGAGGCTACGGATGTGTGATAGAATATTTTGATCGCGCATCAACAAGGTTGTTGACGTGCATCAATGAACCTCGTTGACACGCATCAACAACCTTATTGACGCATGTCGGCCGAGGGTTTGTTGACATGCGTCAACAAGGTTCATTAATGCGCATCGGCGAGGTTCGTTAACGTATGTCAATAACCTTGTTGATGCATGACAAAGAGTTTGTTGATGCACGACATAGAGATTTTGTTGTCATGCGATCAGAGGGCAAAAGTTGTAGAAGCACGACAAAAGATTTGTTGTAACGCATCAACAACCTTATTGACGCATGTCAACGAACCTCACTGATGCGCGTCAACAAACCTTCCATCGACACACGCCAACAACCTTGTTGACGTGTGTCGGAAAATGCTTGTTTGACAACACCCTCGCTCGGACATCACCGCCGGCGTGCGTCAACAAGGTTGTTGACGCGCATCGACAAGGTTTATTGATGTGCATCAACAAGGTTCATTGACATGCGTCGATAAGGTTGTTGACACATGATAGAAAATATTCTCGCGCATCTACAGCCTTCTATCACATCACTTAAACAATAGGCAAAAATTTTGCTGTCATACCCCAAAAAAATTCACCTTCCCGCGAAACCGGTTCCGAGGATATTCGCTAGGTATTTTCCACCTCTAATTTCTAAGACGTCTCTTAAAATGAACCCTAAACAAATCACCATCTTTCACGTCACATCTTATTTTAATGTAGAAATTCAAAAAAATCTCATAAAGTTTGACCTGCTCTTTGGTACATGATTGATTTGTTGTGTTCTGTTGCAAAATTTAATTCAACATTGGATCAAGAATATCATAGATTCCAACATATATATCTCGCAATGACCCTCTCCCATTACTACATCCACTCAATCTTGTATTTCTAGGGTGTGCATTTGTGTCAATTGCAGTAGGAGCATTGGTTATATAGTTAGCAAAATTAATCAAAACATATGCAGGTAAATGATAATTAACATGGTTCAAATTAATTGATGTAATTTTAACATGAAAAGATTAATCTCTCTTCGTTTCTTTGATAATGCGTAGCACACCACCATGTTGACCTTTTACTCGAGTATGTGTATCTAGCATGACTCTTTGTGGCTTGCTTGATGAGGAAAATTACTCACAAGACTCTATAGCTAATCTAGGAACAACATGTAACTCCCTCCCGATGCTTGAAGAATGCAAAAATTCAGCATTGTCCACTTGATTGACAAATGCATATAACCCCAACCATGTGTGTATTTCATTTTCTCTTGTTCTCAGAGCTACAACCTACAAAAATGACAATGACCACTATCCCTTAGATATTTTATAGGTGACTTTTGTTGCTTGTTACTACGAACAGGCATATGCTTGTTCAATAGCGCAAAGAAAAAAATGATTCAATAAACATCCTTTGTGACATATGAAGGAAATATTTAGTTTTCAAAAAGAGAGGAACAAACATATCAAATAGTCAAAACTACAACATTACAACATGCACAACAATTGTTGTATCATATGAAAATTAAACACGTATCTCTTCCCAATGGAATCACTTCTAAGTTCTTCATTCGACATTTTCATCCTCTCGTAAAGAAGATTTGTTGTTATCGCCGAATCACAGCACCCTATGGTTTACACAAGTGTTTGTTCTTGATCTCATAGTGTGATTGGATAACATGGGTACTATCTCCAAGTTGTGGGACTTGTTACTTGAGATAGACCTCCAGAGAAAGTTGGTTCTTGTTCCTAGACTACCTGCCACAATCTACTCTAATGCAAGCAAAACTATCCAATCCTAATCTAACTTTCCAAGGGACCAAGGAGAGAGAGTGCATGAAAAAAATCCTACACTAAAGTGGTGATACACTAGAAAAGAGAGGATGAGAATAGTCTTCTAATGTGTGAAAAGTAGAAGCAAAATACATACTAGGAGGGGTGATAATAGTTCTCCACAATCTAGCAAATGCATTCACAACAATATTTCATACACACACAATGATAATGAATCCTTGCAAGAATGTAAAATAGACACAATATATTTGTAAAGAGATTGAAGGGGCAAGAGGAATGAAAACAACATAGTAGGGGAAGATACATCCACAAACTTGTATCTATTGCTTCATGATATGCACAGTTCAAATGTTACAAAATAAGGGCCTGGATCACCATGCAAGGAGTCCACTACAAGGGCTGCAGCACATTAGCTTCACAAAAAAATGACATAGTTTTTCTACTCAAAATTACCTCCCCTTACAATGAGCCCAACACTCCAATTTATAGATTTCTAAGAGAGAGAGAGAGAGAGGGAAAACAAAATCCACGAAATTTGTCCTCAAACTACTTACAAGATGTAAATGAATTGAAATGATGTTATGTTTCTTACAAAAGGCTCCCCATACTGTCCCATGACTTGCAAAGTGAGAAATGTCAGCCAATGCTTCATTGAATGCATCCCAACTACCAAATAAAACATTATTCGAACTCCGCCACGTTTCTACAAAATCATCATTGATTTCTTATCAAATACTTAATTTCGTGATTTTTGTGCGTCGGGCTCAGAACCATGATTCCAATGGTACCAATTTTGTGCGTTTTTTCTGATAGATGCAAAATTTATGGCCATCTGAGTGTGGGAAGCTATTTTGGGTCTACTAGGCATTTATGTCATTTAACGGATGAGCATTTACTTTACTGGAGCTGAATATGTTTCTTTTATTTTTATATATCTACCCTCATCAAAATTTAGAGTTTATGTGGCATAGAGGACATCATGCTCATTCTAGAAAGTCAAATTTTGTGAAAATCGGAGCTCGAGATCAAAATTTATGGCCATTTGAAGTTTGGGGGTCAAACATTGAATTTTCCTTTGTATGCGGGCATATCGGCTATTTCGGGTCTTGGTGTCCCGGATGTCCCTTGTGCGACTTGGGATGAAAAGCCCCACTTCATCTACATTACACTTGACCCACTTTACAAATCAAGCGAGTCCTCTTTTCGGGGAACTCGTGTCCCGCATACCGTCATTGACCGGGTCATTGGGGCCATTGACTGCCGCTTCACCCGCAAGATTTGTGATCGGATATTTCATTGTTTCATAGTTTGTGCATCCCTGAGTCCCAAATGTCCTGAGTGTGGCCTAGGACATTTTGACCCGAATTTTCTAATTTTTTCTTTGATTCGCAGCTTTTTCGGTTTTCGGGTTCGGTTGTCCCGCACGTACATGTGCGGCCTAGGCCAAAAATACCCAATTTTGTCGATTTCAAATGCCTACGGCGATTTCGGCCATGCAGTCCCGGTTGGCCCGACGTCCCATGGATCGCCTGGGACATTTTGACCCAACTTACCCGATTTTCACTATTTTCGGCTATTTCAGGCAAATCGGGTTTTGGTCCCAAACGTCCCTGCGTACTGTGTGGCACCGGGCCACAAAAACCTGATTTTTCCGCAATACACGAGTTGAAGCCAATTTTTGGATTTTTTTCAATTTTTCTAACTCCTTAAATTTTTTCCTTGGATGGGGGGGTTAGAAAAGAGCCAAAGGGAGCTCCAAAACCTGAATTTTGCCCTCGAGCCATTTCTACTTGCTCAGCCTAAAGAAATCATGTGAGTTATCCAATTTACCTCAAGGGGTGAATTTGGGATAATGATTGTCACCACATTTATGCAATAAACAGCTTTTGTTGCATCTAATTCTCTCTTAATACTTAAATAATGTAAAATGTCTGCACGCACCAACTGTTTTTTGTGACAAACACATATAACCTTGATCACTCATCTCTTTCATTCTCTTTTGTTCTCAAATTTATGATCTACGAAAATGATGATGGACGGTGTCCCTTTGATAATTTCTAGGTTAATTTCACCTCTTACAAGTACGTACAAGCATTTTTTCATTTAGTAACTCTAAAATGAACAAATAACACAATAAACAACCATCACCAAATATGCAATACACATTTATTTTTCATTAAATGAGGAATTAAGATATTAAATAGTTAAAAATGCAACATTATAGGATGAATAACAACCGTGTTATCATGGGAAATGGATAGGAATATTTCTTCTCCAAGAGAATCACTTATAGGAACATCATTCAACTTCGGTATCCCATGCAAAGAAGAGCTATCACCCACATTTTCATAACAAGCTTGTATTGCCGCATCACCCTAGATACACACACAAACATTTCTATCAGTTTCTATAGGATGAAATATGAAATGCATTTTCCTGTGCAAATTCTCTTCGGGATTTTCTATAACATCCGATCTTCTCATTATGTCAAACATGAGAATAATTTTTCATGCAACAGTGCTTTGACTTGACAGTTCACAACCCATATAATTTGTTCCATTCACAAGTTGTCCATCGTAGAGTTTTCAACATCGATCAAGATCACTCGATCCTTTTTCCTGTTGACTTGTTTTACTTTCCACTACGTAGACGTTCAAGTTCTTCCATCATCTACAGTAAAATAAAAAACTTAGCACAATCATTTATTTCATAATAGCACTAAGCATAAAGCATGTGGAAATAATTTATGGCATACAATTTACTTTTACAAATGAAGTCTCTATTTTTTTGCTACAAACATTATCGCATAACTCACTCCACACAGTTATAAAAATTTCCCCTACGTAATTATTTTTAACATACCGTAATTATTTTTCCCATACGTAATTATAAGGAAATTATAATTGTTATTTCATCTCTTCTTTGATTTAGAGCCCTAACCCTAATCAAGGAAATGCTAACAGAGAAAGTGGAGGTGGTGATTTCAAAATTAATCCTTGCAGTCCTGTAGAGGATGGAGGCGGTCAGATACAAGACTATGCTCTGGATAGGAGGCAGATGATTTTCACTGACAGGGATGGATCTTTCAAGGATGCAACAGTGGAAACTATTCTATGTCCAATACACACTACTAGCGGAGGTTGTAGACTTGAGTGTGGCAGCGGTAAGGATAACTAAAACCCTACCCTCTTGTGTCGTAATGTGCCTCAGGTTTTGGTGGAAGCTGTTTTTTCCCCGTCTCAGCTTCTAAGGTGGGAGAGGTTGGATATGATGCTTCTTTCCCAATGGCTGATCCTAAAGTGGTTGGTTTTGGTGGTAAAACATTTTCTACGGTTGTTGCTAGTAAATATAATGGTGTTTCCCTGAGGAAAAAACCCTGAAACCTGCCAATGAAACCCCTGTATTGAATCTTGAGGACGATCTTCTCAAAAAAGTTCTCTATTTTGAGGAGGAATATGGAAGACTTGGTATTATCTTTAAATTCAACCACTTTTGGCTCAAGTTGTCACAGCTACATGAATGGATTGCAGAAAAATGGAGCCCAAAAATCAAGGGTAAGGTCAAACTCTATCCCTGTTCAAAAGCTTATTTCATTGTTTTTTATTCTAATGAGGATCGAAACACCATACATAATCTGTATTAGGTTTGGGGGAATCAATATGGCCTCATGACTAAACCTCGGTATCCCTTAATTAACCCTTTGAAAGACTCTTTTGACATGATGCCTTGTTGGGTAAGACTACCAAGCCTTCCCCTGCAACTTTATGATGAATATTTATTTTAAGCCATTGATAATAAGTTACGAGCCTTTAAAAATATGATAATGTAACCACTCAACAGTTGCATACTACTTGTGTTATGATTCTTGTGGATCTTAACTTATCCAGGATCTCCCAAGAACATACATCTACTGATTGGACTATGAAATATTATCTTTCCATTTCTGCAGGTGCTTTGAAACCGACGATGTGATTGAGGGGTGTGGACGCTCTAGAAATAAAATAGGGCACAATCCTACTTGGTGGAAGGATTATCTCCCTTCACATTTTTATCATTAAGGCCTCATATGATCTTATTCATGCATCCTCTTCGATTTGATCCCCTCATGGGTGGCCTCTTTCCCGGTGTTAACCCCTCTCATGTGTCATCAAATGTTCTAATGACTCATATTTCCAAGGCCCCTCCTAAGATGATCAAGGAGAGGGTAACCCACTCTTCTCTTGCTAGGTATCTTTTTATACCTATTTCTTCTTTTGACATTCTTCTCACGTGCAATCATGTCGTTGGTACCGATATTAACAAGGACTGGATGGTTTTCCAAAACAAGAAGAAAGTCTTTTCCATCGCAATCAATCTTTGCCTCATAGTAGTCTCAAATCTCATTCTTCAACCTTGGGGTGATTGCGGTTCTTTTTGTTAGTGATGTCGGGTTTTGGTTGTTGTCGATAGTTTGTTTTGAGTCTTGTTTCTTTCGGTCTTGTTGTTCTAGGGTAGGGCCCTAGTCTAAAACCTTTATCCTTAGTAAAAAAAAATCACGGACATGTATATAAATTTTTGCTCCTCATTTGTGTATCGTTATATTTATTATTGATGGAATGACGCACTATGTGCAACATCAATCATATAATCTACAACAATTAAACCAAAATTACATGTACATCATAATACAAAAAATTACAATGTAACACATGTAACAATGTAATCAATTCCACATGAATGCAACTTACACTCAAACATATATTGATAAATGAGTAAAATAATTTGTTCATTTGAAGAGAAAAAATATCATTCGATGTTTAAATTACATAGGCGATAAATATTTTCACAATCGTAAATCAACAAAGCATGAAACTAACACAAAGAACAACATCTCTACAATCTTCTCTTGTTGGGAAGTAACATCCATAACGGTTTGATGTGCACAATTTTTTAAAAGTGACACTAATTTTGTATCCAAATCATAAAACATGTATGGGATTTGTGCATATTTACACATAAGAACAATGGATCGATTTGATCAAACATATATGTAACCAAGACATTTTCCTTCATGTCTTGATAAATCTTTACCAAATACTTTCATGGAAATCCAAATCCATCCTCAAACATATTCCCCTCATTATGTGGGAACCCCATATCTCATTCTTTACCTAATATTAGTTTTGTATCACTTAGCAACCATACACAAACTTCACCCACACTCACGATGCACAATAGATTATTCTCATGGACAACTAGGCGAGAACTATGGTGTGCTTCATTTTAGAGTACCCATTTTTATTTTGCAATGTGTTCTTGTGTTATGATTTGTAATAAGTGATCATGTTTCAAATTTTTAACCCCTAATGTGAGACTATACAGAGATCTAAGCAATGAGTACGAAGTAGGATATGTTCTTGAAAAAGTAAATGGTAGATGGATATTTCCACTACTTTTAATTGGTTTGGTTGATGTTCCTAAATTTGGTTGATATAGTTACCTTTTCATGGTTGATGTGTTCCCAAGTGGTTGATATAGGTTCCCACCTTGGTTGATGTTCCCATGACTGGTCAATAGTGTTCCCATTTCCTAGTTGATGTGTTCCCATAATCAAGTGCACATGTATGGCACGAGAGGAAGGTCAAAACATGTGTATGGTTCTTAGTTAGAAGATGGTGTTTCTCCCCATCTTGTCACTAAGGGGGAATGTTAGGAAAATATTTAGTGCTCATGTTAATATTATGTGTTCAAGTTAATATTAGTGAGTTAAAGTATTATTCGTGAGATTATGTGTTGTTACAAAAACTCACGTGTACAGTTTAGTTGTTATGATTGAGATATTTTAGTGGGATGATTTGTTATAGAAACCTCCTTGATTATAGGAGGTGTTTTCCTATATATTTGTTTTATCTCATATGATTAAAATAATAATTAAGCTTTAATTATTACTTAGTTTTTCTATTTTTCACAAAGAAAATATGAACCAAACTTTGTAATGGAAAGAATCGAAGTAGCTTATTTTTTTGTAGGAAGTATTTCTTATCCTTTTTTAAATTTAAGATATTAGGTTTACTAAAACATTTGATACATGGTATTCTTCCTTCACGGGTTGATTTGATACCTCTTCATGTTTCTCTCTATACCTCCTATTTAGTTTATGTTTATTGTGCAAATTTGAGTCTCCAAAACGTTGGTGTATCACCTAATTTTCATGATTTCCGTAAGTTTTTTTTGTTTCTCTCCCTCAACCTTGCTAGAGAATTAGTTTAGGTGATCTACCTATGGAACCAGCCCTCTCTAGAGGTTCTCCTTGACTCGAGTCACCCAAATCTTAGAGGATTTCACATTGTATCTGTTGAAGTGAGGATTTAGATTGTATTTCTTCATCAAGGGTGTACTTGATCGATAATAGTTTTTGGCATGCCCGATGGGACCATAAATTCACATGTTTTTTTGTAGGTGTTTCATAACATTCTGGTCGATATTTTTCACAATTTTTCCAGATTTTATTTGTGCTTGGTAAAATTTCATCCTTTTGGAGGTATTTTCATAAACATATCCAGATTACTTTGTTGGTCCAAACATCCCATTTTCATAAGCAGACTGCTTTTTCCATTTTTTCTATCTTTTATTAGGTCATGCAATCATGATTCCCCACTTTCAACAAAGCAATACCATCAAAATCCACCTCCTTTTTACCCATATCCTCCTCCAGATCAGTATTATAACCCTTATCATAATGAGTATGCTCATGACCTTATTGTCATGCAAATGTGCAACAAGAAAATTGATAATTTTCAAGCATGACAACTATACCCCTGTGTCAGAATTTTCAAGTTTTACCCTTCCAAGGAACTCTAGGTCTACCTAGTCAATCTAGTGACCTCCTATTTGATGTTAACTTAGTATCCTAGGTGATTTAGGAAAGTCAATTTAAACCCCTAGGTGATTTTAGGAGTTCTTGGAAAATGTAAATTTCGAGCAGTTGTGGGAAGGGTTATCATTGACATTCCCATGACTAGAGCAACCCCCTGGAGTGGAATTGAGAATCCAAATCCAATCTAGATGAAAATTTAAGGTCTAGAAACATCATTGAAGTGATTTAGGATGATTCGTGAATGATTTGGAAGAGTTGAGAAAGTTTCACCAAAAACAGGGTTAATGAGGCCTCATCGGTGCACAAGATCAAAAGAGCTACTTAGCTCGGGAGCTGATTCTGGGAGCTCTAGATAGAGTTGTCAGCCATAAAATACATTTTAAGAAATGTGATTCCAATCCCTACAAGATGGTGAAATCATATCTTTCACAACACGTTGGCGCAATAGGCTTACTACTGGTGTTTTTCATGCATAACTAAGGATCTAGATCAAAAATCCTATTTTTCAGGGCCCAAATGGAGGAATCAAGACTTGATACCCCTACCATTGGATTCAGAATTCAATTTTTAGTCAATATCATATAATATTTTTCCAAAACATTCCATCGGGAGCTCAAGATATTGTCGTCAAGTTTCCCTCTAGGAGTGAGTTCGGGAGTTAGTCAAATTTTGATGAGGACACGTGTCAACTCCAGGAGCTGGAAAATTTCATGTTCCTTTCATTCCTCAAGAAAAGGTACATGAGGGACATAAAAATGCACCCAGACCCTATAAGTCCTTTGGTCACCCATACAACCTCCTGGATCATTAGTTCAACCCCTAAGTGCTTGCAGGAGCTCAAACCCTCAACCGTCAAATTTGTGACAAGTGTCAAGCTGAGGTACACCATGAAAATTGATGACCCTCATGTCCCTTTGTGCTGGGGAATATGAGGGACATAAAAATTCACCCAGCCCCAAGGATTCTTCAGTCACCCATGTGACCCTCTCCAGTGTACTTTCTTAGCCCCCAGGAGCTAGTGGAGCTAAATGGGCCATTGTCGGATCGCGCCAAGTTGAGGTGCGTTGTGTAAATTGATGAATCTCATGTCCCTTTGTGTTAGGGGACATGAGGGACATAAAAATGCACCTAACCCAAGGAATGGCTCTTGGTCCCCCATGCGACCATCTTCCAGCCCTCATGTGCTTCCAGCATGCTTTTTGGCCAAAACCCCCACCGTTAGATCTTCGCCAAGTGTCGTCGCTAGGCGCCATGTGTAAATTGATGTCCCTCAATTCCCTTAATTCTTGAGGGAAATGAGAGACATGAAATTATGCCTCATCCTTGGCATACAGTTTTTAAAGAAAATTTTAAATGTGTTTCAGAGCTAACACCTTCCCGCTTCTAACTTCTTACTCTCCATACTCTATCATGTGCTTCGCAACTTGCCCAAAAGCTCCATACACCATTGTTGTACCTAAAACTAGATCCAATAAAAAATGAAACCCTGAAATCCATGAGAATTCAAAGCTTTTTTAGGAGAGATTGACCGAAGGAGCTAGAAGAACGAAGAACGAAGGAGAAAAGTGAAAAAATTCTTCAGAAGACTCCATTTCTGTGAGACGAAGATCTGAATGTATCTTGCTAACGGTGCACGAAATGAAGAACCATTTAATGCTATGTTCTTCACTCTCAAATTCCATAAAAAATCATCTTCAAATCTCCTTTTCACTACATAAATTTCTCGCAGTGAAGAAAGCTTCCCTTCACTCAACGAAGACAAAATTTGAATTTCCCATCAAACAGAAATCGATTTGAAAAGAAATTTCACCAGTGAAATAAGAAACAAAAACCCACAATAAAAAATGTATTTTTGTTGAAAAATAGAGAAGAAAACCAGACCTCAAACTTTCAAGGTCCATTAATGGTTGTCGTGTTCAAAAGTGTCGTTAGGTAAAAATTTTAAAACTTTAAAATCTCCCAAACCGCTGATCGGGTAACTCCAAAATTTCATAGAGGAGATATTGGGAAAAAACCCACATCAGAAAACTTTGTTCCGAAGTGATCCAACCACCAAAAGATCACTTTCTAAAAATAACAGGTCTTCTACATAAGGGACTACTATTTCGATTAAGTCGTCAATAGAAGAAGTTGTGAAAGAGGTTGTGAACACAGAAGAGGTGTTGTAGGAAAAATTCATCGAAATAGTCGTCTTGGTCCAGAATTGACACTTACTAAAAATATCTAGTGGTCCCACGAGCACCTACTAAAAATAGTAAATTGGTCCGGAAGGTGTGGGAAACACAATGAGAATGAGGAATTCGAGTTACAACATCCCATTGAGGATCGAAGGAGCTGATTTTTCATACTTACTAAAAATAGTAAGTTGTTATTTTTAGAAATAGTAAGTTTCAAGAGAAGACGAGACTCAAGTTTATAGAAGGGGTGTTGTCACTTAATATTGCCTTCACTGAGATTCAATGCCCATCTCCACATTATGTCATCTTCATCAGTGGGTGGCAACATTTTTTACAAGCATCTTTGGTGTCTCTCACGGATCTTTCAAAACTCATCTCGGGAGACCCTAACAGTGACTTTCGACACTCACTACATTGTTCGGGTCACAAGTTGGAAGTTACAGTCATCGGTGGAAATAGTTCATTCAACTTGGCAAGGCCAATTTTGAGCTCCTATCTCTTCGAGGGAATCCTCATGATTTGTGTCTGTGGTCATCAGAAAAATCATTCAACTATGTTTTTAAACACTCATTCCAAAGAATCAAGTGAACCATTTTGAAGGAGTTTCGTAGAATGAAAAGATTGCAAAGATTCAGAATTTCATCACATTAGGAGCTTTCCATCAGCAAGGATCATCTGACTTCATCAGGAGTGACATCCTCTCTCTCTCTCTTCTCTTTCTTCCCCAAATTTCTCTCTCTTCAAGTGTTCTAATTCTTCGTTGGGGTTTACACTTTTGATAGGCCTTTAAGTTATTCAAAAAGTGACTTTAGAAACATGATGTAATTAAGTCGCCTTGTTTTTATAAAAGGGACTTAATATTTTGTAGGAATATGAATAGTCTAAAGTCAGAAATAAGGCATATGGAGGGTCATCGGGAAGATGAAGATTTGTTCCTCTGCTATAAATTGTAATGAGCTCCTTATTCAAAGTGGTTCTAATTATGAAATTCTTCTAGCTGGTTGTATTCTTGCAAGTTCATTTTTGCTTACTTGTGAGTGAAAATATATTAGCCATTTTTCCCTTATTCTCAATGTCTTCCATTCTCATACTATATACAATTTCTTCTTGAGCATCAATACAAGAAGAAGGATTTTCTATCCTTTTTTTACTAAGGGGTTTACTAATACTTTGTGTTAATTAAATTCTAATTGGTCTTGTTGTTGTTTGTAGTATTTTTTCTTCCTAATTTTAGTGCATGTGATGAAAGTTCTAACTAATGTATGCAAGACTCTAATTTTCTACTTGCAACATTAGTTCCTCTTATCTAATATTCTCACTCCCTTTCCCACTCTCCTAGAAAATTCCTCCCTTGCATATATCTACAATATTTTACCGCAGGGTCAGTGGAGTGCCCTTGTTGGATCCTTGGCTGAAAGTCCACCAAGAAAATCCACCTTTTTACTTGTGCATGCATATACGGAAGTTACACCGATTAAGTAGAGGGACTTAGATTCCCAGAGCATTGGCAAGAAATCCACCAATTTTCCCCAAAAAATTTCTCACTAACATTTTTTGGTGCCCACCGTGGGGCAGATTTAACAAAGCATCGCACCCAAAATATGACTACAAGGTCCAAATACAAAAAAATCAAATATTGAAAAAAAAATTCATGAAAATCCATTGTTGAAAGATACACTATCAATCCCTACACGTGACCTTTCATATTCCACAGTGTCCTTTCGTATTCCCACTTTGCAAGAATTTCCAAAAGCTAGCTAAAAGGAGATACACCAGGTTGAATAGATCGAGAGGAATTATTGACCCCACTTTTGAGGCTTTACAAAACCAACAAGAACAAGTTAGAGACAATCCCTACTACTTTTCTCAAGCCTCATCCCCATCCGGGTCATCAAGTAGTTCACCTGGAAATCCCATCCAAATTCTGTTGATACTCCCCCTTCAAATTCTCCCATTTTTCAACCACCATTGAGTATTGAGTTCCCTGGAGGAAGAATAATTTGAAGAATAATTTTTAGAAGAAAGATCGTAAACAAAAACAACAATGGTGGACGAAGCAGATTGACCTCAACCCATTGTTTCATGGGGAAGAAATACAGGCCCTGTTTGCTTTCAAACCACCTCTTCATGATCTACCAATAAGTTCCCACAATAAATTTCCAAAGTTCAAAGGCGATGGCACACAGATACCTAAATAACACATCGCTACTTTCACCACATCATGTGTGATTCTTGGATTTGAACATGAAGACATTTTCGTAAGGTTGTTCATGGAATCTCTCTAAGAAAAATAAGTATAACGGTTCTACCTCCTACCTTCTCAATCCATCACTTGTTGGAATGACATCAAGTCTACCTTTGAGGAAAGATTTAAATCAATTCTATACTGTCAGGACCTCTTGGTACAGGTATCTCAAATGAAGAAAGGAGAAAGTGAAACTATGAGAGACTTCATTGCTTGTTTTGACTAGTTACTTTATAGGATACTAGAAGAATATTCACCATCTAAAAATAATGTCAAGAGGTTCTTCATAAATGCTCAATCATTGGAGGTAGGATTTTTCCTACGAATATTTCAACCAAGGAATATTGCAGAAGCACAAAGAATGGCCACCGAACTTGATGATGATCTCATCCTCTCTGGAAAGATAAAAAATCCCTCAAAGGGTAAATCCTAAAATCTTGGATATGAGAGAAAAGATCCATTGTTGTAAAAATTGGCAAATGAGATGGCATTGTTGAAGAAGGAATTTTTTGAATGATTATCTTCTCAAAGAAACAACAGAAATAAAATTACAATAGCACCTCAAAGGCTCACCTTGGAGGTCCCACCCATCAAAGCAAGTTGTAGGATTCAATAAAATGAAGAAGAGATTGAACAAGAAAGTGATGATCTCCTAGACGTTGAGAAAGTAGATAACGACACACAAATCAAATTTTTGAGTACTCTAGAGGAGATGAAGATGATAGTGAAGATGAACCTAGTTTCTCATGTGTGGTATTCACTCGTTCCTAGTTTGAGAAAGGATCACCTCCCTCCACTGCTGCAAAGAAAAAGAAGGTTGATGATTCTCATGTGGTGACTCCGCAAAACAAAATAATCAATCGAGGATCTCCACTCCCACCTTGTATGGAGTCTACACTAGAGAAACCTGATCCTGTAGTAAGCACGAGGTCACCCACTTTTCCAAGTAAGTCTTCTAATGTTTCTTCCAATTCTAAATCTAAATCTACTCCTATAAAATCTAGTGCTTCAAAAGTTCCTAGTGTGCCTTACAAAATACCTTCCATTTCCCAAACATCTACCACTACTTCAAAACCTATCCCGACTCCAAAATCAATCCCTTCATCCCCTTTTCCACATCTACTCCCTTTGACTTCATAGAATATGCAAACAAATCCAAGGTGCGAGATCACTTTGAAATTGAATATTTGCGAACTCATCCTGAACAATTTGAGAGATTTGTTCAATATATCATGAGTGGTAGTTTAACACCCAATGTTCTAACTCCTAGTTCTACGGTGTTGGTTGGATATTTTGTCAAACCAAAATATGAGGTTCAACCACAGTGCATGGGATTGAATCCCTCCTCAAAGACAGTGAGGCCGCTGTTTATTGCTAATCTAAAAACACGATAAATAATATATACAATATTCACACTAATCTAACCATTGGGGGTTGGGATGAAATCCCGAAATCCACATTCACACGATTCAAGGATATTGCTTTCGTACGTGAAATAGGTTAGAAACTATTACAGTGAAAGAAGCACGGTAGAAAAGAAATGGGAGAAACGTATTTTCTTTCGAGTAAACACAGAGCACGAAATAATCATACGAGTTTTAGATCACAGATATAGTGTACGAGATAATTAGAAACACTGAGATTTTATGCAAAGAATAGCTCTAAGATCATGAACATAAGAACAATATCTTAAATAAGATATATTTCACAACACAAAGTCTGCAAAACAATATCAACTTCTATTCTTCAAAATGATTGAAAGAAAACACAAAGTTTTTCTCCTTTCCAATAGCCTCTTAATGCTCCAAAAATTCTCGACCCTTTAGAATGCACAAGCATCCCTTTTTATAACAAAAGAAGCTAGAGTTTAAACAGAACAGATCCTGAAAAGTAGCATGCTAACTAGAGTTTCAGCTTTGCATGATTCTCACGCAGGAGATCAAGTCGAAGTCTGAATTAAAAATATGATAAAATGGAAATAAAAGATGTGTCATTCTAAAAATAGAAATGACATGAGACGCTGGAGCTCAATCCGAGTCATCATCTTTTGATTCTTCTCCTTTCTCTTCCTCCAGCTGAGACTGTTTGTTCCGGAACTCCTGGAACTTCCGAATAATGCCTTGCATTTCGTTTTCCTCAGGTGCAGTGGAAAGATCATTCCACATTTCGCAGGTCTCATGGATATCACTGGCACTGCCGGGAAGCTTTTTCAACCTCTTGCTGAGCTTTCTTAAGGCCTCCAACGTATGCTCAATCCTTACAAACTGACCAATGACTTCAAGGTCGAATCCATCTACAGGTTCATGCTGAATAATCTCTTGAACTTGTTTGAAGAGATCATCTGCTGATAGGGCACTTGATTTCCCAACCGACATCTTTGGACAAATCTTTAGCAATTCTTCCTCCAGATCACTTTTCCCATCGATCAATTTATCCCTTGATTCTCTCAACTTGCTGCAGGCTTCGTTGAGAATCTTTACTCTGAACTTGATGCCCTTGATCAGCTGAAAGTGTTTATCTGTATGTGGAAGAATTGCTTCTTCTACCAAGAGATGTGCTGGTATTTGCTTCAGCACTTGGAGAGCCTCACAAGTCAAATCAAGCTGTCCAAGTTCTTCAGTGAATTCCTCATCCATCTTCTCTCCTTCCTTCTGAATTTCTGCCAAGGACTGATGAACTTTCACCACGTCTTGAATTACTTCCTTCCCTCGTTGGAGCAACTTTTGGATCCACTCATCAACCACCCTTCCTTTTCTGGTAATCTTCTCAATCGTAGGCACCGATGAGAAATCGAATCCGGCAGAAGCAGAAGCAGATGGTATGGATTCCAGGGGTGTTGAGAGTTTAATCAAAACCTCTGTCAACTGCTCCACTTTTTCCTTAAACTCATCTCTGCTGACCTTTGTTTCTTTCAACTTTTGGCACAGCACGTCTATGGAAGCCCGTGCATCTTGTTGCGCTCTTCGTTGTTACTTTCCTAGAGCCACCTTGGTGATCGATAATCAACACTTGTTACATCATCCCTAGTTTTATCGGTGAGGAGTGGCGATCTCTGCGAACTTATCTCCTGAAGCATCTACCAAAACTCTTGAAACTGTTTTGGGTTTCTTGGCTGATCTCGCAGTAGAAGCCTTGAGTGAGCTGAAATCAAAGGCTGGTAGGGGTACAATCACTTTCCTCTTCCTCGGAGTTTGTTCGAGTAGCCATGGTGGTGTATCAGAGGAAACTGCCAATGTTGTAGTAGCTGGTATTCTACTCTCAAGGGGAGCAGATTCTACTATTGGAGGGGGAACAGCAGTCAACGTGGTAGTAGGTGCAATGAATAAAGGCACAGGTTGTGGGGGAGTGTTGGTGATCACTTGGGTTCCAGTAGAAAGGGGTGAGAGCCCAGCGAAAATATTGGCCATGCTTGAAGAAGTGGATGGGGAATGAGGAGGTGAAGTGGTTGTTGAGGGGAGGCATGATTCGGTCTCCAAAGCCTTGACCGCGGAGATAAGGTCTCTTCAGTTGAGCAATCAGCAAATGGTGAAGTCAAGGGCTGACTTCCTCCTTCTTCCAAATTAATTTCTCCTATTTCTGGTGGTGTTGGTGATTCTGGCACATCCACCGTTTGAGTTGGAGAGACAATTGAAGAGATTTGTCTTTCTTTCCTCTTCTTGGGAATCTTGATTTTTATAGACCCCCCAGTATATTCCTTGTCCTTCTTCTTTTTGGAGGGCCCCACCTCAGGAGCAGCCAATTTTGGAAACTTGTCATCTTTAAAATTCATGCCCAAGAAGAGAGCCATTTCTTTATGTACGAGCGAATTAGGGGCTGACCTATCGGTGATAGAGGATTTTTCGCATTGGCCGACCAATCAATAGGTGGAAAAATGTATCGATCCTCGTTAAGCCCATCATAGGACATATCCAACACACTTTCATTGTCCCTTATACCATCGGCAAATCAGAAATCTCTAGCGTCGAATCTCATCAATAGTTAATCTGCTATGATCTTTTTGCGAACGCAACTTCCGTTCTGCAGATCCACCGGATATCCTCAATGTCGGGCCTGTGCAGATGTAGGGCTCCATAAGTTCTTAGTACTCCTCGGATGTCAAAACCATCCCGAGACTTCATATGCTTCTTTAATTTCTCCTGGAGTTCACATTCGACATTTTTAGCTTTTGCCGCTGTTGAGCAAGTATATCTCCCAATAGAAATTGGGAAGGATACAGCTGCCTTATGCTTGCTCTGTTGAAATTTGTGGAAATCCAATAACTGTCTGACCAATTCTATTAGTATCAATCTATCGCCGGGATAACGAGGCAGACGAAAAGGTTCTCCGGAATACATGACCGTTCGAAGGTAGGTAAACTTCTTGAACTGTAAGAAGATACATCCCCACTTAGATACTTCAGCCCATGCCTCGTCCGAGACCCTTGTCTTTCTCAGCCCTGGATTGAGCTGGCAGATGTTTTCATAGAAAAAGGCGTCATTTACCCTCCTAAAGTGATCCTTGGACCCCTTCTTCGTTATTTGAGGATAATACTTATAGACTGGATTTGTGGTTCTACTTCCTTTAGTCTCCAACCCTGGATAACTCCTCATCCCAGCTGCTGCATAGGCCACATATGAGAACATATAAAACTTTCCGGTTGACAGGACCGTCATCATCTGGGAATCAATTTCATCACTGATCAGGGTTCCCCAGTCAATCCCTTGCTTATTCTCCCTAATGGTGACCATAAATTGGTACATCCATCCATGAAATAAATTTGATTCTGGCAAGCCAAACACCCGGCTCAGTAGGGTGATAATATCGTTGATTTCTTGGATGAAATCCGATCTAGGGATAGTTCTTGGAAATCTAGATATTACTGGTTTTGCCTTAACCAAGAACTTCTTATTAACATCCTTAATGCAATTCTCCTGGTTACTGTCCCAGGCCTTCTGAGCCAATTTCATGTCTAGGGCTCCATACTCTTCAAAATTTGGTAGTTTCAGGAGATCATCCAAATAAGCCCCATCTAGTTTGATAACTACTTCACCAGCCTGATTCCTTACGGACCGAGAAGCCGAGTCGTAGCCTGGATGCACACGCCAAAACAAGCTCGGACATTGGGCGGACATGGGAAGCCGCGCAAGAGGCAAGCCACTATTTGCTAAAGCCACCATCCATGGGGTCTGAGAAGAACTCTTCACCCTGTTCCAAAAATCGTCCATATCTATGTTGCCCATCTCAGTATCCCTGATATCATAATTACAGTCGATATATGACGGGGATTCTGGTTTCTTAAATTTGTATTTCATCTTGCTAGATTTTCCGGCCTTCTCCTGTGATGAACCAGGATCCGACATGAAGAATATTGGAAAGAGAAAAGCTCGGAACTCCGGAGATGCTGTGCACACTGAAAAACCTGATTGACGGAAGGCGTCGGAAGAAGCGAAGAACCCGACACGCAGAAGAAGATATCGGAAAACTTTGAAAACCCGACACGTCTGATATGTCGGAGTCTTGGCGAAACCCGACACTTGCTTTCAATGGCGGAAACAGGGGAAAACCCGGCACTTGCTGTTTAATGACGGAACCTGCAGAAAACCCGGCGTCCACTGTGGATGGCGGAACTTAGGAGATGCCCGGCACCCACTGTTGAGGTCGGAATGTTGAAAGACCCCGTCACTGCGAGCTTCCTTTGTATTTCGGACTTTTGAATCTGCAATACAAACTTCAAAATCCGGGAAACAAAAACAGAGCCTTTCCTTTGAATTTCTACATACACAGCTTCCTTTCTTTTTTTGTTATTCATATTCCATACATTATGCAAGTAATTGGAATTTGGAAGGAATAGCACCAATTGATAATCTCAAAAAGAAAATAAACCCTAAAAACCCAAAACCCCTTTCCAAAACAATACAGAACGAAGAAGGAAGAAAAACCCTCAACAACTGGCAAGAAATTGGAAAGAAAATATATGCAGTCGATCCAGAGAAATCAAGAATAAAGAAGGAACGAAGAATACCTTCGATTCGAGACAAGTAAAATCGAAAACGATCGATCCAGTCTGGTAACGCGAGTTTGCGGGTTTTGGGAGAGGAAGAGCATGCGAAAAATCCACGAATTAAAAATATGAACGGTAAAAATGACGTGGATTTTGGCGTATTTATAAGAAAATCAGTAATAAATACACTTCAGCTCGGCACGTGCCAGCTCACCAACCATTCGGCATGGATGCCACGTCAGCGTGTTGGAGGAGTCCAAAAACCCGACACGAGGAGATTTAGTGTATTTCGGGTTTCGGGCTTCGGAAAACATGGAGCACAAAACATGTTTTGGTACATGAATGTTCCGATGCATTGAACTTCCGAAAACCCGATTACTAAGGATTGTCTTAACAATAGGCGGGTTTCGGGTTTCGGAAGTCACGCGACACAAAGCATGTCTTAACACAAGTATGTTCCGATGCGTTGAATTTCCGAAAACCCGATTTCAAAGGATTTTTCAATACAAGGCGGGTTTCGGGTTTCGGAGGTCATAAGACATAAAGCATGTTAAAACTTATGTCAAGCTGTTAGCAACACCCGAAAACCCGATTTGCTCTAAAAGAGATCATAATGCAAAATCACTTCAAAAATTTTGTAGGGGTTATCCGATCGTTTCGTCGTGAACTCAAAAGCAGGGGATAACAACAGAATACTACCAAACCCACTGTACCTCCATCATATAACATGCTTTCTTTGAGTGAATCCAAGATGGATAAGGTTGAACATTTCTATGTCTCCCTTCTTGTTGGAGAATATGTATTGAACAACTACTTAATAGATTCTAGTGACTTAGAAAATGTAATGCTTATAAAGGTCATCAAGGATCTCAAACTCACCATGACTCCACTCGGTGGCTCTTGTTACTCCTTGGAGTCAAAAGAGGTCCCACTTGTAGGGAAGGTCAAAGATGCACAGGTGGCTCTCACCAAATTTCTAGAAAAGAAGGTTTTAGCGATGATTTTGGTAGCAGACATTCCGGCTTCATTTGGAATGTTGCTAAGTAGGATTTTTGTCAATAGTTGGGGGTAAGATCTAGATGAACTAGTCTTCTACAACCATTCCGGTTAAGGGAGATATGGAAAAATTGCTTCTAGAGAAGAAGATGAGGTACATCTACAAAAATTAGGAAATCCAAAGCCAACATTTTGTACCAAAACAACAGGAGGATGAATATTTTTATAACAACTGAAGAAGAAGAAGAGATTCCCATCTTGATAGGACCAAGTATCTCTTCCCAAATGGGTATGGATCTTGAAGAATCATTAAGGAACTTTGAGTTCGAAGAGGATATACCTGATTTGCTAAATAATGTGAGCCAAGAAGAAGAGGAAATGGTTCTTGATGATTTATAAATGGAGAAATCAGCTTGTATGCTTATCCATGAAGAGGAGATGTTCTCATTCCCATTTAGAGATGAAGACAATCTCAATCATGTGATCTATGGGGTAATATGACCAGATTGTGATGAGCCCATGAAAGGTCTAAAATAAGAATACATACAAGATCTCCTAAGACCCCTGAAGAGATAGAAGATCCTGAACTTAGACTTGAACTCCGATGAAATCCATGAATCTACAAGACAAGCACAAATCTGATTTGGAAGCCTCAATTAATGTGAAGGTTGGCCATGTTGAAATAAAGCAAGATGAGAAATCACGTCTCTCCCAAGCCAATAGTTGATGGATACAACGATGAAATGGAGGTATTTTCTTTCCCATTTGAAGAATAAAACTCTTTCCATGATGAAAAATCTGAAATAGATGGTGTTGAGGTCATTGAAGGTGAAGATCCCCTTGAGAAAGAAGTAGCGAGGATGTAATAAGCTTAATGTAAATGAATTAATCCATCTAGATAGTTTCCTAGAGCTTCAAAATGAAGATTCTTCAAGTACAAAAATGAAACACGAGGAAGCAAAAAAGTATAACTCCGTGCAAGAAATCTTGAATGCGGTAGAAATTATGGAAGACACTGAGCTATTTCTTGATTTCTTAGCTCGTGTCGTGACTATATAGGACAAATATAAGGTTATTTCCAATCCTCCATTCAATCTTCAATCACCTCATAGTGGAGTAGAGATAAAAGATAAGTGTGAGGTTTCTCATGAAAAAGAGGTCAATAAGCATATATCTGGGAAAGAAAAGAACTCGAGAATATTCAAGAAATTGGAATGAAAATCAGCCTTAGGGCAGTGGTAGGATGCTCAATGAAGAATCAACTAGGTGGATAAACACGGAATGCAACTGGCACTATGAGATTGATTTCAAAGGGAATGAAGGCAATGGAATTTCTAAGTGAAGGCATGAGCATCAAGAAGCTCACATGGACTCACTCCTACAAAAAACACATACAATCATGAAAGCACCCAGCTTTCATAAATAGTTAAGGAGAGGAGGCTACTTTCTGGAACCATTCAATGGCTTTGCAGAACAACATCACTCAGTGTTGCCCACTCAGGGGTAACTTTTGAGGAATGGAAAGTGCTTCAGTGAAAGTGGGTTATCCCCTACCTTGTACCATAGGTGATGTTTTAGGTGTGTTTCCCTTTTTGTTGTGTGCGTCTTTTCCTTCTTGTGTGTTTTGTGTGTTTCCTTTTGTTGTTTTTGGTGTGTTTGTTTTCTTCTTCTCTCTCTCTCGCAAGTTATACATGAATCAAGTAGGGCCCAATGGATAAATCACTAGTCTTTGTATTGTAAAGTTGAGATTCTAGGGTTCTTCATGTCACGTCTTCTCTGTGCTCAGTCCCTTCCATGTTTCGAAGCTAGATCCAATAGTTTTCTTGTAAATGTGCAACAAGAAAATTCACAATTTTCGAGCATGAAAATTATACCCCTGTGTTGGAATTTTCAAGTTTTACCCTTCCAAGGAACCCCGGGTCTACCTATTCACTACAGTGACCTCTCATTTGATGTTAACTCATTTTCCTAGGTGATTTAGTAAATTCAATTTAAACCCCCTATGTGATTTTAGGAGTTCTTGGAAAATGCAAATTTCGAGCAGCTGTGGGAAGGGTTATCATTGGCCTTCCCAGGATTGCAGCAACCCCCTAGAGTGGAAAATAGAATAAAAATCTAACATGGAGGTAGATTGAAGGTCTAGAAACATAATGGAAGTGATTTAGGATGATTCATGAATGATTTGGAATAGTTGAGGAAGTTTCACCAAAAACGGGGTTAACGAGGCCTTAATAGTGCACGGGATCAAAAGAGCTACCGAGCTTCGAGAGGTGATTCTAGGAGCTCTAGATAGATTTATTAGTCAAAAATACATCATCGGAAAGGTAATTCCAACCCCTACAAGATGGTGAAATCATATATTTTGCAACACTTTGGTGCAATAGGCTTCTGTTGGTTTTTTCCATGCACAACTAAGGATCCAGATCAAAAATCCCATTTTTCAGGGCTCAAATGTAGGAATAAATACCTAATACCCCTACCAATGGATTTAAATGGAAATTTTTAGTCAATATAATATAAAAATTCTAAAACATTCCATCGGGAGCTCAAGATATCGTCATTTGAAGTTGCCCTCTAAGAGCGAGTTCGGGAGTTAGTCAAAATTTGATGAGGACACGTGTCAGATCCAGGAGCCGAGCACAATTTCATGTCCATTTCATCCCTTAAAAAAAAGGGACATGATGGACATAAAAATGTTCCTAGCCCCTATAAGTCCTCTAGTCACCCATCTGACCTCCGGGATCGTCGACCAACCCCAGGGTGCTTGCGGGAGCTCAAACTCTCAAGCTGTTGGATCCGTGATTAGTGTCAAGTTGAAGTGCCTTTGTGTAAATTGATGACCCTCATGTCTCTTTATGCTAGGGAACATGAGGGAAATAAAAAATGTGCCCAGTCCCAAGGAGCCTTTAGGTCACCCGTGTGACCTCTCCAGGTGTACTTTCTCGGCCCCAGGAGCTAGTGGACCTAAACGGATGACCGTCGGATCGTTGCAAGTATCAAGCTTAGACACACGTGAAAATTCATGACCATCATTTCCCTTTTTGTTAGGGTACATAAGGAAAATAAAAATTCTCCCAGCCCAAGTAATGGCTCTTGGTCCCCCATGTGACCATCTTCCACCATCAGTGCTCCAGCATACTTTTTGGCCAAAAACCCTCTAGTTAGATCTTTGCCAAGTGTCCTCGCTAGGCGCCGTGTGTAAATTGATGTCCCTAAAATCCATTAATTCTTGAGGGACATAAACACCTCATCCCTGGCATGCATTTTTTTAAAGAAAAATTTAAATTTGTTTCTGACTAACCTTCCTACTTCTAACTTCTTAATCTCCATACTTTATCATTGCTCTGCAACTTGCCCAAAAGCTCCATACACCATTGTTGTACCTAAAACCAAATCCACTACAGAAATGAAACCCATAAATACATGAGAATGAAAATATTTTGTAGGAGAGATTGACCGAAAGAGCTAGAAGAACGAATAACGGAGGATAAAAGCTAAAAATTCTTAAGAAGACTCCATTTACGTGAGCGAAGATCACGAACGTATCTTGCTAACCGGTGCACGAAACAAAGAACCATTTTCTGATATGTTCTTTGCTCTAAAATTACATCAAAACTTCATCTTAAAATGTCCATTTCATTGCATAAATTTCTTGCAGCGAAGAAAGCTTCCCCTCGGCTCAACGAAGATAAAATTCAAATTTCCCGTCAAAATGACAATCGGTTTGAAGAGAAATTTCACCAACAAAATAAGAAACAAAAACCCACAACAAAAATGTAATTTTTGTCACAAACGGAGAAGAAAACCATGCCTGCAAATTTCAAGGTCCATTAAGGGTTTTCATGTTCAGAAGTGCCGCCAACTCAAAATTTTGAAACTTTAAAATCTCCCAAAGCAGTGATCGGGTAAGTCCAAAATTTCAGAGAGGCAATATTGGGCAAAAACCCATATCGAGAAAACTTTGTTCCAAAGTGATCTGACCACCTAAAGCTCACTTTCTAAAAATAGCAGGTCTTCTACATAGGTGATTGCTATTTTAGGTAAGTCACCAACTGAAGAAGTTGTGAAAGATGTAGTGAACAAAAAGCGGTGTCATAGGCAAAAGTCATTGAAATGGTCATCTTGGTCCAGAATTGACAATTACTAAAAATAGTAAGTAGTCCCACAGCACCTACTAAAAATAGTAAATTGGTCTAGAAGGTGAGGGAAACATAAGGAAAAGGAGGAATTTGAGTTGCAACATCCAATTGAGGATCGGAGGAGCTGATTTTTCATACTTACTAAAAATAATAAGTTGTTTTTTCATAAATAGTAAGTGTCAAGAGACAGCGAGACTCAAGTTTATAGAATGTGTGTTTTCACTGAATATTACCTTCACCGAGATTCAATTCCCTGTCTCCACAGTATTTCATCTTCGTCGAGTGGGTGGAAACATTTTTACAAGAAGCATCTTTGGCATCTCTCATGGATCTTTCAGAACTCATCTCGGGAGACCCTGACAGTGTCTTTCGACACTCACTACATGGTTCAGTCACAAGTTGGAAGTTGTGGTCATCGGTGGAAATAGTTCATTCAACTTGGCAAGGCCAGTTTTGAGCTCCTATCTCTTCTAAGGGAATTCTCATGAGTCGCATTCATGGTCATCGGCAAAACCATTCAGCAGTTTTTTTAAACACTCATTCCAAAGCATCTATGAGCCATTTTGAAGGAGTTCGTAGAGTGCAAAGATTGTGAAGATTCAGAATTTCATCACATTAGGATCCTTCCATCAGCAAGGATCATCTCTCTCTCTCTCTCTCTCTCTCTCTCTCTCTCTCTCTCTCTCTCTCTCTCTCTCTCTCTCTCTCTCTCTCTCTCTCTCTCTCTCTCTCTCTCTCTCTCTCTCTCTCTCTCTCTCTCTCTCTCTCTCTCTCTCTCTCTCTCTCTCTCTCTCTCTCTCTCTCTCTCTCTCTCTCTCTCTCTCTCTCTCTCTCTCTCTCTCTCTCTCTCTCTCTCTCTCTCTCTCTCTCTCTCTCTCTCTCTCTCTCTCTCTCTCTCTCTCTCTCTCTCTCTCTCTCTCTCTCTCTCTCTCTCTCTCTCTCTCTCTCTCTCTCTCTCTCTCTCTCTCTCTCTCTCTCTCTCTCTCTCTCTCTCTCTCTCTCTCTCTCTCTCTCTCTCTCTCTCTCTCTCTCTCTCTCTCTCTCTCTCTCTCTCTCTCTCTCTCTCTCTCTCTCTCTCTCTCTCTCTCTCTCTCTCTCTCTCTCTCTCTCTCTCTCTCTCTCTCTCTCTCTCTCTCTCTCTCTCTCTCTCTCTCTCTCTCTCTCTCTCTCTCTCTCTCTCTCTCTCTCTCTCTCTCTCTCTCTCTCTCTCTCTCTCTCTCTCTCTCTCTCTCTCTCCGTTGGGGTTTGCACTTTTTGATAGGCCTTTAAGTTATTCAAAAAAGTGACTTTAGAAATATGATGTACTTAAATCACCTTGTTTTTATAAAAGGGACTTAATATTTTGTAGGAATATGTATAGTCTAAAGTCATAGATAAGGCATATGGAAGGTCGTTGCGAAGATGAAGATTCGTTCCTCTACTATAAATTATAATGAGCTCCTTATTCAAAGGGGTTATAATTCTGAAATTCTTCTAGGTAGTTGTATTCTTGCAAGTTTATGAGAGAGATTTTTCTTACTTATGAGTGAAAAGAGTTATCCATTTTCCCCTATTCTTAATGTCTTCCATTCTCATACTATGTACAATTTCTTCTTGAGCATCAATACAACAAGAAGGAGTTTCTATCCTTATTTTACTATGGGGTTTACTTGATACTTTATGTTCATTATAATATAATTGGTCTTATTGTTGTTTGCAATATTATTTCTTCCTAATTTTAGTGCATGTGATGAAAGTTCTAACTAATGTATGCAAGACTTTGATTTTCTACTTGCAACATTAGTTCCTCTTATCTAATATTCTCACTCCCTTTCTTGCTCTCCTAGAAAATTGCTCCCTTGTAGATATCTAAAATGTTTTGTCGTAGGGTCGGTGGAGTGCCCCTATTGGATCCCTCATTGAAAGGCCACCAGGAAAATCCACCTTTTTACTCATGCGAGCATATACTGGCAGCATTTACACCGATTAAGCGAGAGGGACTTAGATTCCCAGAGCGTTAGAAAGAAATCCACCAATTTGTCCCGAAATTTTTTCTCTCCAATGAGACCCTAACCTTGCAAATTAGTATGGTCATCATTACAATCATTATGTTTTTAGTAACAAGGTTATGGTGGATATGCAGAATATGCGAGTTATGGAAGCAATTCTACACAGGAGGAAGATTTTGAAAGTGGTGTTCAAAAGGAGGATGATTATAAAATATATTTGTAAGCATTAGAGGATGATAAGCATAAGGTTGAGGAACCTTATCAATGGGATGTTCCCACTTACCTTTCCCATAAAACTCTAATGTTTATTTCTTATCAACGATCGTAACCCATTATCAAATTCCAATTTTTCTCAATCTTTGTAATTTTTGCCCCCTCTCCTCCACAAGTAGATTTTGAACCCTTTCCCATTGTAAAAAATGTTGACCATTATTTGTTTTTTTCTCATTGATGTCAATTACATTGATGAAAAATGGTGTTATGAGGTCATGTGTGTCTCCATGAGGTGTTAGTCAAGTGTTAAAGATGAAGGTTAGCTGGTAGTGTCACGATTTGGTGTGTTCTATGTTGTCTGGAGCATGGTTGAGCAAGTCTATTCATGGTGTGAGCTCTCTTGAGTTATTTGGAGGTATTAATGAGGTCATTCATGTTCCATGAGGTATATTACATGTTTTTAAGGGTCTTCATGAGATCAAAAAGGTCATTTCATGGTTTATAATGGTTGAGTCAGGTCATTCAAGGCCTATTCCTATCCCTAGAGCATGCATAATGGTATGGAGGCATGAGTTTTAGAGTTGGTCAGTCTTTTCCAAGGATGGTTTCAACATGGAGATAGTGTACATGTAGTGTGTGGTGAGTTTTAGATCAGGTTTTTAATGATACATTGCATGTTTGAGGTCCTTACGATATAAACAATGAGAAACATGCAAGTAAGCAAAAGTAAATGAGAATGGATAGAGATTTTTAGATGTATTTGGGCTATATGGTGAGTTTAAAAGTTATAGGATATTTTCATGATGCTTCATGATAATTTTTAGGTCATTGTGAAGAATATTTTTGAAGATACATCAGTTTTGGTGAAACCTGGTAAGTTATAGTGTGTTTTTAAGAAAAAAAAAGTGGACCTTCTAATGCTCATTTTGAACCGTGTACTTTACATGGGGACATGAGATATTGAAATATAATTTTAGGTCAGTTATGAATCTTTCACAAAAATAATGATGTGTTTTGATTGTCATGTTTTTATGAACAATCGTTAACAAGATAAAGTGGTTTGAAACCCTAGCTAAGAGCAACTTGGAGAAGATTGAGTATACCATCCTTGTTTTGATTAGTTATGAAAAATCGGTGATTGCATCTTTGTAGAGGAATCTTTCGACTTTATAGAAAGGTAAGATAGAGCTTTTGAAATTATGTGGGTCCCACCTAAAAATGGTAGTTTCTAAAGAAGTTAATTTTAAGGAAAAATTATCCAAAGAAGGTAAAGAATAAATTGACATTATTTTTATCCCTAGATTTTTCTAGATGTTCATGATAGTTTCACGTCATGATTGAAGTTTAAAGTGCAAAGTGTGCCTTCTTTATAAAGGCTGGTTTTGGGGCATTTTGAAGCAATCTATGGTAAAATTGACATTGCATGAGCTACATGAAGAGTTAGGACTCCATTAAAGTTTTTTTGTGATGTTGGTTCATAGTTATTTTCCATTAGTATATCAAACTTATGTTTTTGATATGGTGTGAAGAAGTTATAACACGATCTTTGAGGGTTAAATCTAGAGGATGTTTATTCTAGCATCATACTAAGTAGCTTCATGAGGTAAGGTGATGTTTTTGCATTGTTCATGAATTTAGAAGTTTTTGAGTACTTGTTATCTCAATTTCACCCCTGGAAAAATTGATCAAACACGACCCTGTGCAAAAGAAAATTCAAGAGACGGTTCCGTCGCACAAGCTCACATTTCAAATCCAGCAAGTGGGTTGCGGGAAGGCTCTATAATGGAGGAACATGGTCGAGAAGGAAGCAAACAATGTTGAAGAAAACTAAAGGCTGTAAGGAAAAGAAATGGAGGAAAAACTTGAAGTCTTTAGGCTCTACGAATGATTCAGAATTATCACAAATTTTGCTAAGTATGGGAGGATCAGTGGAAGCCTCCACGTGCCTCACTGGTGCTTCTCCAAATGTTAAACTCAAAAATTAAACTCGAACAAGCGTCGAGGATTCCACGTGTCCTAGAGTAAAAAAAATGGACAAAACCGGGCCCAAATCAATTAAGTATAAGAATGCATGCGAAAGGCGCCACGTGCCTTAACAAAGTACATTCAAAGGAATGGCCCAAAGTGGAGATTCAAACAAGCACAAGGCTTCCACGTGTCAGCTCGGCACATCTTCAAAGATAGATCAAGAAGTAAGTCCTTAGACAAGCACCAAGCCTCCACGTGTCCCAAGTTAGATATACGGGCCCACAAAGCAAAAGGGACTTAGTCAAAAACATAAATGATCAAAGTAGAGCCACGAAGAAGCCATGTGTCATCTCGACACAACTTAAAAATGAAAACCCAAAAGCGGTCCCCAAACGAGCACTAGCTCTCCATGTGGCCATATTCCAAGTCAAAGTGGGATGGTGGGTCATCGGAGGAAATTTGAACTTTTTGCCCCAAGAAGGCATAAAGTGAAAAAATGAGCCACACCTCTGCCGATGCCTAGGGGAGCCATGTGTCAAGCCTCAATTACATGTAGGTGACGGGCCTTAGAGTGATTTTTTTCCTAAATGGAAAATGTGAACCGCAAGCCGAAGATGTTTTTTTGGCAAAAGTGAATTGCGAGTCTGGGAAATTTTTGCACTTTTGTATTTTTGCACCAAAGGGGAAAAGGTGAATTTCGAGCCCATGAGACCCATTCCGCTAACTGGTTTTTGCCATTTTGTATGGACCCAAATCAAACATTCAAATGGACATATATTTTGACCCAATGCCCAAAATTCAACAAATTTGGCACCGTTGGAGAGATCTCGACCTCGTCTACACCATGGTGATCTGAAACTTTAATTTTTCCAAGGTTAGGTGGGTGAAAAATGGGAAAACATATTTGTGCCATTAATACATGATCCAATTTTCTCCAACAACTAGATCAGATTTGATCTGATCCACCGTTATTCCTCCTTTAACACGTCGAACAAGTAATCAAGACATACTCAATAGATTGTGGGCAGATTTGAAGTGATATTGAAGGCCGGTAATAAAACTTCAAATCAAGTTTTCCCACCTCTCTCCTTCTTCTCTCTATGTTGAATCTATAAAAGAAGGATTTGGGCTCTTTGTAAAGGGTTGGACATTTCTATTTTGCACTCTCCCTTCTTCCCTTGTCTATAAGTGAATTTGTGGAGTTTCCAAACCTCCCATTCAAGTTGTAATGCAAGATTTTTCCTCTTGGCCATTGTAATGCACTGTATCAACTTTTGGAGAAATAATATATGTCTGTGGATGATTCTCGACCCTCTCATGTGTTTATTGTTGCCTTTTGATCTCTCATTACAGTTTGGTTATATATGCATGGCGTTTGCATTACATTTTTCTATGGTCTGTGTTAGCTTGCAAAATGAGTGTTTAACATTCCTTTGGTGCATCACCTTGTTAGCTTAGGTTTATTTTCTTGCATCTTCTCAACCCTGTCTCCTTGGTAAAATAGAGTAGATTTAGAACAGATCCTCTACAATTTATTTGTGTGCACCTGAATAGAGGAATAGGAACTAGCCTTAATCTGGAGAGCTCTCTCAACTCGCAAGGTCCCACACCTTGAGAGATGCTCTGTGTTGTGTAATCATACTTGAAAGTATCAACTCATCTAGTTGCGAGATGTTCGGGTGTGTTGTGATTACGCACTAACAATACTTGGACATCATGTCTATAGATGATCCATGATTTTGCTAAGTGTGGAAGTGGGTTTTATGGTGATGGATTACGTTGAGTGAAGGTCAATTCTTGAGTCCTAGAAGGTATACGAAGCGGTTACTGAGATATTGGCTTAGTTGAATGCCTTCCATTTAGATTTGGAAGGATTTATAATATGTTATGGAAAGAGGATTAAGATGGATTTCCAACTATATACTTTTGTCTCTTGGTGCGTTGATTTGATGTTTCTTTCAAGTCAATTTGTGAAGAAGAAGGTATGTTGATTTTGAACATGATTGTTGATGCTAAAAGATTTAGTTGGTTGATGCATGAAATGTATTAGTTAATGAATTATATCACCGAAAAGTGAATATGTATGAATTTTGTTCATATTTAAGGCCTTTTGAAGTCTTTTAAATGGTAGAAAGGTTCCAAACCTGTTTGGTTTGTGAAACATATTTAAATCGTTAAATCGTTTGGCTATGTTTTCTATAGGTTTAATTCTTGTCTTTTCGAACTTGTGTTTGTCTACATACAAATGACAACTATACAATTATTAAGGAAAAGAAAGAATTACAAGCTGCTAGAACTAATACTAACAACGGTGAGGATTTTTTTAAAAAGAAGCTCATGCACTATAATTGATTCGAGAGATTGAATGACAAGGCATAAAAACTTATGTTTTGTTGTTGGAGGTGTTTTGTAAAACCACTTATGTTGAGAGAGAAGGCGATTTGTGCCTACAAATAAATATACTCTCTTCAACCCTTTTTGCATTGTGAGGTATAGTTTTTTTATGGCTTTGTTCTTATTTCTCCTTGAGTAGGCATTTGTCTTCCAAGTAATCAAGATAAATGAATTTCAAATAGGAAAAAACTAACTCCTTAAACATGTTATTGTTATCCCAATTTTTTCCCCCAGAAAAATTGATTAAACACGACCCATACGAGAAGAAAATTGGAAGGGTCGGTTTAGTCATGTGATCCCACATTACAAATCCCAAATCTGAGGGGTAGGTGGGCTCTACAATGGAGAGGTACGGTCGGCGAAGGAGGCCAACGATGTCAAAGGAGATCAAAGTGCGCATGAGAAAATTTAAGAAAGGGCTCAAGTTTTTGAACTTTGTCGCATACGAGTCGACTCAAAGCCAAATAACATACTCATGGAAGGCACCATGTGTCAGCTCGGCACAATTCCAAAAGGTGCATCAAAAAGGTGGGTCCCAAATGTACGTCGAGGCCTCCACGTGGTTAGAACTAAAAAGGTTTCAACGGCCGTAGAAAAGTCAAAGGACTTGCAAAAGGCACCACGTGTCACTTAGCGTAACTTCAAAGGTAGAATCCAAAGTAGGGACCCAAAATGAGTGTCATCCCTCCATGTGGTTATACCCTCAAAAAGTTAAATCATCCATTAAAAATTCTAAGGCTAGCAGAAAGAACCACGTGTCAACTTGGTGTAATTTCAAAGCGGGACCCAAAGAAAACTACCAAATGAGTGCGGGTTCACCACATGGTCAGAGTCAAAAAGAAGACAAAGATGGTCATTAAATCGGATAAGTATAGAAGAGCCAACGGAAACCTCCACATGTCCAAATGGCGTACCTCCGAGGCTAGGTCAAAATAGGGTCTCCAAAGGTGCGAGGACTCTCCACGTGTCTAGGGTCTAATAGAAGTCAAATGGATCAAGGCTCGAATTGACTAAGTATAGAAGGTGGCATATGGCGTCACGTGTGTCATCGGTGCACCTTCAAGGGTTGAAGCCAAGGCGGTTCCCAAACAAGCGCTAGCTCTCCATGTGTCTAGGGTCCAACAGACGATCCTAAATGGGTAGCAGGCCCAAATTGGCTAAGTATAAGAGAGTCGGTGAAAGCCTCCACGTGTCATCTCAGTGCATTTTCAAAAGCAAAATCTAGAGGCAGGTCCCAAAAGTGTGTCGTCCTTCCACATGTCCAGAGTCCAAAAAGGCAGAATCGACCATTGAAAAGTCTAAACAAGGCAAAGCTAGTAGAAGGTGCCACCTGTCGACTTGGCGTAACTTCAAAGATCAACTCTGAGAGCAGTTCCCAAATGAGTGTTGAGCCTCCATGTGTCTAGGGTCAGACATATGGCCTCGCCAAACAAAAGGGACTTAGCCAAAACACAAAGAAACATAGCAAAGTCGTGGAAGGAGCCACATGTCTCTTTGGCGCTCTTTCAAGAGGCGAATCCAAAAGTGGTCCCAAACAAGCGCCGACTCTCCACGTTTCTTAGGTCCAATAGAATTCAAAAGGGGACTTAGCTAAAACACAAAAATACAAAACAAGCCCATGCAAAGGGACATGTGGCTGTTTGTGTCAAAGCGGGAAGGTGAGCCTTGGAAGGATTTTTGCCAAAAGTGGGAAAGCGAGGCACTGGGAAGACTTTTCACCAAAGGGAAGATTGTTGACAGCGGGCGTAGGAGATATTTTGGCATTTTACACTTTTCACAAAAGGATGTTGGTCCGAAAATCTATCGGGTGGACAGATCTGTGGATAGACGAGCCAACAATGGGTAGGGCATAGCCCCTCTTTGAGTCAGCAAAGCAAAACTGGTTTATTGCTATTCTACCAGCAGGAATCTATGCAAGTCTCACAATATTATACCTTGGAATTGGGATCTCATCCCAAAGAGACGTATTTCATGAGGTGGGGAGATAGGAAAGATCTAAAGGGAGAAAAGAAATGAATTCCAAAGCGAGAAAGTTCGAGTGTCTATGTTTTAGGCTGGTAGTAAACAGAGCCGAACTTACTCACATAGACGAACAAAGCAATACTGATGAATAAATGACAATAAAGTAGAAGTAGATTCAACAGAACAAACATACAGATCTAACATAAGAAAGCTCTGATGTATAACACAAGTATTCAGCACAAAGTCTAAATATTGTATTAATATTTGTTTTTGTTACAAAAAGCTCAAAGTCTTTTCTTCTTACTTCTATTTTTCATCTGAAAAGTATCCACCCCTTGAATACAACAAGTATTCAAGTATTTATAGAAGAAGAGAAGGAAAGAAGGAAAAAGCAAACCAACCACCTAATTACAAAATATCTACAAAATATCTAAAAGTCAACTGTTGACTTTTGGCAACTTGGTGGATGACATCATCCCATGGTGCAACATGGATGGTGTCATCGTTTGTGCCAACATACTCTTAGATATTTACAAAAATAAGAAGAGAGGAAGGAGACTATTCATCATCATCTCGCGGCCGAAAGGGAGTGTCTACTTTCTGTTGTTGCTCGGGAGAAGTGATGTTAAACTGGGCCCGATATTCCATGAACTTGCTGATCATGGGCTGAAGTTGATCCTGAGCAGGATCCTTGTGGTGATCGCTGATAACTTCACAAGTTTCACGTTCATCCACGAGCCTTTCTGGGAGCTTGGCATATTCATTTCCGCCTCTATCAGGAACCCTATAAAGTCACGACAGGCCAGAAGGTTGTTGATGCATTCGGTGTCGAACGTGGCTTCTGGCCCTAACCCTTGCGAGACGATCTCCTTAAAGATCCGAATAGTTTGGTCTACCTTCCTCGGGGGAAAAAGGAGTGAGCAAGCCTGGGGACATTCTCAAGATGATTTGCTCCATCTGGTGCATAGCCTCCAAGGCTTCCTCTTTGACTTTATCTATCTTTTTGAGGACAAACTCCAACTGATCGACCTGGTAGTCCAAAGTAGAAAGGACTTTGTTGGGCGCTCTGGGGTGATTGAAGATGCCAAACTTGACTAGATCTTCAACTGAACAGTCGAGCATTTTCTATGGAAGGTCTCATGTCAGAGCCTAGCATGGTCCAACTCTTCGGAGATGGGTCCCGCAATCACTGGAGTGCCTTGTTCACTGATTGATGTTCTGATACAACTCGGTGAACTTGACGATTACTCCCTCACTTTCCTTGAGGATTTGATCTCTCCATGCAGATACTACCATACCATGCTAACCGATTTTGGCGTATTCATTTATCTTATCTGGCTCAGGGGCTTAGGAGTTTTGGTGGCAATTGTAGGAGGTGCACTTGCCCATTTTCTGCAAGGCGTGGAGAAGATGTTTATTTTTCTCCTTTAATAGCCTCTTTTCTTCCTTTGCTTCCTGAAGTTTCTTGCAAAGGGCATCCACTGCAGATAGGGCCTCTCCTTGAAGGCTTTCTGAAGATGTTCCCATCGTGACTTGGGTCACTGTATAATCTGTCGGAGACAGATCCTTTTTATCCTTTAAAGGATCGGGATACGCGATCTCCATTACTCTCTCTCCTGATGCACTCTGAGAGAAGCGGGTTATAGGCTTTTGCTTCTTGGCCCCCTTTGATGGGATGATGGAGAAGTCCATCGGTGTGATAGGAACTTTCCTCTTTTGTTGGCTTAGGTGCTGAGAGATCCATGCTGGACTTATGGGAGTGGGACCAGAAGTAGAAGAGGGAGCAGCTGCAGTAGCTGGAGGAAAGTGCGTTGAGACACTTGGTGGTGGCATTGAAAGAGAGGCCAGCAAAGTACTCAAGGAGGAAGGGATACTATAGGGAGGAGGAAGACGAGGATATGGAAGGGAGCTGAGAGATGAGAGAAGAAATAGTGGGGGACAGCTCGCGAGAGAAGAGAAGATGGATGACGAGGAGGGGGAATAGTAGAAGATGGGGGAGAGGATATGACCAAAGGAATGGTCGCTTGGGTCACACGAGGAGGAGGAGGAGGAGAGGGAGAAGGGACAGAAGGGACCTCAGCAGTTGTAGCAGTGGCAACATCCTGAGTGGATGTGCCCATCGGAACATCTTCGGCCGCTTCTTTCTCTGGAGATAACAGGCTCACAACCTATGTTCTTCTTGTGCGGGAAGGGGACTCTCGGGAGCCTCTTCGAGTGAGCTTGACTCACCCTCTTTATCCTTGCCTTTTACTTTTGGCAGATGTTTTGGCTCTGGATGGTGCGTTGCCCAATGGAGATGTAGTGAAATCTACCCCGAGGTAGATGAGGCCATTCATCCTGCACCAATGTTCTGTCCGCCGCAGAGTTTCTTTGACCCTTTCTTCAATGGTCTAGGGTGCTTTGGTTCTATCGATTGTAGTAAATGGCTAGTTGTCCCCATCCGTGTCAAGATATACCTGATCAACTTCTTGATCGGTAGTTTGATAACCTTTCGGGACAATGGCCATGCCGTACTGAATGATCTCTGCCAGGGCCAGGTGAGAATGGTCCTTTCTTCTGAGCTCGACCTCATGGTACAGGTCGATATAAATGTCCTCGATCTATGGAAGGTGGATAGGATCGAGTTTTTCCTGGGAAGGCAATTCCTTGGATCGAAAGTGGGCCTCTTGCCGGAAGTTGTGCTTCAGATTGAGCAGTTCTAGCTCGGAAACCATTTCCCGGGCTTTGTGATGAGAAACACAGGTGTATCTGCCCACTGTGAGGGGGAAAGGAGTTCCACCCTTCTTCCTTTTCAAGCACTTCTCATGATACGTTACGAGCTATCTGGATAGCTCTAACAGGATCAACTTGGGGCCGGCATATCTCGGCAATTTGGTGGGCTCACCCAGGAAGTTAGCTGCCCTGAGATAGGTGAAGGTGGGAAATTGTGTGAATAAGGCCCCCCACTTTTCCGTTGCTGCGATGATGCTCTTGGTCATCCGACCGTGGGTCATGTTGGGCCTCAATAGGCAGACGATGCCGTAGAAAAAGGCATCGTTGATTTTGGTGAACTGTGAGATGTTGTTCTCGAGCTTCAGCTCTGGGTAGTACTCATATATTCTTACTTGGGGCCAAACCCCGCATCGGCTCAATGTTGGATAATCCCTTTCCGAGGCTGCAGCGTAAACTACGTAGGAGTTCATGTAGAACCTCCCCGTTGTGGTGAGTTGTTGGAGCTACTCGGATATGGTACTGCTTATTATCTCCACCCACTCGAAGCGTTGATCAGGTACGTTCTTGCTCATGGTCTCCAGGTACCTGAGCATCCACTTATGAAAGTAATGGGTGTCAGAAAGCCCAAATACTCTGCTTAGGAACATGATAGTATCACTCAGTTCCTCGGAGAAATCACTTCGGTGAATAACTTGTGGCCATCTAGTTACCACCTTCTTGTTCTTTAAATACACTTCATTCATTAGTTGCATGCACTGGTCTTCATTGTCCTCCCAAGCCTTGGTGCAGTCTTCTTGGCTTACGGCCACAAAGTGTCGGTGGTGAGGATGCCAAGCATGATTTTCGAAGTGTGGGCGGTAAGGTTGATCATGACTTCGCCCTTTTCATTTTGGACACACCTCGTGTCTTTGTTGTAGCAGTGGGCCACTACCATCATGAATTCATTGTTCACTGCACTGATGGGGATCCCCCCAGCAAAGTGCAGGCCACTACCTACTAGTTTGTCCATCCAGGGACTCCCTGTGACCCTCCTGGTTCTGGCCCAGAAATCTTCCATATCGATGTGACCGAGCTCTGAGTCTCTTATATCCAGGTCACATTCTACTGAGACTCGGGCATTCTGACCCTTTGGTACTTGTATTTCATTTCTTCTTCTGTAAGCTTGGCTTTACCTTTTGACTTGGTTGGCCTCTTGCTTGATGTAGACATATGTGGATCTGAATTCAGTTGCTGATCTGCAAGAAGAAGAAGCGAAACCCAACGCAGAAGAGCCATGTTAGCTGTTAGATCTTCCATTAAAGCATTGAGAATAGAATGAGGAGTTAACAATTTAAAGGCCTCAGGGCGCAGGGCGCATGAACACTGCAGCTGCAGGGTTAATAGTATGGCACATGGAAGAAGGGTGTTACAAGGAACAAATTAGCACCAAAGGCGCAGGGCGCATGAACACTGCACATGACATTTTTTATTGTAAAAGTGCACCTGCGCCATTCATATGTGTTTTATACTATGGGCAGATAATTTTCATGTTGCATGGGGACAGGATGCGCCAATGGCGCATATATTTTTCATGTTACATGGAACTTTGGTGTGCCGAAGGGCTGTAGGGTTGATGTGTGTAACATAGGCTTTATGTGCGAAAAGGGAACTTGGCGTGGCGCAGGGAAGGTTTGCATGACATTTGTGTTCTTTGTAAGAGGGGATGCGCCTGCGCCGTTTATGTAGTTTTATACTTGGCGCAAGTAATGCTGGTGTCGCATGGGGGTAGGGTGTGCCAATGGCACAAATATTTACAATGTAACAGAGAATCTCGGTGCGCCAAAGGCGCGGGGTTATTGGGTGTTGCAAGCAAAAAGTGCACCTTTAGGGCATTTGTATTTTATGCAGCAGGAATGGCGAATGCGCCAAGAGGAAAATGTAGTCTAATACGAACTTTCGAGTTTTCTTTCTTTCCTGATGGGTTTGATCTTTTAGGCCTCTTTTACAGGGTTTTTTGGATAGTGAAGGGGGGCACAGCAAGAAGATCCAAGTGATTTTGAGGCAGAGCCCTCCTTACCAGCAGATCTGGAAAGAGGAGGAAGAGCTTAGGGAGGGAAAAACAAGGATCAGCAAGAGGGGTTTTCATGGTTTATAGATCCATCTATCCTACCACACAAAAAATAGCCAACAACAAAACTAAAACATGAGAGTAACAAGGACCACTTACCCGGAATATATAGAATGTGAGAGGTGAAATGGGGTCCACGAACGCGACACGAGGATGACAGGCGTGCTGACAGGCGCAGAGGAAAAAAGTTATCACATGTTTTAACTGGTGAAAGTGACAGGGCGGATGCACCTATATATAGGCAAAGGTGCAATAAATGTGCCAACCACTTTTTTAAGAGGCGCATCAAAACTCATGTCGACACGTAAAATGGTGTGCCCTTTGGCGCGGATAAATGCGTGTCAACACAGAGATACTTGCACCTTTGGCGCAAGTTTACGACTGTCAACATCCCATTCCTTGCGCCCTTTGGCACACCAAACTATGGCGCAACAATTGATGTGTCAACATGAAGGCGCATGCGCCTTGGGCACATGCAAGAATGGCGCATCACGGGAAGGTGCACCAAAACATGTGTCGACACCTAAAATGGTGCGCCAAAGGAAATGAAGGGGCATAGATTTACTCTGTGTAACATAGATAAAAGGTGCCCAGCCAAAAGGGATCAAAATGGCTAAGTTCGGAGAACTAGATTTCCGGAAAGGGATTTTACAACATTCGAACGCAGAGGGGTCCCTGATGAGGGACCAGGACAAAATTTGGTATGGTTACCTATAAAATTTCCCTCATCAATTTTACAGGATAACAGCTGGCTCTTTCTAGGGACTATCTTTGAGTGAAACTCAAGGGTAGAGAATCCCATATTTTCATGTGCCTATCCATTGGGTCAGAGAGTCAAAAACAAGGGGGCAAGGGCGAGCAAAAGGAACAAAGAAAAACACATGACAAAGCAAACACACAACAAAAGCAAACTGTACAAAGAAGAGAGCAAGCTCTACTTCCTGAATATTTTGAGGTGCTGCCCGCTATAGGGAAGCGGGAGATCAGTTCCATCTAGATATGAGAGATAGAAGCTATTTTCTCCATTGAGTTGTTTGATCTTGAAAGGCCCTCTCCATAGAGAATCAAATTTCCCATGCATGCCCTTTGGCTCTCTCCGTTTGTCCCACAAAAGGACGAGGTCTCCCACCTAGAACTCTCTTTGCTTAGCTTTTTTATCAAACAAAGCCTCTTGACCTGATTCTGATGTTCGGTGATCCTGTCGACCACTCTTACTCTTTTTCTTTGAGCTCTGCTAGATACATGATCCTCTTTTCAAGAGAATTTTGGAAAGTCTCATCTTGATCGCTCGTGCCAAGCGCAGAGTAGGGAGTTCGTAGAAATGGGAAGCTCGGCGTCGGTTCCATATAACACTTGAAAAGGTGACATGCCGAGAGACCTCTTGGGAGTAATGCGGTCCACCCACAAAGCGTCGTATAATGACTTGTGCCACATTCGTTGATTCTCATCAACTAGCTTCCGTATGATGGTCACTAAGTTTTTATTACTGGATTCTACCTGACCATTTCCTTGGGGGTAATAATCTGAGGCGTGAGCCAAGGTTATCCCGTATTCATAGAAAAAACTAATAACTTCTCATGAAGAGAAGTTGGAAGCATTATCAGCAACAATCTTGCTTGGAACGCCAAACCTGACAATGATATTTTCTTTGATGAAACTGCAAACAACCTCGGAAGTGGCATGCTTGACTGGTATGGCCTCCACCCATTTCGTGAAGTAATCTGTTGCTGTCAGGACATAACTATGTCGGCACTTCGATTGGGGATTGAGTGCACCGATAAAATCGATTCCCCACTGCTTGAATGGTTCATCAATGACGACCGGCTGAGGGGAAAAGCAGCCAATTTTGGCTTACCAACAAATTGCTGGCAAGGCTCACACTTTGCTACCCAAGTGGCTGTATCTTGGAAAAGTGTTGGCCAATAGTACCTGGCCGGATGATCTTGTGTGCCATCACGGAAGAGGAGAAGTGACCACCACAGGCTGAATCATGAAAACTCTCAAGTAACTTTATCTGTTGTGGTTTGTCAACACATCGCAAGAAGATGCCATCTATTCCGCGTTTGTATAAACCGTCATCCCAGATGACATATTTGGCTGCTCTGAGCTTTATAGCATGCTTCTCCTTTGTAGTTAGATGGGTTGGGCATTCACCATAAGTGAGAAAGAAAGCAATATCAGAATACCATTCATCACTGGTTGCGACAAATAGAACCATGGGTAGTGAATCGGCTTTCTCCAGCTGGCTTTGTGCTCCATCGGCGTAATCATCTTTTCCGTCAGGGTCCTCTGAACCTGGTTTTCAGCCATAAGCTGACATAGGCCCTTGCCTCTTACTAGCTTGGTGGTTTTATATCTAGATCATACTCTTGGACTTTTGCAATCCAATTTCCTCGCAAACTCCCTAACTCCTGTTGAGTTAGGATGGACTTGACTGCCGTGTCAGGGACCAATACTGTTGTATGAGAATTTAGAATGTAATACCTGAAGTTCTTGACTACTTTGACAATGGAAGGCATGCTTTTCCAACTGAGACATCTTTAATTCGTGAGGCTTGAGAGGAGAGCTCATAAATGCAATCGGGGATTCAACATCCTCAGAATTCTTTTGCATCAAGATAGCGATATGGTATGCTCGGATGCATAGCTATACATGATAAAATCCTTGGAGAAATCAGGACATACCAGGACTGGTGTGAGCGACGGAGGCTTTTATATCCTCGAATGACTTCTTTCCTTCTTCGCTCCACTGGAAAGTTGGTGATCCTTTCATCATGTTTGATATGTGGCGAGTCTTTTCAGCAAAGTCGGGAACAAAGTGCACGAGAAAGTTCACCTTTCCGAAGAAAGAGTGAACGCCGGTCTTGCTTGTAGGTAAAGTAAGGCTCTAAATAGCCTTAACCCTTTTGGCATCTATCTTCGTCCCTTCCTTGCTTACAATGTGTCCCAGTAACTTTCCTTCTGTGACTCCAAAAATGGACTTTTTGGATTCAGGGAGATCCCATGCTCTCGGCATCTAATCAATACTTGCTCCAAATGATCACAATGATCATTTCGCTATTTAGAGAACACAGTTAAGTCATCCAAATAAACCACGATGACCTTCCCCATCATGCCTTTGAACGTGAAGTCCATTGCCCTCTGGAAAGTAGCACCAGCGTTGGTTAAGCCGAAAGGCATCCTGCTGTAGGTGAATGTACCCCAAGGGGTAGTGAATGTTATTTTGAATTGGTCTTTGGGTGAGACTTCAATTTGATTGTAGCCTGAAAAACCATCAAGCATGGACAACATTTCTGATCCAGTCACTGCTTGCAGAACCTGATCCATTATGGGAAGTGGGTAGTTGTCCTTCAAGGACGCTTGATTCAGGTTGTGAAAATCTACGCAGATGCGTATCTCACCATTCTTCTTGTGTACTGGCACAATGTTTGCCACCCAAGTACTGTGATGGATAGGAAAAATGATCCGTGTGTCAAGCATTTTCTAAATTTCAGCCTGGATAGTACCTGAGATCTTAGGATTGTAGTGTCTCTGCTTCTGGCGAAAGGGTTTGACATCCTCTTTCAATGGGATGTCATGCTGGACGTCCTTTGGCTTGAAAGACTTTAGATCGGCATAGGACCATGCCAATACATCCATGTATTTCTTCAGCAACTTGACAAATTTCCACTTCTCTTCGGGTGTGCAACATTTTCCAATGTTCACAAACTGTGGATGTTCTACCGAACCTAAATTGACCGGTTCGGTTTCTGGGGAGGAGTTAGGATCATCTCGCCTTTTCTTTTGACAAAATGATCATGCCTATCGAACAACCGCTCTAGGGAGACCAGGCCTTTTGGGATTTTATTTCCTTTGAGCTGACATATGCCGTCGTTTCCTTCGGATTCCCCGTTCTGATCAGTAACAGACTCACGGCATGTGGAAGTGGATCCTTCAAAATGAAGCTCACTAAAATTTTCACTTTTTCAAGAAAGGCAATGAGTTGATTGTCATCGTTGAATACCTGCCAGTGCTGAGAATTGTTCGCACGCTTGGGTGGAAAACCACCTCAATGGTATATGTGTCTATTTTCAAACCCGGGTGAGGGAGCATGAGGGATCGCTGAAATGGCCAATGAATCGGCCATGTCATTCTGAGCTCTAGGGATGGCTTTTATTGAAAAAGTGTCAAACTCCTCGATGTTGTCCCATACCGCGTTGCGGTAATGTCTGAGCCTTTCATTCTTCACTTGGTATATCCTTTTAACTTGATTTATAACCAGCTCTGCATCACCCTGTACTTTTGATTCTTGATTCCTCTTTCCTTTGTGGCTTGCATGCCAAGTAGCAAAGATTCATACTCAGCAGTATTATTCATGTTGAAAAACTGCAACTTGAAAGAGAGGGGAATAATCTCCTCTTCGGGAGATATTAGCACGGCTCCAGCGCCGCACCCACTAGTTGCGTGCAGCTGCCATCAAACTGCAAAGTCCAGATCTTGTTAAGATCCTCTGCTTGGATGAGGACATCCATTTTTCAGACTTCGGTAGACAAGAAATAGTTTCCCATCCCTGATGATTCGAAGAGAATTTGGGCTTTGGGGTCATCGGAGTTAGTAACTAGGTACTTCTTTTGCGATTCGGCTCCAATGTTTGCATTACACCTTTGATGGGGATTCTAGCCTTAGACCAGTCCATATGAATCTCCCCACCAACTTCACTACAAAAGCTCCTTCCTAGTAGAATTCCATATGTTGCTGGAATATCGGCAATGAGGATGGTCATCTTTACTTTTTTCTGGAAACGCTGCAAATGCAAATTGCGCGTCTTTGATTTGACCAATCAATGGAACCTGTTTGGTTTCCAAAGAATAACATCTGCCAAAAGGCTTGGTAAGGGTGAGGCCCAAGGCATGGGTGACTTTTGCTGGCATGACATTATCGGAAGCCCCAGAATCAATTATGCAGTTGCTTAGTTTGTGGCCATTGATTAGGAGGGAGAGATAAAAGGTTCTATCTTGCCTGACGCAGATGTTGAGGCAACATTTATGCGAGATGGGGAGGAGTAGAAAGGATTCCTTTGGGGAAACCTGAGTAGTTATGACAACTTGGCTTTGGATGTATTTGGTCAACCTTACAAGCTACTCGGGATTTGACTGAAGATATTCGGCTTCAGACATCTGGATTTTGGTCTTTTTAGCGTGATCAATTATGTCAAATGTGGCCAAAGGTTGCGTTGATGAAGGAATGAGTCCCTCATTTCGCAATGGTAGGGTAGGATTGCTGGTCTTGATAGGAATATGAGGAGGCTGATTCAGAGGGGAAAAGGGGAAAAAATTTCTTTGAAAAAGACTTAGTAACAGGCTGAGCAGGAAGGGGATTACCTCTTTTTACAATGGTTGGTGACGTGTTTGACACGGCCTTCTCTTTCTGCGCCTTGGCAGCAATTTCTACTTCTTTTTCCTGAGAGTGGGTGAAAACAACATAAGATTGTCCACTTGCATATCCTTGGGTACCCTCCTCTTTGTCAGATTCTTCCTCATCAAATTCCATATACCCGATAGTAGAGTCGCCAGTCGGTTCACCGACATCTTGATCATCTTCACCTGGCGATGAAGGTTCTTCATAATTTTGCTCCTCTTCTTTGATTTTGCTAAAGCATTGACCGGAGGGGCTTCAAGCCAACCGTGGAGTAGCTGTGGGTAGGCGGGGCCTTTGTGAGACATTGTTAGAAGTAAAGCTCCTCCACGGAATATCCCGGTACGAAGTGCTAGGAGAAGCCTGAGCTAGCTACTTTTTTAATGCGAGCAAGTCATTTGCCATCTTTTGGAATGCCGGATCGGATGAAGTGGTAGGAGAAGGAGCTGAAACTTTTAGCTTGGATGGCTCTCACTTTAATTCGCTAGATATTAGCAAGTTGTCTTCAATCCGTATGGCAGCAGCTTGGGCGAGAACCAAAGTAGTGACTTGTTCTTGCAAGAGTAAGAAACTTACTTTTGAGCTCATGGTGTTCACGAAGAAACACTTCTGATTTTTTGGCGTTGGCAGCATGGTAGGTGGAACTCGATTGATTAGTGAGTTGAAACGGGTGATGAAATCGCGCATGGTTTCATTGACCTCCTTCTTTAGGTGAGTGATCTTTGACAAGCAATGCAAATGCATCCTCAGAAGGCTTATACCTTTCTTCAAATGCAGTCGTAAGGTGGCCAGCTAGTAATAGATCGGCCAACAAATGTTGAAACCATTCCATTGTTGGTCCTTGCAAGGTTTTCAGAAAGAGGTGAACTGACACATCTTCATGGGTCACATCTAGGATACTGCATGACATGATGAATGTGGATATGTGTGAATCCATGCTTTGGTTCCCGCTCCCATCAAATTTAGGAAAATTCTTTCGATTTCCATGTGGGAGCGCGTGAACAGGATGTGGTAAAGCCAAAGGGCCCATAGCATTTCCCCATGGCACTGCCATTTGAACAGCTGGAAAGAGAACACGTGCTGGGAGGATGGTCCCACTGAGCAACAAAGCACTGCAAAGTGATGTGGATGTACCTTGTGAGAGATGCTTCCTTTGCGGAGGTGAGACACTCTGGATGACCGGTTAGCTGAACTTAGCGATGAGAAGCGCGCGGTGTTACACTGAAGTTGTGCCTTTGAAGCAGATCGAAAGTAGGATCAACTTCTCCATGAGCTCTCCTGCTACGAGTAAATGGTTCACTGCCAAGTGTACCTTCCAGATCTACAATATTTTGGAGCAAATCCTAAAAACTCTTTTTGGTTGTACTTGCTGATTTTTAAATTTTTTTGACAAAAATCAGCAGCATGTACTTTTCTAAATATTTAATTTTATCCCTCTTTTAACAACCGATTGTGGTTTTAATGTCTGATTAACAAGGATAAAATGATGGTAAAACTTAGTAAGCTGATTTTCAGATCTAGAGTTGACTTTTTAAAGAGTTTGAAAATTTTGGTAAACTGTCAAAAACTCAGATCTACGGAAAAATACAGATTTTTGTAAAAACTCAGCGAACTAAAGATCTCTAACTAGCCCAGATCTATGGACCTCTGAAGAAAATTTTCAGTTTGGGTCACTTTTGCAAAAATTTGGATTTTAGACAAAAGTTAAAATTTGCAAACAGGTAGTGATTTTTGACTTTTTTTTAATTTTCAAACACACCACTACCATAGATCCGTTAGATCTGTTCGATCCCAGTAAGTCGCCAAAAACTGTTGGTCCGAAAATCTGTCGGGTGGACAGATCTATGGATAGATGAGCCAACAAAGTGGGTAGGCATAGCCCCTCTTTGAGTCAGCAAAGCAAAACTGGTTTATTGCTATTCTACCAGCAGGAATCTGTGCAAGTCTCACAATATTCTACCTTCGGGGTTGGGATCTCATCCCAGTAGAGGTATTTCCAACTGTAGAAGAAGGGAAAGAAACGAGGTGGGGAGATAGGAAAGATCTGAAGGGAGAAAAGAAATGAATTCCAAAGTAGAAAGGTCAGAGGGTCTATGTTTTGGGTTGGTAGTAAACAGAGCCGAACTTACTCACATAGATGAACAAAGCAATACTGATGAATAAATGACAATAAAGTAGAAGTAGATTCAACAGAACAAACATACAGATCTAACATAAGAAAGCTCTGATGTATAACACAAGTATTCAACACAAAGTCTAAATATTGTATTAATATTTCCTTCTGTTACAAAAAGCTCAAAGTCTTTTCTTCTTACTTCTATTTTTCATCTGAAAAGTATCCACCCTTGAATACAACAAGTATTCAAGTATTTATAGAAGAAGAGAAGGAAAGAAGGAAAAAGCAAACCAACCACCTAATTACAAAATATCTACAAAATATCTAAAAGTCAACTGTTGACTTTTGGCAACACGGTGGATGACATCATCCCATGGTGCAACATGGATGGTGTCATTGTTTGTGCCAACATACTCTTAGATATTTACAAAAAGAAGAAGAGAGGAAGGAGACTATTCGTCATCGTCTCGTGGCCGAAAGGGAGTGTCCTGCTTCTGTTGTTGCTCGGGAGAAGTGATGTTAAACTGGGCCCGATATTCCATGAACTTGTTGATCATGGGCTGAAGTTGATCCTGAGCAGGATCCTTGTGGCGATCGCTGATAACTTTGCAAGTTTCACGTTCATCCACGAGCCTTTCTGGGAGCTTGGCATATTCATTTCCAGCCTCTATCAGGAACCCTATAAAGTCACGACAGGCCAGAAGGTTGTTGATGCATTCGGTGTCGAACGTGGCTTCTGGCCCTAACCCTTGCGAGACGATCTCCTTAAAGATCGAATAGTTTGGTCTACCTTCCTCAGGGTGAAAGAAGGAGTGAGCAAGCCTGGGGACATTCTCAAGATGATTTGCTCCATCTGGTGCATAGCCTCCAAGGCTTCCTCTTTGACTTTATCTATCTTTTCGAGGACAAACTCCAACTGATCGACCTGGTAGTCCAAAGTAGAAAGGACTTTGTTGGGCACTCTAGGGTGATTGAAGACGCCGAACTTGACCAGATCTTGACTGAACAGTCGAGCATTTTCTGGAAGGTCTCATGCTGCAGCCTAGCATGGTCCAACTCTTCGGAGATGGGTCCCGTAATCACCTGGAGTGCCTTGTTTGCCTGATTGATGTTCTGATACAACTCGGTGAACTTGACGATTACTCCCTCACTTTCCTTGAGGATTTGGTCTCTCCAAGCAGATACTACCATACCTTGCTCCGATTTTGGCGTATTCATTTATCTTATCCTAGCTCAGGGGCTCAGGAGTTTCGGTGGCAGTTGTAGGAGGTGCACTGCCCATTTTCTGCAAGGCGTGGAGAAGATGTTTATTTTGCTCCTTTAATAGCCTCTTTTCTTCCTTTGCTTCCTGAAGTTTCTTGCAAAGGGCATCCACTGCAGATAGGGCCTCTCCTTGAAGGCTTTCTGAAGACATTCCCATCGTGACTTGGGTCACTGTATAATCTGTCGAGAGACAGATCCTTTTTATCCTTTAAAGGATCGGGATACGCGATCTCCATTACTCTCTCTCCTGATGCACTCTGAGAGAAGCGGGTTATAGGCTTTTGCTTCTTGGCCCCCTTTGATGGGATGAGAGAAGTCCATCGGTGTGATAGGAACTTTCCTCTTTTGTTGGCTTAGGTGCTGAGAGATCCATGTTGGACTTATGGGAGTGGGACCAGAAGTAGAAGAGGGAGCAGCTGCAGTAGTGGAGGGAAAGTGCGTTGAGACACTTGGTGGCGGCATTGAATGAGAGGCCAGCGAAGTACTCAAGGGAGGAAGGGATACTGCAGGGGAGGAAGACGAGGATATGGAAGGGAGCTGAGAGATGAGAGAAGAAATAGTGGGGGACAGCTCCGTGAGAGAAGAGAAGATGGATGACGAGGAGGGGGGAACAGTAGAAGATGGGGGAGAGGATACGACCAAAGGAATGGTCACTTGGGTCACATGAGGAGGAGAAGGAGGAGAGGGAGAAGGGACAGAAGGGACCTTAGCGTAGTTGTAGTAGTGGCAACATCCTGAGTGGATGTGCCCATCGGAACATCTTCGGCCGCTTCTTTCTCTGGAGATAACAGGCTCACAACCTGTTCTTGTGCGGCGGAAGGGGGACTCTCAGGAGCCTCTTCCGAGTGGAGCTTGACTCGCCCTCTTTATCCTTGCCTTTTACTTTTGGCAGATGTTTTGGCCTGGATGGTGCATTGCCCAATGGAGATGTAGTGAAATCTACCCGAGGTAGATGAGGCCATTCATCCTGCACCAGTGTTCTGTCCGCCGCAGAGTTTCTTTGACCCTTTCTTCAATGGTCTGGGGTGCTTTGGTTCTGTCGATTGTAGTAAACGGCCAGTTGTCCCCGTCCGTGTCAAGATATACCTGATCAACTTCTTGATCGGTAGTTTGATAACCTTTTGGGACAATGGCCACGCCATACTGAATGATCTCTGCCAGGGCCAGGCGAGAATGGTCCTTTCTTCTGAGCTCGACCTCATGGTACAGGTTGATATAAATGTCCTCGATCTGTGGAAGGTGGATAGGATCGAGTTTTTCCCTGGGAAGGAAATTCCTTGGATCGAAAGTGGGCCTTGCCAGAAGTTGTGCTTCAGATTGAGCAGTTCTAGCTCGGAAACCATTTCCGGGCTTTGTGATGAGAAACGCAGGTGTATCTGCCCACTGTGAGGGGGAAAGGAGTTCCACCCTTCTTCCTTTTCAAGCACTTCTCATGATACGTTACGAGCTGTCTGGACAGCTCTAACAGGATCAACTTGGGGCCGGCATATCTCGGCAATTTGGTGGGCTCACCCAGGAAGTTAGCTGCCCTGAGATAGGTGAAGGTGGGAAACTGTGTGAATAAGGCCCCCACTTTTCCATTGCTGTGACGATGCTCTTGGTCATCCGACCGTGGGTCATGTTGGGCCTCAATAGGTAGACGATGCCGTAGAAAAAGGCATCGTTGATTTTGGTGAACTGTGAGATGTTGTTCTCCAGCTTCAGCTCTGGGTAGTACTCGTATATCCTTACTTGGGGCCAAACCCCGCATCGGCTCAATGCTGGATAATCCCTTTCGAGGCTGCAGCGTAAACTACGTAGGAGTTCATGTAGAACCTCCCCGTTGTGGTGAGTTGTTGGAGCTACTCGGATATGGTGCTGCTTATTATCTCCACCCACTCGAAGCGTTGATTAGGTACGTTCTTGCTCATGGTCTCCAGGTACCTGAGCATCCACTTATGAAAGTAATGGGTGTCAGAAAGCCCAAATACTCTGCTTAGGAATGTGATAGTATCACTCAGTTCCTCGGAGAAATCACTTCGGTGAATAACTTGTGGCCATCTGGTTACCACCTTCTTGTTCTTTAAATACACTTCATTCATTAGTTGCATGCACTGGTCTTCATTGTCCTCCCAAGCCTTGGTGCAGTCTTCTTGGCTTACGGCCACAAAGTGCCGGTGGTGAGGAATGCCAAGCATGATTTTGAAGTGTCGGTGGTAAGGTTGATCACGACTTCACCCTTTTCATTTTGGACACACCTCGTGTCTTTGTTGTAGCAGCGGGCCACTACCATCATGAATTCATTGTTCACTGCACTGACGGGGATCCCCCCAGCAAAGTGCAGGCCACTACCTACTAGTTTGTCCATCCAGGGACTCCCTGTGACCCTCTTGGTTCTGGCCCAGAAATCTTCCATATCGATGTGACCGAGCTCTGAGTCTCTTATATCCAGGTCACATTCTGCCTGAGACTCGGGCATTCTGACCCTTTGGTACTTGTATTTCATTTCTTCTTCTCGTAAGCTTGGCTTTACCTTTTGACTTGGTTGGCCTCTTGCTTGATGTAGACATATGTGGATCTGAATTCAGTTGCTGATCTGCAAGAAGAAGAAGTGAAACCCAACGCAGAAGAGCCATGTTAGTTATGTTAGATCTTCCATTAAAGCTACAGAATAGAATGAGGAGTTAACAATTTAAAGGCCTCAGGGCGCAGGGCGCATGAACACTGTAGGCTGCAGGGTTAATAGTATGGCGCATGGAAGAAGGGTGTTACAAGGAACAAATTAGTGCCAAAGGGCGCAGGGCGCATGAACACTGCACATGACATTTTGTTATTGTAAGTAGAAGTGTGCCTGCGCCATTCATATGCATTTTATGTTGGGCGCAGATAATTTTCATGTTGCACGGGGACAAGATGTGCCAATGGCACATATATTTTCATGTTACATGGAACTTTGGTGCGCCGAAGGGCACAGGGTTGATGTGTGTAACATAGGCTTTATGTGCAAAAAGGGGAACTTGGCGTGGCGCAGGGAAGGTTTGCATTACATTGTGTTGTTGTAAGAGGGGATGCGCTGCACCATTTATGCAGTTTTATACTTGGCGCAAGTAATGTTGGTGTCGCATGGGGGTAGGGTGCGCCAATGGTGCAAATATTTGCAATGTAACAGAGAAGCTCGGTGTGCCAAAGGGCGTGGGGTTATGGGGTGTTGTAAGCAAGAAAGTACGCCTTACAGGTGCGACTATATTTTATGCATTAGGAAGCGGAAAGGAATGGCGAATGCGCCAAGAGGGAAAATGCAGTCTAATACGAACTTTCGAGTTTTCTTTCTTTCCCTGACAGGTTTGCATATTTTAGGCCTCTTTTACAGGGTTTTTGGATAGTGAAGGGGGTGCACAGCAAGAAGATCCAAGTGATTTTGAGGCAGAGCCCTCCTTACCAGCAGATCTGGAAAGAGGAGGAAGAGCTTGGGAGGGAAAAACAAGGATCAGCAAGAGGGGTTTTCATGGTTTCACAGATCCATCTATCCTACCACACAAACAAATAGCCAACAACAAAACTAAAACATGAGAGTAACAAGGACCACTTACCTGGAATATATAGAATGTGAGAGGTGAAACGGGGTCCATGAACGTGACACGAGGACGACAGGTGTGACAGTGCAGAGGAAAAAAGTTATCACATGTTTTCTGACTAGTGAAAGTGACAGGGCGGATGCACCTATATATAGGCAAAGGTGCAATAAATGCGCCAACCACTTTTTAAGAGGCACATCAAAACTCATGTCGACACATAAAATGGTGCGCCCTTTGGCGTGGATAAATGCGTGTCAACACAGGGATACTTGCACCTTTGGCACAAGTTTACGACTGTCAACATCCCATTCCTTGCGCCCTTTGGTACACCAAACTACGGTGCAACAATTGATGTGTCAACACGAAGGTGCATGCGCCTTGGCGCACGCAAGAATGGCGCATCACGGGAAGGTGCACCAAAACATGTGTCGACACCTAAAAGGGTGTGCCAAAGGAAATGAAGGGGGCACAAATTTACTCTATGTAACATAGATAAAAGGTGCGCCCAGCCAAAAAAGGGACCAAAATGGCTAAGTTTGGAAAACTAGATTTCCGAAAAGGGATTTTGCAACGTTCCGAACGCAGAGGGGTCCATGACGAGGGACCAAGACAAAATTTGGTATGGTTACCTATAAAATTAAAAAAAAAATTTGCCATTTTTGTACGGATTCGATTCAAATATTCAAATGGGCATAAATTTTTATCTAGTGCTAAAAATTCAACAAATTTAGTACTGTTTGAAAGGTCTTGACCTCCTCTACACCATGGAAGCATAAAATATTATTTTCAATAGGATTTGATGGGTGAAAATCTGGAAGAAGTCTGTTAATCCATTAATACGGGATCTGATTGCTTTAAATACCTAGATCTAATCTAGATTTGCCATCTTCCCTTCTCCAACACGCTAAATAGACATGGGGGACTAGAATTGACAAATTGTAGGTGGATTTACAGGGCATTAATTGTTGGTGGTTGAGCTTTTAGAGAAGAGTCTAATTTTTCTTCTTTCTCTCTCACCTTGACGTTTTATATATTGTAAACACTTCTCATTTGAGAGGGGAGACATTCTAGGTGTGGGGAAACTCTATAAAATTTGTTTCCCAACTCCATTTGAGTTGTAAGCCTTCTCCTATGCCTAAAAAGTGTATTTTTTCCTTTGAGAAGAAATGTAATGGTTTGTGCACCTTCTAGAGAAATAAACTCATGATTTTGTGGCGTTCTTCAACCCTTTCTTGTGTTTTATTGTTTCTCCATGCCTCTCCCTTTCAGATCTGTTTTCTGTGCATATATTTCACATTTGCAAGTGTGGGATATCGTGTTTCATGGATTTTTAATGAAGGATTAAAACACGGGTCTGTGTCACTTCTATCTGACCTCCCTCATATCCCTTTTCCCTATTTCATCCTCCCTCAGTTGAGTATCTCGACTCTTTCCTTTTTTCGTTGTATCACTATTTTAGTGTAAGCTCTGTTTTTATGCATTTCTCTCTCTCCTTGGTCCCTTGGAAGGTTAGATTAGGATTAGATAGTTTGCCTACACTAGAGTAGCTTGTGGCAGGTAGTTTAGGAAGAAGAAGTTGGCTTTCTTCAGAGGACCATCTCAAGTTCACAAGTCCCACATCTTGAGAGATGGTCCAATGTTGTGCAATCACACCGGATGCCCCACTCAAATCGAGGCCATTTGGGGGTGCTATGATTTTTCTACAATATTTTTGGCATGCTCGGTGGGACACTAAGGTTATATTTTCTCATCTTTCCAATGTGTCTCATTATCAAACAAAGCAAATCTTAAGCCACCATGCAACCACACAATAGTTTTGGCACGCTCAATGGGACAGGTTTGAAGCACCTTACCACTTCATTTCATCAAGTTGATGTGTTATTGGTGAGATTCAACCTTTAGAGGCACATGCCAATAACATCTGGTGACTCCATCTAGTCAACAACCCATTCTCTAAGTTACAGACTTTCCTTCCATCCCTTTCCACCCATTATTCCTTCCACATCTTTCATTTTCTCCCATTCCATGAAGTTATGCAATCATGACTTCATTTCCCTCTTGGAACTCACACTTGTAGCAAAAACAAGTGTAGTCCACCTCCAATGTATTTTCCAACTCCTCCATATCAGCATTATGATCAGATCTAGAACCATTATGCTTACCCATATGAGCAGGGTCAAAACCAGTTTGGCCATGGAGCTTATCAAGAACAAGGGGATACATATAATGGTAACAGATTACATGGATAACGTTGATTTGCAAGAGAAGATTCAAAAATTAGAGGCACACATGGTGCATTCAAGGGCTACAAAGCAAAAATGAAAGCATTTAGGATTGGTTGTAGGGTACCTTGTCCATGGCTCGGACCTTTTCCAAGACACTACAGCCTACAGGAGAAGCTTAACTTCATGATTGAGATGTTGCCCCAACTTGCGCAGTGGAATGAGGAGATAGAGGCCTACGAACTTGGTGTCAAGGAGCCTTATCAATGGGTAAGTCCTACACCATCATCTGGTAATTTTCTCTTCACTCCCCAAGCAGCACCATCTCAACTTGAGCTTCGATTTTCAAACTTCCCATTTGCTGCCCCAAATGATGATTTCCCTTCTCCATCTTCTAATCTTCCATCTCACCTCATTTCCTCTTTCCTCTTTCCTTCCAAATTCAAGTCCCCTCCACAAGAGCCAAAATAAATGCCTTCCCCTCCACCACAAATAAGGAAACAACTAGTGGACACCCCATCCACCACTCCTCCTACTCTCCCAAGTCCATGTTAAGGAGAGACTCCAAAAACCAGTCAAGGAGAGCAATAAGAAGAAGAGCCAGCCAAAGAAGAGATGATCAAAAACTTGGTAAGCTTGGCTCTTAGATTCGGAATTACAAAGATTCCCTTGTTGGTTAAGCCCATGGAGGAGGTTGAGGTCAAGCCACAAGTGGTGGAAGCTTCAGCTACAACACAAGCATGGGAAGAAGAATCTACTCCAAATCCAAAAGAAGAGGAGTACATTTCGGCTGTGGAGGAGAACCATGTAGTTTCAGAGGCTCCAAGTGCGGAGCAGGCCATAGAAGAACCTTCAATTATTCCTCCCACTTCATCCCCTTCAAGCTCTAATGTCGAAGAAGAGTTTGATCTTTCAAACTTCATGTTTGAGGATGAGGGGAACCATGGTGATCAAATTATAGATCAGGAGGACACCATGGAGAAGGTCGAGTACATGCAAAGAAGATAACAAGGAGGTAGATTATCTATCTAACTTGGAGGATTGATTTGATAGAGAGGATCCCATGGATATCACATCATTTTCTCCTCCATCATCCACCTTCCAAGCACATGATCCTGCTGCCATGAAGGAGAGCATTCAAGTACAACATCTTGTACTTCATAACAACCCTCTGGAACCAAGGTTAGAAGATATGAATCTTCCATGTTCTTCATAGGAGAAGGAAGGGAAAGAGCAAGAGGATGTCATCATCTCTTCCACACCATCCACCCAGGAAGGTCAGTAAGAAGACTCCACTCTTGGAGTTGAAATTCAAAGCAATGGGCACATCCATTGGATTAAACCATGCCTAATCAGGTACTTGGCTTCATTGGAGCCAAGGGAGAAGCCAACACTAATCATGCTTACTCTTGAGCATGAGGATGAGTATCAAAGTACCAAGGATCAGCTACAATGCCTCTTCAATCCAAATACAGAGCAACTAAAAGAGGTATTTGTCTTGTTTCCAGTTGACACCTTGATGATTTGGGTGGAGGATTGGCTTATAGTCAGTTTTTCACTCATACAAGCAGCCATATTTAGTGTCAAATCATTTGCATGGCTGCCCCTTTTGAGAAAGGGAAGCTACTTCTCCCTACTAGTTGTAGGATTTGTTTGAGTCCCCTTTCTCTCTGGTTAGTGTAGGAGTAGGAGTAGATTTTCTTTCAAGTAGAAGAAGTGTTTGTGCACACTCTACATGTTCTACTTGGGGCATGTATGATCTTCCCTTTTGTACATAGCATGTCATGGTGATTTTTTCTCCAAGGTTATATCATTGTACAATTCGATGCACCTCCAAGGTTAGTGTTGCAGCGGTGGCTCAGGAATAGGTGAAGCTCAAGTTCAAGACAATTTTCTACTCTCATAATCTCATCTCCATGATTTTCTTGAAAAAATTGAGAGTGCGGACAGCGGGGTAGGTTTAGGGTCACTAAGTGCAAGTATCGGGCTCGTGTTTCAAGGGGAATATCAAGTATCGGCTATCAATTATGACTCCATGCCCAATGAATGCAACAAGGCTACTAGTCTCTTCATCTAGCAAGCGATGATGTCCCGTGAGTGTCAAACTATTATCCCAATTTTTCCCCCTTAAAAAAATTAATCATGTTGGTATCCAATTTGATTCTCCTGTAAGGGCCGAGCAGCATCACAAAACTGGCAGGATGTTTAGAGACAAGCGAACCATGATATGAGTCATTTTGTAGCCGGGGATAGGATTCAGCTGACTCTTTGTCACTTGGGCATTGGAGAAGTGGATAGCACCTCACTGAGGGTTTGATCTACCCCCACTACTTTAGGTTGTTCCTTCAACCAGGGTGAGAGGACCCATTCTGTAACCTGTGTTGGTGAAGGACATCAAGAGATCCTTCTCTACACAATGTTAATGAGAACCTTAAGGAAATATGATCAATGCAAAGCACAATATAACTCTCACGATTTGTCACACTAGAGAGTGGAGATGTTTCTTGGTCAAGGTTTGGGTTACTAAAGACAATGATCGAATCCTGATTGTCCCTACATACTTTGGCACTGGAATTTGTTCATTTGTGGATACACAGTACAAACAGGGGTGGTTCATGTAGGATTCATCGTTTGAGAATTTTTTTGGTGGGAAGTTAAGCAAGATAGAGTTGATTATACCAAATCTTTGAGAGCCTTTACAAAAATTGGAAAACTCACAGACAGAATGCTTCAGAACAACCAAAATATTCCTTCAACTAGAAGGTGTGTATCAATGGAGGCCCAGAGATACATAGTTTCACACACTCTTCAAGAATTCAACACAAAGGCTCGTGTTAAAGACTCAATTAAACATTAGAAATCCCTAGTTCGTCATGCCTAAGATACACTCATAGGATTACAAACAATCTTTATCAACATAGTGAGAGTAAAGTTATTTTAAATTGTTTATTTCATTACCAGATGAAGGCTCTTCTCATAATGAAATTGCAAATTCCACAATACTAACACATAGATGAGATCTTGTGTGACTTAGAGAGATTTTAACATAAGATTGCAACATGAACAAGAAAAACTATTTGAAAACATTCTAAAATAACAAAAAATGTAATTATGCTCATGATCAACACAAATTTATTCGAGGTTCATTAGATTCATCAGTAGGGGAAAGTTTCTTGAACAATCTCAGAGTCTGTCAATGGTTATACACTTGCAACCACCTTGATGCGATTGAATCCAAAACACAGGAAAATAAACTGGTCTCTCAAACGGTCTCTCGAGAAAATAGTTTTCTCTCAAAATTTCTCAGAAAAGTTAACCCCCTTTATGCAAGAGTATTCTCATTGCATTTATACATTTCACTTGCTCACTCATCCCAAATTTTCCCCAAAAGAAGAATATTCGAGGAATCCTTTGTTTGTTACAAGTTTGTTCCAGAAAGTGATGTTTAACAAATTTACACCCAAAGTTGCAGGTGGATAAATCATGAACTGATCATGTTTCTCAGACCCTCAACTATGACTGGGATGCCATATCATAATTTTTTACAATATTCTTAATCATTATTTTATTCTATCATGTAAGAAATCCCCTTTTTAATAATTTTCAGGTGGCTCCATATGGCTGGATCTGACAAGCAATCCTTTATACCCTTGAGAATACACCTCGATAAATGACTCGCCTTGCATGGATACCTGCATTTCCCCCTCAAAAATGAGTTCCATCACATGGATTATATCATATATCTACGGTGTGAATCTGAGTCGGCCAAGTACAAAGAGGAGCCAACAAAACTTCCACATGATTCCTTGGCGCAACTGCAAAGGTGAAGTCCAGAGGAGGTTCCCAAATGAGCATGGGCCCTCCACATGTTCAGAACCCTAGAGAGTTACACCGGTTGCTGAAAAGTCAAAGTATGGGAAGGTCCAGCTGAAGCTTCCATGTGTTTATTCGGCACAACTTCAAAGATGGAATCTAGAAACGGGACCTCAAATGAGCGCAAGCTCTCCATGTGCCCTCGGCCATTGAAAAATTCTCGGTATAAAGAGGAGCCAATGGAAGCCTCCACGTGTCTCTTCGGTGCACTTTCGATATGGTTCCCAAAAGTGGATATCCCAAACAAGTATAGGCTCACCACTTGTCTCATTTTGGCAAAGTTGTTGAAAGCATTTAAGGACCATCAGAAGGTGCCATGTGCCTAGGGTCTGAGAAAGTTTCCATAGCCATTGAAAATTCTAAATATAAGCAAAGCTAGTGGAATCTTCCACGTGTCTTTTCGGTGCTTTTTTGGTATAAAGCTCAAAAGAAGGACTCAAAAACAAGCACGGGCCTTCCACGTGTCCCGCCATTGAATTTTTAAGAACCAATGGAAGGTGCCACGTGCCCCGGCTTAATAAAATTACATCGGGCACTTGAAATGTCTAAGTATGAGCAGTGGCTCGGTGGAAACCTCCACGTGTCTCTTTGGCGCTCTTTCAAAAGTAAAGTTTAGGGCGGAGTACCCAAATAGGCATAGGCCTTCCACATGGAAAATATTTGAGTTGAGGAAGGCCAAAATGTTAGGAAATAAGAGATAAAATATGCGGAATAATCCCTTATAGAATGCAACGTTACGGTGAGAAACTAATATGCGAAAAAATATTACAGATCTCAAATAAAAGTACAGAATAAATAACACAACACAGAGAGACAAGATTTAACGTGGTTCACCCAATTTGGGCTACGTCCACCAAGAATCACTTGCTCGCATTTTATTACAAGCCTCCACTCTCTCAATAAAATACCAGATCCGTTTAGAGCTATGCTCAACAAACTCTGTAATTCACACCCGAATTCAAAACACATCTACAATACATTTGCTTGCATACAGCTATCATATGCATAAGACCATATAAATAGACAACTGATTAAGCACTTTGATATAAAACCGTGGGTATCAAAACCAAGGGCAAAAACCATGGATATCAAAACAATGGGCAAAATACCGAAAAAACCATGGGTCCAAAAACAGCCCATAACGGTTACCCATTACCCATGGGTTAATAAACCACCCATGAAAATTTGCTTCGGGGGCTTCACCCCGAACCCCCCGACCTTCTCACCGGCGAGCGGGACCACCGTAAAAATACCGAGTGTAACACATAGAAGGTGTACCACATTCTAACATGCAAATAGGCTCCACAAACATAACAATCTCCCACTTGGAGACTGATTTCCACTGAGCAAGCTTCTCAACCCTTCACTGTCATCTACAAAGGCCAACCAAAGCTGAACATAGCTTTAGTTTATCCCTTGTGACCACCTTGGTCATCATGTCTACAGGATTCTGACTGGTATGAATCTTCTCCAACTTCAACTTATCTTCCTCCAAAGTTGTCCTGATGAAGTGATATCTCAACTGTATATGCTTCGTTCTTGAGTGGAAAGCAGAGTTCTTAGCTAGGTGTATAGCACTCTGACTATCACTATATATCTTACATTCCTCCTGCTTATGCTCCAACTCATCAAGAAATTGTTGTAGCAAAATCATCTCTTTGCTTGCCTCTGTGGCAGCAACATACTCAGCCTTCGTGGTTGACAAAGCCGCCAACTTCTGTAGTCGTGAAATCCATCTCACTACTATCCCACCTATAGTGTAAATATAACCTGTTGTGCTCCTCCTACTGTCTACATCTCCAGCCATGTCTGAATCTACATAACCACGTAAAGTGGTGTCTGATCCACTGTAGCACAAAACTGTCCCCATGGTCCCTCTCAAATACCAAAGGATCCACTTTACTGCTTGCCAATGCTCTTTACCTAGATCACTCATAAATCTACTCACAGCTCCCACTGCATGGGCAATATCAGGCCTAGTGCACACCATAGCATACATCAAACTGCCAACTACTGATGAGTAAGGTACCTTTGACATCTGGTTTCTTTCCTACTCTGTCTTGGGACATTGCTCCTTTGATAACTTGAAGTGGCCTGCCAAAGGAGTCCCAACCGGTTTAGCATCCTGCATATTAAACCTCTCCAATACCTTCTTAATGTACTCTTCCTGAGATAAAGTCAGCTTTTGTTCCTTCGCATCTCGAGATATCCTCATACCAAGGATTTGTTTGGCTGCACCCAAATCCTTCATAAAGAAAAGGATTCACTTAGCTACTTCTTGAGTACTTTTATTTCCTGCATGTTTTTACCTGCAACCAGCATGTCATCAACATACAAACATAGGATAATATAACTTCCATCCTTAAATTTCTTTGTATACACACAATGGTCAGAATGGCATCTGATATAACCTTGCTCCATCATGAAGCTATCAAACTTCTTATACCATTGACGTGGAGCTTGTTTGTGCCATACAAGCTTTTCTTTAGTTTGCAAACCATCTCCTCTTTACCTTTGACCTCATAGCCCTCTAGTTGCTGCATATATAGTTCCTCCTCCAAATCACCATGGAGAAATGCAGTCTTTACATCAAGTTGTTCTAAGTGCAAGTCTTCTACTACAACTATTCCTAGAACAATTCTAATAGAATTCATTTTTACTACAGGAGAAAAAATCTCATCAAAATCTATACCTTGTTTTTGTGCAAACCCCTTGACCACCAACCGGGCCTTATATCTTTTCTTTCCTCCTTCTTCGTCTTTGACTCTAAACACCCACTTGTTCTGTAATGCTCTTTTGCCTTTGGGTAGCTTCACCAAATCCCATGTCTGGTTCTCCATGAGAGCCTGATGCTCCTCATCCATGGCTTGCTCCCACTTCTTCCTGACATCTACCTGCATTGCTTCATCAAAGCTCTCTGGCTCTCCACTATCAGTGAGTAATAAATAATAAAGAGAAGGAGAAAAACGTTTAGGTTCTCTTCTTACCCTAGAAGACCTCCTCAATATAGGAGTTTTGGGTTCCTGTTGAGGGGGTTCCTGAATTGATTCATGTGTCACTTTCCCATCCGGAAGATCCTCTACCGCTGCATATTCTTTCTTGGATTCTTCCCTATTTTCCTCTTGCGATCTTTGCTTATACATGACTTTCTCATTAAAGACCACATCCGTAGATCGAATGATTTTCTTGTCCTTAATAATCTAACATTTATATCCAAATTCATCACCACCATAACCGATGAAAGTACATTTTTCGATTTAGCCTCTAGCTTGGTCCTATCATCATTATCTATATGAACAAACACCTCACATCCAAAGACTCTAAGAAATGAATAATCAACTTTCTCACCATACCAAGCCTCCTTAGGTATGCCTTCATCCAAGGCACTTGAGGGTCCTCTGTTTATCAAGTACATGTTGTGCTCACCGTTTCTACCCAAAAAGAAAGAGGCAGTCTGCATGTAACCTCATGCTCTAAAGCATGTTCCATTATTGTTCTGTTCATCCTTTACGATACCCCATTTCACTGCGGAGTTCCTAGAACCATTTTTACTGCGGACTCCATTCTTAGAAGTAATCATTAAATTCATTGCTGCAATACTACCCTCCATTATCTGACCTAAGACATTTTAGCTTAAGACCTGTTTCATTCTCTACCAAGGCTTTCCATTTAACAAAAATGTCAAATACATCAGATTTGTTTCTAATAAAATAAACCCAAACTTTCCTTGTTGCATCATCAATAAAAGTAACATAATAACTTGAACCCCAAGAGATGATACTGAATTGGCCCCACACATCAGAATGCACCAGCTCTAACTTACTCTCTTTCTTTATAGGTCCAACCTCTAGAAACCTTACTCGCTTCTGTTTCCCATATATGCAGTCCTCACAGAACTCCAAACTTGTTTCTATATATCCAGGAAAATTATTCTTTATGATGTCCATGCCTTTATGGCTCATATGACCGAGCTTATAGTGTCATAATGTTGTATCTACATCTGAAGCCACAAGATTACAATCATTAGTACTATCGGTGGTTACATACAAGGTTCCAATCTTCTTACCTCTTGCCACCACAAGAGCATCCTTAGTAACCTTCCAAGATTTAGTGTAAATATCACAGTACAACCATCACTTCCTAATTGCCCGGTCGATATCAAATTTCTCCTTAATGTAGGCACATGTCTGACATCCTTCAATAGCCATGTATTCCCATTCTGCATCTTAACCTGAATAGAACCTTTTCCAACTATACTGCAAGGCTCATCATCACCAAGAAAAACATGCCCAAAATCCCTTGAACATAATCAACAAAATAATGCCTATGTGGAGTAGCATGAAAAGAAGCCCCTGAATCTAAAACCCAAGATTGTAATAATATTATGCAAAGAAAGAATCAAAGCATCGACATACATTACCCAATGGCACATTTGCCTCCTTGTTTGCTTCTGTTGTTTCTTCTTATCCCAAAGCTCCCCAAGGTCCTTCTTTGCATTCCGGGCTTTCCACAATTCCAGCACATAATCTTGTTCTTGGATTTTGACCTTGCCCAATCTTTTGATTTTCCACGGTTTCCTCTATTCTTCTGTCTCCCTCTAGTTTCCACTATCAAAGCATTCCCTGAAGTAGAAGATTCCCCAGAGCTTTTTCTTCGCATTTCCTCGCTTAGAATCACCCCTACAACATCCTCAAACTTCAACTTGAGTTATCTAGAACCGAGTTACTTACCGCCATTACCAGGCTATTCCAACTCTCAGGTAAAGAGCACAAAATTAATAAATCCCTAACTTCTTCATCAAATTATATTGTAACCGAAGCTAGCATATTCACAACCGTATTGAAATCATTTAAATGATCTACTACTGAACTATTCTCAGACATCTTCATATTAAACAACTTTTTCATTAAAAATATCTTGTTAGAGGCAGAGGGTTTTTCATACAACTTCCTAATGCATCCATTAGATCTTTTGTTGTTTTTCCTTTGAAACATTAAATATCGAAGATGCAGAGACACGGTCGGATTGTCCCAAGTGCCTTCCTATCCAAAGAAATCCCATTCCGCATCTATCATACTCGAGGTTTGTTCACCTTCTTAGACAACAGTATAAAGATCCTTCGATAAAGGTAATCTTCCATCTCGCATCTTCCAAAGACTCGAAATCCCCCGTTGAATTTATCAACCCTAGATCTTCCTTCATCGCCATATCTCCCACTCAAACTAAAAACTTTCCTGCGATTCAACACTTGACAAACCAAACCAGCTCGATACCAATTGTTAGGAAATAAGAGATAAAATATGCAAAATAATCCCTTATAGAATCGTACAGTAGAAACTAATATGTAGAAAATATTATAGATCTCAAATAAAAGTACAGAATAAATAACACAACACAGAGAGACAATATTTAATGTGGTTCACCTAATTTGGGCTACGTCCACCAAGAATCACTTGCTCAGATTTTATTACAAGCCTCCACTCTATCAATACAATACCCATATCCATTTGGAGCTATGCTCAACAACCTCTGAAATTCACACCGAATTCAAAACACATCTGCAATACATTTTCTTGTACATCTATCATATGCATAAGACCATATAAATAGACAACTGCTTAAGCAATTTGATACAAAACCGTGGGTATCAAAACCAAGGGCAAAAACCATGGATATCAAAACAATGGGTAAAGACGAAAAAAACCGTGGGCCCAAAATAGCCCATAACGGTTACCCATTACCCATAGGTTAATAAACCACCCATGAAAATTTGCTTGGGGCTTCGCCCCCGAACCCCCTAACCCGCTCATTGGCGAGTGGGACCACCATAAAAATACCCGAGTGTAACACATAGAAGGTGTACCACATTCTAACATGCAAATAGGCTCCACAAACATAACAAAAAATCTTCAAAATGCTCTGGTTACCCGCCTCTCTGATTCTAACTTTTGATGTGGGCCCCAGAGGAGTCGCGGCTCACTTTTATACTTTTCTTCATTTCAAAACAGAGCTTAAAAACTCCAAACTACTCTACCAACCCACCTCCCTCTTTGACTTTTCAATGCTGACTCAAACATGTGACATTAACTTGTCCCTGCGGAGTTGTGGATCATTTTATATCTTTTCTCCCTTTCACAGAAAGGAAAAAATAGTCAAAATTCTCCGACGATCCGCCTCTCCGCCTTTGACCTTTAACTCCACCATGTGTCCATCTTCGGGGTCAAAGTAAGAAATTTTCCTACCTCTTCATATTTTTGAATAGCCAATCATATACTATCGGGGTTGTGGGACCAATTTGGCATTTTTTACAAATGTAACAAAAGTGACAAGTTTCACCAAAAAGACCCATCGGGCCGCGTCCAATAAAAAAGGACCACGTATCCTCGGATGTTGGGACAAGATTTACAAAGGAGACACAGTCGTGGAAGATGCCCAACAACAAAGTTTTCCCCATGGAGATGAAGACTGTAAGTAAAACCAAGACTCAATGTGATCCATGACCCAAGGAAAGGAATGACAATGGCAACCAAATGAAGGAGAAAGCTTTTACACATCCATACAAGGAAATAGAAAACTTCAAACCATGCAGACTGAGAAATTTTGAACAAACAAGGCAAGATTAAATTGAGCACCAAAAATCAAACATGACCCCGCATAAAAAAGAAAATTAGAAGGGTCGGTTCAGTCATGCAAGCCCACATTCCAAATCCCAAATCTGAGGGGTAGAGGGGCTCTACAATGAGAGGAAGGGTCATCAAAGGAGGCCAACGGCGTGAAAGGAGATCAAAGTGTGTAGGAGAATATTGAAGAAAGGGATCGAAGTTTTCGAGACTTCATCGCATACAAGTCGACTCAAGGCCAAACAACAGACTCGCGGAAGGCGCCATGTGTCAGCTCGGTGCAATTCCAAAAGATGCATCAAAAAGGTAGGTCCCAAATGTGCGTGACCCTCCACATGGTCAAAACCTCAAAAGGTGGCAAGGGCCATAGTAAAATTCAAAGGACTTGTGGAAGGCGCCACGTGTCGGCTCAAAGCCATAACTTCAAAGGTAGAATCCAAAGCGGGGACCCAAAATGAGCATCATCCCTCCACGTGGTCAGAGCCTTAAAAAGTTAAATCAGCCATTGAAAATTCTAAGGCCAATGGAAAGAACCACGTGTTAGCTCATCGTAATTTCAAAGGTGCAACCCAAAGAAAACTCCCAAATGAGTGCGGTCTCGCCATGTGGTCGAGCAAAAAATAAGACAGAGTCACCGTTGAATCGGCTAAGTATAGAAGAGCCAACAGAATCCTCCACATGTCTAAACGGCACACCTTCGAGAGGCCAAGTCCAAATAGGGTCTCCAAATGTGTGTGGACTCTCCACGTGTCTAGGGTCCAATAGAAGTCAAATGGATCGAGGCCCGAATCAACTAAGTATAGAAGGCCGTGGTAGATGGTGACACATGTGTCATTGGTGCACCTTTAAAAGTCAAATCCAAAGGTAGTTCCCAAATAAGCGCCAGCTCTCCACATGTCTAAGGTCCAACAGACATTCCTAAATGGCGTAGGTCTAAATCAGCTAAATATAAGAGTCGTGGAAGCCTCCACATGTCATCTCGGCACATTTTCAAAGGGAAAATCTGGAGGTAGGTCCCAAACATGTGCCGGCCCTCCACATGTCTAGAGCCCGAAAAGGCAGAATTAGCCATTGAAAATTCTAAATAGGGAAGAGCCAGTGGAAGGTGCCACATGTTAACTTGGCACAACTTCAAAGATCAACTCGAGGGTAGTTCCCAAACGAGCGTTGATCCTCCATGTATCTAGGGTCAAACATATGGCCCCGCCAAACAAAAGGGACTTAGCCAAAACACAAAGAAATAGAGAAAATCCGCGGAAGGAACCACATGTCTCTTCAGCACTCTTTTCAAGAGGCGAATCCAAAAGCGGTCCCCAAACAAGCGCCATCTCTCCATGTGTCTAGGGTCCAACAGAACTCAAAATGGAACTTAGCCAAAACACAAAAATACAAAACAAGCTCGTAAAGGGACACGTGGCCAATTTTTCAGGTTAAAGCGGGAAGGCGGGCCTTGGAAGGATTTTTACAAAGCAAGTCGGCAGGCACTGGGGAATACTTTTCACCAAAGGGGAAGATTGCTAACGGTGGGGTGATGGGATATATTTTGGCATTTTGTACTTTTCGTAAAGGCACAAGTTATAATTGTGGGCCCACAAACCCAAGAAGGATTTCTTTTGCTAAGTGGAAAATGCGGGCGGCGGGCCTGGGATGACAAATGGAAAATGAGAAGGTTGCGGGCTTACGGGGGCTTTTGAGCAAAAGTGAATTTCGGGCTTGGTAGGTCGGGAGATTTTTATAATTTTCCATTTTCACAAAATTCGCAAAGTGAATTTCGGGCCCACATATCCATTTTGCAAAACTTGTTTTTCTCCATTTTTGTACAGATTCGATTCAAATATTCAAATGGGCATAACTTTCGATCCAATGCTCAAAATTCAACAAATTTGGTACCATTGGATAGGTCGTGACTCCTCTATGCCATATAAGCATAAAATACTATTTTCAGCAAGCTTTGATGGGTGAAAATCTTGAAAAAGTCTTTCAATCCATTAATACATGATCCGATTGCTTCAACTACCTAGATCTAGATTTGCCATCTTCCCTTCTTCAACATGCCAAACAGACATGGGGGAGAAGAATTGATAGATTGTAGGTGGATTTATAGGGAATTAATGGTTGGTGGTTGAGCTTTTAGAGCAAAGTCCGAGTTTTCTTCTTTCTCTCTCGCCTTGATGTTCTATATATTGTAAACACTTCTCATTTGAGAGGGAGACATTCTAGTCGTGGGGAAACTATGTAAAAAAAAATTCTCGACTCCATTTGAGTGTAAGCCTTCTCCTATGCCTGGAAAGTGTATTTGTGCCTCTGAGCATAAAGGTAATGGTTTGTGCACCTTCTAGAGTAATAAACTCATGATTTTGTGGCGTTCTTCAACCCTTTCTTGTGTTTTATTGTTTCTTCGTGCCTCTCCCTTTCAAATCTGTTTTCTGTGCATATATTTCACATTTATAGGTGCGGGATGTCATGTTTCATGGAGTTTTAATGGTGGATTAGGACCTAGGTCTGTGTCACTTCGTCTGACCTCCCTCATCTCCCTTTTCCCTATTTCATCCTCCCTCAACAGAGTATCTCACCTCTTTCCTTTTCTGGTGTATCACCATTTTAGTGTAGGCTCTATTTTTATGCATTTCTCTCTCTCCCTGGTCCCTTGGAAGGTTAGATTAGGATTAGACAATTTTCATACACTAGAGCAGCTTGTGGCAGGTAGTTTAGGAAGAAGAAGTTGGCTTTCTTTGGAGGGCCATCTCAAGTTCACAAGTCCCACATCTTGAGAGATGGTCCAATGTTGTGTAGTCACACCGGATGCCCCACTCAGATTTGAGGCCATTTGGGGTGTGCTATGATTTTTCTACAATAGTTATACAGGAAAATATATAAGTAAACGAATTAAGATTATATACATGCATGGTTTTCTATAGATGATGAAATTGTTTGACGAGATTTCCCGCTCTTATTCTACAAGTTAATGAAAGGGCTACAAGAAATAAAGAAACTCAACACTATGGGAGGGTTTAAGGCTACTTCCTCATTTGGATGATGATGATGTTATTGAAAAGGGTGTAAAAGGTCCTCTCCATAGTGAGCTCGATAACATGCATAAAAATAAAATATAAACACGAAAATGATTAGTAAATAAGATGGTGGGTTTCCTGACAAGGTCAATCCCGAGAAGTGATAACTTCTTACAATGGATGTAAACCCACTATGATAGAAGGATATTATAAGCGATAATGGATAAGATGGATACATATAACAATATGAAATAGAGATACAAAGATATGTTAGAGATTTTGAAATGAATATCGATAATGTATATGATGATAAATGAGAATCAAACTTGATCAAAGTTGATGACGACACGAGATTGACTAGTACTGATCATCGCAACTCACTGTAGAGGTGATCAAAAGATAAGTAGAAAGTAGATATGGAACCTACTCGGGATGTTAAGTTTGATCTTGAGATGGTGAAGAAGCAGAGAGGATGCAACATAATACAAACCTAGTCCCACATATATATAGGGTCGATGACGACCGGGACTAGGAAGAAAATATGGGGGTTATAAGAATGGGTGGTAGAAACATAACATTGTGAACGATGGGGGAGTGTGAGGGTGAGGAAGATGATGATGTAGATAGAAAGCATAGCTAACAAAGATCAGGTCGACAATGAATAGGATGGGTCAATGATGACCTAGGCGGGATGTTGGATTTTGATGAGCTTAAAGGATGGGAAAAAGGATTTTAAGGTGATTAGAGAAGGTGATGAAAGGGATAAAGCTTCAAGGCAATCTGAAAACCTATAAGAAAGGAGTGACAAAGTGAAAGGACTCTAATTTATCTCCAAACCTTTAATCCTCCATGGGTAACATGCAAAGACTATTAAAGAACTCCAAGTAGATGATTGTAGCTCTTGAGAGAAGAAAAGAATGCAACAAGTTCGGAAGATAACTTGAACACCCAAAAAATTTCATCCTTTTCGAGGAGGGGAAGAGGCATATCAATAGGTTCGACAATGACCCACCTAGGTCGCCAACAACTGTAGTAGATAGTCCACTTGAGTGGTAGAGGTGACGGGAATCTTGAAAATGGGGGTCTAAAAGGGCTAAGATTAGGCTTTCGACCGTTTTGGACAAGTTAATGGAATAGAAGGGGAATAAATGGTTAGTGGGATAATAAAGGGGGATTAAATGGGTATAAGTGGAATCTCGGGGTCCATAAATGGGTGGATTTATAGGAGGAATCCTAGGAAAGTGGATAGGTTTTAGGGTGATTAAATGTAATTAGGGGTGGGTAAATATTAATAATACTAGGATGGGATTTTAGGGAAAAATAAATGGGGTGATTAAGATAATGGTAAGGTTAATGGATAATTAGATGGGCTTAGGGATGGGTAAGGGGGATAAATAATGATGGGACAAAATGGGATTAAGGTAGGGAAAATGGGAGTTAGACAAAATAGATGGAATCAAGAGGGAAATAGGAATTTATGAGGGAAAATAGAAATTTGAAATGGGAGAAGAAATATGAATGTGTAAAGTGATAACGAAGGGGAGAGAACGTGGGATGGGAACAAAGGTACCGAAAATTGATATCTACAGAAATAACAAGTTAAGCTTGTCTGGATTTATCTTTATTTTTTGGTGTATAATGTGTAATGAATTTGTAAGTTTACTCAAATTTTGAGGGGAATGGCAATTTATTGAAAGGATCCAAGGCCTCATTGACAAAAGCTTATAAATTCTCGTAGACATATAGTTTTGTATTCTTGAAGAAGGCCATTAAGGATTCATGTAATATATTTAAGACTGGTATATTGGTTAATAAGCTTGGAGTGCAATGTATTTATAGGTCTAACCTTTCCACATAGCTAATGATGGTATAAGAAATTAATAAATAGAATGAAATAATTTTTGAAATAAAAATACTTATTTTTAGATACAACAAAACAAATTTAAGAAGAGAATATTCTTGTTAAATTTAATTTTTTTATATACTATTTTTTCGTTTAGTTTTTATAAATTATACAAATAAAAGATACAACTTCAATCCACACAAGTAATATATATTAAAAATTAATCAATTTAGGAAGATGTTTGACAATTCCGACATCATAAAAGATGAAGAAGGAGAATCACATTTATTTTCTATGTACTTAGGTGTCTTTACAACAATTGATATACCAATTGTACATATTAGGAAGCACACGAACAGGATCAAAATTGAGCCCGTCCAAGCCCATCCTAGGGGCTCAAACCCGTCGAGAAGTGTTATCTGAAAATTGCTTGTCAAAAAAATCAAAAAGTTAAATTTACATGGCATTTTTGAAGTGCATTTTATTAATAAAAGTGTCAAAAGAAGGGTTAGGTATAAAAATGCCCGTCAACTACAACAAGAAATCTACAGGAATATAATTTATAAAGACAACTTGGTACTTAGTAGTTGGTTATTAAATATGACTCCCATCACTTCTTCAGCCGTTGGCAGCCCACCTCCATTTAATAGCAAATCTATAAAAAAATTCAAAAATCAAATCAATATCCCACAGTTGTTGACATTAATGGAAGCTAAGACTTTTACCCAGTCTCCAGATCACTGATTCACTATTTCATTAAATAGGATATCCGCAAGAATCAATTTAAAAAGACATGAACATTTGTTCAAGAGTAAGGGACGTGCAGTGTGCTCCAAAGTCCAGGGGTGAAAAAGAGGGGCAACTAGAAAGTTCGCGAGTGCAAGACATAAGGGAATTTGGAAATGGAATTCCTAGAAGGCATTGTTGCTGACTTCTAAAACCCAGCACAAAAAATGAATGCGTAGATGGAGAATGCAATGTTGGTCAAGTGTATGTGTTGTAATGGAACTATGATTCATGTTAGACGCAAAACTTACCTTTCTTTCATTCCATGCAACTACTGCATAATCTTGAGCACTTAAAAAAGCATCAAATTGATATTTTGAAATGATTACTTAGTCCAAGAAATTGAGTTCTCGCATAGGAATCCACAGGAATTACTTACAAATTATAGTAAAAAAGCTTGTGCATTCTCTTACTACGAACTTGGACTACATTAGATAAACAATATAAAGATAAATTTCACCAAATATTAATACTGAAACCAACCATGCAATAATTCTTTTGGTTACTAATAAATTGAAATGTATGGATTAAGAAGATCTTCTTCCGTGGAAACCTTAAAAATATCTAAAGATTTACACTTGATTGTTCATCTTCAAACTATTCATTCCATCTTCCTCTTCCTAGTTGCTACTTGCTACGGAAGTGTTAGATACAATATTTTCACATTTCTATCTTTTGTGTAATGCATAAGTATTGCTTACTCAATCGTTAGACATTTATTTTAGCCATTTATATACAAAATATTGTTCCCAAATTCCTCCTAAAAACCTCCCAGACTTGAATTGTTATCTTGTCCTGAGACACTACATTGGTGAAACAGTGACATATCCTTGGACTTCTAGGTTCTTCAAAAATATCCAATGCTTGTTCGCACTTTCGCAGGATGTGTCATTTGCCAATTTTTATCCATATGCATTATTGATCTAGCTGCTCAATGTTGGCTCTATGACTATGATGTATGTCTTGAATTGGAACCACTCATCCATTTCTTCACAGACCAGTGAAAAATATGTTTGTATTTGCATAGTCAGTGTGTTGCCCCTAGAAAGTCCTCTTATCCAACATTTTGCATTTGAATATGCTATCAGGGATTAAAAAATGTTCTTAATTTTTAGGACATGTTGACTAGATTTTCTCTTGTCATATGAAGTGTAAATTTTTATATTTCTTTTCATCATGGAAGGGCTACTTAAAAATGAGCCCTGCAATATAAAATTTTGACTAGCTCTTCAAATTTGATCCTCGCACATGAATCTCTCCAATGTGATATTGTCGTATTTGGTCCCCATGACAATTTTGGTTTGTTTCCCACTGCATACACATTTGGAATCCGCTGGCCACGGTTGTTGTGAATTTATCCCTTTCACCAATCGATTTACTCATTCCCTTATCCTTCCTAACGGAACCCCATACCACTTTTCATCTGCAGACTTCATCATTTAGCCGTTGGAGGCCTCCTTCATCTGAAGATCTTTGTTCTGAACATTTCTTCTTATTCTATTTACACAAGAGTTTTCCATATAACAATGGAACTATTCATAAAACTATAAAGTGTGTTTTTCAATTACACACATAGATTGAGTTGCAATTAAATTATCCCACGCTAATACAAATCATGAGATAGAGATAGACCTCAAAAATTGGAGAATCATAAAGTTGTAGATTGTTTCATATTGTAATTTTTGTTGAAGGTATGGAATTAATCTAGTCTCATTTAGTTTAAATGCAAGGTCTGAGGGATATAAATTTCAGTCTTAATTTAGATGCAAAGTTCAAGGGATATTAGTCTTAGCTTAGCTATAAGGTTTGATGGATATCCATTATGCTAAATTCATTGGGATTGTCACCTAGCTCATGACCTCATCCCTTATTAAGACACTTGAACTTTTCTCTCGACAAGAATTGATCTGGTGGGCTCATTATGAACTTAATAACTTTGCCAATAGACCAACGACCAATTGACTTGTATTCTCATTTTAAATTAGCAATTTTCCTTACAAACAAAATTGGAGGATAATCATTGTTTTATTTACTTTAGAAATTGTATATTCTTATTTGTTTTTATTGGCTTATTGATTCAGGGTTAGTTGTTGACTCTACAGATCTCATAGGGGACATATTTGTTATATGTTCCACGATATATCGTTACACTTTTATTTAATTGAGTTGGATCATAATTATTTTGTGTAAGACTCATTTAGGATTTGAATGCAAGTTGCATTCAATTATTTATTTTTATTTTATTAGTTTTAAATGATTTACAAGTATTTGGTTTGAAGGAGATGCATCTCGAGATCAATCTTTTCATGGTTTGTATAATATTGGTTTAAGTGCTTTCGATGGTTGAAAAGTCAATTTTCAACTAATTTATCAACATTGGTTTAATTTTCAAGTAATTTATCAACATTGGTTTAATGGAGATGTTTTAGACTATTTTTTTACAAGGATTATTTTAATAGAGATGTTTTAGAGATACATCATTTTACAACCATCTATTTAATAGAGATGTCTTAGAGCATGTAATCAATGGAGATATCTTGGAGATGCATTATTAGATGGTACTTTGTTTAAATGTTATATATCCCTATTAGATTTAATTCTTGCATGCTAGTTATATATATTTTGTTAGGAAATAAGTGATAACATATGCAGAATAATCCCTTACTAATCGCAACAACAGTAGAAACTAATATGCAGAAATTATTACAGATCTCAAATAAAATTGTAGAATAAAATAACACAACACAAAGAGACAATATTTAACGTGGTTCACCCAATTTGGGCTACGTCCACCAAGAATCACTTGCTCAAATTTTATTACAAGCCACCGCTCTCTCAATACAATACCCAGATCCATTTGGAGCTATGCTCAACAAACTCTACAGAATTCACAGCCGAATTCAAAGCACATCTGCAATGTTTTTCATTATATCCTACCATATGCATAAAACCATATAAGTAGGCAACTGCTTAAGTAGTTTTACAATACCGTGGGTATCAAAACCATGGGCCAAAACCAGCCCAAAAACCTATGGGTCAAAAATCTCGCCCATATGAGAAGAGCACGTTTCCCGATATGTCGGGTGCATTTTTTTCGAGGCCAAAAAAATAATTTACGCCCAAAAAAATCGGGGCTGCGCCCGAACCCTCGCTACTGTGGGTTGCCACCCTTAGACTGCGCTCGTGGCCCCACCCCAAACCCCGGTGAGGATACATGAAAAGTGTACAGTACTCTTAGTGTACAGATCTTCAACACTTTCACACATGAAAACAAGCTCCACAACCTAACAATCTCCCACTTGGAGACTAGTTTTCCTCTGAGAAAGCTTCTCAACCCTTCACTAGTTTCTGTGAAGACCAACCAAAGCTGAACACAACTTCAGTTTTTCCTTGTGACCACCTTGGTCATCATGTCTACAGGATTCTTACTGGTATGAATCTTCTCCAGCTTCAACTTCTCTTCCTCCAAAGCTGTCCTGATGAAATGGTACCTTAACTGTATATGCTTTGTCCTAGAGTGGAAAGCAGAGTTCTTAGTTAGGTGTCTAGCACTCTAACTATCACTACACAACTTTCCTTCCTCCTACTTATGCCCCAACTCCTCAAGTAATTTTTGTAACCAAATCATTTCCTTGCTTGCCTCTGTGGCAGCAACATACTCAACCTCCGTGGTTGACAAAGCCACTAACTTCTATAGTCATGAAATCTAGCTTACTATTGTTCCATCTATAGTGTAAACATAACCTGTTGTGCTCCTCCTACTGTCTACATCTCCAGCCATATCTGAATCTACATAACCACACAAAGTGGTGTTTGATCCACTGTAGCATAAAATTGTCCCCATGGTCCCTCTCAAATACCGAAGGATCCACTTTATTGCCTATTAGTGATCTCTACCTGGATCACTCATAAATCTACTCACCGCTCCCACTGCATGGGCAATATCAGGCCTAGTGCACACCATGGCATACATCAAACTGCCAACCGCTAATGAGTAAGGTACCTTGGACATCTAGTTTCTCTCCTGCTCTATCTTAGGACACTATTGTTTGATAACTTGAAATGGTATACCAAAGGAGTCCTAACCAGTTTAGCATCCTACATATTAAACCTCTCCAAGACCTTCTTAATGTACTCTTTCTAAGATAAAGTTAGCTTTTGTTCCTTCCTATCCCAAGATATCCTCATACCAAGGATTTTTTTGGCTGCACCCAAATCCTTCATAGTAAAGGATTCACTTAGCTGCTTCTTGAGTACTTTTATTTCCTACATGTTTTTACCTACAACCAACATGTCATCCAAATATAAACACTGGATAATATAATTGCCATCCTCAAATTTACTTGTATAAACGCAATGGTCGAATGACATCTAATATAACCTTGCTCCATCATGAAGCTATCCATTGACGTGGAGCTTGTTTCAAGCCATACAAGCTCTTCTTCAGTTTACACACCATCTCCTCTTTACCTTTGACCTCATAGCCCTCTAGTTGCTACATATATAGTTCCTCCTCCAAATCACCATGGAGAAATGCAGTCTTTACATCAAGTTTTTCTAAGTGCAAGTCTTCTACTGCAACTATTCCTAGAATAGTTCTAATAGAAGTCATTTTTACTACAGGAGAAAAAATCTCATCAAAATCTATACCCTTTTTTCATGCAAAACCCTTGACCACCAACCAGGATTTGTATATTTTCTTGCCTCCTTCTTCCTCTTTGACTCTAAACACCCACTTGTTTTGTAATGCTCTTTTGCCTTCGGGTAGCTTTACCAAATCCCATGTTTGGTTCTCCATGAGAGCCTGATGCTCCTCATCCATGGCTTGCTCCCACTTCTTCCTGGCATCTACCTGAATTGCTTCATCAAAGCTCTCTGGCTCTCCACTATTAGTGAGTAATAAATAATAAAGATAAGGATAAAAATGTTCAAGTTCTCTTCTTACCCTAGAAGACCTCCTCAATATAGGAGTTTGGGGTTCCTATTGAGGAGGTTCCTGAACTAATTCATGTGTCACTTTCCCATCCGGAAGATCCTCTACCACTGCATATTATTTCTTGGATTCTTCCCTATTTTCCTACAACTACTACTTATACATGACTTTCTCATTAAAGATCACATCCCTAGATCAAATGATTTTCTTTTCCTTAATACTACAACATTTATATCCAAATTCATCACCACCATAACCAATGATAGTACATTTTCTGATTTAGCCTCTAGCTTGGTCCTATCATCCTTGTCTATATGAAGAAACACCTCACATCCAAAGACTGTAAGAAATGAATAATTAACTTTCTTACTATACCAAACCTCCTCGGGTATGCCTCCATCCAAGGCACTTGAGGGTCTTTTGTTTATCAAGTACACAATTTGTACTCACCGCTTCGCCCAAAAAGAAAGAGGCGATCCTGCATGTAACCTCATACTCCTAGCACATTCCATTATTGTTATGTTCATCCTTTCGATACCCCATTACATTGTGGAGTTCCTAGAACCATCTTTTTCCTGCAGATTTCATTCTTAGAACAAGTAATCATCAAATTCATTGCTGCAATACTCCCCTCCATTATCTGACCTGAGACATTTTAGCTTAAGACCTATTTCATTCTCTACCAAGGCTTTCCATTTAACAAAAGTGTCAAATACATCATATTTGTTTCTAATACAATAAACCCAAAATTTCCTTGTTGCATCATCAATAAAAGTAACATAATAACTTGAACCCCCAAGAGATGATACCTGAGTGACCCCCACACATCAGAATGCACCATCTCTAACTTACTCTCTTTCTTTGTAGGTCCAACCTTGAGAAACCTTACTTGCTTCTGTTTCCCATATATGCAGTCCTCACAGAACTCCAAACTTGTTTTTGTATATCTAGGAAAATCCTTCTTTATGATCTCCATGCCCTTATGGCTCATATGACCGAGCCTATAGTGCCACAATGTTGTATCTACTTCTGAAGCCACAAGATTACAAAAATTAGTGCTATAAGTGGTTAAATACAAGGTTCTAACCTTATTACCTCTTGCCACCATGAGATCACCCTTAGTAACCTTCCAAGAGTCTGTTGTAAATATCATAGTACAACCATCACTTCCCAACTACCCTGCTGATATCAAATTTCATCTTAATGTAGGCACATGTCTGACATCCTTCAATAGCCAAGTACTCCCATTCTGCATCTTAACTTGAAAAGCACCTTTTCCAACTATGCTACAAGGCTCGTCATCACTAAGAAAAACATGCCCAAAATCTCCTTGAACATAATCAAAAAAATAATGCCTATGTGGAGAAGCATGGAAAGAAGCCCTGAATCTAAAACCCAAGATTCAAGTAATATTGTGTAAAGAAAGAATCAAAGCATCCTGACATACATTACCCGTTGCCAAATTTACCTCCTTGTTTTCTTCCTATTGTTTCTTCTTGTCTCGAAGCTCCCAATAGTCCTTCTTTGCATGCCCATACTTTCCACAGTGCCAACATACTATCTTGCTTTTGGATTTTGACCTTGCCTGATCCTTTGATTTTCCATGACTTCCTCTATTCTTGTCTCCCTCTAGTTTCCACTGTCAAAGCATTCCCTGAAGTAGAAGATTCCCTAGAGATTTTTCTTCACATTTCCTCGCTTAGAATCACCCCTACAACATCCTCAAACTTCAACTTTGAGTTATTTGGAATCAAGTTGCTTACCGCCATTACCAAGCTATTCCAACTCTCAGGTAAAGAGCACAGAACTAATAAAGCCCTAACTTCTTCATCAAATTCTATTGTAACCGAAGCTAGCATATTTACAACCATATTAAAATCATTTAAATGATCTACTACTGAACCATTCTTAGACATCTTCATATTAAAAAACTTTTTCATTAAAAATATCTTATTAGAGGTAGAGTTTTTCATACAACTTCCCTAATGCATCCATCAGTTCTTTTGTAGTCTTTTCCTTTGAAACATTAAATAATACGAAGATGCAAGACATAGCCGGATTGTCCCAAGTGCCTTCCTATCCAGCAAATCCCATTCCGCATCTGTCATGCTCGAGGGTTTGTTCACCTTCTCAGACAACAGAGTATAAAGATCCTTCTAATAAAGGTAATCTTCCATCTGCATCTTCCAAAGACTGAAATTCTACCCGTTGAATTTATCAACCCTAGATCTTCCATCATCTGCCATAGCTCCCACTCAAGATAAAACTTTCCCTGCGATTCAACACTTCAGCAAACCAAACCAGCTCTGATACCAATTGTTAGGAAATAAGTGATAAAATATGTGGAATAATCCCTCACAGAATCGCTAGCAATAGAAACTAATATGCAAAAATTATTACAGATCTCAAATAAAATTGTAGAATAAAATAACACAACACAAAGAGATAGTATTTAATGTGGTTTACCCAATTTGGGCTACGTCCACCAAGAATCACTTTCTCAGATTTTATTACAAGCCACCGCTCTCTCAATATAATACCCAAATTCGTTTGGAGCTATGCTCAACAAACTCTATAGAATTCACAGCCGAATTCAAAGCACATTTGTAATGTTTTTCATTATATCCTACCATATGCATAAAACCATATAAGTAGGCAACTGCTTAAGTAGTTTTACAATACCGTGGGTATCAAAACCATGGGCCAAAACCAGCCCAAAAACCTATGGGTCAAAAATCTCACCCATATGAGAAGAGCACGTTTCCGATATGTCGGGTGTATTTTTTCGAGGCCAAAAAAACAATTTATGCCCAAAAAAAAAAAAAAATTTGGGGCTGCGCCCCGAACCCCTACTATGGGGTGTCATCCCCGGACCCTCGCTCAAGGCCCGATCTCGACCCGAACCCGGTGAGGATACATGAAAAGTGTATAATACTCTTAGTGTACAGTCTTCAACACTTTCACACATGAAAATAGGCTCCACAACCTAACATATTTGTACATTTTGAATGTAATAATAACATTGTCTCAATGTTATAAACCCTTAATTTGATTTGGTTCACAGCATTGTGTCCATGTTAAATATCCTTAATTTAATTTGGCTCCTTTATTTACTTGTTATACATCTTTGATTTGATTTGGTTCATGACATTACATTTACTACTTGTACAACTTAAATGGAATGCATATAGTAATGGTTAATAGCTTGCAATTATCTTCCCCATTATTCCTTGGTCTATCAAATTTTAACTTATCTTTATGACCAAAATGTAAGAAAGAATTTGTGTATATGTGGAAATTGTTTTTCCCTATATAAATTAGTATGGAACACATAATTTTATTAATTGATCTCTTTAGAATATATGAAATATAAATAATTGAACTTCTATAAATAATTAGGGTTTCAAAGTGATACACAATGTATTGCGTAAATCTAAGTACAATTGTCATCAATAGGTAGTGGAAAAAAGTTTAAGAAGCAAGACAAATAAACTTCCTGAATTTCAAAGTGAACACTAATTTTTTTTCTAAGAAATCAAAATCGTACATGTTCATAAGTGGCATTATCTCCCTCATAAATATGATTTAGTTCATGAAATTGTCTCAATGTTAGATACCTCTAATTTGATTTGGTTCATGGTATTACATTAACTTACTTCTACATCTTGAATGTAGTGATTTGTAGTGATGGTGTATATCTTCTAATTATGTTCTCCATCAATAATTGGTCTATTAATTATGACTTATCATGTTGGGAGATTAGCTTTCACACTATAGAAGAAGGAATCCTTTATTTTTTAGCTGCAGATGTGGAAATTGGTTTTTCCTTAATAGCACATTATACTAATAATTGTAATCAAAATTTAAATGAGACATAAATTAGTAATATATACCTAATCGTATTAATTGAGCTCTCTAGAGTATATGAAAACATAAATAATTGAAATGCTATAAATAACTAGGGCTTGAGAGTGATACACAATTTAGTGCAAAACTAAAGACAATCATCATCAATAGGTAGTGAAAAACAGGTCTAAGAGGTAAGACAAATAAACCTCATGAACTTCATAGTGAACATAGAGATTTTTAGGAAATCAAAATTGTACAAAAATTCAAGTGGACCAACAAAAACCATTTTTGCAACTTCTTATAAGTGAGAAGGTAAGCTATGACCTTGGCCTACTCTTAGGGTTTGCAAATCTCGATAACTTTTCCTAATAGCAATGTGAGTCGGTGGGAAATTATTCTCCCTCAAAAACATGGTGTGACATCTAGGTAAGTGGAATACCTATGGGAAATAAATGTGTTTTAATATCTATAGAATAAATAAATATTGAGTTTCTATTATATTTATCAAGTTCTTCAACAATTGAGCAATTTGGCAATCAATAAAGTATAATGCAAATTCAACATGTTTTCCAGTGTAGTGTGTGTCTTGAGCCATATATTTTTAATTGATGCAAACAAGTAATACGTGTTATATGCTTCTCTAAACACTTTAATTATTTTGTTGGTGTAGGGATACTTTAAAAATAAATAGATTGCTTGATTTATAACTTTAATAAAAAAATTGCACTCATTATGGTTTGTCTTAAATGCACTAATGCACCTATATACTTATTTACAATATTGAATTCAATAAATAATTTCAATACGTATATCAACAACATGATGGAAAAGGAAATAAATGAGGGCCAATAAAAACATGAAATCTATAAAAGAGGAGAATATGACCATATGTATGATAGAAAAATATATTTCAATGTATCTCATAATTTTGTGCAAGATTCGAATTTAATCTCAATATGTCTTGTGATGTGACTAAGTAGAATATTTTGTGTACCACCATGTGTTTACTTATAGATGAATAAGTGAGGAAATTCCTAGGAGGCCTAGAGATTGGAGATAATATAAGAGGAAAATATACCCCCTTTGAGGTGTGGAATGATCTTTTGAATCATATATCTCAAAGTAAAGGAATTACCCGTACTATATGTATGATACAAAAATAATGTTTTAATGTAAACACAATATCATTGTGAAAACATGTAATAAGTAGATTTACTCCTACACATGTTTGAGTATAAGCAATGTAAGAACCATAGGAAAATGCTCTAACTAAGAGTATAACATATATGCAAAAATGAAAATGTCCCCCAGTAAGGCGAGTGTAATCAATGTAATCTAAGGAGAATAATTCTCCATATCATTGAGATGTATGCAATGTAATTGTGTATATAAGAAAAAAATGAAAATGTCCTCCCATGGGAAGTGTAATCAATGTAATCTAAGGATAATAATTCTCTATATCATTGAGATGTATGCAATGTAATCATGTGTGTGTGTGTGTGTATAAAGCAAAAATGAAAATGTCCCCGTGGGCGTGTAATCAATGTAATATAGGGAGAATAATTCTCTCTAGCATTGAGATGTATGCAATGTAATCGTAAAGTAGGATGATGACCAAGGTGGCACATATATAATAGTGTAGTACCACATATAAGGATATTATTCCATATTGATTTAAGAAATTTAGATAATGGCAACGTAAGAAAGGACATGAAAACATCCACATGATATGAATCATGGAAAATAAGGCACTTAAGGGCATGTATTGACATGAGATGAAGTAAAATCCATATGAAATAATGAGAACAATAAATGCAAAGACAAAGGAATATTCAAAAGGAAAGCACCCTAAAATAAATTCAAATAAACCATTGGGAAAAGAAAGGAGCAATCAATATCAGGAAACTAGAAAAACCAATCAAGAACAACTACAACTAAATGGAAAACGAAATATGTAAAATAAATCAAGTAAAGAAAATAAATGACCAGCAAAATAAAAATATAGGGGAAGTAACAAAGAAGACATAAAATTTGGAATCATACATAAAATCTACCATTTGAACTTAAATTTGTCTTTTATTTGTTATCCATATTATTTGTATTGGTGTTTTCTTTATTTTATTTTAACTTATCTCCCACTTGAAATGCTCTTGATTTAATCATCTTAAGATAATATTCTTCTAAGGCGATTCTGGTAAAATCTTATATGTTGAGTAGTATGAATCTATGTCTCATGCAACATTTCTAACTAATGTAATCTCTTCTCTACAATTGTCATTAGTAATACCTTTAAGGACACTCATGGAAGGAATCTCAAGCTTGAAGGGTAATATTTATTTTCCCCACAAACTAGTGCCCCACGATTGTGCATGCACAAGTGGAATGTGTCCATAAGGTACAACATATTTGGTTATGCCAATGAATTCTGTGATAAGTCTTATTGGAGGATTTTGCTTAGACATTCCCTCGTGGATAATAAGGAGTTAAAATGCATGTTTGATCTTGTATTTTTACAAAAAAATTAATCGTCTTATTCTTGAAAGATGAACCGTTATTGGTAAATAGAATATGGTTGACCACATCTATAAATGATGTGTCATGAGGAGTGTGAAAATATCCTCACCTATGGTGGGATCTAAGGGTGCAAGTTCAATCTATTTTTTGAAATATTCAACTATTTGTGATAATAAACTTCTGGGCTTCTAAAGATAGGTTTGGTTAATCTTTCCAACTAAGTCAAATCCCCATATGGAAAATGGCCATGGTGAAACAATATATCACAACTAAACATGGGGCAAGAGTAAGGTTGTTATATCTTTAACATTCATCACACTTTGCATATGCATGACAATCTTGTTCCATCATGTTCCAATAATAACCCATCATGAGCAATTTATATGATATGGTTTTTCCATTAAAATGTTTGTCACACTTATTGTCATGTACTTCTTGTAATGCGATACGGACTTCGTCATGTCCAATACATCAATAATTTTCCATCAAAGTACTTTTTGAAGAGTGCATCTCTATCCATAACATATCTAAGAACATCTATATGCAATTCACTTCTATTATTTCTCAATAACTATGTAGGAAATATATGTCGTATAAATAGCTATACATGTTTATCATTCGAATTATCCATACCCTATCTAATGTCAATAATAATGTGCATTCTTAAGATCTCAATATCAATAGTATGTTTTTCCAATATCTTTATATCCATTATAACAAACTCATTTGTGATATCAAAAGACTCTAAGAAGGTTGCACTAGCCATAGGATTTGCATGTCGGTTATATGTCTTAGGAATATTATCATTATCAAACTCGACAATTTGGCCTATCAAATTGTTTATTAAATTATGCTATAGAGTTAATTTACCTTCTTTTGTTTGATAATCACATGTGACTTGGGTAACCATGAAATGAGTCTCCATATACTTTCATGGATTTAACATGTGTTGAATTGAGTCCTACAATCAACACCTCATATTCAACGATATTGTTAATACCCATAAACCTTAATCTATAAGCTAGTGGCAATATCTCTCTGGGATGGAATCAATACAATCCCAACCCCAACACATGAAGCCTCATACAAAAATTTGTCATCATTATGTGTGTGTTATAATAAGGTAGCCTCATCTAATTGATCTACATGACTTTCCCTTTAACCAATTTTTGTGATAGCAACTTAAGGTCGGACTCAATTAGCAACATTATCTGTTTGGATATTCTTCCTATTAAATATGGCTTGGATATCATGTACCTTAAAGGATATACCTTGGAAACAATATATGTTTCATTATTGGCTATATAGTGGTTGACGTTTTGCGTTGCAAAAATGATAGCCAAACATAATATTTCTAATGAGTTGTGGTTTTTCTTAGAATCCACTAAGGTAATGTTGGTGTAATATATTTCTCTTTCTTTGTTGATATCATCATGTTGCGCAAGAAAACATTCCAAAATTGCTCGATATAAAGAAATGTATTGAAACAATAATATATTAGGGATAAGTTACATAATAACCAGGGGATTGGCTAAATATTCCTTTATTGCATCAAAATACCTTTAAAAATTGTCATCCAATTCAATTTTATGTTTTATTTTAGTGTTATTGAAAATAGTTCACTTTGATCCACTAAGTGAGCAAAAATCTTCTAATAGCTTGATTTTTTCCTCAGTAAACTTCATATTTACTTAATATACTTAGGAGGAGACATTTAAAAATTGATTGTTTTCAATCCCTTATATACCTCTCCTATAAATAATGAGATCCATTTTTATGCCTCTCCACTAGAGATTGTGAAAGAGGGACTATACATGGACACATTTTTCTCTTTTTGAGATCTTTCAGGATGTCATCTACATAGTCTTCTAGAGTAATATAAGCATGGAATATATGCTTTTTGAATCTCATAGATAGCTTATGAAATTTTAAGTTTGAAAGGAACATCCACAAAGAAAAATGTACCCCAAGCAATTGTGAATGTAATCTTATGTTGGTCATTATAATTGATCTTGTTTTAGTTGTAACTAAAAAACCCATCCATAAAGGAAATCATCCCATGCCCAATGTTAGAATAAAAATTCATATCAAAATTGGAAAATGAAATTCATAATTGGGACATGTTTTTTTAATGTCGAGAAAGTCTATAAATGTTTGAATTCCCTCAGATTGGCCTGCCATTTAGGACAATATTGAAAATTCAATTAGAGTAATCAATAGGTCAAATGAAACCAATGTCAAAATAACTTTTATATTTTCTTATCAACCAACAAAGCCACTTTAGGATACTGTTAAGGTTAGCACACCTTTGGTTGTATAGAAAATATATCGATCTAAGCATACATGCAAATAAAAGTGGATATTCTACCAGAAGAATTATACAAAACAAGAGACATAAATCAACACCAGATTTAACATGGTTCACCCAGTGTGGGCTACATCCACCAAGAAACAATCCAATCTATTATCCAAAGCTTTGACAAGATATACAATGAAGATTTACAATCTTCTACACTTCTTAGATGTTTAGTACTTTCTTCCTTCAAGCTTTTGATTCTTCACCAAGAATTCTCTCTCACATAATTATCTTGTAATTATGATACATCCATTACTTCTAAACCCTAGCTTTTATCCTTATATAGTCATTTATAAACTTAGGGCACTTAGCCATGCAATTACATCCAATAAATCTACTTTAATGCTAAAAATAGATTTAACTCCCGAGAGTTAATTAAAACTTTCTCACATAGGTAACTAACATCGGTTAACCCTGATCCGACGTGGGTTACTTTTCTTGACTGGACTAACCGACACTAGTTAGCCCCGACCAACGCCAGTTAGCCCGACCAGCGTGGATTACTTTTTCGACGACCCGGGTGACCAACGTTGGTTAGCCATGACCGTCGCTGACATTCGTATTTTCAAAGCAAGTTCCAATTGCATGCTAAAATGAAATAATTAAGCTTCAAAACTCAACAATATCCCACTTGGAGTTTAATTACTGCACCATACATGTACAACATCATTCTTGGATCCTTCCTTGGCTTTGTTTCTTCCTCTTCAAGTTTCAAACTCGAAGACCAATAGAAGTGGAGTGTAGCTCCAACTTCTCCTTTACTAATGGCTTCATTAGCATATCCACAGGGTTCTTGCTCATATGAATATTTTCCAGACTCAACTTTTTATCCTCCAATACCTGCCGTATGAAGTGATACCTCAATTGAATGTGTTTCGTTCTCAAATGAAATACTGAGTTCTTTTCCAAATGAATTACACTCTGACTGTCACTGAACAATTTACAATTACCTTGCTCCTTTCCCAAATCTTCCATGAACCTACCCATCCATATCATCTCCTTGCTAGCCCTCTCGTAGTTTTAACATACTCCGCCTTTGTAGTAGACAAAGCCATAACCTTTGCAATCTCGAAATCCAGTTAACTGTCGTTCCACCTACTGTGAAAATATATCCAATAGTGATCCTCCTACCATCCATATCTCCAGCCATATTTGAATCAACATAGCCACGTAATGAAATATCCAAACCTCCATAGCATAATTACATGCTAGATGTCTCTTTCAAATACCTAAGTATCCATTGGACTGCTTTCCAATGCTCTTTACCTAGATTAGTCATATATCTACTCACAACTCCCATTGCTTGTGCAATGTCTGGTCTTGTACAAACCATAGCATACATGAGACTTCTAACTGTTGAAGCATATGGCACTCGTGTCATGTATTTGACCTCCTCTTGTGATGAAGGACACTGATCTTTACTCAATTTGAAGTGTCCAGCCATAGGTGTGCTAATAAGTTTTGCATTCTGCATGTTAAACCTTTCTAACACCTTGTAGATATAATCCTCCTAAGACAAATACAATTTCTTGTTTTTCCTGTCTCTATGTATTTGCATGCCAAGAATTCTTTTTGCAGCTCCCAAATCCTTCATTGCAAATGTGTGAGCTAGCTTTCTCTTAAGCTCACCAATGTCCTACATACTAGATCCTGCAATAAGCATATCATCCACATACAGTAACAAAATAATATAGCTCCCATTTTCAAGCTTCTTGAAATAAACACAATGGTCATATTCACATCTCAAGTAACCATGCTCATGCATAAAACTATCAAACCTCATGTACCATTTCCTTGGAGCTTGCTTGAACCCATATAAGTTTTTTTTCAACCTACACACTAATTTCTCTTTACCCTTGACTTCATACCCAAGCAACTGCTGCATATAAATCTCTTCATCCAAATCACCATGAAGGAAATTCGTCTTCACATCTAGTTGCTCTAAATGCAAATCTTCTCATCAGAACTAAACTCAATACGATTTACGAATAGAAGTCATCTTATCAATAGGATAAAATATTTCATGAAATTCAATACCTACCTTTTGTGCAAATCCCTTTACTACAAGCCTTGCCTTATACCTTTTCTGTCCACCCTCTTCTTCCTTAATTCTATAAACCCACTTGTTCTGCAATGTTCTCTTTCCTGCTAGCAATTTAACCAAATCCCAAGTCTGGTTCCATTCCAAAGAGTTCATCTCATCATTCATGCCATGCTCCCACTAAACATGAGTTTTATCCTACATTGCTTCTTCAAAGCTTTCTGGTTCACCACTATCAATCAATAATAGATAAAATAGAGAAGGTGAAAATATTTCTGGAAGTTTACTTACCCTTTGTGACCTTCTCACAGGAGTTTGGGGTACCGGAGGCTCAATCTGGACCTCCTAGACATTAGTATCAACTTCTGACGGTGACCAATTCCAGTCACCTCTAACCGACGTCGGTTCAGCTAACTGACGCCGGTTCTAATCCTCTGTAACTGTTGGCAGTTCATCTAACTAATGTCGGTTAAGGCCTAACTGACCACAGTTACTGTGTATTTCTAAAGATGTTTCTTTAAAACCCAAGAGTTCATTTTCATCAATAAACTTCTCAATTTTCTCATCCTTGGGTACCAAAATTTGATCCTTGTACATTCTCTTTTCATTCCATTCAACATCATGACTCTTAATAATTTTAGAATTCTCTAAATCCTAAAAATGAAAACTGAAATCACCAGATTCATAACCAATGAAAGTGCACCTCTTGGATTTTGCATCCAACTTTTTTCTATTTTCTCTATCAACATGCACAAAAGCTTCTGAACCAAAATCTTTAAGAAAAGAAAGATTTACCTCTTTTCCTGTCCATGCTTCCTCTAGTATTCCTCCAACTAGTGAACTTAAAGGGCCACGGTTAATCAAATAAACTATTGTATCAACCGCTTCGCCAAAATCGTAAGGGCAATCCGAATGTATCCTCATACTTCTAGCACGTTCCATGATTGTCATGTTCATTCTCTCTATAACACCATTCTCCTGTGGTGTTCTTGGAACTGTTCTTTCTCTACGTATCCCATTCACTAAACAATAATCATTGAAAGCCTTGCTACAATATTCACCACCATTGTCAAATCTAAGGCACTTTAACTTAGAATTTGATTCATTCTCAACAAGGGATTTCCATATTTTAAAAGTTTCAAAAACATTAGTTTTGTTTAATACAATAAACCCATACCTTTCTTGTAGCATCATCAATGAAAGTAACATAATACTGGGATCCACCATGAGAAGCTACCTGAGCTGGTCCCCACACATCTGAGTGTACAAGCTCCAATTTTACTCCTTCTTAGTTGCCCCAACTTTGAGAAATCTCACTCTCTTTTGCTTTCCAAAGATACAATGCTCACATAAATCAAGATCTAAATCTTTCAAATCTGATAACTTACCCTTAGCCTTTAAGATCTACATTCCTTTTTGACTCATATGACCCAACTGATTATGCCACATGCATGCATCTGAATCTGAAGTAGATAATGCAGAAAAGGAATCAATAATACAGGTAGATAAATATAACGTTCCTACCTTCTTACCTCTTGCCACAAAAAAATCACCCTTGGTGACTTTCCAAGAGTCTTCTATAAAAGTAAGCATGCAACCAAATTCACCTAGTTTCCCCTGCAGAAATAATATTCCTCCCGAGGCTTGGCACATGCCTCATATCTTTCAATACCCATGTATTTCCACTATGCAATTTTAGATGAACTTCCCTTTACCAATAATACCTGCAAGGTTCATCATCACCCAAATAGACATGCCCAAAATTACCTGGACATAATTTCTGAAATAACCCTTATTAGGGGTTGCATGGAAAGAAGCTCCCGAATCTAAAACCCCGATTCAATTCTACTATCTAAAGATAGAATAAGAGCATCTTGAATTACCTCTGATGCAGCAAGATTCACCTCTCTACCTTTGTTTGGTTGTTGGTTCTCTTTATTCTTTGACCAACAATCTTTCTTTGCATGTCCTTTCTTTCCACATTTCCAACAAGTAATTCCCTTACTCGGATTTAGATCAGCTATCCCTTGACTTTGATTTCACATTACTCTTACTCTTGGATCTCTCCTTCTACCTACCCCTGCTTTCTACATTCAAAGCATTTCTAGATGATGTTTCCTCTATACTTTTCCTACGAATTTCTTCATTCAAGATTATACTAACCACATCATCAAACTTCAAAACATTATTAGTAGATGTTGTATTACTAACAACCATTAACAAGTTGTCCCAACTATCAGGCAAAGAACATAAGAATAAAATTGCTTTTAATTCATCATCAAATGGTATTGAAACCAATTTTAACTAATTTACAATAGATCAGAAATCATTCAAATGACTAGAGGCAGATTCATCTTCATGCATCTTAGAACTAAAAATTTTCTTCATCAAATAAACTTTATTTGAAGCACTAGTTTTTTCATATAAATTAGCAAGAGATTTCATTAATTCTACCGTAGAAGCCGCTTCTATAATATTGGAAGCCACGGATGCTGCCAGGCTCAATCTTATAGATCCCAAAGCCTTTCTGTCAAGAATCTTCCATTCTTTATCGACATCATCGTAGGTCTAGAATTCTCATCCAACAGTAAGTACAAATCTCTCGATACGAGATAATCCTCAATCTGCATCTTCCATAATTGATAATTTCAGCCGTCAAACTTCTCTACCTTGTATCTATTATCTTCTTTCATTGTTGTAGCTCCCACTTAATCAGAAAACCCTCTGTGAGTAAATATTTCAACACACAAAACCCTCAAACAAAGCTTTGATACCAGTTGTTGGGGTTAGCACACCGGTCAGATGCACGAGACAATATATCAGATCTAAGCATACATGCAAATAAAAGCAGATATTCTACTAAAAGAATTATACAAATCAAGAGACATAAATCAATACCAGATTTAACGTGGTTCACCCAGTGTGGGCTACGTCCACCAAGAAACAATCCAATCTAGTATCCAAAGCTTTGACAAGATATACAATGAAGATTTACAATCTTCTACACTTCTCAAATGTTCAGTACTTTCTTCCTTCAAGCTTTTTGATTCTTCACCAAGAATTCTCTCTCACATAATTATCTTATAATTATGATACATCCATTACTTCTAAACCCTAGCTTTTATCCTTATATAATCGTTTATAAACTTAGGGCACTTAGCCATGTAATTACATCCAATAAATCTACTTTAATGCTAAAAATAGATTTAATTCCTGAGAGTTAATTAAAACTTTCTCGCATACGAGTAATCGACGCTTGTTAACCCTAATCAGCATGGGTTACTTTTCCCGACTGGGACCGACAGATGTCGGTTAGCCCCGACCGACGCCGGTTAGCCTTGACCTAGCACGGATTACTTTTCCCGACCTGGATTGGACCGACACCGATTAGCCATGACTAACGCCGATTCATCGTATTTTCCGGCCAAGTTCCAATTGCATGCTGAAATGAAGTAATTAAGCTTCACAACTCAATAGATACATCTTTCTAATATTTTTCTTTACCGATCTAGCATTGGGAAGCATGTGTAGGTTATGTTCAATGGAAACCCCTTTGGCATATCTACATAGGATTGTGCAAAAATATTTGGATATTTAATCAATAGTTTATTTTCTATAATGTCCCCAAATGGACATATTTGACCCCAAATGGATTTAAGGCCAATCCCAAACCCCCAAATACAATTTATAAAAGATGCAACAATTTATTAACATGCAGATCTGAATTTAATCTGAAAAGTGCGACTAGGGTAAAGTGGGAAACCCAAACAAATCAGCCAATAAAATATAACTTCTCCACTCCAATCTGATCTACCAATTTTATAAAGCCAAAATATGAAAGAACATACATATTTTGATGCACAAGAAGGCTGAAATTAATTTATTTTGAAACCCCAGTCTGTAGAAAATTATGGCAACTTCAAAAATTCATAACTCACTCAAAAATGCTCCAATCCACACAAATAAACTATGCATGGATTCAGAAAAATAGGGAGAATGCAATGATGTTACCCATTCATGCAAATGACCACCACAAGTTCCCTAAATAGCCAAAACACCAATTCTCCCTTAGGGTTTTGGGCTGGAAAAATTCATAAAAACATGATTTATTAACAACAATCCAGATCAGATCAAAACCCCTTTAAATACCTCAAGAAGTATCCTAGAAGTGGGTCGTACAATATGATAGAAGGCTGGAAAACACAACTACAAATTTGCTTCAAACCCTTGATCCAAAAATCTACAAAAACTCCTTTATTCACTGTTGGAATAAATTGAAATATCGTTGCAAGTACAATGGAATCCCCTGTGTAGAGATCCCTCACATACTCTTGGGGTTTTCATCCACAAGAGAGTACTCCTAAGGGTTTCCGTCCTTAGAAATAATTTAGACAAAGCTAAAAGCTTCAATTAAAAATCAGAATTTAGAAGATGATCAATGTGTCTTCTCCAAGCAATTCCCATTGCTTAAATAGAAGAATTGGGCCTAGTGGCCACCTTCAACAACCAATCACATTTTCCTTCCTCATTAAATGCTTCCACCAACCACTTTTCTTCTCTAGGCCAAGTTTCATTTTCTTAGAAGGAATAACTTTTGGCCCATTAACCTTTTGCCTTTTCTATGCTCTTTTGCCTCCTTAGTGCAAGTCACACTTTTCTAGAAATAAACAATTTTAGCTAAGTGCTTTTATCATTTGGTTCACTTTTCTATTTTTAAGTTAATAAAAATTTATTATAAGTGCATGTGATATTTTATTTTATTTTATTTTTCACTTTATAATAAAATATTAAAACTTGAGTCACCCTTATTTTCTTTCCTTAGTCGTTGGGTAGACGGAGAATAGGCTAAGGGCCTTCGATTGGGAAGGGGATATTACATTGTCTTCCTTTTTCCCATTTGGACTCGATGAAGGACCTTACTTGACATCTTTAGGTACCTCAATGATACCGATGTTGATATCAATTGTATCTAGATTTAAATTTATTTATTTATCTTATACAAATGACATAGTAGGTAAGGTTTATACATGTTATATGCTTCTCTAATCTGTTGAATTGTGTTTTTGGCATGGGGATGTTTTAATGATAAATAGATTACTTGATTTATAACTTTAATAAAAAAATGTCTCAATATGTTTGTCTTAAATGCAATAATGCACATATATATTTATTTACAATCTTGAATTCAATAAATAAATTCAACATGTATATCAACAATAGGAGGTAAAATGCAATAAATAAGGGCCAATATGAACATGAAATCTAGAAAAGAGGATAATAGGTCTATATGTATGATATAAAAATATATTTCAATGTATCTCATAATTTTGTGCAAGATTCGAATTTAATCTCAATGTGTCTTGTGATGTGACTTATATATTTGTACCACCATGTGATTACTTCCAAATGAAGAAGTGAGAAAATGCCTAGTAGACCTAGAGATTGGAGATAATATAAGTGGAAAATATACCCCCTTTGAGGGGTGGAATCATTTTGTGAATCAAATTTCTCAAAGTAAAGGGATTACCCACATTATATGTATGATAGAAAAATAACGCTTTAATGTAAACATAGTAAAATATCATCGTGAAAACATGTAAGAAATAAATTTACTCATATGTATATATGATTATAAGTAATGTAACGTAATCAATGTAATCTAAGGAGAATAATTCTTTATATTATTGAGATGTATACATGGAATGTAATCGTAAAGTAGGATGATGCCCTAAGCGGCCCATATATAACAACGTAACAACACATATAAGGGCCCTTATTCCATATCGATTCAAGAAATAGATCTTGGAATTGTAAGGAAGGGCATGAAGACATCCACACGATATGAATCATGGAAAATAAGACACTTAGGGGCATGTGTTAACACAAAGTGAAGTAAAATCCATAAGAAATAATAAGAACAATAAATGAAAAGACACAAAGGAAACATCAAAAGGAAAGCACCCTAAAATAATTTCAGATAAACCATTTGGAAAAGAAAGGCGCAATCTTGATATCAAGCAATTGGAAAAACCAACCAAGAACAACTAAAGTCAAATGGAAAAAGAAATGTGTAAAATAAATTGAAGTATAGCAAATAAATGACCAATTAATTAAAAAATAAGGAAAGTAGCAAAGAAGACCTTAAAATTTGGAATCAAACATAGAATCTACCATTTCAACTTAAATTTGTGGGTAAGTGCATGGAAATGGGGGCCAAAAGGGGGTCAAAAAGGGACACATTTTTTCCTAAAATCAACGAAACCTAAACTTCATCTAATAATTCGGCATGCATATGCTCAAAATTTGACAAAGTGATAAGAATAAGTAGTGTAGATCTTAGAATCTAGTTTCTAAACTACAATTTTTTTTCAAAAATGGTAGAGATTAAGAGGGTCAAATGTGGTGCGCACACAAAGTATCTCTATTTTTGTGTCAAAAAGATAAGAACCTATTGTATGTGTGCCCCCATTTTTTGAGTTTTATAAATTATTTTTCAAATCCATTCAGTAGAAAGTTAGGTAATTCCATGTATGAGGTTCCACTAATTTTTCATAATTTTTGGATAATATATTTTTTTAATAATTTTCAAAGTGCACACATCCCGAAAAATGAAATATTTGTGTGTACACCCCCGTAAATTTGAGAAAAATAGTCAGTTTTTTTTTAATGCGTGTAGAATGGAGTTTAGAAGAGGATTTTTTTAAAATGGATGAAAAAATCATAAATTGTGTAAAAAAACGTATGCATACGTTTTGACAAGAAAAGAAGGCACTAGTAAAAGAAATTAAGGATGAAAGCCTTAAACTAATCAAATTTTAGAAAGAAGTATATCGTCACCAAGGTAAAACCGATCTTGACATCATAGTATAATTTTTTTGGAATATTATGTTATAACGCATGAAATATCGGGGTGTACATGTGACATTTTGATGTTTTTTTGTAAATCATAGATTTATTCATGGATTACATAGTCCAAGCCATAGGGTAGGATATCCAAGGAAAATCCAAGCCTATGGATTGGGATTCCCAAACCCATAGAAGGTGAAATGTGAGCACGTTATAACGCACTCGTGTTATGTCTTGAACTAAAATCCAAACGTACAAAAAACAAAAGGAATCTACAAATTTGGTCCCACTGGTCACGGGTTGTCTGAAAACTATTGCATATTCCTACACTTTTTGATTCTTATTGACAATTGTGATTATTTTTCTTATATAGAGATTGTTTTGTGAATTATTTAAGCATTTTTGAGATATGAGTGTGTTTTTATTGTTTTTTATATTCCTAACACTTAATTTCTTTTTTTTTCAATTGTCTTGTGGTGATAAAGATATTTGAGAATTATGGGGAGGAGACCACGAAAGCAAACGCTCGAGCAATTGGAAAAACAAAGGGAACAAATGAAAAAGGGCATGAAAAAATAAGTTGAACATGCCTTTAACAAAGATTGAAGATGATTCTAAAGGCAATATATCATCCTACAAATCCAAGAAAGAAGATTAAAAAGAAAAAGAAAACAAGGGAGCGAGTACAAAAAAATTGTGAAAAAATAATTCAACATATAGAGATGAAGGTATGTCATCTCTTCCAAATGAAATTGATGGTGAAAGATATCTTCAAACACCAATTGAATCAATAAATAATGAATATTCAATTAATGACATAGATGTTACACCATTTACTAAATTATGAAGATGAATGACAAATACAAAATGAACAATGTTTAGCCGATATTCAAAAACATTTCCATTGAAATCCTTGATTAAAATTTTGTGTAAAACACCCAAAATTTTACTTGAGATTGATGAAAATATTTTAAATCCAATGACTAATAATATTTGTGAATGCACTTATAGAAGAAAAACTAATCAGATATGGAAAAAAAATTAAAGACTTAAATGAAACATGAATATGTCAATTATTTGTTGAAATGATGAAAAATATTAATTATAGACTCTAATGAAAACTCTTGGTCTAAGAACATATAAGACCAATAGTGAAAAATCTATTGTAAAAAATCTAATGAATGCATACCAATCAAAGTAGGTTCAACCTCACGTACCAAAGATAGTAATGTTACTCGACATGTTATTACATCAACTATAGTAAGTAAAGAAACAAAAAAATCTTGTTTAATTAGAAAAACAAGTAGTGCACTAAAAATAAATAGGAAAACACTATATAAATCTCTCGAGCATCATGAAAGAATTGAAGATACAAATAACAATGAATTATGGGCATTCTCTGGTACACTGCAACGAAAATACAAAGACATAGTTGATGAGTTAAAATCAAAAAATTATAATTTTGGAAAAATAATACAAGGGTTTCACCTAATGAAAAAATGTTTTAAAAAGAAGAATGGTTATTGAAACCATGAATCACATCCTAAATATTTTTAGATATGACATAAACACAATTTTTTAATAAGTTTAAAGAGACTCATCCCGAAATACAAATTAGTTAAAGTATGAAATGTCAAAACCTTTTTATGTTAAAATAAATCACTCACGAACTACTTGTTGTTGTAGGATCCATATTGAATTTTCTATGCATTATGATATTTTTCGGCATATATGTGTTAATTTACATACTAAGAATATTTTGCAAGAGTGTATGATAAATGTTCCACCTAAATTAGAAATATATTTCATCTCAAGCATTTTTGTATTAGAGAAGAAGGAAATTTTTTTATAAGAAATCATGTTTAGAAGGAACTTGTGATAGTTGTGGTGGTTTGTAATGTTTACAAAGATGTATACACATAGAGAATACACATGTAATCAGAAATGAACTAGTTATTTTTGGAAAATACAATTCAGTGGCATACACTTCAAAATATGGTAATGAAGCCAAGAGGTGTGAATTAGTGAGTAAAGAAATAAGTGTATCAAATTTTATCACTATATTTCGAGAGAAGCTAGTGTATGAGTATGCACGACATACACATAGAGCTCGATGGTTAGATGACCAATTCAAGTTATGTAAGGACACATTTCCTCTTGGTACCATTGTTTCAGTTGTTGATTTTACAGAGAACTATACTCTACAACCACAAAATGAAGTGTAATCACAATACTACAACTTTATTCATGTTTCCATATTTGTACATATAGTATTCACTCATGCTCTCGACAATACAGGGAAGAGAGAAAGATTTTGAGGGAGTACCATTTCTATATTAGTGATGATCATGGACATTCATCAGATTTTGTGCAAGGTTGTTTTGAGATATTCTATGGAAATTTGAATAACATAAACATCATATTTGATAAACACATCATATGGTCAGATAATTGTACATCACAATTCAAGAATGCATGAATGTTCTATTAGTTGAGTAGGATGCATATGATAAGTAGTGTTCAACATTTTGGAATTTCACTAAGGTCGACATGGAAAAGGAGAACATGATGGTGCATGAGCATGTGTTAAAAGATCCCTAACAAGAGAAGAATTGAAGTACAAAGATGGTTCCAAGTTGATCGATGCAAAATCCATCGTGGAATGGTGTAACTCAATAATGGGTCAGGTAATGATATAGTTCGTATGTTTTTTTGGTTGGTAGAAGAAGCTAATTTTAAAAATATGAAGATTGTTGTACACTAACGGATCTAGTGAGTTGCACTCTTTTAGAAGTTCAAATGCAGGTTCATGGACTATTTATACAAGGAAAATGGCATGATTTTTCTCTTCATGTATGTATTCATTTTGGGATGAATGTGAGTCAAAAGAGTGGGTTGATGAATGGTGTTGTAGAAAATTATATCCACTCGATACCTATCAACCTCCATGAGCTCTACAAATCACAAAGTGAGTGAATCATCAATTGAATTTGACCATATATTAAATCTAGTGCAACCAGACATTATATATTTGCATTATTTTGTAAAAATTTATAGTTTTTCTCATGTTATATAACTTATTAATGAATCAATTATTGAAACTAACAATTTTTTGTACAATGTGATGTAGGTCATGTTTATGCGGTTATTGTTGAGAAGAAAATAATAAAGAAGGAACATCTTATTATTTGTGTCGTTGTACTTAAGGAAAAAAATAAATTGTTAGCCCCAATCATAGATGGAGAAGTCCTAGAAAATCCTACGGGGTCCGTGGTTATTATTAGAACATGGCTAAGAAGATACCCAATGAAGAAATCCAATGTGTGGTTGTTTGAGGAATTTGAAACTCATAGAAATATTCTTCATTATTCTCACCTAGTTGTTGCATCTAATGTTCAATTGATTAAATATGGAGGTAGACCATGCAATAAGGTCTTGTGGAAAGTTCTTGAGTCTGACCATGAAGCAATACTTGACACCCTAAAAATTATATCGGACCCAAATGGTTCACTAGATTAAATTTGTACAAATGAAGATATAAAAACTGCCCTTAAGTCTGCCAAGTGGCTTACTTTCTCAAGTCAAAGGTATGTTCACTTAAGATTAGATATAAATCTACATGAATTTAATTTGAATATTTACTTTAATGATTTTATTTTTAAATTGTGTAGGTTTTAAAATTCTATTTAATTTTTTACTAACATGTTTATGTAGGTTAGTGGTGCCAAAAAATCTTCCACCTTCACGTGGTTGGCACTATTAGTAGATAATTTATTATTCTCGAAGCTAAGAGAAGCTAAGGAAAATTAAATATTGGAAATGAACAACAAGAAGAAATTCTCATTTCACCACCTATATTGTATGAAAAATCTCTTCTTCAAATTCTCATTTCACAACCTATATTGTATGAACAATCTCTTCTTAACATGTTTCCTAGTACTTGTTTCGAATTGAAGGATTTTTGTGCACTGAAATGAATCCTCACCTAGCATTGACTAGGCCACCCCGATGCAATGGAATAGGCGAGATGGTCGAGTTTGAGTCAATGTAAGGTTTTACAATGCAATATTTTACAAACAAAGCTCGTGGCACTGAACCAACTATTCCAACACATTGGGGTGGTCAGGTAAACTCTAGTGGATGTTTCTTTTTTGTGTAGATGATGTCATTGCTTCTAGGCTACTTCATCCAAGCATAGTCCCTTAAGATCCCTAAGACGAAAAAAGGCTATAAGTTCATCGGGTGATTTCTTGGTCTATGACACCTAGAGAGGTATCATTTGATCCTACACCTCTGCGTCGAGACCCTCTAAAAATTTTGTATTAGTTTACTCCATCTCCATTCATTCCTCTCGTTGTTCTATTGTTTGCAAAAGTGCCAAATATTCTAGTTTGAGTCAGTGTAAGGTTGTCCAACGCATTATTTTGCAAACAGAAGCTCGTGTTACCAAAAAGATAGCACCAACACATCTGGGTGGCCTATTAATCACTCTTGGAGGCTTCGTTTCAGCATCGACAAAGGTTGTTGTTGCTTAAGGGCTACTTAGTTTGAGCATAGTCCCTTAAGAGACCTGAGACCAAAAATGGCTATAACTTTTACGGGTGATATCTCAATCTCGGTGGCACCTAGAAAGGTCTCGTCTCGATCCTACACTCTCCGCTGCGTCGGGACCCTCTATGAAATCATGTCATAGTTTACTCCATCTTGATTTTGTTCTCTCGTTGTGCTATTGTTTGCAACCGTGTGAAATGTTGCAGTTTGAGTCAGTGTAAGGTTGTCCAATGCATTATTTTGCAAACGAAGCTCATTGACCGAACCAACTACGCCAACACATCAAGGTGGCCAAGTAAACACTATTAGATGATTCTTTTCAGTTTCGTATGGTGTTGTTGCTTTGAGCTACTTCATCCAAGTGTAGTCCTTTAAGAGCCCTGAGACCAAAAAAGGCTATAAGTTCGTTAGGTGATATATCGGTCTCCGTGGCACCTAAAGAGGTCTCATATGATCCTACACCTTTGTGTTGGTACCCTCTACAAAATTATGTCTTGGTTTTCTCCATCTCCATTTGGTCCTCTCATTGTCCTATTATTTGTAAAAGCACCAAATAGTCCAATTTGAATCAGTGTAAGGATGTCAATGTATTATTTTACAAAACAAAAGCTTGTGGCACTAAACCAATTATGCTAACATGTCGGGGTGGCTAGTTAAATGCTATTGGATGCTTAATTTCATTTTCAGATGGTGTCATTGCTTCTGGGATACTTCATGTGGGTGTAGTCCCTTAAGAGACCCAAGACCAAAAAGGTTATAAGTTCATTGGGTGATATATTGGTCTCCGTGGCACCTGAAGAGGTCTCATCTAATCCTACACCTCCACATTATGAACCACTACAAAATCCTATCTCGGTTTTCTCCATCTCCGTTTGGTCCCCTCATTGTCCTATTGTTTGCAAAAGTGTCAAATAGTCTAGTTTGAGTCAGTGTAAGGTTGTTTCTAACATATTATTTTGCAAACGAAAGCTTGTGGCACCGAACCACATGTGCCAACATGTCCTCATGGAAAGGTAAACACTATTGGATGCTTCATTTTTATGTCAGATGATGTCGTTGCTTCTGGGTTACTTCGTCTGGGTGTAGTCCCTTAAGAGCCTTGAGACCAAAAAAAGGCTATAAGTTTGCCAGGTGATTTCTGGCCTCTCTGGACACACTGGAGAGGTCTCGTCTGATCCTACAGGTCCACATCGAGACCCTCAACAAAATTATTTCTCAATTTTCTCCATCTCCATTCACTCCTCTCATTGTCCTATTGTTTGGAAAAGTGCTAAATAGTCCATTTTAAGTCAATGTAAGGTTGTCCAACGCATTATTTTGAAAATAGAAGCTCATGGCACCAAACGACTAGGCCAACACGTCGGTGTGACTAGGAAAATGCTATTGGATGCTACTTTTTGGTGTCGATGGTGTCATTGCTTAGGGATACTTCGTCCCAGGCATAGTCCCTTAAGAACCATGAGACCAAAAAATATTATAACTTTAACGGGTGATATATCGGTCTTTGTGGCACTGGAAAGGTCTCATCTCGGTCCTAAACCTCCGCGTCAAGACCCTATATGAAATCTTGTCATGGTTTACTTCATATAGATTTGGTTCTCTCATTGTCCTATTATTTATAACTATGTTGAATAGTTCAGTTTGAGCCTTACAAGTGTTGGTTGATAAACAAATAGAGGATTGTATTATATATTTCATGGTGATGCCTACTAATCTCTAGAAACAATACTTGTTAGTATTTTTGTGTTGGCTGCGTCAAAGGATATAAAGAACGTTTGAAGTAATTATTTGGGATCATCGTAATTGGCCAAGGAAATAAGCTAATCGATTTAATTTGGACATTTATCAAAGCCTCCATACAAGTTATTTATGAGATCAAGATTATTTTGTCATAGAAACTATTAAGGAACAACATTGACTCATTCCTACATCCTTAAGGATGATTAAAAGGTGATCTCTCTCTCTCTCTCTCTCTCTCTCTCTCTCTCTCTCTCTCTCTCTCTCTCTCTCTCTCTCTCTCTCTCTCTCTCTCTCTCTCTCTCTCTCTCTCTCTCTCTCTCTCTCTCTCTCTCTCTCTCTCTCTCTCTCTCTCTCTCTGCACTTTTGGGATAGGCCTTTTTTTAGGCCTTTATTAAAAAGTGACTTTAGAAATATGATGTAATTAAGTCACCTTGCTTTTATAAAAGGGACTTAATATTTTGTAGGAATATGAATAGTCTAAAGTCATAGATAAGGCATATGAAAGGTCATCTTGAAGATGAAGAGTCATTCCTCTACTATAAATTGTAATGCGATCCTTATTCAAAGGGGTTCTAATTCTGAAATTCTTCTAGCTAGTTGTATTCTTGCAAGTTTATGAGAGAGCTTTAGCTTACTTGTGAGTGAAAAGAGTCAGCCATTTTCCCCTATTCTCAATGTCTTCCATTCTCATACAATGTACAATTTATTCTTGAGCATCAATATAAGATACTTTGACTATGGGGTTTATGATACTTTTGTTCATTAAAATGTAATTGATCTTGTTGTTTGCAATATTGTTTCTTCCTAATTTTAGTACATGTGATGAAAATTCTAACTGATGTATGCAAGACTCTGATTTTCTACTTGCAACATTAGTTCCTCTTATCTAATATTCTCACTCCCTTCCCGCTCTCATAGCAAATTTCTCCCTTATAGATATCTAAAAGATTTTCCGCAGGTCGGTGGAGTAACCCTGTTGGATCCCCACCAAAAGGCCACCAGAAAACACACCTTTTACTCATGCAAGCATATACGGCAAATTTACCCGGTTAAGTAGAGGGACTTAGATTCCCAGAGTGTTGGAAATAAATCCACCAATTTGTCCCCGAAAAATTTTCTCACTAATAGACCCTAACCTTGCAAATTAGTATGGTCATAACTACAATCATTATGTTGTTTAATAACAAGGTTATGGAGGATATGCATCATATGCAAAGTTATGGAAGCAATTCTACCCAGGAGCAAGATTTTGAAAGTGGTGTTCAAAAGGAGGATGATTGTATGATATATTTGTAAACATTAGAGGATGATAAGCATAAGGTTGAGGAACTCTGTCAATGGGATGTTCCCACTTACCTTTCTCACACAACTCCTACATCTATTTCTTATCAACAATTGTAACCCATTATCAAATTCTAAGTTTTCTCAATGCTGTAAATTTTTCCCCCTCTCCTCCACAAGTAGATTTTGAACCCTTTCCCATTGTAAAAATTGTTGTCCATTATGTGTTTTTGTTGCCATTGATGTCAATTACATTGATTAAAAATGGTGTTATGAGGTCATGTGTCTCCATGAGGTGTTATTCAAGTGTCAAAGATGAAGGTTGATTAGTAGTGTCAAGATTTGGTGTGTTCTATGTTGTCTTGGAGCATGGTTGAGCAGGTCTAGTCATGGTGTGAGCTCTCTTGAGTTAGTTGGAGGTATTCATGAGGTCATTCATGTTCCATGAGGTATGTTACATGTTTTTAAGGGTCTTCATGAGATCAACAAGATCATTCATGGTTTGTAATGGTTGAGTCGGGTCATTCAAGGCCTATTCCTAGCCCTGGAGCATGCATAATGGCATGGAGGCATGAGTTTTAGAGTTGGTCAGTCTTTTCCAAGCATGGTTTCAGCATGGAGATAGTTTACATGTAGTGTGTGGTGAGTTTCCGGTCAAGTATTCAAAGTGATACATTGCATGTTTGATGTCCTTATGAAATAAACAATGAGAAACATGCAAGTAAGCACAAGTAAATGAGAATGAATAGAGATTTTTAGATGTATCTGGGCTATGTGGTTAGTATAAAATGTTATGGGATATTTTCATGATGATTCATGAAAAATTTTAGGTCATTATGAAGAATATTTTTGAAGATATACAAGTTTTAGTGAAACCGGGTAAGTTATAGTGTGTTTTTAAGACAAAAGTGGACCTTCTGATGCTCATTGTGAACTGTGTAATTTACATGGGGACATGAGATATTTGGAATATATTTTTAGGTCAGTTATGAATCTTTCACAAAAATAATGATGTGGTTTTATCGTCACGTTTTTATGAACGATCGTTAACAAGATAAAGTGGTTTGAAACCCTAGCTAAGAGCAACTTGGAGAAGATTGAGTATACTAGCCTAGTTTTGATTGGTTATGAAAAAGTGATGATTGTATGCTATTAGTTATCTTCCATATTTCTATAAAGGTAAGATAGTGCTTGTGATAGTATGTGGGTCCCACCTAAAAATTCTAGTTTCTAAAGAAGTTCAGTTTAAGGCAAAATTATCCAAAGAAGGTAAAGAATAAATTGACATTATTTTTATCCTTGTATTTTTTCTAGATTTTCATGATATTTTCACGTCATGATTGAAGTTTAAAGTGCAAAGTGTTCCCTATTTATGAAGACTAGTTTTTGGGGCAGTTTGGAGCAATCTATGGTAAAATTGACATTGCATGAGCTATAGGAAGAGTTAGGACTCCATTAAAGTTTTTTTGTGATCTTGGTTCATAGATATTTCTATTGGTATATCAAACTTATGTTTTTGATATGGTATGAAGAATTTATAACCTGATCTTTGAGGGTTAAATGTGGAGGATGCTTATTTTAGGATCGTATTAAGTAGCTTCATGAGGTAAGGTGATGTTTTTTAGTTGTTAACGAATTTAGAATTTTTTTGAGTACTTAGACATCATGTCTACATATGATCCATGATTTGGATAAGTGTGGAAGTGGGTTTTATGGTGATGGAGTATGTTGAGCTTAAGGTCAATTCTTGAGTCCTAGAAGTTATACGAAGCTAGTTTACATATATTATCTTAGTTGAACACCTTCCACTTAGATTTGGAAGGATTTATAATATGTTATGGAAAGAGGATTAAGATGGATTTCCAGTTATATAACTTTTTCTCTTGGTGAGTTGATTTGATGTTTCTTTCGTGCCAATTTGTGAAGAAGAAGGTATGTTGATTTTCAGAACACGATTGTTTATGCTGAAAGATTGAATTGGTTGATGCATGAAATGGATTATTTGATGAATTATATCACCGAAAAAGTGAATATGTATGAATTTTGTTCCTATTTAAGGCATTTTTAAGTCTTGTGAATGGTAGAAAGTTGTTGAAACCGGTTTGGTTTGTGAAATGCATTTTTGGGCAACATGATTTGGTGAAGAGGAGAGTTGTTGTGGTTTGAACACGTGGATGTTTCATGAGGTATAAAATGCATGGAGGTTATCTACATGTCATAATTATTTCATATAGTAGTTAAATTCCATAGTTTAGTTTTTTTGGGGTGTTCTTGATGCCCAAAGGTTAAGACATGGTGGTGGAAACAACTATTTCATGAAGGATATGAAGCTTTTGAGTTGTTTTATGAATTGTTTAATTGTTCCAAGCCAATTAATGACCATGGATGATTTTTTTATGATATATTATATGTGTTACGAATTTTAGATCTTAACTAGTTATGGTTTTGGTGTTAGTGGATTTTACTCATCCTAGTGATGGGGTTTTGAGCTTGTTTTGTGCAAGTTGGATGGTTTTGGGCATGGATGACCTATATGGGTCATATATGAATGTTGTAATGAATTTATTGGAATTTTTAAAGTTTTTATGGTCGAAATTATGATGAATTACCGACTTCCCTTGGGTTAGAAAGAAGAAAATCATATAAAAGCAATGTTTTGGGTTCATTTTTGAACTAGTGCTCTTGGAGGGAAAAATGTGAGCCAAGTAGAAGTATATTGCAGGTATATGGGCATTATTTTAAGGCTGATAAAAAATTTTACATGTTTAATATTTATTGAGAGCATGTGTGCAAGGGTTTAGAGATAATACAAGTCCAAGAAAAAGAAGATAGAGTAAATTGAGTGAATGAGGGTTTGAAGGTGTGTATAAGTTGAAATTGTGATCTCCATCTGTTGTGACAGAAAAAAAAAAATCATATGTCATCATCACAAAGTGGTTGGATTTGTGCTTAGTAATCTTATAAGGTCTTAGCCTCCTACTGGAGTGGTTGTTTCACTAAATTAGGGGTTGGTGCTCTCTACTAAACTAGGGGTTGGTGCTCATTGTGAAGTTAGTCCTTCACTATTCTTTTTGTGAGTAATATCAGTAAAGTCTTAGTGGTTTTTCTTCCCCTTGATTTTTTCCCACTTATAAATGGTGTTCATGTGTCTTCTTCTTTTCTTCATGTACTTGTGAATGGTTAATACACACCTAATGTGCATATATGGTTATGAATGTTAAATGAATGAATGTAATGATGAATGTAAGTGATGGTAAATGAATTGAAAGTTTTGTAGGAATGATTCACCTCCCCTATCATTCCATTATGCTTCCAACAATTAGTATTAGAGTAGGTCCTTGAGAATCAAGTCTAATCACTTAAAGGAGATCCTAGAAGCAAAAACAATGGGAATGTCTTCAGATGTTGAAGTTGCATTAAGGAGGAATGAAGTTTCTCAATTATTGATTCATGGCTTATAATATTAGATCAAGGATATGGAGATAGAGCATGGTCAAGCCATCAAGGGTTTGGAGTCACAGGTTGAAAGTATGTCAAAATCCCTAAAGGATAAAGAAGATACTTGTTCCAGGTATGAAGAGAGGTTGAAATATTTAGAATCTGATTTGGAGAGTGCATCTAGTAGGTTGAGGATGTATGAGAGGCTTGAGAATATCTCTAAATCTCTTGATGTAATTTTATAAGGCCAAAGGGTGACTAGTGACAAAATAGACTTAGGGTTTAAAGGAGAACATGTGAAGAATGATTATGAAGCTGGTCCAAGTTCTAAATCTAATGAGAAGGTGACCAAGAAGGATGATTTGAGAAGGTCTAACTCTGTTAGACAACCTAATGCTATGAGGTATGGTTCTTCATTTAATGGTTATTGCTATAGTTTTCATGATTTTGGTCATAGAGTTAGAGATTTTTAAAGAGGGTCTTCTAAGAATGATGTAGGCCTCTTCAAAGATGAATGTCATTCATGTTGTGAATATGGCCATAGAGATAAAGATTGTGGTCAGAATCTAATATTGTTTGATTCAAGAAGGAAGAAGAATGGGATTGTGTGTTTCAAATGTCACAAACAAGGACATATTGCTAGTTCTTGTCATCAAGGTGAATCTTCAAAGGGTGATAACATGTTTCAAACTCAAAATAAAAGAGTATTCAGAAAGAAAATCAGTCCTACGAATGAATCCAAATCTATTATATCAAATCCTAAAGATAGGATGATGGCACATCAAGAAAATAAGGTCAAAGAAACTAATTCTCAGTCCATTATGAAAATCGTGAAATTTTTCAAGGAGGATTATAGTGCTACGAAGGTGAAAAATAAATTCATCAAGCCCAAATCAAGTCAAGGAAGCATGTCTACGAAGATCATATGTGTCTTAATGCTTTAGTGCATGAGAAGTTGAAGAGACCAGGTGTGTGGGACACTTTAAAGGTGATAATGTATGGTATATGATCTCTCCATATGTTTTGAATCTCGTTTCTTATAGGTGTCTAAGTTTTTCATGTTAACATCAAAAATTTAAGTCAAGTATGAAATCTTGTTAGTTGTGTCTATGGCCTTAGTCTGATTTCTTGGTCATATAGGTCAAGTTCTTGTGTTCTCTTGAGAGTATGTTGCATCATGTCAATGACATTTTGTCTTAGTTTTATGGTTATAATTTTCAAGGTTGCAAAGATGACGGTTTCCTCTTTTGAAGTTAGCATAATCATGACTTGTGAATTATTCCAAGTATGTCATCTATTATTTCTTACAAGATGTGTCCTAGATGTCATATGTCTTAATTCCTATCTAAATCTATAAAGTTTCATAGTGACCTTATGACTCGACTAGTAAATGAGAGAAGAGTATGTAGATTGATTCTTTCCTTCTACTTTAAGTCATCAAGGTGGTGTTATATGCAGGTGTATGAATCATCATGAGAACCTTGTTTTAGGTTTGTGTTATTATCAAATTTGTGTCTCAAATGTGTTCTTTTGGTCTGTGTCATCAAGAAGGTTAGTATTAAAGTTGAAAATTTTTAAGTAAGGTGGTTAGGTCTATGAATTTATAAAATTCATGAGCTAGGTTAGTTGATCTATAAAAAGTGGCCTATATTCTGAAGTTTAAATGAAATTCATGGTTTAAGTGTGTTATGTAGAATTCTACATCTTTATATTGGTGAGATTATATTAGATTTTTCCTCATCACATTGCAAGGTCTATGTGTTGAGTTGAGTCTAAGGCTTAGTAGAAAGTGAAGGTTTGATTTTCAATCAAAATATATCAATGCTCTAATTTTGTATTACAATGTTAAAGGTATCTTTGTGTCTCTGGATCATGAAAACAAGTCATTGATGAGTCTTTTAAGTTTTTCAAAGGTCACTCTTGCGTGTTATATAGTTATGAAGTCGTGGTAGTTGAGTCTTGATGATCAAATATACCAAGCATAAAGTATCAAGTGTAAATGTCTCTCAATCATAAGGTTATGTTTTAACTCCAAGAAGATTGTATACAAGGCTAAGGTTTCAATCAATGTGTCTCGAAGTCTTATGGAGTCTCCTAAAGTCATTCCTAGTCAACTTTTGCCTTGTCATGATCTTAGTTTGTATATGAAGTATTCGATCTCATTTATTGAAGTTTCCATAGTGACTAGAAGGCCTAAAGTACATTTTCAAGTCCATTATGAAGAAAAGAATTTTGTGTACCATGAGAAATATCTTATCCCTTCTACTAGATTGTATATGATTTATGGAAATACTGAAGGTAAGGTTATTTTAATCCTTGAATCCCTATGGTGAGATATAAAGTGTTTTTATCTTTCAATCTTAAATGAAAAGGTGTATGAAGTGTTATGTTGGTTGGTAAATCATGAAGGAGTGTTGCCTTTGAAAATATTATGGATTGTATGGATCATTTTTGTATGTGGTGAGTGTGTATCCTTAGTCTTAGTGCTATCGGTTGAAGGTTTTTTCTTCATTATTTCAATGGATGGCTTGTTTTGTAGAATGATAACTAACCCAGATGTGTTTGCATCAAGTTGGTAAATATGTGTATCATACTCTACACCACATGATTCTGTAATAGTTATGTTCTTAAAATTTTTGGATTGCCTCAACTAGGTCTATGTCAGTATGTTAAGTGTCTTGAGTGTGAGGTCCATCATCAAAGTTCGAGACAAGGGATTTGGAATGATAATCTTATATATGCTCTAAGAGCCATAGAGTATGAAATGATGTCAAGGTTTTTTTTGTCATAAGGAGTCAATAAGAATTATGAACTAATCTAAGTAAGAGGATTTAATGTATCAAGGAGACCTAAAGTTGGATGTTACACCAAGAAGCTAACCCAAGTTGTTATATACCAGTTGATGAACATGAAAGCTTGAAATTTAAAGAGATTAAGTATCCTGGAATGTTTGAACAAGAGGTATAGGTACATGTGCTCGAGTGTTCTTTAAAATAAAATTTGTTACTAACTTTATTTGTCACATAGTATTTAAGACTATAGGGTACAAGTGATCAAAATAAGAGGTATCAACAAGTGTTATAGTGATTTGAGATGAGTTTCTTGGTTCATAAAATAGGGGTTTAGTGTGTCTCACAATTCTTACAAGAATTTGAGAAGTTATTCTATTCTGTTATGCCATGAGAAGGTCATAAAAGGTTACTTTGACTCAGAGATATGGGCTAAAAGTGATGCATAATACCTTGATGAAGAGTTTTAATGATAGAAATCAAGGTCTCTATTTTTTGTTCAACCCAAGGGTATTGAGTTTTGCATGTAGGTATGTTTTTCATAATCATCTTTTCTTGAAAAAAAGACTTCAAGGATTCTATGATATTTGTGTTGTATTGAAGAGTACCAAGAAATTATATGAGTAGAATATAAATGTGTTTTCATGTTAAAAAAATTTGGTAGTTTATCTATCTAAATAGGTCCTGGGTTTCCATGAAGATGCAGATTTTTTACTCAAATTGTGTACAAGTCGTTTATGTTCTAAAATGTCATGGTCAAAAAGTGTAATTTTCAAGGTTATCAGTTTATTAGAGATGGTCACAGATTTGATACAACATAGAATTCACTCAAATTGTAAAGGTACTATGGCATGTTAATAATAGTAATCTATAGGATTGCAGAGGGTTATTAAAGTAGGGGAAGCAGTTTTGAAGAATTAAGTATGAGTCTTGAGTAATGAAAGAACTTAAAGGACTTGATATCATTGAAATATGAATAGAAAAATTTGGTGAGAGTGTCCCAAATCAAGGTATGGTCATGCATTTCATTACTTGATGTTGGATTAGTGATTGCAAGAAGAAAATTTATAAATGCCACAGTGAGTATGAAGATTTCATGATCATCATGGGACAAGTTTGAAAGGGGGATTTTGTGCTTTCCTTCACTAGATTCTATAGAGTCAAAGATAGTTAGAAAGGTATTCGATAATGGTTTTCAAATATTTTTTTATTGAAATATGCATAATGTCGTAGACACGAGACCTATGGTGAACTAAAATAGTATTCTATAGGTATGGTTTAGCTCATCAAATGAAGGGGAGCATGTTCTAGTCATAAATTAGAAATGGATGGTGTTAAGAAGGTTTTATATAGGTGTATTTAAAATTTTTGAGGATATTCTTTAAAGGTAAAGGATATTCCAACTTTAAGAAGGTTGTAAAAGCATGAAGAAGGAATGTGAATGATTGAGATAGTGCTTTACGTATGAAGAAGTGTTTAATCCCTCTCCAAGGCATGAAGACAAGGTAAGTACTCAAATTTTTACATTCATAGTTAGAGATGGATGGTACAAACCTAGGGTGAGTCATAGGTAGTTTAATCATGTTATGTTTGGGATTCTTTGACATGAATAAGTTGGTCAATTCTTGATCGAGAATGACCTTTAGGTCCAATGGTTCTAAGAATGGATATGCAAAGGTTAAAGATAGAGATGGTGTTCTTAAACTTGAAACAGGCCTAGATAAATATATTTTGACAAAAATTAAGGCTAAAATGGAGATTATACATTAAGGGGGAGATATTTTAAGGCTCATGAGTCATTACAGGTCTATGGATCTATTTATGCTAATGAAGGAGTGAAATAATAGAGAGTATAGTCCCAAGGGAGTCAAGTCATGTAAGTTTGTCTTTTCAACATTATTTTCATTATGTGTTGTATTTTTCCATGTAGTGTTTTCATTGTAATCTTTTTCATAGATGTTAAATGGGGAGAAGCATCGAAACATGGAAAAGAGACTAATATGTGAGTTGGTCTTGTTGGTTTCATAAATGTTTTCAAGGTGGTTGTCATCAATGACAAAAGGGGAGATTATTGGCCATTATGTGTTTGTGTTTTCATTGTTGTCAATTCCATTAATGGAAAAGGGTGTCATGATGTCATGTGTGTCTCCATGAGGTATTAGTCAAGTTTCAAATATGAATGTTGATTGGTAGTGTCAAGATTTAGTGTGTTCTATGTTTTAGGGAGCATGGTTGAGAAGGTCTAGTCATGGTATGAGATCTCTTGAGTTATTTGGAGATTGTCATGAAGTATGGTATTGGTGTCTATAGGTCAAGCATGAGGTCAACAATGTCAAATCATGGTTTTTCATGGTTAAGTCAGTCATTCTGCATATTCCTAGCAATTATCATGCAAAATGGTATGAAGGCATGATTTTTGGAGTTGATTAATATTTTCCATGCATGTTTTTAGAATGGTGATAGTGTACATGTGGTGTGTGGTGAGAGTAAGGTCGTATTCAGTGATATAGTGCGTGTTTGAGGTCCTTAGGAAGCAAACGGTGAGAAACATGTAAGTAAGTATAAGTAAATGAAATTAGATGGAGATTTTAAAATGCATTTGGGCTATGTGATAAGTATTTAAAGTAGGTTTCATTTTAAGAATACCCCTCTGAAAAATTACTTTCGAATCATTGTAAAATATTTGAAAAAATGTTTCATGGCAAAGGCGATTTCACAGAGAGAATTTTTCCCTCATTTCGCAAAGTTGGATAGGTAGGTTAGGCGGGGTTAGGTGGGAAGTTGGTAGGTAGGTTAGTAGGGGGTTAGGCGGTTGAGGGATTAGGTAGGTGAGGGTTGGACAACTAAGGGTTGGGTGGGTGGGTTGGATGGGTGAGGGGTTGGATGACTATTGGGCGCAGGTGGGGTTGAACAAGTGAGGGGTTGGACGGCTAAGGGTTAGGCGGGTGGGATGGATGGGTGAGGGGTTGACCGGTTAAGTGTTGGGAAGGCGGGTTGGACAAGTGAGGGGTTGGATGGCTAAGGGTTAGACGGGTGGGTTGGTCGGGTGAGGGTTTGGACGGTTGAGCCTTGAGGGGTTGGATAGCTAGGGGTTGGGTGGGTGGGATGGATAGAAAAGTGTTGGTCAGCTAATGGTTGGATGGTATAGAGTTGGACGGCTAAGGGTTGGGTAGGTGGGTTGGACGGTTAAGGGTTGGTCAGGTGGGTTGGGTGGCTAAGGGTTGGGCGGATGATACCAATGAATCAATGATTTAGTCATCCGTCCAACATGGGTTGAAACTTGAGCCGAAGTGGTTGCCACAACCAACCAATAGTTTTTCACCACGTGTCCTTTGAACCATATAGACCCCTATAAATACCCCTTCAAGGTTCATTTCTTCACTTTTCTATGAAAATTTCTAGTGCTCTGAGCTCTCCAATCTTCAAACTTCTCCCAAATTTCAGAAATGGCCAGCACCACATCTATTCCTACACCCAAATTTCAATACAAAAACCTCATGTGCCGATGATTGTAGCTCTACTGAGAGAAAAAGACACACAAAAGGATTGGCTCGAAAAATTAGAATTTATCGGGCTTGTGGACATGCCCCAATTTAATACTAATACTTCAGTCCTTGATTACCTTCTCACCTCTTACAACAAGAGTGATGGAAAAATTTCGTTCTCTTGTGCATCCGAGATGTTGTCAAATTTATTTCTCAATTGAACCCGAGGACGTACATCAGTTAACAAGTTTACCATTCAAAAATAAGTCGGTTGTTACTACAAAGGTTGTCCTTACAGACGAAGACAAAATGTTTTGGAGTCTCATTACAATGTATAGGTTGATGGTAAGTTTATTATTTTCAAATGATTTTTTTCTTAACATTACTCGACCACCCAAGGCTCTAACATTTCTTGTCTATTATTACAGCTCCTCTTAATCATTCATCAAGAGGCCTTCTTCTACAAGGTATTACAAACAAATTCTTTATTGCAGTTGCGTCACTTTTTCAAGCAGGATTGTATTATAGGAAAATATGAAAACATTCTCAGATTGGGCAATTCAATATTTATTGTGAACACTAGCAGGTCAACAATTTAATTGGTGCAGTTATTTGTCCAACAGAATAAAAACAAATGTCTCCCATGCCCACAAAGCCAATCAATCTGATAAATCTAGGACTGTATTCTCTTGTTGTAATTATATTCTTGCTTTTTATTATGAAGCATTCTACAAAATTCTGCAAGATAAAATTCCAACTGCAATCAATGATCAAATGATTGGTCTTAGTCTCGAAGAACAACATGTAACAGTTACTTTTACTATTTACTTGTTATAACGATTTCAAATTCAATATTTTTGAATAAAATAATAATTGTAAGATTTTATTTTGCAGAGAAAAATTATAGTTGCAACATCTCATAAGGAGGAAATTGCTAGAGGTAAAGCCCCTCCAGAGGTCTCTATTGATTTTGACATGGATTCAAGTAGAATCAACACCAGTAAGACCTCCTCATCAAAAGTGACCTAGGGGGTCGATATGCACATCATGTTTACCATCACATTTAACTACAGGTATGAATTTATATTTTTATATAAATAAATAATTCAAACAATTAATATAGATTATGTATGTAGTACTATATTTTAATATTTCTATTATTCTTTTCTACATTTATTGTATTCATTACTAAGTTTGATGATGAAGATCAAACTCATTCCGGGTGTGAAGATCGAAATGTCACGATTGTGTCTTCGTCTATGCAAGGTATATTGTAATGTATAATATTTAGCATGTTTTGTTTCCTTACAATTTTTAGCATTTACAAATCCCAACCGTAATATTCTAAAAATTTGTTGTTTGCTTCATACATGTAATATGGCTTCTAGCCGTGGCCACCAATACAACCAACACATCTAGTCCATAAAAAAATAATATCTTTAGGAAATAATATAAGGTTTCTTGCAGAGTTAGCAGAACAATTCATCCTGCAACCACATAATTTCTGACTGTCACTAGGTGGTGTTTTAAGTGTAACAACCACACAACTTTTCAACAACATCACCCTTGATGAGGAGTATTTGGGCTTCGATAGTGGTGATGTAGACAAGGGTAACTATTTTGACACCCACAATATGATTCAATCTACTCCGCCTCAACCACAACAAAATGTGCATGTAATATAGGGCAGTGACTCTCCTCCTCCTCCAAGAAATGCTCCACAAATAGATGATGAAAAGACACATTTTATATTAGAAAATATGATATCAGATAGTATGGGGGAAACAATTCAAGAGGTTGTAATGTCTGATGTGGATTTGGTGCGATCTTGGGAGAGGAGAGCTAAAATTTTGATAAAAGAAATAAATACACGATACCATAATCACACTCAAAGGCATTCATTGTTCACTTCCATAGAGAGCCAACCAGCAAGGCAGGATGTTTTGCTAAACAAATCTCAGTCAGGGACAATTTCATATAGTAATGATTACAATGATGAAATTATAGACATAATGCTAAATAGGTTGGAGAATATGAATGTTGAAGCATAGGCTTACTACAACAAATGGGCTAAAGACAAGACAAATGTTTTAATAGCAAATGCAGAAAAAGAAAAATCTGTTGTGAGTGGGCTTTTAGTTTTACATGCAAAATCCTAATATTATAAGCACTGTAATATATTTTTTCATTTTATCTAATAGACTAAAAATTAATATTTCTGTTTTGCAGGCAAAATATGAAAAATTAAAGAAATAAGTAATGGATTTGAAGCACATTTGAAGAATGCCTATAAAATCCCGAATCCTTTTATACTGATTGAAGGAAAAACTTATTGTTATAAATAAACAAAATAATACATTGAGAAGAATAGTAAAGGAACATAATATGGATCCAGAAGTCTTACGGAAGGAAAATACAGATGTAGATGCAACACTTTTGTCTGCATGAGATGTAGTGAGGGAGGAGTTGAATATTCTAGAAAATATCAATACTGTAGCACGAGATCTGTAGGCATCAGGAGTTATAGCAGATAGCTCTGTACAGATGTAGCAGATTCCTCCACCTCTTATGCAAGAAAAAGAACAAGCTTCACCTATAACATAAAATTAGATATGTTAGTAAATTTCACCATGTGATAGGTGTGTTGTCACAATTCTAACACTGGCGTAGGAATTAAAAGATAGTGGCCAGCCCTTTTTAGTTTTTATTCCGTGTGGCCAGACGTAAGGAAAACTATGATTTTGAATCATAGACAAAAAAGAGGATGACCTCGTAATGTGTCCTTATATGACAAAACTTTTTCAAAGCTTTGATATGTTATGACAACCCCCTTTTTGGAATTGTATTGGTCAACAATGCTTTATGAATTTGTACTTTTCTTCATAAAGTAATCCGCCACATGAGAGATCAATTTCAAAAGAAATTTGGAAATTAGAATTGTACAATGTTATTATATGTTGTTAATACAAACTATGTTTCTTTTTTATTGTTTATGTAAATGTTGCTTAAATTTACTTGATTTTGTTTCTTTAAAATATTTACGTTTTTGATTTGTTGCAGATGTAAAATAAATCAATTAACTAGATATAAAAGACAAATGTGTCCTTATTTTAGTCTAAATTTGAAAACCAAATATAAAAACAAATGGGATAATTGAAACATATAATGGCAAAGGATCAAATAAAGAAAAATATAATATTGCATTTATTGAAATTTGTAATCTCTGTATGAAATACATCAATACTTATTACATCACATTATTGTAATGAAATCTATGTGAATTGGAATAGTCCTGGAGCAACGCTTTCATTTGTGTCTTGGAAATCAATTGTAGCATGATCTTTGGATGTGTCTCAATCCTCAGGTTAAAGAATATTACTAAATCCTCTTCTTTCTACTATTGAATTCCACAATGCCAGTGCTCTATCATAAGGAAAAGACTCCACTGAGTAATATGATGCATACAATTTGAGACTGACTTTCTAGATTCCTACCTAATCTATTTCAAACTTTTGACTTTAAAAAGGAAATTGCACTAAAAACCCTCTCATCTTCCATAGAACCAGAATCATTATTTGACATAGCTCATACAACTTAATATACTCACTAAAATCTTCACTTAGAATACTACTGGAACAAATATCCTTCCAAATCTTTTTAATGGCACCATAATCCTATGGGGTTTGTAGAAGTTGAACTTGTCGTATCATAGTATTATCAAAATCCATTGGTTATGAACTAAGTAGTTTTATTTTTAAAATACCTTCTAAAGAAACTCCATTTATCTCTTCAGTCTTAGAGAAATGATCAGCTAGATCACCCATGTTTTTGTTAAATAAAGGGTCGATATGTATAAGGTTTATCGCCTGAAAAATTCCAAAACTATGGATTTACAAATCCCATTGCTTGAAGTATTTTATCATTTTTTAGACTTTCCCAGATCTCTTTACCTAATGATTCGTAGAGATCTTTCTCAACTTATTCCTAGTTTCCATTAATACTGCATCATATAAATTTCGTGTCACTCTTACTTCTTCTATTTCTGAGTTAGCCATATCATCTCTTTTTTGGAAGGTATGAAGTGGAATCTCTCTTCCATGTGCTATTATACATAGATGATCATGTATATTGTGCTTTAAGAAGCACCTGGAATTTTTTAAATCTGTCAATGCATTCCAGTTTTCAAAAGTAGCACTCGAAAACTCCCATCAGAAATATATAATCTTTCTAGACACCAGAAACACATCTTCTAAGTCTTATGAATTATGTAATGTAGAAAGACCGATCTTGTGCATGCTTCATTAAAATATTAAGCTCCCTTAACATGGGAAAAATACTGTAGAGTGTGAGTAAATTTTCTATGTCAATTAGACGGCATAATAGATCTTAGCTTTATCTACATCCCTGCAGTATTTAAACATAAATTCTATCAGTGAAGGATATTCATCAAATATTCTACAGGCATGCTCATACATAGATATCCATCTAGTATCTACATCTTTGAGAAGTTTTTTCCCCTATGTTAGTCCAATAGAAAAAAATTGAAATTCTAAAAATCTCTTTGGACTGCTAGAATAATAGGCATGCAGATCACGTATCAATTCCTCCACTTTAGCTACATTTTCAAATGTGCTCACAATTTTGTAGGTGAGATTCATTATGTGAGCCATGCAATGGACAAAAACCATATACGAAGCAATAGTTGTCTGAATTCTAACACACAAACCATTTTTGGCTCCCTGCATTATAGCTGCACCATCGGTTCCGACACAAACTAATTTTTTTGCAATGGCAAAGTCATCCATTCCAGCGATATCCTTCAGATTTGACACCACCAATTTATAAATATTTTCATAATTGCAATTCTCAGTCATTTTATGAATTTCTAAGAGGTTTGGAGTCCTTATTTCATTAGCAAATGTGTAAACATGAATACATATCCATGAAGTATTATCGACTGCAGTAACCTCATCTAATGAAAGGGAAATATACTTTTCCTTTTGAACACACAGTTTTAGATCCTCCTTCTCTACCAAAGATAGGCATTTTGTGATCTCCCAGCCACTGTTATCTAACCAATGAGATTGAGGAACGTTCTGTAGACCAATAAATTGATACAACATTTTATTTTCTCCAAAATCTGACATTGTTCTTCCCCTTTTCATTATAGGAAATACGGTAGCAAATTGAATACCCTTTGCTTGCATTTCTTCCTCCATAGCTTTTCTCAATATTGCTACTATAGTCCCACCTTTTTCATTTACATATTTTATACGTTTTTGTTCTTTTTCATATTCCTTGTGTATTTGACATGTAGACAATCTTTTGCATCTTTCCATTTATATGTTATGACTATGTTGCCATCCTTTAACTTTTGGGAAATATATTTTCCCACAATTTTTTCAATTGTGTCCAGTTTGAGCTGCATCATGTGATCCTTCCCCTATTTCCAACCACATATTTTACATCAACATTGTGTTAGAACATCATTACAATTTTCAGTGTACACAGGTTCAATAAAAGGATATTTTGTAGCCCATTCAAACTGGAATTTCCTTCCAATTGTCCAGTTTTCCCTCTTTCTTCTGACATTTTTTCTTTTTTCTTGGGATTCAACTTATGCATCTAGTTTGTTAGCAGGAATATTTTGATTCTCATGTCTCCTTTTTCTGGAAATATACCTTGGAGTAGAATCTTCCTTTGTTGGTGTATCATGAGAATTCAATGAATTTTCTTGTACTTCTATGTCATCAAGGGACGGAATATTTTCCTCAACATATAATGGATCATTGATATATTTAAATTGATTATTCTGTGAAGGAATTTCTGAAATGTCTACATATAATTCTATAAAATTGTTACTTATATAGTATTAATTTTATCTATAGTTAAATTTTTACAAAGTACAAAGAGTTCCAAGAACAGTATGATAAACATAATTATTAAATTTTGTAAGATTAAATAACCAATAAATAGCACATGCCACATATCGATATTTTCAGCTGATGTAGAAACTGCCTTCATTTTTTTATTTTCTAAAATAGCCAAGAAAAGTATTTACACCCTTTTTTGAACTGGTTGAATTTGTAATCTTCTTGCCCTGATTTCTAGTATCCATGACTTCTTACTGCTTAGGCCCTTAGGGTGGCTCTTATGTTCAAAGGCTCTGAGAATGGATGGTTTAAGGTTAGATGGTATTGGTTGGACAAAGTAAAGGGTTAGACAAAAAAGGGTTGGATGACTGAGTCACTGAGGGTTTGACGGCTCATGACTAAGAGGTTGGACACCTAAGTTATTGGACGGCTTAAGCCTTATGGGTTGAACGGCTTAGGGTTGGACAGCTAAGGGGTTGGATAGATAATATTTGGACGGCTAATGGGTTGGACGGCTAGGGTTTGATAACCATGGGTTGGATGGCTAAGGGTTGGATGGCTAAAGGTTGGACGGCTCAGGGTTGGATGGAACAGAGTTGGATGGATTAGAGTTGGAAAGATCGAGGTTGATGGCTCGTGGTTGGATGGAATAGATTTAGACACATCAAAGTTGGACGGATCAGATTTTGTGGCTAAGGGTTGGATGGCTCAAATTTTAGAGTTAGACGGGTCAAGGTTGGACGGCTCATGTTTGGATGGCTCAGAGTTGGACGGCTTATGGTTGGACGACTCAGATTTCAATGTTGGCGGTGAGGATTTTCTTATGTTTACTTCGGTGAATATGCGCACGATATGATTTGAAATGGTGGCAAATTACATTCATAAGATCTTATATATGTGTAAAATCTAGGCAAAATGAATAGTATAAGGGACATGTCGGTTGAATTTTTTGGCAAATAAGTTGGCTGTGAACCACAAAATATTCACCAATTTGAATTTCCATAATCCTCGATTTTCACAATTTTATGAAAATTTTCCACTAAAATGTTCCCGATTTAAAGGTAGAGGATTTTTTCATGATGCTTCATGACAAGTTTCAAGTTATTCTAAAGAATATTTTTGAAGATACATCAATTTTGGTGAAACTGGGTAAGTTACATAGTGTTTTTAAAACAAAAGTGGACCTTTTGATGCTCATTGTGATTTTTTTATTTACATTATTACTCGAGATATTTTGCATAACTTCTTAGTTCAGTTATGAAGCTTTCACAAAAAAATGAAGTGGTTTGATCATCACATTTTTATGAACGATCGTTAAGAAGATAAAGTGGTTTGAAACCCTAGCTAAGAGCAACTTAGAGAATACTAAGTATGTCAACCCATTTTTGATTGGCTATATAAAAGTGATGATTGGATGCTACATAGGAATCTTCCATATTTGTAGAAATATAAGATAAAGCTTGTTACAAAGATGTGGATCCCACGAAAATGCTAGTTTCGATGAAGTTCAGTTTAAGGAAAAATTATCCAAAGAAGGTAAAGAATAAATTGAAATTATTTTTAGCCCTGGATTTTTTCTATATTTCCATGATAGTTTCACGTCATGATGAAATTAAAATTGCAAAGTATGCCCTATTTATGAAGACTTGTTTTTGGGGTAGTTTAGAGCAATCTGTGGTAAAATTGACATTGCAAGAGCTACATGAAGAGTTATGACTCCATTCAAGTTGTGTTGTGATATTGGTTCAGATTTATTTCCTTAAATATCAAAAAAAAAAAAAAATATGGTATGAATAAGTTATGACATGATCTTTGAGGGTCAAAACGGAGGATGTTTATTCTAAGCAGGTGTTAAGTAGCTTCATGAGGTAAAGGGATGTTTCGAGTTGTTCATGATTTTGAAGGTTTATGAGTGCTTATAAATCATTTCTAAGGATCATACATGCTTTGGATAATTGTGGAAGTGAGTTTTATGGTGATGGAGTATGTTGATCTCAAGGTTAGTTCTTGATTCCCATAAGGTATAAGAAGCAGTTTGCAAAGATTGGCTTGGTTGAATGCCTTCCACTTAGAGTTGGAAGGAGTTAAAATATGTTATGGAAATAGGATTAAAATGTATTTCCATTGGTATAATTTTTGTCTCTTGGTGAGTTTATTTGATGTGTCTTTCAAGTAAGTTTGTGAAGAAGAAGATATGTTGATTTTTAGGGCAGGATGGCTCAAATTTGAAAGATTGAGTTGGTGGATGCATGAAATGAATTATTTTATGCGTTATATCACCTAAAAGTGAATAGGGATGAATTTTTTTATATTGAAGGAATTTTTAGGTCTTAGAAGTGGCAGAAAGGTTACAAACCAGCTGGTTTTGTGAAAGAGATTTTTAGGCAAAGGCATGATTTGGTGAAGAGGAAAGTATTTGTGGTTTGAACACATGGTTGTTTCATGAGGTATAACATGAATTGAGGTTATATAAAAATATTGATGATTCTATATATTTTTACATGACATAGTTGAGTTATTCTTTGGTGGTCTTGATGCCCAAATGTGAAGACAGAGTGTTAGAAACAACTGTTTGGTGAAGGATATGAGGCTTTTGAGTTGTGTTATTAATTATTTGACTAGTCCAAGATAATTAACAACTATGAATGATTTTTTTATGTTATATTACACTTTTTTATTAATTTTAGAGCTTGATAATCATGGTTTTGGTGTTAGTGGATTTACGCATCCTAGTGATGGGGTTTTGAGCTTGTTTTTTGCAAGTTGGATAGTTTTGGGAATGACAGACCTATATGGGTCATATGTGAATGTTGTAATGAATTTATTGGGATTTTTGTAAGTATTTTTAGTATAAATTATGATTAAGGAACAAACTCTCTTGGGTTATGTTTAGTTTTTAAATGGAACTTTAACAAACCACAGTTAGGGGACAGCAAGTCCCTCCTCTTTAATGGGAGAGGTTCCCTTATTGAAAGCAAGCAGTAAAAACTTATGTACAAATATACAACTTTCAAAGTGTGGATTCCTGATACTTTGAAATGTTTATGCCCAAAGATCATCAATACGAAAGAATAGAAGAATTAAGGAGATGAGGGAGGAAGAACATAACAATACCTTCAGGAAATATAGATAGCAGAGTATAACCTTCTAAGTATTGAGCTAGGGAGATGCATAATAGAATCATTCACTTTCAAAACAGATATAATTTCACAGCCACAAAGTTCCTTAGCATACAAAGATGGATGATTCACAAATTTTTAGACAAGGAAAGAAGGAGTAACAGAGGAAGAAAAGGGAAAACTTCGTATTGATTACTTTGAATCTATTACATCTACAGAGTACCAGGATCCAACCCTAACAATGATGTGGAGAATCCATTAAATATCTTCCAAGAATGGTTACATTCGGTTACAAAAATGATGAAAATGATTCAAGAAACTCGATGTCTGATTATCTCCAATGCCTCGGTTGTTTCCATGCCTGGCGGCAAAACTAGACGCATTAAATCACAATAGTTCAATTTTCCTTTGAAAACTTTGAATTTGAGTCGTTCATGTGGGAGAGATTTAAACAAAAATAGGCCTGGGGATGCCTTTTACATTTTGTGCCTTTTTTAGAAATGGCACTTCGTAACATTTTGGCTGCCCACCCAATTTTGATACATGCTTGACACGTGGATTTACTTGAGTGATGATGGAACCGTGGGTCACTTTTATACTTTTATATCTTTTCAACATGAGCTCAAAAATGCAAATTGCTCTACTGGCCCACCTTGACTTTTCAATAGCATCAAAACACAAAAAGGGCCCGCCTCCCCGCCTTCACTGAAATGTGACCACGTGACCCTTTGTGGGCAGTTCAATTTTTTTTTTTGGCTAAGTCCCTTTCATTTGGTGGGGCCATATGTCTAACCTTGGACATGTGGAGACTCAGTGAAAATTTGGGACCTACCTCCAGATTTTTCTTTTTGAAGTTACGTCGAGCCGACATGTGGAGGCTTCCACAAACTCTTCCCTACTAAGCCAATTCAATGATTAGCTCTGCCCCTTCTTTGTCTCTCGACCATGTGACGAACCGGTGCTCATTTTAGATTAGCTTTGGATTCACCTCCCGAAATTACATCGAGATGATGCGTGGCTCCTTCCGCTGGTACGAACTCTTTAATGGAAAACTTTTTCTCTCCTTTGACTCTAACCATGTGGTGAACTGATGCTCATTTGGAGATTTTCCCTTTGGTCTCACTTCTGAAGTTACGTCGTTGAGGCACGTGGAGGCTTCCACTGACCTTTTGTACATAGCCAATTCAACGGTCGGCTTTACCCCTTCTTTGACTTTGACCATGTGGCGAGCTCATGCATATTTGAAGACCCTCTCTTGATTCTTCCTTTGAAGTTGTGTCGAAGAGACACATGGAGACTTCTACCAGTTCTTCATACTTAGCCAATTCGGGCCTGCCACCCACTTGACTTCTATTAAACCCTAGACACATGGAGAGTTAGCAAAAGTTTTGGGAACTACCTTTGGCTTCAACCCTTGAAGTTGCACCGATGAGGCACATGGTGCCATCTACTGAACCTTCCATACTTATCCGATTTAGGCTTATTTTGTATTCATTTTGGCACTAGGACACGTGGAAATCATGTGGTTGTTTGAGGATTATCCCTTGGTCCCAGCCCTTGGATTTGTGTCATTTGGACACGTGGAGGCTTCCACTATCACTTTAAACATGGTCATGCCGCATCCAATTTGAGATGTCCATGTACTACCCGTGGATGTTGGGGAAAAAATTGATAGGGAATAAACACCCGTTGTTCACGATTGTGGAGAAAAATAAAAGAAAGGAAAACCCCACCTTTACACTTGAAATTCAAATTTTCTCCATGGGATGGAAAACTGCAAACAATACCAGGCTCAACATGACCCACACCAAAGAGAAAGATTGACAACAACATACAAGTGAAGTAAAATATTTTCAAGCAAAAGCATGGATTACTCCAAGGTACCGACTCAAAATTTTCAATTCTTGGCTTCAAAAAGAGGGGAATTTTGAGGGAGACAACAGATTTATAAAGAATAAAATCATATTAAAGAAATATTTTGGGTTCATTTTTGAACTAGTGCTCTTGAAGGGAAAAGTGTGACCCAAGTAAAAGTATATTGTAGGTATGTGGGAATGATTTGAAGGATAAGGAAGTGTTTTAAAATATGAATACTGATTATGACCATGTGTGCAAGGGTTTAGAGACAATGCAAGTCCAAGAAGAATAAGATAGAATGAGTTAAATGAATGAGGATTTGAAGGTGTGTGTATGAGCTAAAATTGTGTCTCCATCAGTTGTGGAAGAAACAAAATTCATAGATCATCATCATCAAGTCATTGATTTTGTCCTTAGTAATCTTATACGGTTGTAGCCTCCCTTTGGATTTGGTGCTTCACTAAATTATGGGTTGGTGCTCCTTGTAGGGTTAGTGCTCTACTAAACTAAGGGTTGGTGCTCCTTGTGATGTTGGTGCTTCACTAAATTTATTTATTATGAGTAATATCAGAAAAGTTTCAATATTTTTCTTCCCCTTGAGGGTTTCTCACTTATATATGGTGTTCATTTTTATTCCTATTTTCTTTATGTACTTGTGAATGGTTAATACACACCTAATGTGCTTATATGGTAATGAATGTTAAATGAATGATTGTAATGATGAATACTAGTGATGGTAAATGAACTAAAAAAATTTAGGACTGATTCACCTCCCCCTCCACCCCTCGGCCATTGTTCTTCCAACATAAAAAAAATCCAAATCAAGTGGAAACCCACCCCACCCCCAAGCACAATTTGGGAAGGAAACAATCATAAAATTAGTGAGGGAGGGAAACCAACTCAAGAAACTAGTAGGCTGGAATTTATGAAAAGAATGCAGGAATGGGTTTTAAAATTTGAGATGAATCAGATTCCATAGTTAGAGAAAGAGTGCAAGAAATAGGTGGAGGTTTCTGGTAAAGCAACAAGATCATGATCATCAAGTAAATTTTAGGTAAAATTCTCTCTATTCTAATGAGTTATAAGGTACGAATAATTTTTGTAATAAGCATGCAAAAGGTTTTTAGTTTCAAATCATCAATCTTGATGTTGTACCATCTTCTTGTATAGAAAATGATTCATTGATAGTTTTTTATTTATATTTTGTTGATTTATAGGATAAATATGTTCTAACCATGCATGTAAATCTTCCCATAAGTGATCATGAAACATATTTAAATGGATAGGAACATCGATTAAATCGAGGAGCAATAAGCAAATCTAGAGTTGCCTCATGATTAAGATAAGAAGGTAGATTTTTCACATGATCAATATGATACAAATGGAATGTGAAGATCCTTATTATTTTTCGTGTTTAGAGATTGTTGCACTCTAGAAGTTTGTAGTGATTCAATGACATCATTAGTCACTACAACATCCCAAGAAGAGCATCAAGATTGGAAGAAGGATCATGTTGGCCTTTCCAACTACATGGTGGATTGGAATGAAGAGCAAGAATTCAACATCATTATAGAACCAATTTTCATGGATGAGATAGAGAATCTTGAAAAATTGGAATACCACTCTTATCGCCTTCCGCATGTGCTCAAGAGAGTGAGAGGAGAGAAAGGAAAAAGGGATGATCAAAAAGGATAATTTACCAGCTATGAGAAGACTATGCCTAATGATTTATTTGGCTAATTTGTGATTAAAATCAGCATTACCAGCATTAATGTTCAATCTAGAGCATGAGAAGGAGCTTCACGTTCTCAAAAGTCAGCCCTAATATCTCCCAAAATAAATTACAGATTTGATAGAGGTATTTTTCATATTCTAGAATGATTTTTGAGCAAATTAAAGGTACATATCATGTTTTCACTTTTACCATGTGATCTAATTGTCAATTTGATGCCATGGTCATGTTTTCTCATAAAAGGAAGTTATTTCTCTCTTCAGTACGACTTTTTTATCTTCTCTTTCGAGATAGTTAGAGTAGGTTAGTGTAGGTTTGATTTTTGTAATATAAGTAATTTTGCACACTCTTTATGCCTCCCTGGAGTGTGTATGATTTTTTAGTCTTGTTAGGATTTTATCTTTCCTCCAAGTACGCTTATGCACAGTTCTTGGTTGTTATTTTTAGGTTTTGGGGAGAATTTTCAGTCTTTATCGTGCTTCACATACTTGGGCATGCATGGTCAAGATAGAATAAGGTTTTCATATTGCTTTCATGGCTAGAAATGGTTAGATTTAAGGGTTTTTGCTGATTAGCAGGTAAATAGTTCAAAAAATTTGCCAAAGATGTTGACCATTTTTGTCATCATTGGATGGGGTACAAAAAAATTCCGGTTGCTTAGTTTTGACAGATTAAGGGATGGCATGATAGAAAATCAGCAGCTTAAAGTGTTATTTTAGGATACAATACCTCACATATGCTCCCATTCCAAGATTTCATCTTCACTAAAACCATGCATCAACGATAAAATATTGTTGTAGGGCCTTGATGGAGACAGAATGGCGGAAGACATCGAGAAAGTGCATGCTAAAAAAGTTAGGTTACAAATTTAAGGTGTTGAGGGAAAGGATAATTATATCAAATGTTATTGCTTGTGTTCTTGATTATCAAATATAAGTACAATCAATTCATTCCTTAAGATTATGTGAAGTTCTCTTATTGTATTGAGTTGCAAAGGTTCATTTTAGATTATGTTATAGAAAATAAATGCAAAAGAAACACTATACATCTCATGACTTAAGGAAATTTAATTTATTCGTAAGGAAAGTGTACAAGGACCCCACACAAGTTGTGGTATATGGTTGAATAAAGGGATGCATGTAAGTATGAAACTGGAAATGTAAAGAGGTTAAAAAATACCCATCATTTTCTGTGTAAACGAAGGCAATTCCTTACAGGTTTTTTCTCCAGTTGTCTTCATCAATCTACTTCACTAAACATGAAAAAGAGAAAAGAATAAGGTTAGAGATTGAGGTTTATTTTCCTCATTATAATTTCAACTTCATAAATTCATGCATTCTTGATTACAAAAATGAAAAAGAGAGAAATTAAGTACAAAATATGATGACTATGCTTTCAAAGAAGATACAAATTTGAAATGATTCATCAAGATTCATAGCTCAAAAGTTATAATAATTTCCATCAACCTCCATGATATACATTGCAATGAGATGATCAGAAATCAAGTCATTACAGATATGAATTGTCAAATTTAAAGCTACATATGTTTTAAAATAAGTGTTATTTATAGCTTGCCAAAAGATCTAGATCAGCAAGGTGATAAATAAATGTCAAAAAATTCCAAGTTTCAAAATTCAACAATGAATACAAATGCATGGATGAAATTTTTAAGTAGACCTAAGACTAAAATTTCTCGTACTCATGGCACCAAAAACTTCATACACAAAGTTAAAACTTTATATGAAGATGTGAGTGTGTTTTCTTCAAACCCCAAATTCTCTATCATTCAAAAGTGAAGGAAAATGCATTAAATAAGAGATCTACTATATAAAGAAAACACTAGGTTTCTATCAATTGAAATTAACACCAATGCAGAGAAAATTTATAGTATCTCAATTATAGATTTCATGTTTTACAACAAAGCAAAGTATATTTTTTGAAATCTAATCATTGGGAAAATTGCAGATTTGGGGAAAAAAAACAGAATGCACTTTTGAACATGAGTTTTCACAAGAAATAGAGATCCTACTATTGCAACTTTTAAATCTATATATATTTTTGCTAAAAAAATCATACAAAATTCAACTTGTAGCAAAAAGGATCAATGATCTATTTTACATCAATCGAGGAGTTTCGTAAGGAGAGCTATGGAATTTTGTTTCTCAAAGGTGCAAAGTAATAACAAGATAAAGCTTTAGTTCAAAATTTTGATGTTTTTTTATAAAATCTCAAGTTCTCTCTAGCACCCATAGAGCTAAAACAACAAGGCATTACTTACCTTACTCTAACGAGTTGAGCGGTTGAAAGAACCAATGCATATTTTTTACAACATTGAATGGGTATAAATCAAAGATTAGCCCAAGCAAAGAACGTAATAGCTCAAAATAGGAAAAACAAATACACTAATAAGAGTATCCATCATATAACTTCAAAAACTGATCTCCTCGGGTCAAAATTTCGAGTTTGAGTAAATCTTGGAAACAAATTGCAAACCCAACTCATGGCAAGTTGTTTGACATACGAAGGTGATATGAGCTCAAACAACCCGCATTTACACCAAGCGAGTGCAATGAGATCCAAATTCAAACCTTTTGAAATCATATCCAAGCAGTGATTTGGGTGTTTAGAAGGGTCTAATTGGCTCAACTAATGAAAACCAAGCTACTTTCAAAGAAAAACTCAAGCTCAAAAAGCCAAACCGAGTCAAGGCATAGTGATCCAAGTCTGCAATATACACCAAGCCAAACCGTTTAAATGTGAAATAAATAAGAGCAATACAAATACATGATTTTCTTTCCAATGCATATTTTGATAAAGTAAAACCTCAATATACAACGGTCAAGTTACTTCTAAGCCTGTGAATGATGCACACTCACCGTAGTAAATTCATAAAACTAGAAATATAACGACGGAAGGGTATAGTACCAAGACATGAGCATCTCTCACGAGCTAAAAACAGAATAGAGAAAGAATAGCAAGCCATGGATACCAACAACTTAGAAACAACAAAAACCCCATGAGACCACACCACAAATGCAAATTGAACAACGACACGAGCAACTCACTCAAAATAGATATGGCAAGCCCTCGATGTAAGAAAATATCTTGGAAACAAAAATCTATTTTGAAATGGAAATAGACCCTTGGAAAGATAGAGAAAACTACAGAGCTACATTTGATTAAGCTAAATATGGAAATAAAATCATAATTTGATGTTATTATAGCAGTAAATGAATAATAAAGTAAATATAAAAATTAACCCAAGAAAACTAAGCACTAAAGTATAAAACCCTAAGTGAACAGAGAGGGTAAACAACCTTAGTTGATTCGCAGAGATCCTAGATGTGTACAGAGCTAGAAAACTAGAAAATCCAAATCACTGGCTATCACACTAAAGCTCGTAAAAATGCATATATAGAGGAATAAGTGGGACAAGGGTGCCTAGAGAGGGACATGGGCACCATTGGGCGCCCTAGGCATGTTTCTGGGTTCTTGTGTCTATGGAAATTATCAAGAAAACTCCCCGAGAAGTCGTAAGGTGTTTTTGTTGTTTTCCTTTGGTCACTATGTGGTCACACAATGATCTCTAAGGTCACTGGAAACCTGCAATGAAATAATGACCTGTAAAACCCTCAAAGAGACATCAAATCCTAAAAAGAAAGATGCAGAATGAGGGGTTAAACTTCCTCTCATTTGTCACAATGGTGATCTTATGACTGAGCATTTCACTACATCTTAGACCCAATTTAGTTCTTTGTGTGTGCAAAAATGTGCCCTAGGTGGCTCTTGTGCATGTCACACTTGATAGAGAGAAAATAAGCTAGATGTAAAGAAATTTAATAAATGTGTGCATGGAATAGAATGAACTCCCTCCTATGAAGTGTATGCATAATAACCAGCCCTTGTGTCCCTTGGATGGTGCTAGATGGATGCAATGGAGCTCTTATATTCTTGATGGATGCAACCTTAGGTGGTGATAGCTAATGCTTAGTGTTTGGTCCTTTATTATGATCACATAACTTTATATTTATATGATTCCCTTGCTTGAATTTTGTAATTAACCCCGAAAATGACAACTACCAATAAAATAAGATTCTCAAACAGCTAGAAATGGCCCAAAAAGTGTGAAAAAAGTATACTGAGGTCAGGGACTCCCAAAGGGGACAAGGGCACCTAGACTGGCGGCGTCCGGGTGGGCACTGGTGTCTAGGATGATAAATGTTGAGGTATGAAAAGATAGACTTAACAAGGGTGCAAGATCAAAAGTGGTAACAGAAAGAAAATAAAGGTGGCCAAAGACTTGGGTTGATTATTACTATTCTTACTTAGGAATCATATGAATAGTAGTATGTAATCAAGACTAGATAATTACCCAAAGTGTGTGATTTTGTGTCTATATTTTCCCCACTTTATGTTGTTGAGTGAATTCTCAATAACATAAAGTAGATAAGAGATGTGTGCCTAATAACCTGTAGATCGATGTCAAAATCATGTTGAGGGACAAGACAAAATGTGGAGTGATAAAAATGTGAAGCGTGGATGCTAAGGATTAAAAAGTTACAAAAAGTGATGATGAAAATGACCTTATGGTGGAAACGCATATGTATAGATATTGTTGTTTTACATGTTGTTGATTTTGATTTTTGTTGTGAAGTGATGATGTGATGTGAATACCACTTCCCATAAGGACGGACCTACAAAAGAGAATAACAATCAAGTAATTAAATACGCATGTATATAATTGAAATGTGTAAAGAGTAAGTATGTAAAATAAGAAAATAAAAATGAACATGTGCACTTGATTCATGATGAGAAAAAGGGTGTAGAAAGGATCCTAAGTGTGTTGTAGAAGAATGAGATTTTTTTTTCAGCCGATCTCATGTCGGGTTGTGCTGCTACATGTTATTTGGGCTATCTCACACCAATTCATGGAAGAAGTGTAGGGAGAAAATTCTTGTTTTATCCTCCAACCTTTAACTACTTCCTACTACAATGTGCAACACCACTATAGATGGCGTGTACAACTTGAACAATTAGATCCAACATGAAATTAAAAATTGTTGTGTAGTGCATATATGCCAATTTCTAAGGATTGTGTGCCCTATAAAATCTTTTGTGTGCATTTTTGTAGATTGTATTGAACTTCCAAAGATCATGTAACTTCCCCTAGTCATAGGAGTATAGGAAGTGTCAAGGGCTCACATGATGCTATTGTCCTAGTATGGGTTCTAGTGTCTCATGTTGTGCTAAGGACCTAATTATTATTTTGAGCCTTGTCTCGATACTAATGACTATGTTGTACCAATATTGTGTTGTGTTTAATTGTGATTTGTATGACATTGTATGGGGAGACTAATTCACCCAAATGATGCCCACCTCATTTGGGGTGCATGCAATGTCATTGAAGGAGTATGCGACCCAAAGTAGGACCGAATGTTGTGTCGAAATTGTGCCTGTAGGGGAAGGGAATTTTCTTGGTAGAAACCAAGGCACACAAAAAAAGGTGGTTGGGATACAAGTATTAGTACAAGTAAAAACACACATGTAGAAGACAAGATGTAAACAATGTGTAAGCGAAGACGCACGAAGACAATGTAAACATGCAAAAAGGCAATGTGTAGACAGTGAAAATTGGGTTGCAAACATGGGACATAACTCATGATGTTACAAGATAATCAAGGTTGATGAAGAGAATATCGAGAAAGTGTACACATAAGACAAAGTGAAAATCCTCGAAACAATGGCATACAAAGAGAAAGCAATGTTAGAGATAACCATGGAAGCAAATAGTCTTGCATAACAAATGTTGCACATGAAGCACCTATTAGCATGTTAGAAAGATAAAAATTATGTCAAAATGTGTATAATCCAATATAGAAATGTGCTATGAAAAATGAAACAATATCACTTCCATGCTACATGTATGGATCAGTATAATCTATGATCACAACTAGAAATAAAAGTGAACATGCATGTTTGTATGATAAAGATAATGACATACAATATATTTATCTAGCATGTGTAATAAAGTGAACATGTATGTAGAAGTAAGCAAGAATAAATAAAACCAAGATATGCAAGTATGTTGGATGAGAAAAAAATGGAATGCAAAGTGTGAATGATAGGAGTCATGTGCCCCCAATTGGATGTGTATGCATGCGATGAGGTTCATTTCTACATGCCCCTTATCGGTCAAGAATGAACCGTAAACAAGAGTGTGTCATCGAGAAATGGTTGAATGTGTGTATGAAAAATATGTGATCGTCAAAGCGCAAAGTGTAGAGTGTAAGCATGCGAGGGAATGAGTGAGTGAGTAAATGCGTGAGTGTGGTGAGGTCCATTTTAGTAATATACACTCAGCATTCAAGTATGGACCGTGGAACTAGATTGTGTCATAGGGTAGTGAGTGCAGTGCGTAGTGGTAGATGTGAGAAAGATATGTCGTGAATGTGTAGAGTAAATAAGACACAAAGTGTGTAGTAGAGGCTACAAGAGAAGATGTCAAGTGTATGTAACCTACATTGTGTGAGGTATGTGTGTGTGTGTATTGTGTAGTGTGTGAGGTTCATGTATGTAGTTTTCCCTCAACAATCAAGTGTGAACCAAAGCACAAGATGCGTGCATCATCGGGAATGATGATGTAAATGTATCATCATGTGTATATGTTATGTGAGATATTAGTAAGGTGGGAATAAGACACCCATCAATGTTAGAATGGGGGGAAGAAATATTGTAATGTCCCATAAGCGTGTAATGATGAATGTGTTATCCAATGAAAGTAAAGGATGAGGGTACTCGACCCGATGTTTTCAAAGTGATGAAGGTGTGTGATCATGCTCTAAGAGTGGTGGTATATGAGATAGACGTTGCTCATGTGAATGGATCCTATATGCATATGAATGATGAATATAATGTGAAGTACATGTAATGTAATGTGGAGGTGATGGAAACCGATGTGAAATAGAATGTGAATATGGTGGATACCTATGTGTAGGATAACAAGGAGGTGATGAACACCTATTTGTAATTACATGCGGAGGAGGTGGATGCCTATGTGCATGAGAACGAGGGTGAAGTATACTGATGTGAAGGATCGGTGCAAGTAATGGTCCTAGAATGATGCGTTAGACTAGCAGATCCAATGAGACCATGTAGGCCGAGTGCGGATAGGTGAGCTAGAAGCATATTGTGCTTTAATTTTGAGAGGCCGCGGGGACCTAGGTGCTCTAACGGATGCAATGGTAACCTCAAGGGGAGGTTGTGGTCATGACATAGATGGTGGAGCACCATTGATAGAAATGGCTTGCTTATTATGAATTAATTTCATACAAAAATGGGTCATGGAGATGATAGCCCGAGTTTTGCAAAGTCGGGTGAGACCTAAGAGCATGTCACACCCTTCAATTGATGGTGCCCTAAGAAAAGGAACAAGAAAAGTGAGAGGACCAACTTTGACACGAAGCTAAATAACACCATATGCGTTGGGAATGGGATATGAAATTTGTGATATTGGATATCCAATAGTAAAAAGGAGTGCAATGGAACAAACATTGATAGGTCGGGATGGATTAACACAAGTGTTATTAATAGAAATCGAGCCAATAGAAGAACTAATTTGTAATTGATCGGAATAAAATATAGCGTGATAATCATAATTGGAGAGAGTAATGAGTGGTGGGATGTTTCAAGATGGGAAACTATAAAATCAAGAGTCCCTTGATGCAAGAGGAGGCATTGTGTGATATGTATGATTTTGCGAGGATTTAGTTGTTTGTTTATCATGTTTCAAATAGGATTGTTGAATAATTTGAGCTTATGATTTTCATTGGATGGTGCAGATTTTGTAGGCTCTAGAAGATCGAGTTTTTTATTATCAATAATATATTGGATGATAGTGTGGAGATTTAAACACCTATCGGTAGAATGTCCTACACATTGATGTTATTCGCATCAAAAAATTTCATTGTAATTATGACGTTTAGGATGATATGGATCCAAGTTAAGAGAGGAGGACATGTAATAAGATTTCTCTCAAGAATTTGTTGTAAGATAAGATGTGGAGCGATAATCAGCTTTGTATATGTACATTTAAGTAGTTTCCATTGGAGTTATTTGGTGTTAAAGGAAGAGTCGACGGTGAATTTATCTTCAATAGGTTTCACATTTGATTTAAAATTTGATTTAATTTAAAACCATGTAGAGGATGACACTTTTTCCTTATACTTAATCTTTCCTAAATATAATAGTTTAGTTTCCCATAGCTTGAGAGTATGACACGGATGATAAAATGATGGAGATGTCTCAAATAGAATGCTCTCTTGAAGAGGTGGTAATAAAATTTGAATGAATAAGTCTTGAAGCTCAGAGTCCACAAGCACATTAGACATCTTAGCTAGGTTATTTTTGTATCGAAAGACATAATCTGCTAGATGTTTGTTAGGTCCTTGCTTAAGTTTTGCAAGTTGCACGAATAAGATCTTAGAGATGATATTGATAGAAAAATGAGTAAGAAAATCATTGTCTAGATGCATGAAATTTCTTATTGAGTGGACAGGTAGGTCATAGAACCAATGCATTGCATATTCATGAAGACTACAAGGAAAAAAATTAGCTAGAGAAAGTGATCATCTCGCAAAATCTAGACATGACACATGGAATGCTCGAGAGATACTCTTGTGGGTAACCATGCCCATAAAAATGGAAAGCTTGGGGGTAGCAAAGTTAGGAGGAAGTGAGTAAGTGGAAATGGTGGGTGCAAATGGAGTGTGAAGTAATAAAGTGGAATCCAAAGATGGAGACACGCGAGAAGTGGCTCATTCAGAATTGACAAATTTTTGTTTGAAGATCTTGATAAAGAGAGGCTCTATCTTGAGTTCCAAAGTGGAATAAAATTCTTGCATGTAATAAAAAAGAGATGGATTGAAGTGGTTGGTGGGAGTAGGAACAAAAATTGGGACGATATAAATGGGTGGAAGAGTGGAAACAGGTGATTGAGAGTAGCAATGGAGGTGGGAATAAGCGGCAAAAGCATTAAGCTTTGCAAGTTTTATGGCTTCCTCACAAGTAGTGAATAAGATCAATTCTAAGTCTTGCATATGCTCCATGATATGATCATTAAGCACTTTGAGGTGGGCTTCAATGAATTTTTCATAATATTGAGCCATGGTGATAAGAGGGTAAGAGTCCTAAGGAGAAGTTGTATTCAAAGATCGGGTTCACTAATATGATTAAGCTAAATATGAAAATACAAGCCTAATCGATGATATTATCAGAATCGTAAATTAATAATCAAGTAAATACATAAATTGACTCAAGAAAACTAAGCCATAAAGTATAAAACCCTAAGTGCAAAGAGATGGTAAAACCTTATTTGATTCACAGAGATCCCGAATGTGTACAAAATGAAAATTAGAAAATCCAAAGCACTAACTATCACACCGAAGCTCAAAAGAATGTATATCCGGAATAAGTTGGATAGGGGTGCTAGAGAGGGACAGGGGCACCTATGGGTAATCTAGGCCTATTTCTAAGCACCTATGTTTACGTAAATTCTTAGGAAACCTCCTCTAAATGGTTGTAAGGTGTTTTTTGTAGTTCTCTTTTGGTCGTTATGTGGTCGCACAATGATCACTAAGGTCATTGGAAACCTGTAATGAAATAATGACCTACAAAACCCTCAAAAAGACATCAAATCCTAAAAAAGAAAGATGCAAAATAAGGTTCAGATTGTCCTCAACTTTCATAATGGTGATCTTGCGATTAATCATTGAACTACATCTTAGACCCAATGTAGTTCTATGTGTGTGTGTGCATGGAATTGTGTCCTACGTGGCTCTTGTGCCTATTGCACTTGATAGCGAGCAAAAATATAGATGTAAATAAATGTAATAAATGTGTGCATGGAATAAAATGAACTCCCCTCATATGAAGTGTATGTAGAATAACCAGCCCTTGTGTCCCTTGGATGGCGTTAGATGGATGTAATGGAGCTCTTAAATGCTTGATGGATGCAGCCTTAGGTGGTGATAGCTAATGCTTAGTGCTTGGTCCTTTATTATGATCACATAACTTTATATTTATAGGATTCCCTTACTTTAATTCCGTAATCAACCCCGAAAAGGCCAAAAAGATAAGATGCTCAAATTCCTATAAAAGACCCAAAAAGTGTGAACAAAGTATACTAAGGTATGGGGCACTAAAAGGGGATGAGGGTACCTAGCACTAGCATCCTTGTTTGGTGCTAGTGTCTAAGATGATAAATGTCGAGGTATGAAAGGACAAATTGAGAAATTAAGGGTGCAAGACCAAAAGTGGTAACAGTAAAGCAAAGAAAGGTGACCAAAGACATGGTTTAGTTAGTTTTCTTCTTAATTAAGAATCATTTGAATATTATTATGTAATCATGACTATATAATTACCCTAATGCGTGATTTTATGTCTACAACATTCAATTAAAGCCATCTCTAGATACAAAGAATGATGAAGCCATGACATTGGATACGCAAAACAAAGTCACAAGTGAGCTAAAATGTCGACCAAGAACAAAGCAAATATGAGCCCAAACCCATAAAATATGTCAGGCCATGGCTTGGAAAATCTCGAACTAGGTACAAACCAAAAGTATGAATGACTCACAAGAAATACAAATGGTGAACCAAATCCATAATACAGAGCTTGATAGTGGAATTGTGGTAGCCATCCTCAAAAAAAACTTGCAAAGCCTCCACAAGCTTTCGATTCTAAACACAAGGGAAAAGTGAGATAAGTTTAGGTTTTTACCCTAACCTAAAAGAGTTTTCCAAAGATTCTAACTATGGTTATATTGACCATATTTAGATTACTTCACCTTTTGAAACTTTTCATAATTCCTTGCTTAAAGCCACGGATGGGAGTTTTGAATTATGTTTATTATTATGTGTGGGGGAACCACAATTATACCTTGCCTAATTTATAAAAGAAAAACCAATGATCACATGCATATACCTTATCTAATGCCCAAAAAGGTAACACAATGACGAACTCATGCATGTTGGCCAATAAGACAAATCCTTTACCTTAATTTTCACAAATCATCTGTACAATTCTTTAACCTTTGCAAAGGGAGTCCAAATAGGACAAAAATAGACTTTTCAAGCTTATTTTTAGTCTTATTACCTCATGCATGTTAAAAATAGGCTTGATTTCCTTTAAAATTTTGTATTCAATTCAAGGGGTCAGATTGTGCATGTAAAGAGTGGATAATATTGGATTTGTCTCCAATTAGCCAACTTATCAAATTTAGAAAAGCCTATTTTCAAAGGGGGGTGGTGCTTACTTTGATATATGTATTTGGCTTTTACAAACAAAAAGGGGGCTTATTTCTTCTATACTACATCACCTACTTGAAGAAATAAAGATTGCTTTTCCTCCATTATGGCATGTAGAAGTGTGTTATAGTATTTTATGGTATGTGTCAGTGAATACTTTATTTCCTTTGAATGCTTATTAATTGTTCAAACACCTCCTTTAAGTTATTATGAAGCTTTTATAGGTCATATTAAGTGTAGATTTATTTTCCCAATCAATTTAGAAGTGGATAGAACCCAAATCTTCCCTCCCATGTTTGCTTGGAATCTTGTACATGCCTTTTATGAGTGTAAAATCCAATCAATTAGCAATTAAAATGAACTTTGCATGTCTTAAAAATGTCAAGTAATGTGTCTTGTGAAAATTTGAGTCTCCAAAATGTTTGTTTATCACGTAATTTTCATGCTTTTTCATGGTTTTTTTATTTCTCTCCCTCAACCCCACTAGAGAATTAGTTTAGGTGATCTAAGCCCACTCAAGAGATTCTCCTTGACCCAAGTCACCCACATCTCGGAGGAGTTCCCATTATATCAACCAAAGTGAGGAGTTAGATTACATTTCCTCATCAAGGGTGCACTTCAAACTGATAACAAGCACACTTTGCTTCCCTTTTCTCATACTTAATGTGTTCTTGCCTCTCTATTTTCTTTTGGCATGTTGTGTGTATTTCCTACTTGCAGGTTCCATTTTTATGTGTTGTCAATGTGTGGGAAAGGTGAATCTACATGGTTCTAATGTGTGGCACTCTTATCTGCCCTCTCACTCATGTTTTCTCTCTTTCCTTAACCTTATGGAGAGTGATCAAACCTTCTTTCTAGTGTTATCACCACCATTAGCTTAGTATTTCCCTTTTTACATCCTTCTAACCCTTTCTCTCTCTCCTTGGTCCCTTAGAATGTGTAAATTAGGATTAGTTAGTTGCATTTCCTTCTTTAGGAGCAGTGTTAGCAATAGAAATAGGTAGAGGAATTCGACCTTCTCTAAAGGTTTGTCTTAAGATGCAATTCCCAAAACATGGAGACAGTCCTATGTTAGCAAAAAGTAGGGATTTTTCATGAGAAAATCCTAGGGTTATAATTTTTACGTTAACAGTTTTGCACTCAATGTGGGACAACATCAAGCACTTTACAACTTCATTTCACCAAGGTTGATGTGTTCTTGGTTAGATTCATCCTTTGGAGGAATTTCTCAATACAATTAGCGACTCCAATGATTCAAACAACCCATTCTCTAAGTTACATGCATTTTCCTTCATTCTTCCATCCATTTCCATCATTCCATTTTCCTCTCTCATGAAGTTGTGCCATCGTGACTTCATTTCCTCACTGGAATCCCCATTTTCAATAGTATCATTCCCTACATCTCCTTATTTATAAAATCCTCCTACAAATCAATTTGATGAGCCCTATCATGAACAACATGTAAATAACCCAACCCTAATTGACCCATATGGTTATTATTTTAACCAAAATGTTTTTTAGGAATATATATATGCAAATGGTGGCAAAATCTCATTGTTGATGTCCATTTCCATGGCAAGATCTAAAAATGGAGGCAAACATGGTGTATATCATGGCTACATGCCACACAAAGGCATATAAAATTCGTTTTAGCCCCTTGTCCATGGGTTGGCCATATGCCAAACTAATTCAAACCTTAACAAAAGTTAGATTTCGTGGTGGAGATGACACCCCAAATAGAAAAATTGGTTGAGTAATTTGAAGCTCACTAATCTAGTGGTAGGAAACCCTATCAATGGGGAAATCTTGCACTACCATCACAAATCCTTTCCATTCTTCCTCCCAAATCTACACTATCTTAGCTTGTTTTCTATGTTCCTAGCTTTCGCCTACTCCTCCAAAGGATTCTTCTCCTCCATATCCTTCCTCCCCACTTATCTTCAAATTTCCACCCTCTTCCCTTCTAAATCTTGATCTCCTCCATGATAAAATATTACACCTCCTAAACCCTTACTAACTCAAAATTTTTCTCACTTCACAAAATCAATTGAAGTCCATTCCATTATAGACAACAATGAAATATATGTTGCAGAATGGATTGATTCTGATAGTGTTGTTGATGAACTTCATGTTGTTTTCATGGATCAATCTTCTATGGGAAATGCCTCCAAGGAGAAAATAGAATAATAAATCAGAAATAAAGATATTATTTATCTTTCAAGAGAGGAAGAGAAGCTACAATTAATCAAAGGGAGATTCATGTTGAGGAAGAGGAGAGGTTTTATTTATCAAACTTCTTGTTTGTTAAGGATAAGGTAGATCGGTTGTGTTAGTGTAGGTTTTGTTTTCCTCGCTTTATTTGTATTATCCTACTCGGTATATTCCACCTCACTTGGAGTTTCCCTACAATTATGGGATATGCTTGCTTATGTGTACACTTGTCTACATGATTCTAGGTGTTGGTTACCACTTAATTACATTATTCTAGGTGTTGGTTACCACTTGAATACACTATTCTTGGTGTTGGTTACCACCGTTCTAGGAAGATATTACATGATTCCAAGAGGAGGTTACACATTCACCTCATATAGGTACATCTCTTGTATTATTATATTTGATCATACTAAGATGGAGCTATTTCTCTATTATTACAAGTATCTCTCTTGTATTTTGTAATGTTCACTTGTATGCTTGTTTTGTTTTGTCTTGGAACAATTCACGTCTCGCATCATTCACTCCGTGCATTCTTTGAAGCGAGTAAGATCCATGGCACTTCTCCAATAAGGTGGATGTAGATTTATTTATAGAGGCATAGCATAGCACATATCAGCTTGTAAATAGTCTCCTTTAAGAGAAAATTTTGCATGATGACCTCATTATCGGGATGAGATTCAAGAATATGGGAAAATCATAAGGATCATTCCATTAGTTTCCAAAGCCACTTGTCTAATAAGGTACATGGCGCAGTTTAGAGACAAAACTAGAGTTACGATCTATCACGCTCATTTTGAAGCATGAGGATAAACATCATAGCATCAAATGTCGGTTTTCATACCTCTAACCAAACGCATAATAACTATATGAGGTATTTTTTCTTTCTAGATGATACTTTTAAAAACAACAAATTTTAGGTCATTGTCTCACTTTCACCATGTAATTTATTTTCCTAGCTGATCACATGGTTGCACTTTGCAAGAAAAAGAAGCTATTTGTACCATCATATATTAGGTTTTGTTTAGATTCCTCTATTTTTAGTTACATTATGGTAGGTAGGTTTACTTTCAAGAAAAGAAGTGCATTGTGCACACTCTACATGTTCCCCTTGGAACATGTATGATTTTTTTTTTTTTTATATAGTTTTTGTAGGATTTTGTTATTGTTTGCATAGTCCAAAGTAGAGCTCACGGGAAAAATCAAATATGGGGATTGTTTCAGGTGTTTTTCCATTCATCTCCAAGATCATATGTATTCTAGAGCTCCTCATGCCTTTCCTTAGTAAAAAAATTGTTTTGGGGTATTTTGTAGATTTTTTAATCCATAACTACTAAACAATCAACTTTCGTGAGAAACCAAGGCAATTTCAAGATGATTCTAATTCCATTCGTGCTTCGTGCAATTTCATGGGTGATTTTTCAACAATTTGATTAGTTTTCAAATTTTTCAAGGCTCGAATCCATGCCCAATGGATTGTACAAGGTCATTTATCTTAATCTAACAGAAGATTACTCGTGGAGGTTTCCAAACTGTTATCCCGAATTAACCCCCAAGATTAATTTGGAAAACACATTTTAAATAGACTTATCCATTTAAAACAGGAAAATATGGTTAAATATCCATCAAATTTTATTTCTCCAAAGCATTCGCCATCAACAATTAAAAACTCATAGGAGACTAAGGCTTAATGATTTGGCTAAGGGTTAAAAGTGGTGGTAAAGCGGTGGTTCATGAAGTTTCAAGTCCATGATGGGTTACTAAAATCAAGTGGGACACATGTCAGCATTTTGGGGATCTCCCAAACAAATATGTCCCATGGACTTATTTCTCATGGAATATGATCAAAGATAACGAACTTTTGGGTCTTCCCGATAGTTACAACGAAAGAACGCAATTTGCAATGAGGCGAATCCATACCAACATCACAAACTACAAAATACATGTAGATCCTTCCCTTTGGCTTGAATTTTTCATTATAACACGAGCTATTAAATGCAAATACTAACACAAAGAAACTCTAATCGGGCATGGATATTTTCTATTATCTTGTGTTTCATGAGTTCTTTGGACAAGGTAAAGAAAATTCTAACACTACAAAGTGTGTGTAGATTTCCCATAGGATCACACTTTACATTGAAATACCTAATAGAGGATCAAAGTCTGTTGGAAATTAGGACACTGAGAGGGGGTGAATCAGCTTCTATTCAATTTTTACCTCACAAATCAATTCACTTAATTTGTATCATTAAAACCAAATCAACATCCACAAGCAACTAAAAGAGAGATAACACACAGAGATAGAATTTAATGTGGGAAACCCAAACTAGGAAAAAACCCACTGAAACCAAGAACTATCTTAGGAAAAAATGTCTTGTAAATGTTACATGATTTCATGGTTGAGCTTCAACTCAACCTAGAGTTGCAACTCCAAAATTTAACCAAGCTGCTACTCAGTCTTTGAAAAACTTCAACTTGTCTGGAAGCTTCAACTCCCAAATATCAACCAGGATTCTACCTACTTGTTCTTCAAGCCTCAACTCGTAAGGAAGCACTACTCCCTCCTGCTAAGCTACAACTTAGACTTTTTCAAAAAAATGTCACACTGAAACTATTGTCTCATACAACTAATGGTGACAACTAGATTACCTCACTCTCTTATCAATTCTACTTCTAATTTCTCTATTTTTCCTGATCACCAAATTAAATGCAAGGCACTATTACACCAAGCCCATTTCATTCACACTCACCTATCATGCACTCTCTTATTGAGTCACACAAACAAGCTCCTACTCTGCATGTGTTCAATCTATTGCAAGATTTTAATCTTGGTGCTCACTTTGGTTCTTCTCATGGTTCATGATTCCAAGTTTCTTCAAGTTCTAAAACATGTTCACACCATTACAAGTATTTACCTTTTACACTTCTTAAGCTCTCTCTACTGATTACATTACCTCCTTATTCATTTAAATACCACCTTTATATGCCACATGTTGATCTCGCCTTCAACTCGTACTCTCCAAGATCTTCCAAGTTTCAACTTGTGTCAACATCTCTTCATGGTTCAATAGCAACTACCCTTCTTGTACACAAAATCACCTATCTCTAGTATTCTTCAATTCATAACAGCTTCAACTCATGGTATCAACTTTATTCTCATCATTCAAGATCTCTTTGCAAGGTGTTCATGTAGCAACATAACTTACCTAGCTTCAACATCATCTCAATTCTCTCTTAGTTCTTTAATGCATTCAACATGATTTCATCTCTTAGGCATTCTCATCTCAAAGATCCTTGCATTCACCACTCATCAACAACTCAATCCTTCAACATATGTTCATATTACATCCTTTTGTAATTTTATCTCCTTTTCACATTTTTGACTCTATCAAGAAGATTAAAAGTCCAAAATAACTATATATAGCAGGATACTACCCATTCTCCCGAATTTTCACTCCTCACCAAGTCTTTTCATTTCACTTCAATGCATGTACAAAGGAATGCCAAATAGATATTCAATAACTACCAAAAAGAGTTATCATATCAAATTTAGTTTAATTGGTTTTGGAAGGACTTCACATGACTATTTGAGCATCATTTGTTGAATAGAGAATCAATTAGAAAATGAAACTCTCATGATGAAACTCTCTCGACTTCAGAAAATGAATCATTTGTAATTGTTCTACTATTTTGACATGTGCTAAGGCATATTCAATCCTCCGAATAAGGTGGAAAATACCTTGTTATACGCTATAATGACCTTTGAGCTCCTTCATGGGCTTTTCATGTTTTCCTCCACTCGAACAAGAATTTACAATTTCACATGAGGATCAACCACGACTTGGAAAATTAACTAGCATCTCAATATTTTAAGGTCCGGGACATTGGCATGACTTGACTGAAACAACCTTGTTATGAAACTTGGAGCACTACACACTATTTCCTCAATCAGTTTCTGTTAACATGTGAATAAAGCTTCACCTTCTCATAGTTTTCTTAAGAGATGTAACTTTCATTCATACAATATAGCTAAGGAAAAAGAGTACTAGTTCTCATACACACTATTGCTATGAAATTTTAGCACCTTAAAGCTCATTCAAGACCAAAATCAGTTGATTTGAACCTCCCTTGAGCATTATGGAGGTTTGCATGAAGTCTTAGACCCTTAAATGTAGAGAAAAAGTATTAAAGTTACTTACCAGATTGTAGAAAGAGTTAAAACTATGTCTCAAAGAAATTGTCAAGAAGAATGAAGGAGATACACCAAGGTTTGTAAAAATACTTTAAGAATATATTAGATGACCCTTCAACAGAGATTCAAAGAGTTTTTTTGCTCAAACCCAAGCAGGAGGGTTTCTTTGATTGTGCATGCCCGAGAGGGCTCAAAAAATATTTTCTCGTTCAATTATTGATGGTTTTGAATAATTTCAACTCCAATGAGATTTCTCCAACACTAGAACTAGTTCATTGTTCAAAATCATATTAAAATGGTGAAATTCACCCCACTAGTTTAAAAAAGTGTACAAGATAGTTTAGACAATGACAATTCTCTTCATGTCAAGGTAACATTTGCTTTTGGATCTAGACAAACCTTTTGAATGACTTGAGAGGACCAATAAAGTAGCATAGACCATATTTTAGTGACCAAAAAAAATCTACAGACCAAATTCTCACATTGTCTTGTCAAACCATGCTTGTACATTAGAACATAGATCATCTCAAGACCAAAAATTAACTTGACAAGCTTCGCCAAGACCTTTAACATGTTTTTGTATATGTTAAAAAGATTAGTTTAAAGTTAGAAACCAACACAAAGCAATTGATTCCTAAATATAATCTATTCAAAAATACCTTAGATAGAGAAATGGATTGAAAAGAGGAGAGATATTATGCCCGCACTTACCTACAAGATTGTGAAATCCTCCTTTGATGTGTTGGATTTTCTCTTAGATGATTGATTGTTGCTTCAGATGTTGGTGGAGACACACGAGTAGCACCTCCCCTTGATCTTGCTTGGATTTTCTTGATGAAGAGGATGAATTGATTGGAGTAGATTGAAGATGGATTGATAGAGTGGATGGATTGATTGGATGATTAAATATAAAAATGTAAAAGGTTGTTTACAGATTTCTTAGTTATTCCAAGCTAGCTTTCATGGATGAGGTCAATTTATAGTTTGTGGGTGGAGGATTCAATGGTTAAGATGAAGCCATGTTGGATTTGTATCAATGGTGGAGATTGCATTAGAATAATGGAGAATTCTAGACTGAAAGGCCCTAGAATTTGAATTCAAAATCATGGAGGGAAGAAGCTTCCATTGAATTAAAAATTCAATGGAAGGAGATATTTGGAGAAGGTTATAGTGGCTTCTAGAAATAGAAGCTTCTAGATTTAGAGGTGTGGATGTGGTTAGGATTATAATTAGATTACATTAAATAAATGTGATTAGGAGTGGGATTACATGGAAAGGCTAGGTGTAGGGTAGATGTACAAGTAGGTGGTTTTAGGAATATTAAATTCCTAGGAAATGTTAATAGAGATTAAGATGATGAATAATAGGATAGAATAAGGAATTAAAATGATTAATGATGAAATGTGATATAATAATGATTTAACAGATTAGTGATGGAACGATGGGATAAATGATGATGATATAATGATAAAGGGTAAATGTGATAAAGGTATTAATAATAAATAATCTTGTGAAGGAGAGGTTTTTGGGTGACCTCACGCCAAGAGCGATTTTTTGGGTGATCTCACACCAAAGAGCAAGTGTTGGGGAGATAGGTCTAGTTTTACTCTCCTTTAATGAATTTTCCTAATAAGCACCACTACAGATGGTACGTCCCTGATTTGTTCCTTTTTCCCTGATTAGTTCCAAATTGTATTGATCAGAATCGATTGTAGGAGATTGCATACAATATGCAATCAAGGTTTGTTCCTGTATGTATAATTGTATTTTATCCTACCTGTAAATTGGTTTTTGCTAATAAAATGACTATATATTCCCTAAGGACATTAGCACCCAAGGGAGGACACAAGTTTCTAGGTGCTACCGTATGATTTTGGGCGTTGGTGTTTGTTTTGTGATTCTCGACCCAAGTCTCATTTAGAGCCATTTTGTGACCGTAACATGTGCTAATGTACTATGTTGTTCCAATGATATGTAATGTTAATATGGGTGATTTTTTCACCCAATTTATGTCCCCCTTTTTGGGGTACATGAGGTGATTTGTAGGAGAATGTGGCCCAAAGGACAGGACCTGATGTTGAGCTAAAGTGGATCCCTACAAGGGGTAGGGGATGTGCATGGTAGAAAACAAGGCATATGCAAACAAATTAGGATAGAACTAGGTGTTAGTGCAAGCAAAAATGTAGTATAAAAAAATGTAACAAGCAAGTGTGCATACAAAATAGACCGTGAAAAGTGGGTTTCATACATGGGACATCACTCACAATGTCACAAGACAATCAAGGCAAGAGTGGCCAAAAGCATACAATGATCATACAAGACATAGGGCATAGCCCATAAAACAATAACATATAATGGAAAACAATAGAAAAAAATGTATCAAACAACCATGGTGGCATATAGTCCTGAAAAGAAAATATTAAACTGAAGCACCTATTAGCATATTAGAAATATAAGTAGTATGTCATGAGCATGTATAAATAAGCAAAAGGGACAATAATTGTAATGAGAAATAGTGAACAATGTAGCAATAGAAATTGCGTAGTGTGTGATAGAAAATTTAGATGTCCCAGGAGCCTCGGTGGGACGGATAAAATATACAATGCCAAACATCATTGTAGCGTGTAAGAGCCTGTAAGAGATCTACATTCACCTAAAAATACCAAGTGAACGTGCATGTGTATATATAGAAAGATAATGACATAATAAGAATCCGTCTAGCATGGTAAATAAAGTATAACATAGACATATAATAAGCTAGCAAGATTAGATGCAACCAATATTTTCAAATGCAATGTATGAGTGTGATGGAATGGCATGAAAAGTGTGAAGGTGATTTTAGAGGCAAGATGCCCCCAAAGAAATGTGTATGAGATGAGGTTCATTTAGAAAATATGCCTCAACAATCAAGAATGAACCATAAACAAAAGTGCATCATTGGGAAATGAGTGTGTTGTGTGAGTAGATGCTTGAAAGATGTACCATGAAGCATAGAGCATGAAATTTGAATGATGTGAGGTTCATTTTAGAATTAGACCCTCAGTGGTTGAGTATGAACCATGGAACTACAGTGTGTCATAGGGTAATGATGATAAAAATGTGTGTATCAATGGGTTTAAAATTGTGCGAAGTATTAGTGATGAGGCACAAAGTGCAAAGTGTGGCAGTATGCATTAGAGAGAAGTGATAATGATGGGAAGGGGGGAGAAAATGTGATGCTCCCAAGTGAGCCAATGATGGAGAGCTATGTGACAATGAAAGAAAGACATTACGATGGTGACGAGGCTTGAAATATATCATAAGAAATCATATTGTCGTCACAATGGTAGGTAGGAGCAAGAGTATAACCTGGTTGGATTTAGGGTCAAGGGAGGAAGTCTAAAGAGGTCATCTAGAGTTTGTTTTTCTTAGTGAGTGATTTATCGATGAGGAGGAGGAGAGGGAGGACAAATGTTGAGACGTATTTGCTTAGATGGAATTGGTAACGCTGTAGAATATTTGAGAGGGGGAGTGGATGGACTAATTTTTAGAGGAGGCTTCTTAGTGTGAATTGGTAACATTGTAGAATACATGAGAGAAGGAGAGGATAGATTGATTTTTAGATGAGGTTTCTTAGTTGAAATGGGTTGGATAGGAGGCTCTTGAATTACTAAAGAAGGCACATTATTAACTATGGTATGATGCTCATTAGACATAGAGGGATTGGATTTGGGAGCCCATTAGGATTTAGCAATAGAAGATAAACATGAAGCAAAATGTTGCAGAAAATGAGATAAAACCCTAATGCTCAAGGTGCTTAATTATTTATTTTAAAGCATATCAATCATTTTCATTATGTACATTGAGTCTATGATAATTGCAAAATGGGAGAACTTGGTATTTGTCAATCCAATAAGGATGGTAGAAATGCATATTTGGCAATCTAATAAGGAGGGTAGAAATGAATATTTGGAAAGTTGATCAACTGGTGAGTGGGGATCTGAGGAATAATATCATGGTGCTTAGCATTGAGATCAAACTTGAGAGGCTTGGGTAGCGGTAAGACTTGGGGTTCACTAGCATGAACACATGTAGAGGACATATGATTAGGATGATATGTAGAAGAATAACTAGCATGGGCCTTAGAAGCATCCTTGAGATGTTGGATTTCAGCTTTAAGAGATGTAATTGTGGTTTCCATAGCTTGAAATTTGTCTTGAAATAACCCATGTAAAGCTTGAATTGACTTGCAAATGGATTGATTGGGTGTGATATCAGGATCACTAGGGTCATTAGAGAGATGATCAAAGATGGAACTAACTTGAGTAGGTGGTGTATTGAAAGGAAGGTACATAGTTTCTATGGATTTTGGAGAACAACTTTGTAAGGTGGGTGCATTTGAAGTAAGTCATGCAAGGAGATTTGAGGAATTTTAGGAGCCATGAAAGAAGAAAAATAAGGATCCAAGTGTATGATCATGAGTGGGGTTCACCAAATTATTTAATTTAATTTGAATTAAATATATGATATTCAAATGCTAAAAATACAATAAAGACACAAGCAACAAAGCATGTAACAAATGAAACCCTAAGACAAGAGAAAGATTAAAATACTTATTTTATTTAAGCACAATATGGAAATGATCTAGACATTAAAGGTTTTGAAAATATTGGGAAGAGTCTCATAATTACTCTCTATAAATTCTTAAATGCATGGATGAGGCCGGACATGGGTGCCTACAATAGGCGAGGGTACAGCACCTGGAGACCTCTTCAGGCAAGGTGATTGTGCAAGAGCTTGGAATATGATTTATGTTGTGTTGTTAGGGTTTTGCTAATGTTTCCTATTGATCACCTGTAAAAGATAAGTTCACCTACACAAGCCCATAAACTGCATCAAACACAAAAATAAAAATGTATAATGGGGAGTGAACTAACCCGGTGCTCACCCGAAGAGTTAACTTACAACCTGAGTGTTTCACTACATCTCGGAATCTATGTAGTTATTTTGTGTGTGTGTGTACGAATTGTGCCCTAGGATTCCATTGTGAAAAATGCACTAGATAGCAGGCTAGAATTGCTCAATGATGAAAATGTGTGGATGGAATAGAATAAACTTCCCCTTCCTATGTTGTGTATGCAGAGTATACAACCCTTGTCCCTTGAATGGATGTTGATGGATGGTTTAAAGTGATTTTGGTACCTTTTGAATGTAAGCTTAGGTGGTAATAGTAATGTTTAGTGCTTGGTCCCTCATTTTGAAAACATAACTATGTATTTATATGATTCCCTTGTTTGAATTTTGTAATTGATAACTGAAAGACCGACCCAAGGTAATAAAATGCAATTAAGAAGCGAAAAGAGACCCAAAAGGGGTAGGAAAAAGATAAAGAGGGACAAGAGCATCGGCACTACTATTTGAACTAGGTGTTGGTTTCTAAATCCATAGAAAGATAAAATAGTTAAATTTTGGCAAGAGTAATAGATGTGTGAAGCCAACAAAAGTTCAAAACACAAAGAAACGAACTAAGGGGAGTTCTCAATTACTATTTTTCTTGATTATGAATTATATAAATGATAGCATGATTTTAGGACCTAAAATGTACCCAAGTGCATGATTTTGTGTCTACACACATGTCCATCCTTCACTACCTTGTATGTTTTTTTCACAACCATAATGTTGTTCCTTCTAATCAAAACCATAGCCTACCAAGAAATTGTTATGCCCTTAGTCCTATAGGATATAAGTGGCAACATATAGCTTACATAATATATTTTCTTGTCATGTTTCATTTATTTATGCGTTCATATGTTTATTAGGAAAGTCTTGGCATTTTCCATGGTGTAGGAATGTTATATATAGGTGGTAGTAAGGAGTAGTTAATCATCATATTGAACACTTGAGTCTTATTTTATGGTTTGGAGGTTGCCCCCTCGAAGTGGCTAAGCTATTCTACTTACATTTGGTGATCATTTATCTACAATTTGGTGTTCTTTTTTTTTTTTTTGTTGATATTCATATTTATCTAATTAATTTCCTTACAGGTGATATCGAGCTTGAACTCAACCATAACTACGTCAAAACCCTAATTGTGAAGGTTTGGCTATATCTCAAAAAAGGTAGCAAATTTTTATGATTTTTTTATTTGGGTTTTTGTGAAATAACTCAAGTAAGATCCTCTCCAAATTTCTATTTTTTTGTTTTTTGCAAGATTCATAGCAATTTTATGGTTTTTCATAAATTCACTACATAGGTTAAAATTTTGGGAATTTTTCTAAGTTTCTTACATTTTCATAAATCTTACCAAAATTAGATAGGGTGTGTTCTCTATGTTTACCTCTATTTGGACGATAAATTTATGAAACCTAAAACCCTAAATTATACCCTAATCCTTGTATCAAGAGGCCTAAACCCTATATCATGACTAATATATCAACTCAAGGCAAAGGAAAGGTCAAGAAACTCCAAGAATGACTCCAAATAAGGAAGATATGGATTTGGAATCTTTAGGTTTTGGAGTATCTGAGGTAGTCAATCAACTTCAGGAAAGGGTTAATAATATGGTGAGTAAGGATGACCTCAAAAATGAGCTTCATCTACTAGAAAGTAACCTTATGGATGACATAAAGATGAGGTTTGAATAAATGAGGAAAGAGATGATTCTCGCTCTTTCAAGCATGAATACTAGCATGAATTCCCATTCTAGTCACATGGGTTCCTCCAAAGAATGCACACATAGATCCAAATCACACCAACCAAGGAGGATCCTTTACAAAAACTAGTGGATCTTCTAACCAATGGTGTGGCATTATTCCAAAAGTGTAAATGTGCAAGTTTAATGGAAAGGATCCACTCAATTGGATTAACCAAATGGAGAATTTATTTGATTTACATCAGATCCCATCGAAGCAAAAGGTGGTCATGGAATCCTTATATCTTGAACCGACCAATTAATATGGTACCGTTGGATATATTCTCAGAGGTAAAAGAATGGTCTCAAAGATTACATGGGTAGTTTTCACCGATGATCTACAATTACATTATAGTTCTAGTGTTCCAAAGAATTACTTCAGCCAATTATCCAAGTTATGGAAAATAGGTCAATCAAGGATTATGTTAATCAATTCCAAAGCTTATCCTTACATGTGGAGAATATTACATAAGGGTATATAAATGACCTATTTATTGGGGTTATTAAGGACCGCATTTATCATGAGGTTTGTGTGTTTAATCCACTTAAGGTTTTTAATTCTATTATCATGACACGTAGAAAGGCGAGGAAAATTTTCTTTCCAAAGAGAAAGGATACTTTCACTAATATCAAAGACCGTAGCAACTTGGCATCATCATAACCTCTGCACAATTAGATTGACACCTAATAAAATGAAGTATGTTTGAATTGTGACAAAAATATGGAGCAAGTCACAAATGTGTCGAGAATAAATTGTTTTACATTGAAGGAAATGGTGAGGAGGAAGAAGATGAGGAAACATCAAATGAGGAAGTGGGAAAACTAGAAGAAGGCTCGAATAGCCTCATTCAACTATCTCATTCAATTCTTTATCTAGTATTATCACTCCACAAACCCTATAAGTGGTGGGGTACCTTAATAAGCAAAAGGTGACTTTATTGATTGATTCTGGGAGAACACATAATTTCATCAATAATAATTTAGCCTCAAGGCTAAATTGTTTCATCCACCCAACAACCGAATTTCAAGTAATGATTGCAAATGGTGGCATAGTCTAATGTTTAAGAAAATTCCATAAAATTATACTTGAATGGATGAATACACAATGGATTCTCGCTATATTCGCTATTCCCATGGGTGGAGCTGATATCGTTTTATGTGTTTAGTGGCTATCAACTTTGGGTATCATAGAGCTTAATTTCCAATATTTTTCATGTGTTTTCATTCTTAAGGAAGATAGTTTGAATTTTGAGGACTACAAAAAACCCCTAGAGTCATTATCTCTCACCAAATGCGAAGATTATTAAAAAGGGTGATGAAGGATTCATAGCATTCTTGTCCTCCATGGAATTTAAACCATCAATTATTGAGGAAAATCCTTATATTCATAAGGTTATTGATAAACATGCATTTATCTTCAAAGATCCTAAAGGATTGCCTCTTGAAAGAGACCATGATCATGTAATTAAATTAATTACATGAAGGCAACCCTTCAACATCAAGCCTTATAGATACCCATATGTGCAAAAGAGTGAGATTGAGAAGATGGTTAAGGAAATTTTTGAAATGTGTAGTATCCATCATATTCGTAGTTCTTATTTTTCTCCAATGATGATGGTGTATCAAAAGGATGGAAGGTAGTGCATGTGTCTATACTACAAAGAACTTAAAAAGTACACTATCAAAGATAAGTTTCCTATTCCTGTCATTGATGATCTGTTATATGAGTTACATAGTGTAGTTTATTTTACAAAACTAGATCTTCATTCTGGGTATCACCAAATTAGAATAAAAGAAATCGATATTCATAAGACAACCTTAAGAAATCATCACGTGCATTATGAATTTATAGTGATGCCTTTTCGTCTTTGATCCAAAAATGGGTCAGGAAAATCCCAATTCTATGTAATTGCTATATATGATACTTTCTCTACAAGTTCTCATCTCATTTTGAGCTTCACAAGATGGTCTAGTTAGGCTAGGAGTGATCCAGACACTTCCGAATGATGTTTTTAGATCATTTGATGTCTGCATTTTAGGGAATTTATTCAATGGTTACGCGACCACCCCGACAGTTATGTAACCTCCACTGCGTGTAAAGTGGTAGCTGCGTAACTACCGTGGAGGTTACGCAATTGTCGCCTTCAAAAAGCAGCAGATCTTGTACACTATGATTCCAAAACACGAGATCTCAATAGTTGCAAATGTTTGAGCTTCCCAATAGATTATTTTTTCATCTTCATGCATCCCTAAGATGAGCAACTATAAATGCAATCATTTCCAAGGATTTAAGAAAAAAATTGGGTGAAATCAAAGTGTGAGAAAAGTTGGAGAGTTGGATTCTTTTCTTGTTTGTTCATGGTGAAGAGTTCTTATTGTTTGAGAGATTGTGAGCAAGTAGATACAATTTAGGAGTGTTCATCTTTCTTGAAGGCCAAATTGGCAGTAAGTTGTATCATTTTGAGATTACATAGTGAAGGGGAGCTAATTTTCTCACCCACTAGATTTTTTCCCACATTGGGTTTCTCTAGGATAAATCTTGTCTTGTTCTTGTCTCTTCTCCTTTCAATTTGTAGCTTAATTGTGGTTGATATTACACACTTAATTGGTTTAACAAATAACTCATAAGTTTCATTCATATTCACGAGCATAGTGATCTGTTTATTGTTAAGTTAGGAAATTTATGGATCATTCTTACTAATGTACCATCCACATTTCGAGTTTGATGAATTATGTATTTATACAATTCCTACAAAATTGTGTTTTGGTATTTGTTGATGATATCCTAATTTACAATAAATCATGGGAGGAACATTTACATCATATAAATACAGTCTCAAAAGCCCTAGAGAAATAAAAACTATATGTCAAGCCTTCAAAGTGTTCTTTTGGGGTACAAGAAGTGAAATACTTGGACCATATCATCTCTCATGAAGGTGTTAAGGTGGGCCCTCGCAAGATCAAGGATATGGTGGAATGGGAAGTTCCCAAAACCCTCAATAATTTATGAGGTTTCTTAGGGCTCATAGGGTACTATCGCAGATTTGTAAATAACTATGGCAACATAGTAGCACCACTCACATCATTATTAAATAAAGACTCCTTTCATTTGAATGAGGAAGATTCTAGGAATTCAAAAAATTGAATGAGGCGATATGCACCACCCCATTGTCGAAAACCCTAGATTTCTCCAAGACCTTCATAGTTGAATACGATGCTTCAGGAAAAGGGATAGGGTTATACACATGTAAGAAGGACATCATATAGCATTTGAGATCCGACAACTAAAAGGAAATAATTTTTAAAACCACCTATGAGAAGGAAATGATGGAAATATTGCATGCATAAAAAAATGGAGACCATACTTGATATGTAGACACTTCAAGGTCAAAACTGATCATAATAGTTTAAAATACTTCTTGGAGAAATGATTATCTTCAAAAGAGCAACAAAAATTTGTCACAAAGATGTTGGGTTATGACATTGAGATTATTTATAAGAAAGGAAAGGAAAATGTGTTGGTGTAAACATGTTCACACTTGTCTTTGTGAATTAGTTATTTTACACCTAAATATGCTCATTTGTGGAGCATAGGTTAATTTTTATTTTTCTATCTTATTTCAGGATATTATTTGTCTCCCGTAACTTATTGGAGTTGTTGAGCTATTGACTCCACTCCTTGATTTATGGAGATGTTTTAATCTCCTTTGTTTAGTGTTTCCTTCCTATTATTTGGGTAAGGATTAGTCTTGTAAAACACTATATATTGTGTGTTCTCGGATGTGAAACACACAGAAGCTTGAATAATATTTCTTTTGGCTTTTCTTCGCAACTTGCATTCATTTTGAAGTTGTGTGCTTGGATTTCTTGCAAAGATCTAGTGTTGCTCCCTTCATGGTACCAGAGCATTTGGTTGCTGCATAAATCCTTGTCCCAGTTCTGTGCAATTGTGTTGCCGAGTTTTTCTATTCTTGCTTTCTTGTTGGAGCTGCCTTTTGTTGCTACTGTTGTGGAGTTTCTTTGGCCTTGTGTTGCATATTGGTTGTGCCTGCCTGCCTGGTTATCTGTTGCTGCACTTTGGTGATTGACTGGCTCTTCATTAGTTGTTTATCATTTTTTGTTGGAGGTTTTAAATATATTCTTTGCAGCAAAGAGAACGTTTGGGATTGGAGGTGCCAAGTAAGGTTTCTGGTTTCTGGAAATCATTTTTTTGGAGTTGCCTTCAGATTATCTCCTTTGCTGGATAGATATGCTCTTGTGTGAGTAGTTATGCACTTCCAACGGTAGAAAATCAAAGCATTAAAAAACCTTTTTGTTTGGTTGAAAAAATCTGCTTTCCAGCCGCACAAAACCACCTTCAAAACCACCTATGTGCAACAATCTCTCAGCTTGCCATGTGGAGATTATATTCAGCTGAGAAAAAGCATTGGTTTTGGCTTTAAAATGTGTCATGTAAGTATTTAAATAGTGGTTTTGTCTTTTATTTACTTGATCATAAGTGTAGCGCAGTTGGCAGCATAGTATTTTGCTAAAAATTTCAACTTGGGTTCAAGAGGTCAAGGGTTCAAATCACAATTTGGTGACTCTTTACCTGAGTTGGATTAAATTATTTTTAGGGTTGTTTATAAATGGAAGGTATAGTTAGAACATATGTCTTATCCCGATTCCAACAAGTGGTCACACGACCACCTTTTCCTCTCATTGGTCTGATTTTTTAATTAGTGGATCATTTTAAATTAAAATTGACCTTTTTATGAGAATTTGAAAGCTTAATAACTTTTTCCTAGTAACTCAAAATTGAGTGCCATTTTTTTCAAAAGTGCATGTTTTTTCGACCCCATTCTATTGGTTCAATTTTTAGTACCATCCAAGGAAGTACCATTTTCGGGGAGAATTGGTCATTTTCCGCCATGTCAAGAAGTCTACCTTCTTCATCGTGCCCACAAACATCATGGATCTACGCCTATTTGAACCATTAAATTCATCCAACTATCATGTTTGGAAGCTAAAAATGGAATAGTTGCTCAAATCTCGTGGTCTGTGGCGCATTTTTCAAGATTCAGTGCCTACCTTTACCAATGAGAAGGACAAGTACGATTACGCGTGCAAGCAAGATGAGGCCCTAGGACTTATTTTGCTCAATGTTGTGGATAGCCTTCAGTTTCATATTTCAGCTGCCAAATCTCCTAAAGAGGTATGGGAGATTTTTGAAAAATTGTTTGGTAAAATTAATGAGTTCAAGTTACTACAACTAGAAATGGAGTTTACAACTCTGTCACCTTTTGATTTTCCTCTCATAGAAGATTTATTGACTAAATTCAAAGAACTCAAAAGTAAATTAAATGATGGTGGTAAAGAAAAAAGGATCCTGAATGCATTTTTTTATTCTATCAAAATTGAAAAGTCCATTTTCTGTGTTCACTTCTACTTTATTTTCAACTATGGATGCTCTAGGGGATGCGTTTAAATTGCCAACATTTGAGGTGTTTTGTGAGAGGTTATCTCGTGAAAAACTAAGTTAATGGCACTTGATGCCTTGCCAACCTCAAACCAGGCACTTTTAGCAAATTCTCCTAAGGGTAAAGGGAAACCTAAGTCGAAGCCAGGACCTAAGATTTCAGAATCTCCTAAACCCTCTTCTACTACCACTGATAAAAGTTTTGAATTCCCTAAACCTTCTAGTCCTAGAAAAGGGAAAAATAATGTCAAAAGAAAGGTGTATGATCCTTGTCCTTTCTATAGCAAAACAAACCATCCAGAATCATGATGTTTTGTGAGAATTGAAGCACTTGAGAAGATGTTGAAACAACATAAGCTTTATGTTCCTGCACCTTCAACCTCTTCCAATTCTAGTAAAGGGAAATCCCTTTCAGCTCAGGCCTTCACTCCATTGGATGATAGATGGGTTTTTATTCAGGTGCCACACATCACATCACACATTCAGATAATTTACTAAGTTCAGTTTCTCCTTGCAACATTTCTCATATTATGGTGGGAAATTCTACTTCATTAAAAGTAATGGGTGTAGGGATTGTTAACATGCCAAATGGTTCAGTACATGATGTTCTACATGTTCCCCGCATTTCTAATAATTTTTGTTTGTTTATCAAATTTGTAATTCAAGGAAAGGAAAGACTATTGAATTCTCACCTGATAAAGTTGTAATAAGAGAATTGAATGATCCTAATGATATTGTAGCTACATGTGTTGTGGATACAAATTCTAGATTGTATCTCTTTGACAAGTTTGAGACTTCTGCAGGATCTTCTCTTATTGCTCACTCAGATTATGTTAGCAAGTTGTGGCATGAGAGATTCAAAGCCATCTAAATTACAAATATCTGCAATAGTTATCTTCTCAGAACATGGTAACTGGACTTCCTAAAATTTCTTCTATTGATGGTGTTTTTCCAGGTTGTATGTTAGGTAAACAACATCAAGATCCATTTCCCAAAGGATTGGCTAAGAGAGATAAGGATCCTCTCGAGTTGGTACACAAAGTGATTTGATGACTCTTCCTTCTCATTCTTTTTCTAGTTGTAAATATGTATTAACTTTTATTGATGATTTCACGAGGAGAACATGGGTGTATTTTCTTCAATATAAGAGTGATGTTTTCAATGGTTTTAAAGAATTTAAGGCTTTTGTTGAAAAAAATCATCTCATTCCATCAAAAAGCTTCACACTGATAATGGGGGAGTATATTAGTAATGCATTCAGGGATTTTTTTACCGACCATGGAATTCTACATCAGTATATAGTGCCTTACACTCCTCAACAAAATGGTGTTGTGTGTTGGCGTAGAAACTGATTAACACGATGAGATCCCTCTCCACCATCAGTTCGAGCTTGTGGTGTGACGGCAAGTTGTGTAGCTCGATACCGTGCGTTAAGCGTGCCACCTCAGAGTAGTTCTGGGATGGGTGACCTCCCAGGAAATTCCGGTGTCACTTCCTCATAATGTTGTTGGGCCTGATTGGGTGTATACCTAGCTCCATCATGCGGGAGGGTATTAGCGTAGCAACTGATTAACATAATGAGATCCCTCTCCACCATAAGTTCAAGCTTTTAGTGTGACGGCAAGTCGTGTAGCTCTAATATCAGGGAGTTAAGCATGCCAGCCCCAAAGTAGTTCTGGGATGGGTGACCTCTCGGGAAATTCTCGGTGTCACTTCCTCCTAATGTTGTTGGGCTGATTGGGTGTATACCCAGCTCCATCATGCGGGAGGGTATTGGCGTAGCAACTGATTAACACGATGAGATCCCTCTCCACCATCAGTTTGAGATTTTAGTGTGACGGCAAGTCGTACATATCTGATACTAGGTAGTTAAGCGCACCAGTCCCAAAGTAGTTTTGGGATGGGTGACCTCCTAGGAAATTCCGGTGTCACTTCCTCCTAATGTTGTTGGGCCTGATTGGGTGTATACCGGCTCCATCACGCAGAGGGTATTGGCGTAGCAACTGATTAACATGATGAGATCTCTCTCCACCATCAGTTCGAGCTTTTGGTGTGACGGTAAGTCGTGCTACGATACTGGGGAGTTAAGTGCGCCAGCCCAGAGTAGTTCCAGGATGGGTGACCTCTAGAAATTCCAGTGTCACTTCCTCATAATGTTGTTGGGCCACGATTGGGTGTATACGGCTCCATCGTGCGCAGAGGGTATTGGCGTAGAAGCTAATTAACACGATGAGATCCCTCTCCACCATAAGTTCGAACTTATGGTGGAGAGGGATCTCATCATGTTAATCGCCATTACTACGCCAATATTGTAGAATGGAAAAACAAGACACTCAAGGAGATGGCAAATTGCATGATTCAGTCAAAGAACCTTACTCCTGATTTTTGGGCTGAATCCATGAATTGTGCTAGCTATATTCAAAATTGGATTCCCCATAAAAATTTTCAAGGGATTATTGATATCCATATTTCACCCCGTGCCAAATATTGGATCGACCACGATCCCGCATAAAAGAAAACAGAGTCAAAAGGCGGATCAGAAAAGGGCCTCAAAATTGGCTAAGTATAAAGGTGTAAGCGAGAGAATGCCAAGTGTCAGTATGGCATTGTTTCAAGGGGTGAATAGAGAAAAGGTTTCTAAATGAGCGCCAGACTACCACATGTCCCAAGGGAAAGTGGACCATCGGGAAAAAGTTGGTTCTTTTCCCTTGTTATCTCAAAAGGGGTAAAAGTTACAAAATGGCCCACAACTCCGCCCAAGGAAAAAATTAGCATTTGGGCCCGAGTCAAAGCCAAAGCGGGAATCAAAAGAAAGGGGAAAAAGATAAATTGCAAACCCGTAGGCCCAATTTTGTTTCCAATCTGGCTGCCACATGTCCCATATCAAAAGGGGACCCATTTTTGAGTTGTTTTCTGCTCTCCGTATGTACGGACTGATACAAACTTTGGAGGGGCATATCTTTCGACTCAAAGCTTGAAATATTGCAAATCTGATGTCATTGGAAAGATCTCGGCCTCACCCATGCCATGGGGTCTGAAACTTTAATTTTGAGGAGGTTAGGTGAAGAAAAATGGAGGAAACGTCTTTAGGATTTTAATGCAGGATCTTCTTGCCTCAACAACTAGATCAGATGCGATGCAAAGAAAGATGTAGTAAAGATGTATTTGGGAGAGATTTCATTAGAGGCATTAATGCGGTGGTTGAACTTCAACCTATTTTTCTGCTTCTCTCTCTTTTCTTCTTTTAGGTTAAATCTATAAATACGGGGCAGGGTTCATTGTAAAGGGTTGGAAATTCTTTGTTTTGCAGGCTCCCTTCTCCTTCTAGAAAAGGGATCTATGGGGTTCAGGCCTTCTATCAAAATTACATTACATTTCTACCTCTTGGCTACTTTGTAATGGACTGTATCAATCTACAGAGCAATAAAACACGTCTATGATTGATTTTAGATCCTCTCTTATCTCTTTTTCTTTCATCTGGTCTCCCATTATATATTTGGCTATCTGTGCTTGTTTATTGTATGCATTTTGTTGGTTTGTGTCTATTATCAAAATAAGTGTTCATCATTCCTTTGGTGCATCACCTCGTAGTTTAGCTTTGTTTTAATTTCTGTATTCCTTCTATCCCTGTCTCCTTGGTAAAGTTTAGATTAGGATTAAGAATGGATCCTCTGCAAGTTTCTACGTATGCACCTAAACAGAGGAATAAGGAACCAGACCTTCAATTTAGAGAGCTTTCCCATTTTGCAAGGTCCCACACCTGGGGAAAGTTCAATGTTATGAATCACACCAAATGAGTTTGCCTTAGAAAATCAGATCCTTTAGAGCTCATTTGGGGGTGTTGTGATTTCACGTTAACAGTTTTGGCATGCCCGAGTGGGACTAAGAAGTCTCCATCTTATTACAGTAAGGATTGATGTACACTTGCTATGATTCTGGCTTTAAGAAGCCTTAAAATTGTACATCTGCGACTCCAAAAGAAACAAATCTACTAGTTTCAAGCAACCCAAGCTTGGGATATTCATGAGAAAAACCCGGTCTAGAGAAAGGAAAGAAGGTATATTTGAATACTTGCATCTATCCCCAAGCAGAGAAAGGAGAGGAAGAAGAATTCAGAGGTCTCCATCTCCACCAAGCAGAACCTTGTCAACACCTCCACCTGCAAGGCCTTTCTTTTAGTCTACAAGGATTCTTAGGCCAATCAGAATGGCACAACCAAATCCATATGTCAACTTCACCAGCAGTAGTCCACTTGCCTTGATTGCACAAAACCCAGTTTCAATTGCAGCATTAAAGAGCATCCCACATTTCACTGGAGAAAATCAAACTTCTCCTGGTGACCATGTCCAAGATATTACAAATGTCTATACAATCCATGAGATCCATGAGATGGACATTACAGTCAAGTTGCTCACCTCTTCATTCAAAGGGAAAGCTTCACAATGGTTCAAGAGTCTTGAAGTAGGCTCTATCTAGAACTAGAACCACTGCTGCATGGCCCTTCACAATCAGTTTGGGGAAAAAGGTGATAACTTGTCTTTGTTGGAGCAAATAACAACAATCAAGAGAGCCCCGAACAAGCAGCTAATAGACTTCAACCTCAGATTCTAGCGGACCTAGGATAGGATTCCAACAAAGTAGTAAAGCCCACTAATGAAGGTGCCTTCTTATACTTTCTTAGGGCTTTAAATTCGATGATTCGAGTCAATGGGGGCACTACATTACCTGCATCCTATAGCCTCTCCATAGGGGCTAAGAACCATTTGATTCAAACTAGAAAAATCACTCCTAGGCCATCCATGCCTCTCGTACCACGAGTTAGGAAGCCTAGATACTAGCAAGCGCCTACATTAGCTCCTATACCCAACCCTAGTAGCAAATCTCATTGAAGCTTCCACTTCATCATCTAATACCTCTAAAGAGTTTAAGAAGCAGTGATGAAGCAACTTTAGAACTTTGGGAATGAGCTAGTGACCATCAAAAGACAACAAGCTCAGTGTTCCAAGCCATACCATCCCAGGCTCAATATCAAGATAGACCTCCAGTATCAGCAAAATAGGCCACCACCTTAGACTATAAACTAGAGCTAGAACCAAGGACAGCCTCAAGTTGTTAGACCTTTCAGGTCATATGATCCTAACACACTTCAACATCAAGAGCATTGGTCCCAACATAGAACAATATGGCACAGGAATATGATTGGTGTCTTCCATGCGATCAGCCACATAACCAATCAACGTGCTTTAATGGTGCTCTAAATCAGGCCTTGATGGTGCAAACCAATATGATGCTACAAGAACTGGCCAAGAGGAAGATCAGCAACAAGGTGGCCCCCCAAATGAGACTATGCTTGTCAACTGGCAGGCTGAAGACTTCTGTGGGATGAATCAGTTCCCTTCTCAAAGTGTAGCTACCAATACACACCAAAAGAGAAGTATTGGAGAGGGTCGGCCACCTTGAATTGAGTGACCCTTAATCTTCCATCATTCCACAAGGTCCTGGTGTTCCAAGTACAACTCTAAACATACAGAACCAATCCAAGCCACCTCCCAAACCCAGTCAAGCACCGGTTGTAATAGCCCATGTGCAAGAAAGGCATGTGTCTAGGAAGGGGCAGCAAAAGGATAGCACATTCAATATTATTAAGCAAATGAAAAGACGAGTGTGAACATTTCACTATGGGAGTCACTGGCCATTCTGGGGCAGGGGGATCTATTGTAGGCTGCCATGCAGAGTTGGTCAAGTTCAAATCACCCCCCTAACCAGCAAGAGAAAGTGCTTGCTAATGCATTTCAGCCTGGGAGGAACCATGGAGAATAACTAGGTAAAACACCTGAGACCTCCTCCTTCTACATCTCATTAATTATTAGAGACAAATTAGTACACAATTGTATGATTGATTCTGGGGCTAGTAGTTCTATGATGCCCAAACAATAGCTGATCAGTTGGGTCTCTGATATGAGGTCATTTCTAGAGGAGTAGTCCAATTAGATGCGACAATAGTGACTATTGTGGGAATCATCAAGGATCTGAGTCTCACTCTACACGCTTGCCCTAATGTGACTATTTTACAAAACGTGTCAATCATAGACTTGCCACCACATTTCACCTTGTGTCTGTCTAGGGACTTCACTGCCAAAATTGGAGGCTACCTATCTATTGATTGGTCACATATGCTCTTTAGGACAAGGTATGGAGTGAAGGCCACAATCAGATCTGAACCTATTGTTGAATATCATATTAAACCCTATGTGCCTAGCCCAATCAATGCTAACTGCTCACTTTTGATCAAGAGGACCTCCTAAGCACTTTTGAAGCAAATACCAAGGTGGGATGTATCCCAGACTTGACTCTTGATGATTGGGCCAAAAAAAGTCATGATTTTGACCCCTATAGGGAAATGGAAGAATCTGAGCTAGGTGTCTACTACCTACATGAAGAGAACCAACCTCTTCCTGACCTAATCAAGCCAGAATACAAGGATGACAATGAGGTATGGCAATTGTTCTTTGATGGTTCAAGGAGTAGACAAGGAGCTGGAGGAGGAGCCATGATTGTGTCCCCTAGAGGTATGAGATATTATTTAGCCTTGATTCCAGTTTTCTTTCTCAAATAACACTGTTGAATATGAGGCTTTAGTCCAAGGTCTTCATTGGGCAAGGAAGCTGGGAATCAAGAACTTGCAAGTATTCGGTGATAGTGAACTAGTTGCCAATCAAGTCAGAGGACTAAATGCTATCAAAAATGACCTACTCAAGAACTACAAGAGTAGGGTATTGGATCTCATGGAGGATTTCGAGGCCTTCAGTATTGTGTCCATACCCAGGAAGGAGAATGAAGCTGTTGATAGACTTACAAGTAGTTGGAGCAATGTTTGATGTGGTTGACAACATCAAGAGGGATAGAGAACAGTTGCATATCCATGTGGTTGTGAGGCTAGCAGTGCCAGATAATAATACATGTTGGCAGGTGTTTGAGAATGATCAACAAATCATTAACTTTCTACAAGAAGAAGCTGAATTCTCATCTATAAACTAGAGCAGACTAGAGCAGCAGTACGAGAATCAGATAGTACAACTACATAAAAACAAGCTTCGCAAAGGCTTAGTGACACTAGAATATATTTTCAATCCTAATGATTAGTTCGAAAAGAGAAGGCTAACATGCAGATCAAAGGAGAAGATTCAAATTCATTCCTAGTTAGAGAAGACAAAACACTTCAAATTGGTAAAGTGGCCACCAAACAAGAAAGGTATGAATTCATACAACTTTGCCAAGAATTCCCTGATGTGTTTGCTTGGAGTTATGAAGACCTAAGGGGGTTCAATCCAAAGCTAGCACAACACACAATAGAAGTAGATCCATTGCTCGGCTCATCATCACACAGAAGCAAAGACCAGTCAACCCACATATAGAGCCTCTGATGAAGGAGTTGAACAAATTGATAGAGGTAACCATCATATTTCCAAACAAACACTCAAGTTGGGTTGCAAATTTGGTCCCATTCAGGAAGAAAAATGGATAAATCAGGTTGTTTGTTGACTTCAGGGATTTGAACAGAGCCTCCCTCAAATACCACTACCCACTCCCTTCAATGGAGCAGATCTTGCAAGTAGTGTCTGGGTCAGAAAGGTTCTCCCTCCTAGATGGCTACTCAGGGTACAACCAAATCATGGTGAAAGAAGATGATCAATTCAAAACAGCTTTCACTACCAAATGGGGCACCTATGCCTACAGGAAAATGCCATTTGGATTATCCAATGCTAGAGCCACTTTTAAAAGGGAAATGGATATGGCATTCAAGGGTTGATCAACAAAATAGTGTTGATCTATCTAGATGACATTACAGTGTTTTCCAAGAATGCAGCAGACCACCTTTTCCATCTAATACAGGTGTTCCAAAGATGCAAGAGTTTTAGGGTGTCATTGAACCCCAAAAAATGCATATTCTTGGCCCATGAAGGTAGGCTTCTAGGCCATATCGTATCCAAGCAAGGATTGGCAACCCGAAAAGAGTTCAAGAAATAAGAGCATTGTCATTACCAAGTCACAAGAAGGCTCTTCAAAGCCTCTTGGGGAAAATCAATTTTGTCCACAGGTTTGTTCTAAACTTTGTTGCCCTTGTTAAGCCAATAACATTGATGTTGAAGAAGAGCTTAACATTTAGGTGGACATCTGAAGGAAAAGCAATTTTTGAGGCTAACAAAGAAGCCATATCACAAGCCCCAACTCTTGTGAACCCATATTTTTCCAAAGAATTCGTATTGTATGCCTTTGGCAGCAGCGACACAATTTTTGCAATCTTGGTGCAGCAGAACAAAGAAAGTACAGAATAGCCAATTGCTTTCTTCAGCCAAAGTCTGGAAGATTATGAGGTGAGGTACTCCTTCATTGAGAGGTAGGTCCTGGCAGTAATCAAAGGATTGAAGAATTTTAAGCATCTGGTTTCAAACAACAAAATCCAACTATTAGTCTCCCATACGGGAGTTAAATGATTCCTTCTCAGCAAGGACCTAAATGAGAAGCATGCAGGATGGATCACTCGTGTCATGGAATATGACATTGAGATCAAGGTCACCAAGCTGGTCCGTATGGGAAGGGGTTATGTGAACAACTAGCCTCAGGTCAACAAGATGAAACAGACAGTGAAAAGGAGGTTGTTTTTGTTCTACAAGTTGATCAAGAAGAAGGGAGAGATGATGTACATGCTCCTTGTTGGACCCAATATATGGTGCACTTCCTTCAAATAGGCATGTGTCCTTATGGGATAAGTAAAGCAAAAATAAGGCATTTCAGGCTATAGGCCATCCCATATGTTCTTATTGATGGTGTCTTTTCAAGAGGGACATCAATGGCATTCTGTTGAGATGCATTGGGACAGATCAGGTGGAGAGAGTGCTACAAGAATTCCATGTTAGAGCAGCTAGAGGCCATTTTGCTCCAAGAGTGACAGCACTCAAAATCATGAAAGCAAGATATTATTGGCCCAAAGTGTTTAGTGATCGCTACACCCAATCTCAGTCGACCAACCTTTCATGCAATGGGGATTGGACTTCATTGGAGTCATCATTCCAAACTCAAGCCAAGGTCACAAATGGATCCTAATAGTGACAAATTATTTCACTAAATGGACCAAGGCAGTGGCACTCAAGGAAGCAAATGAGTCTAGTATCCTAGATTTCTATGAAGGGATAGTGACCAGATTTGGAGTGCCAGCCACCATCATATCAGACAATGCATTAGCATTTATAGGTTCCAAGATCACGAGATGGGCCATTAAGAATGGGACTTATTTGAGTACTTCATCAAACTATTACCATCAAGGTAATGGTTAGGCTGAGTCCACAAACAAGAACCTGCTAAAGATCATCAGAAGAACTCTTCATGAGAATCGAGAGGACTGGCACACAAAGCTCAAAACAGCCTTGTGGGCTGATAGACTAACACCCAAGATATCTATAGGAAGCTCTCCATTCAATCTTGTCTATGGGAAAGAGGTAGTGTTGCCTATATCACTTGAGTTACCAGCATTGGAGCTCATGAAGCAACTAGAGATGTCTGAATTTGGACCAATGGAGGCCAGGTATGTGGAGATGATAGAATTAGAAGAAACCAGAGAGCATGCTCTCCAAGAAATAGAGAAGAATCATGCTTCAATCAAGAAATTATTTGATAAGAAGAAAAAGCAAGGACCTTCTAGGAAGGAGACCTGGTTTTGAAATGGGATGCAGATCAAGCAAAACCAGGAAGGCATTCCAAATTTGACGCCATCTGGAGTGGCCCCTATATGATCACAAGATGAAAAAGTAGCAATGCTTTCCAATTGTCTACATTAGAGGGTGAAGAGTTACAGATTCCAGTAAATGGGATCTATCTTAAGCACTACTACTAAAAGGGGAGTTCTCACCCTGTACATATTAGTTTAGTTTTCTCTTTCCTCTAAGTGCTTATGCACATTGTCTTGTTGTAGTGTAGATTGCTTTTCTCCTAAGTGATTTACACACTCTGCATGTTCCATTTGGAGCATGTATGATTTCAAATTTTGTATATAGTGTGGTGTTGTTTTGTTGCTCTCATGTAGTGTTTGGACTCAAAGCATTTGGTCAAGATTAGTTTCGGTTCTAATGGGTTTCAAGCGGCCTAGGGGTTAGTTTTCAAAGTTCAGATCAGTAGCAGGCTATCACTCATGACTCCATGCCCAATGATATGACAAGGCAATTGGTCTTTTCATCTAGCAAGCAGATACCCCTATGAGTCACCAAATTTTTATCCATATTTCACCCCCTGCCAAATATTGGATCGACCACGATCCCGCATAAAAGAAAACAGAGTCAAAAGGAAGATAAAAAAGGGCCTCAAAATTGGCTAAGTATAAAGGTGTAAGTGGAGAATTCCAAGTGTTAGTATGGCGTTGTTTCAAGGGGTGAATACAAAAAAGGTTTCTAAACGAGTGCCAAACTATCACATGTCCTGGGGAAAGCGGGGACCGTGGGGAAAAGTTGGTTCTTTGCCCCTTGTTATCTCAAAAGTGGTAAAAGTTACAAAGTGGCTCGTAACTCCGCCCAAGGAAAAATTCAGCATCTGGGCCCGAGTCAAAGCCAAAGCGAGAATCAAAAGAAAGGGTAAAAGATAAATTGTAGACCCGTAGGCCCAATTTTTTTCCAATCTAACTGCCACATGTCCCATATCAAAATGGGACCCATTTTTCGAGTTGTTTTCCCACCCTCCTGTACGGACCCGATACAAACTTCGAAGGGCATATCTTTCGACTCAAGGCTTGAAATATTGCAAATATGATGTCATTGGAAAGATCTCGGCCTCGCCCATGCCATGGGATCTGAAAATTTAATTTTGAGGAGGTTAGGTGAAGATAAATTGACGAAAGCGTCTTGGGATTTTAATGCAAGATCTTCTTGCCTCAACAACCAGATCAGATTTCATCTGTTTCATCGTTTCCTCTTCCTTAAAGGCGTCGAACCAAGGGTTGATGTAGTAAAGACGGATTTGGGGAGAGATTTAATCAGAGGCATTAACAGCGGTGGTTGAACTTCAACCTATTTTTCCTTATTCTCTCTCTTTTCTCCTTTCAGGTTAAATCTATAAATACGGGGGCAGGGTTCATTGTAAAGGGTTGGACATTCTTTGTTTTGCAGGCTCCCTTCTCCTTCTAGAAAAGGAATCTGTGGAGTTCGGGCCTCTATCAAAATTACATTACGTTTCTACCTCTTAGCTACTTTATAATGGATGTATCAATCTACGAGCAATAAAACACATCTATGATTGACTTTAGATCCTCTCTTGTATCTCTTTTCTTTCATCTCATCTCCCATTATATATCGGCTATCGTGCTTGTTTATTAAATGCATTTTGTTAGTTTGTGTCTATTATCAAAATAAGTGTTCATCATTCCTTTGGTGCATCACCTTGTAGTTTAGCTTTGTTTTAATTTATGTATTCCTTCTATCCCTATCTCCTTGGTAAATTTTAGATTAGGATTAAGAATGGACCCTCTGCAAGTTTCTACGTATGCACCTAAATAGAGGAATAAGGAACCAGCCTTCAATCTGGAGAGCTTTCCCATTTTGCAAGGTCCCACACCTTGGGGAAAGTTCAATGTTACGTAATCACACCAAATGAGTCTGCCTTAGAAAAGCATATCCTTTAGAGCTCATTTGGGGGTGTTGTGATTTCGCATTAACAATTACACTGAGGAAGCATGGTCTGGAGAGAAGCCTAATGTTTCTAATTTTGAGTCTTTGGAAGTCCAGCTTGGGCTCATGTTTCAGTGAAAAAGGAATTCCATGCAACTAAAGAGTAAAGAACTCATTTTTGTTGGCCATTGTGAACACATGAAGGCATACCACCTTTTGGATTCTTCTACTTTGGAATTTTTGATGAGACAGATTTTGTTGAGACTCCTGATAAAGATCAACATCTATCTCCAATACTTCCTTCACTGACATGGCTGACATGCTTATTAATGATTATTCTGATGATGCTTCTGAAGAAGAGGTAGCTCCTCAACTCCTCCTTCCACTCCTTCTCGGCACATCAAAAATGACTTCAATCTACTCTGCAGAAAAATGGTAACTTGGTAGGAGATCCGAGTGATCCTCAATGCACAAGATCTGAGACTTTAGGCGATATTGCTTATCGTTGCACTCAGTCTATGCCTTCGGGAATGGCTCTTATAAGTGAAGTTATCTCCTCTGATCTTATTACTTTTTTGAAGCTTGTGGAAACTTTGAATGGGATGAAGCTATGAAAGAAGAATACTCCTCTTTGATGAAAAATAATACATGGGAATTGGTTCCTCTTCCTAAGGGAAGGAAAGTGGTAAAATGTAAATGGGTCTTTAAGACTAAGTATGCAGCTGATGGATCTGTAGAAAATTATAAGGCTCATCTTGTTGCTAAGGGATTTTCTCAAGTCGAAGGGGTGGATTACTTTGAGACTTTTTCTCCTGTAGCAAAGATGGATTCTATTCGCCTTGCTATTTCTCATAGGTGGTCAGTGTATCAGATGGACGTGAAGAGTGCCTTTTTGCATGGTGATCTCCATGAAGAAATTTATATGGAGCAACCCCTTATTTTTGTAGGATTCTTCACTGGTTTGTAGACTTCTTCGTTCTCTGTATGGTCTCAAACAAGCTCCTCGAGCTTGGTATGAGAAAATGGATGAGTTTTTGTTGTCTAATGGTTTTCATCAATGTGAAATTGATCATACTGTATATATTCTGAAACGTGATGATGAATTGTTGATATTGGTTTTATATGTTGATGATCTCATCCTCACTGGCAGCTCAACTTCTATGATTCAGGACATTCAAAACAAATTGAGTGCGAACTTCGACATGAAAAATTTGGGATTGTTGCACTATTTCCTTGGTCTTCAAGTTTATCAGTCTTCTGAAGGCATATCTATTGGATCAGAGGAAGTATGCTTCGATTTATTGCTAGAAGTTCCACATGGTTGACTACAAGCCATCTCCCACTCCATTTCAGTTAGGTATTGAATTGATTGTTAATTGCAAGTCTAACCTTGTTGATGCCTCTTTGTATAGACAATTAGTTGGGAGTCTTTTGTATCTGACACATACTCATCCCGATATCACCTTTTTTGTTAACCTTGTGTCTCATTTTTCACATGAGAGTCACTATAAAGCCGCAAAGAGAATTTTGAGATATATAAAAGGGACATTGAATTTTGGCATACATTATTCACCAGAGGGAAATTTTGAAATTGAAGGCAATACAAACTCATATTGGGGAGGTTGTCGAGACACACGACATTCTACTTCTAGTTTATTTTTTCACCTTGGATCTGGTCCAGTAGCATGGGCATGTAAAAAATAGAATGCAGTTGCTTTTTCATCCACTAACACTGAGTAGAGAGGTGTAGTAAAAGTAGATCAGGAAGTTCTTTGTCTTCACCAAATACTTGATGAGTTTGGATTTCCACAAGAATATCCTTCTATTATATGGTGTGATAATCAGAGTGTTATTTAAATTGCACGTAATCCTATTGAACATTAGCATACAAAACACATTGAAATTCATATGCACTTCATCAAGAAATTGATTCAAGATGATGTTGTTGACTTGAATTTTGTATCTACAACTGATCAGATAGTGAATATCTTCACTAAGCCACTTGCTTCTCCTCGATATCTTCTTCTATGAGTAAAGCTTGGAGTCAAGAAAGTTTTACTCAAGGGGAATTCAGCATGAAGTCCCTTATTTCTTCTTTTCTCTTGTTTGTATCAGTACCTTATTTGGCATAATAGCCAAGACCCTTTCTTTCTGCTCCCTTGCATTCACTTATGGGAGGGTGTTGGTGTAAACATGTTCACACTTGTCTTTGTGAACTAGTTATTTTACACCTAAATAAGCTCATTTGTGGAGCATAGGTTATTTTTTATTTTTTTATTTTATTTGTGGGATATTATTTGTCTCCCGTAACTTATTGGAGTTGTTGAGCTATTGACTCCACTCCTTGATTTATGGAGATGTTTTAATCTCCTTTTTTAGTGTTTCCTTCCTATTATTTGGGTAAGGATTAGTCTTGTAAAACACTATATATTGTGTGTTCTCGGATGTGAAACACATAGAAAGTTTGAATAATATTTCTTTTGGATTTTCTTCTACAACTTGCATTCATTTTGAAGTTGTGTACTTGGATTTCTTGCAAAGATCTAGTGTTGCTCCCTTCAAAAGGTGGTTATTGATGCACTATTTAGGAAGGATGAGTCCATAGAAGTAGTTTTATGTGTCATCTCTATAATAAAGGTAGATTCGATGGATCAAGCAAGGGGATAATGGAATAAAAATGCAAATACCCACACTCTCATTCAAAATCTCCAGCAAGTATCAACCATATCCAAAAAGATTATATGGAAGGGTGATACATTTTGAGTACAAGGACAAGTTATATTTTGTGTCGAATGTTGGCCATTATGCGGTTGTGTTTTCATTGATGTCAACCCCAATTAATAGAAAATAGTGGGATGGTTCTATATGGGTCTCCATGTGATGTTATTTAGATTTCAAACAAGAAGGTTGATTGGTAGTGTCAAGTTTTTGTGCATTCAACAGTGTTCTCGTGCATGGTTGAGTATGTTGAGTCATAGTATGAGGTCTCCCAAGCTGGTTGGAGTGTTTCATGAGGTCATACATGGTCCATATGATGTATAATGAGTTTCTATAGGTTTTCATGAGGTCATCATGGCCATTTCATGGTCCAATCAGTCATTCCATGCTTGTTTCTAGCCCTGGAGCATGTAAAATTAAGTGCATGAAAGAGATTTGGACCAAATATTTATTTTTCCAAGCATGGTGGTAGAATGGTGGCAGTTTACCTGATTTTTTGGTAAGTTTCATGTTATTACTCGGTGGTTTTCTGCATTTATGAGGTCTTTGGAAAGCAAGTAGTTGATAACATGCGGTTTTGGCATAGGTAAGTTATTGTGGGTAGAGATTTACATGCATATCGAAGTTATATGGTTAGTTTTAGTATCTATATAATATTTTAGTGGTGCTTCATGACAAGTTTCAGGTCATTCTAAAGAAGGAATTGCAAGTTATGTAAGTTTTGGCAAAATCGGGTAAGTAAAGCAGCGTGATTTTCAAGTAAAGATGGACCTTCTAATGCTCGTTGTGAATTGTATGCTTTACATGGGGACCTAATATCTTTGTAATATATTATTAGTTATATTATGAATCTTTCACAAAATAAATTTGGTGGTTTAACCATCACATTTTTATGAATGATTGTTAAGAAGATAAAGTGGTTTGAAACCCTAGTTAAACCCTAGCTAGAAGAAACTTACTTAGAAAAGTGAGTATATTGAGCTGTTTAAATTTCTAGTGAAAAATTTAAGATTGTAACATGCATAGGACTCCTTAATATTTCCAAAAGGTATGGTAGAGGTCATGGTGATGAGTGGGCCCCACTCAAATAGGTCGTTTCTCGAAGAAGAGTGTTTTGGGACAAGGTTGTCCAAAGGAGTAACATGCTAAATTGACATTGTGGAATGTATGTGAGTTTATATTTATTTCCAAAGATGTTTCAGGAAATTTTCATGCAATTACATGGTCAAATGAGCTCCATTCAGGTTGATTGGTCAAAGGGAAATTTTGAGGCCATAAAAAGCAGTGTTTAGTAAAGTGAGCATATCTAGAGCTACATGTGGATTTTGAAGATGATTCAAGTTGTGTTGGAAAGAGGATTCATATATATTTACATTTTTATGAGTTTTGTATAATTATTATGATATTTCATGTGGTTTATAGGTCAATATTTGGACAAGAATCATTTTGTTTGTGCGGGACGGGATGTGATCTCTTTGGAAGTTTTGAGATGTTTGAAGCAAGATATGGATTATGTGATGATTTATGTCACCTGTAATTTTAATAGTGATTAATTTTTCATCAAATTAATCCATTTAGAGGTATTTAATGTTCCTATAAAAAAATTATCATCTAATCTTTGAAAACATCTTTTTTGGCAGTTAGATTTAGTGAAGACAAAAGTGGTTGTGGTTTGAGCAAGTTGATTGTTTCAAGGATTATAACTTGATTAGAAGTTTTCTAAGGGTTTTTAATTTCCATAAAGTGGTCACATAGAATTTTTTTGTTGATTTTAAGTTATTTTTTGGCATAGTGAATTTTCCGGGGTCCGAAAGGTGTAGGAAAAAAGCAATTTTGAGAACAAAGAGTACTAGGACCATTAAATAAAATAATTTGATTGGTTGAGCTAAATTATGACCATTTATGAATGTTAAATGTTATTTTATTAATTTTTAATGATTTATGGGTCATAAATAAGTATGGTTTTGTTGTTAGGGTATATTTTATCTTTGTGCCCATAAGGATTTGATCGAGCGTGAAAATTTGATTTTGGTTAGGTGACCTACTTGGTCGCTTTTGAATTTTATGATAAAGTTATGGGATATTTTTAAAGATACGTTTGTTGAAAAAAGGTTTATGGCATACCTCCTTTGGGTTGGATGAAAGAAAAAGGTATAAAAGTGATGTTTTGGGTTCATTTTTGAACTAGTTCTCTCGGAGGGAAGAAGTGTGACCTAGAGGAGAGTTTTTGAAGGTATAAGAGCATGTTTTTAAGTTTTAGGAAGAGAATAATAGTTTGAGGAATGATTGATATCATGTGTGCAAAATATTAGAGCCAAAGAAAGATCAAGAAGAAGAAGATAGAGCAAGTTTGATGCCCTAGGGTTTGAGCTAGGGTTTGTGAGTTGAATATGTGATCTCCATCAGTTGTGGCAGCAGAAATATCAGAGATAAAACATCTAAATGTGGCTGAGTTTTTTCCTGGTCCTCCTGGGGGTTGTAGCATCCTTTTCAAATGGGTGCTTCACTAAATTAGGGGTTGGTGCTCCTTGTAGGGTTGGTGCTCTACTAAACTAGGGGTTGGTGCTCCTTGTGGGGTTGGTGCCTCACTAAATCAGGGGTTGGCATTCCTTTTGAATTTGGTGCTTCACTTAAAAAAATTATTTGTATAATATAAGAAAAAAATTAGTGGGTTTTCTTCCCCATGAGGGTTTCCCACTTACATATGGTGTTCTTGTGTTGTGTACTTTGTTTCATGCTCTTGTGATTGATGTTACATATCTAATGCACACATATGGTTATGGATGGTTAATGGATGAATGAATCAATGAATGTATGTGATGGTAAATGAATTGAAAAGTAATTTTAGGACTGATTCACCCCCTCTCAATCCATTATTCTTCCAACAAGAACTCTACACTTAAAACGCCATGTTCTTTCAGAGCTTCATTCTTCTCCACTAGATGGCCATTTTGGGTTCTTGAAAACATATCATAGAGTTAAACAAGAATTCTTTTGGGAGGGTTTGAAATGATATGTTCAAAAAAATTTGACAAAATGTTTGGTATACCAACATAATAAGGGCAAGACCATTAAGACATCGGGTCTCCTACAACCCTTTTCTATTCCTAATGAGAGATGGGAAGAGGTGTATATGGATTTCACCATAGGATTACCTAAATTAGAAGGGAAAAGCATAATCATGATCATATTTTTTGTGTCATGTCTCATCCTTTCATAGCTAGTATGGTTTCTATCTCTTTTATGGATGCAGTTTAAGAACTCCATGACACACCCAAAATTATAGCAAGTGATCATGATCTAATATTTACAAGAAATTTTGGACTGATTTTTTCACTTGTTTGGGTACCCAATTGCCCCAGAATTCATCTTATCACCCCCAGTCAGATGGGAAAATTGAGGTGGTAAACAAATATTTGGAGGGGTATCTTCGATGTTTTACTTCGAATAAACATGCATGTTGGGTGCCTTTGGTTTCCACTTGCATAATGGTGGTATAATACTTCATTTCATACTTCATCTAAAATGTATCTATGTATGGCACTATATGGGTATGATCCTCCATCACTCATCTCTATAGTTAAGCTCAAACTGAGGTGAGACTAATCGAAGATCACATTCAACACCAAAGACGAGGTACTCTCTAGCCTTAGAGATAATTTGGAAATGGCATCGAACTGCATGAAGCAATAGGATGATCAAAACCATAGTGAGTGAAACTTTGAAGTGGGAGACTTTATTTTTGTGTGGTTGAAGCCATATAAGTATTTTTCCTTAAAATAATAGAAAAAGGATGGTAAGTTTGTACCTAAATACAATGTTCCTTATCAAGTTTTGAAAAAAATTGTTAGTGGGGCATATAAATTAGATCTCCCTCAAGGAACTAAAATACATCCAGTCTTCCATGTTTCTTACTTGAAGAAATTAATTGGGAAACATGTTATAACCAAGTCAATTTTACCGAAATAGATGAGGAGATAAGGATCATATTGGAAACTGAAGAGATCCTTCGAGACATGCACCAAAATACCGAGGATCTGTTGTCACCCTCAAAATTCCCCCCTCATTTTTTAAGTCAAATTCAAAAATTTTGAGCTCACACCCTCTAGAAGTGTTCAAGTAAAGTTGGAAGTTTGAAAAGATAGAGAAATTCATGCTTTGAAGTTGTTTAAACTCTCTAGTCTACGTGGTTTGATCAATTTTCCATTTCCCCATCTGGACACATGAAAATTCTATTATAACCTCCATTTGAATGAAATTTCCCATCTTTTCTATGGTCATGGATCATCGAATCTTGTATTGTTCTCAATTCCTTGGTTCGCGAAAGAATTTTGAAAATCGGGTGCGAAATGGTGGAGTTTTCTTCTTCTCTGCATTTTTTCCATAATCGTGAATGACGGGCATTTTCTTCCCCATCAAATTTTGGCTCCATTATCCATGGGTATGTGGACATATCTAATTGGAGGCGGGCTAGCAGAGAAATTTGTGTTTTTGAGCCTTTATGTAAAAAGGGCTAAAATTCATAAAGTGACTCGTAGCCCCAATCATGCTTATGAGGAAAAAGTCAAATGTTGAGCCCGCATCAAAAGAGTCAAAGCGGGAGGTAGATCGGTGGGGAGATTTGAGAATTTGAGCCTTTATCATTAAAGGGGCTTAAAGTTCAAAAGTGACCCGCATCCCGCTAAACACAAAGGTAAAATTCAAATCTTGGGCCCGCCGTTGGAAATTCAAAGCAGGGAAACGGGTTGGTGGAGAAATTTGAGGTTTTGAGCCTTTTGTAAAAAGGGCTAAAAGGCATAAAGTGACCGCAGCCTTCGATCATGCTATAAGGTAGAAAGTCAAACTTTATTCCTACATCAAAGGTCAGCGGTGGGCGAACCGGTGGAGTAATTTGTGTTTTTGAGCCCGCATTGAAAAAAGGTAAAATTATAAAAGTGGCCCGTGACTCTATCTCCACTCAAGTGAGGCCACGTGTCAAGACCATATCAAAAGCGGGTGAGTGGGCCAAAATGTTCCAAAATTTCAAATATCTATAAAGTCACAAAATGTAAAAGGAGTCCTCCATGCCCGCTCTAGTAAATTTCTCCCACGTGGACGACTCTGGTTTAAAGTTTCAAAGGCAAGATGAACGGTTCAAATTCAAAGTTACAAAACGAGTGTAATGGTTGCATTATGAAAAGTCTAGTTTTTTTCTCACCATTGGTGTTTCTTCGCGAATCAAGAATCTGAACAGACACGAATGATTGAAAATAAATTGTAAACCATTTCTTAAAAAGAAGAAGAAGTTGTAACCGTTTCTTGGAGGAGATTTAATGGCTTCTTCACGCCATTGTACAGGGTTGGCAATTGATCTTGTAAACTCACGAGTGCATTGTACTTAGAGAAAGCAAAGGAGATAGCCATTTTCTTCTACTTCCCTCCATTCTCAAATTTCTTCCATTCCCACATTATGTACAACTTCTGTTTAAGCATCAATACAAGAAGAAGGATTTTGTAGCCTTTTTGATGAGGAGATTTTAGAAACTTTGAGTTCACAATCTTATCTCGTCTTGTTGCCATTTGTAGGGTTGTTTCTTCTCATAAATGCATGTGTTAAAATTTCTAACTAATGTGTGCAAGAATCTGATTTTCTACCTACAACATTAGTTCTCCTACCTCTTTTCTCACTCCCTTTCCCACCTTCATAGAAAATTTTCCCCCTTGCAGATAATTGCAAGAATTTTCCACAGGGTCAGTGGAGTGCCCCTGTTGGATCCCCGACTGAAATGCCACCACAGAAATCCACACTTTCTCGCACATGCATACATGACAGCTGCACCGTTAAGTAGAGGGACTTAGATTCCCAGAGCGTTGGCAAGGAATTCAAAAATTTGTCCACCCAAAAAATTCCCTCACCAACAGTTTTATCACCCACCGTGGGGCAAATTTAGTAGCATCTGCACCTGAATGTGACCGCAAGGTTAGAAAATTCAAAATTCAAAAAGAGAAAAATTTCTAGAATTTGAATGGCTATATGAGCCACATGGATTCAAATCATGGCTATTCCAGAAACCCTCTATTGAAAGACCCAAATTTCTCTTCCATATCCAAGAATACGTTGCTTCATATTTGAGGGAAGCTATCTAGCATAATAAACAAAGTGCCAATCACTACTTCATTGCCACGAGAATTCGGACCTTGAAGAAGAACGTGTTGCTGAATTGGAGAGGCAAAGACAAATTCCAGCACCATAAATAAGAGCATAGATTTTCAAGCTGGTGGATAGAAGATTCACCTAAGCAACAAAGACAAGGAGGAAAAATTGATCCCATTTTTGAGGAACTTCAAAGGAGACAAGAGCTACTTGGAATCCAGAGGCTTCCTTTTCAAGCAACTGAGACATGTTGGGAACCTAAGTGTTGCCAATCCTTTAGACGGTGAATTTTCATACATCAACGAGAACCTTGTAGACTTCACTAACATGAAGACCGAAGAAGAAGCTAGAGAAAGAGAGGTGAGAGCCGACGAAGAAATAAGAGCTCAACTCAAAGAAATCGAGAGACTTCAAGCCGAGGCAGACATTTAAAGAGCGGTAGCGAAGCCTGAGCCTTAGCAAGGTTGGAAGCTAGAAACAAAAATAGAATGGGGATTGTGATCATGAGCATGAAAATGATCGTAAGGCCTATAGGCCTAATGTACCATGGGGAGGAAACACTGGTCCATTGTCTCTTTCTCAACCACTCCATGAGCTACCGAGAGGCTCGAGAAAAAACTTCCCAAAATTCAAAGGGGATGGTTCTCAACTCCTGAAGAGCATGTAGCAAAGCATTTATCACTGCTTGCGATGTGTTGGGTGTTGAGGATGAAGATGTGTCATTCGACTCTTTGTGGAGTCACTTCAAGATAAAGTTGTTGAATGGTTCTACATGCTACCACCGAGGTCCATCACCTATTGGGAGGATATAAGAAGTGCATTTGAACACATGTTCAAGAGCACAGAAGATTGTCAAGATATTCTGGTCCAATTGGTACAAATGAAGAAAGAAACCTCCAAGTCAATGAGAGACTTCGTAGCAAGATATAACAGAGTGATAAGAAGAATCCCTGAAGATGTGGTGCCTCCTAAAAATAATTTGAAGAGATTCTTCATCAGCGCCTTGCCATCAGAAGTAGGTTTCTTCCTTAGAAGAACCCAACCAAGAACATTAAGGGAAGCTCAATACCATGTAATAGAAACCGATGATGATCTAATCTTGTTTGGAAAGGTGAAAGGCCCCAATGGAAAGAAAAAGGGTCATAATTCAAACTCTGTCACCACAGATCCGATGTTCCAAAAAATGGCAAATGACTTGGTTGCCTTGAAGAAGAAGTTATCTCAGATCACAATGTGGAATGATTCAAGGAAACCAAACCCTCCAGATAGGCCAAGGATTGCTCCACCTCCTCATCAACTTACTCTTGAAGCACCACCAGTCAATGCCATATGTGACACCAAAGAGTCGAAAGAGGAAGCAGAAATTGATGAAACTGAAGAAGAAAATATAGAAGACTATATAAACTATCTTGAGGTTGAGGAAGTTGATATGCACAATGTCCTAATTGATTACGTTGATGATGAAGATGAGAATGATGAAGAAGCTCCAAGTTTCTCATGTGTTGTTTTCACTCGTGCACAATCTAGGAAAGGTGTTTCATCCTCAACGGCTGTAGTAAAGGATAAGAAGAATAAAGAAGATTCTCCTCCAAAGGTCACACAAAATAAAATCATCAGCAGAGGATCACCATTACCACCTTCTATGGAGTCGGCCAAAGAAAAACCAAACTCATTGGTTGTCAAGGATCATGCTACTATGCCAAGTAAGTCATCTAATTCTTCTCCCAACTCAAAAGTTGCTAAGAACAATTCTCCTTTAAATTTTGTTCTCAAAAAAATCTAAGGTTCAATCAAAAGCTACACCCTCACCCCCTTCCAAGCCAATTGCTACACCCAAAAAGGAGAATTCAACACCCAAAGTAGCAAATCCTCTACCATGTAAATCTTCCTCCATTTCTAGAACCTCTTCCTCGCTCACCATAACCCCATTTGACTTTGTGGAACATGCAAGCAAAACCAAAGTCCAGCTCTCAGAAATAGAATACCTACAAACACACCTTAGCCCAGTTTGACAGGTTCATTAATACAGTTCGTGGTGGTAACCCTGTATCCTCAAGTCCTAATTCTAAAGGCTTACTACCCACACCATCCACACCACCTTCCCAAAACATGCTAGCCCTCAGTGCCTCCAAAACCAACAAGGTTGAACCTTTCTACCTGTCACTCCTCATTAAAGGCTTCCAGCTAAATAATTGTATCATAGATTCCGGAGCCTCAGACAATGTGATGCCAGCCAAAGTTGCAAATGCTCTAGGCCTCACCTTGACCGGGTAAATGGCACCTGCTACTCAATGGAATCCAAACAAGTGCCATTGGTAGGAAGAATCAAAGATGCACAAGTAGCACTAGCTGATTTTCTAGATAAGAAGGTGCTCCTAACCATACTGGTAGCAGACATCCTAGCATAATTTGGTATTTTATTGAGTAGGAGTTTCTGTAGAGACCTAGGTGGAGAGATAAAAAGGGATTGGTCATCTACAACTAGCTTAGTAAAATGCAAGATGAAGAAGTTGCTAGCAATAAGAAAGATGAAGTTCACAAAGATTTAAAGTCGATGATTCGAAAGAAAATATTCTCTTTCAAGATTGTGGGCTAGGAAACTACTTCCTCACATCAAAAAAAGAGGATAACTTTCCACTTCTCATGGAGGAAGAGGAATATCAAATTTGGAAAATGGAATTTGATGGTAGTCATTCCAATGCAGGGCTCGGGAGTTAGTGTAGTATTGTACTCTCCTTCCAATGAGTTGTACCCATTTGCCTACAAGCTGTAATTTGATAATACAAATAACACTACAGAGTATGAAGCACTACTCTTAGGCATGAGTGCAGCAAATGACGTGGGAATCAAGAAACTGAGATTCCGAGGTGATGCAAAGGTTATAGTAAAGTAGGTCTGCCAACAATATTAGGTGAAGAATCCAAGACTCTCAGCATTACAAAAATAGAGTGTGGGATTGCATTGAATCTTTTGATGCATTTTCCATTGAAGCTATTCCAAGGGAGCAGAATGAAAAGGCTGATTCTCTTACAGTGTCAACTTCCCTAGTGACACCTCATCCTTCTTTTGGTAAAGAAAAAGTGACCATTGAAATGGTATTCAAGCCTAGTGTACCAGATAATGCAAATCATTGGCAAGTCTTCAATGATGATAACCAAATTCTATCTTTTTAGAGCAAAGGGATAATTTCAATAATCTCTTCTTTGAATGAGGTGAAAATCCACACCGAGAAGCAAAGTCCCCAAAGAAGGGAAAGAAGGAATTGAAGGGATTGATGATGAGGGAGTAATCAAATTGAAAGGGAACAAAATTCCCAAAGGCCTAGTCTCTTTAGAAGACCTCTTTGACAAACATGACAGATTCATTCAAGAGAAAGAAAAGCAATCTTCTTGGTGCCCAGCTGATTTTGATAAAGAAAACATTGGTACCCTGGAGGAACCAAGGATGGTCAATATTGGAAAATTTTATTCACTGAATAAAAATAAGGTTTGTTGCATTACTCAAGAAATACTTAGATGTCTTGGCCTACTCTTATGATGAACTCAAATCCTTCTATCCAAAAGAAATGCATCATTCAATTCCTTTGAAGCAGGGTGTTAAGCCCTTCAGAAGAAACAAAGGCCGTACAACCCAAAGATTGTTGATACCATCAAGGAGGAGGTAATGAAGATGCTTAATGCAAGGATCATCTTTCCCATCCACCATTCAACGTGGGTGGCTAACATTGTGCCAGTGTGGAAGAAGAATGGTGAAATAAGGATATGTGTAGATTTTCGCAACCTGAACCAAGCATCACTAAAGGACAATTATCCTCTTCCTATCATGGACCATATCCTGCAAGTATTCATTGGATCTAAAATGCTTTCATTACTTGATGGATTCTCATGATATAATCAAATCAAAGTGGCAGAGGAGGACCGCACCAAGATAGCCTTTACAACACCTTGGGGCACTTTTTCCTATAGCAGAATGCCTTTTGGCCTAATCAATGCAGGAGCTACATTCCAAAGGGTGATGGATTTGGCCTTCAAAGATCTAAAGCATTGCATTGTCATATATCTTGATGATCTCATAGTATTTTCAAAGAAGAGGGGAGATCATATCTATCACTTGGAACAGGTACTTGTAAGGTGTAGGAAACATGGCATATCACTAAATCCAAAAAAGTGCATTTTTGGAGTCACAGAAGGAAATTTATTGGGGCACATTGTGAACAAACATGGAGCACACATTGATCCTAAGAGGATTATATCCATTCAAGCATTAGCCCTGCCCACAAGCAAGAAAGGATTTCATTCATTCTTCGGAAAGGTGAAATTTCTTCGTCATTTTGTGCCTGAGTTTGCTGAGTTGATGAAGCACATCACTTCCATGATGAAACCACAAGCAAACTTCAAATGGAACAATGAAGGGAAGGCAGCATTTGAAGAGATCAAGAAATCCATTATCAGGGCTATGAATCTTGTATCTCGGATTTTAACAAAGAATTCATCCTATATTGTTATGCATAAGAACATACACTATTTGTTGTTCTTGTTCAGAAAAATGATGAAGGCGTGGAAGCACCTATTGCTTTCATGAGTTGTCCTTTGAAAAAGCATGAGCTAAAATACATCCAATTGGAGAAGCATGCTTATGTAGTGATCAAGGTTGTAAAAAACTTCAGGTTTTACATCCTCAATTCCCATACAGTGGTGATGGTCCCCGGCAGTGCAATCAAGTCCATCTTGACACAACAGGATCCCAGAGCTAAAAGAGGAAATTGGATTACAAAGACTTAAGAATATGACTTGGAGATTCGAACCTCTAATCTAGTAAGGGGAAATGGCTTGTGTAAGTTGATTGTTGAAGATGAAACACTCAAATTTCAACATGGCAAAGAAAACTGTGCTTTCTCAACTTGTTTAGAAGACAACCCACAGGTTCTCTTTGTCACCACTACTGATGAGTGGTATGTTGATATTGCCTATTACCTAACTTATGGAGAATTCCCTCCCCATCTTGATTACAAGCAAAGGAGAACACTCAAGCTGAAGGCAGCTAAATTTGTAATCTGGAATCATGCGCTTTACAAAAGAGGCTTGGATGGTTGTTTCCTCAGGTGTATAGATAAAGAGCAACAAGAAAAGTTGCTTAAAGCATACCATGACCAAGCATGTGGTGGACATTTTTCAACAATGGTCACTGCACACAAGATCCTCCAAGGAAGGTATTATTGGCCCACCATATTTGCAGACACTCAAGATTGGGTTTCTAAATGCAAAGCATGCCAACAATTCGTTGGAAGACCACAACTCGCTGCATTACCACTCAGGCCTGTGGTTATTGAAGAACCATTTCAATAGTGGGGGCTAGAATTCATTGGTGTTTTGAACCCTCACTCAAGTGCAGGGCACACCTATGTACTCACAAAGAACAGACTACTTCACCAAATGGGTGGAAGCCATTCCGACCAAACAAGCCAACAACAAACAAGTATGCAACTTCATCAAGGAGAATATCATAGTCCATTTTGGAGTGCCATAGAAGATTGTAGCAGATAATGCTACCTATTTCTCTTTAAGAGAGCTGACCAAGTTTTTCTATGGCTACGAAATATCCCTATCTCATTCTTCTGACTACTATCCACAAGGAAACGAATAGGCCGAATCAAGCAACAAGAACATTGTGACCATTTTCCGTAAGCTTGTAAACAAGAATCAAAGGAATTGGCACAAAAGGTTGTATGATGCATTGTGGGCGGATAGGATCACTCCCAAGAAGGCAATAGGTATGTCACCATTCCAACTATTGTATGGAGTCGAAGTAAAAATTCCTCTCACGATTGAGATGCCAGCTCTCAAGCTGCTACAGGAAATAGAAGATGGTTAGTACAAGGATTCCATTGACAAGAGGATCCTCTTTCTTGAGAAGTTGGAAGAAAATAGACTCTAAGTGGTGGATCGCATTAAGGAGCACCAATTGAAAGTAAAGAATATTTTTGATAAGAAGGCCAAGGCAAGAGAATTCAAAGTTGGAGACTTCATCCTGCTATGGGACAAGAGAAGAGAACCAAAAGGCAGCCATGGAAAGTTTGATTCATTATGGCTTGGCCCATTCCAAATTCATGAAGCTTGTGGCAAGAACACTTTTCTTCTCTCATATTTGGATGGAACGCCACTGGAATTACCTCAAAGCAGGAAATACTTGAAATTGTATCATCAGTGAAAGTAGGTTGTCCCCACCTTGTACCATAGGTGATTTTTAGGTGTGTTTCCCTTCTTGTTGTGTGTCATGTGTTTCCTTTTCATCCTTTTCATGTGCATGTGTGTTTCCTTCTTCTTTCTCTCTTGTTATAGGTTGTACATGACTCTATAAGGCCCAATGGATAAGGCACTGGTCAATGAATTATAGGGTCTAGAGATTGAGATTCTGGATTCCCATGTCATGTCTTCACTATGCTCAATCCATGTCATGTCCCCAAGCTAGAGCTAGTTGTTGTCACCCTCAAAATCCCCCCCTCATTTTTAAGTCAAATTCAAAATTTTGAGCTCACGCCCTCTAGAAGTGTTCAAGTAAAGTTGGAAGTCTGAAAAGATAGAGAAATTCATGCTTTGAAGTTGTTTAAACTCTCTAGTTTGCATGGTTTGATCAATTTTCCATTTCCCTGTCTGGACACATGAAAATTCTATTGCAGCCTCCATTTAAATGAAATTTCCCATCTTTTCTATGGTCATGGATCGTCAAATCTTGTATTTTTCTCAATTCCATGGTTCGCGAAAGAATTTTAAAATCGCGCTTTGCATTTTTTCCATGATCGTGAATGACGGGCATTTTCTTCCCTGTCAAATTTTGGCTCCATTATCCACGAGTATGTGCACATATCTAATTGGAGGCGAGCCGACAGAGCAATTTGTGTTTTTGAGCCTTTATGTAAAAAGGTCTAAAAGTCATAAAGTGACCCGCAACCCCGATCATGCTATGAGGTAAAAAGTATAATGTTGAGCCCACATCAAAAGAGTCAAAGCAGGGAGGCGGATTAGTGGGGAGATTTGAGAATTTGAGCCTTTTTCATCAAAGGGTCTTAAATTTCAAACGTGACGCACAACCCCACCAAACACAAAGGAAAAAGTCAAATCTTGGGCCCGTCATTGGAAAGTCAAAGCGGGGAAGTAGGTTGGTGGAGAACTTTGAGGTTTTGAGCCTTTTTGTAAAAAGGGCTAAAAGGCATAAAGTGACCCACAGCCCCGATCATGCTATAAGGGAGAAAGTCAAACATTAAGCCCACATCGAAAGTCAAAGCAAGTGGGTGGATCGGTGAAGCAATTTGTGTTTTTGAGCCCACAAAAGGTAAAATTATAAAAGTGGCCCGTGACTCTATCTCCACTCAACTGAGGCCACATGTCAAGACCATATCAAAAGTGGGTGAGTGGGCCAAAATGTTTCAAAATGCCAAAAATCTATAAAGTCACAAAATGCAAAAGGAATCCTCCACGCCCGCTCCAGTAAATTTCTCCCATATGGACAACTCTGGTTTAAAGTTTCAAAGGAAAGATGAACGGTTCAAATTAAAAGTTACAAAACGAGTGTAATGACTACATTATGAAAATTCTAGGATTTTTTTCTCGTCATTGGCGTTTCTTCACGAATCAAGAATCTAAACAGACGTGAATGATTGAAAAGAAATTGTAAACCGTTTCTTGCTAAAGAAGAAGAATTTGTAACCATTTCTTGGAGGAGATTTAATGGCTTCTTCACACCATTGTATAGGGTTGGCAATTGATCTTGTAAACTCACAAGTGCATTGTACTTAGAGAAAGCAAAGGAGATAGCCATTTTCTTCTACTTCCCTCCATTCTCAAACTTCTTCCATTCCCACATTATGTACAACTTCTGTTTAAGCATCAATACAAGAAGAAGGATTTTGTAGCCTTTTTGATGAGAAGATTTTAGAAACTTTGAGTTCACAATCTTATCTCATCTAGTTGCCATTTGCAGGGTTGTTTCTTCTCATAAATGCATGTGTTAAAGTTTTTAACTAAGGTGTGCAAGAATCTGATTTTCTACTTGTAAAATTAGTTCTCCTACCTCTTTTCCCACTCCCTTTCCCACCTTCATATCAAATTTCCCCCTTACAGAGATATAATCGCAAGCATTTTCCATAGGTCGTGGAGTTCCCTGTTGGATCCCCAGTGAAAGGCCAACAAAGAAATCCACACTTTCTCACGCATGCATACACGGTAGCTGCATCGGTTAAATAGAGGGACTTAGATTCCCAAAGCGTTGGCAAGGAATTCACAAATTTGTCCACCCGAAAATTCCCTCACCAACAGGATCGAATGATTACTAAGTATATGATTAAGTGGAAGAATATGAATAGTAAAGATGCAACATGGGAAGATGAAGCCTTTATGCAGCAACATCGAGGGATGGTCAACATTGGGTATAATTTTGCTTTGAATGGGAGGGGCATGATATTCCCTTATTCATATAGGATATGTAGTGTCAACTTGTGGCTTGCATAATCTCTTTTCTTGTCATATGTCATTTATTAATGCTTGCATATGTTTAGTAGATCATCCTTGGGGTTGGCAATAGTGTAGGAATGTTATATATAGGTAGTAGTAAGGAGTATTTAATCACCATATTGAATACTTGAGTCTTATTGTATGGTTTTGAGGTTTCCCGTTGAAGTGGCTAAGATACTCTACTTGAATATTATGATCATTTACCTACAATTTAGTGTTCTCTTGTTGTTGATATATCTAATTAATTTCTTTACATCAACACATGGCAAGCATATATGGGAAATATATCATAGACAACCTTGTCTTCATATCTCCCTATCAAAAATTTAACTAGACATTATTCCATCACTAGGACTTAGTTTCATTTCTACAACTATGAAAAATTGTAGGGATTAGGATGCATGATCCTCTTTAACCCTAAACTTTCCACCAACTCTTATGCTACTAAGTTTTTGCACTACCACTATCCACTATCAACTTGCAAACCTTTCCTCCTAACTTGCATGCAATTCTAAATGCATTCTTCTTTTATGTTGGGCCAACTTCTTCTTTTGTTGGCTTTAAAAAATCTACTTTTTCATTAGTGATTCTTTCATCTTTGGGTCTTCTTTGTAATCCATTATCACATTAGTTTCTTTGGATTGTGTCATATGTGTACTCACATTATTATGTTCTCTTACACTATCATTTTTGCATACATATGATTGAAATCTCTATGCCCCTTTATGTACACTGTAACATGTGTTGTTTAATATGAGGCTACCTCCACGTCTAAAGAATCTTCTTCCCTTGGATAAATTCCCTCTTTCCTTCTATATGGAGAACTATTAGCTTCATCTTCATGTGCCAAACTTTTTCTACCACACGCCATTTTTGGCCACGTGCTAACTTTCCCTTTCCTCATGTCGCACTTTGTTGTTTTTGTGATAACTTCTCCTCTACCCTTAGTGTATATTGATATTCTTCCTTCATGAATAGCACTTGGGTCATCCTAATATAATCTTAAATTCATATACACAACTCATTCATGTAATAAAAGATATTATTGTTATCATCCTCTACATGACCTAGTGTAATGGTCATTCTATAAAATTCCTCAATATATTCCTTCACATTTAGTTCTCTTTGTCATAAATTTTGTAACTTCTTGAACAAATTGAGTTGGTAATCCACAAGAAATAATTTATCCTTTAGCTTTTCCACTAGTCTTTCTGAATTCTTGATCTTTTGTTTGCCTCTTCATACTCTATCTTTCTCGTACATACTCCCACAAAATAGATGTATGACCCTTTAACTTAGCATAGGAAAAGTTTTGGGATCTTTCATATCTTCATACTCAAAATATTTATTGACCTCCATTATCCAATGAATGAGATCTCTCCGGTTTCAAACTTATAGATTAACTCGGGGTACCCAACCTAGGATTACTCCCCATTATTTCAATTACACCTATGATTTTTTTCACGCCCATTGGCTTGTTCTTCTTGTATTTTTCTTTTGTAACTTGTCCCCTTGGTCCCACGGATGTTGTTTCATCTTCATTATTTCCTTCTAATAAAACATATTTTTGTTGCAAAGTATCCATATCCACCAAACAAGCATGCATACTTCTCATCAATTTTGCCAAGTCATCAAGTCTTTCACCTCGCTCTACTCAATCTATCCCTTTATTCCTTATTTTATGTGTCATTATTAGTTCCTCAAAATCAAGATATCCACAATCTCCACGAACTTCACACCTTCTACCAAACAATTTCCTTGTTGGAAGATGTACCAAATGATTTCCTATCCACACTCCAAAATGTGGAAAATATACTAATGGCATGCGTCGACTTGTAAGGAAGTAAAACCTTCTCTCGATACTAAAATGAACTAGATATGGTCAAGGAACCCAATTAAGAACAACCTTCGACCATACCACCCTTTAGATTTAACGTGTAGGACATGTTATCCATTTTTTCCCCTGGGAAAAAAGGGTAACGAGGTAAATTGGACCTAGGGACCTGTAAAAGGCTTCACAAAGAAACTCTAGGACATAACAATTAAAAACCATGTTTCAAAGCATTCTGCAACGACTTCAAATAATTTATAAGAAATTCAGAATAATTTTCGTCTTATGGGTTTTGAGGGATCTTTGAGTTCACTTAAGATGAAAATTGGCCCTGGCAGACCCACTTCCAGTCAACACGGGAAAAAAATTATCAAAATTGATAAATCATGTTTAGGGGTCTTACTATGCTTCCATGATCCTCTGGTTTCAAGAGAAATCCCAAGGAAGTCAAATTTAGGCTAGAATCCATTTTGAAAGGCCTAAATGGCATTGAGTTACAAAATAACTCACTGAGCTACTCAGTGCACAACTCGGAGAGCTAATGTGAGTGTAAGAGGTCATCGGGTGTAGGATATCTCATTCGAGTTATTTTGAGCATGATAAGCCATCGTATCATGAATGGGCCATAGGTATCGGCGGGTCAATTAAGCTTGGTTGGGCTCATCACATCAGCTCGGCATTTATTTACAAGGAGGATCGATATTAGATGGAAGGAGTCATGTTTGGGTGCAAGTTTAATGGTTGAGGCATTTGGCATGACTTGTAGGATAGATCATGGAAGAACTCGGTAGGATAGAGGGGTAAATGTTAGGTTATGCATATAAAGAGCTCGATTGAGCTTAGCAAAGTGGCAATCTCGGGTTATTCAAAGGGTCGAGCTTTGTATGGGGTCAAGAAATGTGAATGAGTTGGAGGGAATATGTTGAATGTTGATCCAAGAAGCCAAGTCATGGGGTGTCACGGGCGCGAGCGGTGAAGACATTAGATAGGGTGACTCAAAGGTTTGCTCAGGGACTCGCATGAGAGATAGCCCAAGTTGGAAGGCTAGCGAGGTATTCGACAAAGGCACGTAGGGCCTAAGCTCAACCATGGGAAAAGTGGCTCACAAGAGTGTTAGTGAACTCTAGGCATGTGGAGGTTGGCTTGGCACTAAGGAGCTTGATGAAGAAATGGGCAAGCGAGACATAGCGGGTTTGAGCTTGACAAGTAGAGCAATGGTAAGATAAAGATCAACTCGAAAGGTGGCTCACTATGGAAGGGTTGTAGGAAAGGGGGACCACATAGTTGGGTGGATGGAGGAGCTCGGTGTGGCAGGTTTCAATGGCCCGGGAAGGGCCTAGTAGAAGCCAAATCGGAAATGAGTAAGGATCAAGCTCAAGGGCCAATCGGGCCATTTTTAGAACTTAGCATAGGAACGAGTGTAGCAAATGGTGGAGTCATTGCAGTCGAATTTTAGAAGTAGTCCGAGTTCGGACTTTTGAGGATCATTGATTGAGAGAATTCGATGGGCCATTCATTGCAATGCAATAGGAAGAGATCAACTTCTAAACTCTGAAATTCAAATTTTTGGAGTCGGCGAGTTTGGAGATTGGCGAGGTGATTTCGTACTAAAACAATCTCGACTTCCGAAACTCTGAAGTCTGAATTTCAGACTTTGGGTTTCGTAGTTCTATGGCACATCGGATATTTGGGAGTGGTCGAGGACCATTCGTTTCGGCTCCGATGTCTAAAGTGGATCAGGTCGGCGTGGAGTTTGAGGTGTGTTCACTAAGTAACCTACCGAGTTGGCGGGGTAGTTGGAAGCAACGTGCAAATAGGTGAGGTCAATGTTTTTGGGGTTTCACCGAAGGAGAAACGATTCGGTAGGTGCACGTGGTGAGGCACTCCCGAGATGATCGCGGTAATGTCAAGGCAGAGTTGGTGGTTGTTAATATAAAGTGAGCCAATGGGTGACAAGGTGACTCGGCTATATAAAACACAACACGCACGCGGTGGTTAAATGCCAAGGCGCTCGGTGGGGGTAATACAACGGGGTCGGTGAAAACGTGGCGGGGATCCCAATGCATTAGCGGTAAATGTGGAGCTCGCCCAACAAGCCATGTGGGCTCGGTGAAATGTAACGCAAATGCGGGAGGTGGCTCAAAACTTGAAGTGGGTAAGTTTGAACCCGTCATGCAATGCAAGCAAAGAGCTCGCCAACCATCTCATTGAGTTGGGTGACAAGTTGGTTGGCGAGTTGACTACCCAAATAGCCCAAGAAGCCCCAAAATGCATTTTTCACCCACGGGTCCCATCATGGACCAAGGAAAACCTTCAAAGAACTTTTAAATATTATTTTTAATTAAATGGAGGGGAATTCAAATTTTTAATTAAATGGAGGGGAATTCAAATTTTTAAATTTATGAAGGTATGGAGGGGAGTTTTGGGGTATAAATGATGATGCAAGCAAGCATGGAGTGCTCTAGGTCAAGCATGGGCAGTTACAAGGAGACCATACTTGCTACTGTTATGCCTAGATTTTAGGATTTCTTCTTTCCTTCTCCCCTTAGCTCAGATTTTCTATAAATGTAAAGGAATGCAAAATTACAAGGAGTTAGACAATTTTTCCAAGCTTCCCCTCTTCTTCTCAAGCTAAGTTGTTGTGAATTTAGAGGCTTTCAAGCCTTCCTTCCAAAAAAATTTAATGGCAACTTTTGTTTCTTCTTGTTGTAATGATGCATTGTGCATGTCCTTGGAGTAATAGGATGATGTTTTATGATTAATTATCTATCCTTGCATCATTTTTTTTTCATTTTCCTCTCTTCATGTTTGCAGGTATATTATACAACCCTTTGTTTCCATTGCGAGTTGTGGGAGTTTTGTGCTTATCGGGAATGGAAAATACTTGTATTATGGTTTGTGATACTTAGTTTATCCTTTCTATGATCATCCTTCTTCATTGGCAGGCTGGGAATTTGTCTAGCAACCCTTTTTCTTGGTGCATCACCACTTCTAATGTAGGTTTTATTTTATGGAATCTCTCAACATGTCCCCTTGGAATGTTAACATAGGTTTAGTTATTATTTCTTCTTGTATTAGCAGTAGTGTAGTGATAGGTTTAGGAAGAGGAAGTCGGCCTTCTTCGGAGGTCCACCTCAAGCCCACAAGTCCCACGACTTGAGAGGTGGTACCCATGTTACACAATCACACCGAATGCCCCATTCACATTCTAGCAATTTGGGGGTGATGTGATTTGGTGATAACATGACACATACAAGATATGTAATAGAAAACATTGTGTGTGTGTATATATTAATGATTCACAAGAGTAACATCACACACATACATAGAATTATAACCAATCATACAATCTCAAAGCAATCTATTAAGAGATACATACAATCATATCTAGGCAATTACCCCAATAGAGAATCGATGTTGTCTTATGGTGTCCGATAATTTCCACATCAACAATTACCAACTCCCATCCCAATTGTTGTATTGGTGATCACCTTGATGATGAAATCATATTGGATAAGTTTGAAAGCGTTGGTTTCATAATTAATACGTTGTTTTTCCAAAATTATATAAAACAATCACCAATTCTTATCTCCCCCATCACTAAAATAACTATGTAAGGCACATGGGTTTGTTTATAAGGCACGCACACCCAAATTAACCATAAAACTCACAAAGGTAATATCTAAAAAACCCATACGAAATAATTCACCTTGATCTTAAAGTTGTATAGGATTACAAATCTTCATCTACAGCTTTATGTGACATCAATAGGCCTTTGTGGCATTCATTAGACCTTTGTGGTATTAGTAGACCTTCATGGAATTGGTTATACCTTCATGACATCAGTTATACCTTTTCAATAGTGGTTATAACTTTTTGGCATTGGTTAAACCTTCATGTTAAATAAATGTAAAATACAATAATTTACTCTAACTAGTTTTGGTTGATATAGGATTTTATGTGAACCTAGATGATTTTGCATCACTTTCTATGTCTAATTATATGATTTCTACACTTCTCAACATCCCCATCTTGTATTTAAACAGACATTATATGGAAACCCTTATAATCGACTTGCAATTCACCGGTGAAAATAGTTATTTCTAGTTCTAACAAATAACAACCATCTAGATATGAAACTAAAAACTAATGACAATTATATGTGTTGGCAATATGCTAAAACCATTACATGTGGTTTCAATTTGTAGGAATATTTTTCATGTTGATAAATGCTCTTCCTCCTAACCAATCAATCAGCATGCATCCAATAATAGAGTATTTGCAACACACCTAACCACTAGTCCATCATACCAATCATATGCTAACATCCCTTCCAAAATAGTTGTTTATTCCTTGACAACCCTCTTAATGATTTCATTTCCACATATTTCTATAGATATTGTTGGGTGCATCTCCAAATATAAATAGTTTTGATATAGAAGGCATTTTATAGATGGAAATAACCATTTGGGAATAACAAGAAACCTTTGATATCAATAAAACATTGTGTAGTGATAATAACCCCATTGTTTCATAGTAGTAGCATTTAAAAACATTAATTGTATAGGGGTTTATGCCACTCACTATTTTCATCAAGTCAAACAAAATAAAATCCTACAAGATCAATCAACCAATAGATGTTTATATCTAGATCTTCATCTTATATTTACCCATTTCATTTTAACAAGTCATACAATAGAACCAACAATATTTAAGCACGAAACAACAATAGTACCATAAACATATATTAAAAAAGATATAGTTTAGGGTTGAATAATGAGATTTTAGAGTCATTACCCCCTGACTTAAGGTGTTGCATGTCCACGTGCAATATAAATTTTATTATTGGTCATAATGGCCCATACATATTTCACAAATGGCTCTAAAAACACATGATTATGTATTGGGATCAAATAGGTTAGCATAGTAGTCTTGGAATCATTCTATCTTGCCCCACTTGTTTGTCTTTTTATATGCATTTACTTAAACATTTCCTCTCTAATCCAAAATAGGGTACCACAACAATGGGAAATAGAACTAGATGCCAATCCATCAGGAACTCCTCTTAATAGGTTAGGGTTCCATTTTGTATCATGGTCAATATCAATATTTTGCAAATAAGAGTCACAAAGTTGATTTTTACCTTCATACATTTTGGAATATAGATTTGAAAATTGAACAATAAAATGAAAAATTCTTTCCAATTGGAATTTATGTCATTATTCTTGTAGTTATATGGCATAAACCTTGGTGTTCAACAAGAAATCATGTTCATTGATAATGAGCAGTTGTGTTTTATTTTAAGCTTTAAGTTCTAAAATTGTGTCTTCCTTTTCTTTCAATTCTTCTACAACCTACATCTCCTCCTTCAAATTTGTATTCAAGGCCTTATTTTTTCTCTCCCAATTTTATAATTCTCCTTTCTTTTTCATGTTATGTGAGGCACAATTTATCCTTCAACCAATGAATTCCTAAGTTAATTGTGACAATGACATGTAGCTATGTAATTGGTCCTACAACAATTGGAGAACTTGAAAGATATCTACCACATAAATATTATTCCCTAGCTTGGCATGGATTATTATGATACTTCTACAGTAATTTGAGGTTTTGTAATGAATTTCTTCAATAGAAAATGTTGTTTCGCACCAATGACATGGATTATTATAGATAGATCTATAGTTAATTTTTGCAGACCATAGGCCCTTCATCAAACTTTTTTTCATACCCATGACTATATAATAATGTCCATAGATTTTCACTATTAGAATTTTTTTGGATAGAGGGTAAATTTAAGGGTTTTGAAAGGACCCACATCCTTGTACATCTTTGAGGATTTTTGAGAGGATCCACAACCTTTGTTACAATGATGGGAACCAACACGAGGAACCCGAATAAAGCACCTTTGAATGGATATGGTGAAGTAGCATCCAAGGAAAGTGAAGCAATCTCAGTGAATCTAGAATGAGAATACGGTGACCCTCACGAGTGAATTGGTACCCCGAGTGAAGAAACAATGATGTAGCATCCGCAACGAGTGAAGCAATCTCTAGAGTGAAGCAATCTCTAGAGTGCGGCGACCACAACGAGTGAAGCGGTGCCCTAAGCGAAGAAATAACCTTCATGCTACAACAATAGCGAGTGAAGAAACCAACATGTTACACCTACAATGAGAAGAGAAACCGCATCTATTGGCGAAACCACCTCAGAGAGGATTGTTCCTCAAGGGGATTTGAACATGGGTGGGAAAGCACACAACCATGTGACTTGACCACACCAATCCCACCCCATTGGCAAAACTTTGGATGGTAAATGATTTTATTATACCATAGCTATGAAGCTGGAGTGGTGGCAGAGCACCTTATCTAAGTGGGACATGGGCGTGGGCTCGGGTCCTTAATGTCCATCGAGTGATCCACATTCGGAGCTCCCCGTTATGTTCTGCTTGGTCCATATGGATAATTTCAACCCCTACCTCAAGGTGTCCTCATGGTCACTTCTTGAAAGCATACAATGAACTCAATGGGAATGGAACTTGGTTTGATGATTACAAACTACTTGTAACTCACCAATAGCCCAAGACCTTGAGTTCAAAAAATTTGGATGATAAACACTTTTATTATACCAGAGTTATGAACTAGAGTGGTGGAGGAGTACCTTCTCTAAGTGGGACATGGGGGTGGGCTTGGGTCCTTAATTTCCACCAAGTGAACCATGTTCGAGAAAACCCCGCTATGTTTTGATTGGTCCATATGGATAAGTTTGAACCTTACCCCAAGGTGTCCCTATGGCCACTTATTGAAAACATCTAATGAACTCAATGGGAATGGAACTTGGGTTGATGGTTACAAACTACTTGTAAATCACCAATAGCCCAAGACCTTGAGTTCTTCACTATTAGAATTTTATGATATAGTTTTTGAACAATTATTTTCCTATGAGTGTAAGTCACTAGTACATTCAAGCTGACTTTTTGTTGTTTAACAATCAAATGCACATAAAAGTGGTAAAATGAAATTTGCCACTTAAATATTGATAGTGGATTAACAACCAAACACGCCGACTAAATAAATTATATTATTGTTTTGTAGTATATTTTTTGAAACGTGAAAATTGCCTAAGCTTGGCCATGCTTATGTGTTGTGTAGTTTGGATACTTTAGATGCATCAAAAATGTAAAGAAAACATATTTTCCGAATTCCATAAAGGTGGTCATTATTATTTAGTTCAGCAATTTCTTCCTTGACATCTCAGATTGAAGCAAACATTACAAGAGAAAATTGAGGGAGTTGTCATTCAACCTAAAAAGACCCACAATGTGCTCTAGTTGCCTAATACCATAGAACACAATATACATTACTAGTATTGTGAATGGTATTTTTCTTTGGAGCAACTCCTCCAATAATTGAATTCATGCATCATGTATTGTGGGTGGCATACAAAAAGGTTGGGTATCACCTTGTTAATGGTGTAAATGGCATCAACCGAGCAAGTAGCTTCTCTAGGTCTTAAAACTCCAAGACCACTTATCGGACTCAATTTTAAATATTATATTTTGTGTCAACAAGAATATCCAAATAAAATAAGTATCACATAATTTATTATAGATAATATTGTGATTTCTTTTATTTTTGTATGGGAAACAATTTTACATAGCACCTATGCTCCATGTTTGAATGGAGTAAAAATGTAGTTAAATATAATTGTTGAGTAAGCATATATCTAGATTGAAGCCTTCCTTTTGCTAAGCAACAACGACTAGGGGATATCCAATCCATCAAAGTCACCCAAAGAACAATCGTGGCCCTATCTAATTGACCAACCACTAGAGAACAATCAATTAGTGGTCAATTTACCATGCTTGAACAAAAGTTGAGGGGTGACTCCAGGAAGATTGTGCTTTCCCTTTAGCCAACATGAATAACGAGACTCTTCCAATTCAAGAAAAGCTATGTCGGGGATCTAGAAGGATTTTTACCTTGGTGGATGGTCTAACAAGCCATCATCCTCACCATTGGACTAAAAACATTTCAATAATATCATGATTTTTAGAATTTGATAACTCACAAAATGCAAGTCCTACAAATAAACAAATTTTAACAATGTGCTTAGGGCATTATTCACAATGTTCAAATAATGTTATTCTCATAACATATGGTTATGGATGATTTTGTTTAAACATCGAATGAACCCGGACCAATATTGTTAGATGTGGTATAGTGATGCAAGGGATATATTATGTCTTGAACATGTTCTTGGTTGGGATGTACTTATACTTACTTGTGATGTACTATCTTATTCTCCAATTATATGCTTATTACTTTCCAAACTATCCCCTTCTCTCGAGGATCATAATCTCACATACACTCATTCACTCCTTGTCTATACTCAAGCCAATGATATATCTATGCTTCCCTTAATAGACTTGTCCTTGTATAAGCAACTCTATGGATGAAGAAAGCATGTAGAAGTTCCCTGTAGAATTGATCCTATGTTCCATGTTCTAACCTATCTGCATCCCTTCCAAGGTTCCACTCTATTTTCTGAGACCATCAAATCCTTTTCTTTTACACTCTACCTTGAATTCTTTCCTTTAAATACCCTTACTCTACTAGCTAGTCAAATTAGGATTTCAATGGCCAATAGGCCAAAAATTGCAACTAGGGTATTTTATCATTCTCAATATGGTTTAACACATTCATTCTAACTCATACAAGGTGATTAGATCAAATCTCTCACATGCTTGTTTCTCAATATAGAATTCATCCCAAGTCTAATGAGGTTCAGCCTATCAACATGCTCAAATACTTGATATAGGGTTCTGAGTCACCCTCAACACTTCTAGGACATTTCTTCTATTTTCTACCAAGGTGTTTTTACCCTTAGTTCAATTATACACGTGCATTTTACATTAGTTCACTCTTTAAGTCTTTGTTCTTTGTTGACTACTCGCTATTCACTGTGTTTCTCTTACGGCCTGCATAATTTCTATCATCGAGATCTTCAACCATACAAATTCATTTCACCTAAAACTTCGAGGATATTATCTACTTGTCAAGGCATAGATATATTAAAAATTTGAGAGAATATCGCCAATCCAATAAAAAGATAATGGATGGCCTAGTTTGGACCCGAGAGTAAAGATTTGTAGCTACAGACAGTGCTATCAGGTTTCAAGACTTACAAAAATTCTTTTACCTCCCTCCAGCTTACCATATCTTGACAGATCTCTAAAAATGCTTTTAAGGACGACTATCAAATTTCTGAGCTCGGCCAGGAACAGGGTTTGCAATGCAGAGTCTATGAAATACAAACAAAACACACATATTTGACACCCAAAAAATGCCTGCAACATCATCCCAACATCTCTATTATTCATTGTCTACCTTTGTTACATGTTCTTCATGGTCTCCCATGACTGATCCCTCAAATCACTCACTCTTAATTTCTTAATTAATCTAGCTAGTTGTTAAATCTAGCTCCTAGATGAGCTCAACACATATTCCAATCTTGTAATTGGTTGAAACAACATTCCAAGACTTCCTCCATTCATTTCAAGTCCTTCTTTTACTCATATGACATTAAATATGGTCTTGTTTGGGTATAGAGACAACTGATGCCATCTTTTGACTCTTACTTACACCTAACTCTCTTTTTACAAGCATCTCCATTATCTTTACACTCACATTTACATTTGACTCAATCAAGCAAATCATTCATCCATATGACTTGGATTTTATAAAATGAACTAAATAAACTTGAAAGCCCCTAAGAAACTCTAACCCTCTTATACTCCTGCATCATATAGGAAGCATTAAAAAAAAAAAAAAAGTTTGCATCTTACCAATGGCAATAGTAGTTGCATTTTCTATTTTATATGATTTATTTGTTTGTATTGTACATTCAAGTGATAAGTGTAACCCTAACTACAATAATTGCATTCCTTTATTATCTTATATGAATTTTCTTTTTAAGTATGCATTATAGTGCAACTACTTGTAATAATATTTTTGTTTTTATTGATCGACATGGGGTTTTTTTTTTTTTAGGGTACACACTATAACCATTTGGGACACAATTGGGGTCCTAATCCTCATTCTAATTCATCTTATCACCCATAAACACATAGCTACCACAACCCTTGTAGTTACATTAGTACATTTTTTACTATCATAAATTAAAAGTTCGAGTTGCTAATCACTTTGTATAAATATACTTTTACGAAATGAAGCTTCTTTGCTTGCATTTGGAATTCGTTCCTTGTTAATGGTTGTATTTATATTGGTGTACTTTCTCTCGCAGTGCATTAAATTCATGTTTGTTTGTTTATACATTTGCCTTGCATATCATTTTCATTTTTTTCTATCGTTGTACTGAGAGGAGCTCTAGTTTTTAACAACACTATAAAGTAGAAAATATTGCTTACAAAAGAGATATCTAGAATAAAATCTCTGAAATATTTGAAGCTCAAATATGGTTTCAAATAGAATTCTTCTACTCAAAATACTTTGAACAATGCTAAAATATAAATTATCTTGTAGGAAAGTTTTGTACAAGGTGTGGCTTATTTTTGAAATGTGTTATATTGATTTTACACTATTTAATTATTAGTTAAAATGATTTTACATTAATTGATTATTACAAAATCTAACAAAGGCATACAAAATAAAATGGAGTTTGATGAGAGACAAGGGTATAAATTGAGAGGAATACGAGAGGAGTATTCTAAATTACCTTTAGTTCAAGGACTTCCCAATCTAATTTTGTTAGTTTGTAATTCGGAATATAATGATAAAATAATGCATCTAGATTATATCATTTTATTATTAATGTTGTCTATTTTTGTGATTTTTAATACATATATTGGCCTCTAAATGGTATGTTGTGTATTTAGAATCATTAATTAAAACTTGAAATTCAAAACATTAATAATTATAGGAGAAAATGTTAATCAAATTTTGAAGGGTCCTCGCAATCCTTGCTCTCCACGACCTCTTCCATATATTTTGCTTCCATAACTTTTCTTTCTTGCTAAATTTACGTTCTAGCAATTTTTCCCTTGGTTCCTTTTCTTCCATACAAAATTCATTTTCTACCAATCTTCCCCATATTCCCAAATTAGACTTTAACTTGTTTCCACCAATCTTGCCCCCTTACCCCTTAAAACTCATTCTAATTGTCTAGATTCAAGCCAATGTTCAAATAAACAAGGTCAAATACTTTGGTTTACGAGTAAACTTGTAAATTTCCTAAGCCCCATCGATTTTCAAGCTAAAAGGAAACAAACCAAATACAAATGGACTCGACCACTTCTTGTCCATTACTAAAAACATAAAAAAGTCGGTATTCACTATTTGCGATCATCCATATTCAAAAATGGATGATTGCAAATAGCTCGATACCACTCTCAAAGCGCACAACATATTCCATATCCTATAAACATAGCTTCAATAACTAGATACCATAAACATAGATTTGATAACCAAGAAGGCTATCTCTGATATTGAGAACAGAGTACCCTTGATCAAAGGATTACACTCACAATTTTTCATCACACACTAAAAACTCTTAGCAATTATCTCAAGGCGCGACATACTTAAGACTCCGGCTTCATAAACTCTTACTTCCTAATTATCTAATGTAGTGAATGAATCTTAATCTCATTTTTATAGGAGAATGAGAGGCTTTTCACCGTAAAACCTAGAGAGCAAGAACCTCGGTTACCAAAATATTCCCACTAAGAGATAGTGGAAGACAACAATGATGAGTACATGCCACTCATCTTGACGCCTTTAGAAAGTGGGGAGGTCCACCATGCTTCAATGTGACATAAAGTATGTCACGTCAAAACTTTATTTGATTCCAAGGACTACTAAGGCATATGACAACAACCATGTCATCATATCTTTTTCTTTTTAAGATTCATAAGGACTATAATGGACCATTGGACTATTGTTCATATCAAAATCTAATGAGGATGATGAGATGTATCTTTCAACAGCATACAAGTCTCTTTGATTTCGTTCCCACCACCATCTTGATGTGTTATATCCCATATGACTATCCCATTTTAGCCGTCTGGTAGGATAGAGGTAAAGGTTTGGAATGGTCGAGTATTCTTCTTTGGAGCTTGAGGAGGAATATTTGCATAATGGAAAATATAAGTCTTTTTCCACAACTGATATTCAGGATTTTGCTGATGATGAGCGACACCACCTTGTTGAATTGTGAAATAGCATTCCTTCACATACCATGGTATCTTGCATTGAATTATAATATTCTGACAATATCATGATGCATTTACAACAAAGGATCATCAGATAAATTTGTAGGCATATATTTAGCAAGAAAGTATTTAAAGTAGTTTGGAATAATTCGAGCTCTAGGCACTGGGCCATCTATTTCAAGCATCCTCTTGTAGGGGATGTTCTTCTGGCCACATTCTTGAAAGCTCAAATCTCCACATGGTATCTGGAATAGGAATTAATTGTCTAAGTCTAATTCCCATTATTGGAGGTTCTAGACACTCTGGTTCAACAAATTTGTAATGTCTTCATGGCCATTTTACATTGCATACCATTAAAGGATCTGGTGTCATATGATATGGAACATTTATGTCTTTTGGATCAATAAATCTGATAAATTGTTCAGTCATAACAGATGATGTGAGAAAAATAATTCTTTGATCCAAAAGATTTTGTTGAGCTTCATAAGACATTCTTTTGTCATTTTCTTTAAGCACTTGAATGGCTCTTTCCCTAGTAGCACCGCTCCAAATGGTATGAACAAACTCAGTAGAAACCTGAGTGTAATTTATAGATTTTGAATGATTTAATTCTCTGCTGGAAAATTCAGCTAAAGAATTATCTTTACCTTTATTATACTCGACTTCAAAGTTGTAATTGTCAAACCACATTCCCCATCTCTGCAATTTGTTGAAGGAAATCTTATCAGAGGGGTCACCCTTATTTAGTTGAGCCTTGAAATCCTTAAGGCCGAGATCTCAAAATGAAATGTTCTGCTTGCAGGAAGAATAAGAAAGCTTTAATAGCCTTCTTTGCTGCTAAAATTTCTTTATGGGCTAAATGATATTTTATCTCTGATCCTTGGAAAGATCTAGATGCATATCTGGAAACCTTTTCCTTTCCATCGTCGAGTCTTTCTTTTAATACAACACCCCAAAATTCTTCATTGGCATTAGTTTCAACAATCTTTTGTCTGTTTCTTGGTAAGGACATGTCGAAAGATTTTAAACCTACTTTTTTATTCTTTTTACAGCCCAAGTCATTTCGGACATCAAATTTGAAGCATTCTTTCTTAATCTTTTATTAAGAAGAATTCTATCAACAATAATGTCTTTGTAGAATCTTGCAACATAATTTATACATCCAAGAAATCTTTGCAACTCGCAATGTATAAGTGATTTGATCGGGAAGATATTAGATCTTTGAAATAATATGGGATTGCATCTCAAATGAAACATCATTTACAATAATCCCTGGAAATTTATTTCATCTTTAAATACCTCCATTTTTGTTGGAGATAGACACAAACCATTTTGGTAAACTATATCATAGAATTTCTAGAGATGCTCAATATGTTCCTTAGGAGACTTGAAAAAATTAATATGTCATCTATGTATACAATCAAGAAATCGACAACTCACCAAAGATATTGTCCATGGCTTTTTGGAAAATTGATGGAGTTGTCTTTAGGCCAAATGGAAGTACATTCCATTCATATTGTCCACCACGTACAAAAAATGTTGTTTTGTAACAACCCTTATGATTCAATAAGATTTTCCAAAAACCGCTTTTGAGATCAAATTCATTGTAGACCTTTGACCCTTTGATTATGGTCAAGAGATCATCTTTTGCTGGAATTGGATGTTGTATTGATTGGACATATTTGTTCAATGGTTTATAGTCAACTACAAGCCTTTTATTATGTTTGAGCTACTCACTTCTCTTATTAGCATAGAATGTTGCACAAGCCCAGTGAGAATTAGATTGTTGAATAAAAACATCTTGAAGTAGTTTCTTTATTTCTTCTTGGCATTCTTTTCGGTCTTCTGGTATCATTCCTTTGTTATGAGCTTTGAATTTTGGGATGATATTGTTTCCATTAACATCCTTAGCAAATTGTAAATCAAGTGAACATAAATGTTTTTTCTATTTATAAAAGCATGGGGATTTTCAGAACACATATCCATTTTTATCTTTTCTATTATATCATCAATGTTTCCTTTACAAAGAGCTATTGATTTATGAATCCATTCATGATTAGATTCTTTCTTTTGGTCAGGTAAAGGAATGATAGTTCGAATGAGTATTTTCTTGGGATCTGGACATCATGATTAAATAAAGATATAAAATCTTTATTTAGACTGAAGGTTCCACATTGTTAAAGAGTATCTACTCCTAGCAGACAATCATAGGAGAGCATGTCATGTTGATAAAACTACAATGTTCTTTGGTAACCTTCTATTTGAACTAGGACATAGGTTGTATACCTAGATATGACTTTTTATCAAAGTTTATTTTGAGGTAGGTTTTTGTCCAAAAATCTGGAGGAATAGCTCTAGTCCTAAGCAGACTTATATCCACACCAGTATCTATCATTGCATCTATGGAGTATGGCTTGATATTTGGAATGTAGATACTGATTGAGATAAAAGGATTTTGAGCACCTTTGATAGTACATACCTCGGTGTTGATTTCTTAAGTTTGTACTTCTTGTTATGCTTCTTGATGTAGAATTTCTTGAATTGATTCTTCTAGGAATTTTTTTGTTTCTTTCGTCTCCTTCTGGTCCAAAGCTTCTTCTTCAAGTAGTTTTTATATTCTTATGTGGCTTTTTCTATGACCTTTTGGAGAAACTCTTATATTCCTTCGCCGCATTTCTCTAAATACCGGTTTAGAAAAAACAAATTATGATTATGGATCAACTTAAAATAGTTCTTCAATGCCTTCTTCCGAGAAATAAGAAAGGGAGATTCCTTTTAGAAAATTATTTCCTCTTCCACGTATGCGACCTCTTATCATGGTTTTCGTTGACGGACTTGTCTCTATATAACAGGCTAGAAGATTGAGAAGATGCTCTAGAGTTGTGTTATTGATTGCTTAACTTTTTCTTTTCTTCTTCTCTTTGTTGTGCATCCAATTTTGCATGGAGGTGGGCATGATATATGTCTTCTTGTTCTCAAAATTTTTGAAACAAATATTTTTTTTTAGCAGTGTCCCAAGGGGGACAACTTTCATACTCACTTTGTCTCTGCTCAAGTTGTTTCTTCAAAACCTCAGTAGATGGTGGGAAAAAGGGTGTGGAAAGATGGCAATCATGTTCGAATGATGGAAATGAATCATATCCTGATTTTGTGTTATCAAAATCTAATTCTAACTGTTCAACAATATTAATATGCATGGCTTCAAACGATGCATAAGATATATCTCGAGTCGGGAACTAGACAATATTCCGATCATTTATGCATTTAGATTCTAGCATATTGATCTGTCTTTGCTTTGTCAGTATCCTTCTTAGGAAACTCATTAGCATAATGTTTTCCTTTACAGATGAAACATGTACGCACAAATTTCTTTTTCTTACCAAAATATTTCTTCTTCCTGAAATATGTCTTTCTACTGGGAGGATATTTAGAGGAAAATATTTTCTTGAAATATTTCTTATTTGATTTGTACCTACCCTTCCCCTTTGAAAAAGATGAACAATCTTTACAAGGTTTTCTCTTGTGGTGAGAAGTATGAGAGGGCTTACACCCAAATGGATCATTATCCATTATTTGACATAGTTTAGCTCCTAAAGCCTTCTGAGCCTTTACAACTTCCTTTTTGTCTTATTTTTCTTGACAGAGACGAGCATTCGTCTCATCAATTATTTGATTAATGGCTCCAAAGCTTAGTTGTTCTGGAGGCCTTCCATGTATAGCTTTCTTATATTCAATAGCAAAGTATGCTAGGAAAGGATTCAATATACCTAAGCTTCATTGTAGGATCATTTATATTTCTTGAATTATAGTATAACCTTTGCATATAACACTGATATTCTTTTATCCTACTCATATCACATATTCTTGCTTTGAGAAACAGAGTAGTATTCTTATACTTATCATTATCCACAATGCCTAAGAATTCAAAGCAATAAGAGTAGCTAAAAGTGCAGTAGTACCTCCATTAAGTATTGCTTCTTGTTGTGGGTTAGAATCCCACCATTCTCTTGCAATGCCAACAAATCCATTGGCGATAGTTTCAGCAATAGTTCTAGGGTCTTCGACACAAGAGTAATTGAGTATTGGACCATCCTAGCATTTTATGAATCATTTCCTTGATCTATGATGGAATAGAACAATCCAACTTATACCAATTTGTTTGCAAGCGCCGAGTCCTTATCGTATGTAGTGGTTCGGTGGAAGAGAGGCTCCAATTGACTCATCAACAAGAACTATAATTTCTCCCTCTTCGAAGCAATAGAAGTCATACCAATAATATTGCTTCATGGTAAAGTAGCCTTATGTTTCCCTTGAGAATCAGCTAATTTAGTAACATGTCCACATAATTTTTTAGACCAATCTAGAACAATTTCTTCAGGTTTCTTTGTATTTTCAATTATTTGTTCTACCTGAGGAACAATCTTTGGGATTGGCTTGACTAATTCCTGGACATGATCTATTTTTGGTTGACTTCTACAAAGACTCATGTAATTGGTGCAGAGCTATTTTGCAGAAGCTTATGACCGGCTCCAATCTTTAAGGATATTTCATTTTTGTATGATCGGTTTGGTTGACAAGGGGTTGAATAATATTTGCAACTTCATTTGACACGGCTATAGGAATCTCAAGACAAACTAACACATACTTAGATACAAATTCAAGACTTTTATCAAAATTTTGTACAAAGGACAAAGAATCAACTTTGGTATTTAACAAATGAATGGCAAATTGCAAATCACCTTTCTGGTGTAATTCTATGGCTTTAAGATTTTTTCCATTTCAACTAGCAGGATTCTTGGTTCTTGAGCCTATCATAGATTGTTTTAACATCTTTGTTAGTCCGGCCAAAGCATCTTGGAAGATTCTGAAGGATCAACTTGTCATCTCATGTTCTTTGATATCGAAAATAGCTTTCTGCTTTTTATCTAAGGAGATAATCTCACTACTTTCTAAAGGAGGTAGACTGGAAGGACTCTGTATAGGGATTTCTATTTGTTTAGAGGCCATACGATTGTGGGTCCATTCGAAGGATCATATTTGTTTAATAATATGTTCACAATCTTTACACCAAAGATAATCAGTGTTTGGGTCATGGATCAGACTATTATGGCTACAAACATAGATTTGTTTTGTCTTTATTATTAGAGGGCTTAAGCTGCAGAGAAATATGAGATATCAAATACGGAGGGACTAGATCTGGATGAAGCAATGAGAGACCTTTTAGATCTGAAAGACGAAGTTATATCTAACTTAAATTCATGGACTGTTGTAGCATTTTCAAGCTTAGGTTGATATTTATCTATTGCCTTTTTGAGAGGGTCCATTCCTTTGAGACTTTGATTTGAGACCAGGATATCATTTTTGGTTCTATTTTATGGCTTTCTAAACTAACAAGACTCACCACGCTACGTCCTTTGGTTATGCCATGTTTTACTACGGAGACATGGTATTTATCAAACGATAAATGACCTTATAATGAATGGCTAAGGGACAGGATCCAGAATTCATATGCAAACCAAAAGTGGTAAGGTACAAATGGAGAACTTGCTTAAGCGAGATCTTTATGCAAAGCTAATGAGAATAATAGGAAAGACTTCAAAAGATAGGGCCATTATGTAAACGAATCTGGATAGCAACTAGCAAAAAAACTTTAAAACTATCAAAGTGGAGATCCGTCAAACAACATAAAACTGCGGCATTAAGACCTCGACGAAACAAAGGAGTAATTCATATTTGTACACAACCAATATGGGCAAACTTGAAAGTATTCGCTTCTTCGGGGCTTTAGTATCTACATAACCTATTAATGGGATATCATATGTGAATTACCGACTCGTCGTGTCTTGGTGTAGTAGTTGATTTTAAATTAGAAAGCAGAAAACTTATCATATACTTCATTATAGAGAATTTTGGGTAACTTCCATGCCGAAGGGAATTAGACTCTTCTTGCACATCTATTGCAAATAAACTTACTAGATCTTGTTCAACTTCTTCGCCTTGCATCTAAGTGTGGTCTTTAAGCTCCATTGTTAGTGCTTTCGGCAAAGATTCAACATGTCTTATGATATAGGCCTCAACAAAACTACGCTCAACCGACAACTTACAAAGGAGGCTCGCCTCTTTGCCCAACTTACGATGTATGAACCAGATTCACAAATGAAAACTCAAATACACAAACATTCACAGAGAAAGAGAGCTGAAGCAAAATAGCAAGATCTTTTATTGACCAACTAGATGCATTACAAGAACATCACTCGATACCACTCTCAAAGCGCACAACTTATTCCATATACTATAAACATAGCTTCAATAACCTTTGAGATGCCAATATTGATATTGAAATGCATGCAAGTGAAACTCCATTGAGCTGTATCGATATTTTTTTCAAGCTAGATGATCCTACTCTCCAAATAATCTTAGAGATGCCAATATTGTTATCAAAACACATGGAAGAGACTCCATTGAGTTGTATCGGTGGACCTTGAAACAGGCCTTGTTTTTTATGTTGAGATGGAATATGTACAAAACATATGACGTGCAAGAGATTCAAGCCCTCTTCAAAGGTTTACACATGTTTATAAACGAATAAAGTAACACATCGTAAGCATTAGAGTTATCGTGAATCTCAATAAACACTAAAGATCATAAACAATGCCACCCCTCTAATTATAATCATAATAAGAACCATAATTAGAAACATAATTTTGGTGCCATCAATTCTTGTGATCTCGTTTGCTATACCCTTCACATTAAATGAGGCAAAGCTTGAAAATCGAAGTGCTAAACAGGAGTGTATCATGTTAAACTGCCATCACATCGAGAATAATGATTCACTGTTTTCTTGCAGTCTTGCAACTGGGAGGATATCAGGTCTGTAGAGAAGCCGATAATTTGGAACACTTTCTAGTCTGTTTTCACAAATACCGTGTCAAGGCATCATCATAGCTGTTTTGCAGACTGATGGCATCCAGAAACCCCACTCCGATTGCCGAATTTAGGACATTAAATTGATGCATTAATCATAAAGTAACAACCTCTTAAACTTATGGTCTTTGTCAAACTTCAGACATTAATTTGCAGCTTGCAGCTACCAACAGAAGGTGATACAACCCAAATGCATCACTTTGTTACTCTAGTTTGGTCTATCCACTCTTCTTTTGGTTCTGCTCTGTCAAGGGTTTCTTAGAATCTTCAGCAATTAGTCAAGATCAATAGTACGAACTGTATTGCTTGTAGCCTCGATTATTGAGCTCTGCATTTTGTATGACTTCACTGAAATCATGAATCTATTTAGTTTAGAATTGTACTAGTAGATCCCATGTTCACCGCTTGGCTATATACTCAGGTTATTCACATTCTAGTTTACCGGACATTGCTGCAAACATGTAATACTATGTCTAATACGAGATTAGAAAAGCCTTGGCTAAACTAATCTTACCACACTTCAATGCATCACTAAACAAAGAGAAAACAGCACATACCCATAACCGGCTGACTTTAACTACATAAGAAATCCATATATGTCAGAATTACAAATTGAGAAGGGTACAGTATTCACCAATGTTCTTTCGAAACATCTGGCTCATTGAATCCAGAAGTTAAATGACATTTTGGCCCAATTGTGAATTGAAATGGGAAATTATTCAAGTACTAGCCGTATCTGCAGTTTTTTCTGATTCTAATAAGTAATACATAACAGCTACTTCCCAGTAATTTTTCATGTAACGACAGTTGCAAACGCGCCATACTGAACAAAAATAATAGAAGACCACTTAAATGTATTAAGAACTAGTCATATTGACTTGAGCAAACCTTGATTCATTCCATGAAAAAATAATGAAAAAATATTTAATCTGAATCAGTTGATTTTAGAACTAAGGTAAAACCAATTTACAATAACAGATCTTGAAACAAATAGACCTCAAGATTCCACAATCCATAATGTTAACAACAAAGTTTTCCCAAAACATTGTGTAGGAATATAGACAATCGATGTTTCAAACCACACTTTGTGGTCCATCGTCATAGGGAGCCCTAGTCTGTAATATAATCATTCAATCCTGATGATGGACCTCAAAATGTGGTCCAAAGCATCTATTTTCTATATTCCTAAGCATTTTTTTCAGAAAAGATTATAATTAATAAATAACTATCTAAACACAGTAAACAAATCTTCAAAAAAATTATCTAAAAATCAAGTGTGCCTTCTTGGCATTATAAATCCACATCTTGTCCCTCACATTTGATTAAATGCTCACTTTAAAGGTCAAAATTTCATTCCCATTAGTTCTATTAGTCAATAACATTCTCTCTTGTACAAAATAGAAAATCTCAATGGAATAAACCTCACAAATTGGTGACATTCTTCCTGAACAATAGAAAAGGAGGTAACTATAAAATCACTAACTCGATTGAAAAAGGATGCATTTTCTGGACTGAAACCATGTGATAGCATTCACATCTTATATCCTCGGCTGAGACTCGAAAGCTTAACATCTTAATCTCTATAACAACATTCAAATACTACGTGTGAACAAATTCATAGAGAGGAAGCAAGCAATTGTGATGACACATATTTCATAGCATAGAAAATATACAAAGCAAGATAGCTGTTTAATATGCAGATGTAAACATATAATTCCCAGAAAATAGGAATGCTGAAATTAAGCAACGGGCGATTCCCAGAAATAGGAATTTACCAAGGCTTATAAGTTTTTGCCCAGTAAAGCAAATCTTACTAGGCATGCTAACAGTCTATTCTCTCAAAGCGTGCCTATTAATATTGATAAAGGAGCTGAGAACTTCCAATGACAGGGCAGAAATGGAAGTTCCAGAAGTCCTCGTATGGCTTACATGAAACACAAAGCACTCTTATTTTCTATCAAATCAGAATTTCCAAGTCAGAGTGTGCTCGAACAGTTTCTCTAGCACAAGCTGAAGGTTATAAATAAAAGCCTTACAGATACTTAGCCATTTGAACTCCATAATGTCTATTTAAAAGGATATTTCCAGATTTGGCCAGACAAATTGCATATTTAGATTTTGTACATATCCAATTTACAAGAACCAACATGATGCCAGTGCTACAGCACAAAAGTCAAATCTCTGATTGTTTGGACATCAAATCTATGTCCACTGTTGTTCCTGGATATCTATGAAAAATAAACATGCAAGGCAAGCAGTTTCAACACGTATCATATTCCTTGAACTGACACATGTTGACAATTTGTTCCAGTGATCGAATTGATCCTTGCGAACTTGCCAAGCATTAACTTCAAATTCATAAATGCCAATAAAATCAGGTCTTCAAAAGCCAGCATCCAAACTCGAGATTCACTGTCTCTTTTCCATATCGAAGGAAAGACCCTCCATGCCTTTCAATGTAGCTTCATAATTCCTAGAACTTGGCACAATCCTACCAGAACCTGATCGCTTGGGTTCTACAGGACTCACTTCAGCTCCACGTGGACGAGAGGATGAATCAGCCTCGGACACAACTGCTTGCCTGCTGCTTGAAACCACTACTCGTCTTGATGTGCTACCACCTTGAGTTTGACCCATAAGCAAAGACATATGGCCACGCTCTGGCCTCTCTGTGCGCCCACTTATCTGCAAGTCCAAATTCCATGATAGTTTTTAGCTAATATGCCAGTCCACTAAGAAGCAAAACACCAGATTAACTCTCTACCATTTAATTTTAAAGAATACATAAAATGAAATTCGGCAGATGGTAACTCCCAATTTAAACATTTTGGCATTTACCAGTTTTCATAGTTCTGAACCCCAAACATTGTTCAAACCACCCCAGCAGGAGGAATGAGTTCCCTCAAGGATGAGAATAAAATGATGGTAATGAATATTTATTTGGGGAAAAAAATTCTATGGAACTATAGCATTATGAAATATTTGCAATGTATCCTAAAAGTTTTAACAGCCGATATTGAAGAATCCCACAGCTAGTAGAAAATTGCCCACAAAGCTCCAAAGTATGGTTCAAAAACTCAGTCTCAGTAAAAATTTGGCAGCCCAAAAAATTGACTAAAAAACTCAGACTCAGCAAAAATCTCAGGGTCAGTTCTTGGGAAATAAAACAAATGTATAAATTCACAAAATATACTTAAATGCATGTAACATACTTGTAGAAAGCATAAGAAATTAATTTAGAGAATGCATAAGTCTATTTTCTATTAGATTTAAACAAAAAAGAGTACAATGCACATAATATCACAGCATCTGAAAAAATTGTTTAAAAATCCTTCAAATCTGATGATGATCAATTCAAGTTCATGGAATCTGAAAAAGGTTGAAAATGTTAGCAGGCTTCTGCAGAGCTGAAAATATCAAAAATAGTGATTTTTGCATGTGAGCTGTGTTCCAAGTTCCAACAGTAAATCCCTGGGAGTTTAGCAATGAAGGTACAGGTTCAAGTCATGGCCCGACTCCCCAAAGCTGACAACCCCGCCCGTTACCATAGGAAGGTTAAAAACAAATTGAACAGAAGTGAAGAAAAAAATTGGGAAAACTATTTCTGGCAGAATTTTCTGTACAGACGAGTTTCCAAAAGTTTTTGGGCGAGTAATCACTATAAACTCAGCTGCCAAGTTTCAGGCAAGTACTAGAGATTCACACCAAATACAAGCCGAGTCTATTGATAACAAATAAAAACTCTGAGCATTTGTATACTTCTTAATTTTATATCTCCTCAACAAATCAATATACCATAAGTCCATTGCAAATATCCCTATGTATAACATAACCAGTTGAATACATTAAAAGGAAGTCCTCGGTGACCAACTGTCCAGAAGTACATTTTGCTCAAAATCTTATAACAACAAATGCCAGAGTAACAAATAATTTTCAAGTATCGACACTGTCAAATTCAACATTGCTTGATATAGCATTTGTTACCCTTGTTATGAAAATTAACACTAGAGACATCAAACTGTTTGCATATTAGCATTTGATTAATATTCACCAAGATCATCAAACCATGATGTCAGTGAGATTAAGTAGTGTGTAATCTTAAACAGTTTTTCTTTTGGAAAATTCCTAGACAGACACACTCCCCTGTGGCTTGCAGACAGCAAAGCATGGCAACATAGGCATGAAGTGAGTTTTGTATTTAGTAGCACACTGTCAACCATAAATCAGGGTATACACTCAACCATGCAGGTAGACTGTAGAATGCTGTAGTTATAAAATATGAATGGCTTAGTGGTTTGCATACTAAAAATGTCATGCTTCTTGTGATGATTTATAAGATTCAAATCAGTATGTCCACACAGAATCAGACAATACCTGCTACACTTGTATGTACAGTGCGCATCAATTATTAATATTCAAAGTGGTAGCAACCCCTGTGGCTTGCAGACAGCAGAGCATGGCAACATAGGCATGAAGTGAGTTTTGTATTTTACTATTTAGTAGCAAACTGTCAATTGTAAAACAGGGCATACACTCAACCATGCAGGTAGAATGCTGTAGTTATAAAATATGAATGGCTTAGTAGTGTGCATACTAAAATTGTCATGCTTCTTGTGATGATTTATAAGATTCAATCAGTATGTCCACACAGAATCAGACAATACCTGATATGCTTGTATTTATAATGCACATCAATTACTAATATTCAAAGTGGTAGCGACCCATGCCAGCATAATACTGTCAAAAAGTACCTTGAACGTTCTTCATTCATTATTAACTAAAACTAAGCATATACACATTCTCTCTATATCTATTAAGTATGGACATATACAATGAATCAATTAGACTTCAATCCACAATTTTCCCCCCATTACATAAATTTGCAATAGCTTTACTAGGCCTGAATTTCGGGATGCCATGCCACTTGACAGGCTGGGTTATAGCCATCGAGTAAGGGCAAGACATTCTCTGGCCATATAGTTTGACTGCCAGTTACAGTCAGACGTCCAGCCCGACAAGCCTTCGCTTTTCTTTGACAAGTTGGCTTTGACTTCAAAATTTGAAGCTTGCTCGCAACTCCTGTTGACAGGGTACAGTGTATCTATCAATGTGCATTTAAAACCCTACTGAATCGAATACACTCAGAAGAATAAACTACAAAAGTATAGCATTGAAATGAGATAAAAGAGAGAGTGTTGCAGCTATATCAATGATGCTTTAATGAAATTACAGCTTCATCATTGAGATAATTGGTTGGGACTGAGACACAGGCTACTTCTCAATCTTCTCTCTTCTATAAATCAAGAAGGAAATGATTCCCTTTTAAGCACCTATCAGACTTTCAGACACCTGTTTTAAGTATCCTGACAATAACAACTTAAGATTACGTAACATAAAAGATTAAAATAATTATGGGAAAGATATTGTGCCTTGCAAAAATTAGTGCCACTTACAAATCATGTTAAAGAATTCACTTTCGTAACATTGACAATGTCTGGTTTCCTAAGTATCCTACTCAAGATGGTGGAGGTATTATCCTCTATGACTCTAATGCCAGTCCTAACTTCTACCTACCAGGGGTCTGGCGGTACCTTTAATTGTCAAGATGGTTGATTCTAATACAGACTGGTCTTATATGTATCACCACAGAAACATGTACAATAAAGCACCTTCAATTAAATGAAAAATTTTACAGGTGGTGTGCTATCTTGCTGAAAATCTTAAACGAGCAAGTATAGAAACAAAACTACCTCTCTTACTCCCCCACAAATATTTAATGGCATCCAAAGATGCTCTAACCATACTTTATATTATTCTGCGTGCATGTCCAACATCCCTCAACTCTGAATATCCGTCTGGTTTTTACTCCCTTTAATAATATGCATTGCTCGTGCCTGCATTGAACATCCAGTTGATTTCTGCAATAAAAAGCTAATAATAATGATCGAACATTCTAGTTAGCCATCGTTTGGTCTAATAGTTTGATATGTTCACATATAAGCCCTTTGTCATGTCAATAACAAAGTCACGGGACACTGATTGGCTACCTAAATCACATATATGGAAACAAATGTGTTCAATCCTCTGAAAATCAGCCTTCAACACAATTTAGCAGTAGACAGTTAATGTTTACTAATAGACTGGCAATTCCAGTGACTGGCAAGCATTTTCTTCATTTTTTCAGCTGCGTCGTCAGGTTTTTAGGGGTTTGAATCTTTTAATGTCATTTTTATTTTCTTGTTTGTTATTTTTATTCTACAAGCCATACGACCTGTAGAGAAAATGCAAAAAAATGTCTGCTGATTTTCCCCAAACATTACACTAAAAATAAACTCAAAAACATTACCCAAAAATTGTGAAAAGAGAGACAGCATTGTTGTCTAAAATCACTGCAAAGATATCAGAAGCAAGATGCAATGCATATGTGGGGGAAGGTGTGCATGAGGAAATCGACAGGCTAAAAATATCAACATTGGATATCCTGTTGATTTCTGCAATAAAAAGCTAATAAAAATGATCAAACCATAGTTCGGCAGGGATGCCCCCAATTTTGACACGTTCGGGACGTCCCGGACGTCCTGGGGACATGGGGGAAATGTTTCCCCACGTTTCCCACTGTGTTTTTTGTTGGGAAATGTCCTGGGGACGTCTGAAGATGTTGGGAACGTGGGAGGACGTCCAGACGTCCCCCATGTGGTCTGCCGCTTTTTCAACAAAAAAACATAAAAACAACACTTTAAACTATTTTTTTAATTGTAAATCACTTATAATATAAAAACAGCATTACTAACCTAACCCTAACCCTAAAAGTGCAATTTTATGTTATAAATTTACATTATGGGCTCATTTCATATTCACACCAAGCAAGAGCAAGAGCAAGAGTGAGAGCAAGAGCAAGAGTGAGAGCAAGAGCAAGAGTAAGAGCAAGAGCAAGAGCAAGAGTGAGAGCAAGTTCCACCTTATTTAAATCTCAAATGGTTTTATTTCAGCTTATTTATATAATTTAGTCACTATATCTTTATATTTTAAATATTTATATATTTTTTAATTAGCCATCCCCCGCCGTCCCCAAAATTTAGAATTTTTTTGCCGTCCGAAACCCCGTCCTGCCGTCTCAGGTAACTATGGATCAAACATTCTCGTTAGCCATTGTTTGGTCTAATAGTTTGATATCTTCACATATAAGTCCTTTGTCATGTCGATAACAAACTCACAGACACCGATTGGCTACCTAAAACACATATATGTAAACAAATGTGTTCAATACTCTGAAAATCAGCCTTCGTCAACACAATTTAGCAGTAGACAGTTAATGTTTGCTGATAGACTGGCATTTCCAGTGACTGGCAAGCATTTTCTTCAAATTTCCAGCTTCATCGTCAGGCTTTAGGGGTTTGAATCTTTTAATGTCATTTTTATTTTCTTGTTTGCTATTTTTATTCTGCAAGCCATGAGACCTGTAGAGAAAAATGCAAAAAAATTGTCTGCTGATTTTCCCCAAACATTACACTAAAAATAAACTCAAAAACAATACCCAAAAATTGTGAGAAAAAGAGACAGCATTGTTGTCTAAAATCACTGCAAAGATATCAGAAGCAAGATGCAATGAATATGTTGGGGAAAGATGTGCATGAAGAAATCAACAGGCAAAAATATCAACCTGCAAATTACTGAAGGTTGATGTGACACCAAATCCTCATGCTCCACTAAATTGGCTAAAACAGAAAGAGACAACTACATGGGAGAGTACATGTATCATCTCCTGAGTTTGGGGCAAACTGTAAAGTAACAAATCACATGCATTCACCAATGGCCATGATGTCATGTGTTCTTGGATAATGCGGACTCTTCTTGCTACTAGCCATTATTTTCCTGCCCCAAGTTTTTAAATCAAGTTCAACGTATTTATATTGAACTCCTCTTGCTACTAGCCATTCTTTTCCTGCTGCTATTTTTTTAATCAAGTTTAATGTATTTATATTGATGAAGAAGTTACATCCTTGTAGAATACCCAGGTATTTATCTTGATAATGTCTTTCATTTAAGTCTAGATGCCGGAGAACATCAAAGGGGTTGGATAGCCTGATTTGTATGATCTGTCGGCTCTTAGCTTTTCTTTTGAGTGCATGAACCCTTTGACCCTACGGTCAACTAAGAAAACTTACCCATTTGAAATTATGAATATTTGACAAGAGAAGGATGGGTTCAAGATAAGTGGATAGATGTCTTGATGTCTTGAAACTCAGAACTGAAATATTTATGATGTCCCTTTAGAATGCAAGTTGGCTATAACTTGTCCTCCTCCCAAGTCCCCATGTGACTCTTTGTTGGTTCCTTCATCCATTGTTGGGGCTCCTTCATTTCCAGCTATTAGAAGAGTTTCCCCATGCACTTGTCTTCATTTTTCTCTCCTTTACAGATTCTCCTCCTCATTTCTTAGTTCCTTTGTCTTTTCCTACTCCTGTATTGTGGGAGAGATCCTGGTTAGGTGTCCGAGATCATAGCAAATTCAGCAGTGAAATGGGATGTTTTCATAGCCAATGAGTTGTTCCCATTCAACTACTCCCAATGCTAACGAGATTGTCTATGGCAATGATTATTCAAGATCAATATTTAGTATTTACATAGATTCTTACATGGTTGAGTACTCCAGGCTGCCTATTGAACTCCAATGTTAAAAATAGATTTTCCTATTGCATTTCCTATTTATTACAAAGTAAATTCTTGCCATTATTCACTTGGGAGAAGGCAGGCCTGCAAATCTTGGTACTGTCCTTGGAAGATCCTCCATTAGATTAAAAACTGATGACCACAATTTCATAAATAACCCTAAATTTTCATGAACAAGGGTCCTCTTTGAAGACATGGTCGTTCTCTTGTTTGGAATCTGTATGCAAAAAGTGCCGTGCATATCCTTTTTGGCATCATCAAGGCATGATCTGTAATTTCCTAAGGATACTTACTTATTGGAAATTCAATACAACAATGCTTTTCTGCTACTAATTGAATTAACTTCAAACTGCAGTGAAACAGAATGTAGAATAAAGTATTTGGCTTTGATTTTGTTGCTTAAATCAAACGGGAACAGAAACAGCTGAAAGGAAACAAGTAAATCACACAATAACACACAGTACTTTACCCTGGAAACCCCAACTTGCTAGTGTCAACTGATTATCACCTCCTGTCCTTCAACAATTGGGCAGATTAGAAAGAGAAAATAGAGTATGAATTCAGTGATATAATTCTGCTAATTGCACGTCTCTCAACTCTCTACTACCTCTTTCACTTCCTCTGCTAAAAGACAATTGAATACGTGGGTCAATTAACAACATTCGCTCTTTTTCACTTGACGGGTCTTTAACCCATAACACATGCCTCTCATTTATACAAGTGTTGGAGGTTTCCTTTCGAGTATTAATGGACCTCCAACCATCAAGGAACTGAACAGACATCGAATTGCAGCCGTTACTAATATATGCTTGAGCCTTGCACACAAGGTAGATCTCCCACTTGTTCATGAAGGACCATAGGTGTCAGTTTGCGACTGCCAGCATCATATGCAAAAATGCCAATAGCTAAAAGACTGCTAGTGTCACATGTGCAACTACCAGTGGCAATCAAATCATGTCACTGGACAAACAAATTCTCCTTTACAGTTCAAAATTTGCTGTCTTACGGATTTGTTTTCAGAGTGATGCTCTTGTAACTTTTTATAGATCAGCATATCTACTGATCCACTTGGTCTCTAATTTTCTTCTACACAGGCTCTCAGAGTTTTGGGTCCCGGGTAGGCACCCGTGAAGTGGCTTATCAAGGCAATTTCTTTTAAATGCTATGGCCTTTGTCCTATTCCATCTGTTGGAAACTACAGTTTTTGTGGTGTCGCCTATCATAGATTAAAGACATTTTATTTCCTTGTTTGGAAAGACAGGCAAATGATTGTTTTTGAGCATGCCAAGGCATGAAGTTGAGCAGATCATCTCTGCAAATCTGTGTGGTTTGTGTGTACAAATCTGAAGATTGGTGATGCTGGTTCTAGGAGGAGGTCATGGTCTCCCCTTGGAAAGGATGGTCACTCCTCGGTTGAGATCTGTTTGTGGAATTTCTATGCTATGGGTGATGGATCTACGGTTGGATAGATAAATGCTTAGATTTTTGCTATTACTTCTTCCCAAAAGTGACAGAATATGAAAGGCTTATTACACGCAATCCTATCTTTTTGAAACGAGTTGAGGGAATAGGCATTATTGGTAGAGAATGAGATAGATTCTGCATCTAAGATTGGTGTGGAAGGTGCTGGTCTGATCAGGAGAGAGGAAGGTGTAGGATTTTGCTTTATGAACTGTAAGAATCATTTGCGAGAAGGGATTAAAGATGTTCTCCAAAAATAACAAAATACCCTTCTAATTATTCAGATAGGAGGACATTTGGCAGACAACCACCGTCTCTTTTTTTGGTCTCCTTGTGCAGCCAACTCTATAAATCTAATGTTTGAAGACATTGGAAAAATTGAGAGGGTTAAACTAATTGCAGAAAAGAGAAAATATATATCTAAGTTTATTTACAGTCATCAGTGGATAAATTGATGAAGCAACATACAGAAAACAATATGCTTGGTCAACCCATACTAACAAGACTCGGACTCATCCCAGATCCGGGAAGATGGAAATGACAAGTCAACTTGGACTTGGATTAGACAAGACACCAAAACATGACAGGAGACTCAAAAAAATGAAAAATCATAAAATATATCGAATTTCACAAGAAAAATAATAATTCCATAATAAATAGGCCTAAGAGATGTCCAAACATATATTAAATCATGCTAACACATACTAAAATATCAAAATGTAATTCAACAGTGCAATTCTTGGAGTGCGATATTCATGGCATGAAAACCATCATGTCACTGGACAAATACCACTCTGCCCACCCCACTCGACCACAAACCCATCCTCCTGTGGCAATGCCGACTCAAGGCAGCAGCTATAAACCCCTTTCCTCCAATTGAAACTCATTCAAAAATTCATTAATCACACTAAAAAAACTGATTATTTCTCTTCACTGATCACAGATCTTACATTGACCTGCTGTATCACCCGAGTGTTTTAAAATGAGGCAAGTCTTCCAAACAAACGAGGACTCGACTCATTTGGTGTCTTCTGGGACTCTAAACCCGCCATTTTCAAAGACTTGGAAGTCCTTCTAGGGTCCAACCTGCCATTACAATTTTTGCCAAAATTTTCAATTCCTTGCAGGTCGAGCTATTTGGATGCAAGGGCAAGTATGATACGAGTATGAAACAACAGAAGAAGACACCCGAAACATGGGAGCACATGGTATAGGACATTTACCAGCAAATTATACAAAAAGTTGAAAAATAATTGTATAGGTAAGGACGCTTGTTCAAGCTGTGCACAAGGAGCAGCATGTATAGGGTCCTGTTTTCATGCTAGGAATCCAGGTACGCCCTGAGAGGGCATAGAACAGGTACATGCCATAATACAGTGGGGATACAGTCCGGATACGCAGAACACTATCCGGGTACATCAGTTGACATACCCAGGTGCTGTTCAGCGTACACTGGGCGTATTTAGGATGAACCTGCAGAAAAAACAAGCAAAAAACATCTTTTTCTTTTCTTCTCCAAAAAAACAAACCTACTATTAAAAAGCAAAAATACAAACTCTAACCCTAAAAACAACACCCAAGCATACCTTGAACATATTCAGGACAAATCCACAGAAAACGTCTTTTTTTTTCTTTTTTTTGGTCAAAAAAGTCAAAACAACTTTTTAAATGCAAAAAAACAAACCGTAACCCTAGAAGACACCACCCAAACTCTCTTTAGACAACAACACAATTACCGTGCACTGCATACTAATCTTCCATTGCACGTTTCCTCTCTCACCTTCATATTTTCAATTGTTTAGAGCTGATTTTACACCACTAAAAGTACGAAGTCGTTCGAGGAGCTTGCAACAAAGAGGCTAGGTGATTCAAGGTAAATTTTTGTGGCTTTATTTTTAGATTTTTTTAGTTTTAAATATTTTGTTGCTTGTCTTCAAAAAATATATTGTTTTAAACATTCTTTCAACCTCTAGCTTTCAACACTTCAATTATGTCTAATTTGTAATATGTTTAATTGTTAACCAGTAGCTACATCAATTCTAGTTCTATGGGCCAAGGGATAACCATCAAACACAATTCATGCTCGTCCCTTTAGGAGAATGTCACACCAATACAACAATTGCCTAGTGGAGAGGACCATGTTTGAATTTTCTTGGTATAAAAACAATTTAAGAGTTCATTCAATCGAGTGAAATTTCATTTATGTAGGGTTGCTAGCCAAAGAATCGGAGTTTGTGAGGGGTAAATGGAAAGGGTCGCTGCCTACAAAGACTCTTGCATACATCAACGAGCAATAAATGTGGATGTTCCATCTACCCTCAAATTGAAGCATCCTTTCGCAAATAAATGATCTAAAGGTTGCAAGCCACCTATTTCTCGATCTACAAATGTCATGACCCCATCACACATGTTTTTGTCATCCCTGCATCCACAACGGTAGATGAATCACCTCTTAGTCGCATGAGAACAAAAGATGTGAGCCCGTTGGTAAGAACATTCAAGAATGAAAACAAAGACATAGCCGACCAGTAAATTGCATGTTTTATTTACATATGTGGCAATCCTTTTATGTTGTTACATCACCATACCGGAAAGATACGGTGAAAGCAACGAATGATGCCCCTAAAGGGTAGACTAGACCAAGGTATGAAAAGGTGCACACTACCTTATTGGCCAAAGAAAGAAAACATGTTAAGGATCAATTGCAACCCATCAAGAATTGATGGGTCCAAACAAAGGTGTCCTACGTTTCCAATGGATGGAAATATATTGCAAATAGGTTGTTGATCAATGTGGTTATAGTGTGCCCTAAAAGGGCACTATATTTTAAGGTAGTTGATTGTGACGAGCATGTGAAGGATTCCCAAATCATTGCGAACATCATTATAAAATCCATTGTGGTAGTGGAGCCTCAAAACATTTTCCAAGTTATAATGTACAACACAAAATTTCAGAGATGCGGATATATTGGTTAAGGAAAGGTACAAGCACATATTTTGGACACCTTGTGTCATTCATTCCCTCAACCTAATACTACAAAAACTAGGCACCATATTTTCTTGGATCAAAAAAATCTATCGGGAGGCAGGTGAGATCCAATGTTCATCAACAACCACCACATGCCCCATGCCATCTTCAAGAGCTTCTTGAAGTTGCAGCTATGAAGGTAAGTATCTTTCTATAATGTTTAATATTGAACAAAGTTTGTAATTTGTCGAATTTAAATTTTGAGTGTTTTACTCGTCTTTAAATTTATTTGTTTTAATTTCCTATAAGGTTGTTGAGACTCGATAAGCCTCGCACACTTGTCTTGAAACGACTTGTGAATGTGAAAGATTAATTAAGCCACATACTTATCAACGTCAAATGGGGTGCATAGAGGCATGCAAACACGGCCACAAAGGTGAAAGAGTTTATCCTCGATGATTGGTGGTGAGATCATGTGGAGTACTTGCTCGATTTACCGAGCCTATCGCAAGTATGCTCACATTTGTTGATATGGACCATCCATGTCTGGGTGAAATTTATGATGGAATCGACTCAATGATTGAATGGACTTAATTGAGTCGATTAAGTCCATCACAAATGACAACGAGAAAAATATTACGAGTTTCTTCAAGTGTAATGTCCCCAAAAGGACATTATTAACCCCCAATTGGATTTTTGGTGAATTCAAACACCAAACGCAACTTATAAAATAGATATCAAATTTTCTAAGATGCAGATCTGAATTTTAATGGGAAAATGCGACTAGGGTTAGGTGAAAAACCTAAATAAGAAAATGCGACTAGGGTCAATAATTTTAATAGCTCTAATACCACCGTAATGTTCCCAAATGGACACTTCTCAACCCTAGATGGATTTCCGCAAATCCCAAATAAAATTGAAAATTAGTAGAAATTATACAAAAATAATTAAGTGCAGATCTGAATTTCTATGGGAAAATGCGACATGGGTTACATGAAAAACCCAAACAAAATAGCCAATAAATTATAACTTCTCCACTCTAATCTGATCTACCAATTTTATAAAGCTAAAATATGGAAGAACATTCTGATTTTGATGCACAAGTCTGAAATTAATTTATTTAAATATGCAGACAAGCTGCCCTAGAACAGATCTAAAAATACTTAAAATTGTCTGCTTGGATTCATAAAAATTAGATTAAGATATAACAATACAAATCAGATCTGAAATACCTCCAAAACAACTCAGATTTGCTAAGAAGTGGGTCGCTCCACCTAGGATAAATAAGAAAAACACTGCTGCAATCATTCCCACAAACCCTTCTGCAAATCTTCTTTATTCACTGCTGAAATAAACTGAAAATCTTTGCAAGCACAATGGAAACCCTTGTGTAGAGAACCTCACAAACTCTTGGAGGGTTTTCGTCCTCAAGAGGGTATTTCTAAGGGGTTTTGTCCTTAGAAATAATTTTGACAAAGCTCAAAGCTTCAGACTAAAAATCAGAAATAAGAAAATGATCAAGTGTGTCTCTACAAACAAGCCCCACTGATTAAATAGAAGAATTGGGCCTTAATGGCCACCTCCAATAGCCAATCATATTTTTCCTCATTAAATGATTTCACCCACTTGCTTTCTCTCCCTAGGCAAGTTGCATTTGCCTAGAATAAATCATTTTGGCCCATATGCTTTTATATTATTTTGTCTTTTCTCCCACTAACCTTCTCACATTAGGCAAGTCACATTTTTCCCTAGGATGGATAACTAATGCCAAATTCTTTTTGCTTTATGTCGTTTTTATTTTCTATTTTTACGTTAATAATAATTTATTGTAAGTGCATATAATATTTTATTTTATTTTATTTTGCACTTTATAGTAAAATATTAAAACTTAAGTCACCCTTATTATTTTCCCTTAGCCGTTGGGTAGACAAAATAGGCTAAGGGTATTCAATTGGGAAGGGGATATTACAATAAGGAAGTGTAGCCATATCTCATTGATAGTTGGAAAAAATGACCACTCGGTTGCATCTTCTTTTTATTCCTTTACTCCAATGAAAGAGTGAGTAAAAGAATTAATAGATCCATAGAATCAACCTCGGAGAACAAAACCACAAAAAGAGTTTATGCCAATGTCAACACACAACAAAGAAATAAGCATACGACAAGAATACATTTTACTTGCAAATACACGTGATGCATGCTACAAGGAGTCCTAGAATATATAGTCGGGATGGTGTATTTTCGCAACAAACTATTGGTTGTAAAACAAACTATTATTAGGATTCTTAAAATCATGCCCATAAGAAAATCTCTACGTGCACTCAAGTTATTAGATAACCAACTTGATAATTAATCCCTACAATTGGAACTCAAACTAGTCTTAGTGTGAAATAAAAATAACAAACAAAAGACCAAGTTTAATGTGAACACGCACCAAGACCCTCCCACAAGAGGAAGTTAGGGAGAGAAACAAATCAAATATGGGTCTCAGCTACTAGGCCTAATAAGGTACCCATGTACAATCAAAGGACTCAATGAATCTCCCACAAGGACAACTTCCTCCACCCCCAACAAGGATCACAACTTAAGGTAGCGAGGTGATGCCAAGAGTTGATAAAGATGTCAAAAAGCTACTCAATGGTAGGCACAAACTCCAGGTTTAACATCTTCATTCAAAACTTGGTTGAATGCAATCTCAATCGTACTTTGGTTATCACGCAAACAATAGTGGGATTATGTTGCGGGAAACCAAACTTGCCTAGCAGCTTGTCGAAGCTAGAGGGCCTCTTGATTGGCCTTAACGGCGCCTTTATATACTGCCTCAGTGGAGGACAATAAAAACAATAACCCTAAAAGACACCACCCATACATCTTTTGTCTACTCGACCATTTCTGCTTAGTGAAATTAGGAGACTCGAAGTAGATTGCAAAAGTTACTTGAGGGCATTGTCTTTGGCTTAGGTTTTGGTTTTCCCCTACAAGAGCTAAAGCAACAAGTGCGTGACTATAACCGAGAAGAACATCAAGAGTCAACAATTTGCTTTGTTGTCTAGTTAGTCGTTCACATAAAACCTCAAAAGCAGGCATTTTGAACTAATCACCTCGGGTATCCGTTGTAGAGTAGAAAGTGGAAGCAAAAAAATTAAATTAAAACCTCTTTGTCCTACTTGTATTTTCCACAAATTTTCAATTGTGATCAAATAGACTTAAATTTGGCAAGGAATTTTTCAATTGTGGGAAAGTCAAAGGGCGAGAGCGATTAATTTTGCATCAAGTTAAAAACTCATTTACAATTTATCAAAAGTATCCCAAACTTCTTTTGGGGATTTTGCATTTGTAATGTGGAATAGCAAGTTATATGAAACAGTCGGGCCGATTAGACCAAGGGTTTCATCCTATTTACAAACATAAACATATTTGTCTTTTTCTTACGTGAAGGCCGGAACAAACTCTTGGAACACTCCACAAGCCCCTTGATTGCAACTATAACATCTTGGGTCTCCAAACATAGTAGTTGTAAGTGTTTAAGGGTCCAATCAGACAAGTTTTAGCCATTGCGGAGGAGGAAAAAAATGGAGGAGAAGGGCCAGAAGCAGGAGATAAGGCACACAATACCCCCAGATGCAACCACTTTTTAAGATGCTTGCTTTAACACTATTATGGTAATAATTGTTATCAAAATTTTAAAACTTTAATAAAATATTTACTTCAAAGTTATGGCTTACGTGGGAGGAACCGGTTGAGTTGAGAGGTGGACAGCTCATTGGAGCCACATAGCCAGATGGGCAGCAAGCTAATAGTGGGTCAGGCGGCACAAGTAAGGTGTCAAGTCATTTATTTTCCATGCTTTTGATCTGCTTGAACAGATGGTATGCAGAGTCTACAAGTGGTAGCCGGTAGCCAGGAAGTAGGCTGTCAAGCCACAGATGATCAGATAGTTCGACTAAAGCAAAGGTGTGACTAAGATCTCAGGCACAGGCCATGCAACAAGTGGACTTGTGGTGTCAAAAAGGAGCAAGCAGGCCGTGAGACATAATGGCATTGGTCAATGTAATTTCCCAATGCTTCGATTATAATTAAGCAATGCCAACCAATCATTCAGCAGGTTGATCACAGCTAGGACGGAGTGGATTCAAACGTAGTGAGATTGAGACTGTTGGCTGCGAGTTTCAAGGAGGAAGTCGGCAAGAGTAACACTGTAAATTCCTCCAATGTAACAATACAATGCACAGCCCTCAGTCTTTGGTAGAGGGCAACACCAACACATACTGTCCCAAACACTTCAATCATATCAAATTCCAGCGCTTTAATTATAATATATTAATAATACAACACCAAAACAAAACTGAACCAGATGTGATCGTCTGCAAGCTTGTGGATCTGTCTAGAGAGCAGAAAGCACTTAGAACCAAGGCGCTATTCTAATTGAATAACAATGCTTATTTTCACTGCCACAATTTAAAAATCCAATGCCAAGAATACAATGCAAACATGTAGGCGAGAGTTGTGTCTAGGAGGCGTGCCAATACTCCAAAGCCTATAAAACCTTATCGTTGCAGTTACTATGATTTTAGAATAATTACACTTCTATAGTGATAGTGCCATACAGCCTGAGCAAAAACAAAGAAATTCATAATATGTTTTTTTGGCTGAATGCGGCAAGAAGCCTTACGGAATTGGCAACCAAGAGCTCAACTACTTTGATACCATGAAAGAGTGAGCAGAAGGATTAATAGATCCACAGGATCATCCGCTGAGAACAAGACCACAGAAAGAGTTTATGCCAATATCAACACACAGGAAGAATATATTTAACTTGTAAATACATGTGACGCATGCTACAAGGGAGTCCTGGAGGATATAGCCAGGATAATTTGTTTTCACAACAAACCATTGGTTGTAAAACAAACTATTATAAGGATCCCTAAAATCAGGGACATAAAAAAATACTCTACATGCACTCAAGTTGTTAAATAAACAACTTGACAACTAATCTCCCTATATTTGGAGCTTAAAATAATCTTAGTGTGAACATGCATAAAATAACACTAGCTAACAAAAGACCTAGTCTAATGTGAACACACCAACATCCAAAATACTACAATGTGGAGATCCTTTCTCTGCCCAGGAGGGTCACACCATACAGGGATATAAAGGTTAGTGAGGGGTACAAGGCAGCCTTGATTATACTCTTCCCCGATCCAGAAGTACATTACGTGGATAGGAACGAGTTTGTGGATTTCATATCCGGAAGGGATCAATCCATTTGCACTCTTCATGACAGGTACAAGATGGACAGTTATTCGTGGTGGTACCTCCATGGGAAAGTATACCACCACTTCCAAACATTTGCCAAAAAAAAATTATGCCTAGGAAGATTTTAAACTCTTTCTTATCTACGTTTTGTTTTAACTTTTAGTTTTCTAAATTTTAAATTTACATTTTGCACTGCCTTTGTTGCTTGCCTCAATAGGTTGTGATTTCTTCTTCTGCTAAGCAAAACTAGGGTACCTATTCCTTTACCCACGCAATTAACCGCAACAAGTTGGGAACAAAAAAGGTGGGGGATTTAGTCTTCATGCATTCCAACCTACGTCTTCTAACACACAAGCAGGATGGGTACAAGCAAGGGATAACAAAGTGTTGTGATGTATATCCAGAGACTCAAAACGTAGAAGCATCCATTGGCTACCTTGTAGACCAAGGGCTAGAGGGTACTTCGCCTAATTGAGCTAGCAAGAGCAGCACTGCTACTCCTTGTGGTTGTAATGAACCACATGATGGTTCTACTTCTAATGAACCACATGATGGTTCTAATGATGCTCTCACTGAATACACTAGAGAGCATTATGATTATGAGTATAATGAATATGCTGATTTGTCTTGATTTGTATACATTTTAACATTTGTACAATGTACTTGTTCTAAGTTCGACCAATGAATATCATGACATTTGTCATTGAATTATCAATATGTTTTGTGGTTATTTAGCTTATTTTGTTTACTCTATGCATATTATATGGTTAATTTTTCTTATTTAGCTATATTTTATATATTTTTGTACCCAAGCCCTGAAAAAACAATTGCCATACAAGGTATTTGTACCCATACCAGCTACCTACTTTAGTTTGCAAGATCTAAAGTTTAAAGTTTGAATTTTAATAGATTTGCACACATTTCATTGAATTTAAACTATGCATATGCTCCCTAGGTGTACAATGGGAGATTTCAAGTACTCAAAACTCCTGGTCCTTAGAAAAAGGCACTCGAAGTTTGAATCGTCCAGCAGGCATCCCTATGGTTGTGCTTGCTTTAAATTTGTGGGAATACTGCAAAAATAAGAAGAATGCTTTCCCAACAATGACTGGACCATCTACTTATGACAAACAACCAAATCAAATTGATGCTGTAAAGTTCAACAATGGTCCAAGACTTAATAGAAACGTCACTGCCATTGGTTATGGTTTATCACTTTGTCTCTCCCAAACAATTGCCCCATGGGTTACATTTAGAGGCATAGAGAAGGCCAAGGACACCAACAGACCATTATACAATGGCGAGGTGTAGAAAAATCTCCTCATGTGGCATGTCATTTATCCTTTAATGCTGATGAATAGGTGACGACATCAATTCAGACAATACCAGCTAAACTTGTATGTACAATGCACATCAATTATTAACCAATGCCAGTATAATACCCTCAAAATTATTACCTTAAATAATGGTCTCGCTTCATTATTAACTAAAAATAAGTACATGCACATTTTCTCTGTAAATAATAAGCATAGATACATACGACAAATCAGTTAAGACTTAAATCCATCATTTTCACCCCGTTACATGTATTTGCAATAGCTTTAACAGGTTTGAACTTTGGGATGCCATGCCACATGATAGGCTGGGTTAGCCATCAAGGGCAAAACACGCTCTGGCCATGCAGTTTAACTGCCAGTCAGTACCAAACATCCAGCCCAACAAGCCTTTGTTCTTTCTAGACAGGTCGGCTTTGACTTCAAAAGTTGAAGCTTGCTCATAACTCATGTTGACAGGGTACACTGTATCTATCAATGTGCATTGAAAACCCCGTTGAATCAAATGCCCTTAAAGAATAAACTACAAAATTATAACATTGAAAATGCAATTAAAGAAAGGCAAAGACTGCAGCTTTATCATTAATATTTATTGAAATTACAACTCCATTGCTGACACACTTGGGTAGCACAGAGACCAGGGCTACCTCTCAATCTCCACTCTTCTATAAATCAAAAAGAAAATAATTCCCTTTTAGGCACACATATCGAACCAATAACTGGAACACCTTTTATAACCATCTTGAAAATAACAACTAACGTTTATAACATATTAATCTTACAGGACATATAATAAGAAACTACAATTTGGGATGATATTGTGCCATTCTAATTTTTAATCTATAGTTGATTGTCTACAAACATTCACCAGTAAGCAGTTAATATTCACTGATAGGCTGGCATTTCCTGTGGCTAGAAAGTATTGGAAAAGCATTTTCTTCAATTTTTCAGCTTCTCCATCAGGTTTTTAGGTGTTTGAAACTTTTAATGTCCTATTTTAATTTATCCTTTACTGCTTTTTTCTACAGCCCATAAGATCCATAGAGGAAAACGTGAATATTTAGTCTGCTGATTTTCCCCAAACATTACATTAAAAACGAACTCAAAAACATGGAAGCCGTACAGATCTGTTGCTCAAAAAAAAATGAGAAAGAGAAAGTATTGCTGTCTAAATTAACTCAAAGATAACAAAAGCAAGATGCAATGCATACGTTGCAGAAAGCATGGGCATGAGGAAATCAAGTGGCTGAAATATCAACTTGCAAAATTATTGAATGACGATGTGATGCCAAATCCTCTTGTTCCACTAGTTTCACTAAAACAGAAAGAAACAATTAGATTCAGAAGTTACCGCAAAATGATGACATAGATAAGCAACCACAAAAAGAACTTCAAATTTCACAAAGCCTCTATAACAAATTTTTCATCATTTGTTTCTTAGGGTGGCTTCCTCCCCTTGTAAACTTACATGAGTGGTTTAAGGTAAACACTCCCTACTTGAGTTGAAGCTTCATGCTTTTCTTTGGTGTTCAAGAGAAAGTCAAGGTTTTGAAACTCTAATTATAGAGGTGCAACATTGGTCAGGAGCTCCTAGCAAAGACTTTGCAAGAGTGGTCAATTATAATTCTATTTCTCAACTTCAAGGTCTTGGTCTAGATTCCTTTGTTGAATTGCCTCCTTGGACAGTATCTTTGCATGGAGGTTGGCAAAAAGGGGGCTTCTATTCCAGAGATCTTCCTTTAATTTGACCAGATATCCTCTTTTGACTTGCCAAATGGTATCTTCCTGCAAAATTAAATGTTTGCACGAATGTGTTTTCCATATAACCTATCCTTGTGGGCCCCATATGTATTGTGGAAACTGTGTGGGCCCTAGGATCTCAATATTTTTATTTTATGATTTTGCCCCTTTGTGGAGAATGAAGGTAAGCTATGTCGCCAGGATACAGGTATGGTACGGGTTCAATGCGTGGATACATCAATTTTAAAAACCCTTGGGCACTATACGTCTAGGATACATCCATGTACACACACACACACATATACTCATTTTACTCATTTTTTAGTCCACAAGAAATACAAAACATTAAAATTATAGTAGGATCAATGTTCAAAACATTCAATCATGTGGCTGCCATACATATGATATTCGAATATCATGTCAACATGAACACAAACAAAGCTTGAAAATTTTACCAGGATCAATGTTCAAATTTTCAAAACATGCAATATACTTAAGATTTTACATTTTTTTCATCTATTAGCTATTAAATTGTGTGTGAAAAGTTTCCAAAGAAAGTGCCAGATATGAAGGAATCTACCAATGACAAAAAAGACAAACGCAGAGGTGAAACAGTTGGACACATGCAACAAGTGTGTGATCAAGTGAAGAAACAGTTGCATGTAAGTAATCAAATGAATCTAGGATATATCATTTTCCTTTGGAGAACCATTATTGATTCAACTGCGGAAGGATAGATTTACATTGTACAACTGAGATACATAAAAAAGTGAAATAAAATAGCCCCTTGCAAGATGCTGAGGAAATTACCAAATATTTGATAGACATTTTTAGGCTTGGATATGTGCTGGATGCATACTGGTACATCCCGGGTTTGTCAAAACGTACCCGGGATGTACCGGTATGTATCCAGCACGTATCCATACCCGTACATGTACCCTCACGTATCAGGCAGGGTACGTGGGGCAGGGGGACAAACCCTGGTAACAGAGAAGGTAAGATGTAAAGGATTTGTCTTTTTTTCTCATGTTTATCTTCAGAAATAAATCTTTGAATTTATTAGGAGTAATGTGTTGACGCAAGGCTTGCCATTATGTGTCTAGAAGCTGCAGCAGCGTTTAGACTTCTTGAACAACAAGAATCGACAATAGAACTGTGTTGTCAGTAAACTTGAAGTTAAGAAAATCTTAGTCCTTGGTTTATTGTTGTGAGGCCATAGACGCTCTATCAAATCGTTTTTCCTCTATGAGCTTGTTGAGTGCGTCTTCCATGACAATGACAAGGTACAACTACACATAGAAAAAGTCATCCTATCAGAGCCACCAAGATATTGTGAACAAAGCTCCCAACAATCCATTGGGACAGATTGCAATGGAGTATTTAATCCATTTGACAAAGTCAGGGCTGGAGCCAAAAGATTTGAGTGTGCTCACAGTATGAGAGACCGACTACATCTATCAAAATCTATAAACCATGGTATTTGCTGGTGCTTAACATATCAAGCTTTATTTCGACCCCTGGTATTTGTTGGTGCTTAACATATCAAGCTTTATGACGACCCCTAGGATTTGCTGGGGCTTGGGTGAATGGAGTATTATTTGTATGGCATGTATATAATCTGTAGTTTCCTACCTTGAAGGAAAGTGGATTGGGTTGGCAGTATTAGCTTGGCCAAGAGCCAGATGCAATCATCTGGAAATTGGTTTCAGTTATGATTCTATACAGCAAATTGCACTGACACGAGGCATTGATGCTGATCAGCATTTTCTTGTTTTTCCTTGATTCTTCCACTGTCTCCAAAATCACGTGGGAAATCCATCCCAAAGTTTTAGCTTTCGGAATGAAAAGACTGTTGATCGCTGTTCTTTCATGATTGAGGCAGGCATTGTACCATCTTGGGAATCAGTGATAGGAATCAGGATCCTTTCCCATGCCTGATCCATATTACCAACAGCTTGTCTTAGCAGGTTTTGCAATAAAATTGTCGCTTTTCCCAGAGTTGTGGTTGTTACTTGTATATACCTGGCATCATCTATTCTGTCTCGTTGGTCTGTCTTGATGTGCTGACAGTTGGGTACTGATTTGCGGAAGAAATGTGCATTGGCATTGCCTTCTTTAATCGAAACTGCTCATGCTCTTCAGCATCAATAAGGATCTTCTCATTTTTGCAAGTACGAGAAACCTACTAGCCGACTCTGTTCATGCTTGGCCAAATCTGATCTGAAGGCTACTAGCCTGCTCTGTTCTTGAATTTTTCGAGTTATGTTGTTCCATTAATTGGCCAAAGTTACTCCCAACATGATCTGAATCGGACCGTGAAAAAAATATCTCACATTCAGTTCATTGGACTAAATGAGGATTTTCAGCATGTTTTAACCTCATTCAAACAGAATTGGCAAGGCAAATATGCAGAGTTGGATTCAAAATAGGGGAACATGTGCATTAGGTCCCAGAAATATTGGGGCCAGTCCTTTGGAAAAAATTGTCAAATCTGACATATTCGACTGGAAATAGAACTCTTCGACAGTTCAGGCCACAATCAGAACCGTCACTTTGGAACAGGATCAGCCAAAGGTGCTCAGTCAAGGTCAAAACTGTTCCGTATCAGAAAAATAGCAGAGACAAGCATTCAAAAGGGAAGTTGGATCAATTCTTTTGACTCTTCACATGGGAGACATGTCAAATCTTCTGTACATATCATTTGTTAATGCCTTAGTATAAATATACCCAGTAGGTGTCAAGTAAAATATGGAATTTAAAAATATTCTACGTGAATTGGAAGCAATAGTTGTGCGTTGTGAGGGAGTTCTTAAGGTAGAAGATGATTGAACAACTGAAAATGGATGAGAACATTAATCTAGCATATTGAAGAATTAGGTAATCCGTAATCTAAAGCAAGGCAAGCTTGTAGAACATTGTAGAGGCGCTAGCAAAGCTAGAATGCCTGTGAACGTTCAAATGGAAATATCAGCTTGTAAGAACTTGCAAGATTATAGTGCATATGAAGAAGGATAGCTTCATTTGTTGGCATTTTTCTCACATTTGGTTTCTACAGGATAATTCCTCATGTTCTCTCTCTTGTGTTCTGTGTTTTATACAAACTCGTGCACTTAAGAAAGCATGTATTGATATCGTTAAGCTGATGACAAGCATAGTGCTTGTTTGTAGCAACAAATAGGTGTTGAATTCATTCTCACATAAGTTGAGGAGTCAACTTACTATTGGCTGCAATATTGGGTCTTGTTGAATAATGAAGAGCAGATGTTCATGGTAGCATCAGTGTTACACAGGGATGCACACCCCCGTCTCCAATCCGTCTCGGACGTACGGGACATTTTGCGGGCTTGGGCACAGAGACAAAATGTCCCCACATTCCACAAAAATAAAAATGAAGGGAACATCACAGGGACTTTCCCTAAATTTGGGGAGCACACCTAGGACATTTTGGGTGCTTCACAGAGAGGGGGACACCACAGGGGGCGCTGTGACATCCCCAGGACAGTTGAGGGCCATCTTGGAAATGTCCCGGCATCCCCTGCGGCCTGCACTTTTTAAAAATAAACAAAAACACTTATATGATTAAAAATCTAACCGTTGAGTTGCATTCCGTAGACCATGTTTTAAACTTTATTTTTGTCATTTTTCTTATTAACCTATGTAGCCGGTACATTCCCGAGGGACAGAAAATACGGGTACAATACGTCCCCGAGTATGGGGAACGGATGCACTTTACGCAGGGTACGGGCAAGGTACCTCTTGCGGTGACCGGGGCACGCCCTGGGACATACCCGGTCACTACGGAGGTACCCTGCACATACCCCTTGCATACCCACGAGGTTAAAACATTTGTTCTTTTTTTTTTTTTTTGGTCCAAAAAAAACCAAATCGACTTTTTAAATAATAATTAACTCTTTTAAACCCTAAAATGTGCCCCCAAACTCTATAACTACAACAATAACAACTCATTTACCTCACATTTGCATACTTGCCTCTTATTTGCATACTTGACTCTCACCTTCATTTTTTCACTATTTTCAAATGCTTAGGGTTGATTTCTAGTGCCATATAGTTAAAGAATAAGTGCCAAGGAGTTTAAGGAGCTTGCATTGTTGGTGTTGGGTGTATTGAGGTAAGTATTTTGTGATTTTTTAAGTATTTTAGTTTGTATAATTGTATTTAATATTTTGTAATTGTTTTTTTTTGTTATTGTTTTAAGCTTCATTTTTCAACATTTGATTTCATTTAATTTTAAACATTCTCTCAACACTAAATTGTTTTCATCTTTTTTTAAATGCATTGTGCAGTTAAAATGGCTGCAAGTTCTAGTTTTGTGGGTCAAGGTATTAAAGGTCTCCCTTACAAATTTGATCCATACTTCCCCCTTTGGAGGCATGTCACACAACTAGAACAAATACCAGGTGGAGGGGGCGTTATTTGGGTTTGCTCACAATGTAATTTGCAATTTAAGAGCTCCTACAGTCGGGTGAAAGCCCATTTGTGTGGGGCTATTGGCCACGGAATTAGAACATGTGGAGGGTTGGATGGAAAGGGGTTGCCATGTGCAAAGACCCTTGCATGAATCAAAGAGCAGAGAAAGCAGATGCAACAACTGCATTAAAATCCAAGCATCCTATGGCAAAAAAGGAAGATCAAATAGCAAGCCAATTGAGGTTATGGCCCCAGATCACCCGTTTTTGTCTACACCTATTGCAACTAGAGGGGAAGAGGATTCACCTCTTTCTCACAAAAGAACAAAAGATGCAGGCCCATTGGAAAGGGCATTCCAGAATGAAAGCAGGGACATAGTTGACCAAGGTATTGGGCACTTTATTTATGCATGTGGTGTCCCATTTAATGTTGTTAGATCACCATATTGGCAAGATATGGTGAGATGTATTAATGAAGCCCCTAGAGGGTACATTAGCCCAGGGTATGAAAAGGTGCGCACCACCTTATTGTCAAAAGAAAGAAAAAAGTTGAAGACGCATTGCTGCCCATCAAGAATCAATGGCTCGAAACAAGGGTGTCCATCGTTTCTGACGGATGGAAAGATACAACAAATAGGCCATTGATCAATGTGGTTGCAGTGTGTCCTAAAGGGGCAATGTTTCTGAGGGCTATTGATTGTGAGGGGCAAGTGAAGGATGCCCAATTCATTGCCGACATCCTCATAGAATCTATTGAGGCGGTGGGGCCTCAAAATGTTGTCCAAGTTGTAACAAACAATACAAAAAATTGTAGAGTTGTAGGGTTGTTGGTTGAGGCACGGTATGGACACATATTTTGGACACCTTGTGCGGTTCATTCCCTCAACTTAATGTTACAAAAATTGGGCAAAAAAATTGCTTGGATCAAACAAGTCTATGAGGAGGCAAGTGAGATTCAAATGTTCGTCAACAACCACCACATGTCCCAAGTCATTTTTGTCGTTTCTCGACATCGCAACAATTCAAGGTAACCTGAAACATTTTTTTTTAAATAATTATTAGTTTTTAAATTTAATTTTTATAAATTCATTAAATTAATTTTATAAGTTTGAAATTTGTAGAATTTTGAATGTTTTAAATTTACTTGTCTTAATTTTATTTGTTTTGATTTCTTATTAGGTTGTTGAGACTCGATTTGCCTCACACACGCTCGTCTTGAGATGACTTGTGAAGGTGCGAGAGGCATTGAGTGGCATGGTTATCAGTGACCTTTGGAGTGTATGGAGGCAAGAAAACAGTGAGAGGGCTAGAAATGTGAAATTGTTGATCCTTGATGACACATGGTGGGATTGTGTGGATTACTTGCTCAGTTTTATTGAGCCCATTGTGAGTATGTTGAGATTTGTTGATATGGATCATCCATGTATGGGTGAGATTTATGATGGAATTGACTCAATGATTGAGTCAATTAAGACCATCATAAATGCCAAAGAGCAAGATCCTACAAAGACTTTCTTCAAGGAAGTGCACATCTCATTGAAAGGTGGAACAAAATGACTACTCCATTGCATCTTCTTGATTTTGCCTTGACTCCAAATACTTAGGAGGGTCCCACCATATAGGGATGTTGAAGTTAGGAGGGTCCCACCATATAGGGGTGTTGAAGTTAGTGAGGGTATAAGGCGGCATTTGCTAGAATCTTCCCGGATCCGAAGTAGAAGACATGATTAGAGTAGAGTTTGTGAATTTTGTATCCTCCAAGAATCACTCCATTAACGCTCTTCGTGACAAATACAAGATGGATGCTTATTTGTGGTCGTACCTCCATAGACAAACATACATCTACCTCATGCCACTTGCAATTAAAGTTTTATCACAAGTAAGATTTTAATTTCTTAACTTTCTTTTTTACTTTTATAAATTTAAAATTTTAATTCTTCATTGACTTTGCGGCTTGCCTCAATAGGTTGTGAGTTCTTCTTTAGCTGAGTGGAATTGGGGTACATACTCATTTATCCACTCGGTTAACCGCAACAAGTTGGGAGCAAAAAGGTGAAGGATTTGGTCATCATGCATTCTACCATGCGCCTTCTATCACATAAGAAGGATGAGTACAAGTATGGGCCAACAAAGTGTTGGGATATAGACACAGAGACTCCAAACTTGGATGCTTCCATTGCCCAACTTTCATTGTTAGACCCGGACCTAGATAGTACTTTGCATGAGCTGCAAAGTGGGGCTAGCGGGAGCGGCATTGCTGATGGTTTTGGTTGTACTCTTGATGCTTGTGGTTCTAATGAACCACGTGATGGTGGTGATGCTCTCATTGAAGACATTGGAGAAGAGGCAGAGCCATTAGACTATTAGAATGTTGATGTATCTTCATTTTTGTGTTTACAATGTTACATTGTAACATTTTGATTTGAACAATGTACTACTTATAAGTTCGAACAATGAATATCATGACAAAATGCATTGAATTATCAATACGTTTTAACTTTTGTGGCTATTTCACTTATGTATATTTCACTTATTTAATAATTTGTTTACTCTATGCATGTGTAAGGCTGGAATTTTGCTTATCTGGTTACTTTTTAAAATATTTTTAATATTTTATACATTAACTAGAAAAATACTATTGTACATTATTAATTTATTTAGATTCAGAATGCACTAAAATTTAAAAATAACTATACTTTTTGAAGTAAGGAAATCAAATGTTGACAAAAGATGAGTAATTCTATTGATATTTGATATCTCACATATTGTAGGAATAGTACATCAGAATGAGAAAAATGCAACAATCCCTATGTGTGTGTGTGCACGTGCGTTTGTCTGTGTGTTTGTGTGTGCGTGCTTGTCTATGTGTGTTTGTTTGTGTGTGTGTGTGTGGGGGGGAGGGGGAGACCTTAACAAAAGTTCCCACGCACGGGAGATGTCTATACACGCCTCCCATACCCGGTATGCGTCCCAGTGGTGGGGGATGCATCTCCCTACAACAATGATTTTATATGTATATGGTACTGCCAAACCCAAGTGCCCTACCCGGGCCCCCCAAAAAATTTGTCATATCAACGTACTAGATCCTTGTTTGAATCCTCGTACCGTACCCATACCGCACCGCTGCACTCAACTACCTAGTTAATTAACGTGTGACACATTCTTCTTGTTCTGATTAATGAAGTCTTTTGTTTTTCATTGTCATTGTTGATGTATAAATGTATCACTATCAATGTATCTTGATTATTTGCTAATGTTAATGACTCAATTATAAGATATGAATAATAAATATAGCATTCTCACTTATCGATGAATAATTGAATCAATGGTTTCAGCCTTCACGCTTTCAGCTTTCAGTCTTAGTTTATTAAGGATATATTTGTAATATAGATAAATTTTATATATTGTTTTATTAGTCGTCCCTCCACCATCCCCAAAATTTGGATTTTTTTGCCATCCCAAAGTCTTAAGTAAACTATGAGTAGCATAAAAGAATAAGAATTATGATATAAATTTAAATGCAGGCATGCATGTGAGCATTCACACAAATGTATAATGGATATATGGTGTAGATGGCAGCAACAGAGCTATCGCAACATCATTTTGCAGCCTTGGATTGTTGTTTAATAGCATCGAGGTTGGGGCAACATATAAGGGAATTCAATGATCAGACGGCAACAGTGCAGGTTTTTCATGTCCCATTAAAGTGTTTACAAGCACATTTCAGTTTTATATGCATATATGCTTCCATATTTGATAGTTGACAAGGAAGTGCAAGAAATTGGATTGCATGGTCCAACAATGGGAAAAACTTTGAAGAGAGAATAACTTCAAGAAGTTTAAGATATAAATCAGCCAATCCAAATGGTAAACAAAGAGTTGTGGAAGGTGTGTCAGCAATTGGAGAAAGAATCAAGAGTTGCACAATAGATTGACAACCCATGGAGATTTCCTCATGGGTATCATTGAAGAGTTGCAGCAAGCGTTGCATTCAAAGGAAAATATGTTGACAAAATTCCAAGATGGTGGTGGAATGAAGAGGAAAGAAAAATTTATCATTCAAAGGATACCAATCTCTACCAAGGATGCACAATCCATGTTTGAGTTATGTGTAGTAAGCATTTCAGCATATGCTCCTCCTTTCATTCAAGAATTGAATAAGTCACTTGATAGTTTTCCATAGTTACCTAAATCTCGGGACTGGGGAACAAGGTTTTGGGACGGCACAAAAAAATGTCAAATTTTGGGGACAAAGTGAGGGAGCGGCTATTATAATATTCAATAAGACAATATATATATATATATATATATATATATATATATATATATATATATATATATATATATATATATACGTGTGAAATATCCCTTGTGGGATACCACTCAAAAATGCACAAAATATATATAAATTGCAAAAATAAAAATTTCTGATTTTTGCAGGAAATAACCAGCTAGGGCAGCGAACTGATTTTAATTGATATCTCACAAAATACTTGCTCAAAACACATGAAATTTTACAGAGAGCTTGCAACAATGATAACAAACACTAGAAAAATATTTTTGGAATTTTTTGAATAATATATAACTGCCAGAAAATTTCAGAAAGCCCTAGACAGCTGGAAATCTTCAAAAATTCATAACTTTGCAAATACAAGTGATAAAATTCTAAAAATCTAGAAATAACATCTACTAAATATATAGAAATGATCCCAACCTCTAGATCTGAAAATGGACACCTGGAAGCCCTAAAAACATTGCTGCAAATCTGGAACTGAATAGATAAAACCCTAGAAAATAGATAAAAATATGAATTTCTGGAAATAACATCTACCAATGATATAGAAGAGAGCCCAACCTCCAGATCTGGAAATAATAAGCCTAAAACCCTCCCAAAAATTGCTGCAAAAACCCTAAGGGGAACGTCACCCTAAGGGAGAGGCTGAAAACCCTCGAAAATGTCTCCAAAAGTGGCACAAACCCTACTTTGAACGCTACCAAAAATCTGATCTGAACCCCTTCAATTCTTCTCCACAAAAAGTCTCTGAAAACCTTCAAAACCATAGTTACATAGGACACATCCCGTCAAAATTCTGACGTCTAGGACATCCCAGACGTTTTGGGGACGCCAAGACGTAGGGGAAAAGTTTCCCCCACGTATCCCACAGGCCAAGGAATGCAGGAAACGTCCTCGAGGCGTTTGGAAAGGAGGAGAAACATCCGGGAACCTTTGGGGGACGGCGGGGACGAATGGAAGTCCCAAACGCTTCGGAGACTTCGGTTTTTCTTTTGAATTTTTTTTTTTTTTTTTGAAAAAAAAATTGAATTTTTTTAAAATTAATTTGTTTATTGTTTTCTCTTTATAAATGTTTAACCATTAACCATAACCCAACTATATTGTATTAAAAAGACATTAAGAAACAAGAATGATATATGAATACGAAATTTTCGAGTACAAATGCACATGGACTTTAACAACATGCTATGAAAACCAAGTAGCATACAATATAATATTAAAAGTTATATGGACATATAACATTAGTATAGCTATATGTATGCTGCGAGTTTTTCATATGGACATCTGAATGTGGATTGTATGCACATGGTGGACTGATATATAAATATGAATTGCTATTCATAAAAATTTTAAAATTTATCTGTATATTTTTAATATTTATAATTTTATATATTATTTTAATAGTCATCCCCTCACCATCCCGAAATTTTGGAATTTTTTTGTCATCCCGAAAACTCCGTCCCCGCATCCCGCCATCCCGGAGTCTTAGGTAACTATGTTCAAAACCCTTCTCTAGAAACTTTGAAAATATCTCTGAATAACAACCCTGAATTAGCTCCAAAATGACAAACTAGGGTGGATCTTTCACCATCAAAGAGTGCCCTACTAATTAGGAATGAATCTCTCACCACCGAAGCTAGGGTTCATGTGGGATCTTACTCCACAAGCAAGAAGATTGCAAACAACAGTTGCTCAATAAGAAAATATGTGAGTGTGCAAGAATGAGCTCTATTTCTCCCCCATACTCCTTTTATAATTTTCCCAAGCAACAAGAGGCCCAAAAAGACCCCAATCGACCCCTTCTAGGGAGAACCACAAAAACATAAAGTAACTTAAGTTACTTTTCCCCTCCTAGTCGCCATAGGGACTTAAGTGACCCCCAACGAAAGATTATAACATTAAAGTGTCATGAGTCCCCCTTAACGACAAAACATAACATTTGTTCCCACCAAGCCACTTAATACTCATGTCAACGCAAAAATATAACAAATAAGCAAGGTGGTAATAGTCATCCATACCCAATAGCCTCCAAAGTGTCATTAGCCCCAGGCCATCTACTCGGAATTGGGGACATTACAACGTGAATATATAAAATAATATACAAAAAACCAAAAATTAATCATATCGATAGGCATAAAACCTACAATGGCAATCAAGGGGTGGGAGGAGCGAGTGTAATAGCGTGTGATATCCATAAAAATGGCCAAACTTAAATTTTATGTCCTTTTGATTGTCAAGGAAGTTATAATTTTTCTTTCTTGCTTAGAAGAAGGTGATTGAAAAATTGTAATATCTTGGGAGTATAATGGAATTTGGAGGCCTTTTTTTTACACGATAAGAATTTTTCCAGCTCAATGTAGTGATACAACTAGATTGAGGCCATTCATCACTAGACAAAGGGACATACACGGAGAAAGTGATGAAGCTTTTAAACAAAGTGGAATCCTTCAATTGGAAAAAGCATACAACAAATCCTAGCTAAGTGCCTCAAGATTGATACATATTGGTGTTTTTCAAATAGATCTATTTAAGATATTTATACTAGTATTTAAATTTTTAAAATTTAAAAAAATTAAAAATTGGGATGTCGGGATAATGAGGATGCAGCTATTAAGATATCTAATAATTAGAAAAAGAAAAATAATAATATATAAAAACGAAACATTAATTATGTTCATAGGCATAACTTGTAATAGCAATTTATGGGGGTGCGAGAAGCGATGTGTAATAGTGTGAGATGTCAATAAAAATGGCCAACCTTAAATTTGATGTCCATTTGACAATCAAAGGCAGTTATAACTTTTCTTTCTTGTTTGGAGAAGGAGCCCATTTTATTTAACTCGAATGATTTTTTCGAGCCCAATACAATGATGTAGCTAGATTGACGTCATCCGTCACCACACAAGAAATTTGTGGAGAAGGTGGTATTGTCGTTAACGTCTAAGATAAGCTAATTTCCTCGAGATTGATACATATTGGTGGTTTTCAAATAGATATATTTAAGATATCTGTACTAGCATTTATATCTTCAAAAAAAAAAAAACAATTGGGATGTCCAGACATCTCCAAGATGTCCCTAAAATTCATGGGACATCCCCCTTTTTCTATTGTTTGGGTGTAGGGGGTTTGGGGTCTAGAGGGCGAGCGTTACGCCCCCATCTCCAAGACCATGAGATCCCGAGATAGCTAGGAAATGGGGTGATGCATCCCCAGCATAACTATGTAGCTTATTAAAGTATACTAAAAGAATTAGCTCTAAATTTTTGTCCAAACGAGATTGTGATGGAAGAAGTCTTGGCGGGAATGGCCAAGGAATCACTAATCCTATGAGCTTGAGAATCGGCCTCAATATGCAGGTTTTGGCACCATGGCATACAAGAAAATGGAAAATGCTCGAAAACAGCTGAAGCAAAGCTATATGGCAAAGACATGAAGCCCAAGCCACTACCTCAACAAAATCAGTGTATAAAAAATAATGATATCGTTTTTTTTTGTGAAAACTAATTAAGGCTTGAAATCTGCAAATAATGAACAGGTTTGTAATGAAGACAAAGGTAGCATTGCACCACACCTCAAAGGGTCAAAAAAGTTATAACTTTTCTTTCTTGTTTGGAGAAGGAGCCCATTTTATTTAACTCGAATGATTTTTTGAGCCCAATACAATGATGTAGCTAGATTGACGTCATCCGTCACCACACAAGAAATTTGTGGAGAAGGTGGTATTGTCGTTAACGTCTAAGATAAGCTAATTTCCTCGAGATTGATACATATTGGTAGTTTTCAAATAGATATATTTAAGATATCTGTACTAGCATTTATATCTTCCAAAAAAAAAAACAATTGGGATGTCCAGACATCTCCAAGATGTCCCTAAAATTCATGGGACATCCCCCTTTTTCTATTGTTTGGGTGTAGGGGGTTGGGGTCTAGAGGGCGAGCGTTACGCCCCCATCTCCAAGACCATGAGATCCCAGATAGCTAGGAAATGGGGTGATGCATCCCAGCATAACTATGTAGCTTATTAAAGTATACTAAAAGAATTAGCTCTAAATTTTTGTCCAAACGAGATTGTGATGGAAGAAGTCTTGGCAGAATGGCCAAGGAATCACTAATCCTATGAGCTTGAGAATCGGCCTCAATATGCAGGTTTTGGCACCATGGCATATAAGAAATTGGAAAATGCTCGAAAACAGCTGAAGCAAAGCTATATGGCAAAGACATGAAGCCCAAGCCACTACCTCAACAAAATCAGTGTATAAAAATAATGATATCGTTTTTTTTTTGTGAAAACTAATTAAGGCTTGAAATCTGCAAATAATGGACAGGTTTGTAATGAAGACAAAGGTAGCATTGCACCACCTCAAAGGGTCAAAAAGTGCCTCCAAAAGGAGGACAGCAACTACACAAAGGAGGAGGTAGCACACCATCACTCCATGCAAGCCTGGACACGAGGTAACTCCAAGAAGAGAACATCTTTTCAATAAGGGCAAAAGCTTCAAAGAAGAGTACAAAAAGTCTGCTAAGAATGGAAAACAGCCCAAGGTGTAAGGTGGAGCATCACCACTACATCAAGTAGTGCAAGTAAACCTAAGAGTAGCCCAAGAAGGTATGCAAAGAACAAGAATTGCATTTTTTTGCATTGTAGAAGAAGGGAAGTAACTCACACCACTATAAAAGCCAAAGAGAGGAACAAGGTGAAAGGAGCAAAAATAATCACATTGTGAATACCACTCTTCAAATCAGCATGAAGGAAAAGGAAAGAAGATGTTGTCCAAGAAAATGGGCACGAAATATTCCACTTATTGCAGCATGAGTGGACATTGGCATGTAAAATGTTTGGAAATTCATCCAAATAATCTCAAGGGGCTGTCCACGAAGAAGAGCCATCTCAAATTGAGAAGCAAGGAGTTGTTCATGCACCTACAAACCAAGACGTAACAAATGAAGAAGGGAGTATCCAAAGAAGAAACCATTAAGAGGGAGCAGCCAGTATAAGTATCCTCGTCACCATTGCAAGCAGATAATGGTAAGAAATCGTTGTTGGATTCTTAGCTAGAATATTGCAAAGATGTCGCTTAGTATTTATTCAAGCTACAGTCGCATTGAGAAGTGCCTCCAAAATTGATTTACATAAGCATGTAAGAATGGTATAAGCAGTTTTTACATTTGTCATTGCAAGTTCAGATGATTTGTAATGACCTTATTGTTGTAACATGCAAGTTTGCATCACATTGATTGTACCATGAGTGTATTGATCTGATTTCAGCATCACATCATTGTGGCGTATGTATTTTGATATCATAGAGATGTAGAAAGTTGTTTTCAGTATGTGTGAAGCATGCCTATGTGAATTATTGACTGTGATATGCGCATAAAAGCTGAAGCAGATGTAGCAAGCACTTTGATTAGTTGTATGCACACAATTGCAAAAGGCACATTGATGGACATCTACAAGCATGCTCGTGAGCTTAATAGTTTCTTCAATGGTGGAAGATAAGTGGCATGACATTTGGTCATTGACATTAAAATGAAAAAAGCACTCGTAGTGAGTAGCACTCCCTAGGATGACCGTTGAAATAATGGATGTCTGGTTTGACACGCTCATTACCTTCAGGGAAGGGATTTTATCACACGTACATTTGCATTTGTCATTTGCAGCAAAATTTCAGTTGTAGGACCCAAAGGTAGGGTCGTCCTTATAGAAGACATTTTGATTTCAGCTTTTCATATAATCATGTATGTATCATCACTCGTTGTAAGCATGTGGACAGCAAGGAAGATGTTGAAGGAAGTATTTCCCATGGGAAAGCACTACTCTATCATACAAGCATGTGTTTTTGCGGGAAAGGGGCTAAGAAGATCAACCAAAAAGATCTCTACCACTGATATAAGTTGAAACAAAAGCACCATAAGAAATGCGAAAGTAAAGCCAAGGCAACCAAGAGTTTGAAGAGCAACTGAAGAGAATGACCATAACACTAAAGAGTGCAAGAAGGTCATTAGGAAAACATTTGAAGGATTCATGGACATCAAATCCAGTCTGATTTAGCCATGTTGCAAGTTGCAATCATTATCTTTTCATTATAAAGCTATGTCACAAGGTTCGGCGAATTTTTCGCTTGAAGTTCGAAATTCGCCGAACTTATAAAACCCATAAAAAAATCGTTAAAATTCGCCAAAAAATTCGTAGGTAAAGCGCTCTGCATTTTTCATTCCACTTGTTCGCTCACCTACAGCTCAACTACAGGACCTGAGCGGGAAACAAATTAAAAACGCTGCCGGGGTTTGATTTTAAGGCCTGCTCATCTCTCTTTCGGTGTCGGTGTGCTGCTTCTAGCCACGATGCCTTCGTACCCTCCCTTTCATGCGTTGCCTTCCCACAGACTATATAAACTTATTTTTAATCTTTATGTCGAGTCTTTTATTATGTTATTAGGTTTACCTTTTATGTTTACGTTTTTGTGTTTAGATTTTTTATTTTAATATTCTTTAATTTTTTAAAATTTAATTGAGTCGATCTTATAACTAGTTTGTATGTTTTGACTTTCATTGTTTATTTTAATGTTATTAATGCTTTTTATTTGTTTACATTATTTTCAATGTATAAAATATATTTAGTTTTTTTTATATATATATATATATATATATATATTTATTTTTTTTCTTATTTTGAAGTATATATTTTATTTATATTTTTTAATATTTATTATTAGAACTTAATGGCGAATTTTTTTTCGAACTTTATCGATGAGACGAACTCAAAACGAATTTAATCCTCTTCGAACTCGAAACTCGAACTCGAACTCGAACCTTGTGACATAGTTATAAAGCTTTTGTGAGACCAAAAGCCTTAAATTGGGGCGTATGATCCAAATTGGATCATGAAAAAATTTAAAATCAGTTGATTAAGATGATCAGCTATATTTCTCAGTTCATTGAACTAGAGGAATTTCCATCTGTTTTAACCTCATTCAGGCAGAATTGGGAAAGGCAGAGATGTAGACTCAGATTTAAAGCTGGGGTACAAGTGCACTGGGCCTCAAACATATTGGGGCCACACCTTTGAAAGTATTTTTAAAATTCAACCGTGGTTGAACTCGTCGATAGATTCCACCACCGTCAAAACTGTAACTTTGAATGAGATAAGCTGGACATCTTCGGTCAACTTTTCCATATCAGACAAAATACCAGAGCCAAGCATCTAAAAGATGAGTTGAATCAATTCTTTTGTATCTTCTATTAAAAGGCATTCCAAATCTTCTTTATGACTCATTTGCTCCTCCCTTAGCATAGATATTCCCTCTAGGAATAAAATAAAAGCATCCAAGGGAATACCAGAAGATTTTAAGTGCATTAAAAGCTATTGCAGTGCATTTTGAAGGAGTTCTTGAGGAAGATAACAGAACAGCTGAGAAAGGTTGAGGTCATCAGTTTAGCATGTTAAAGAAGCAAGTAATCCATGGCAAGGCAAGCTTATAGAGCATTGTAGATGTGTTAGTAAAGCAACAATGCATGTGTAGGCTCTGATGGAGCAATTGGCTTGTATGAAAATGCAAGATGATAGTGACCATAGAGATAATTCCTTTTTTATCTTCTTTTTTATGGGTTTCATGTATTACAAGTATAGTTCTTGCCTATAGCAGCAAATAGATCTTGAATTCAATGTCATATAAGTCAAGGAACCAAAATACTCTTGAATTCACTATTGGTATCATGGAAAAATGAAGATCACATGTTGGTAGTCGCATAGAAGAGGTATGAATGATGATACGCAATTATATTACGTATGTATGTGAGCATGTATACAATTACATAATGGATATATAGTGTAGATGGCAGCCATAGAACTGTAGTAGTATCATTTTGCAGCCTTATATTGTTGGTCAATAGCATACAGGTTGGGACAACACAGAGGGAACTCTTTACATCTGATTTTGTTGAATTTGTTTTAGATGGAGTAGTTTACCAATGAACTTAAACATAGCATACTCTCTCACATTTCATTCCACCATAACTTGACCTTTGAATGGAAATCACAGTAGGAGAGCCACATATTCGTAAATTCAGAGGGGCCATGTGTTGGTTGGATAGAAGGATGTCCAATTGGAATGGCAAATAATCATATACACATGAATTACTCAATTGTTTGAGAGAGAAAACAATCAAGCTTATCCACTATATAATGGTTACCCTAACGACAATTTCATAAGGAAAACCGTACTTAGTAAAATCCACATCAATTAGGGAGCATTGGATCACATGCTGAAGGAAATCTGTTGTTCGGCATTGAAGCCTTTTTTCATCGGGAGATTTTACAAAGTTGAAATCCTCCCCTTCCATATTCATGTTGTTGGTGATCATAGATTATGTCTAAGTAGATAACAGGACGACATATTTAATTCTGGTATTTCCACAAGGCCAAGTGCATATACATGATTGGCTACAGAAAGTATGAATGAAATTTTGTGCTGCCCTTTCCGAATTCAAATGCTGAGATAATAGCAATGGACGAGGTCAGTAAATAGCTAATCAGATCAAATGGACATGCAATCACTGTTCTATTATAGTTCACATATTACAGCTTGTTCAAAGTTATCTTTAACATGTTTCTTATATTAAGACTAAGGAATATTAACAGGTATATAACGAAGTTATAGAATTCTGTGCATTGCACCAAATAACTATTACGTTGAAGCCAATCTTTTGAATTGAACATCGATGTAAGTTAGTTTGCAGTCTCTCTAAATTCTTGATGCATACTAATCTCCTACATGTTACCCATCCCTGGACCTCGATGTAAGTCAGTTTGCATTCTCTCTAAAGTCTTGATGCATCCTAATCTCATATATGTTAACCCTAATTCCCCATGTCACAAACCTTCAGTCATGTTACGGTACACAAATTAATTTTGCATTTGCACATGTTGGTATAAATGAAATTCTGTCTGTTCCCATGTAATTTCCTCTATCCAACTAACTTTACAATATATTATTTTAATAATTCATAAAATAATAGCCAAAGAATTAGCAAGCTATACTGAGCAATAAATAACAAAAACTAGAATAACCAAATGTGTGCATTTGTAATTGTTTAGTGCCCAATAATTCTTTATGTAATTTGTGCCGCAAGGCATGTTTGAGACCCCAGGTCAATTTGGACATTTTGTGTGGGTAGATAGGCGGGGAACATTGACAGCCAGCATCTTTAAAGATATATAGCTCTTAATAATAATAAAACTTTTCCGAGAAGCTAGCACATTCAAGCCTCAAAATTAGGCATTTGCAAGCCAATTTCTCTACCAATTGTGGCTATAGATCATAAAATGGATCTGATATGCGCCAAGAGGCATCCAAAAGACTCAAGGTGCCTTTTTGATACCTCTTAGCAAATGTCAAATCCATATTAAGATGTATTTGTGCTAGTATTAACATAAAAAAGAAGTTAAACAAAATATAAGTTTTATAATATTTAGCAAGAAAACTTGAAGAGCACCAAAAAGTCATGGTTACATAAGTCTCGGGGACAAGATGTCCGAGATGGTGAAAAATTCCCAGATTTTGGGGACAGCAGGGAGACAGCTATTAAAATAACATATAAAAAATTAATATTTAAATATTTTAGCTAAATTCAATGTGATTTAGGGATGTAAACTTTATTCGATCTTTTTCAAGGTACTTTTGGGATTAGGGTTCTATGTTTTCGTAAAAATAACAACTTTTTGGTGGTGGGGGGCACAAAGGGGTAAAGCATCAGGAAAAAAAAATTAAATGTTTTAACTTTATTCAATGGAATTTAGGAGTTTAAACATTATTTAATGTTTTTCAGGGTAATTTCAGGATTAGGGTTCAATGTTTTTGCAGAAAGAAACAGTTTTTTTCGGTTGGATTCTGTCTGAAAGTAAAACCGTCAAAAGAAATAAAAAAAAAAACTTATTAAAAACATTTAAGGGGCAGATAAAGATATGACGAGCTTTAACTGACCACCTCTTTTCCAGTCCCCGATTCATTTGCTGCTGGGCTTTTATGTTTTGGTGCGCCGCTAGGATTTACAAGGGGTCCAGAAGTCCTCCTTCGCAAACCATCAACTACAGTGCTGTTACGAGATGTTTCCCTTCCATCTTGGGCACCTGCAAAGATCCAAAAACATGTCAGACATCAAATTCATTGGCAGAATATATACCAAAACATGAAAACAAGGAAGAAGAGACCAATAATTTGACTTCATTAAATGTCATTCTGTTGAAATATTAAATCTAATAATTACTACCTAACGATATTGGAGCCACTATCTATTAAATCTATATTTAGAACTAGCAACAGAGCAAAGGAACTGCACAAAAAATCCCTAAGAATTACATGGGTATTTGTATATCTATCAGCAATCAGAGGATGTCACCAATTCAAAGTCTAATAATATCTTAAGAATGCACCAGAAAGAAAGAAAAATGGAACTATATTAAAGACAAAAGGAGCCCTCAAAGGGTATATTCAATTTTAATAGAGAAGTGCTCGGGTAAAGGGATCCTATATTCCAGAAAAGTAGCTAAGAACTAAGCAATAAAGAAAAATAAAACAAAATAATGAGATAAAACCCAAATCATAGACAAAAAGGAAAGCAAGAAATCGTAATAGGATACAAGCAATGTCATGTGTGTAGAAATGCTCAACCAAAAGGGCCGTGAAAAGACCAATGCAAGATCTGATGATGCTCAAAGGGAAATGTACAGGATTGATAGGGCCAGGCCAAGCAATCCTAGGAGGAAGTCGAGTACTCCCTCTGGAACCTCACTTAGCATTCAAGGATGAGAGACTTCTAGTGATAGAAAAAAACTTAAGTCATGCACTTCCCTCTCTGACCTAGAATGTAGACAAGGGTAAGGCCCTTGACGATGAAACAAAGTAGATCCACTCCACCTAGTTGATGCTCTAGTAGCAAATACGCAAAGCAGAACACTGTCTCACTGATCTATAGCATATACCCATCTGAGTGTGTAACATATGTCTCAAGCTGTCATTGGAGACGGCAAAAGATCCCCTGGAGGAAGTCATAAAACCGGTGATATGCACTAGAATTTTGGCATAAGGCAAATGTCAAACTATAAAATGAAAAATAGATTTAGAAGCCTAAGTGAGTCTTGTCATACTGCAGGTAAATTTCGGATAGGCCTTCTAATGTTTATATTGATGTTAGAGGACATTCCCTGATGGCTTGGATAGGTCAGAGAAGAAATTTGTGATCAGGTTCACAAGTAAAAAGGCCCATGCAGAGCCTAAACCCTGGTGCACACCATCTCATGGAGTGATAAAGTAAAACATATCTGGTCTAACTACAGAGTAACAAAATAGAGGTTGGCGACACGTAATTTTGGTCTAAGACACTTGGCAACGTCAGTTTTGGCATCCTTTGACACACTGGGGCTATTGACACATATTTGACTCTTTTATCACACCTTTCTCCCTTCTGATTACACTTACATCGTTTTGGTTGCTCTGTCTGCCAATTCTATTCATTCAGGATCAGTTCCAGCCTATACAGGAGCATTATCAATCCTACATAGACATCTCTCTGTTTTCAAATCCTTGATTTCTGACCACCAGGACACAACAAGTGACCACATACAGTATCATTACTGATACTGTCTGACCCCGCCAGTACTATCCTTTTCATGAGCAACAGTCTATTTTCAAACACGGGCACTTGTATTAGGTGGGCCTAGGCTTGATTCTCTCGGGTCGGCTTGTTCAAGAAATTAACAAAGAGTGGCATGCACGCCATCTCATGGAGAGATAAAGTAAAGCATGTCTGTTAAGCTACAGAGTAGCAATAACGAAGAGTCGCCTATACATACAAATGATCCTCATGGCCATCAACATCTTACAAGATCCTAGAACACGTTATCACCACCATGGAGATCATTATCAAAAGGCTTATACGTTATCCTTAATCTTCCAAGAGCATTCCATATGCTAAATCTAAAGTAGAAGGGTCGAAGATGCAATTTGCCAAGTGTCAAAGGCCAAGGGAGGTATCATCCTAAGTTGCATATTGATTTCGTAGTAGTGTCTCATATAGGATCAAGGAGTGAATCTCTTCACTCCGCTAGGACGAATTTCATCCGTCTTTGATTCAAGTTTCAACCACACTTGCTTTTTCCAGATATGTAATGCAGCGCTCTCATATCAGGGGAGTGTGAGAGGTCAGTCCAGGCCAACAGACTTAGAACATTTTATCACATCTTTTTGTTCAAACTTCACCAGTGTTTTGAACAAAGGAGAGGTCAATTCTGCTTCATCACATCAGATTGCAAGATTCCAGTGCCAAAATCCTAAATTCCAGAGGCATGCAAACATAGTCCAGAAGTTGCAAACGCAAACAAACTAGACTAGGACACTACGATCAGCCCCAGACATTATCTGTACCAGTTTTTCCCCTGCCCACCTATGTTGCCGCATTCAAATTTGTGTTCGAATTCGCTGAGGATAAAATTCGTTAAAAATTCGCTGTTAAAAAAATTGGCAATAAAATTCGTGATTAAATTCAACTAAAAGAAATATAATTCCAAATTAAATATTCAAAAAAATTATCATATATTAAAAAAATTATATTTTAAACCTATAAAATTAATATACATTTATAATGTTTAATAAACTACAACACGTCATTAAATTTATAAGCATATAAAAACATTAAAATTATTATATCCTAAATTATTTTAAGATTTCCTAAAATTATTAAAAGAATAAGCTATAATAAATTAATAATTTATGAATTTTATAAAGTGCAGAAAATAAAGGTTTTATTAAAGTTATAAATATATAACTTTATATAAAAATAATAATATCAAAACAAACTTAAACCTATCGAATTTTTCACAGAAAGCTTTGCAGAAAGCAGAATAGCTTCACGACTTGGCAGAATAGCTTCACGATTCCGACTTCGCTGAGTAGCTTTCAGATTTTGCAGAAAATTTTCCAGACTTCGCAGAAAATCCTCCATGTTTGACCTGACAAAGTTAATGGTGAATCTCAACGATTTTTTTCCGGCAGCTATAGATTCGTCGATTTCCAGATTTAATGGATGCTGTTCGGCGAATGCGGTAACTTAGCTTCCCACTGGTACTTTCTCAGATAGAGTTTCAGGCAGTGCAAATTACATAATTGCTAGACAACGTCTGTCTGGCCTAGATTCCAATCTCTGTTTCCAGTGTGCAGTCTTCCTTCAGGCAGAATCAAGCTGGGTCTCTCCATTGTTCATTGTTTAGCATTATCTCTCTATTTCTCCCTCTAGATTGTCCAAATTTACCCTAATTTATGTTCAGATAACTGTACTTAAATGCTTATATTTTGTAATCTAAATTAGGTTGATTTTCTAATTCCTTTAGGCTATTAGATCTAAAATGGTTAAAACAGAGATATGTTTCCCAATAACATCTGCATAGGTAATAGTAATACTACCTCGCACAGATCTTATAGTAAACAGAAAACCTGAAAAGTGTGCTTTGGTCTCTACTCTCATAAGAGGAAAAAGCCTCGAGAAAATGTGGCATTATGATACCATCCCAAGAAAGTACAATATCGCCAAAGTTCCTGATAAAATGTTGTTCATTCAAGCCAAAGAGAGAAAGACCTTACCTGGAGTTGAATAATTTAGCACCGGGACTTTTTAAATGGATAAATAATATTGACAATGATGACATAAGTTGCAAGTTTTGTTTGCAATTGTTTAAGACCCTCGACATGATGGATTTCGTGGTGGTAGAGGATTACAAAAATAATCAATCCAAGCAAGGCATGCAATAGTACCAAAGGACGAGGGAACTGTCCGAGAGAACTTAAAAAGAAACATAAGTGAGCATTGTACTTCAAAATATTGAAAAACGAGTAAGCATGAACTAGTATTGTCTTGACAGCAAGAAACATATCCCAAGGACCTAAAATGTAAGAGTAACAGTAAAGATATGGTCATCACACTAAGAGAATGATGTTGTCTGCAACTTTAAAGGTCATTGGTAAAACAATAAATGGTTTGCATCTTAAAAATTTGCTTATTTATGTGTCCCTACAATCCAATGGCATCATTTAGAATACCTGAATGCTTATCAACCACTGCAGCTGCCCCTGAGCTAGTCCCTACAGCAGCACCCTGAAGAAGAATAGTCATCAATACAGTGTATAATAATTCGCCACAAGGAAAAGAAGAGTTCAAACTAAATACAATAGATGTGATGTGAAGGCTAGTTGGATTTTACAATAGGTCGCTGTGGTGCATTGGCAATCTGTGTCTGCTGATACTTCAAAATGGTCCAATCAAATACATAGTCAAACTGAAAGCCTGCATTCTCCATAAAACAAAAATCAGCACAAAACATTTAAACATAATACTTATTAGTATATTACATTTGTTGCCCAAGAAAAATAACCTGGCTCTATTTAACCATATCTCCAAATGTTTATGCAGTTACCACTAGCACAAAATTCTATGTAAGAAAAGACAAAGAACATATGCAAACCTTCACGAATGAAAAGGTCACGGAATATTCTCTTTAAGTATGCATAATCTGGTTTGTCGTCAAAGCGTAATGATCGGCAATAATGAAAATACGATGCAAACTCCGATGGGTAAGACTTACACAAGACCTGAAAATGCATGTCCAAGCATAGTTACACTTTCCAAACAGATTCAACTAAACTTGACAAAACCCCAAAATTATACAATTAATGATTCAACATTCAATATTCTTATTACCTCAATAGGGGTGGCAACCTTTTTCTCACTGATTTTTTCATATTTCTGCTTTTTTGTACCAGCTTTCAGTCCCTGCCATGGGAGACTAGAAAACAAAAATTCTGTTAGCTCTGTATAATAGCAACAGAAGAAAAGCAGAGCCAATTTTATACATCCAACAAGCTCACCTGCCCCTCAAAAATACATCAGAACATATCCAAGGGATTCTAAATCATCTCTTCGACTTTGCTCTGGCAATGAAAAATCAATTGCATGGATGAGAATACAGAAAAAATGTAATATACCAAGGACATGATGATGCATAGAGATAAAGTTACAAATTTATCACATAATTGAATACGGATAAATATTCCATGCAATGTTCATACAAGCATACTTCAGGATGTAATCACCTAAACCTAAATGCTTCTAGAAGTAAAAGACAAGCACGCAGCCATGTTTATAATTTGAACTTACCAATTCCAAGGTGAGTGTTCATGCTTGCATATCTGGCAGTGCCAGTTAAATTCTTGTTCTCTCTGCAACATAAGCCTTAATAATAAATAAAACTCTTATAAAACACCAGTCCCAACACCAAGAAAAAAATGTGTTGGACAAGAATATGCATACCACAGTAACCAAAGAAAAATATCACAAATATTTAAAATTGTATTTTGGCATTAATTGGTGAAATATTTAGTGCATGATATAATACAATGTTATGACCACATAATTCATACATCTTACTTAAGAAGTCATAATATATATACGAACAAACAATCAAATGTATATCCACAACTGCTTAATCATGTACAATTCTTAGCTCATTCATCCTTGTCCAAAATCACTTATCAAAATTTTCAAAAAAAAGTCATCAAGTTTTGTTATCTTCCTTAATGATGTCTCACACATTTGACTTTTATTTCATATCATGTGATTTCCTACAGAATTGACCCTATTCTCCAATACAGTGTAGGAATATGGTTGTCTGACCAAACTCAATGCTGTTGGGAACATCCTCAGCTGACCAAGAGGGGGAATCCAATCCATTGTGCCAATGGTGCTGGATATAGTTGGGTCAGACAATGATGCCATCAACAACCTGAAAGAAATGCTCATAGAAGAAAACCTTGATAATAAAAAAGTAAAAATCACCAAAAGTACCAATTACTTAAGAGTAATCGCTACTTGCTCCAAATGTCATACTGAACCGAGTCGCTGTGGCAATCACTTGTTAAAGCCAGAGTCAACTGTCAAGTACACAAGCAAATTGTTAAAAATTTGCCAATTACTCGCAAGTTATTCAATAACTCGCAGGCTATTCGCAAGTCATTCAGAAAACTACAGTTTTTGCTATAACCCTGGTTTTTTGGGTTTGGTCTCATTTTGACACACTAATTCAAATCATTACAAAGCACAACCAGACCAAAACATTATCAAATCAAAGATTCAAAGCCAAACGACATGTCAAAATTATTAGGAGTCAGGACACATCCCTCTCCTATTTAGGGGATGACATTTTCCACATTCCTTCTACATAACAGGCATACAAAAGAGGTAATTATTATTTTTTTACTATTTTTCAATTCTAAATTTTATTAGGATCGGGGTTTGGGTTCAAACTATAGTAAACCTTATTCCTAACCCTTCTAATTTTTTTAACTTGATTTTTAATATTTAGTAATTTACTAAACCCCTTACCCCTACCCTATACAAAAATTGTTTAGTTTAAGATTAGGGTTAGGCATTTAATTTTTTTAGTTCCTACTTTGAATGAACTTTTTGTTTATGTTAAATGTTTTTTTCAGCTTTTACTAACCCTAACCCTACGTCTTTATTATTTTAGTAAATAAAGCCATGGGAAGGGGATTTTGCATGGTCCTACTGCAAATCAGTGCCGTAGTTCTATTTTTATTTTATTTTAAATAATTAGTAATTTACTATAACCCTTACCCTAAACTTAGTTTAGTTTAGGATTAGAATTAGGTATTTTGGTTTAACTCTGAATGAACTTTTTTCAGTTTTTAATAACCCTAATCCTACACATTTTTATTGTTTCAGTTAATAATGCCACGAGAAAGGGATTTTGCATGGACCTATTACAGACTCGTGCTCAACTCACCCGAGCTGAAATGTAACTTGTGTACATGAGTGTGGTGAGGGCATTGATCACTTCAAATAGCATTTCACAAAGTTGCAGGGGCATGTTGTGGTTTGTAAGATTTGATCATGTAAACCCAACAAGCATTAGTGGCTTTTAAAGCCTTTGCGGAAAGCAAAGTGAAATAGAGGCAAAGAATATTGTTGGATCATCCACAAGGTCCTCTCATGACACTAACTAGCACCTGCACCTTTATGGGCTGCAAGGGATTTGCTGATAGGAACAAATTCTCTGTTGTAAAAAAACAAGAAAAATATGGAGGATGTTAGCACGAAAATCAGAGTTTAAAAGTTAGCAAGACATATTGGCAACAATCTTAAACCGACATGAACACAACTACTGAATAATACATAGCTTTTACGTGGATTTCCGACATGGACAGAAGTGCCTACATAAATCCAATCGACACATAACTCGTACATGAGAAAAACTCCCTGTGGGGGTAGCGGTACTGTTAACAAAATGTCAATGAAAGTTGCACTTTCACTCAAGAAAATCATCAGAAGAAAGAACTATAAGAAGGAAATATAGACCGGAAGGAGTTATGATAGGGAAGGAATTAGTTGTGATTGTATGCAAAAACAAAGGTTAAATGCAATTGTTTAGAGGAAGTGAATGTTAGGAATAGTTTAATATTGTGAACATTATTATTGTGCAAATAATGAGTTGGTGACAACTCATAGAGATCTCTTAGAGAGATTCTAGGTTTGTTGAGTGAGAATAGGGATTGGGAGAGATAAGTGAGAGTTTGTTGAAGATTAGAGTTGACTCCTCTTTCATAGGAGAACTCCACTCTATATATGTAACCTTGTCTTATTGAATAGAATCCCGAATGATTTCTATTGAAAAATATATATCTTATATTCGGTGTATTTGTTTTTATTCCTGTGCAAATCTTACCCAGATTCAACATCTGGTATCAGAGCATGGCAGATCCTTGAGGAAGCATATTCTCTATGAGAGTCTGTGGGAGCTTGTATCATTAAAAATTCAGTATCCATTCACAAGATTCAAGTTGAAGACCGTTTAGTGGTAATCTGCGTTCTAATCTGTTAAAGGTGTTTCTGTTCGAATCTGTTGTGGTTACATACATTCGGATCCATATATGTAAATTGTGATCTCATCCATATGGTACTACGTTCCATATTCATTCGCAGTCGTATCTTTATACATTCGGTCATCCCTGTTCACCTTTCCTTCCATTATTTTCAAAGCCTATACTGTATTCATTTTGTTTGAGCTATATTCTCTTTTAAGAACAGTCATTACATGGATGAATTGATTCAAAATGGACGTGTAGTTGAGACGCGGGTGTATTTTTTTCTCTTTGTCGAAAGCTTGATTACCAAACCAGCTAATTGATGCGCAGCTGCCTGTTGACCTCTGCAACATATGTTCATCATTGCATCCTCCTCTGAATCTTCGCTTGCTAGAGATAAATATTTCTGCATTCTTCTTCTATGCACAGCCTGCTAACACGTGGATATTTTGGGCCTCCAACTCGCAGAAAAATAAATGACTCGGCTTTAACAGCGACTCAGATTCACTATTGTCTTGATCGGATCTGGAGCTCTAAAACGCAGATCTAATCGTCCTCATGCCAGTTGTCTGAATCAATAAACCATTGTCAGCAGCATATTCATTGACATATCTCCACGTATTCATCTAATCTGGATGGGATTCCTTTGAGACGCATTACATTGGGTTTGGTGTTTGGATATTGGTCATGATAAACGGTGCAAATGATGTCCTCCATATTCTACAAATCAAGTCGTGACAGAAAAGTAAAGAAGATCCAATCCTTCAGTTCATTCTTGATCACCATTTCATTTTGTAAAGGTCGGTGTTTTTGTTCAATACACAAAGGTCTTTGTTTTATTACTGTGTAGTTTTTATTTGTATTTAGAGTCTCTAGCCTTCATTTTTGTGTGTCATAAATGTCCTTGTCAATTTTAATATAAAGTTAAGTTTTTTATAATATTTAAAAAAGTAATTTTCTTCTATTACTTTTTAAATTGTGTGAGTGTGGGTCAATAGACATTGTCAAATAGAGTCGAAATATTCGTATCATCCTTATTACAGTCATGGCATGTCAACGTCATTGTTGTGTCAAGTCAAGAGTCTAAAGTTGTATTGTCAACATTGTCAAAATTGAGGATTTGCCGTCATCTAGAGTATATCATAAAAGTCATCAAAATTGTAAAAAAATAAAATAAAAATAATAATAATAATAATAATAATAATAAAAAAATTGCCTTACGAACGCATTTTCGGTGGAATCCGACGTTCGATTAAGGTTTGTGAGACTTGAGCCTTAAAGCGATATTTGCTAAGTAAGTAGCATCTTAATGGAGGTGGAGGCAACGGAGGAAGGAGGTTGATCAGCGACCTCTCGTCAGGCACCATCGACGAGGCCGTGAAACTGAATTGGTGGCCAAGTTTTTTCTGTTGAGTGTTTGCTTTCAATGTACATTTGTGAGAATAAGAACAAATGATTGTTCAAAAGTAATGTATAAACATTCCTGAATGTAACTCCTGATGTAATGAAATAGGTGAACAAAAGCACCACAGTAAGACAGTTCATGGATCTTGAAAAGGTTTGTGGGAGATCCAGAAAACCACACGAGGTGGACAAGCGATGGATCTGTTACATGTCAAGGTTTGTGGTAAACCTGTAAAACCATAGAAGGTTGAGCATTGCTCCCTTCATTAGTATCAAGGTCATGAGTCACAGAGTTTGACATGCTCCATAGAGGAGAGCATACTGCAGATAAGAGTGTGTATGTTTTTCCCATGTTCACACTAAGGGGGTGAATGTTAGGAATAGTTTAATATTGTGAACATTATTATTGTGCAAATAATGAGTTGGTGACAACTCGTAGAGATCTCTTAGAGAGATTCTAGGTTTGTTGAGTGAGAATAGGGATTGGGAGAGATAAGTGAGAGTTTGTTGAAGATTAGAGTTGACTCCTCTTTCATAGGAGAACTCCACTCTATATATGTAACCTTGTCTTATTGAATAGAATCACGAATGATTTTATTGAAAAATATATATCTTATATTTGGTGTATTTGTTTTTATTCCTGTGCAAATCTTACCCAGATTCAACGGTGAAAGGGAAGCCAAATGGCATATAATACGATTTAGTTTGCCGGTAAGTCTTAATCAGATTTGCCATGAGTCTTCCCATTGTTGGTGGCAAGGATTTTAGAGTCAATACGAAATTCAAGAGTTAGTGAGGATTTTAGAGTTGTAGAAGTGCTTCCAAGATGCACTTTGAATAGACATATCCGACTCATGCAAGTAATTTTGAAACCATATAGGAGAGGGGAAGGCCAAGATTCCAAGATGCTTTGAAGAGACATATCCGACTCAAGTAGTAATTTTGAAGCCACAGAGAAGGAGAGGGGAAAGCTAAGCAAGCAAGCATTCACATCCCGCAACCAATCAACCATTATGTTAGTAAGAGGACCACTTCCATTATGGCGTCACCTCTATTGGCATAAGGATCGTGATATATTGGGGTGTATATGTTATGCGGACCAAACCAACCAACCAATGTGGGATTATTTTTTTATTGAATGAGATTTTTTTGGAGGAAAAATAAATAAATAATTACATTAAATATATATAGCTGACATGAAATATCTAGACGGTTGATAGTATGCAAAATTCTGACCCTTGGTATCGTTAATGTTTTTGTTTTTACGATTATAAATCAAACTTAAATTCAAGCAGTTTATATAGGTATATATAATCTTACCATTATGTAAATCATGTGTGTGTGTGTGTTTCCTTAAATTATGTGGGATGTTGACAAGGGTTAGCCAATACTTTAACGTATGGTCAAATCTGAATGTCAAGTAATGAGAGAATGAATTTAGCTATATTTTGTCAAATATTTACATGCTTTCAAATTTATATATCCACTTTGAAGTTCTGTCTGAGGAATGGTCATGAACTGCCACAAAGCTTCCATTTTGGCACTGGCTGGCAGGATGTAGTGGAGTTTTGTTGGGAGGATGCAATGATAAAGGCAGTGGAGTTTGGCTTTAAACCACAAGTGGGAATTCCCTAAACGCCTCTTTGGCTCCTTTAAACCCGATGGAGCACAACCTGCAATCATAACATTCCAAAAACAATGCAAGACTATTATTTCAAAATCTGCAAGTATTTTACTGCTAAAATCAATAAAAAGGTGTAAACGGCCATATATTTGAACCTTGGCAAAGGATAAACTTCCAATTGGGCAGCAGCAGTTGAAAACTTGAAGCCGCCATTATTTCAGCCAAGTGGCTTCCGCATCCTTTTATAATTTTTTAAACCGCCAACGTACTGACTGCTGCAACATCACAAAAGTAAATAAATAAAAAGTTCATTTCCTTTTGCCTTTTCTATTTACAACTTGACAGGCGTCCACACTTGAAGTTGCATGAAGGCAGCAAGGTGAGATCGTTGGCTGGCAACATGAGAACACTGCTCATTCCAAATTCAACGCCATGTTGATAATTTCAACGCAAATTAATTAAAAACTCGATATTTCATAGAAAGACTATGCAATTTGCAAACGCGTCGCAAAACTTGTTTCCGGCAGTAATTAGTGGTTTCCCGGCAGGATATAGGCTGTTTGCCGGCATGAAACAGGTTTCTTGGTGTGAGACAAGGTTGTTGGCATATTGTGGAAATGCTTTCCCACAAGAAAATCCTATCGGCTAAAGATGGGGAGGCGAATGATCGTGGCCCAAGAGGTGACCCAGTGGACAACATCGTAAATGCAGATTTAGATGTGTTACATGCGTATGCAGAAGCTATTAAGAAAATGTACAGCGAATCGAGAGAGAGAGAGAGAGAGAGAGAGAGAGAGAGAGAGAGAGATAGTACTTGATATAATAGTAAACGTATTTATTTATCCGTGCGTCATTTACATGGCATACACTTGAGCGATATGTATGCTTGCTTATCTTCTACTCTGGTTGCTTTTTAAACTATAGATGTGTTTACATATATAGATTACAATCCTGCTTCTAGGACTCCATTGTGACTCTTCACCATCCAATTGTTAAGTGGCTTTGAAAGATGCACAATATGCAGAGGGGCACTCTGGCATACCGGCAGCCCTATGGAGTGCCACATGGCATGGTGTAGTGTAGTGCAGAGTTGGCACCAACGACGTCACTAAGATTGCAGATGCTTGGTATGTGGTATTCTGTGTGAAGCCAATGATGTGTTCCACAATAAGTTTGGTGCACTCTTGGTCTGCACAAATTGCATCACGCCACTGCAAGAATGTGTGGTATCTCATGCCTCCCTTGGAGTGTGTGCATCATTTGTTAGAGATGGATGAATGGTCTTCGAAGTACCATGAACCTGTGGGTGAGGCTCTAGAGTACCACAACCCATTGAGCACAGTTTGCATCGCGCCACTACAAGAGTGTGTGTTGCATATGTTGGAGATAAGTGGATGGTCTTGGAGATACCGCAATCCTATGTATGGGGTTCTAAAGTATTGCATTCCATGGAAGTAGAACCGCACGAATTGCAAATTGTGTGGATAGGCTTGGCAGTGTTGCGTAAAACACTGTTGAGATCCTCCTGGATCAGCAGAACTTCCACATTATGATTCGCAGCCACAATATTTTACTATTGTTCTAACACCACCTTCTTCCAAAAAACCTAATATCGTTGGGGCGATGTGGATACCTTTTTTGCGTCATACACCATAACTACATGGAAAGCACATGGTAAAAGAAAAACATACATGCACAAACTAGAAAGGCAACAACCAATTCTTTGTAGTCTAGGCCTCCCCATTAGCACGCAATGATTGATGTAATCACTATCGCAGGCACTAGCTTTAAAGCCTCATCATACAAAACCCTTAGAATTGATCCGTGAAAAGAAGCAATGTAATATGTGAGTGATGTATTTTCTGACCATCACAAATAGTGAGTGGACAGACAGAAGGAATTGTATCTTGATCGATTTCCTTGTGGCATCAAAGATTGGTGTAGTCTTCCTCAAATCCGTAGACACATATAACAAAGTAAAATCAACACACACCTTTCATCTACTTGACGAGGTTGTGACTGAGGTTGGACCACAATATGTGGTGCATTTTATTTAAAATAATGTTGCCAATTGTGTGCTTACAGAAAAACTTTTAATGGAGAAGTATCTTGCCATGTTTTAGAGCACATGCATTGCATATTGCCTTGATGTAACCCAAGAAGACATTGGCAAAACTACTAAGGGTTAAATTTGTGATTCAGAAGGAAGATCTAACACAAAATACATATAAAATCACACTAGGGTTCTCGATGTGATAAGAACCTACACTAAACATAAATGATGAACCTGAAATGAACATTCATTTCATCTACGTGGGAAGATTCCAGCTTTACTAATCACATGGATGGCATAACCATTCTAGCCCTTGTTTTTTATGAATCTTTTTGGACTATTGCACATGAAATTGCGCAAATTTCTAAGGCATTGGTCATAGTGATGAGAATGGTTGATGGGTACGAGGCCCTTGTGGGTTATCTTTATGAGGCGTGGATAGGGTTAAGGAAACAATAAGATCCAAATTATAGAATAATGAAGATAAGTACATGTCAATATGGGAGATCATTGATGCCAAGTGAGATACTATTTTCCTTCATGTTGTTGGATACTATTCATATCAGGCATTCTTTTATAAGAAAAAATTCAAGGATGATGCAAAGGTGACAGAAGGCCTAATCAAATGCATTGCATCATTTTTCCCTAATGCAAAGAAGCCGAAAGCAACAGCAGAAAATTTGCCAGTGTACCAACAAAGAAGTTTATGTTTTTAATTTTTTCCTAATGTATGTACTATTAATTTAAGGAAGGCTTTGAAACCAATAAGTGAATTTTATATTTCTTTCAAGTTTCAATAAATTGATTTTTCAAATGTCATTAAAATGCATTATGGATTTATAATATTGTTTTGTTTTGCAATTAACAATATTTCAAGGCAAAAGTAGGATTACTTTGGGAAGGAAGATAAATGCAATGTGCATTTTGAGCCAACCCTGTGATTCTTCTACTTGCAAAAGATCTTGGAGAGTGTTTGAAAACACAATCCAACAAAATGCAACAGCCTGAGCCAAAAGCGAAAGAATGATTAGGTGTTAGTGCACCACAACCTTCATCTTAGCTTAGTTTAGATTTTACTTACTTGCTAAGCTATAACTTCATCGTTTATTTTAGATTTTAACGACTTTTAATTAATTTGAATTTCTTGCATAAAAACTTATGCCTAGGTAATGTCAAGCAGTTCCCCAAGATCATCAACCAATTGATCTTGAAAAGATTGATCCTGAATCAAAATGGATCGCAGCCACTGAGGAGCCAACTTTGTCAAATGAGAATTTGCCCATCTTGGATAAGACATTGAATGACCACAATCCAATGCAAGAGAACCAAGATTTGGGAGCTTCAAATTTGCATGCAATAGCTTCGTAACCTAGTGTTTTGTTTTGTAACTTGTAATTGACTAGGACTCTAAGACTCATTAAAATTCTAGGCTCGATTAGATGCTTACAAACTTACGCCTGGATAATCTCAACAAGCATCCAAGATCTCAACTAATTTATCTTGACGAAATTGATCCTGAATAAGAATAGATCACAATCGATGAGGAGCCAGCTTTGCCAAATGAGGATTTGGCCATGTTGGATGAGATATTAAATAACCGCAATCGAATGCAAAAGAGCTGAGATTATGTTTGTTAATTGTTTCATCTCTAGGCACCATATTTGGCACAAAATAACAAAAACATTTTTTTTCTATTTTTATGAATATTTCATCATTTTTTAGCTTGCCAAGATTTTCCCATTTTAATCCTGAGAAATTGAATTTCATTTCCACTTCTAGTTTGCCATTTCCTGTAAATGATATTCTGCTATGTACAATAGTCATTCCAAGAGACCATGGTTGGCAAGATATGCTTGAGCTATCCTCAAGGATAATAAAACACTCTATCTCCACAAGATCAAATGGCAAACATTGTCATCACAGAAACCCCACAATTCAGCACCATGAGAGAGGTCTCGATAATTTCTAGAATTTTAAAACTATTGCAGAAAATTACAGGGAAAAATTCCCACGGATTTCCAACAAAAAGCAGCTTGGAAACAGTGTAATGTCCCTTAAAATGTCACTAATAATTGGTGAAGAGAATCCTGCGAATTCGACCTTGTAAAAGGCTTGAGTTTGACTAAAGGTACCACAGAATAGAGACAAACTCACATCAGAACATCCATAATTTTTCTTCATGAATTGCAGAAGGGACACCTTCAAAATTTGCCATAGTGATTCTCAAAAACTCAAAATATATAGAGGATTTGGCCTCAAATAGGCTCAAAATAAGGACCAAAATCCCACCGAGACACATAAAAACATCGACTTCAATCATATTCTCCACTGAACCAACACCAATAGCCTCTACCTCGTCCTTGCTCCTCCCCCATGTACCTCGTCCTTGCTCCTCCCCCATGTACCTCTGGAGTAAACATTGGAGATAAGGCGGGAGAGGAGAGGCAGTCATATCTTCTCGAGCTTTCATACATAAAGATACCAAACCCTCGTGGTCGTTAATTTGGACTGTCTCTATCCCCTTTCCTTCTTCTCTGGCCAAGGTACTTAAAACAACGGCCTGGAGTTTCTCTTTAAAAGATAAAAATATTCCTAATTTCTCCATCTCCCTGAATTATGTTTTTCCCAGGGTTCAACGACTCACATCCAAGGAATCCACTAACATTTATAGAATAGGAACTCTGAGATCACTGTCCAAAATAATTAACTTTGAATCCCTTCAGTGTAATCCTTCAATAGGATTTATGTCAGGTGGCACCATGGGAAGAGCCACCTTGGCAGTCATCCAGGGCTGAGAGCTTACCTATTCGATCCATTTTCCCTCTGAGCGCCATGAAATGAGGATAGCAGGAGGCACGCTCTGAAATACTAGAGGAGAGATCCGATGGATAAGGAATTCATGGCATATGAAAGAAGATTGAAGAATGAGAGTGCTTGAAACACCACGGGAGTAAGGGCATCATCTGACAGCTGTCCCATCAAACATTCCCTCCCCTACTGTCTACATCCTCAAGCATCCATCACAATTTCCAACCAAGGACCATGAATGCCTACTAGGACCTTATTTGAATTTAAACTATTTCAGACTTTGGGGATGATAACTGAAATATCCGCAAACAATAAAGCAGTTCCATATTTTATTGTTAAGATTTCTCTACCCCAAGAGTGTATCTCGGAAATAACCTTTTGAGCTTTTAATTTGGAAACACAATCACTTGTATGCTTGCTTGACGTATTCTGTTTTTGTTGCTCTTCGACGGCAAAGGTTAAGAAATTTAAATTTCTGTTCTTTGTAATTTGTATCTGTTTTCTTTCAAAAGGAATGTTAAGAATTGTGGAGTAATAGACATGCTCTGGTTTCATTTATTTTACAAAACGATGTGTTTGATGACTCGTGCTTCTTCATAAAACAGCCAATTTCAGATCAAATTTGCCATCAGAGTTTTCTTGGCACTGTGAAGGGTCTATCAATTTTTTTCTACTTACATGCTGGCTATATTACAGAATAAGGTTGGTAAAGGAGATTTGCATGACACAAAACATAGAGAAAAGTGTGGCCGACATTGCCTATCTTCAAATTTCAATGGCAGAAGACACCAAAGAACATATTTCAAAGCCACATTTTCCAGAATGGTCCATGATATTTTAATCTTCACTAACATGTGTATGAAATTAACAAAGTTGCATGGATACTGTTACAGATGTGGATACGGATACAGTATCAGATACAGATACGACTAGTTTTTAACACCCCCTAATATGAATACTGTTGAATACGGCATAATATATAATATTTAAAATACTATAATAATCTAAATTATAAATTAGGATATTAATAATAATTATTAATTTTAAATTATAAGCGAACTTAAACATTAGATTAAAATTACACGCAAATTACACACTTCCAGCCCACGGGAAAGTAGGAAATTCAGTATTCAATGGACTAAAAAAATTGCAGGTTGTGTAGGCCAGCAGAAAATAGACGAAATGAAATAAAAGAAGTGGAGTAGGCCCAAAAAAACAGATCAAAAGAATTGCATGTTGATCAGAGCCAATGTGAAAGCTTGAAGTAAAAGAGCGAATCAACACTCTCACCTCCATGTCCTCGATTGTTGCTAATAAAATGCATTATAGAAGATCATTTGCAGTTTTTAGCATCCTTTTAGGCTTTTGATTAGATTTTTTGTTTATTTTTTAATTGATAAATCAAATAGTTGCCCTGCTTACCATAACCAGTTGTATCTGATATGGCACAATTATGGGTTTGTATCTAGATACGGCTGGGTACGGTATCCAAGCAGTATCCAAGAAGCGCCCGAGCTGTATCCGTATCCGGCACACGGATACACGCGCCCCAACAGTAGGAACATGTATCTGGCAACACTGGAAATTAATGTTGACAATGATGAAAAAGAGAAAAAAGTCCCATAGGAGAAAGAGAAGCTCCAGCAAGAGGAAGATGAGAAAGGAGGACGCAAGATTTTACAATCATACATGCCTTTAAAAGTACAGACGAAGTTGAAAATCCAACCATATAAAAGGCAGGTGGATGCAAAGTAACTTGATGATTTTCATGGGTTTTCTAATAAACAAATATTTTCTTTTGCTCAGTTTAAAATGAATAGGCATTGATCTGCTTTGGTGGCAATCTCGGTAAGAAGGCACTAATCAAGAAGTCGGATACATTTAAGAAGCTTATTAAAACCCAATTATGCCATCAGATTCCAGTAAAGGCAACAGCAATTGTCCGGGTCAACACCCCTGAATTTCAGAAGCAGATCATTCTATTGAATATTTCCCAAAAAGAATGATCAATACTCGGGAACTATGTTGCCAAGAAACGGAAACGGAAACGGAAACAGATATGAAATGTGGAAACAACAATTTTCAAAAAACCTTGGATACGAAACATTACCGGAAACGTCCGTACAATATATATATATATACACACATATATATATATATATATATATATATGCATAGTACTCATTTTATAATTGTAGACCATAAGAGATAATTGATAAAGCACTCAAAATATTTTGTATTCATTGAAATTTGAACTTCTAAAGAGTCGTGACTCATCATTCAACATGGTTACAATTTCAATGATTCACATATACATGATAATAATCTAGATTCTAGAATATATCATCCAGATTTTCCTCATAATCATCTCCACGAAAACTGAATTTAGCAAGAGAAAAATGAGAGTGTGATTTAGAATGGACCCAAGATGTCATTATATAGCTTTTAGGAAGTGTCTTTAGCAAGTCTAGGTAGGTAGATTAGGTTTAGGTTCATTAAATGCAGTTATTTTTTTTTTTTTTAAATTTTGATGCTTTAAAATTTTAAAAAATGTTGGAAACGTGGCAGACGTTTCCAGAAATGTCTGCCACGTTTCCCCACCGTTTCCCCACCTTCCGTTTCCGAAACGTTTCTGGGGTGAAACGCCACCCTCCTAGGGCGTTTCTCGGCATCACACTCAAGAAGTACCCTACAAATTTATACAATCAAATTCAAATGGAAGTGGCTCTTTCCGATATGAAAATTGATGAGGCCTGCAAGAAATCTGACATTGATATCAAAGGGCATAAGAAAAAAGCTTAAAAAGAATTCAGTACCTTCAAAGAAGTAGAAGTTGTGATGCTAGGAAACGCCTAGGAGGGTGGCGATTCACCCCAAAAACATTTCAGAAACGGAGACGGAAAAGTGAGGGGAAGCGGTGGGGAAACGTGCCGTTTCCAACATTTTTTTAATTTTAACACATCAAAACTTTTTTTAAATAAGCGCATTTAATGAACCTAAACCTAATCTACCTACCTAGACTTGCTAAAGACACTTCCTAAAAGCTATATAATGACATCTTGGGTCCATTCTAAATCACACTCTCATTTTTCTCTTGCTAAATTCAGTTTTCACTAAACTAACATTTAGCATTGTGAAGAGCAAAGAGACATCAAGGAGCAGCTTGAAGGAAGAGTTTAGGAGGTGCTACTAAGAGCTAAGAGCATCAAGGAGGAATTTCAAAGCAGATTTGGAAGCTTCAAGGAGGAAAAACCAAGTATTTTTCAAGTTTTTTTTTTAAGAAAATGTTAATGTGATCAATGATCACAAATGATGTGTGCATAATGCACACATCATTCATGATCATTGATCATGATATCAATATGTAGTTTTAATTTAGTAATTTTTAAACTCTATGCTAAAAAAATGTAACATTTCCTTTGCGGTTTTTAAATAAAAATCATATGTTGTTTTTTTTAAATTATAAATATCATCCAAACTCTGTGTATGCTCTCACCTCGCACCTATACGGTGAACTTGGTGATCAAAAGCAGAATAGGATGCGTAGGGTTTTTTTTTGCTATTTTAAGAGTTTTTTTGTATTTTTTAAATTAAAAAATCTGAACTCTATGTATGCTCTCACCTCGCGCCTATACGGTGAACTTGGTGATCAAAAGCAGAATAGGATACATAGGGTTTAATAATTTAATTCTTTTTCCTATTTTTTAAAACTAAAAAATCTGAAATTTGTGTATGCTCTCACCTCGCGCCTAAACGGTGAACTTGGTGATCAAAAGCAGAATAGGATATGTAGGGTGTAGTTATATTTATTGTTATCTAAGTTTATGTTTTTATTTTTCAATGTAGGTTTGATTATTTGAGATATAAAATTTAAAAACATAAATGGCATCCAGTTCAGCTTCAGTGGGAGGGCATGGGGAAGGAAGCCAAGGTGGGGGTGTGCAATTTGTGGATCCTAGAGCTCCTCTTTGGAGACATGTGCAAGTGTTGGAGAACCTTGTTGGCGGTGGCTCTCGAGTTTGGATATGCAATCATTGCAATATTGAATTCAAAGCCTCATATACCCGACTCAAAGCTCATTTAATGGGGCGGGGATTAGAAAATGTGCCAAGGTTGAAAGGAAACATATTTTGGCATATATGAAAGAGCAAGAGGAGGCTGATTTGCAAGCTTCAAAAGCTAGATTTAAAACCGCTCCTTTGCAAAATAAGGGTTCACAAAAACCACCCACCTCATCAAACCATCCTTTTATTCAAATTGAAGTTGAAACTCCCATAGAGGAAGAGAGCTTGTCACGAAAGAGAACCTCCAAAGGTCCATTAGAGCAAGCATTTGCAAATGAGAAGAGGGAAGTAGCTGATGAGTTGATTGCTCGATGTGTTTATGCATGTGGGTTGCCTTTCAATGTGTTGCGGTCACCATATTGGCAACAAATGGTGAGAGGAATTAATGATGCACCACAAGGGTATAAAAGCCCTAGTTATGAGAAGGTGAGAACATCATTGTTGGCGAAAGAAGTGGCCCATGTACATACTTCTTTGCAGCCAATTAGGGATTCATGGAAGGAATCAGGGGTATCTATCATTTCAGATGGATGGAAAGATGCCCAAAATAGACTCTTAATCAACATTGTTGCAATGTGCCCTAAAAGGGCAATGTTCTTAAGGGTTGTTGATTGTGAGGGTGAAGTGAAAGATGCTCAATTTATTGCTAATATTTTGATTGAGGCTATTGAGTCAGTGGGCCCTCAAAATGTTGTCCAAGTCATCATGGACAATGCCAAAAATTGTAGAGCAACAGGGCTGATTGTTGAAGGGAGATATGAGCACATTTTTTGGACACCTTGTGCAGTACACTCCTTGAATTTGATGTTGCAGAAGATTGGCAAAATACCATGGATAGAGGAAGTGTATACAGAGGCAAATGAGATTCAAATGTTTGTCACAAATCATCATATGTCCCAGGCTATCTTTAGGAGGTTCTCAAAGTTGGAGTTGTTGAAGGTAACAAAAAAATTGCTAGTTTCTAATTTTTATTTGCTAACTTTCTATGAAATATCAAATTATCATTTGAATTTCTTTTAAATTTAATTTTATATTTTATTAACTTGTTTTAATTTATTTTAATAGGTTGTTGAAACAAGATTTGCCTCTCACACGCTCGTCTTGAGACGACTTGTGAAGGTAAGACAAGCCTTAAGGCTTATGGTGATTGATGATGTTTGGTCCGTGTGGAGGCAAGCAAACACAGAACGAGCCATCAAAATAAAATCATTGATACTTGATGATGATTGGTGGGAAAAGGTTGCATACTTGCTCAGTTTTACTGAGCCTATTTTATCTATGATTAGATATGCAGACACAGATGATGCTTGCATAGGGGAGATCTATGATGGCATTGACTCTATGCTTGAAAAAATTAGAGACATCATACAAAAAAAGCAAGATCCTGAAGAAAAATTCTACATTGAAGTTAAGACTGTGATCATGAGGTGGAATAAAATGACCACCCCATTGCATCTCCTTGCCTATGCCCTAAATCCCAAATATTATAGCAATGAAATACTTGGGCTACCTGGTAGGCAAGCACCATACAATGACCATGAAGTTGCAACTAGAACTAAGTTGCGGTCCGCTATGAAATGGCATGCTTTGTCTCTTCATCTAATGGTAGCATGAGTGAATTAGATGCATTAAGTGACAAGTACAACCTGAAGCCATTCATGTGGTGGTATGTACATGGCCATGATTGCAAGTACCTACGACTGTTGCCATTAAAGTCCTCTCACAGGTATAAAATATTAAAATGAAATCAAAAGTTTGTTTATTAATTAAAAATTTAAAATGTATGTTCTTACTTCTTAGTAAATTAATTTTATTACTAATTGAAAATTTCTAACTTCTTTTTTGTAACAGGTGGCTAGCAATTCTTCAGCAGAGCGGAATTGGAGTACATATAGCTTCATCCACTCAGCCAAACGGAACAAGTTAGGATCCAAGAAGGCTGAGGATTTAGTGTATGTACATTCCAATTTGTGCATCCTCTCACACAAGACTGAAGGCTATATTAGAGGTCCCAACAAACTTTGGGATATTGATCCTGAGAGTAGTGACTTTGATGCTTCTGCGGCTACTCTTAGCCAACTTTCACTGCTTGGTATTGATGAAGAAGAATCGGGATCCATTGCACAAGGGATGGAAAGTGGAGCTAGTGGGAGTGGAGTTGTCAGTGGTGTTCGTGGAGATGATTATGAGGAAAATTTGGATGATATATTCTAGAATCTAGATTATTATCATGTATATGTGAATCATTGAAATTGTAACCATGTTGAATGATGAGTCATGACTCTTTAGAAGTTCAAATTTCAATGAATACAAAATATTTTGAGTGCTTTATCAATTATCTCTTATGGTCTACAATTATAAAATGAGTACTATGCATATATATATATATATATATATATATATATATATATATATATATACGGACGTTTCGATCACGTTTCGTATCCAAGGTTTTTGAAAATTGTCGTTTCGCATTTCGTATTTGTATCTGTTTCCGTTTTCCGTGCAACATAGAGCGAGAAGAAAGGAACGGGAAGCAAACCACCACTTTTTGTGCAAAAGAATAATGGTTCCTCCAACAATTATTGCAATCACTTTGATATTAATGAACATACGGATGTCAAATGGTGGAAGTTGTGTCTAGATTTTTATCCTCGAAGTAAGGAGTAGAAGACATGATAAAGGAAGCATATAGACTTATAGCATCTAACGTGGATGGGAAGGCACTAGTGTCTGAATCAAAACAAAAAAGAAATGGGCAAACACCTCAAAGCAGGAGAGTGCAACAATAGAGCAACGGGGCTTGGATGAGAAACAAGGGAAATTATTATGTATAATAAACCAAAAGATCTCAAAAGAACATTATTCATTGGTGCTGCAAATACTCGGTCTCAGACCCAGAAGCATCAAAACCATACTCATTAAGTCAGTTGCATAAAGACACTTGCAAGCATAGTATACATACTCAGCAAGCCTGCAAGTACTAGCCAAGATTTTTGCAAACGAGTTTTTCTAGGTTATTCTTGTGAGTTTGCTTAGCCGAGTCTAGGCAAGTTTTCGGCATATACCGTGACAAGTAATCTCAGAACTCGGCAAGTCTTGTGCACGGACTCACAAAACACACTAGGAGTGTGGAAAACCTAAAACACGATACAAATGCAATTTCTTTTCTTTAAAAGTCCCCCAACACCACACATTCTAATCACAAGGCATTTGAGCATCCTTTGAGCAAAATGAAAGGATTTTTAGCAAATTTATAGAGCAGATTTGAGGAATTTCATTTTAAGGTAAGTTCATTATTTTTTCTTTTTTCTTATTTGAATCTTTCCAATCATGTAAATTATTTCTATATTTTAATAACAAACTCGGATGAAGTTGCGACTGCATATAATTCTTTGTTGTTGGGATTTGAATATGTATTTGTTGGAAAGAGATTTCTATTAGTTTACAAATATGTATAGGATCTGGATTTGTCTATCACAGGCTACAACAGTTTCGTAACTTTGTTTGATAAGACTTAACGTATATTGAAAACTAGCAAGTTTTGTTTGTTAACAATGTTTGATAAGAGTATTTGAAATTTAAGCTATCATTTTATAATGGTGTCATGTTGAGATTTACATATACATGACCTCTTTGATTACCAAGAAGGAAAAAAACAAATAAATTCGTAGCACAATTCATAATGACTAATGCCTCACTGCCTAACGACGTTTCACAATGTCTGATTCGTCCTATGCAAGCACTCATTTAATCTCTAAAGTGGAAAATCTTTCTTCAACATTTATTGTTTTGCTTGGTTGCATGTTATGGTAGTTTTCATGCATTGCCATTAGTATCTTCTTTGCTTCAACTCTCATTTATTAGGGCAAAGTATACAAGCTCACATGTGGAAAAGCCCAGATCTTCCATTTAGACTTGAACTTTGCCTCTGTGACATTCATTCAATGTCTTTTTACCAATCTATATGAAACATTCATCTTATATCTGGTGGCTTATATGTCTCATTTATCTTTTAGTTTTTAATAAACGTGTTCTTTAGCTAATGTTTATTTTTTGTTACTCAATCAATGATAACCTCATTAATCATTGTTCTTACAATTACAAACCAAGTGAATGGCTATTCTTAATGTGTTAAGTGCCGCGTGAGTTGTGATGCTTGCACTAGATATATACATTAACAAATTCACAATTTTTTTAATGTTGTTTCAAAAAAAAATTGTATCTGATTGTGTTACAAGTTAGCATACAATGGCATCCAATTCCGCATCAAGCTCAACATCAACAAGTGGAAGTGTTGCCTCTAATTCCCGTATTGCGACATGGAAGTATGGCATACATGGAGCAGTCTAGATGACAGTGATTTGCAGTTTCTGTACAAAGAAGGTTTCTAAAAGCATCAATCACCTCAAGTACCATATCACATGCATTGTTTTCCGTGACATCATACATGTCCCAATGCCACAAAAGAAGCAAAACAAGATGAGGGCAGATCTTACATTGTTGGACAAGAAAATACTAGAGAAGACAAGGGTGCAAGCAACCATAGCAGCAGCAGCCACCAGACCTAAAATGGCAGCGGAACAAAGGGAGATGTGGTAGTGATTGAGGGCTCTAGTTGTGGTCCATGACATCCGCTTCATCAAGTTCGAGCAAAGACCGAGCACATAGTTTTTGTACCTAGAAACATGTCTGGGGCACAACCTTCATAATCAAAGGTACAAATTGGAATAAGGAGGTGCACAAGGAAGCAGATAAGGCATGTACAAATTTCTAGCATTACAACCTTCTTCCCTTCAATGTGGTGAAGAGCTCGTACTAAGAGTATTTGATGACGGCAATGACAGTTGCAAGGAAAGGGTACAAGGCACCCTTTCTAAGAGACTTAAGTGAGAGGTTGCTCCAAAGTGCAGTTGTAGATGCAAAGTCAATTCTGGAAGAACAAAAGAAGCAATGGTCCAAGTTTGGATTCACCGTTCTTTCAAATGAGTCGAAAAATGGTGCATCCTCGTCAATTTTTTAGCAGCTTCAAATGGTGAGATGATTTTCTTTAAGTCAATTGATGACTCTAACACAATAAGGAATGCAAAAAAATGAGCCTTATATGAGGGACGTTGTCTTAGAGGTGGGCTAGAAGACTACTTCAGGACGGGTATCCATCACTCTTTTAGACCCCTTGGTCCATTGCCTTGACCTTCTTTTGGCGGACATTGGAAAAATTGATTGGGTGAGACTACTTGAAGAAGGTGCTAGAAATATAACAAAATACATATATAATCACCCTTGGATTCTCAACTTGACGAAAGAACACATCAAGGGTATAGAGCTTGTGTAATTAGTATGTGCCACGACATTTGCAAATAACTTCCTAACGCTACATAGTATTTGTAGTTTGTTAACATTGTTGAAGCAAATGTTTGTGAGTCAAACATGGCTAAACTCACCATATTCAAAGAAAGTCAATGGAGAGAGGACCACAAAGATAGTTTTTGATGATGTCTTTGCGAAGAGAGATGCAAAGATCATCAAGGTAACTTCAATTTAAATTTAAAGTCAATTCCTTTATTTTTCATTTTTTAAATATATCACTATTTACTTTAATTGTTAGTTTGTTACTTTAAAGTTTAATTTGTTTGTAGGTGTACAAGTTGTACAAGTCTTTGGTGAGGGTTTTGCGCTTGGTGGATGGCAAGCAAAACCCAATGGGATACATTTATGAGGCCATGGATAGGGCCAAAGAGGCCATCCAAAAACTAATATAAGGGGAATATAGCGAGACTAGGTCCTTTTTGGGAGCTAATTGATCAAAGATGGAACAATCAACTCCACCAACCCATTCATGAAACGAGGTACTCCTGCAAGCCCATTTTTTCTTCTTCTCGATGCTTCACATATGTTAACCTTAGGAAGGTTATGAAGAGCTTCTCAACATGCATTGAGAGGAATGACACCTAGGTTGAGGTGAGGGACATTATTTTAGAGTTGCAAAATTACAAGCAAGCTAAGGGGAAACTCTTTTTTTGGCACTAGCTATCATAAGATATGCACCTAAACCAGTAATAAAAATTAGAGTATTTACTTATATCTTACAAGTTACAAATTTACAATTATTAATTACTTACAAACTTTTGAATATCTTGTTTGTAGGTTCTTGGTGGGAAGATTGGGGTGGAAATACCCCAAATCTTCAAAAGCTAGCCCTCTAAATTTTATTACAACCTTGCAACGCTTTTGAATGTGAGCATAATTGGTGTTTGTTTGAGTCTTTCCATACAATAAAGCGCAACAAGTTGAGTCAACGATGCCTTAATGACCTAGTTACAATACAATCTTTAGCTTCACATAAGAAAGGTGGAGGACTCATCACAAGAGCCTATTAATTTGGATGAGATTGATCCGTATAGTGACTGGACTGCGTAAGAAGAGAAGATCCACATGTTCACATGCGAGATTGTTGCTTTAGAGAGGGAATCTATGAAGGGTGAGGTAGAAGCAAGAGAAATTGGATTAAACGACAAATTTGTAGATGATACTAAACATGTTGCGCGAACTCACTGCCATCTAGTACCAAGGTGGAGCCGCAATTGCAGCCTTCTAGGAGACAAGGATCTTGATCAAGTGCGAGGGGCTAGTAGAGTCACTAGACCCTCTCCCCAATTTTAGAAGAACATTCAAGAGGAAATTGTAAATTATTGCAATTTGTAACTTGCATAGATATGTAATTTAAGATGATGATTTTCAATCGCAAACATCATAAATTCATAAGACGTGTAAAATAGTTGTTTTATTCATATGATTATGTGATTTTGTACTCTATTTGTATTCAAATCTAATAGAAAACACTTATCCAACGTTTTACAAATTCATTTGATATATTTTGTATAAAATTTATGTTTTTAACAGATATTTACGTATTTTTAAGTTGTCAAGTATTGTTGAGTATTTGCCAAGTCAAAAGTTTTTGATTTGCTGAGTATTTGCGAGTACGAGTATGTAAACTATGCTTGCAAGTGACTAAGTAATGCAAATTCCAATTCACCATAGCAATCAATTGCATTGATGAAGCAAGGTTATGATGTGGTACTGCTGCAAACACGTGAGGTTGTCAATGCAGGTGACTAAGGAATGCAAAGTCCAACTCATGCAACGAGATGACATATTTCTTTGAAGGGAAAACCAATATAGGTTAATTAAGGATAGGAAACCTAAACTTTTCAATATCTATAAAAAAAAAAGTAGAAGATTTCTCTTGTGTCTGCTGATCATTCTAAAAGATTGATAGATTCTAGGAAGTTTTTACGTAGAGGATCAAGCATAAAGATCAAGTTGAGCGTCAAGACGCGACTATTAATGCAAGTTGCACGAGAGAGAAAAAGAAGAAACTAGAAGTTTTGTTTATTCAGCAGAAAGAGGTGTTCTAAGAGCCGAAGCATGCCTTCAAAGTGGAAAACAGAACATCAAGCAATAAGTCTTTTGCAGTAAGCCTCCACTTTACAACTCAACATGTTTATCTCCATTTGACACCTGCCTGGGTTTCTTATCACAAACTATACTTAATCTTATAAGCTTATCAAGTGCTTTCAATTAACTAAACACAATAAAAGATACTAAACAAGCAGGAACCTATGGCTCTGAACTGATAGTGACTCAGAAGGATCTCTATACTCTTAATTAGATCAAAAAGTAAACTACACATATCTTCATACTACTGCATTGCATCTCCTATAACTTCAAAATTGAGAAGCTGCAGAAACAGTCAAACCATCGCATTGCATTTGCAATTTGGCATTTATTTCAAAATAAAAAGCTGGGGTGCATTACAATTTGCAACATAAATTATTTCAAATATTCAAAGGCATTTACAAATTTAAATGCACATTTTCTTATGTCAATAAATACTCTTTATTTCTTCATATCCTGTGAGTTGTGATTATTGATAAGCATGAAAAATTTAATGCTTCATCGTGCATGTTAAAGATGTTTTATTTCCATTTCATAAGTGTTTTTGAACTTGTAAAGAATGGCAGTTTCTTAAAGTGTAAAACACACTCGAGTCTTGCAACAATATATGTACCGCTTTTGAAAACAATAGATAAGGCCAATTAATATTGACATCAACAACCGAAAAACAATGAAAAAACACCATAACATATTTAGTGGACATTAGGACAAACAAGTCTTAGGAAATGTTTCAGAAACTAAAGAAAGAAATGGAAGGAGAAATTCACTTGACGAAACCTTTAGATGTAAGTAAAATGAAATCTGATTATGGTCAATTGATCTCCAATAGTACCTAAAGGGTTCATACATAGAGTTACTAAATTATAGTTTCAATAAGTATTTTGGCAATTGTATGCAAACAAAACTAGAACCCGTGGATGAAGATCAGTTTTAAACAAACATAAATAACAGAAAGATGCAGGGTATTCACCTGTAAGGAATATGTTGATGACTGACTGTATCTCTGTATTTTTTTTTGCGAGCCCAAAATCGATTACATAAACCTTTACAATGTGAAATAAATGTTAATAGCATTCAAAAAACATACAGTGAAATATTGCTGTGAAGTAAACCAGATTAACACCTCCAGGACATCTAGAGGTAAAGGTGGGTGGAAGGGAGCAGATAGAGCCAACCTGGTTTGCTCTTCTTCCGAGACCCATCAGAAAGTTATCAGGCTTAATGTCTCTGTGAAGAAAGCATTTTGAATGCACAAATTCAACCCTGTTTATCTGCAATACAATGACCTTCCATTACAATTTGTAGGATACTAACATATATATATTGCAAGTTATGTATTCATAGTAAATCACACCATCTGGTCTGCCAGCATAAGAACAGTCTTCAGAGAAAGCTTCCGACTGCAGAAGTTGAAGAGATCTTCAAGACTTGGTCCCAACAAGTCCATAACTAGTACATTGTAGTCACCCTCAACGCCAAACCATCTTACATTGGGAATTCCAGCTGCAAAAACAAAGAGAAAGCCAAGCAACCCTTGAAAAATTATTAGACTTTATTCTTAGTACCCGATACCCACTTGTTTCCTTAAAAATAGACAATCCTTTAAGATAGACAAAATCCATAAAGTTGTGGGATTTCTTACTTCCCCCTTGCAGGATCCTGTACAGCTTAGACTCGTAGAGAAGTTGTGGATGCTTAGTCTTCACATTTTCCTGATCCAATATATATGCTTTTAGATAAAGCTATCCATTACTTGAAAAAATTGCATTCTTGTCTCAAATAAGCATTAAAATTTAAACGTTACTAAATGATAAAAGAGGTTATATAACCACTTAATGCTTTTGATGTGAAACAAAGTACAAACATATACAATATCAGGAGTCATAAACCAATGAATTATCACAGACAGAAACTAGACTCTACAAGCTATCCATGGCAAACCAATTGCAGAATTTCAAAAGAGTAAGAATCTACAAAAGTAATTTTCAGAATCCCTCAATGAATCCCTTCAATTAGAAACCAATAATTAGAAGACCAATAGGACTACCTAAGACCATTAAAACTAACTCAAATCAGGATGCCTTAAAACATCATCCCTGAACACATACAATACCACAAAAATCGTCCAAGACTTGAGTCAAAATAGAAAATACTGTAATCTCTTTTGAAAATAGAAGCTGAATGAAAGAGTACGAAGACTAGATCTATATTCACATAAAGACGTCTCTTTAAATAAATTCCCTGCATGGAATAGAAACTCCAAGGCTTAGATAAAATACTTTCAGCCTTGGCCTATGTCCAAAGACAAGTGAGCAACATTACATTATTTGCCTCGTTGCACCTTTTTGTAGTCATCAGCAGCAACTTAAAACTTGCAATTTGTGTTTTATTCTTCCAGTTCTTCCCACACGTGATTGCATTTCTTATTTTCTTATTCAGACCATCATAAGCTAGTTGCCACCTTGAACTGAAATCAGCAGCCTGTTTTAGCAGTTGCTCCAAGCTTAGTATTTGGACGTTGGATTCTTATTCAAAATTTGAATACATTTGCTGTCCCTGCTGATCACAGTTTTCTATGCCCTCTTCTACCTTATTAGTCCACATATCAACATACAAGGTTGAAATGCATTTTGCAATGATCCAGAAAATGCCAAAATTTCTGTTCCCTGAACTGTCATATCTCCGACACCAAAAACAGTGGGGTTTTGAAAAGACCCCTCTACCAGAATGTGATTCATGGCAGAGAGTGGGGTATAAACTTTATCTAGAATTTTCATTTTCCATATGAACATCAATTTTGTTTTTCAATTTTCAAGTAACATATCACAGATTTTTCCATCATAGTTTCCTCTTACTACATAACATAAAGGAATCTCCATTGTCATTCTCCAATGCACTTCTGTTGTCCCCTGTCCAAAGTATCCATCTTAGTTTCCTCTTGCTGCATAACATTATGGCATCTCCATTGTCATCCTCCAATGCACTTCTTGATTGTAAGTGTTTCTGTTGTTCTCCATCCAAAGTATCCTAGTAACTTGATGCCGGAACAATAATTGAAAGTATTGTATAACTATTTATTAAATATTGTTGATTTAGCTCATCTACAATTGGATTTTCCAGCATCTGCTTTAAATTCATCAGTCTTTTATTATCACTCACCAATTTATTATAGATTTAGGTATCAATATGACATCTTTTAAATTCCTCATTAAAATTTCTGCTTTCACTCCTCCCCATGTCTTCTACATTTCAGCTGCCAATTGGTCATGCCATATAATTGCATAGCCTTGCACTGTTTCTAGAATATCATTAGCTTCCAAAAATATTTCGCTTTAAGAAGAGCATCGCAGATTTTTCATTTGGAAGGCCTTTCTCAAGAAAATTATCTTTTCTCTTTTGAGAAAGGACCATATGTCCTACTGCAGTCCATTTTCTTCTACTACTACAGACAATTATCTCATTTTCCTTCCTCAGGCAGGTGGAATAGTCTCTGCTCTATATTAGAAGAGATCAACAGCAGTCTAAGGCATGGAGGGTGAATGGAGGGTGTACATCCTGATCATTTATGTGAATCATTCAACATGAGTATCAAAAAGGAACAACCCTTTAATGGGTGCCTCCTCTATTGTGCTTTAGATAGAAAGATTATTCTTCATCAGTGGAGGATTTTTCATGAACATCACTACGTTTATCCTTATTAGCTGAATCCTCGTCACCACTATCAAATGAGTTGTCTTCTTGCCCGCTTCCTCTAGCTCGGAATTGGATACAATTTTCAGTATCTTAGTCCTCTTGCAATTGCAACTTTTCTCATGGTTTTTTCTTTTTAGGGGGTTCATCTAATTATTCGGTTGCTCTTCTTCAAACAATGTATCTGGAGCTTCTGGTGCTTTGGTCTTCTAAGAGATTAGTTCTGATAGATTCACATTAATACCCATGTATTCCCACTTGATGAATGCAGAAATCAAAACAACTACATCTGCTGGCAATCTTGAACCAGTCCTATCCACAGCATTAAGGCAAACAAATAGCGGCAAAAAACTGTAACATCACCAATGTGACATCTTCATTTTAGCTGATCTTTACTCAGCCCAATTATACACTATGGTTTATGATGATCCCTTCAAGTAGGAAAGAAAAAAATAATGAAATTATATTGGTACTGTCAAATAACCAAAGTAGGTCAATTGGACTGAAAAGTAAAAGTTACAGTAGATAATTAGGAGTACTAAAATTAACACCAACCACTAACAAAAGAGTAGTTAAAACTAAAACTAGGGAGCAAGAAAACCAAATAGGGTGGATAATAAAACCTCAGCAAGTCAATATATAGAAAAGTTAAAAGCCATATAATTAACAATAATTGTGTGAAAAGAAATAGGAGTTGAAGAAATTCTGGAACCCTCATTAAACACCATGAAACGGTCAATGCAGATTCTGATGATGTCTTCTGTTGAATAGCCTGGGCTAGGAATGCCCTGCTGAACAATCCTAGTGGGAAGTAATATCCTCTTACAGGAATTCCTAATAATCAATGCTGTGTATGCTGCATAAATAGAGAGAAAATAGGTGCTATGATCAGCCCCTGTAGTATGGATTGGGAACAAGAGAAGGTAGCACACACTCTATTTTGGGGGCAAGAACCATGTAAGCTAGTACAGTTATCTTAAATATATCTATCTGAAAAATGTCAATATGTATCAATCTCAAGGCGCTTATCTTGGATTTGTCACATAGGTTCTCCCTTTGAAGGTTTCCACATTGATTAACTCCATGACCTTCTCCGCAAATTTCCCATTAGCTCGTGATGGATGGCCTCAATCTTGCTGCACTTGGGATCAAAAACACTTTCTGGCGAAAAGGGGGACAACAAACTCCACCTTATGCCCAAGATATTGTGATTTTTAGATCACGATCGCCATCTCCAAGTAAGAAGAAAAACTCCCCTGTGACAGTCAAATGGACGTCAATTTTAAGGTCAGTCATTTGTATTGATGCCTCAATGATTTCATAATATTATACTCACTTCTTGGCCCCCTTGGCTGCTGTTATAGGTTATGCATGTCAGCGTAATGAAGAAACATCTTTCTCACATCCTTGGCACGTACGAATTGTTATAAAATAGAACCCAAAGGCATGCAACATTGCTTACCACAAGAAAAAAACTAAATGCAATCATTTAGTAAAAGAATAACGCTCCCCAGCACACTTACATTCTTCATAGTCAATTGATTACTGCCACAGCATTAAAAGAATATAGATCACTCTGAGAGGTCAAGGAGAGATATAAAACATGACGCCTTTATCATCCAAGGCGATACAAATGTACAAATAACAAGTACAGAATCGTCCTAAAATGACTGAGATAATCAGATTTACTCATTAAAAATTGTGTCAACTTTTGGCCTTCTTAACTTGGATCTTGATATGGAAACGATTGCTCATCACTTCATTCTCCATGGCTTCTTTGCTGCACGTGCCTACTACCTTTAGTATGTAGCTTCTCTTCAACACTGAAATTGCAGCCAATATTTTTCATTCAACCATGGTTTTCATGGTCTTCTTGGGCTGCTCTTGAATTTGATCTTGGGATGTAAATCGGGATGTGATTTCCAACATGTCTTCTTGATATGTCCAGCAGCACTGCAATGCTTATAATGATTCTTGGGATTTATATATTTGTGAATGGTGGCAGCATTACTCCTGCCTTTGTACCTGCTTCATTGTTTTCATCTATACTCTTTGGCTTGAAGAATAAAGCTTACTTCCTAATGACTATGAACTCCACCAAGATACTTGAGCCCCTAATCTGCACCTTAGGAAGAAATTCCCATATCAATAGCTTGATTTTGAAAGTCTGTGTTGTACTCTTGCACACTTTCTCTTTTCATTTCCCAGAAATATAACCATCAGATTTCCTGCTCCTCGTTATAGCCAATCAGATAGAATTGAGATTTAATCAATCTCTTGAACTCCTATAATTCTATCACTGGTGGCTCTTTACCAGTGTTGCAGGGAGACGTGTCCCCACCCCCTGGCATGCGTCTCAGGTATTGATCGGGAGACGGCTATTAGTACCCAAAGATGTTTGTTGGAGACTTTCAACATCTCCCTATCATTTCCTCTCAAAAATAGTGTTGTTTCCATTGAAAACCCTGATCGTGTTTTTTAAAAGCCCTAAAATGCAAAAAAATCTTGTAAAACCACAGCAACGCCACATTTTATCATCAGAGTCACAGATTTGAACAATATTGCCAGATTTGCAGTCGAGGATGTGTTTATATACACTGTCCCGATTTTTTTGTTGTAGACGTCAGATAATCAATGGTCGGATAGTCAATCGCCAAATTAACAATCAAAATCTCCAAATTAACAATCAAAATCGCCCAGTTTACAGTCAAAATTGCCATCGACCTCAAAATTTCTGTTTTTCCATCATTGTGTTAAGAGGTTCCTGCTTCAGTTTTAAGTTTTAAAGCTCCCATAGAGCTGCATTTAAGGCTTTAGGCCCTTATGGGTGTGCCATTCAAGTGCCACGGCACTTCAACGATGCAGGGCATTAGTGTGGCCCGTAAAGCCTTAAGGGGCTTCAATTTTAAATCTATAGTCTTTAGCTAAGATACCAATATGGGAAGGCTGGGGGAGGGGCTGAAACCGGTATGAAATGTACCAGGTACGGCCAAGATACGAGGGTGGGAGCGGCCAGGGTGCGGCCGGTACCCTGCAGATACAGCCGGGTCCATTTTTTCGTCAATACATGGAGAAACATACAGCAGATAGGATACTTTTGAAGCTATACGTTTCATATAATATCTTTTCAACCGGAATCTTATTACTCCAAGGAATATTATATACATGTAGAATAGGTCCATATGATTTTTTATTAGATTTAAATACGTGGAAGAATATATCAAAATTTATTATAGTAAATGATTTTATATATATTTTAAAATAGCATCTGGAAAATAGTTTATAAAATTTCTAATTATATACAATAATTCTTATATATATATATATAAAAGGTTATTAAATTGCTTAATATTATATATAATATTTTGTACTATATATAATATAATAGTATTATAGTGTTACGATAGTATTATAATTAATATCCTTATGATGTCATTTTAATATTTATCATGCACTATATTATCCAAAATCGGATATTATTAATAATGTTAGTGAGGCAATATATCTATAGGGATATAATGATATAACATTATTTATAATGTCGTATAATGTTGTAGCGTTATAAGTGTTAGAGCTTTATAAAATGTATAAGATTATTGTATGTATATAATGTAATAGTAATATAAAAAGTATAATGGTTATAAAGTTCACTATTATATCATTTGTAATACTTATAATACTATTATCTTATACATTTTAATTACAACGTTTGACGTTATTATATTTATAACATTCACTTATTTAGCTTATAACTTATAAGTTATCTACTTATCTTGTCTTTTATCTTGTCTTTCATATACATAATATGTGGTTAATAACTTAATTCCTATTTAGAAGGCTGAAATTTATATATTTTTTAAGTTTTATATATTTTTGTCTTGCCATATCCAATGCCATATCCGGGGTCAAAAAAATTTGCCGTATCTACGTATCGGATACTCCGTACCCGTGCACATGCACTGTATACAAAACATATCGGCTACTTAGGTCTTTAGTTTAAGACAGATTCAAAGATCGCCAAAAACGGCAATAAATGGCGATTCAAACAGCAAGCATTAAACTTTCCAAAAATCACAATAATTGTCATGGCAAGTAATCGCCACTTTTCGGCAAGTAATTTCATCGTTAATAGAGCCGAAAATCGCTGACTAAATCACCAAAAAACGTCCGTGATGATTATAAAATGCCCACAAAAAAAAAAGTCATTTTTCTACGATTTTCTCTCCACAATTTCTCTTTGCATATGGTGTGACTCCATGTTAGCGTTTTGACCTCAAAAAGTACGGAAGCACCCCAAGGGGTCCCATTTCTTAGTAGAAACGTTTCGGAAACGTGAAACTAATCCAAAGCGTCTGCACGTTTCGCTTGTTTTTAAGTTTCAAGCATCAAAACTTTTTAAAAATAAAAAATAAAAGCATTTAATAAACCTAACCCTAATCTACCTACCTAGACTTGCTAAAGACACTTCCTAAAAGCTATATAATGACCTCTTGGGTCCATTCTAAATCACACTCTCATTTTCTCTCTTGCTAAATTCAGTTTTCACTAAACTAACATTTAGCATTGTGAAGAGCAAAGAGACATCAAGGAGCAGCTTGAAGGAAGAGTTTAGGAGGTGGTGCTAAGAGCAAAGAGCATCAAGGAGGAATTTCAAAGCAGATTTGGAAGCTTCAAGAAGGAAAAACTAGGTATTTTTCAAAAAAAAATTATATAAAGAAAATGTTAATGTGATCAATGATCATGAATGATGTGTGCATAATGATCATGAATGATGTGTGCATAATGCACACATCATTCATGATCATTGATCACAATATCAATATGTAGTTTTAATTTAGTAATTTTTAAACTCTATGCTTAAAAAAATTGTAACATTTCCTTTGCGGTTTTTAAATAAAAATCATATGTTGTTTTTTTTAAATTATAAATATCATCCAAACTCTGTGTATGCTCTCACCTCGCACCTATACGGTGACCTTGGTGATCAAAAGCAGAATAGGATGCGTAGGTTTTTTTTAGCTATTTTAAGAGTTTTTTTATTTATTAAATTAAAAAAAATCCGAACTTTGTGTATGCTCTCACCTCGCGCCTATACGGTGAACTTGGTGATCAAAAGCAGAATAGGATGCATAGGTTTTGTTTTTGCTATTTTAAGAGTTTTTGTGTTTATTAAATTAAAAAAATCCGAACTTTGTGTATGCTCTCACCTCGCGCCTATACGGTGAACTTGGTGATCAAAAGCAAAATAGGATATGTAGGGTGTAGTTCTAACTTCTATTTAATAATTTATTGTTATCTAAGTTTATGTTTTTAAAAAATTCAATGTAGGTTTGATTCTTTGACTCTTGAGATATAAAAACATAAATGGCATCCAATTCAGCTTCAGTGGGAGGGCATGGGGAAGGGGAAGCAAGCCAAAGTGGGGGTGTGGATCCTAGAGCTCCTCTTTGGAGACATGTGCAAATTGTGGAGAACCTTGTTGGCGGTGGCTCTCGAGTTTGGGTATGCAATCATTGCAATATACAATTCAAATCCTCTTACACCCGCCTCAAAGCTCATTTAATGGGGAAAGGGGGAACGGGGATTAGAAAATGTGCCAAGGTTGAAGGGAAACATATATTGGCATATATGAAAGAGCAAGAGGTTGATTTGGCAGCTTCAAGAGCTAGATTTAAAACCGCTCCTTTGCAAAATAGGGGTTCTGTAAAACCACCCACCCCATCAAACCATCCATTTATCCAAGTTGCAGTTGAAACTCCATCAAAGGGAGAGTGCTTGTCACGAAAGAGAAGTACCAAAGGCCCATTAGAGCAAGCATTTGCAAATGAGAAAAGGGATGTTGCTGATGAGTTGGTTGCTCGATGCGTTTATGCATGTGGGTTGCCCTTCAATGTGTTGCGGTCACCTTATTGGCAACAAATGGTGAGAGGAATTAATGATGCACCACAAGGGTATACAAGCCCTGGTTATCAGAAGGTGAGAACATCATTGTTGGCGAAAGAAGTGGCCCATGTACATACTTCTTTGCAGCCAATTAGGGATTCATGGAAGGACTCGAGGGTATCTATCATTTCAGATGGATGGAAAGATGCCGAAATAGACCCCTAATCAACATTGTTGTAATGTGCCCTAAAGGGGCAATGTTCTTAAGGGTTGTTGTGAGGGTGATGTGAAGGATGTTCAATTTATTGTTAATACTTTGATTGAGGCTATTGAATCGAGTGGGCTCTCAAAACGTTGTCCAAGTCATCATGGACAATGCCAAAAATTGTAGAGCAGCAGGGATGATTGTTGAGGGGAGATATGAGCACATTTTTTGGACACCTTGTGCAGTACACTCCTTGAATTTGATGTTGCAGAAGATTGGCAAAATTCCATGGATAGAAGAAACTTATACAGAGGCTCATATGTCTCAGGCTATCTTTAGGAAGTTCTCAACGTTGGAGTTGTTGAAGGTAACGAAACAATTTCTTAGTTTTTAATTTTTAATATTTATTTGCTAACTTTCTATGAAATATGAAATTATCAATTGAATTTCTTTTAAATTTAATTTTATATTTTATTAACTTGTTTTAATTTATTTTAATAGGTTGTTGAAACAAGATTTGCCTCTCACACGCTCGTCTTAAGACGACTTGTGAAGGTAAAACAAGCCTTAAGGCTTATGGTGATTGATGATGTTTGGTCTGTGTGGAGGCAAGCAAACACAAAAAGAGCCATCAAAGTAAAATCAATTATACTTGATGATAGTTGGTGGGCAAAGGTTGCATACTTGCTTAGTTTTACTAAGCCTATTTTATCTATGATTAGATATACAGACACAGATGATGCTTGCATAGGGGAGATCTATGATGGCATTGACTCTATGCTTGAAAAAATTAGAGACATCATACAACAAAAAGAGCAGGATCCTGCAGAAACCTTCTACACTGAAATTAAGAGCGTGATCATGAGAAGGTGGAATAAAATGACCACCCCATTGCATCTCCTAGCCTATGCCCTGAATCCCAAATTTTATAGCAGTGAAATAATTTCGCTACCTGGTAGGCAAAAACCATATGATGACCACGAAGTTGCAATTGGAGCTAAGGCAGCATTCCGGAGGCTTTTTCCTGATCCAGATATAGCTAGTACGGTCCGCTATGAAATGGCGCTCTTTGTCTCTTCATCTAATGGTAGCATGGGTGAAATGGATGCAGCAGTTGACAAGTACAAGTTGACCCCATTCATGTGGTGGTATGTACATGGCCATGATGCCAAGTACATACGACCTGTTGCCATTAAAGTCCTCTCACAGGTATAAAATATTAAAATGAAATCAAAAGTTTGTTTATTATTAATTGATTAAAAATTAATATTGTATGTTCGAAGTTCTTACTTCTTAGTAAATTAATTTTATTTTTAATTGAAAATTTCTCACTTCTTTTTTCATTTTTGAAACAAGTGGCTAGCAATTCTTCAACAAAGCGGAATTGGAGTACATATAGTTTCATCCACTCTACCAATGGAACAAGTTAGGATCCAAGAAGGTTGAGCATTTAGTATATGTACACCCCAATTTGCGCATCCTCACACACAAGACTGAAGGCTATCGTAAAGGTCCCAACAAACTTTGGGATATTGATCCTGAGAGTAGTGACTTTGATGCTTCTGCGGCTACTCTTAGCCAACTTTCACTGCTTGGTATTGATGAAGAAGAATCAGGATCCATTGCACAAGGGATGGAAAGTGGAGCTAGTGGGAGTGGAGCTGCCAGTTGTGATCGTGGAGATGATGAGGAAAATCTGGATGATATATTCTAGAATCTAGATTATTATCATGTATATGTGAATCATTGAAATTGTAACCATGTTGAATGATGAGTCATGACTCTTTAGAAGTTCAAATTTCAATGAATACAAAATATTTTGAGTGCTTTATCAATTATCTCTTATGGTCTACAATTATAAAATGAGTATTATGCATATATATATATATATATATATATATATATATATATATTTTATTTTTAATAATATATTGTACGGACGTTTCCGGTAACGTTTCGTATCCAAGGTTTTTTGAAAATTGCCGTTTCCGCGTTTCGTATTCGTTTCCGTTTCCGTTTCCGTTTTTGTGCAACCTAGGTTTTGACTTGTCATCACAGTCATCTACTAAGTCTGCTCGCAATTTTTGTGGATCGATCTTCAAGGAGGCATTTTCCTATACTCAATTGAAGAGATTTTGCAGCTCCTATCACATAGGTTGTCCCGAAGTTTTCACTTTTCATTGTTCAAACTTCAAAGATCAAGCCTCATCTTCAAGCCTTCAAGGAATACAGCAGCACAGCCTACAGGAGTAACAGGTTACAGAACCACAAGTATTTTAATTTATTTTCAATGTTCATGAATCATTATCTGTCTTTGAAGTTGGCAGCTGGCTAGATCTCATTTTGGTAATGGTTCTACTTCTCAAAAGACTATAATCTCTCAAAGATTCAAAGTTCAACTTCAAACGATGACAAGTTGAAAACTTGAAACCCTAGTGGGCTAGTTGATTGTTAAACTGCTCTAAGTGTCACTGTTGATAAATTCAAGCTTCCAACAAACTTACATGATTACATTTGCATTCTTACCCACTTGATTGGAAATCCAAAATACAGTAATGGGTAATGAGTAATCTATTTTAATTTAGTAATTTACCTTGGCACTCACGCTTGTACGGTTGTACAGTACAAATGTGAGTGCCAAGGTGAATACTGAATAGATTACTCATTACAATGTAATTATAAACAATAAATACTAAATCATAAATCATAAATCCACTCCATTCATGATAATATGATATATCTCTGTTATAACTTATAAGTTATAAAAGTTTCAGAGGTCTGCAATGTATGACCCACAGAACAGTATTCCTAGAATAGTGCTCTACGGGTCATACATTACACTTTATAGAATACAGAGTGCAAAGTTGTGACCATTGTTGACAGAAATAAATTCTGTGGAACAGAATAAATGGTGTCTTGAATGGACTATGTCAACATTGGAAGCTACTTAACAATATTTAATTATTTTGAATGTGTTTCAAGGTAGTTCGTTGTAATAGAAATCAACTGCAGTCTTTTATATTCTTATATCCTGTCATTTGATGCTAAGCTCTTTATTGAACATTCAGCTCTATTATTGAGATAAGCTCTTCGTTGAGCTGCTATTCAGACTTGAGATTGTGTTAAGATTTGTATTGAACAATTATTTAGTTTGGTGTACTACTACAAACTTCAGAAAAACATTATTCCTGATTTTTTTTTATTGTATTCGATATTTAATTTCTATTTTATTTAATAATTAATTTTAGTTTAGGTTCTTAAATTTTGATGTCATTCCATTCACATTTTTGTACTTTTAATAAATTTAAGATTTATTACTATTATATTTTTATTACACACACACACACACACACACACACACACACATATATATATATTGCCAACCACCCCGTACCTGTCTTTTTCCTGAAAAATGGTGTACTGGTACCTATACCTGTCTCCACGCACCTGTACCCATCCCCTAGGAACTATATTTAGAAAAATTATTACATAACCTCAAGCAAAAATGAATAAAAGGCCAAATTTGGTTGCAAAAGGTGTTCCCTGTGCTTATTCTTGGCAAGTCATAAAGATCGAAACCAACCTACAAAACTGAAAAGTATTGGTTGGTGTATGAGTTTTCTTAATATTGCAATCTGAAAACCCAAAAGTTAAAAACAGCCCTCAAACAAACAGATGAACATAAATTACAATGAAGAAGTTTCCAACCATATAAAATTTTACTGTATGGCAGAAACCGACATGTTTCCTTCAATAAATACGAAATAATACAAGCAACAAATCCATCATGCAAATTGAATCGCATGGAGAACAATGTTCAATCACAACCCTTCCATAATGTCAATCAGGATTACAGTAAAAGAACTGCATACAAGCAGACCATATACTTCGCCTCACTTATCATGAAACTTAAGAATCCAAAATGACACAGAAAAGTTGCTTCACAAAGTAATTGAATGAAAGTAGGCAATCTTCACCAAGAAAGCTATATTATCAATAAACAGCCTCTCATCCAATCACTGAAATCATCCGTCTCACTTACCATCTGGTGCTTCCTAATCAGTAACACTGGTGCTTAGCACAACCAATATACTTAAGGAAATGTGCTCTCGTACAGCACCAGGATAGTCCAAGCTAACATTTAAATTTAGTTTAGGTTCTTAAATTTTGTCGCCATTTAAAATTAAACATTTTTAGATTTTTTAATAAATTTTAAATTATAATTACAACTATATATATGTATATGTATATGTATATGTATATATTTTCCGTCTCCCCATACCCGTCTCCTATTTTTTGAAAAATGGCGTACCAGTACCAGTACCCATCTCCGTGTAGCCACACCTGTACCTGTACCCATACCCGTCTCCACATAGCCATACCCATACCCCTCTCCTGGCAGCTATGTTCTTTACTCAACCTCAAGGCATCCCCATGAATCTCCCGTCATGTGAGTGAATTACCGGCAAAGTTCAATAGAAAACATTATTTGTTGCTCATCACTTAGCGAGGGCACTGAAGTAGACCTCAGGTGATGGTGCATTATTTGAGTTCCTACATCACCATTATGCTCTGCCTCTTTGGGCCCCCTTTTCTCCTATGATAAGAGGGCTGATTGAAAATAGCTCCAATCTTCACACTAAAAATGCCATAACTCAGTTCAGAGAGAGATATATCAGTAACATTCAATTCCAATCGTTGGAGTATTGCTTCATGTATGTCTTCCTCTTGATAGCAAGTACTTTTACTTCTTTGTTCAACTTTCTTGTTCTAATAGCCTAATTCAAAGGCAACAGCTCCCCTTGGCCCCATTCTTACCCCGTTAGGGTTAAGGAGTTCTAATCAAGAAAGAGTGGCTCTAATTCAAATATAACCTGTAATTACTCAAAGATATTAATGATACAACTAACCGACACAGATATTCAAAGGAATAATGTTTACATGTGCTAACAGTCATTGATATAGCAAGAATTTTAAATTGCATTGGTAAGCCTTGTTGCTGTTCTGTAAACAACTTCTCACACATACTGAACTCTGCCTAAGACTACCAAAAGGATCCCTTCTCTAAGACAATTTTTATGCTCAGACATGATGAATTAGTATTGCAATTGATTCAAAATGCCGAATCAGTATCAAAGGTTTGATTTTAAATTTGTTAGTACAATGATGGAATTTTCAGCCAACAAATCCATCTTGCTAACTCAACTCCCATTTGTTTTTAATTCCATCATAATCAAGAAATGCAAATTTGGCACATTTGGTTGTGGTCTTTCAAGTCTGGTGGTGAAAGATTACATAATTTTGGTGAGATTACTTGTCTTTTGCCCTGTTTTCACGCGGCATTGGTGCCTTGTGAAATATCCCCTAAATGGGACACTTCGACCCTTTAATGGATTCTAGGTAATTCCACACTCATGCTCAAATTAATAAAAGATACACAGACTTTAGTACAGCAGATCAGAACCTTCAGTGTTGAAAAGTGACTCAAAATATCATGAGAACCAACTCAGCTAGCAAGTAATTTGATGATTTCTTATTCCAAAGTAGTAAGAATATAATAGCAAGCCCTATGAATGAATCCCAAACTGATGTAGATTTTTCCTAATAATGGCGACTAAGTCTGATGATGAAAACTCAAATAAAACAATACCCAGCCGTATCTATCCTTGCCATATCAACTCAGAATTTATTATAGAGAACAAATCTGAATTGTGAGTACATATATAAACTGTAACAGCACCCAGAAATCTGCAGACTTAAAGCATTGAAAAAGGTACCTTAGGCAGCGCCAAAAATACTGAATGTAGGTGATTTAAAGTTCTGAGGTACTGATAAACAGAGGACAGTAGCATGCAGCCTCAAATATTACATATGCAATACCAGTCAGCCTCCCTATATGTCGCTCCACATACAGAAAATGTCATGACACAGCTGCAATAATTCTTCAGTCCCTTTATAGCCCAAAAGCTCAATATCAACAACTGGAAAATACTGAAATTCCCTTGTAAGCACAATAAGATTCCCTGTGTGAAAATCTCTCTCTTTTCTCAGAGGGTTTTCGTCCTCTAGAGTTTTTCAACAAGCACAAAGCTTAGACAAAAATCAGAGTTTGATAAAATGAGTAAGTGATATTCCTCTTCAAGTCGACCTCTCCCTTATATAGGAGAAATGGCCCCAAAGTAACCTCCCCAATCACCAATCACAATCAGTGATTAAATCTAAACATAAGTCCCATTTTTAATGCCTAGGCTGGTCGCATTTTCCTCATAGGGAGGATAAAATTTAGAAATGGGCCATATACATCCAAAAGGGTCAATATTCATTCCCTAGGTAAGTCGCCATACTTCCTAGGAATGATACACACATAGCATTAGACCCCTTAAGCATTTTTTCTAGATATTACCACTTATTTATAAGTGCATACTTAATTTAAGCCAAATAAATTAATATAAGTGCTTTTAATAATTTTATTTATTTTTTATAGGCACTTTATACTAATTTATTATGACTTAAGTCACCCTTATATTTTTCCTTTGGCCGTCGGGTCGACAAAATGGGCCAAAGGTCTTCGATTTGGAAAAGGGGACATTACACCTTGGCTGGTCATTTGGTGTCATGGAGGTTTAATGTTTTTTGTCTTATATCCTTAATCCTACTTTGATTCATTTTGGGTCAACCTGAGATGCATTTCATTTCCACTTCCCAAATTTTCTGAGATTCAAAAAAATATTATTGTTGTTTTAGGAATTACAGGACTTTATTCATCTTTTTTCCCTCCCCTAACTGCAGTTTATTGACTCTCGTACTAAAACAAAAGGTGGCGAAAAGCATCGGTCATTGCAGAGTTCTCTTAAACCAAATTGACTTTCACAAACAACACATGTTTTGCGAAAAGGACCTCAAAATAAATATTTCATACACAACTAATCTTCAATATGCAAATCAAACTTCGTGTGCTGTAGCAATAATATGGAAACAACATTAACTACCTTAATTTTTCAGAATGTTTACATGCATACAAACGCACATGAAATGCCCCACACCACAGGAAATATGGATCGAACCGATCTTCCAAAGCTTGAATTGTAAACATTTCTATCTTTCCAGTTCTATTGTATTTTAGAAAGTTAGTCTAAATTTCCAATTACATTTCTTATTAGTTTCCTATATATTGATAGGAAAGGTCTTTTTTTAATAATAGTACATATTGTAGATGGATGTCATGTATTTCGTGTGTAGTTAGGCACTTGAGAGCTGTGTCTTGCACATCATCAAGCATTATTTTGGTTGCTTGACATGTGTACTACCTTCCAATGGTATTCTCCACATGGCCCATTCTCCCATCTTGCAGAGTAGGCCACTCTGGTTTTGGATAGGTCAGATTACAACAAAGTTACCATATTCATACGAATAAGGCCAAAAAACAGTTTGGACCAAACTTCTCACAGAAAACAATTTGTTGCGTTCAAGTTTGAATCATTTCCAATGTTTTTTTAATAAAAATATATTAAAAATGCTTAAAAGTTAAGACAAAAACCTAAAACATGATTACAGCAAACTGCTGTCACACTGTGCGTCAAAACCCTTCAAGCTACGCTGTGAAAATGTGTTTTTAACGTCTGCAAATCCATCAAGTAGGGAAACTGCAATGCGTCCTCAGTCCTCTGTCTTCACTGGACATTGCAAAGCCATCTAGCTGTTTTCATCTTGACCGGTAAATATCTGTGTTTTTGAGCCGTTTTTAGTTTCACATCATGTTTTTAAGTCTTGCCAGGGCATCAAGCTCATCCGGACCAGTTTGTCTCTAAGCTGCAGATGCATTTGAAGGTTAGAGCTTAGAGCTAGGATAATACTTATTCAATTCATTCAATTTATTCAAAGAAAAAGCCAAACAAATACTCGCCTAAAAAACTCGCCACTCAAACTCGCCGAGTTTCACCAAAACTCGGCGAGTCCGAGCCAATAACTCGCCCACGCGGACTATACACGCAAACATGTCTTTTACACTCAAAAAACTCGGTTTTTTCCCTTTATAAGGCCCTAAAGCACTTCATTTTCATTCACACAACCATTTGAGCTTGCATTGCATGTGTTGAACGGATTTTTGAGCAAATTCGAAGAGGAAATTTGAAGAATTGCATTTGGAGGTAAGTTATTTTCTTTCAAGTTTTTGCAAATTTGGTATATATTATTAAAGTTTTACATATTCATATTGTAATTCTAAATACATCTAATGTAAAAGTGAATGCTTTTAAATTTTTAATAGTCATTTGCAGCCGGAGGTATGGTTTTTTTATCGCAAATTCATTCTACATTATTTAAATTTTATATATTCGTATTGTAATCGATTCATCGAATATGTTTTGTAATTTTAAATGTGTTCAATGTGATTGTGAATCATTTTAAATTTTTAATACTCACCGGAGGTGTGTTATTTTTATTAAATTACGGTGAAATATAGTTATTGAAGCAGTATTTTTAATTTAATTAAGCTTACGTTTTTTTAATTTTTTAAATGTGTGTTGTGTTGGAGATTAGAGCTGAACAATGGCATCAGGCTCGGCATCAGATTCGGCATCACTAGCAAGAACCGTTCCTGCGAATGCCCATACCCTCGCTTGGAAGGACTGATTAACTTCCTAAAATTTCCATTTTTCAGTTTTTAACCAAGAGGAAACGACTGTTGACAGTAATGAAGTACTCCTTAATGTGCTGCAAATGTCCTTGCAACAGTATGAACAGGTTCATGTCCATTCTGACTCCGGCAATGATACTTTAATAAATGGGGGTCTAGATAAAGGTAAGACACTGGTGGATTCTGAGGACTCTTCAGAATCTTCCTTGGGTGGGCAGTTTGCTCCTGGCTCTGGGTGTGGAGGTGTTATGCCCCAGTGGATGGAACAATTTATAGAAGGTAACCTGAACAGTATGGTGACAAGGCCATGGGAGATTATTGGAAATAAGGACCACTATAAAAAGACACTGCTTGCACAGCTCAAGAATTTCAAAATGGGACATATGGTCAAACAGCTGGTTGAAAACATTGACAAAGAATAGGATGGAAGTTCTGAAGCTAAGGAAACTGTTGACAGTGGTGAGAAGACTATGCTCAGTGAGGGACCTGTAACTATGGATTTGGGACCTGAGAAGACCGACGAGGGACCTAGCACTGCTAGCTTGGGACCTGAAATGAATGATGCTACCAGTTAATTAATACTTGCTTGTTTATTATTAGTGACTCTCTTCAGATGACTCTTGCGGGTGGTCTGTGTTTTCTTCTCTTGGGTTTTTTTGTATTTAAGTAGCCGATATATTGCTCTGTGTGGTGAACAGGACTAGTATTTAGTTTTTGGTTGTCTTTGATCCGTGCTCTCTTGGAGACATATTTTTGTAAACTCTCCTTCAACATTAAATATGTCCACTAAGCACAGTTGATGTCTCCAAGAGTGCACAGATCAAAGACAACCAAAAACTAAATACTAGTCATGTTCATCACACAGAGCAATATATCGGCTACTTCAATACATACATATATACATATATATATTTGTGCTCTCTTGGAGGTATCAACTGTGCTTAGTGGACATATTTTTTTGTAAACGCTCCTTCAACATTATATAAGTCCACTAAGCATAGTTGATGTCTCCAAGAGAGCACAGATCAAAGACAACCAAAAACTAAATACTGGTCATGTTCACCACATAGAGCAATATATCGGCTACTTCAATACATACATACATACATACATACATACATACATATATATATATATATATATATATATATATATATATATATATATTGTGTAATGATAAATCATTAATATGAAGAGTACAATTGGAACTTCTAACTGTCAACGTTTGCATGAATCTCTTCCTATCTAGAAGAAATTGCACACTTTAGACATTGGCTGCAAAAACAGTGATGTGCCTCAGCAAACTTGGATTGATAATGCCTTCAAGGAAAGCTGCACTAACGTAAGCCAGATGAATGAGCTAAGTTTCTATTCAACAACATTTGGCATTGTTTCTAAGAATATGGCTTGTGGAAATCAAAAGAAATCGCCCCAGTGTTGATTTACAATCAAGATCTGATGCTTTAAACAAAATGGGTAGATCAACAGAGGATGAAAAGGATGCATTTAAGTGTTAAGAGGCAATCATTAAGTGTCATCAAAATATTACTAGTTTGCCACCCAAATTGTCTGATAATCTACCTTGATTGACAAGTAGACTGTCAAGTGAAATATGTAAATTATAGCATGTAGGATGATTTTGCACCAGTCCAAGAAAAATAAGATTCATTTAATAATAGAAATTTGATGTAGGAGCTGTAAAAATTTGTCCTCATTACATGGAAGAGAAGAGTGTCTTGTGAAAAAGTATCATATGGACATCATAACAGAAATGGCAAGATTTCATAAGACAATGAGCTTATCCAAGAAGCTGGTATGCTAAGTTGGCTTAAGCAGAATTATGTGGAAGTGGGAATGGATAGGTGATTACCGTATGCAGTTTATTTAGAATTACACTGACCATACCCAATGAAAAGATAATCGATATTTTATTGATCCGCTTAAAGAGAATGGACATCCTTCCATATCTTCTCATTTTTGGCACATAAGAATCCTTTTAATTTGGAAAAACTACAATTCAAGTATTGTTATTGTTGTAGCCTTGTAGGATATAACAATGCGAAATACAAGAAAGCAATTCCATGCTTCAATGTGCATTATAAAATGGCAATTCTCCAAACTGCTGAAATTCTATAACAAAGCAGACACCCTTCTAAAGCATTACACATTGGGACTTTTGTACATTGCAATCTTTGACCTCATTCAGCTCTCAATTATAATATTAGCCAGAATTACCCTAAAACATATACACTTGCTAACTACAAAGATTACAAATCCAAACTTATGGGTTATGCACCTCCATTTCCAAAGCCAAGCAAACAGTGTAAACCTTGAACCCCTTTCAATTATAAAATTTGATAAAAATTACTATGAAGCAGATAAATGTGCAAGCCATAAAGGTACAAATCAAAATTTAACATTTCTACACTAAAAATTCCAAACACATGCAACAGTGTTAAATGTTAACCTTCTACGTCTCTCAACTGTAAAATTCTCAAAATTTTACCCTAAAAGAGATACACTTGCAAGCTACAAAGGCTACAGGTCCAAATGTATTGGTTAACTCTGCCATTTCCGAAGCCAGGCTACAGTGTTAACGTCATGCACTTCAAAATCATAATATTATCAAAAATTACCCTAAAGCAGCTACGTTTGCTATCTACAAACCAAAATTTATGGTTTACAAGCTGTCATTCCAGAGCCAGGTAACAGTGTGAACCTTGTACACCTATAACTATAATATTTGATTAAAAAAATTGCCCTATAACACCTATTCTTATCATCTTGGAAGGCGTTAAACCAATTAATGGTTTATCCACTGCCATTTCCAGAGACACGCAACAGTGTTAACCTCGTTCAATTATAATATTTTGTGGGTTATTGCATTAGAGAAAAATTACCCCGAAACAGGTACATTTGCTAGATACGAAGACTACAAATCAAAATAATTAAGGTTTGGAGCCTGATATCGGCAACAGTATTTATTTGCAATTGTACTAAACCCGAAGGGATACTCTGAAATCGATGGATCGAAGAAGAATAATTTAATCCTAAATTCTAAATTACAAAGATAGCCACAAAAATTGCTGCATCGGCCAACGATATACACATAACCACGCTACAACAATAAATGTAAATCAGGGTTAAGAGCTTACAAGTTTGATGGCTACTTCTTCGTTAGTCTGGATATTGGTACCTGAAAATTTACCCCAATCCGTCATGAAATGCGCAGAAGGTTAACGGAAAAACAACAAGAAAAAGAAAACGAGAACGAAGAATAAAACCTAGATAGATCTCGCCAAAAGACCCGCTGCCAATCTTGCGGCCGAGCCTGTATCTGTTCCCCACGCGAGGCTCCATCCAATTCTCTCTCAAACCCTGCTAAATTGAAATAAATGTCTGTTCGTCTATCAATTTATCTAAATCTTGATTTACAGTATGCTGCTTCGGCCTTTCCTTCTGCCCCGATCCGGTCGCCTCATCGGCAAATCCATTCCATCAACAACAACATCATCCTGTTTGTTGCAGATCCTTTAATAGACATGTTTGCAAAGAATATATTTGTGTATATATACCTGCGCACCTAAATTCTTTCTATTGTTATTTGGGAGACGGTTAAAAAAGTGAAGGGAGGAGGGGAGGGTTTTGGTGAGCAACCAAACACCGCCTCCGCCTCCGCCTCCGCCTCGCCGCGCACAACGGAAGAAGCGCCTCCCCATTGGACTTTCCGTCAACAGCCGTTTTGTCCGTTTCCCGTCTCTACATTTTAAAATCGTGAGGATAAGGAAAGATAGCGAAGAATTTTTTGAAGCTAAATTGGAGAATTTAGCGTCGGCTAACTTAAAGCTAAATTGCGAGAGATTTCGAATACAATTTTTTTATACTGCTGTAAATTTGTAATACTTAAATACCAATACGACGGGTGAGCGTTTAAAATTGACGGCCAAGTTTTTATGCGAAAGGCGTAATCGATAATGGGAATGGATAGAGTGAGCGTAATAATGCGAGATGCCAATAAAGATGGTCAACTTTGAATTTAACGATTGTTATCTAGTAGTTTTTCTTTTTCACTTTTTTATAAAGTAATTTAAAAATAATGATATCTTAGACAAAATAGTAGAGTTTGGAACTTGTTTTACTCAAAAGATTTTTGAGCCCAACATAGTCTCAAAAACTAATTTAAAATTTTGGCCCCAACAAAGTCTCAAAAGATTTTTGAGCCCAACATACTAATCTAGCTAGATTGACATCATTCATCACTAATCAAGGGGAAAATTATAGAAAAGGTGATGGGGTTGATCATCAATGTGGAATCCTTCCTAAATTTGAAACTATGTGAGAAATTTATAAGATATATGCCTTCAAATCGATATATATCAACAATTTTCATATAGATGTATTTATGACATCTTTCCTCATCTCTTCCAACTTGTAGATTTAAAATATGATTGACATTTTATAAATTTTAAAACTTGTGTGTGTGTGTGTGTGTGTGTGTGTGTTGAATATGTCTAGAGATATCAATCTCGAGATTATGTTATCAAAGTTTTCACGTAGCACATTAAACTAATATTTCTCAATGGTTGGTGACAATTGATATTCATATTCACGCCTTTATGTCAACTCAAAACAATCTACCAAGCAAAAATGATGCCAAACTCCACTATATGGCCCAAATATTATGATTTTTCAGATGACTTCTCTTATCTCAAAAAGAAAAGCTTCTAAGCTATGGTCAAACGGACATTGTCAAATTTAAAGTTGAACATAAAAGTGAACAAATCACTACATCACACTCCACCCCGCTATTAGTATAGAATCCCTAGCGATGTAACTATCAAATGCAATCATGTAATATACACCAAGATATATCAATCTTAAGTTTCTTAATTTGAAATTTATTTATTCATTAATTGTATTTTCTATTTCCGCTCCTAATCTAATCTACTCTAGATGAGCATGAGAGTGTCATACTAATTGCTCGGGGAAGTGGGGCTCAATTTACCTTTCAAGTGGCGGGCCACCATAATCTCGTGTAAATACAAGGTGTTTGAACTTTAGGTGGAGAGCTTGGAATATTTTGTTACACGATGGATTATCAACCCACCTAAGCCCCTTCACTATTTTGATTTTGTAAACACCACATTCATTGAATAATTTCACTATTTTCTCCATTAATTTTCCACTCATAGGTTACTGAGATAACATCAATCTAGTTAAATTACTCTATCGAGAAGAAAAATCAAGGTAAAGATCTCCAAACTCTTCCATATATAACTAAAATATTATGATTTTTTATTGACTTTTCCGAATATAAAGAAAAATCTTTTAAATAATACTCAAATAGATATAAAATTAAAGTTAAAATTACTTTATGAGAGACAAATAGACAACACTATGTAAAAAACGATACTAAAAATTTACCATTCAAAATAAAAACTATTTGACGCCCATAAATGACCGTCAAATTCAAAGTTTTCAACTTCGATTTATCACTACGACACGCACCAATCAATCAATCATATCTTGTGTTGATTTTTTTAATAGCCAAATGGGACAATTAAACCCGTCTAATCATGTCATCGTAGAAAGATCCATCAACTTTGGAAGCATGGAAAATTCTTAATGGGTGGCTCCAGTAATATGAAAAGTGGAACCTATCCGTCTAGTTTGCTCTCCATTTAGGTTAGTGGAGAGGGAATTCAACTTCATCATAAATTGCATAAAATGAATCAAAAAAGTGACTATATTTCAAGGAAAAAAAAAGGAAAAAGTATCTCATTTTGGAAGTAAATTATGTTAAGTGTAAAAATATTAGGTGTTTATTAATTATTACTTTATATGACTTTAAAGTGTTTGTGTACTTTTTTATTATCAAATATAAATGAGTTCTTCGTGTGGTATTTGTTTATTTTTAGTGGTCTTTTACCTTTTCTTTGTCTCTTATTCTACCTACTTCGGATTTATTGTCTAAAATGCCATTATTATTACATCGGCGTGCCCCTATGGGAAAGGGTTTTGCGAACATTCACGGGACTATGTCAAATTTGACGGGTGTAATGACGGTTACGACAACTTCATTTTTTCCAGCTATTTTTAACAGTTTTGTTTTTTTGTTTTTGCATGTTGAATGCGGGTTTGTTGTTTTTAGTTTTGCTTTTTCGTTTTCGCATGCAAATACAACAAAAGTTTGATTAATATCGAATTTAGAGTACTAAAATATGATGTATTAATAAAAATAGTAGAATAAAATAGGATTCTTAACATGGCAAAAAGGTGAAATTTATTGGAAACTCTTGTTCAATGGATCTGCACCATCGCGTACTTTAACTATTTGTTCCACTATAGTTATGTCCGCAAAATAGAGGACCTTCTCATGGTACCCCTCTTTGCACTTTTATTCCCGTTGTGTGTGTTTTTTCCTTGACATATTCATATTTGAGGTAATTGCAATCATACCCACTTTATGTTTTCTAGTTAATCTAATGCAATTGTTAGTGTCGCTTTTTATGTGTATCAGTTTTTCCTTTGGATGCAAACAATTATTATTCTTGTTTTTTTATTTGGTGAATCTGGGTTGAGGTTGTGGACTATTTCCTTCTCTATACTGGAGGATTTGAACATTTAGTTGCACTCTTACAAATGATCTCTTTTACCACTACATCAGAACTTGTTAACCTCAAACAAATCCTGCTGTAGGTGGACTGGCAAAGTTCCATTTACTATCAAGCATAGTTATGAGATCAAAACCATGAAGTCAATGAATGTCAAAAATTTCGAATCCGCTCAAAGTAGCTAATAAATACGAAGAGGGGAAGGCCATCAAGCAAACATACTCACCATTGAAATCTTGACTGTTAACTCTTTGTTAGGTGATGGAGATCAATCAAATGGGTTTCAATATTCGATTCAAAGTTATTTTATGTTTATTCAATTTGACACAAATCATTATCTTCCTTCAATGCTAACCATAGACTCTTTATTAGATCTTGGCCATTGAAATCTTGACAGATTAACTCTTTGTTAGGTATTGGGGTTCAATCAAATGGGTTTCAACATTCGATTCAAAGTTATTTTATGTCTTTTACATCGAATCCCCAAGTATTTGCTTCCCACCTTTTTATTTCCAACTTTCCATTTATGTCTTCATCTTATCTAACACGATTCTAACAAATTAAATTGCTAAAATTGTAAACAACTATTGACATTATAAATATTTTAGGACCACTCCTTGCTTTTAGAGATATCTCCAAATTACATTTCGTCAATGACTTACACACCATACCCCCTAGTCGTTCAAATGATTGACAAACATGGCATGTGATTGCAAGAAATAAGAGTTTCATATTGGTTCTCATTTGTATTTTCAGCGCCCTTTCAATTCTCCTCCCTCAAACCCTTTCTTCATCCCCTCTTTGTCTCCCACTTTTTCACTCACTCCAATTTAACTTCTTCCATTCATCCTCTTCGGCGTTTACATTATGCATTTCACGCACGATTATTAGGTCACAAGGTCCTTGGTAAGGCTTCTTATGGCTCATAAATATGATTGTCTTAGACTCAAATTAGATCATGAATTGTTGGCAACACTAGGTAACTAATTCACTATTCTCAAAACGATTAAAGTTATAACTTATAGCACTTCCTAGAAGTCAATTCCCTTGAAATTTTAGTCCAAAAGAAAGACCAAATGAGTGTAGGGCTATACATAGATGGAGTCAGGTCTTAGTTGATCCAAACACCTCATATGAGAACATGGAAGTAAATTCAAGTTCAAAAAGTTGAAATTTGACATAGGTTTATGAAACTATCGAGTTAAATAGGTAGTGGTTTCATAGTTGTTGGTAAAATGATGGTTTCTCATAGTATAAAGTAATGATGCCTCACGAGGGCATAAAATAAGCAAATCAATAGTTACATACAATGTCCCTTTGTCTTCTAAGTCTTTTCTACTTCCCTATCTTCTTGTGTTGTAAGCATTAGAGGGTGATGGTAAGCATTAATTCATATGTCCTAGTGGTTCTTATTAGTTGAATGGGTTTGGAAGTGTGTTGGAGCGTGTAAGGAGTGGGAGATGAGAATTTGTGAAGCAATGTATGAACTTTGGACATGTTATATTGTAAATAATGTTTGTGAAGGCCTTTTGAATGTCCATGTTATATTGTAAATAATGTCCACATAAATTATATTGTAAATAATTGTGAAACAAGATAGTGGAATGAAGAGGAAATGACATAGTCTTCTAGATTTTTCCCACATTAGGTTTCTCTAGATTAATATTGTCTCCTTTAAAGCTTAGTTTTATGTTTTTGTAGTAGATTAATACTTGATCCATAGTTTTGTCCAACTTTCCTTTATATGAGAGTACCTTCTAACGTAATTCTAAGCACCAAAGTTGAGCATATACTAAGTAAAACAACAAACCAAACAATCAATTCTAATTAGGAAAGAGATGGATTTGTGTTGATGAGTTAGCTATAAAATATCCATGCTAATTGAGGATCACCCTTCCTTTGCTTTTTTGCTTTTTCAACTAACTCGATGTTGATTTTGGCATCAATAGGGTACTTATTTGAATTATATTTGCTCATAATACACATCATATGTAGTTCATTTAGTATCTAGACATCACAGCAAAATTATAATTTAATATTCATGAGAATTTACTAACCACTTGTAAGCATCCTGAGAGATAAGTCATGAAATCATTTGAGTAATTATTGTTAAAGCATATAGGTTTATGTTGGAGAAATCATTGTCAACACATACCATCTAAATATTAGGTTTGTATGTTATTAGAACTATTTAAATCATTGAGGTTCGATGTTTATGATATCATAATTGGGTAAGGGCCTAACAAATATCAAGATGGTTATGTTATTCTTTAGTTTCTTACAGCCCAAAAACATGTTTTATTTACTTTAGGTTTTATGATATTTTCACCTTATATGGAACTTATGAGATTAATATTTATTGTTTCACCTCAAAGTAATGCGATAAAACAGATAAGGGTGATGGGCGTAGGAGGAATACCTGTGAATAGTCGGGAGAAGGTTGCGCGCATTGTTGAATTTGATCAAACCGAATGTGAGAGCTTCCTTTTGGCTAGAAGGAACTACTTGTAAAAGCACAAAAGACCACAAGAGAGAGTTAAACAATATATGGTAGTGGACTACCTAGAAAATGCTAGTTTCGGGAAGTATGATACTTCCTAGATGGTTGTCAATCCATTGTTTTATTAAATTAATGAAAATAAATGCGAGAAGTAAAGGTCCTATTGTTAACACTTTGATTTAGGTGTCTCAAAACATTATCAATACACTAGATTAAGAAAAGTACTAAAAATACAAACTAATCTAGTATTAGGCAAGGTGTTTTTCTAGTTAAGAAAGGTCACTGAGGTGTTAGGCAAGATCAAGGGGGGTTTTGGGTGATTAGGTTGTTTGGTGAAAGTTATGAGTTCGTTGTTCTAGGTAAAATTGACTATCACAGAGACCGACATTGGTTAGGCGACCGATACCAGTATTGGAAAATGACGACGCTGGCCTGGTGGGTGGCCGGTGCAGCCAATAGGGGCAATATAGTGGAAATATTAAAAATGGGTGTTTTGGGTCTCTATGAATGCACGAGAGAGTTGAGGGGGTTGGGGAAATGATATGTTTTTGTTAAGGCTCAACAAGGGTGGTAGAGGTGTTAGGATGGGTGAAATGGTTCAGGTTGATGGAATAGGTGGTAAACAGGTGAAAGATGGTATTCGAGACAGAGAAGGATCGGTGGAAGAAGTAAATGAAAGACTTAAGATCAAAACAAAAGCTTAACAAATAAGAATGAATTACTTATCTGGTAACCTATAGATCTGAAGGTGGTTGATGATTGACAAGCGTTTGTGGGAGATACATGAATGTGTCCAATGCCGTGATAATGGAGTATGCATGCTCTGTTGTGACGATCCGAAGTTGTGGATGAGATGACTGGATTCTAGCGAAGACCTGATGGGCTCTAGTTTGTCATCAGGTAGCTTGAGTTCTCGAGAGTTAGAATGCCAAATCTTAAGTGAATGAATGAATTGGAGAACTCATGCAAAGAGTTAGAAACTCTTATTTAAGGGTAACCGACAATGTTAGGGAACCGGCACCGACCGAGGGATAACCGGCATTGGTTAAGGAGAATTGGTCTAACTTGCCAAAAATAGGGTTTCTCTCCCAAATTTGGCATGGTCTTTGGCTTAGTTCGGGTCTGGAGTGTTGAATGGCGTAAATTAAAGTGTGGAATTAGTTTGAGGATTAATAAGTCGTTGAATAGTGAGGGTTGGAAAGAGTCCTAGTTGGTTAGGATAAGTGGGGACTTGGTCTAAGGAAATTATTAGGTTTAAAATGAGTCTAGGGTGAGGTGGATAAGTGAGGTAGGCTAGGCGAGTTATATAATTAACTTGATTGTGATAATTAAATTAATTAAAATGTGTGCAAGTCGGCATGGTGGGGGAATAATATTAAATTGATTAGTCAAAGGTGATTTAGAGGGTTGCGACCTAATTATGGGTGTCTACATTTGCCCCTTTTTGTCACGTAGCTTGTATTGGTAAGCGATGCTGATAAAAACATGAGTGGTTGCCCCAGGTATGGGTTGATGTGATCCCCCTCAAACTCGGATCTGATGAAGAAGCAAGCTGAATCGGTGATGAGTTTGATAAAATGGTAAGTGAAGAAGAAAAATAAGGTAGGTTTGAGCACGGGAAAGGGCTATTTTGGGTGTAGGTAATAGGGGGGCATTCAAACACACGCACACGCAGAATGCAACAAGGCACTACTTTGAGGAGCTCACAAACTCTACATTGTCAAAGGTCAATAGTTTATCCAAAAAGTTTGATGTGATCCGGTATCCAAGGTATAGGATACGGTCCTGAAACACAACTAGGCTAGGTGTACGAATGAGCATTGGGTGGGTTCCATGCTCACCAATAGGTTTGGGTTGGTCAAGATAAACATCACGGCATTAGGCAAGGCAAGGTTGGTAGGATAAACAATATGAGTAGCGTCGTCACAAGGTATAATGAGTAAGCGAATTTGAGTGTCCATTGGGTGAGGTTGGGTTGGGTTGATAGGTAAGGCCATAGGTAAGGTCATGGGTAAGGTTTTGGTACATGCAAAAATTGTCCCAACTAAAATGAAGGTTGTAGGTTAGGTAATAAGGTGATAGGGTGAGCCACAAGGGCTTGGGTAAGGGTGGGGTAAACAAAAAATCAGAAAAGCAATCAAATGTGATGAAATGTGGCATAGTGGGCTTAAGCAGGGTGACCGATATCGGTCAAAGGTAAACTAATATTGGTCAAGAGAAACGACGCCGATTAACTAGGGCTCCTAACCGACGTCGGTCAAGCAAATTTGGTAATAAAACGCAAAACCCGCATTTGGAAAAGTTTATTTGGACTTTGTTATTTGTGGAAAATGATACAGAGAGGACGGATTTGGGCTTTTGACGTGGGAGAAAATGACAGGGCTATTTTCTAGGCTGAGTTAGAGTTTCTTTGAGTGGACCCACGAGATATTTCTAAGTGAGTGGATTGGTTGATAGTTGAGAGAGTGAGTTGAGCTATGACAGAAGGCGGAGAGAAGGTGCGGGAGGACCTCCAATGTAGAGACTGGACATCCCACCGAGGAGACGGCATCAAGTAGAGGTAGGATTCAATCCTCATGTGTGGTTTTAGATTAAAACCAAAGTAGAAAATTGAAAGATTTGGGTTTTATATTTGATTTTGAAATTTGGGTAAAAATGATGAAATTGGGTATGGAAAGGGCCAAATTTAGGTTAAATAGGTTTTTAAATGAATGTGGGTGGGATTTAGACAATTGTGGGTAGGTTTTTAGGTAGTTTTTTCAAGTTTTTGAAAGGTGGGGTGTGGGGGTTTGGCTTTGCGGTCGAACTAGTGACCGACGACTATTGGGCATCGACCGACGTCGATGGGGTAAAAGGGTGACCAATGTTGGTCACTTTGTAAAAGTGACCAAGTCCTAAAAATAAAGGTTTAGATAGCAAAAATAGAGAAGAATTGAAGGGAATGATAAATGGTGAAGCGAGGAGGTAGTGGTAGATAAAGTAGGTGTATAAAATGATAGAATTAGGTGGGGTTTAGGGTGAATGTAGGTATGAATGGTTGGGTTTTAGGTGCAAGTCATGTCAAATTGGTGAAGGCAGGAAAGTAGTAAACCAAAATATGTGAAAGTGTTTAAGCAAGATAGAATATAGGGTAGGTGAGTGACTTAGGTAGAAAATAGATAGGCTAGGAAAAAGTGTGTGGGATGGGACTGAGTAGGTGTGAATAGATGATTAAAAAGAAGTAAGTTCTTGACAAGATTAATGGTGGTAATGACGCAAAGGTGCGTCACCAATTGACTATGCGAGACAAGGTGTCACCGTTGTTGTACGGATGCGAGGTAACGTCACCGAGGATGAGTGGGACCATATGAGATATGTTGGGCTTGTCGATGTTAGGCGATATATCGATGCATTATACGATATCATAGTTTGTTGGTCGCTCTCATCAATAGATGGGATCTGCAACGAATACTTCCATTTACCCATCAACGAGATGACTATCATCTTATGGAGGATATATACAAGATTTTGTGGCTACCGATTGTCGAGGAGCTAGTATATCGATTTCTTGAATGAGGTGATTGAGCCTATGGTCGCAATATTTGGGGAGGTTGTGGGCATATTAGCACATAGTTATTATGCGCCCATAAGAACTTTCAAGATAAGATTGACATCGGGGTGCCATGAGAGTTGGTTACAAGAGATGGGTGCCGTAGCGGCTCATCCGTGAGTAGAGGAGGCATCACACGATGTGACGTATTACATGAGCAGATTCTAGAGGGGTTATATGTTATGGATATTATATGATAGACATATGTGGATTTCCCATCTTATGGAGGCATGACAAAGGATACGAGGGCCCTACGGTTGGTCGATGGATACATGGGAGACGTGTTGGTGAACATGAGATGATTTTAGTGGACAAAATTTGATGCCAATTCAAGGTATCAGACATGACCACACCATTTCCATAAGTATCGCATAGACGATGTGGAGATACCTTTATCTCCACCTCATCCTATAGGGCCAGTAGTGCAGGAGGAGCAAGTCGCACAAAGGCGGATTGATGATGTAGGTACCACTATTGCATACGAGATAGTGAGTGGTGGTTATTACAACCAAAGCACCACCACGACCGAGCCAACCAGGATGTATCTATAGTGATAGTGAGAGGATGCACTACGGGGGAAATTCTTACTTTATAGATTACAACTCACTCATGCACAGAGCACAAGTGGCCACCCTAAGGGACAAGTGACTAGGTTACTGTGGATGGAATGCTCGAGCTGAACGCAGCTCTGCAGTATGGGATGGGGGATAGGTAGTAGCTTTGCAGATACACACAAGGACCGAGTTCTGAGCCCGGATAGTCACATTACAGGGTAGTTAGTAGTATCACAAGCACAAGTGACTGCATTACAGTGCATGTACAGCATGAGGGCACCAACAAGAGGAGACAAGGTCCCATTGATGGGCACGAGCTTTGGGACAGTGGTCTTGTATTATAGATAGCAGGCGGGGACCACTTTGGTATCGACACAAGGTCTACAAGTAGGTGTCAGATCTATGGCACTACCCCAAGTGATTTTTATGGTCAACTATAGAGACGTTGTGGTGGAGGCGAGATATTATTAGGATAAGATTTTAGATGTTGGTCCCGCAAACAACTGAGGACTCGCAGTACCAATATGAAAAATAGTCACCGATCTCATGGCATGGCGAGGGAGGTGACTAGTTCACGGAGGCCAAGGCCAGACAAGGGTACTGGAGAGATGATGAGTAGGCGGAGACCGAGACTAGATGAGGGTACTAGAGATAACACCGGAGTGTCGGCCCCTCACATGGGTGAGACATGGATGATATCTAACATTGTATTTTGATTTTTGACATATATATCGGCCTGTGTGTCGAAGATACGAGATTGTATATGAGAGGTTTTGAGACACTATATTATTATCTATGTATACATGTATTGACACACATACATTCCATTTATATAGTTGATGATGATGGTTATATGTGATGTGTTTGACTTTATTTCCAATGTATTGTTATCATGGAAATGTAAACATGTAGGCATGGTTTGGTTTAATTTCTAAGTTATTGATGTTATGGAAACTAGATGTTGTAGGCATGGTTTGGTTGATTTAGGTTGTGAATGATAGGTTGAATTTCCATTATATTGATGTCATGGAAACTAGATGATTAGGCATGATTGAGTTGATATTTGTGATAAAATTGAGATGATGTTATTTTGATTTCCAAACTATTGTTCTCATGGAAACTAGGTATGTAGGCACGGTTGAGTTGATTTAGGTTGTGAATGATAGGTTAAATTTCCATTATATTAATGTCATGGAAACTAAATGATTAGGCATGATTGAGTTGATATTTGTGATAGAACTAAGATGATGCTATTTTGATTTCTAAGCTATTGTTCTCATGGAAACTAGGTATGTAGGCATGGTTGAGTTGTGTTTGTGAATTCCCCATTCATTGATGTTATGGAAAGTAGACATAGGCATGGTTGAGTCGACGTTTTATATGGTTGAATGATTTAATTTCCATTGTTGTGATGTTATGGAAACTAGATGTTTACGTATGCTTGAAGGTGAAGTGGTAGTGGTAGTAAATGAGGTGGCAAAGCGAAGAAAGTGACAACGGTAGTAGATGCCTTAACTGGGATAAGGACATCATTAGGTCGATACAACATGTTACAGGTTTTGAAAGGTGAAGGATCTTCCTGAATAGTGTAAGGATGTCCTTCATATTTGAACTTGATACAACGGTGAAGAGTCGAAGGTACACACCCCATGACACGGATCTAGGGTCGATCAAGCGATATGTTATATTGGAATTCCCTTTCAAAAACATAGAATAGTTCAGGAATGGTGCAGGACCCACGTGAATGTGGAGGATGATAGTGTCGAGAGTAGAAGTCAGAGCATCATTGAAAGAACGCAACATAATTGGGTTATTATGCATGTAATTGGTAGGTATGCACATTTGTTCATACACACGAGAAGAAATAATATTAATACTCACACCTCCATCGATCATAATGCGTCAGACATGAGTATCCTCAATGTGGATGGAGATGAAGAGGCAGGATCAAGATCGTCTGAATGGTGAGGAGAAATCTCCGAGTTAGAGAAACTGAAGGAAAAATTTGGTGAGTGGTAGTGGTAATAGAGGTTTTAGGTGAAGCAGTGAGAGTAGCCACATGATGAGGTGTGAATATGGCGGCAACGGGCGTAGGGTCATTTGGTAGAACCTCAATAGTTTGCAGGATCTTGAGGAGGGCCTGACAATGAGACTCAGAGGTTTGGATGAGGTCATACAAAGACATTTTTAGAGGAGATTGGTGAAGTTGTTTGATCATAGTACAATGTGTGACTCCGTCAGAAATAGGATATGATGGCCCACATATGGTTACCATGGGGGAAGGTGCGAGATGGAATGGTAGGTGCAAGTGCACTAGATGGGTTGTCAGTCTTCTCTTTTCCTTTGTATTTCTGTGATTGAGTGGCAACTCAAACCATATTGATTTCAAGAATTGGAGGAGATGTGTCGTGAAAGGTATAACAACAGGAGGGACAAAAACCTAGTGCGAGATAAGAGCCCTATGAAATGAGTATGGCACATTGGAATTTTGGAGGGGTTGGGCTAGCTCTCTGATCCAGACCATATTGATCTCAAAGGTCGAGGAGGAAAAGAGGTTGTGGAGGTGGAAGTGAAGGCCGTTGAATAGATATGGGGTGAGGATGCATGGTGACAGGTGAAGGTGGAATGAGATCTTCATCCAAAAGGTCATCTTTGTCAAATAGCTCTTTGGGAGAACACATTTGAAGAAGAATATTTTTAAGGGCCTTATAATTTTCAACATCATGCCCTAACACACGATGATAAGCACAAATCATGGTATCGTCAAACCCTTCTAGTTTAGGTTTGAGTGGGTTGTAAGGCCTGAGAGGTGGCAATGTAATGGCAGAGGTTTCTAATAACCGAGCAAGGATGTTAGTGTAAGATCCTGCCAAGGGATCGCAATGAGAAGTGAGAGTGGGTTTGGATGGAGGTTTGGGTGACTTATATGGAAGAGGTGCTACTAGAGGGGAGTTGGAGGTTGAATAGGTTTGACTACCTTTTTGGTAGGTAGTGTGGTTTTAGGCTTGGGTTGCACCTTCTTGGGTAAAGGTGTTGGGGTAGTGCGTGAAGTAGAAGGGAATGCGGAAGATGGAAGTAGACAAGTCAGCCAAGGTGAGAGTGGAGGTGCGGTAAAGATAGTGGTAGGAGGCACTACAAAAAGTGTAAGTTGAAGAGAAGGTAAAGAGATTAGTAGCGGAGTAGGCGTGGGCAATGTAGGAGGCTTAGGTGAAATGGGAGGTTGTGGTAAGGATGTAGGTTACTTCATTTTAGTTTTACCTTGGGTAGGAGGCTGCTTGACCAAGGTTAATGGATGGGGACCTAAGATGGATGGAAGTGGTGAAGGTGAAAGAGGAGGAGTGGGAGAAACTGGGGTATGAGGCCTAAGAGGTTGGGTCTTCCTCTTAGGTGGGGGATAGGTCTAGTGATAGTTTGGGAAGAGGTGGCTAAATCGATCTTCACGGGAGGATGGATTAGACTCGGTGTCGGCAGCAACCCCAATGTAGTGATAAGTTTGGGCGTAAGTGAAGGTATGGGTGTAGGTAGAGGTTTGGGTGTATGTGGTTTTTGGGGTAACGGTAAAGGTTTGGGTGTAGGTGAGGATGATGTAGAAGAGGATACTATAACCGGCTTAGGTGCGATGGATTTAGTTGTCTTGAACACTTTAGGATAAATCGTTGAAGTGTTTGCGGACAACATTTGCATTTGAGTCAATACGGGAAGTCGAAGGCGTCCCAAAACGTGGAGTAGTCGACATACTCCAAGCGATCGGCAAAATGGGAGAATGACGTAGAAGTAGAGGAAGATGGCGACGACTTGGTGGTGATCCCTATGAAAATTTTTGAGCTTCATGAAACAAGGAAGTTTTGGCTTCTGACTCTATAGGCAGAAGTGATGTGAGAAGATTAACAGGATCCTGAGTAGACCCTAGGAGACACATCACTGACTAGGAAAGAGAGTATAAAAGTGGCTCCTCTATGGGTTAAGGAGGGGGCAATGTAGGTGATGTAGACTCTTCCTTAGGTGGAGAAGAGGATAAAATAGACTCTTCTTTGGGTAAAAGTGTGGGTAATACAGGCTCCTCGATAGGTGACAGAATAAGTGGGGTAACGCATCTATAGATGAAGAAGTAGGTGAGGTAAGCTCCTCCGTGGGTAGAGGAGTAGGTGAAATAGGCTCCTCCATGGGTAGAGGAGCTCACACAAGAATCTCGTCAATAGAAGGGATGGAAGGCAACTGAGCAAAAGGGACAAGTATTGTGTCAAAGACGACATGGACCTCGTGGACATGGGTGTTATTGCTAGAAGTCTCACCAACTTGATTCAATGAATGGGTATGGTTTGGAAAAGGTTTCTTAAAGACCTGCAGATTTTGATTTTCGGTGCGTTAGGGTTGTCCAAGATGAGATCTCCATCATCTAACATTTCTGAAGACAATGTTTTACATGGTTATTATGTCCTCTAACACGATGATAGTTACAATAATCATTCTCCTTATACCATGCGGGTATAGGACAAGAAGGGTCAAAGCCAGTATGTGGTTTGATTGGTGGAAGAGTGATGGTTCCCATTTTTAACAACTTTTCCAACACAGAGGAATAAGGTTCTCCTATGGGGGTATATCTTCATTGTTCTTGCTTGTATTGGAAGTTTTGAAGAGAAAGATTAGAAGGAGGTTTTGATTGGTTTGATGGATGAGATGGGCCAACTTTCAAGACCACCGCGTTGGTAAATCCCTTTGCTTTAGTGTGAGTATTTTGTGGTTTAGAAGAGGAAGAAGAGTCATTTGATTTAAACAGAGCACTTTTGTTGTGCAATTGTAGCTTCTTCTCTTTGATAACATAAATTTATAGCTTCCAGGCCATAGTGAATGCCTCATCGAACGTCTGGAATGTTTTGACCTGAAGAGTTAGAGAGATGTGCCTGACACAAGCCCTAGTGAACAACTCTATCAACTCGGTTTGCGGAAGTTGAAAGGTGAGCTGATTGGTAAGACTTCGCCAACGTGCAACAAAATCTGTGATAGATTCGTCTTCATATTGACGTGTCAAATATAAATTAGTCATGGTGACCTTCTTAGTGATGTTCATGGAGAAATGGTCAAGGAAGGCCTGAGCCAATTAATTGAAAGAAAATATTGAGTGACTAGGTAAATCGTTGTACCAATATAAAGCAAGTCTTATCAAAGACATGGGGAAAGTCCTAAGAAGCAAGTCGTCATCATGGGTGATCAAATAACATACATGTTTGAACAAATCACAAATGTTGTTGTGGATCTTCCTTGCTATTAAATTGGTTGAATTTAGGCATTTCCCAATGTGGGGATAAGGATGAATAGGTATGGAAGGATGAATAGGCTCATTATAAATTTCAGCATAAGTCAATGTATTACGTGAGCCAAAGATAGATGCTTCCGAGTTTGCATCTTGTCCATCATCATTTTGATCAGATCCGTGGTCGGATTAGATTGAGATGCACCTCCCGTGGTATAAGGAGGTGGATACGATGTAGAAGGCACACTAGTATATGGAGGTGCTGAGTAAGAAAATTGAGAAGGGGGAACATAAGTAGTAATAGATGATGATGGCATATACCCTGAATGGGAGGTATAAGCGTGCAGGTGGTGGTTGAGACAAGGTATAGGTGGGAGGGACTGTGTAGAGACCCTTGTAGCGATAGGTGGTAAAGTAGTAGGTATAAACATGACCAAACTCTGAAAAGGGGTCGACATAATTGGGGGTTGTGAGGTAATAGTGATTGATGATGTTGGAATCCCTACACTAGGAGTTATAGATGATGGCATGATGATCGTCGAAGGGGAGACAAACGTTAAATGTGTGATAGATGCCATAGGGGTGGCGGAGTTTCGAAGATGTAGGGGTGATATGAGAAATGATGGGTGGTAAGGTGGAAGCAAGTAACACTACACTAGTGGTGGCTGATACGGAAGTGGGGGCGAGAGTGGGAGGAATGGAGACATGCATCCCATATATGAGTTGTCCTGATGAGTCACGGGTGGATGAATGGGTGAGGTAATACTACAAGGCGACAAGATTGTGATCAAGGAGTTTTGCGAACTCCTCATCACCTGCATGTATAGCAATAGGAGAGGTGGGGTCCATGGGTGAAGAAATAGAAGGTGGTGAAGGACTAAGAGGTAGTGGTTGGTGGCTAGAGTAAAAACTAGAGTGTTGGCTTGTCTACGAGTCAAAACCATGTGAATAGTGGTAGGACAAGTGGTTTGAGCTCTGTAAATGGTGTAGAAACACAAGAAAAGAAGATAGAATAAATCTAGAAAATGAAAATTGGTTGTTGTTTTGAAAAAAAAAAAACACAGAGACCGATGTCGGTAAGGTAACCAATGCCGTTAAGGTGGGGTAACCGATGTCGGATCATTAGACCAATGCGTTACTATGAATAAATGGTATATTTATAAATTTGGAGATGAAGAATGTAAATCGGGTGGATCTAAACTCTGTTGATGGTAACAGAGACTCAGAAATGTGATAAATGACAGAAATAGGTCACAAAAAATATCTGGATGTGAATTGAATATTGTTTTGGGAGAAATAACCAAAATAGCAAGGAATCGATGTTGGTTAGTCAACCGATGCTCGTGTGGAGAGGTAATCGGCGTCGGTTCATCGGACCGATGCTTGGTCATTCAACCGATGCGGCGGTGGAGAGGTGTGATTGGCGTCGGTCGTTGGACCGATGCCAGTTATGTGGAATCTAAGAAGATGATGAAAATTTGAATTTTAGGTGATTAAGTCAAATGAAAACACCAACCCAAGAATTGAGTATGACAGTGATGAGTCCTAACACACCCAAAATGAACCAAAATACACCAATTATGATGGTGGTGTGAAGGATAAGAAAAATAAGAAGAAACAACCTCACTCCTCAAAACGTAATTTTAACAATCAAAAGCTAACAAAACACGTCAATCCTATGCTTCAGATTTTAATGTTATGTGGCTTATGCCATTTAAAACTGACTATGAATAGAGTAGATTTTTTGGTCAATGAGGGTACCCTATAAGTAGTTATATGGCTGGTTTCAAGTGTATTTTGGCTAAATGTCCCCAATATATACTTCACAGTATGTAAGGTCCAACTCTGATATGATGATCGGCTTAAAACCATTAGATCCTCCAATAACTCGATTGTTAATCGTTGACGATAATTGCCGGGAAGGAAGATGTTTAAGAAATGAGTAAATTGTTAAAGTGATTTGGATAGGGTGTGTGTGCACAAAGTGTGAACTATGCTTAATTCCCTCAATCATCAATTGGTCATGACCTCCAGTATATAGATTGCAAATAAATTTAGGTGATCTAATGCAACATACGAAGGATGAAATGCAGAGATTTTAAGCCCAAATCGAAAGTGAAATTGGATGTAGCAAATAGAGAATAGGTCAAGAGGATCTTTCACTAAATGTAGATGTAAGAGAAAGTAAGAAGATTTCTTTTTAAACAACAAATAATGAATTTCCTTTAGACAAGCAGAAGAAGAGATACTGACCAAAGAGAAACTTAATGTGATTTTTTTAGAAAAGAAAGAAACACACAATTCCCTATATGAAGAAAATGTAAAGAACCCACAGGAAGGGGTCCCAGCGTGCAAAATGTTTCACCTTAAAGTAATGCGATACAACAGATAAGGGTGATGGGCATAAGAAGAATACTATGAATAGTGGGAGAAGGTCAGACGCGTCGTTGAATTTGATTAGACCGAATGTGAGAGCTTCCATTTGGCTAGGGGAACTACTTGTAAAGCACAAAATGACCACAAAAGAGAGTTAAATAGTATATGGTAGTGGACTGCCTAGAAAATGCTAGTTTTGGGAAGTATGATACTTCCTAGATGGTTGTCAATCCATTGTTTTATCAAATTAATGAAAATAAATGCGAGAAGTAAAGGTCTTATTGTTAACACTTTGATTTAGGTGTCTCAAAACGTTATCAATACACTAGATTAAGAAAAGTATTGAAAATACAAACTAATATAGTATCGGAAAGGTGTAGTTTTGGTTAGGAAAGGTCACTGAGGTGTTAGGCAAGGTCTGGGCAAGGTTTTGGGTGATTCTGGGTTGTTTGGTGAAAGTTATGAGTTCGTTGTTCTAGGTAAAATTGATCATCATAGAGACCGACATTGGTTAGGTGACCAATACCGGTATTGGAAAATGACCGATGTTGGTTGGGTGACCGTGCCAATAGGGGCAATATAGTGGAAATATTAAAAATGGGTGTTTGGGTCTCTCCGTGATCGCATGAGAGAGTTAAAGGGGTTTGGGGAGAATGATATGATTTTGTTAAGGCCTCGCAAGGGTGGTAGAGTTCTTTAGACGGGTGAAATTGTTCGGAGTTGATGGAATAGGTGGAAAATAGGTGAAAGGTGGTATTCAAGACAGAGAAGGATCGACTGGAAGACGTAAATGAAAGACTTACGATCAAAACAAAAGCTTAAAAAATATGAATGAATTACTTATTTAGTAACTTGTAAATTTGAAGGTGGTTGATGATTGATGAGCATTCATGGGAGATATGAGAATGTGTTTAGTCTCACAACAATGGAGTCTGTGTGCTGTTGTGATGATCCAAAGCTTTGGATGAGATGACTGGATTCTGGTGAAGACTTGATGGGCTCTGGTTCATCGTTGAGTAGCTTGAGTGCTCGAGAGTTAGAATACCAAAGCTTGAGTGAATGAATGAATTGGAGAACTCGTGCAAAGAGTTAAAAACTCTTATTTAAGGGTAACCGATGGTGGTCAGGGAACTGACATTGACCGAGGGATAACCAGCGTCGGTTGAGGAGAATTGGTCTAACTTGCCAAAAATAGGGTTTCTCTCCCAAATTTGGTGTGGTCTTTGGCTTAGTCCGGGTCTAGAGTGTTGAATGACATAAATTAAAGTGTGGAATTAGTTAGAGGATTAATAGTTCATGAATAGTTAGGGTTGGAAAGAGTCCTAGTTAGTTAGGATAAGTGGGGACTTGGTTTAAGGTAATTGATAGGTTTAGAATGGGTCTAGGTTGAGGTGGAAAGGTGAAGGTATAAAGTGAGGTGGCTAGGTGAGTTAGATAATTAATTGAATTGTGATAATTAAATTAATTAAAATGTGTGAAAGTGGGCATGGTGGGGGAAAAATATTAAATTAATTAGTCAAAGGTGATTTAGAGGATCGCAACCCAATTTTGGGTGTTTACATTTATCTTGCATGTAATCGGCGGGCGCGAAAAATTGAGCAAGGTTATTGGAGATTAGAATTAGGTGTAGGCGATCATTAAAATATTTATGAGCTACATATTTTTCATTATGAAGGTTGGTAACATTTTGTACATTTATTAGGACCATTAACGATGGTTTCAACACTTCATACTGAGTGTCAATGACATTTGGACATCTTTTTTTCGATCTACATCATTTTTGTAAAGGTTTTCATCATCACTTATAAGTCCACGGTTATAGTATTAGATCATGACTATCAACATATATTGTGATAATAAATCTAAGTCTAAAAATCCTATATGACTACTTATTTTGGAATAAGATTAATGAATTAGGCTATATTTTTGTATTGTATTTACCTTAGTTAAAAGTAATCGAGTATGTGTGTCACCAAACTAGTTTAAATCCATTTATCTATATTACAAGTAAACTAACACAAAATAATTTAAAATTATTGATGAGACCGATACATATGAGCTCACCCTTGGAAATTTTTATTAAAAAGACAACAAACAACGGGTTTATGACCCCTATACAAATTTAATATGAAATTTTTCTAGGGTTTTCAAACCTGTCTAGACTTAGAATAATTACTAGTAGATAAATTAAAAGTGTAGGTGATGCAGAGCATCTAAGGAGTAAAACAACCGTGCATTAACAAACAAATGGTATATGTGTTTATGTGGACTAGTTGGTCCTTATTTTTGACATGGTTAAGTTTATTAGTGGGAAGAATCAACAATCCAAATCTTTGAGAGTGTTAAGTACATCATAGAACATTAGTTTCTAACATCTTATTGGGTTGCAAGAGAATTGATTGAATTTCTCAACAATCACAATAACCAAGCATGTAGTTACAATTATTCAAGGGCTAAAATGGATAGATTATGGCTCAAAGGAAAAAATTCATAAAGGACTTCCATAAACTAAATTTTATTACATATTTTTATTCCCTTGAAAGTTAATGCAATTTCAAAAAAACATCTCATTTTGATTTTGTACGTAAAACTTATGACCTCAAGAAGTTGGAAAACTTTGTAGAGTGATGAGACCATCAATTAGCACTAAGTGGTGGTTTCACAAGCTTAAGTGGTGGTTTACAGCTTAAGTGGTACTCTTATATATTTCAAGCTTGAGTGGTGGTTTCACAACTTCCGCGGTAGTTTTGTAACTATCAACTTTCATAAAATGGTAGTTTCACTCGTGTGAATTGAAAAAATTATATAATGGCCCAAAATGCTTTGTTTTCTTCTTTCGAGTGTTTATTAGGCTCTTAGGAGATGGAAAAGACACTCTATAAGGTTAAGGGATGGATTATGGGTTATTTCAAACAATAAAAGGATATTATATATGATAGATTGGAATTCAAATTTCAAGCCGAGACTGGATTTTAGTCCAAAATAGTGAGATAGGGATTCCTTCTTTATGTAATGTTATAATAAACATGTTAAGGCTAGTGAATGTGATAGGTTGAGGGTATGTATGAGTCTCTTTAACCTTTAATGAGTTTTTAAATAAATGTGTTTGAATCTATGGTTGTGTTATTAAGTATTTGTTCGTCATTTAAGAGTAAGTTTGAGTTTTAGTTGTAGGACTAAATTTGCCATTAATTTTGCTCCATCGTGTTTCTTTATATGTCACTTGGTATCATAGAAAGGATCACCTTGTTAAGGTTAGGTGTGATGTTCTTGTTAATTTTGCATGTATGATGTGAAATAAAATCATGCTTGTTAGTGTAGGTTATGAAAGAGAAGTATTATGTGAGAAGATATGAAACACAAAAGAATGCCTCTTGGAAAAGGAAAAAACAAATAAAGTTGAAGATTTGAGATACATGTTAAAGGAAATCCAAGTGATATTCGATGTCATGGATGCTAGATAATGTGGAGAATTTGATACATACCTTAATGAAGAAGAAGAATAAATGGAGAAGACATTGAGATCTATTGAAGAAAAGTTAGAGGTCTTAGAGAGAAAAGAATTAACAAAATAAATAATAACAACCATGGTCTTAGTTAAAGAAATAGATATTCACTCTAACAATATAATTTTGTTTTATGGTAAAGAGGCTCATGAAGAGTCGATGATATGGATATTAGATCCAAAGTGTTGTTTTGAAGAGACGAGTATTGAAGACCCCTTAAGGGTTAAAGTTCAAAGCACTAGGTTATGTGGAGTTGTAGTTGTGTATTGGAAAGTTTTCCAAGAGAGAAGAAAAGAGAAATTAAATAGGAATATAGAGAGTTGGGAAAATATGCTTTCCAAGTTGTGGTCATATTGTGCACCCTAAAATGCAAGTAGAGTGGTTGTCAAAAACTTCAAGTCTCAAGGCTTGAGCGTGATGATAGGAAGAATATTTCCTTTAGAGGTAATAAGAGAGGGAAGTTTCCATATGAGAAACCTATATCGAGTTTGAAAAATATGAAGAGAGATGAAGAAGTGAAAGATATTCTTCTGAATGGTGAAGAGAAGAATATTTTATTAAGAGACAACAAGAGAGGGAGGATTCCATGTGAGAAACACAAGATTATTTTCAAAAATAATCAAGAGAAGGAAGTATATGAGTAGTCTATAGGGGACATGGAGGTGAGAGATTATGCATTAGCAGAAGGAGATCCATTACTAGATGACAAGATGATTTTGTTAGTATTCCATAAGTGGGAAAATGTAGAAATTTCATTAGAGAGAAAGGGAAATAATTCTAAATTTCTTCTTTTGCAAGGAAGAAGGGTTAAGGAAAACCAAGGAAAGATGCATGTTTCCATGAAGGAAATGATATAGGTGAAGATAGATGAAAACCAATCATGTTCATATGGCTAAAGCTGTAAGTTCATACACCTAAGGTGAGTATGGTTGAATACCATATATGTGAAGAATAATAAAACAAAGTGAAGAAATAAGAGAGAAGGTGTAGCCCAACCATGGAGGTTATACAATAATATGGAGATGTGGAATCAACCCATGCAAGTTTGAAGAATGAAGACAAGAAAACTATGGAGGTAGTTGAGAATGTAAGTTTTGGAGTCCATTTTGAGATTGAAATCTCATATGAGAATGTTTGTAATGAATACAAGCGAGAAAAAGTGTTTATGAGAGCTTTTGAGTCCCTTAATATGTTTGATCAATGTGCAAGTACAATAATGTAGGAGATCAAAAATAAGGAGCCAAATGTGATTCAGTCCAGCATGCCCATATGTATGAGAAGCAAAGAGAATAAGTGGAACAAGTTGAGTTTCACTTGCAGCAGTTGAAGGTGGGAGAGAAGAACACCACAAGAGAAGAGGGAAATTATCACTTATGTGGTATAAATGCAAAAAATGAGAAGTAAGACAAATGCAATCATCCAATAGTTGATTCAAACAAGAAGAGAAAGGTGAGGTGGAGTGGCTACGTTTATTATAATCCCAAATGATTTTTCAACTAAAGTATGTCTTTTGAGATACATGAAGATGTAGGAGAATGATGAGAAAATGAAGGCACGTGATGATTTGTAAGAAGTGTTGAGTGGACAAGAGGATATTTTGTTGTAGTAGAGATGCAATTGGAGAATGGTGAGGTTAAAACTATACTTCTACAAACATTAGAAGCACATGATGAAGAAGATGAAGAAGACGAAGAGATACTAGTTGAAACAATGTTACAAATGGAGATGGATGATATTTTTTAATACATCTTAAAGGTTGGCATAACGGAATAAGAAAAGGTCACAACAAAAGGTATTATATTATTTGACATGGTAACGAGCAAAAGGAAAAGAAGAGATGAAGACTATATTGGTGATAACATTGGAGAATATGCATATGAGAATGCCAACTTATCATGATAGTATGCGGGGTGTGTTCATTTTAGTAGTCATGGAGTGCAAAAAGATGGAAATCATGAAAAGAAAAGTTACTGATTGAAGAGGAGTTGGTAAAAATTGATGTTATAGTAGTGGTGGTGTTAAATGGGCTAGTGTGTATGAGAATTCTTGATTTTGTAAATAATTGGCTAGCTAATTTTGTTGTAGGTGTGAGCGAATGCTTGGAAAAAGAGGATAATTGCAATAAAAAGAGCTCATTTTGAGTGTACCTTTGGCATTTGAGCATGTTATATGGTTGTAGGCATGATAAAAGTGTATATGATAAATTCCTTGACATGAAACTCGTACGAGAAGAAGTAAAGAGGAGTTGGTTTGAGACATAGAATGAGTTTCATGATTTTATTGAAGGGAGAGGTGGTTGGTTTAAATCCCATGAAGGCTTGAGAAAATAATGTTTTTAGTACACTTAGTGGTGGTGGTTGGATAATGGCGTGTCACGAGGCCATAAAAGTATTGAAGAGCGTATCTTAGAGGAGGTGGACAAACTATTCTAATGCAATGAATAAGGTAAAGAGAAAGGTGATTAGAAATATATCGAGTAAGAAGGTTTGTGGACTAGTAAGTTGTTATAATAATGTGATTACACCTAAAATAGATTTTGAAACTTTGATTAGGATATATAATCTTTTGAGATTAATGTGCAATCATATTAATGAATAGATTCTCCAACATTCAAATATGATAGTACATGTAAAATGATATTGAGAAGTTGCATTTATTTAGGGTAGGTGTTAGATATAGTAAAACATAAGAAGATGGATTCCACTTAGCTCTTTGAATGGTCTTGAAACTTATCCGAGGTGTGAGAGGATTGAACTAGCTAGAAACCCATACAATTTTTGTATCTCTAATTATAGAACTATATTATGCTTAAGGACGGAAACCAGTTTACACAAGACTAGATCATTTAATGGTTTGTTCCTATTTGATAGTCTAGGTTGGATTAAAAATGGGATACTTTAACTCAAGACCTTTCGCAAACAACTAGTATATGCCTTGGTGTGAAATATTTGGTCTCGATAATATATGAAACCATTTCAAGTCAACCACCTTGAATTGAAACTCTAATCTTAGGTAAAATACCTACAAAAAGATCAGTGGTTAATTCATACACCACCTACATTGACACTACTCTAAAGAGGCCTAAAACCACATGTAGTTATCCAGTCTAGAGATACAACATAATATTTTATGGAATGCAACTATATTTGACAAATCAAACACTTGATAATTATTTTGTATTGACTTGGCTTGTTCTTGCTTAACTTGGTTTTATGGGCTATTAATGTGGGAAGCTTGACTCTTATACCTAGTTTAGAGTGTCAGACCTATGTCGTGACTACTCAAATGTAATTTGTTGTTATAGGGAATATTATGAGATATTTTCTTTCCTTTTGAGTGATTAATGCTTGAGAATGCATGATGAGTGTTAGTTAAGTAAATGATTGTCATTGACTTTCTTATATATGGTTTCATGGATAATAATTTCACATTACGACCAATCTATATAGTGGAGATACCGACCCACAAAAGATATTCAAATTGAAAAATTGACCTTTGATTAGAAAATATAATTGAAAAATATATGATAAGGTTTTTGGAGACTATACATAAGTGAGAAAACTGGAGTTGGCTCTTAGGGTTTCCTCTACGTGCACTTGTCATTCTGTGGCCTCTTTGGGCACTCTGGGATAGTATTACTATTATAATGAGCTCTTCCACTTCAAGCCCGGTTGTTGAAACCATGAATGGAGATAGTGGAGCTTTGAACAATGGCACCGCCACCGAAACGCCCTTGGAAGTTTGTCCGAAGAAGTTTTTCACGAGGTAATGACTCTCCTCCTGATGTTGTTTTACCTATTCCTGAGTTTAATGTTGCTTTTCAATGGTTGGAACAATTTTGTCTCATTGGGTATTTTGTGGGTCGCATCCCCTCTGAAAGCATGCTCAAATATTGGGTTAACTCAGCTTGGACTCCTCATGGCATCTAGCTTGAGAGCATACAAAATATGACCAAAGGATTCTTCCTTTTCGTTCTTTGACCCATCCAATGCCCCCAACATTTTGACCCAACAGGCCACTTGGTATGTTCGTAACTCTTTGTTGGTCCTATCTCCATGGACCAAAGATTTTGTGGTCTCTGAGTATGTTACACTTAAAGTGCCAGTTTGGGTGGAATTTCCTAGCCTACCCTTGCCTTGTGTTCATTTCTTGCATCAAATTGCATCTTCATCGAGTGGGTGGTTTGTGTCGAACCACAACTTTTTTACAATGCTCTTCCGCAGAAGTGTGTGCATGTGTTGAAGTGATCTTTCTAGGAGGCTGAAAGAATTTGTGGAAATTTAGATGGGAGACATGCGTTACTCACATGCATTTTATATATCAACTTTCCTAATACTTGCTTCCGGTGTTAGGCCTCTAATCATAAGATCAAGGATTTTCCTCTTTATGTCCCTCACAATCACCCAACAGCTAAAGTGGCTCCAGAAATGGCCAAACCCCCTCAAGAGGAGGGGTGGAAAACAACTGGTGGCCAGAAAAATAGGAATAAACCCCGTAACCTAAGGCCTCTGGTTCAAATGGCCCACCCATGTGAGCCAATTGTTAAGGAACAACCCCATAACCCACAAGCTAAAGAGCCAATTATTGCTTCCAACTTGTCAGTCCAGTTACCTAAATTCTCCAACATGCCCAAGGTGGCCTCGATTCTCATGGACCGAAAATTTCATTAGCAATGTCTCCATTCATCTGCAACCCGATGTTGTTTATTAACCAACAACTCACATGGCCCATCCAAAAGGGCTCAAGTCCTTCTCACCACTCTCGGGATCATAGCTCAACATGTAGTGTGGATTCTATGGAGGAGGAATATAACATTGAATATGTCGGGTGGAAAAAATTGAACTGCGTAGGATTTCTTGAAGCATAACAATGCTCAATTCCTACAAAACCAGTTTGACACCTTAGATGGCTTGGATACAGAGGGTATGGCCCTCGACCACCATTTCCATGAATTTTTATCTTGGAATGTGCGGGGTCTTACTAACTCCAATCATAAGTTTATTGTTCATGATGCTTGGCAAAAAATTGCCAATTTAGATGTGTTATTTTTGCAGGAAGTGAAAATTTCAGGTTTTCAATTACAGATGGTTTGTAAATCCATTGGCATTGACTGACATTGCACAGTAATCATGATGGAGGGCGTGGGGTTTAATTTCCTTTTTACCCCAAAATGGCAGCCCTTTTTGATGGATCATGGTGTTGACCCCACTAATCATGCAATATGGGTCCTATTTATTATGATGACCGCCCTTTTGGCCTCATTAATATTTATGCCTCTAATGATGCAGCCGAAAGGGCTGATCTTTGGTGGTGGATAACATGCACAATTCTCGATGCTTATTGGGTTATAAGTGGTGATTTTAATATGGTTGAGTTGCCCATTGATAAGTGTGGGCACCTGCCTATGTGATGGAAAATTGGCGAAAGAGAGGCGTGTTTTTCATGCATAATAAGTTGGGTTTTATGACCCTAATGCCTCTCACACTCCCACCTCTGAAACTTGGTTCACTTGGTCCAACTTTTGAGGAGGATGGATCATGTTCTTAAATGGCTCGAGAGCTATGATGTCAACTCAATATTTTTTGAGTTTGACAACATTTATTCCTTACCTGTGGAGGTCATGCCTGAACTTTTGTCCTTTTGGACCACTCCCCATTTGATTTCGCATCACTTGGCAAGATAGGTGCACTTTTTGTCATAAAGGCCAATTCTTTCTTAATATTGCCTTGATGCAACATGGGCCCACTCTCAACCACATTAAGTGGGTGTGGAATTTATCCCCTGGCCAAGTCATTATCAACACTTTCATCCACCTATGCATGTCAGCTGGACTCAATGGTGGGAGGATGCTATGACTCAAACTACTAGATTCCTTAGAATCTATGGCCAACAGTTGGCTAAAATTAGGTGTCGCTCATACTCCGCTACCACCTCCGCTCTTAGCCAAGTGGTGGTGGTGCTCAAGGCAACCCCTTCTCTGAAGCTCTACAACTTTAAGTGAATATCTTCACTAGAAAATTCAAATTGTTAATAATTACAATGCACAGGGAGCTCAAATACGTGCCCACATGCATTGGCTTAAAATTGGTGATCGGGTGTCAAAATAATTCTTTCTTTCCTCGAGCAAAAAACCTTCTCAACAAATTTGTGCCATCAATGATGGTAGAATTCGGGTTACTTCGATCCCCAACTCATGCTCAAGCATTTGTTCAACATTATAAGTTGGTGTTTCAAGCTCAATTGCACTCTGACGAGTGATAAACAACTCTTGACCAATGTATGGTTGTTGTGTCGTGCAAGCTCTCTCCCACTCAAAAGGTGGCTTGTGACCACATGCTTACCATTGATGATCTGCATGAAGCAATCATGAAAATGGCCAATGATAAGGCCCTGGTTGCGATGGTTTCCCTTGCGAGTTTTACAAGTCGTTATGGGACACTTTATCGGCCTGGACCTTCTTCAAGTCTATCTCGAGGGCTTTTGAACTAGTCGCTTGGTCCACGTATCAACAAAGGGAACATAAAATTTATCCCTAAACTTGGAGATCCAGAGAAAATTACTAGCTGGCAACCTATTACCTTATTGAATGTCTCTCATACAAGATTATTGCTAAGGCTCTGGCTATTTGGTTGTGTCATATCCTTCATGTTGTCATCCAGCCGGAACAAACTGGGTTCATTTAGGGAATTATATTCTGGACAACATCATTGTTGTTTGGGAAGGAATGGAATGGGTACACAAATCTAATCAATCTATTATGTTCATTAAAATTGACTTTGAAAAAGCTTATGATTAGATTGAATGGTCATTTATTCTTTCCATGCTTCAAGCCCTTGGCTTTGGCCCCATTTTTATTTAATCTATTCGGATGCTTTTTACCAATGCTTCTGCCCAAATCACCATTAATGGCCACATTTTGAGTCTTTGGATTTTTCTATTCCATTCACTAAGGGTGCTCATTTGGCGCCTTTGCACTTTATGTGCTCGTTGCTAAAGGCTTTGGGTATCTTCTGCTTGGCACAGCCAAATCCCAAGGGCTTGTTAAGGGGAATTACGTTGCCTTTTGTAAATAATTCTCAATTGCTTAATGGTCACTTTGCAAATGACTCTTTCCTTACTCTCATTGAGGATGAGACCAATATCCGCAATGTCATGCATTGCCTCGATATTTTCTGTTTAGCCTCTAGTTCTTCCATTCAATGGCATAAAATGTAGTGTTACAAGCAATCTTTCCTCCCTGCGCCCACTTGGTTGGACTCATTTGAGTGGAAGATTCTTGCCCACATGGTGAGATGTTTAAATTCCTTGGTATTCCCTTTTCCTTTCAAGTGCATCAGGTTGAAAGCTTTGGCAATATGTGATTCAATGGGTGGCCAAAAAATTGGAGTATTGGATCACGAGACCATTGTCATTGGAAGGAAAATTTCATATTTGTTCCAAAGTCCTCGCAACCACCCACATTTACTATTCTTCATGTTGGGTGCCTTCCAAAGATTCTATTCAGAAACTAGAGAAGCTCCTCAAATCCTTTCTCTAGGCTAATGCCTCCACTGACAAAGGATTTCATAGATTTGCTTGGGAAATTTGTTGCCTTCCCCATGATTCTGGGGGGTTGGGCCTCATTAGACATTCAACGACAAGGGAGGAACTCGTGTGAAATGGATAATTCGATGCATTGAGGGTCATAAAGTGTGGAAAGTGCTTTTGCGCCATGGCATCGAGGAGGGCTCACCCTATGGCCACCCCGCTTGGAAAGGCTTGGGGTTTGTCAATCTTCTCATTGCTCTTGTTCTTGTTAAAGTTATGGGCACTTTCATGCTCAAAAGTATCTGGAAAGCATGGGAATGCATCAAACCGTGGCTGCAATGGAAAGGAAATGGCTTCCGTAATGGTCTTTCCATCAATCATCAATCTTTGTGGTGGTCACATGTCATTCAAGCTCAGGATCGGTGTCTTGCAGAAGTCCTGGAATTCTGTGCTTAAGTTTTTTAAGCGCAAAATTCATACCATCCAAGATTTTTTTAAAGCACTCTCAATCCTAGTATTCTTGGCCTAAGCTTAAAGCTTGGTTTCGGCTTGCCACCCAAGATTGTGCTAGCATTACGATATCATCAACTTGGTCCCCAACCATATGTTGCATAAAATTTTTGTAGCCCTCCACCCTTGGTGGACATGGACTGGAAGTGGTATTTTGACACCCGTTTCATAATTATTTAGCTAGTAAAGGTTACCATTGGCTCTCCCCACATTTTCCCATGGTTGAAAAACTCAACACTTGAGTGGGGGTGCATTCTCCCCATCATGTTGGGGAAGGAGATTTGACATTGTTTGGTTTGTCTATGTGGAACCAAAAATTACTCATTTTCTATGGTGTATTCTTCACCAAGGTCTTCCAATTGGTTCTCACCTGGTTCAAATTGGGGTTTTGCTCCCAAATGTCATTCTATGGCCACTTGGAAACCTTGATACACCTCTTTTGGTACTGCCCCAAAGCACAACGTGCTTGGAATTGGATTCATTCCTTTTTCTTCCCTCTCAGACCTGAATGTTTTACCTAACAACACATTCTTCTAGGAGATAGCCCCAAAATTTGCATATGTTTGCCCAGATTTGGCATGTTTTTAGAGGGGAAATTTTGTTTTGGATATGGAAAGAATGAAATGCTTTTTCTTTTACTAATTCTGAAGTTGATCAATAATTCTCAATGTATAACAAATATATGGTTATCTCCAATGTGCTTTCTGCAGATTCAAGTCTAGGCTAATAAAGTTTCCTGGAGGTGGAACATTTGTAGAATCTTCTACGGCATTGGGGTGATGCCCCATGTAATGTCATCAGGGAACCACCTTCACCTTCTTGATATTCTCGCCGCGTGATGGCCGTCCCCATGGAGGAGGTCCTTCAAAGCCACTCTTAGCGGCATTCATTTTAGTCGTGCTCACCATTCTCCATGTAACCATCGGCGGAGGAGTGTTTCCCCCAATAGTTTTCCAAGCAAGGTTGGGGCTCCCCCTTTCTCGTCAGCTCGAATGGGGCTCACCGGTGGCTCCTGAGCCACATGCACCCATGATGGCTGAAACCTGCCACCTCCACCCCCACCGCCTTCAGACAAGTTCCCTAGATTCCTCTTGCCATCTCTCTCACGCGAGTAATGGCGACAATGAAAAAGAGACCCCCACTGGTTCGGGTTGGGACATTCCTAACACCGAAAAGGACCTCCTTGGTCTTGGTTGGCCTGATGATCAAGATCAAGATCCTCCCCTTCCCGAGCTCTTTGTGGTGGCGGCTTGATTTTGTTTCTTCTATTTTGATGTATTCTTAGGCTTTGCCTAGTGTTTTTTGTTCTCCTAGGCTTGGCCTAGTTTGTTTGTGGTTTTGGGGTGCTCTCATACCACCCACTTTTTGTTGAAAACTATCTTGTATCTTATTGCATTTAATATAATATAAGTAGTGCAATGAGGAGAGCAAGTCTTGAACGGGACTAAAGATGGACCAGGATAAAGTGATTAAGCTCATAATAGGCACACAAGTCATGATTAAATGGATTAAGTCAATATTGACATTATTAAGTGTTAAATTACCAACTTTGAGGTGTCTACATCCCCCTTAAAAGACAGGATTTTTTTATTTGTTTAAAGTAAATATATATTTGAGTGTGTAAACACACTATATTTTCTCGATTATTTGATTTTTGAGATGCTTGAGTGGTTATAAGATCCTAGAGTGAAAACATGCAACATAAAGTATATTTAATGTCCATATAGAAAGATTTAAACTTTAACTCTAAATTGAAATTGAATGTGAAAATTAAAATTGAGCAAAACATGGAAGGAATATACATGTTTGCCTTGCAAGGGTGGGATATTTCTGATGAAGCACTTGGAGAGAGGGATTAAAATTGTATCAAAGGAGGATATGGGGGATCAATACCAAATTTGTAGAAGTGACATAAACCAAAACGGGTTGGGTGTAAATTGACCCAACATAAAACTAACAAAAGAGTTTGAGTGTCACTGACCCAACATGAAGTAACAAAAGATGTCAAATATCACTTGACCTACGACACCGAATAACAAAAGAATTTAGGTGTCACTCAACCCAATTGTTTTCAAAGGGTAACGAGAGGAATGGTATCCCAAGGTGTCACTAGCCCATATGTATTAAGGTTTCTAGTAGACCCATAGTAAAACTATGCACCCATACGATTACACATTACAAATGGATATAGATTGCAAATGTGTAAAGTTGAAAGGGAATTAAGTATACTCATGACCTTGTTGTGCATTATATGAATAGTTTTGAAACTTTGAAAAATGTAGAAATAATGATGATCATGATGTTCATGCCCTTGTTATGTCAAAATGATAACACAAATACATGTCAAATGAAAAACGTGCAACTTGATATTAGATATTTGGATTGAAATTGTCACCATTCCCATCCATTATGTCATAATATGAAGTGAAATCTATGCTAAAATTGTGTATCTATCCTTGAACATATATCAAAGATCTATGAAAAACCTATATTTTAAGAAAATTCATAAATCGGATGTGAAAATTTACCAAGGATATTACCATGCATCAGGGACAATATCGTCCAATGGTTTCATCCTCTATAGAATAGTTTTATCCAAATCAAATTTTTGTGAATTCATTTTATTTGTATTTGTAATTATGTCTCTATATCCTGTCCATTGTATTTGTAAGTTTGAAATTCTACCTTTGGTGTGCTTGAATTGAATTGATATTCTTGTAGTAACCCCATTGAATGCCCCTATTCTAAGGTGAGTGAGATAGACTATAGATCACCCAAGTCAAAAGAATTTAAGTGCCTTCATCTTATAAATAACATATAAGATCATCGTTGGAACCAAGGATGAGATTTGACATCCACCCTTGCCTCTCAACTAAAAATTAGAGGCCGAGTCTAGTATTTTTTTGACATTCATATTACATTTTTAAAAATGGTTAACTAAACTATACTCTCTATGCTAAAAATGTAATAAGATTGTGTCCATTATAATAATAAAAGAAAAGCTCGAGGAAAAATACAAAGCAAAAATAGAAAATATAGTAGGTATATTATATTGAGAAACGATGTTAGTATGTGGAATTTTAGGAAAACTTTGTCCAATTACCTTGCTCTCTTTATTTCCTTGTTTATAGTTATAGAAAACCTTTGAATAAAGGACCATATAATACATTCAAACTAAAGTCATTCAAATAATTAGACGACATAAAGAACATTGACTTGAAATGAGCTTATGTTTGAAATATAATCATTCAAAATGAATTTAAACTATCTCTAAAACTAGATAAAATAACCTATCTAATTTATTGTAAAAGTTTGAAGGCAACATTGACAAAAGAAATACAAATAAATTTAAAAATTTCTCCTTAAAAGGAATACAAAGAAAAATAATAATGAATATTAAATTGTAAATTTGAATATCATAGTTTCATTTGAATACGAGACTCACCTCAAACATAATAGCCTTCTTTCTTCCAAATACATAAATGAACCCAAGCTATGAATTATCGTAATGCATTGTATTTTTGCCCATTATTGCTAAATGGAAAAACATTCATGAGCTTGACTATTTGGAGGGAGGAGAAGCAAACAACTTAGAATATTAAAATTTGTGAATAGAATATTTGAAGATTGTTTAAGCCTCAAGGCAATGTAATAAAATTAAATTAAAGGAAATTCTTGTGGTTTGTAAGCAAAATAAATTCAATAAATTTACTCTTTAATAGTATTGGTTTCAGAACCGCTTACTAAACTAGTCAATACATGGGAGTGGGAATGCAAAGAAAATTTAATATATCCTTAATCTCACTTACATTAGAGGTTAATCCACACAAGACATGAATTAGAGGATATATATTTTTATTGACAATTTTGATATTAATTATCATGGTCAAGTTCACTTTTCTTCCAGTCGTCATAATGGAAACATGTGAAAATCGTATATTTTGATTTCAAATCTTCTCCTTCCTCACGTCTCTTTAAAAAATGACCTTATAATAATCATCATTTGAAAGTTAATAGAAATCACTAAACGTCATTAAAAATGGTTTTAAATTTAATCAAACCATAAAATACATCCTAGACCCCTAGAAATTCCCAAGACAAGTGTCAAATCTCGGGATTGGTTGGAGCATAAAAAGATAATTGAAGATGGTCACCACGTAGAACTTGTCCATGTAAGAGAGTGCATGATAGCAATCATGGCACAAGGAGATAATGTACACAATAATCATACAAGTATATAAATATAGAAACATATAAGCATACAAGTGCAATAATTGATGTCGGACATAATATCATATAAACGACTAAGGGCTGCATACAAGGGACATGATAGTGTCACACACACAAATAAGGGATGAAGGGCTGCATAAGAAAGGATATCGAGGCCACAAAAAGGTACACAAGAGTATTGCACACACACATATAGATAGGTCGGGTGCCCTACACACAAATTAAGAAAATGAGACATTTGATGTGTAATAATAAAGATGCAACAACTAATAGGTGTGTAGAACAAGATACAATAGTCTTGCATAGTCCACATGTGTTGGTGTCAAATATTTTGATAGAAGCATAACATAGTGTAAATCATAAGCATGAGTGAGATAAGTGAAAGTAGTATAAGTAAGCTGTAAATAGAAAGATAACACCTCGTAATAATGAATATGCCCCTAAATTAGCGAAGTGTAGACATGAAATCTATGCACTCGAGTGCATTTATAGGTCCTAAAACATACTAATATATACATGATTCCTAAGCAAGAAAACTAGTGGTTTACAACTCCTTTTGGCATTTTGGTTGTTTTATCTTTTACACTTTATGACTTTACACACTTTACACCTTGCCAACACCTAACGATTTATCTTTTGATGGCCTTGGTCACTGGGCTCGATTAAAACAGAAGAACCCAGCGCTCCTATCCCTCTTGGGTGCCCATGTCCCTCTCTTTCTTCTTCTTACTCTTTTGGGTCCTTTTCATTTCTTGGTCACCTTTTAACACTTTGGGTCAGCCTTTTAGTTGTCAATTACAAAATTCAAACAAGGGAATCATATATATATTTAGTTACTTCTTTCAAATAAAGGGCCAAGCATTATAAGCATTATCTATCATCACCTAAGCTTGCACAAAAGCACAAGAGTACTACAAAGCATACATCTAGCACATTCATATAAGGGACAAGGGTTGCATTAGTTTGCATACACAACATAGGAGGAGAGTTCATTTATTCCATCACACACATTCTACATACTTGGTACAATATAGATCTAGCTTGTTATCATCATGAAACTTATACAAGGGAAACCTAGGGCATGAAAGAATCATGCACACACAAAGAACTACATGGAGTCTGAGATGTAGTGCAACACTCAACCATAAGTTTGATCTTTGGGTGATCGACGGGGTCATTTTGAATCCACATTCTACATCTTTTTAAATTAAATTTGATGTGTTTTGTGGACATGTGTGTAGGTAGACATTTGTTTTGCAGGTTACAAGTGCGATTGGAACCCTAACAACAAAGTCGAGCAACAAAGTGAATATTAAAGTGAAGACCTTCCAACCTAGAAAATACTAGACTCCAAACATCCGAGTAGATAAGGCACCCAAATTAGTCACTAGCATTTGGGGCACTCCCGCCTCCCGTGGGTGCTTCGTCTCAGTAAGTTCTCGAGTTCTAGAACCTCTACGAGACATTACGATGTTATTCCTATCCCATTCCAACATATACACAAACTCGATCATTCTCGGTTGCACAAAATTAGCTAAGTCATCATCCCTCTTACATTTACTTAGGGTTTTACTTGTTGAATGCTTATTGCTTGGACATTAATGTAATTTATTACCTGAATATCATTTGTTATAGTAATTACTCTGAAATTAGATTTAATACATACTAGATTAAATCATTTAGTGAACCCATTCGCTCGAACCCTACCTTGCCTCAAGGCCTTCCTTTTATGCCCATCACCCGTAGTGGTTGTTTTGGTCCTCTTGAGCACATTGAGCTTCCCCCATCCACCCGTAAGTTCTCTAAACCGATGGATAACTCGATAATCCTTTGATTAACTCAACCTACATTCCTCTTGAAAACATTGAAGCTTATGATAATGAACACTCATATAATGAAGACACTAATGTCAATCAATATCAACTTGACAAACTCATTAATTTCCATTCTACTTTATGCATATCCTAAATGTTATACTCGTTAAAAATTCCTGAAATGGTACCACACTCCCTCTCATCAGTTCCTTCTCGGTCGCCTTAACTTCCACCCCACCTTCCACCATTCATGTTTCTATTACAACCACCATCGCTCCTCTCATTCCTCCCAATACTTCCCATACACAACCCAACTCCTCTTTAGGCACTCATGACCTAGCTTCTTTATACCATGATTTACAATCCCAAATTCATCAATTATAACAAGCCACTTCATATTCCTCTCCATCTCTAGATTCCTCACTCCTCCTTCATAGCCCTTTTACACCCACCATCTCCTCTTATCCGTTGCCTCCTAACTTCCATTCGCACCTAAGCTTCCCACCTTCAATGGCCATGGTGACCCTTAGGAGCACCTTCGATCCTTTCATGTTGCATGTCTTAACTATGCTGATGACCTTACACTATTGGAAAAATTGTTTCCTTGAAGCTTACATGACTATGTCATGCGATGGTTCTATGATCTACATGTCCATTCGGTAATAAATTTTACATCTTTAGTCGATGCATTCCTTGCTCTTTTTTCTGTGAATATCGACACTAAGATATCCTATGCACAACTTGCCAAAATCAAACAAGGATCCAATGAACATCTTGGATATTATGTCTTGTGGTATAAGAATAATCTTGCCAAAATGGCCAACGTTGTAGCTGATTCAGAATTACAAGACCTATTCATTCAAAGTATGTTACCTCCACTCTAAAAGAGTGTCATTTTTGAGACTACTACTTCTTTTCGATCAATGTGTCACACACTCAAAATACATGAAAGAAAACAACTATCTATGGGCAAACTGAAGTATTATGATACTTCTTCTACTTCCTCTCCCAACAAGTTTCAAGCCAAATTTGCATTCAAACCATCCACTAAGCTTACAAAAGATAAAGCTATAAATCTAGTATTCAACGTTGTTTCTACACTAGCCACACTTCAATTGCCATCCATGAGGCACACTTTTACTAAGCCACCTTACACACCTCTGTTCCTATTACCACAACTCATTGAAAGCAATCTTATTTCTATCCCTCCACCACTCAATCTAAACCCTTCTCCACCACATGTCCGTAATTACAATGAAAATGCACACTATGATTATCACCAATGCAATCGACATTCTATTGATCATTGTTTTAAGCTCAAACATATCATTCAAAAGCTTATTGATAATAATGCAATTGAGCTCCGTGAGCCATCTACTTATAAGCCGATAAATGCCAATCAAAATCTTTATTTCTTTAATGACCCATTACCCAAACCTAACACGATGGCTATGATTCCTCTATAAATCATGCATATCATGTTGTGCCTCCTCCTTCATTGGTGCCACTTGATTTTCTCATTACTACTGCTGACATGCCACCACCAATTATTACATTTTCATATCACGACTACCATGCTACATTTTCCTCTGATGAGCTACATATTGATGCTTCTATTGGTACTCATATAGTCAACAATACTATGGTCCATCCTTGGCCCTTTCTAATGCATGCTCCATGACACTCTTACTGGATATCAAATTTCCAATCTCTCAAATCACATTTCTAGTTCCTAATTCTTATGGACGTGTCATCCTTCCCATTAGTGTTGGGTCCCTTGCCATACCTACACCATTCCTCATTACATCTGAAATCAAGCGTTGTGATATGGTCTTAGGTTTCCCTTGGCTTCGGGCTACCCAAGTTATCCCTTCCATGCTCCAATTTTGTTTGAAGTTCATTCATGATAAGAAAGTTTTCACCATTCAAGGTATTTCACCGTGCACACCCTTACCTGGGCCACTCTCACCTCTTTTTCAGCCCCAGTCATGGCATCTAGGCCTCCTGCACCTCTCAAGTCTACATTTATATTTACAGTTAGCTCTCCCATTCATACACGGCCTACATCACGACCTTGTCATCTTGGACCGATCCATTATCCCACCCCGTTGGCCTAAGTCCTCTACTCGGGCAGCCCATTCCTATAGGTGTTCTCCACCTCCTTTACCACATCGGTCTCCCTCACATACACATATTTACTCTCTTACACCACTAGTCCTATACCATGGTCATATGTCTTTTCCTCCTTTGATACTAGAAAAGGGGCCCTCACTCTTCACTATCATCAGATAACTTCCTATCCCTCACACATTTGGGGGCATCATACTTTCTTCCCCCTATCACTATTGGTTGTCTCTATCATCTACTTATAGCTTATTTACTACACTTCACGCTCCATGCTTCATGTCTACCTTTCTAAACACACTGTCACATCTTCGATACACACACTATACCATCATTACCTCGATGACACACTCTTGTTCTATGGTTCATACTTAACTATTGAGGGAGTAATTCTTAAATGAACCTCACATCATCCACTTTCTACAAGATATGCTTTTTGCTTCATGATAAACCTTTCCAAGTACTCTACACATCACAGGTCCTATGGTTTCAATATTTACTACTCTTGGTTAATGTCACTTGCTTTTTTTCATTATATATATATATATATATATATATACATACTACTCATCTTTCTAACATGCTAATGGGTGCTTCATGTGTAAAATTTGTCTTGTAAGATTGTATACAACCATGGTTATCTGTTACTTCTTGTTTACTATTGTTTGTTATTTTATGGGCTATGCCCTATGTCATGTTTGATCATTGTTTACTTATGGTCACTTTGGCCCTAATTGTCTTGTGACATTGTGAGCGATGTCTCATGTATGTAATCTACTTCTCGTAGTACCTCTTGTCTTCATAGTTGCTTAATAAATTGTCTATATATTGCATCTTTAGCTCTTTTACACTAACATTGGTTTCTAGCCTATATTGTTTATATGTGCCTTGGTTTCCACCATGCACATACCCTACCCCATGTAGGAATCAAATTCATGATATGCATATCAGTTTCATGTCCTCTCATTTGGGTTGCATCCTCCTACATTCGTCACATGCACCCCAAATGAGGGGGTAACTATTGGGTGAACAAATCACCCTTCTAAGTAACACAAATCTCCAAAACAGAACAAAACAATACATAATCGACAAAGGCACACAATCATAGAGTGGTCCAAAATCAAACTTGGATCAAAATAACATAAGTAGATACTAGCAGTCAAGTATCAAATAAGAACGGTGGGCACTTGTGTCCCACCTAGGCGCTTGTGTCTTGGGGAAAAATTAGACAATTTCTTAGTTTAACACAATTTCCAAAATTTACAATACAGATCTACGGTATTAGACACTTTCCTTCAGTTACACAATTCATACAATTGACTACAATTGGCTACAATTTGGTTACAAATCAAACGTGTCAATCTCGCAATGACACTTATCATTGGAGAAGGATCATGGATGGAGATAAAAACATACCTCTCTCCCCAATACTCTTTTCTTATTGTGAGATCACCCAAAAAACTCATCCTTAGCGTGAGAGTGCTCAAAACCTCGTTCTTAGTGGCAAGATGCTCAAATTCATGGCTCGATGCTTTCTTGGTTAGGAATTGAACACTCCTAACCCCATCCAACAACATCACCAAAGAAAACAGGACAAATTTATATCCTATACTCTCTCATACATCAGGTGTACTATTTCCTTAGCTACTACTTTAACATACTTTTTACTTACTTATACATACATTACTATGATTTTTCATATACGAGACTTTGACTACTCTTTTATTATTCTTTTGTAGGTCCGCCCTTATAAGTAACAAGAAACAACTCACATCAACAAACACAAGCTCCAACAACACACTACTATGCATACAATTCACCCCTAGGGTATACCTCATTTTCCTATTTGTGATGTTTCACATTCAGCAATCACTTCACCCTTCATATGGCTAGTTGTCCACTCGATACGCTATCAAATACACTTTTCTCTAGATTTACAAGGTACACATTTTCTATCTACTTTATGTTATCGAGTATTCACTCAACAACATAAAGTGGGGGAAAATGTAGACACAAAATCTATGCACTTTGGTACATTTCTAAGTCCTGAAGCATACTAATATATACATGATTCCTAAGCAAGAAAACTAGTGGTAACAACTTCTTTTGGCATTTTGGTTGTTTTATCTTTTATACTTTATTGGCTTTACACACTTTATAACTCTGCCAACACTTAACTTTATCTTTTTATGGCCATGGACACTATCGCCAAGTTAAGATGGAAGCGCCCAGTGTGCTCTGTCCTTCCCGGGCACCCTTGTCCCTCTCTTTCTTCTTCTTACTCTTTTGGATCCTTTTCACTTTTGGTCACCTTTTAAAACTTTAGGTTAGCCTTTCATTTGTTAATTACGAAATTCAAACAAGGGAATTATAGATACAATTAGTTACTCCTTTTAAATAAAGGGTCAAGCATTATAAGCATTATCTATCATCACCTAAGCTTGCACAAAGGCACATGAGTACTAAAAATCATACATCTAACACATTCATACAAGGGACAAAGGTTATATTGGTCTACATACACAACATGGGAGGGGAGTTCATTCTATTCCATCACACATATTCTACATACTTAATATAATCTAGATCTAGTTTGTTATCATCATGCAATGTGGACAAGGAAACATAGGGCATGAAATAATCATACACACACAAAAGAACTACATAGAGTCTGAGATTTAGTGCAATGCTCAGTCGTAAATTCACTCTTAGGGGTGACCAGGTCAATCCGACTCCACATTCTACATATTTTTAATTAGATTTGATGTGGTTTGTGGACATGTGTAGGTAGATATTTATTTTACAAGTTACAGTGCAATCAAAACCCTAAATCATCACCTAATATTTCACAAAGACACAAGAGCACTACAAAGCATACATATAACACATTCATACAAGGGATAAGGGTTGCATTAATTTACATACACAACATAGGAGGGGAGTTCATTTTATTCCATCGTACACATTTTATATACTCTGGTATAATCTAGATCTAGTTCATTATCATCATGTAACTTGTATAAGGGAAATATAGGGCATGAAACAATCATATACACACACAAAGAACTACATGGAGTCCGATATGTAGACAATGCTCGGTCGTAAGTTCACTCTTCAGTGACCGCGAGGGTCAATCTCGACTCCACATTTGACATCTTTTTTATTAGATTCGATGTGGTTTGTGGACATGTGCATGTAGATATTTGTTTTACATGTTGCAGTGCAATCATAACCCTAACATCATGACCTAATCTCACATAAAGACACTAGAAATACAAAGCATACATCTAACACATTCATACAAGGAACAAGGGATGCATTGATCTACATACACAACATAGGAGGGGAGTTCATTCTATTCCATCACACACATTCTACATGTTGGGTATAATCTAGATCTAGCTCGCTATCATCGTGCTGACTTGCACAAGGGAAACATAGGGCATGAAAAAATCATACACACACAAAAATAACTACATGGATTCTAAGATATAGTGCAACGCTCAGTCGTAAGTTCACTCTTTGGGTGATTGGTGGGGTTAATTCGACTCCACATTATGCATACTTTTTTATTAGATTTGATGTGGTTTTTGGACATGTGCAGGTAGACATTTTTTTGCAGGTTACATGTGTGATCGGAACCCTAACATTGAAGTTAGAGTGACAAAGTGAATATTGGAGTGAAGATCTTCCAACCCAAAAAAGACCAGACTCCAAGCATTTGAGTAGACATAGGCACCCAAATCAGTCACTATCACCTAGGCGCTCATGTCCTCCCCGTAGGCACTTCGTCCTAGTATAATTTTGAGTTCCAAAACCCTCTACGAGCCATTATGATGTTGTTCCCAACCTAATCCAAAGCATATACATAGCCCTAATCATTCCTAGATTACACAGAATCAACTTTCATCATCCCACTTGCATTTACTTAGGGTTTTACATTGTTGAATGCTTATTGCTTGGACATTATTGTATTTTATTACATGAATATCATTTGTTACAGTAGTTACTCGAAATTATATTTAATACAAAATAAATTAAATCGTGAAACCATTGGACAAAGGGTAAATCTAACATCTATGATCAAGTAGATTTATGTGTATCCTACAACATACTCACATACCTCATGAAGTGCACGTGTGTATGGAATATAAAATATGTTATCTACAAAACCACATGAAAAACAACATATGTAAAGTAGAAAATAGTAAATAAAATCATGCTCAGTCTTGGATTTATATTTTTAGAATATTTTTTTTTTTTTTCTAATTTTTGAATTATAGGATTTTTACTTTTTTATATTTGTGTTTGTTCAAAAATATTTGAAGGTGTGGGAGTAATCAAGTATATCCACATCGGAGTAGAGTGTGATCAGTCATGATTAGCCAAATGATAAAGCTCATGAAGTTAAGGAAGATCTAATGGTGACCTACTACAAGCGAAGTAGATTTACAATGTATTCCTTATAAGTATAAGGGGTGCCTTGTGGTATCGAGGTGTTTTTCCAATGTGCCATGTTTTTTGGATGTTCAATATAAGAATCACATGAAATGGTAATTAGAGTTTCTTTACGGGGAATATGAGGTAATTCTTAATGATTTTGATGATATCCCCATGTATTATAACCATGGTTCTCCTATAAAAATATTTTTTACCGTTTAGTTTTGGTGCACCCACAATGTTGTTTATAATATGCACAAACCGCAAGCAACAAAGATTACAATAGATCCATGATATTGAAGGAATTAAGAATCATGTGTAATATCTACCAAAGTATAACCAAGTTTGTGTAATATTTAAATGGTACATGCATTGTGTTATGAGTTATTATTGATTAGGATATGTTCCCAATACTTGTCATTGATATAAATGGTAATTATAAAAATGTGATAACACTGATAGGTTTCAGAGGTCATATAGATCAAGATGTGGCTTCTTAATTGGTAATTGTAGCTTTCCTAAATTGTCATTAATTAATTTTATTAGGCTTCAATCCTTGAGACTTTGGATTTTAGATATTAATGGTTGAAAATGATTAACATCATGACCCACATGATATGATGGTAGGCATAAAAGGGATCACATGGGTACTTGGATAGTTTGCTAATTGTGTGGTGACACGAAACAAGTAGGACCAATAAACCATCACTAATTAATAAACATAAGAGCTCTTTTGGCGTGTCTAGGTTTTTATAAATGGCAACAAAGATAGAATGATAATATAATCAAGAGTATTGATAAAATAATGCATATTACATGGGTTTGTGGTTTTTGGTAAAAGGGAGGCAACCTCATGTTATAAAAAATGAGTATGAAGGAATGTATTGTTGTAGGGTTGTTCCTTTCTTTTAGGATGAGAAGAGACATTAAATTGGTAAAAGGGGGCAGCCCAAACCAAATCAAGGAAAGCAAGCCTTATGCATTAAGTAAATATCATCAAATATTTAAGTTAAATATGCATAAGCCATTGTGAACAAATATATATATCTACAAAGAGAAGAAAAACCCTAAAAGTGGGATCATTCATGAAAAAAATTCTAAATAGAAAAATTTGATGGGAACTAGGGTTGGAAAGAGAAGGGTTGATTTAGGATAGAGTGACCTAATCTAAATATGTTAAGGATTAGTTAATAAACAAGTTCACCAAATTATTATACCTAAATTAGAGTTTGGAACTACAATTTTTTTTTAATGCTTATGCAACAACACTAGATCCAAGGTGAAAGACGAATCCATAAGTAGATCGACAAGTATCAAAACATACACCCCATTATGAGTTTGTGAATCCCTTAATGTCAAAAGATCATTTTGGTGTGTATTAAATGCCAAATTTCATCATGTCCTAAATGTAGAAAAAAATACATTTAGTTTTTTTCTAGTGATTCTCATGAGGCTCATGGGAGAACTGAGAGACCAAGTTGCCAACAAATATGATATCAGGATATATATGTTTCAAGTATAAAATACTACCAGTACTTCCTATACAAAGTGGGGTCAACTAATCATGATTTAAAATAAAAAATAACTTAACACTTGACTAATACGATATGGATAAGGCTTGCATCCAACCACATTTAAACGATGAATAAAATAGGTGAAATAATACAGTTGTCCAATAGAAATACCCTCAAGAGATTGATGAACTTGGAGACCTAGAAAATAGTGTAGAAGTCCCATGTCCGTCTTATCAAAATTTCCATGAACTTGTGATTTATGTAATGAATAAGTTTTTTTGAACTACATGTGAGGATAAGGTCAATAACATACAACACAAATATAAAAATCCTCACCTTGCTTGAGGTGTAAACAATGTGATAAGATTCATAACAATAAAAGCTAAATTTAGTAAAAAGTTATCCATATTCTCATATCAAGCTTGAGGAGATTATTTTAGTCCATAAAGAGAATGACGAAGTTTTCATAGTATGGAACAATCATGCACAATGTCATGATGTTTCTCCATATAAATATCCTCTTGGAAATCACCATGTAAAAAGGTACCCTTCAAGTCCATTTGATAGATTGGCAATTGATGTGATGCAACAAGGGAGAGAAAAGGGTGAATAGAATCCATCTTTATAACTAGAGAACATGTCTTAAGGTAATCCACCCCTTCAACATGTGAGAACCTATTGGCTAAAAACTAGGGCTTGTGCTTTTTACGAAGCATATGTTACATATTTGGTCTTATAGACCCATTTACAACACACAAGTTTTATTCCTGTAAGAAGAGGAATTAAATCCCATGTGTTATTATTCATGAGTGAAGAATACTCATCTTACATAGTAGCTTCCCACTCAGTTTTCCCATTGCATCTAAAGATATTACCATATCAATAGAAATTGCTTGAATCATAAAATCAATACCAAAATTCTTAGACGAAGTGTGACAAGGATTAAAAGGATCACCAACTAAATAACTAGTTGTTTCCAAAGTAGATTTTTCTCACTTGAAAAAATTATGTGCAGGAGGAGGAGGCAAAGCAAGATCATTGAGTATGACATCATCAAATCAAGAAGTATACCCTCCCTATAAAAAATATGTGAAGAAAATGATAGAGAAGGCTTAGAAGTTGGCTATGAAGGAATGAGATTCTCATCAACTCTAACATTTAGTCAAAATAAGACATAATGTGTGATGGGATCAAAGAGGTGGTATGCCTTCATATCTTCACAATGACCAACAAAAATGAGCTTTTGGTTCTTCTTCTCCATAGATTTATGATTATTGTCAAGAACAAACACAAATGCCTTACTTTGAAGACAAAAAATCTATAAACATCAAGTTTCTCACATGATGAAGCTTCTTCATGAGTATTGTCTCACACTACCTTGCGAGGAATTTTATTCTAGATGGAATTTACACAATATATTGTTTCATCCCAAAATTCAAGTGTCAAGTCCTTGAGGCGTATCATCTAACTTGCCATGTCCTTAACTATTTTATTTTTCATTTAGCTACTCCATTATGTTGAGGAATGTATGATATTATGTATTGATGCATAGTACCATGATCAATAAAAATCATAAAAAGCAAGATCTTGATATATTCCCCCTTTTTTGTGTGGAGCTTTGTCAGTGGAAATCTTGATTTCTTCTCAACAAAATCCTTTAAATTATTGAAGTTCATAAAAACTTCACTTTTATAATGCAAAAATACACCCAAGTCCTTTAAGTAAAATCATCAATGAAAGTTAGTACATATTTTGCACTAGAAAATTACCTAATGGGAAAAGTCATCAAATCACTATGTACTAACTCAAGCGGAGTCTTGGCTCTTGAAGTTTTTCCCTTTAGAAAGGGCTCTTAGTGTTATTTTCCAACCACGCATCCCGAGAAAATGCCATCACAAATTGAGACCTTTAGAATTCCTTTCACCATTTTACGTGAGCTTAGCTATTGCAGATACCTGTAATTTAAGTGACCAAAGCATTCGTGCCAAAGTTTGCTTGTTGTGTCAACATGAGCAATAATTAAAGACCATGTAGAGGTAATAATTTATCAAATACATAAAGGTGTGGATGATGGTCTACCACACATGTAGCTACACCATCCTATAGATCATATAATTCTTTAACTCCAACATTCTATGGAGTGAAATCCATAGTTTTTCCAAAACTAGAATTACAAATATGATAAATTAACAATAAATTAGATGAAATTTTAGGTATCAAGAGTACATCATTAGTATACCCATTTTTGCACTGGACTGAACAAAACCCAAAATATCATTTTTTTAAGAGTTTCCCATGATTATCTAAAAAGTGATATAATCATAAAGAGAAATAAAAAAACCATGTGAGTTAGATGATGAGAAACACCGCAATAAAAAATCCATATATTTGACATAAAAGAACAAGCCCTAACAAAAAGAGCCTTTCCTTTCCATGTACTTTTGGAGGAGGGAACATAAATTTTATAGTCATTTAGTTTTTCTTCTAATGCTTCATTCTCGTATAACATTTGTAATTAGTATGATTAGTTTTGTTACAATATGGACATGGATCATAAACCTTACTCTTTTAAAAACCATTTTAGACTTGTCGAATTAAAAGGTTTAGCGGTTTTAGTGGTTGTTGGAGAAGGTTTGTTTGATTTTATTGGAGGATGTCCTGATTTGGGTTGTGGCTTATATTTCTCTTTATAAGATTTTGCCATTAGTTCATGGCTTGAGTTAGGTAAGGCATCCAGAGCTCACAATTTTGTTTGGTCATGAGTAATCCTTTTACATAATAGCTCAAAAGTAGGAATTTTGAAATTCTCATATAAAACATCCATTTTGAAAACACACGGGTAAGGAGCAAAGGTGGATCTGAATTTTACATTAAAAACAACAAAACACACATTGAACCATGCCAAAAATTAAAAAATTGTCATTTTATAGAATGAAATCCACACCTCAAGTTACTGATTTTAATGAAAAATATAACTAAAAATAATAGTAGGTCTTTAAGACACTTTTTCTGTGAATGTTTATTTCTACATTTAAAATGCAAAATTTGTTTCACTTATAGATATAAAACTTATACCAAGGCTGTGGTGAAATTATATACATGTTCAAAAAAAAATTATTTGATTTCAAACAATGAAGTTATACTGGCAAACGGAAAGAAAATGGAAAAAGATAAAAAATAAAAGATTACTCAAAAAATACAAAATAAAATCCATCCCAGAAGAGATAGTGGCATATAACTTCTCACCAAAGGAAAAAAATACCTATCAATTTTTGGTCATCCAAATTGTGGGCAAACGGAATATAATCTTATCGGTGGTGTAAAGTGCTAAATAGGGTTGGAACTATGTTTAATATAGGTAATCTTGTCCATTTTTTAAAATTATGTATTTTAGAGAATAATTCGAACACAATTCATATTAATATAATTTTGGTGATTTTGAGTGTATGGTGCTAATAATCCCTACACGTTGATAGTATTGGGATATACTTTCTTCCACGAAATCCACACCTCGGGGTTTCTGATTTTAATAAAAATATAACTAAAAATAATTGCTTAGCAATGTACACTAAAAATACAATAGAGATGTACAAAGGCTGTCTTCTATGGTTTCACTATCATTTCTAAGCACTCAAACAATGCAACACTATAAGAAAATGAGAGAGATAGATGACAGTGAAACCTACATGTGGAATTCACGGGTGGTGTAAAGTGCTTAGGGATCATGTCACAACTGGCGCTCTCTATAAAATATGGATTTTGAGAATAATGTCGGACACGAGCGCACTTGGTGAAACCTTAGTGACTACTGGGATCTACCTGTCACTATAGTTTCACATCAGCTGCAACACAAACCCTAGCTACCTACAAACACATCAAATTGGAATGAAAATGCAATATGTAAAGTCGATCGACCACGATGATCACCGATGAGTGAACTTATGACCGACAGTTGCACTACATTCCAGACTCCATGTAATTCTTTGTACTTATGTGTGTAATAGCATCCTTAGGTTTCCCTCATTCCAATGACATCAAGATAGTGAGCTATGGCTAGATAAGATGTAAATGTGTGATATGGAATTGAGCACTTCCCCTTCCTATGCATGGTTGCAACCCAAAAATGCAATCCCTTAGAAGCGGTAGTGATAGTATGTAGATGAGATTGTCCCTTAGAATTGCCAACTAGAATGATAAAGTGTATGTTGTATATATATGGATCTCTTGTTTGAATTTTGACACTAGTGACACAAAAGGCCGATTATGAGCTCAAGATAGGGATAAGAAGACTAAAAATGCCGACAAAAAATCCCAAAAGTATAAAAATAACAAAGATGATAGGAATGCTTGGGTGTTAGTGTCAGAATGGGCACTAGTGTCCTGGGCTAAATGATGACATATATGAACAAAATGATAGAAAGGGATCCTATGACTGGACCAGGAAGCAGTGCAGAAATGACAGATGCGAGAGAGAAAGACAATATAAGCAATCAAAATGAGTGGATGGAAAAATGATTTTGTCACTAGTGAATACTTTTCTTACTTAAGATCCATGCATATAAACAACATACTAACGACATAATAAAATAGTAATATGTGTGTGATTTTGTGTCTACATTTTCCCCCTTTAAACTATTTGAATGAAATTTAAGTAGTGTAAAGAAGTAAGGAACATACCTGTATAGAGTTCGGAGAAGCCATGTTGCAAAGTGTGTGTAGAATGTAGAAACTTGTAGCGTGGCAAACCATATATCAAAATTTTGACCCATGTGGTGTAAGTGGAGATAACGAACTTTTGTAAGGAGCACTTGGAGAAATAGTTGAAATGATTTGGATATCTTTAGAGATTTTGAATTGTTGTAAAAGGATATTGAAGAGGTAAAGAGTGATCAATTCCCAACCCATTTTTTTTTGTAAATGGGAGGATTTGGGCATCCTACCACCAGAGAAAGAGTGTTGGGGAGAGAGGTCTAGTTTTACTCTTCATCCATGATTGCATCCCCAAAAGGTCCAACCGTTGTAGAAGAATAGAGACCAAATTTGGTTCCATTTTGTTCCGTATTGAAGAACCCATATAGGATCAATACATGAAAGGTAATGATGTCTCATTGCCCCCACTCTTATAATAACGGTGATTTAGTTTACATAATGTTAGATGGCTTCCAAGATAGGTCATTTGGAAGCGATAGAAATGTAAAGTGACTCCCAAGTTAGGTCATCTGGGAGTGATAATAACTATGATGTAGCTCCCAAGTTAGGTCATTTGGGAGAGATAGTAAAGTATGCTTGTTGTATCGATTGATTGATTTTATTTGAATGATAAAAGATTGCTTTGAGATTTTGTACTTAGTAAATTACTCACGCAGAATTTTTGTGCTTTGCCCCCAAATTAGGTCATTTGGGGGATTAGATTTGAAATAGTAGAGAATATTGATCGTAATATAGAATGATTATACCTTTGTTCAAATGAGATCATATCAAGTTGTAATAAAAACATGCTAGGAGTGTCGATTGAGTGTATTATAACATGAGAGTAATTATAAGATGATCTTGATTATATTCCCCCCTTTTGGTGAAAGGGTGAAAGGCGAAGAAATGTACATCGAGTGAAAGCAAGACATATAAGATGATGTAATAGTAAATGAGAAATAACATTGGATAATATAGTCACAATGTGAATAGATATTGAGTAGCACATGTGCCAAATGTGAATATGAGATTTTGAAATGTATATGGTTTGGTGCTTAGAGGAAAGTATGATCCGTATGGCATGAATGACGAGTCAAATGAAGTTACGAATCTTAAGATATGAGCGAAAGCTGTGTAAGTGTATTAATTGTAAAAGTGGTGGTAAATAATAACTATAGTATATGAAAAATTGGAATTAATATATATAGTAATAGTGAAAAGTGAATAGTATTTCATTTATACTACGATTGATTGAGATTTAAAGCTCTAAGCTACGAGGATGCCACATGTTAAAGCAACGAGTTTGATGAGATTTGAATGAGTAGTGGTAGCCGTAGCTTCACAGATGACCGATGAGTTGGTAAGTGTGATTATTTTTGAATTTTTTTATCAATAATGTCTACTTTTGTTGTTTTTAGAAAAAAATTCTTTTATGTATTTTTGGTGTTTCGACACAGGCGGATGCATCCAAGGCATTTCTATCCTTGGGGACATTAGTGCCTAGTTCGAGTGCTGTGACTGATGTTGAGCGCTCGTGACTGCTCCTAGGCACTAATGTCCTAGAGGAGGGTTTGTGCACTATGTCATAAAATGTTGATATTTTGAGTAGTTTGATGCTATGATAAGTGATATTTGCAGTATGTATAATGTACTAATGGAAGACTTTTGTTACTTTTTGTGTTGTGTAAAGGGATATACACTCGAGAGAGTTTCAAGCAGGGCTACCATTTGAGTACATTGCTTACTTTGGGGTTATCAGATGTTGAGTGGGATATATTGGACCGTGTTGGCTTATGACACATTTCTAGATTGGGGAATTACCCCTAATATGCCTATGTTGATTGCTTCGTGAGATAGATGGTGTACGAGATATGTGTACATTCCGGTTATCTACTAGTGAGTTGACAAAGTGACCACCGGAGGATGTGTACATGATATTAGAGTTACCTATTATAGGCGAGAGAGTATAGGTGATGACTATAGTGGATGCCCAAAGGAAAATGAGGGTAGTAAGTTGGTACTATACAGGGACACGAGTACAAGTAGAGACTCATATCAATTTAGATGTGATATTGAGATCCGAGTTCTCCATAGTTGTGGAAGTTTATTGTAGTGATTCTAGCATCGTCGGTGGTAGTGGAGGGTGGTAGAGTTGGTATATTGTATAAGATGCATGATATTTGTTGTAGGATAGAGGAACATGGGACTAGGTATGCATGGGCGTGATGTGTATTGGCCCATTTGTATAGAGATTTGTATAGATTCACTTAGGAGGATCATGGGGGTGGAATAGGAGCCACAAATTTGTTGCATGTATGGGCATATGAGCATATTACGATATTGAGGCCACTTAGTGGGCCATGGGATGATTGGGATAGACATGAGATATTTGCAACGAGGTGGGTAGGCACCCATAACAGGAGGATGGATATGACCACTTATAGGTCGATGCTAGATCAGATGGGCCATGGGGCCATTATATGGAGACCATATAGAGACTATGGTGGTTGGGTAGAGGATGGTGTGAAGTTGCGGTGCATACAACACACCATGTGGTTAGAGGACCACTTACTGGGGATGACCGAGTTGTTCCCAGGGTGAGCGAGTATCAAGACAATTTGGCATGGCTCAGGATGTGCCCCTAAATCCATATATATATGGTGAGATCTACTAGAGCAACGAGATAACCACGGGCAAGGTTTGTCCGATAGTAGAAGACAACTAGTGCATCCTGGTCAGATGAGACAAATGTGACTATAAAGCCTATACATGTTGATGATGTGGGGTACACCTAGGCCTATAGTTAGTGGTGGGTGAAACATCAATGGGTGTTGCTATTTTCAACAACGATGGATGTGGCCAGTGGAGCGATAGTTGAAGGAGTAGAGGGTAGGCACCTACCCCCGATGTAGATGGTGTAGGAGTGGCACGAGCCAAGTGTAAGTATTGTGCATTATTTTTGTTAGTTGTTGTTTAGTTATGAGATATTGTGAAGGTGTGTAGTAACTAATGGTGATTTTTTGTGAATGCGGTGATGCCTATTGGTTGTTGATTGTAGATTCGTCGATATGCACGTTGACGCAAAATGTGCCTCTAGATGTGCTTGTGGGAGGTGGTATGATAGAGAGATTTGATCTATTGTAGGAAAGCATGACCATTTGTTCGAGCTAGTGGCTATAGTAGTAACCACATATATTGTGTTATTGAGTAAGCATGATGAGGCTCGTGTAGAGACCGAGCGAGTGAGGTAGGCCATAGGAAGATGAACCCTATCTCAGGATGTGTTTGTTAAACATGTTGAGCTATAGGGCCATTTTATGGAATAGATGACTGAGATTGTTATATTATGGAGTCATTGGATATATATAGAGGTCGAGATCAGTGACGTAGATTGAGCGGTGAAGCTTCTATTTCTAGAGCTCTCGCTATTGTATATAGTGATAGTGATGATGATGTATAATGTAGTGTATATGATGTATCAATGCATGGGAGCTTTCCCCCGATGAACTGTATTTTGAAATTTATGATTTTTGATGAGATAGATATAAATATTGACATACGTTGATGTGGCATTTATTGTTGATGTGTTGTTAACTATGTGATGATGATGATATGTTACTTGCATTTTGGTTTAATATGTGTCATTGAAATTATTATTTGGATTATCAATGTATGATGATGTGGAAAGAAATAGATAAGTAATGATTAGAATAGGATTTGTATTTGAATGAGAATGAAGAGCATAGTATGTGATGAATAGAAATAGATGTATGTGATGTAAATATAATAGATAATGTGAAAGAGAAATTTAAGAGAATAGAATAACGATGTGTTGGTATTTGTATGATGAGAGAATGTAAAACAATGGTTGAAATCGCATATGATTATGATGGAGAGGGGGATAAGAACAAAATCCCCTAGTGTGAGAATGAGGTTCATTTATAAATGCCCCCTCAACAGTCAAGAATGAACCATAGAAAGAGTGCGTTATTGGTAAATGGGTTTGTCATATGAAGGATATGTTAGAGAAAGATATGACATGAAGCACACCGCATGAGTATGGAAAAAGGGGATCATTGATGTAGTATTCCCTCAACAATCAAGTGTGAACCAGAGCATGAGAGTGTGTCATATGGTAATATAATGGAGAGTGAATGCCATCTACCGAGAGATTAACAGCATACAAGGCATAGATGAAGCATGTGAAACATCAACAATGTGAGAATAAGTGCCAAATTGGATGTCATATGGAATGGGACCTAGAATAGAAGGTGTGGTGGGAGGAAGTGTGGAAGCAAGAGGCTTAGGAAGCCAATGAGGTAGTGTAGAAATTGTGAATAATGAGATGATGTAACCATAGGTGGATTGGATGGAGGACGTGGATGGATGATAACCTTAGGAGGTGGATGGATGAAAAATTTAGATGGAGGTGAAGGAGATAAGTGAATAGAGGTGGAAGCACACTTATGTGGGATAGGAGAAAGAGAGTGCTCACGAGAGGGTGAGCGGAAAGAAATGACACCTTTGTCTTCTAATTGTTGTAAGTGATCATGGAGAGCATAACAATCATTATCACGATGGCCATTGATGCGGTGAAAATTATAGAAAGGGTGATCATGCTGGTCGTACAAACAATGAGGTGGATGATGCTCAATAGAAGGTAAGCGGATTAAGCAATTGTTAAGTAAAGCACACAAGACATCATGAGGTTTGGAATTATGTGAGAATTACAATGGTTCACGAGTAGGAGGTGGATAAGACTTAGGTGTATGCTAACACTGTGGAGGAGAAGAATGACGCTTATGTGGAGGAGAAGATGGTGATAGTGGAGGAGCTTGATGGATGGAAGAGGAGAATAATTAGTAGATGAAGGTAGCGGAAGAAGTACTAGAAGAAGTAGAAGGGGTGATATAACATGTACAACAATTAAATCTTGTTCTAAATTAATAACTTTATAGCATAAGAGAGTAAAATATTCACATGTATCATATAGTAGTTTTTATTTCAATGCAAAAATTAAGCCACAACAAAAGATAAATTACTTTTCTAAATCAATGGGCTCAAATAATAACTGATGCATACAAGAATTAAAGTGTAAAATGTAATCTACAATTGGTTCTTTCTTTCCTTGATGCAATGAAGGAAAGAATTCATATGTAACCTTAGGACCATTGTTAGAAATAAATTGTCTAAGAAAAACATCCTCCATATCATAATAAGTGCTAATGGACCCATAAGGCAAATGAGTGTACCATTGGAGAGCATGATCAACAAGACTATGATGAAATGCTTTGAGTAACAAGTGATCATTAGAATAAGTAGACATGGCAGATCGATAATGCTTAAGATGTAAATAAGGATTTTAGTGCCATCAAAACATGAGAAGTTAGGCATGATGAAGTCCTTTGGAAAAGCAAAATTGTGAATCTTTTTAGGAATAGGATTGTCATACAAAGAATTATTGTCAATGGAAGCATAGTAGGCTTTAATTTCAAGAGTAAGAGTATGAACTTGAGATTGCAACGTGCCAACATCATACATGAGAGATATAATGTCATGTGAAGGAATGGTAGGTGAAGTAAGAGGCATATTGAGAGGTTGGATCTTGCCATTGTGAGTGATCATGGGAATGTGAGAAGGAGTGATGTGGAAGGATGAGAAGGAGGTGGAAGAGGAGGAGAAGAACATGGAGGCTCTATGGGAATGATAGATGTAGACTCATAAGAAATAATAAGAGGTGTACTAGTGGTAGGAGTAGAATCATCATGAGCAACAAGTTGAGAAGTAGAAGAAAGAGGTGAAAGAAGAGGAGAGGAACATGGAAGATCTAAGGGAATGCTAGAAGTAGATTCAGAAGATATGGTAAGAGGTGTAGAATCATCATGAGTAACAAATTCAAAAAGATAAGAAAGAGGAGTAGTAAATTCACATTCAACAAGTCATACTAAGAGAAATAACATCATTACTAACATGTTCATGATTGAAGCACAATCTACATCACTATCATACATATTTGCACAAACAAGTAGTTCATAAAATATATCATCAACATAAAAAGAAGTGGTAGGAGAAATAATATTAGATCTATCATTACATTCATTAGAAACACTTGTAGAAGTAGGAAGAGTAGGAGATACAACTTTACATTCATCTTGACTACTAGTAGAAATAACATCATGCATATGTACATTTTCAATATTAGAAGTAGAAGTATTGACATCCATATTATCACAACCAAGAACATAATCAAGCAAAGAATTTCTAGTAATAATATCATGTGTTATAAGAGGAGTGGAAGAAGGTGCAACAACATGGGTGACTACGAGAGAGAAAGGAAAACATGAAGTAAAGTTTTGGTCAAGAGAGACTATGCAAATGCTAGAGTTGTGAAAGTTAGAAGGATGTGTTTTTGGAAAGCAAGAAGTTGTTGGAGGAAGGAAGCATCACATTGAGGGTTTTGGTAAAGGTCACAAAATTCATCTTGCGTAGCAATATCATCAAAGACAGGGTTCAAGCATGTATCATCCATATGGTGCTTAGGAGATGAGGACCTCTTCTTAGCCATGAGGGTTTTGGGGATCCTAGGGAAAGAAGTTCAAAGAAAAGTGGGTTCACCAAATGATTTAATAAAAATAGAATTAAATCTAATTACAGAGTAACTGATATGCTAAAATATAACATATATACAAATCCTAAGCACTCAAACAATGCAACACTATAAAAAAATGAGAGAAAGATGACTTACCCGAATCTGCGTGTAACTGGAATCGATCCGGGTGGAGTAAAGTGCTAAACAGGGTTGGAACGTGTCACAACTACTCTCTGTAAAATCTAGATTTTGAGAATAATGTCGACATGGGCGCACTGTACTGGACAAGGGTGCATGGGCACTGGTGACTATTCATGGGTGTTGGTGAATGCACGAGAGAGTTAGGATGTACTTTCTTCTGTGTCGCTAAGGTTTTGCTATCACTTCCTATTGGTTGCCTGATATTCACACTTAGATCACCGAGGGTATCGTAACCTGCAAAATAAACCCTAGCTACCTGCACAAGCTCACAAACACATCAAATTGGAATGAAAATGTAATATGTGAAGTCGATTGACCCTGGCGGTCACCTGATGAGTGAACTTATGATCGAGCATTGCACTACATTCCAGAATCCATGTAGTTCTTTGTGCTTATGTGTGTAATAGTGTCCTTAGGTTTCCCTCACGCCAATGACGCCAAAATATTGGGATATGGTTAGGTAAGATGTAAATGTGTGATATGGAATTGAGCACTTCCCTTCCTATACAAGTAAGATATGAATACCTAAAATGCATTCCCTTGTAATTGCGGTGATAGTATGCAAATGAGCTTGTCCCTTGGAATATTTGCTTTGAATAATATAATGTATGTTGTGTATATATATGGAACTCTTGTTTGAATTTTGACACTAGTGACACAAAAGGATGACTATGAGATCGAGATAGGGCTAAGAAGACTAAAAAGGCTAACCAAAAATGTTAAAAAGTATAAAAAGAACAAAGAGGACAAGAGTGCCCATAATGGACAGGAGCACCTAGATGTTAGTGTCTAGAATGGGCGCTAGTGTCCTAGGAAAATGATGAAATATGTGAATAGAATGAAAAATAGGTATCTCGTACATACCCAAAATTGTATGTCTTGCATCGTCTCGAAAGAGTTACTGAAACCCCAATGATGATTCAGATCTCTTCGTAAGGTGTTCGGAATCCAGAAATCTCACCGAGTATACATTTGTATCCCAAAATTCCTTATCTGACCTTTGCATGTTTTGTTCTAACCCCTGCCCCCCTTTTCCTTGCATTTTGGTCTTAAGTTATAGGATCGCCGCCGGAGACAAGGCGCGGTCTTGTAATCACCGCCCGCACGGGCGGCGGTCCTATCCACATTTTCCAGAACCTTCCAGCACACTCAACAACGTGAAAAATCAAGTTGCACTTGCAACTCTCAGCCACTTCTACTTTGTTTAGAGTTTCTAGCCACTTTGTAATAGTAGTGCTCCATTTTTAATGATAAAGCATGGAAATTTGGACTTGCCTTCTAGTGAGTAAGAATGCTATAAATACTGAGCTTGTTTATAAGCAAATGGCCCCTCTCTCTCTATGTTTTATTATTCAGTGTATTTGGAAGTTCCTTAATAAGTCTCAACAGGTTTAGACTTAGCATAAGTTCTTAGCCTCTCAGTTCAAGGCTCTTCATTTTTTGGTTTAGAGATCACTTGATCTCTCTAGTTTAATTTTCTTCCATTGTTGTTCTCCAAACAACTGGCTTAGCATAATACAACATCAGTTCTAGATTAAGTTCATTTGAAACTTGGTTCTACTTAGAGTTATAGGTTTTGTTTTCATCATAGGAAGAATAGGTCCTAGAATTTTAGGTGTGTCTTGTTGTATCCCTGCAACAATCCTGCTAGGAATCACATAGCCAAGCTCTATTCTCTTGCGCTATCTCTCTCCTACTTGCATTTCGTTTGGTTTACCTCCAAGCTGCCACTATTCAAATATCTTCTCCTATTGCTGCATTGTCACATTCTCACCTTTATGGATTCACGAGAACATGAAGGAACAAAGAAATCACACCGAGGAACAAGCTACGATACTGTTTGGATTTACCTCTATTCTACAAAGAGACTCAGGTTTGAATCACCAAAGTTGTAGTTACGATATATCAAATAGAGTAGCGAATCATTTCATTTTAGTTAAAGCTTACTTTCGATATTTTCAGGGAAGCTATGGGGAATGATAGCTTCTGAGAAGCTATGATTTGTTTCTCACTTCTGAGGTGAGATTGAGGGTCTTTCAATCAAATTAGTTAGATATTTGTATTTATATCAAATCACAAGTGCACAAGAAAATAACTATAGTTGGCTACATGAAATTAAAAGAGCCTTTAGATTTCACCATACGAAGCATCATGCTTCCAAGACCTCTTCCTGATTTTCCTAAATTTAAGGGGGAGATAGATCTAAATGCTCATATCAAGGCCTATGCCATGACCATTCGAGAACCGCTCCCTTAGGATGTGGTTGTTGCTAAAATATTCCCTAAAACCTTAGAAGGCATCGCCCTTGATTGGTATTATAGATTACCTGAAGCCTCGATACATTCGTTCAAACAACTTGTGTCAGAATTCATCAAATCTTTGGACATGAATAAACCATTAAGAATGGGGATTGGGAATTCTTACACATTAAATAAGAGCACAATGAATTTTGCCCATTTCATTCAAAGATGGTGCACATTTCTCTACTCTTCATAGAAGTGCTCCTAACATGGATCAGATGGAACTATGTGATTTATTCCTTCATTCTCTCAGTAGAGAGATAAAAGAAGAAGTCCGAAGTTCCCGATAAGGACTTATGATGAAGTACTTGAAAGTGCTCTCTGAATAGATCAAGCGGTGATAGACAGTGGTCATAAAACTTATGGAACAAACGGGAGATTAATCACTCCTAATCAAAATACTATGACTTATCCCAATATGGGAAATACCAATCAAGGACCCAAGATCCTTAACAAAAACTATGGGGTTACAACAGATGGAGTCACTGATCAAGCCAAAAGACCAAATGTTGTGAACACCCTGGCACCTGCTAATAATCAACGCAATAATAACTTTTCTCCAGCAATCAATATGGTGGATTTTAATCATCCACCACAACCACAACAACAATAGTAGAAAATCTAGTCACAAGGCCCTACCCGAGGCCTGATGGATATCAAAACCAAAACTAGAGGTAGCAGCCTCAAAATTACAATTATAACAATCAACAACCCAATCAAAACTTTGGGCCACAACAAGACTTAAACCAACGACCATGGAACTATAATCCCAATTTATACTGTGGCTTCCATAAAATCCAAGGTCATGATACTAGAACTTGCCACGATTACAATAAATTCTTGGAGTGTTTACCAGAAGATCAAAGACAACTCTTTGTAGATATGTTTCTAGAAAATTCTATACCAACCACATCAAATACCTACTAGGATTGGTTTCTCCTCAAAATGCACCTCTCAAGATTTTCAATGATCCTCTCCCAAATCATTCTAGCAACAACGGGTTAGATCCAAGTGGAACAAACAAAGGTGTCATAACGGGGAACAACAACCATGAAGCTTCAACTTCATCAAATCCAACGGTCGCACCCCAATTAGGAACTTGACCACAAGCCAAGATAGTTGGACTGGTAGAATTAGACACCGAGTTGCAAGTAGAAACTATAACAAGAACACGGGACTACTCTTCTCAGCCAGTTCTAACCTATTCACTAATACTAGACAACACTTAAAGCAAACACCAATAAAACCAGTAGGCACCTATGACTTGATTAATGACTTAACAAAGATCTTCTCTCACATTTCCTTTTTGGATTTGTTGAAAAAATCTCCCACTCATAGAGCTGCTCTCTTAAAAGCATTAGGTCTCGGTCATCTCGTCAACATCACCCCTCCCCCTAAAATGCAAATAAACTAGGTAGACTTTGACGTCTACCCTCCAGGGCAACCAAATAGGGATACCAAGTTTATATTCGACATAAGTAAAATGCCAACGAACACTGAAATTTCACGTAGAGGTGATCCACCCTTGCACTTGCAGGTCTGGGTTTATAATAACTACGTTAAGCGTGTAATGATCGATGATGGGGCGAAATTAACATAGTCCCCTTCACTTTTCTTCAAAAGCTAGGATATGGAGAAACGAACTGTTCTTCGACACGAAACATGCTAAGGGGCTATGATAGCCTCAAAGCAACTTCAATTGGGACTATAGTACTACTAGTCACTTTAGGACCCAAAACAATCCTCACTAAATTTTATATTATAGATCAGGAAACCAACTATAATATGATTCTCAATCGCCCTTGGATACATCGCATGAAGGCAATCCCTTCCATGTTATTTCAAGAAGTAAGGTTTCTACACCTAGGAAAGGTCTTTGTAGCACAAGGTGACCCAAAACCTTTTGACATACACCTAGTAGATTTGAAGAAAAGACCAGGCGTCCATTCTGAATTTGAGCTCCCGACAAATCAACTCAATAAAGCGATACTACAAACCCGTAAGCAAAAGCTGGTGCCTACGACATAACTAGAAGTCACAAACTTAATCAAAGGCGTCCCAACAGTCAAAGATGAGTCCATCACTATAGAAATAGTTTCACTAGGAACCACTACAAAAATTATCAAATTACTAGAGAAATATTTACATATTCTCCTACCATTTGATTCTATGGGTATAAGACATACCCTAGGGATTAGTTCCATACCTGTGGATGAAGTTTGTATGGTGGAAGTAATTTCGAGACAAGGGAAGTAGAGATAAATCTCAAAATCTACGAGGTGGAGAATGAAGGGAGTTTGGAATTACCCCCAGCCCCTCTCGAGTTTGAGGAGGGCAACACCTCCTTAATCGAAGGAACCATAGACATAAATATCAGAATAGAGGAAGAACCAAAGATTTTGAAATTGGGATCCTCTTTAACTCCAGAGGAGATAGAAATACATACTCAAATCCTCAAAGAACATCAAAAGGATTTTGCATTTAGTTACAAAGAAATGATGGGAATTGCACCACATATTGTGGTACATAATCTTGTCACCAAACCAGATGCAAAGCCAATCAAGCAAAAGTCAAGACCAATGAAGCCAAAAGTGGCTCTCATGGTGAAAGAGGAAGTGATGAAACTCCTCCAAGTGGGGTTCATCAAACCAGTTGACTATTCACAATGGGTATCCAATATCGTCCCCGTTCTCAAAAAGAATGGGAAGATACGCATTTGCATAGACTTTCGGGACATTAACAAAGCCTATCCTAAAGATGACTTCCCTTTACCATCCATCGACGTTATTGTTGATGCAACAATTGAATTTGAGTTGTTGTCCCTCATGGATGGGTTCTTAGGGTAGAATCATATTAAAATATCTGAGGAAGATCAAGCCAAGACCACATTTATAACTCCCTGGGGAACCTACTATTATGTTGTCATGCCATTCGGTCTTAAGAATGCTAGCGCTACCTACCAACGGACAATGGCATATATTTTCCATGATCTTATTCATAAGATTGTGGAATCCTATGTAGATGACTTGCTGGCCAAGGCCAAAAAGTGATGTGATCACCAGAAGTGCTCCGTATCATTCTCTCACGATTGATCAAATATGGCGTCACATTGAATCCTAGAAAAATGTGTATTCGGTGTAACAGGAGGAAAGCTTCTAGGTTATATTATATCGTCACAAGGGATTGATGTCGATCCGGCCAAAATTTGGGCTGTTCTTGAAATGATTCCACCATCAGATGAGTCTGGTATCGATCATTTCTTGGGAAACTTGGTGCAATTCAAAGGTTCATCCCGGACTTAAGTTTTGTCATCCATCCAATCAACAATTTGTTAAAGAAGGATTATAGCATTGATTGGACTGATGAATGCAACGAGGCCTTCAAGCGCTTAAACGCTTCTTGTCTCTCGCCCATGCTAATTCCCCTAGACCAGATCATCCTTTGATCTTATATTCACATGCTATTGATGTCTCACTAGCCTACATGTTGGCTCAAGAAGATGATGATAAACGAGAACATGCAGTTTACTTCATTAGTTAGACATTGCTTGACTATGAGACACATTACACATAGGTAGAAAGGGAATGCCTCACCATAGTCTTTTGTGAAAAACACTTAAGACATTACATGTTGAATCAAGAAACAAGGGTGATCGTCAAGACATATCATTTACAAACATTCCCCATGCAAGGGTCTTTGTCTAAAAAGGTAGGACACTTCATAACCTTAATGGGTGAATTTGAGCTAACATTTGTAAACCAAAAATCCGTTAAGGGACAAATCATTGTAGACTGGTTGGTTGACAACCCATTGAATGGAGGTGATTTGGTAGATCTAGACTTCCCCGATGAGTGTGTATATTTTATTGAAACCAGACCTCCTATCTCTACATGTCCTTGGTACACCGACATAATCAATTTCATCATGGACCACACATACCAGAAGGGGCCACATCCCAACAAAGAAGGCGGTTACGCATTATCATTGCTAAATACGTCATCTTAGAATAGGTGCTCTATCACAGAGCCTTTGACGGAATGTTGTTAAGATGTGTTGACACGGAAGAATCCATAAGGATTCTTTACGAATCCCATAGCGGGGTATGTGGAGGCCACTTTGGTGGCCATGCCACTGCTCATAAGATACATCAGATGGGCTATTTCTGGCCCACCCTAGAACATGATGTAGTAGAGTTTGTGTGTAAATGCCACAAATGCCAAGAATTCTCCCATGAGATTCACATGCCGGCATAGGCTCTGCAACCAATCGCAACCCCTTGGCCCTTTTCCACGTGGGGCCTAGACTTGATAGGGAAATTCTCTCCCTCATCAACAGATGGCCATAACTTCATAATCACGGCCACATAATACTTTACAAAATGGGTAGAGGCCATGCCTCTCACCACCGTACCAGGTTCTGTAATTGCTAAGTTTATTCTAAATCAAATCATTTGTAGGTACGGTGTCCCACAAGTCATTATCTCAGATAATGGAACATCCTTCAAGAACGATGAAGTTTGTGAACTATGTAGTAAATTCAAGATAAACCATCACACGGCTTCTCTTTATTACCCCCAAGCCAATGGGACAGTTAAGGCCATAAATAAAACGTTAAAAACCATTCTCCTCAAAACAGTTAAGCAAAACAAATGGGATTGGCATTTAAAGCTATACCCATCCTTGTGGGCCTATCGAACGTTAATAAGAACACCAACAGGGGCAACCCCTTTCTCATTGGTATTGAGCCGAAGCAATTCTACCAATAGAAGTTGAAATACCTAGCCTCCACATCTCATTACAAGGGATCTTAGGAGAAGAAGCCTATAGAGAGGCATGACTCTCTCAATTAGAAATCCTTGATGAAGCTAGGTTAAACATCAAGCAAAGGAACAAAGCCTATGCTGACCAAATGTGCTAGCAATATAACAAAAAGTCTACGAATGAGAAATATACGAGGGTGATCTCGTTCTAAGACTAGATATAGTGATTGATAAGAAAACCGACAAAGGAAGGAAATTCCGGCCTAAGTGGCTAGGCCCATACCGAGTCATGAAGGACTACGGAAACGGTGTGTATCTCTTGTGCACACTAGAAGGTGAGGAATTCAATGAAACTGTTAATTCCTTACATCTTAAATAGTTTTATGCATAAGTGATCAGCATCACCATTTGTATACTATGTTAACCTGCATTGCATTATTCATTTAGTTAGTTCATTCATTTCATAAATGTTGTGGTCAAGGAACTTATTCTTAAGCAATTTATTACAAGCTTTTGAAAATATTGGCAAAAGTATTCAAATCATATCTCTTCAATTTTCATGATATCATCAAATGATTTGAAATCATCTCATCAATTTGATAGACAAAATCTTGACAAAAACCATACCAAGGCCTGCATACTTGGTCATACTCATTTTCTTCTACTAGGTTAAGATGTTCTTAACTACGATCTCTGCATTCTATAAGTTTCTTGGTGTCACATCTATCCCTCTTATGTCTCTTTGAAATAATGATACTTCAAAATTATAGATCACAAATGTCAAAGTCAAATTGAATCCAAAATACTAAACAAATAAAATATTTTATTTTACACACCTCTTTGCCCTACCAATCTTTGGTGATGATCCCGCATCTCTTACTAGTGGTGTGAGGTTGGGAAAGGAAGGAAGTGCCCTTACTCACCTATGTCCTACCTTTGATGATAAACCCATACTTCTTACTAGTAGTATGGGGCAAGGCATAGGGGGTCCATTCACGCAAATCAATGAATCTTAGTATTTTTAAAAAATTCAAAACAAAGTGTATTGTGAAAAGTGAAATTAAGCATCCAAGTTCCAAAGAGATCAAATCCTTAAAACTAGATTTTGTCAACCAAGTTGCCATTTATGAATCTAAGTCTAGATAAACTGAAAAGTAAGTTACATTTTGAACTATGTAGCAGGTTTGAGTAAGGTAAGTGTGTAGGTTTAAATTTGGTTTCTGTCAATACTTTGTCTTTCTCTCATCATTTCCATTTAGCCAAATTCATACAATTTGCGCCCTTTCTAGTTCTTGGTGTTGAGCCCTCACATCTTACTAGTTGTGTGGAGTTAGGAATGGGGCAAGTTCATCTCATTATCACTACATTTTCATCACGTTTTTCCAAAACAAGAAGAAGCAATGAATATTGCCCAAAGAAGCCAAAAGTTCAGTACTACAATATGTTTGCATCATCTCATATCAGTATTACAAAAACAAACAAAAAAAAAAAAAAAAAGAAAGAGAAACATTTTGTTCAACATTTGTTATCACTTGTCATCCATTGCATACATTTCGAAAAAGCATATAAAAATAGAGATTCTAAAGCATCTAGTATACACATGAGAAACAAACCACAAAAACTCTAGATACAAGGAATATCTGAATCCAAAAAGATATATATATATATATATATATATATATATAGAATATGTGTTTTATATACAATGCCATCATGCTTTAAGGATGGTCAAAACGCTCAATGAGCCCGAAAAAGTACAAAAACAACTCATATAAACATCTGACAAAATCACTACAAAAAGACCAAATGGCATCTCAATCCCTGTGGGATCCCTCAAAGGGTGCACGACCACGTCTAGGACTCCTACTACGAGGCGACGCTCTAAATGTACTAAATGATGGGAGTGCTCATGATCACGGCCACTAGCTATGGTCTCATTATGAGAACGCTCTCCCACCTCATCAGTGCTCAGTGCAGTCTTGTATATAGCCCCGGCCTCAAGACGAAGGGAGAACACTAACTTTTCTATCTTCCAGACAAGGAAAACACATCGATGTCTACCACCTATCATTGAGGCTCTCCCACGTCCTCAGTAAGCTTAGCCTGAGTACTCTCCAAGGGGAGCAATAGGGTGTCCGCACACACTCGGTGAATCAAATCCCACCATCCCTTAGTAGTCACTGCAAATAAAAAAGAAATAATAAGAAATTACCAAAAACGAAATAAAAAAAAGCAAAACAACAAAAATATCAACTAACATCTCTAGCTAATAGAGTCGAGAGAAGAGTAGTAACTCACTCGGATCTCCTGGCATCCAGGTGGGATCTCTAGGATCTGTGCCTACCACTGACACTGCTACCGACTACGGAGCCTCCCAAAATGTGGAACAAAATGACGTCCCACCACAGACTCATCATCTCCCTCAGTGCCCTGGTGAGGAAATCTCTCTGAGACCAAGGTCTCCTGCTCTGCACTTACCTTTGCCCCTCTCCACCCTCAAAATATCCTAAGTGTCATGCCACTCAGAATCACTATCATCCTCCTCATCCATCCCACCAGGCCTCACCTCCAATCCCCTCTCCCATCATCTCCTCCTCAGTCTCCTCTCCTGTGAACTCCTCAGAGTCTGAGTCCACATCAATGGGCTCATCTCCCTCTCCACTATGAGCAGGAGTAGCCCCGATTTGAAGTAAGGGTGCTCAAGGAGCACCGGCTGCCCTCTGAGCATGAACCACCCATCTAACTGCAATAGGAACTCCAGGAGTAACCGTGGTCCAACCTCGGCCTCCTCTAGGACCTCCCTAGGCCTCACGAATAGACATGTACACTGGCCCCACTGGAGGAAGCATATCAATGTAGGGGAGGCCAAACTATTGAGGTACTATATCAAATGGGTGGGTCTCCAACCTCCCTATCCTGTCTACCAGTTGACCTGTAGTAGAGCAAGCAATCAATGTATGTATCTCCTCTCCTCAAAGTTCGCCATGGCACGATCTGAGTGGCCTCCATGTATGTAGTAGTCAGTGAATCCACTGGCTAGTGTGGCATCCTGAGCATTGTCATCCCTGTCCACCTCGCTCGCCCCGACAAGCCCTCGAATCCTCTACTAGTACGCCCCTCCCATAGGGAATGATACGCTTGTGCACCCAACCGATAACTAGAGTAGGGTGACTAAAGGACTACCCTCAGTAACTCCGACCACCCTGTATAAATCATGGTAGGTGGTCCCAAGAATGTCTTCTCCCCAAGCATAAATATGGCCATGAGCCTTAATCTATGTAATCATGGGAGACCAATAGTATAAGTAGAGTATCCCTCCCTTATCCCCAATCAACCGTGAGGCCAGGATACCCATAATGGCCTTATGTATGGTGGGGATAGGAGCAATAGCAATAGAACAAACCTTCACCCCCTTCTTTGAACCAAAGGAGACAACAACATCTCCCATATATGTAGCCCACTTAACCATCGGGACTGGATCTCATTGCCTTAAGAGACAATCGCTCTAAAGAATCAGAACCCCAAGTATGTGATAAACGTCCTCTAGGGTGATAGTCCACTCACCCCTAACACCTAGTAATCGGAAGGTATTTCGTTGTCTGCATCCCAATACAAAAATAAGTCACACAATATGTGACTGGTAGGAGCAACATGAGGAACTTGTGAAATCCTTAATATACCGGCCTCTCCTATGGACAGACGAGCCAAAAAGTTGTAGAGTGTTTTGCTCTGTCTGGGTCAGTGAGTCTAACACTGCTGGGAGCCAATCACACTCCCTCTCTCTGCTCCATCATATATACTCCTCCTTCTTCGCATCCACCCAAAATAGAGAAAAAGAGCAAGTTAGTAACATAATCCAACAGGCAAGCTCATCAAAAACATAGAAAAGTGTCAAAAATGCAAAAAAAATCAAATTATACACTTTTTTTTACTTTTATTCGTAACCGTCGCTCAATGTGCGGCAGAGCGGCGATTCCGTGACCATCGCCTTCTCGAGGTGGTGGTCCTATGACCACCACCATCACAGGGTGGTGGTCCCATGACTGCTGCGCTCTGTAGGGTGGTGGTGGTCATGTCCCAAATCGACGAATGCCCCCAAAGCCCTAAAAACACTTTAAAAAGGCAAAAATACACCATTTTTGATAAAATAAAAACCTACCCTATGGGTGCCCCTAGAGACTCATTTAACACTATTTTTTTGAAAATGATCCTCCAAGACAAAGATTTCAACATTTCTATATTTTAGGTTCAAAAACAATAAATTGAGAAAAACTAACTTGAGACTTCGCGGGTCGATCTCCTACTCTCGAGAGGCATGATCACGATCCCACAACGAATGTTTTGACTATACTCTCATCGAAAATGGTACCGTGGGTCCCAGAGCTCAAAAATTACCAAATCGATACACGTAAATGAATAGTAAAATGAGTTCATTATATATATATAGTATTCTAATCTTGTTTTGAGTGTTCTTACGCAGAGTTGGAGCACCGACGGAGGTAAGTTCTTATCCCCGCATAAATGGTGAGTCCTCATTTCATTTTAATTTAGTATTTATTTTTTGATTTATTTTATCTATCTACACTTGAGTCCCCTTTTCGTTTTGCAAATAGGGGAAATTAGATGGCGATATCATGCACACAGCACGTCAGGTATAGCTTCTAACTCCCCATGTCGGGACCACCATACTGACCCACCATTTTATGCCTCTTCATGGCTAAAAGCGCTTCTCTACGAGGGGGCAATATGTACATACCCAAAATGTATGTATTGATCATTGGAAAGAGGTTACGAAACCCCAATGATGATTCGAGATCTCTTCGCAAGGTGTTCGGAATCCGAGAAAGCTTGCCAAGTATACATTTACATCCCAAAATTCCTTATCCAAAATTTGCATGTTTTTTTTGACCCCCGCCCGCTTTTTCCTTGCATTTTGGTCTTAAGTTACATGACCGCCACCTTGCACTAAGGCGGCGGTCCCGTGACTTGCCGCCAGACAGGCGACGGTCCTATAACCACCACCCTGCACAGGGTGGTGGTCCTTTCCACATTTTTTTAGAACCTTCCAGCACATTCAACAATTCAAAAAATCAAGTTGCACTCGCAACTCTTACCGCTTCGCTTTGTTTAGAGTTTCCGGCCACTTTGTAAGAATAGAGAAAGTAGTGCTCCATTTTTAATGATAAAGCATGGAAATTTGGACTTACCTTCTAGTGAGTAAGTACGTCTGGCAGCAATCTTTAATGCTATAAATACTGAGCTTGTTCACAAGCAAATGGCCCCTCTCTCTCTATATTTTATTATTTAGTGCCTTTGGAAGTTCCTTAATAAGTCTCAACATGTTTAGACTTAGCATAAGTTCTTAGCCTCTCGCCAAGGCTCTTCATTTTTTTAGTTTAGAGATCACTTGATCTCTCTAGTTTCATTTTCTTCCATTGTTGTTCTCCAAACAACTCGGCTTAGCATAATACAATATCGTTCTAGATTAAGTTCATTTGAAACTTGGTTCCGCTTAGAGCTATAGGTTTTGTTTTCATCATAGAATAATAGGTCCTAGAATTTTAGGTGTGTCTTGTTGTATCCTCGCAACAAATCCCTGCTAGGAATCACATAGCCAAAATCTATTCTCTTGCGCAGGCTTATCTCTCTCCTACTTGCATTCCGTTGGTTTACCTCAAGCCGCCACTATTCAAATATCTTCTCCACCGCCGTTGTCACATTCTCACCTTTAAGGATTCATGAGAACATGAAGAAACCAAGAAATCACACCGAGGGAACAAGCTACGATACAACCGGATTTGCCTCTATTCTACGAGTCCAGTTTGAATCACCAAAGTCAGAAGTTACGATATATCAAATAGAGTAGCGAATAATTTCATTTCGCTTAAAGCTTACTTTGATATTTCCGGGGAAGGTATGGGGAATGATAGCTTGCGGCACGAGAAGCTATGATTTGTTTCTCACTTCTGAGGTAAGATTGGAGGTATTTCAATCAAATTAGTTAGATATTTGTATTTGTATCAACTCACAAGTGCACAGGAAAATATGGCAGATGCATATCCTGCGGATTAGCTACCTTACTTGTTTTAAGTTTTACTCTTAGATTAGTTACTTGTTATCTCAGTTTATTTGATTAGTTGCTCTTTAAAATTATTCAAGTTTATATCTCTGAAAATACAAAAAGAACAAGCTTAAAGTAGATTCAATTTCATAATTAGTTTGTTTCATTCAGTTAAGTTTAGTTATTTCTTGCATGACTATTATTACGGGACCAAGAGAGCCCAGGGATTACATATTCAAACCAGTGATACCCCAAAGCCAGAAACAGCTTGTGAAATCTCTCGCACAACACTAGTGGATATAGATCAAGGTCTTAGGATCCACGTCTTCCAAATGACTACAAACCCACAAGAAATTAGTGAACAATTAAGAGAATTGAATATTGAAGACGACAAAGCATACAAATTCTGGTCAAATCAACCCAACTATAGATTGCCTTGATAGGATGTCCATATGACCATATAAGAACCCGAATGAGAACAAACATTTGGTTGTGATCCATTAGTTCAGCATGAAGGGATGCAAGAGACCTTCTCACTGACATAGACATAGGCCTACGCATACAAGTTGCTAGGACACCCGTAAGGTATTCCGAGAAGATCACACAACACCAGTTACTAAACATAAAAGTCGAAAAAGCTTACGAATCGGTTTGGATAGTCGAAAAGACGGGATTGATTCTTTACATGACCATAAAAGGTATTCAACAACCATGAACTCATGGCTATGATCCCAGATCCACAACCCAATGGGTCTCTGCTATTCGATTAAGCATTGACACCAGTTTATGTACACTGGTATTTAGATCCTCACCGCTCCCGCCGGATATCATCACACAACTTTACGTGTTGAACGTACTTGCGTAAATAAAGCCGATCAAGCCAATACTTTCTCGGGTCGCACGGAAGACCGTCCATAAGTAAATCCACTACACTTCTCATGACCCTATTTGAAAATATATACGAAGCACCCATATGACACTTTCCACAAATCCAACAACCAATGAAAGGATCTCACAGAGCTTGACATCGATTGGAGCCTTGAGCGGTTTATAGTGTTAAACCGATCCATAACATTAGTTCAGAGTTAGAAGAGCCTTCTTTGCTTTGGATTCACAAATCTCGTTATTGCGTATCGAGGATATAGGATTGCCTAACTAATTTGTCCATATCCGCATACATTTCATTTCACCGATCTGTCTGTCTCAGCACGACCTCGGGAGGTCGAGTACGGAGAAAGGATGCTTGATGATTCTCATGCTCACTGTCACTTTTCTATCGTATAGTATCCCTATGACCTGACCATAATCGGGTACGAAAATGACAGATGTGAGAAAGCAAGACAATATAAACAATCAAAACGAGTGTATGGACAAAGGATTGTGTCACTAGTGAATAATTTTCTTACTTAAGATCCTAAAAGGAACGATAGTCGGATCGTACCAAGCCAAGAACTCGGATGCTAATCAAACACTATGATCAATAAGATAAAATCAATTTGTTAGAATAACTTTAATGAAACCTTTGCAAACAAATGAGAAAAAATATCATATATTATTATGGAACTCAATAAAATACAATGAGAATGAGCCTTGCTTATATAGGAAAGGAATAACAATCTAAGAAACCATTCAAGGTCGTAGATCAAGCCATAAATAAAGGAAAAACTAGTCATCAAAGAACTAGTCAAGAACATAGATTTAGGAAAGAACTAGACATTAAGGATCTAGTTAATACCATAGATCAAGGAAAGAAATAGTCAATACCATAGATCAAGGAAAGAACTATACCTAACAACTAGATAATATTCCCTAATATCTAAATAAAATAAAATAAATATCCACATACATAAGTGGGTGAGGATAAATACAATAAAGGTAAATAAAGTACCTAGGTGAACATGAGCTAAGGTAAATACCTATTCTAACACCCCCTCAAGTGAAGCTAGGGCCCAAAATAAAATATGTGAGAAAGCAAGACAATATAAACAATCAAAACGAGTGTATGGACAAAGGATTATGTCACTATTGAAGGGGACTCCTTGAATATCATTAATCTCCTTAAACATGGTGCTCATCTCCAAGTTGGAGCATCAAGGATTTTATCTCGAGAGTCCATAAGTATTAGTCATACTTTCAATAACATCAGATCATGCATACTTACCGAGGAGGGTAATAAATTGGTGGATGCGCGGCTAATTATGGCATTAATGTTAACCTCTCTTTGTTTGGGATAATAATAAGCATCCCTAAGCAGCTTCAAAACAACATTCATGCAGATTTCTATACGCAAGCAATATCTTGAGCTGAGTTATGATTATTGGGTGTGGATCAGCATCAATAATACTCCCACACGTGTTGAATTAAAGAATATGATTATGCAAATCATGTCAAATAATCAAGATAGTGTGAAATATATGGGGAATTCCAAGTGGAGTTACATTGATTTGAAAATCGCGCATGCGGGCTGCACTGCGTCTGCTAAAAGTTGGATACAAAGCTCCACGGAAACCGAAGACAGTAGTAATGTGATTGATGACAGGGAGCGGGCTATTCCCACATGTGATTTTCTATAGGCTCAGATCAGCAGACACGCAGCCGTTCGTGGGAAAAGCAACGACTCTCATTTCCAACATTGTGCGGATTACAATAGCAAAAAGTAGACTGGCTTCAGTGCTCACAAGGATTTGGGAATTTGTTGCAAATAGTTAAGCACAGAGAAGATGGGGGGTCCCCCTTGCCAAATTGAGCCTAGTGTGGACCTCTGGAAGGATAATATTGAGCTATGGAGCATACTCAGCAAGGGTGGCATCACCAACTTCATGGAGAAGGTTCAGGGGCATGATCAAAGCATCTATGTGCATTTTGCAAAAGGATTGGAAGGAGCGGACTATGGAATATGGGGGAAGAAGATCTTGGTCAATGAAGAACTTATTGCTGAAGTGACCGGCCTTGGCTTGGAGGGCTACCATTTCTTTAACAAAAGGGTCGACAGAGATGTTGAAGAGAGGAGATTTGTGGAGGGATCTGAGAAGCTGATCTACGTTACAGCGGGCCTGCTTGTTAGCTTGATCCCTCCGCCTTATGATGAGGTTACTCACATGATGATACGGTTCATCTCCTTGGAAGGAAGGTTTGTCACTGTACCTGCTAAGCACCTTATCTTTCTTAACCACTTCCGTAGGAATCGCATGGTTTGTTTCCCCCATTACTTGCTGAACTCTCTTGAGCGCTCCATTTTGGAGTTTCAAAAGCATACCCGGGCGGTTCCTTTACACCAGGGGCTTATTTTTCTGCATAAATCTTTGTCTTCTTAAGTATCCCTGGTCTTCCATCCTCTCCTAGCTCGGTTCCCCCTTCTGCAGGGTTCTCACTTTGCTTAGCCCCTGTTTCTCCATTCTTTGCCCCGACACCTGCTTGCTTTGTCACCCCTGTTGGCCGTCCAGATTCTTTTCCATTCCCCTCTTGCTGCTCCCACCCCCCACTTCGCCTCCACCTCGAACAGACCGGTTACCAGGGCTTCTAGAAAGCTTAACCTTGAGACTCTTGTTGTGGGGAAGGGTCCTCATAAAATTGAAATTGCACATGACCTCCCTGAATATTAGCGGTGCGGTCCCGAGATGTGCATATGGAAAGCTCTTCAAAAGGTGGAAGCCTTAGAGGTGATATGAAAGCTGTTGAAGGATGAGGTTAAGAACTTGGCAAAACAGAAAGGTAAGAGGAAGAAGGAGGAGGAGGTGGATATTGATAGCAACTAGATTGATGATATCTACAAAAGTTTGAACTCCTTAGACTCCGTTTAGGGGAAGGCCAAAACTCGACATGATTACAACATGGCCATCTTTAGGGTGATTGAGGAGTTCATTGAGAAACATGTAAAAAGTGTCTCCAACCTCAGCGGAGTTCCGAGAACACTTTGGGGTAATGATAAGGAAAGCAAAAGGACCATTGAACAGCTGGATAAGACTGACACTGCCCACATGACAACTTTGGGTATGTTCCATTCCTGGAAGAATATCAAGACCAGCATAGACAAAGCTGCCAAAAAGTAGTTGTAGATGCTTTAGCTATTCTTGTATGTTTTTATGCTTGTTTTTTTGCGGTCTCTCTACTACTTTTTTGCTTGTTTTGTCTTGTTTGGGTATTTGTTTTTGGCTACTTTGGGCTTCATTGTCACATTTGGATTCTGATCCTTTTCTCTCTAGTTTTCATTCCTATTCTGGCTCCTAGGCCATCTTTTGTACTCAAGGGTATAGTCCCTTTCAAAAAACTATTTGCCAATAATAAAAAAAAAAGTTTCTTACTTAAGATCCTAAAAGGAACGATAACTAGATTGTACTTAAGCCAAGAACTCATATGCTAATCAAACACCACGATCAATAAGATAAAAGTAATTTGTCAGAATAAATTTAATAAACCTTTGCAAACAAATGAGAAACAATATCATATATTATTATGGAACTCAATAAAATACAATGAGAATGAGTCTTGCTTATATAGGAAAGGAATAACAATCTAAGAAACCACTCAAGGTCGTAGATCAAGCCATAAATAAAGGAAAGAACTAGTCATCAAAGAACTAGTCAAGACCATAGATTTAGGAAAAACTAGACATCAAATATCTAGTCAATACCATAGATCAAGGAAAGAACTAGTCAATACCATAGATCAAGGAAATAACTATACCTAACAACTAGATAATATCCCCTAATATCTAAATAAAATAAAATAAATAGCCACACACATAAGTGAGTGAGGATAAATACAATAAAGGTAAATAAAGTACCTAGGTGAACATGAGCTAAGGTAAATACCTACTCTAACACCCCTCCTCAAGTGAAGCTAGGGGCCCAAAATAAAAGTGGCATATCCACAATATGAGTCCCAACAATTAGGCACGATATGACACTCATGTATAATATATCCTAGAAGAAATCTTGAACCAAAAGAAGGAAAGAATCTGCTAGAAGGAAAGAGAAAGAAGAAGAAGAATAAGAAGGAAGATGTTCTCATGAACACCCCCAAGAACAAATTCGAAACCCCAAACATGCCATGCAACTCATGGTAGTGAGGGGATGCAAAAGGCTTTGTAAACATGTCTCTGCAACCTCTTTGTTTAGTTAGAATGTACTCCAATCAAAGAACTCTATCATGTATGTGTTTACGAATGAAGTGGATGTGTATCTCAATTTGGTCCGTTGGTGCTCAACGGAGTTGCGAAAATGTGAATTGTACTTTGGTTGTCACACCAAAGTACATTTGGTGTATCCGTGGGAATCAAACTTTTCAATAACTATGAAAGCCAAAGAATTTCTTTGACTCAATGTAATCAAGCTGCTACCCTATACTCTGCCTTTAAAGATGAAAGTGCAATAGCTTGTTGCTTTTTACACGCCCAAACAACTGGAGAAGAACCAAGAAAAAAAAGATAGCCAGAAGTGGAATGCCTATCATCAATAGAACTTGCCTAATCTGAATCTATATATCGAACCAACTGAGTAGAACCCCTACTGTAGTGTAGGCCAAAGTGGGAAGTGCCCTGCAAATAGCACAAAATCCTTTTAGTAGCTGCCTGACTGACTAGTATGAAGAGAATGTAAAACCGAGATACAAACCCTACTGCAAATGAAATATTAGGGCAAGTATGGGTCAAGTACATGAGACTTCCAACCATTGCCTATCTGATGTAGGATCATAAAGTGGAGTGTTACATGTGGAAGTAAGAGTAACCTGGATTGAAAAGGAAATGGACTTGGCTTCGCAATCAGCCATATCAAAGTGCTAAAGAAGATCATGGGTGTACTTTTGCTTGACTCAAATGAATCCCCTGAATTTGTAAGAGAAATATGCAATCCAAGGAAATAATGCGATAACCCAAGATCTATCACGTCAAAGTGTGTAGAAAGAACCCTATGAATAATCGAATGTTTGAAGAAGAGCTATGAAGTAAGTAATAGATCATCAACATACGGGACAAGTATCACAATATCCTCACCAACATGCTAGAGATACACCGTATGATTGGAGTGATAACGAACCAAACTAGTAGATAGAAGAAAAGAATCCATCTTCTCATACCAAGCCCGAGTGGCTTGTTTGAGACCGTAGAGACCTTTAGATCCTACAAACAAGAGAAGAATCTGAACAAATCCAATCGTTACTCCATGTATATTTCCTCTTGTAAATCTCCATGTAAGAAGGCACTATTCATGTCCATCGGTATACATGAGCCACCCCCGTGATATAAAGCAATAATAAGTACAAGGCATACAAAATCCATCTTGGAAATGGGTGCAAAAGTCTCAGAGTAATCAATACCTTTAACTTTGAAAAACCCTTTGTAACAAGATGAGCCTTATACTTGTCAATGGACCCATCAAATATGTATTTGGTTTGGTATACCCATTTATACCTAACCATCTTTCTTCCTTTAGGAAGAGATACCAAATCCCAAGTATGATTCTTCATCAAAGAAGAATACTCGGCTACCATCACATCATCCCTCTCTTGTATCCCATGAGCCTTTGAAAAAGACTGTGGATCCTCAGAAACTACTTGGCACAAAAGTCCAGAACATATAGAATGTGTGTGATTATGCCTAGTGGGTGGAAGATCCTGTATGAAATGAGCTACCTTCGAAATTGTAGTATGAGCCCACTTAGGCATAGTGATAAAATTAGTGGGAATAAGATCCTCAATGACATATATAACCTCCTCAGCAACCTCGTTAAATAAAGGATCCTCAAGATGAGATGAAGAAGAAGGAAGCATGGAAGAAGATGAAGAATCACGAGGAGTGAAGCGCTCATCAAACTGAACATGTGTTTGAAAAAGAACATCATGAGTATCATGATCTAAAATTTAATAAGCTCTCATGTCCTCACAATACCCTATAAAGATCAAGGGTTTTCTCTTCTTATCTAAGGCTTTCCTTTTCTTATTTGGCACAAAGGCCCAAACATGGCTCCTAAATACTCGAAAAAATGAGACATCTAAGCATAGTGTTGGACCAAGCTTCTATGGAGTCAAATGTTCAAGTGCTCTTTGTGGTGTGCGATTCGAATGTAATTAACACAATTAACTAATTTCGCCCAGTAGATAGGAGGTAAATATATAGAATGCATCATATAGTTAGCTATTTCCTTCAAAGTTCTATTCTTCCGTTCTGCTAAGCCATTCTGTTGTGGAGTATGAGGTGTTGGTGCTCAAATTAGTCTCGCCCTCTATTTGTCATCGAATTTCCTCGGTTTGCGACATCTGTCACATTTTTTTACCTTCCGTGTTGGTGTCACGGGAAAATGTGGAACTTTTTCCTTTTTGGAAAATAAGTATAAAGTGAAAAAATGAAGCACAGGTCCACTGGGACCCACATTGGGACACGTGTCAAGCCCATTTTCTAAGGGCGGAGGGGCGGAGAAAAATGTCAAAATTTTACTTTTTTCCAAAAGTTATAAAATATCAAAAAGTTCTCCTAGGCCCGTTTCAATCACATTTTTCCACGTGGAAGGCTTAGATTAAAAGTTGAAAGGTAGGATCAATGGTAGTTGTGCATTTCATTTGATTTTTCTACCATTAAAGCTCCAGGATGTTTGGAGATGCATTTTTACATCATTCTTCATCAAATTTTTGGAAAATTTGTGTCGTTTTGGTCTGCAAAGTTCAATTGAATCAATTTGGGAGCTCAATTTGTAAATCTGAAGTACTTTTGAAGTGGATTTTTGCTCGGGCTCGTGTAAAAATGCAAAATGCTAGATCCAGAAGTTACAAAAATTTTAGAGGAAAAGGAGGGAAAAGGGATGAAATGATGAAAGTACAGCACAAAAGGTGAAAAAGGCGTTGCCTCGAGAGCAAAAGGGATGACCTATCAAGTCCAGCTATGTAGAGGCTCCGAAAAATGATTAAAAGGGGATTTATCACATGACATAATCATAATGATTAAAGGACTCTGAAAAGTTGTGGCATGGCATCCTAGTCATTAGTCGAGGGCCCAAGAAACGTGATCAGTTCACAATTGGTCCACCTGGCAGATTTTAGATCTGAATTTGTTAAACGTCATTTGAAACAAATTGGTAACAAGCAAAGGTCCCTCGAATATTCTTCTCTTTTGGGGGAAAATTGAGTGGGCAAAAATGTATAAATGCAATGAGAATACTCTTGCAAATGGTCGAGAGTATGAATTCTTGAGAATTTTTTTGAGAAAGCCGTCTTCCCGAGAGGCTTTTGAGTTGTGAAGCTTAATTACTTCATTTTAGCATGCAATTGGAACTTGCTGAAAAATATAGTAAGCGGCATCGGTCAGGGTAGACCGACATCGATCAAGTATGACCAAGATCAGTCAATCAAGTAAGGAACCGACAATGCGGTTAGGGCGTAACCGATGTCGGTTACCTGTGTGATGAAGTTTTAATTAACTCTCGGGAATTATATCTATTTTTAGCATTAAAATAGATTTATTAATTGTAATTGCATGGCTAAGTGCCCTAAGTCTATAAACGGACTATATAAGCATAAAAGCTAGGGTTTAGAAGTATGTATAGATTATAATTACAAGATAATTATGTGAGAGAGATTTCTTGGAGAAGAATAAAAAAGCTTGAAGGAAGAAAGTATTGAACATCTAAGAGGTGTGGAAGATTGTAAATCTTCATTGTATATCTTGTCAAAGCTTTGGATAATAGATTGGCTTGTTTCTTGGTGGACGTAGCCCACACTGGGTGAACCATGTTAAATTTGGTGTTGATTTATGTCTCTTGTTTTGTATAATTCTTTTGGTAGAATATCCACTTTTATTTGCATGTATGCTTAGATCTGATATATTATCTGTACAACCGGTGTGCTAACCCCAACAACTGGTATTAGAGCTTTGTTTGAGGGTTTTGTGTGTTGAAAAATTTACTCACAGAGGGTTTTTGATTGAGTGGGAGCTACAACAATGAGAAGATAATAAATACAAGGTAGAGAAGTTTGATGGCCAAAATTATCAATTATGGAAGATGCAGATTGAGGATTATCTATATCAAAGAGATTTGTACTTACCGTTGGATGAGAAGTCTAGACCTACGAAGATGACTGATGAAGAATGGAAGATTCTTGACAGAAAGGCTTTGGGATCTATAAGATTGAGCTGACAAAGCATCGTGGCTTCCAATATTACAAAAGCGACTTCTATGGTAGAGTTAATGAAATCTCTTGCTAATTTATATGAAAAACCTAGTGCTTCAAATAAAGTTTATTTGATGAAGAAACTATTTAGTTCTAAGATGCATGAAGGTGAATCTGCCTCTAGTCATTTGAATGATTTCGATCTATTGTAAATCAATTAAAATCGGTTGCAATACCATTTGATGATGAAGTAAAAGAACTTTTATTCTTATGTTCTTTGCCTGATAGTTGGGACAACTTGGTAATGGTTGTTAGTAATACAACATCTGCTAATAATATTTTGAAGTTTGATGATGTGGTTAGTATAATCTTGAATGAAGAAATTCGTAGGAAGAGTACAGAGGAAACATCATCTGGAAATGCTTTGAATGTAGAAAAGCGGGGGGGAAGAAGGAGAGATCAAGAGTAAGAGTAATGGGAAATCAAAGTCAAGGGATAGCAGATCTAAATCCAGAAGTAAGGGAATTACTTGTTGGAAATGTGGAAAGAAAGGACATGTAAAGAAAGATTGTTGGTCAAAGGATAAAGAGAACCAACAACCAGACAAAGGTAAAGAGGTAAATCTTCTTTGCATCAGAGGTAATGCAAGATGCTCTTATTCTTTCTTTAGATAGTAGAATTGAATCATGGGTTTTAGATTCAAGAGCTTCTTTCCATGTAACCCCTAATAAGGGTTATTTCAGAAATTATGTCCAGGGAAATTTTGGGCATGTTTATTTGGGTGATGATGAACCTTGCAGTATTCTTTGGTAAAGGGAAGTTCATCTAAAATTGTAGAATGGAAATACATGGGTATTGAAAGATGTGAGGCATGTGCCAAGCCTAAGAGGAATCTTATTTCTGTAGGGCAACTAGGTGAATTTGGTTGCATGGTTACTTTTATAGGAGACTCTTGGAAAGTCACCAAGGGTGATTTTGTTTGTGGCAAGAGGTAAGAAGGTAGGAACATTATATTTATCTACTTGTATTACTGATTCCTTTTCTGCATTATCTACTTCAGATTCAGATGCATGCATGTGGCATAATCGGTTGGGTCATATGAGTCAAAAAGGAATGTAGATCTTAAAGGCTAAGGGTAAGTTATCAGATTTGAAAGATTTAGATCTTGATTTCTGTGAGCATTGTATCTTTGGAAAGAAAAAGAGAGTGAGATTTCTCAAAGTTGGGGCAACTAAGAAGGAACATAAATTGGAGCTTGTACACTCAGATGTGTGGGGACTAGCTCAGGTAGCTTCTCATGGAGGATCCCAGTATTATGTTACTTTCATTGATGATGCTACAAGAAAGGTATGGGTTTATTGTATTAAACATAAATATGATGTTTTTGAGACTTTTAAAAGATGGAAAGCCCTTGTTGAGAATGAATCAAATTCTAAGTTAAAGTGCCTTAGATCTGATAATGGTGGTGAATATTGTAGCAAGACTTTTAATGATTATTGTTTAGTGAATGGGATACGTAGAGAAAGAACGGTTCTAAGAACACCACAGAGAATGGTGTTGCAAAAAGAATGAATAGGACAATCATGGAACATGCTAGAAGTATGAGGATACATTCTGGATTGCCCTTGCAGTTTTGGGAAGAAGTAGTTGATACAACGATTTATTTGATTAACCGTGGCCCTTCAAGTTCACTAGATGGAGGAATACCAGAGGAAGCTTGGACTAGAAAAGAGGTAGATATTTCTTTTCTTAAAGTTTTTGGTTCAGAAGCTTTTGTGCATGTTGATAGGAAAATAGAAAAAAGTTGGATGCAAAATCCAAGAGATGCACTTTCATTGGTTATGGATATGGTGATTTCGGTTTTTGTTTTTGGGATTTAGAGAATTCTAAAATTATTAGGAGTCGTGATGTTGAATGGAATGAAAAGAGAATGTACTGAGGATCAAATTTTGGTACCCAAGGATGAGAAAATTGAGAAGTTTATTGATGAAAATGAACTCTCAGGTTTTAAAAAAACACCTAAAGAAATACGTAATGTGTGGTCGGTTAGGCCCGATCGACATTAGTCGAGATGAACCACCAACGATGGTTTGAGAGGATCAAAACCGGTATCGGTTAGCAGAACCGACATCGGTTAGAGGTGACCGGTGTCGGTCACTGTCAAAAGTTGATACTAATGTCAGGAGGTCCAGATTGAGCCTCGGTACCCCAAACTCCTGTGAGAAGGTCACAAAGGGTAAGTAAACTTCAGAAAGATTTACACCTTCTCTATTTTATCTATTATTGATTGATAGTGGTGAACCAAAAAGCTTTGAAGAAGCAATGCAGGATAAGACTCACGTTCAGTGGGAGCATGGCATGGATGAGGAGATGGACTCCTTGGAACAGAACTAAACTTGGGATTTGGTTAAGTTGCCAGCAGGAAAGAGAACATTGCAGAACAAGTGGGTTTACAGAATTAAGGAAGAAGAGGGTGGACAGAAAAGGTACAAGGCAAGGCTTGTAGTAAAGGGATTTGCACAAAAGTAGGTATTGACTTTGGTGAAATATTTTCTCCTATTATTAAGATGACTTCCATTCGTACTGTATTGAGTTTAGTTGTAGTAGAAGATTTGCATTTAGAGCAACTAGATGTGAAGATGACTTTCCTTCATGGTGATTTGGATGAAGAGATTTATATGCAATAGCCACTTGGGTATGAAGTCAAGGGTAAGGAGAAATTAGTGTGCAGGTTGAAAAAGAGCCTATATGGGCTCAAGCAAGCTCCAAGGCAATGGTACATGAGGTTTGATAGATTTATGCATGAGCATGGTTACTTGAGATGTGAATCTGACCATTGTGTTTATTTCAAGAAGCTTGAAAATGGGAGCTATATTATTTTGTTATTGTATGTGGATGATATGCTTATTGTAGGATCTAGTATGTAGGACATTGGTGAGCTTAAGAGAAAGCTAGCTCACACATTTGCAATGAAGGATTTAGGAGCTGCAAAAAGAATCCTTGGCATGCAAATACATAGAGACAGGAAAAATAAGAAATTGTATTTGTCTCAGGAGGATTATATCTACAAGGTGTTAGAAAGGTTCAACATGTAGAATGCAAAACCTGTTAGCACACCTATGGTTGGACACTTCAAATTGAGTAAAGATCAGTGTCCTTCATCACATGAGGAGGTCAAATACATGACATGAGTGCCATATGCTTCAGCAGTTGGAAGTCTCATGTATGCTTATGGTTTGTACAGACCAGACATTGCTCAGGAAGTGGGAGTTGTGAGTAGATATATGGCTAATCTAGGTAAAGAGCATTGGAAAGAGTCAATGGATACTCAGGTATTTGAAAGGGACATCTAGCATGTAGTTATGCTATGGAGGTTCGGATATTTCATTATGTGGCTATGTTGATTCGGATATGGCTGGAGATCTGGATGGTAGGAGGAGCACTACTGGATATATTTTCATAGTAGGTGGAACAACAGTTAGCTAGATTTTGAGATTGCAGAAGGTTGTGGCTTTGTCTACTACAGAGGTAGAGTATGTTGCAGCTACAGAGGCTAGCAAGGAGATGATATGGATGAGTAGGTTCATGGAAGAGTTGGGAAAGGAGCAAAGTAATTGTAAACTATTGTTCAGTGACAGTCAGAGTGTAATTCATTTGGCAAAGAACTCAGCGTTTCATTCGAGAATGAAACACATTCAATTGAGGTATCACTTCATACATATGGAAGGTATTGGAGGATGGAAAGTTGAATCTGGAAAAGATTCATATGAGCAAGAACCCTACGGATATGCTAATGAAGCCATTAGCAAAGGAGAAGTTGGAGCTACACTCCACTTTTGTTGGTCTTCGAGTTTGAGACTTGAAGAGGAAGAAACAAAGCCAAGGAAGGATCCAATAATGACGTTGTATAGGTATGGTGTAGTAATTAAACTCCAAGTGGGAGATTGTTGAGTTGTGAAGCTTAATTACTTCATTTTAGCATGTAATTGGAACTTTCTGGAAAATATATAAACATCGACATCGATCGGCAGGACCGTAGACCAACATTGGTCAAGAAAGTAAGGAACCGATAGCGGTTAGGCAGAAGCGTTGGTTACCTGTGCGATGAAGTTTTAATTAACTCTCGGGAATTATATCTATTTTTAGCATTAAAATAGATTTATTAATTGTAATTGCATGGCTAAGTGCCCTAAGTCTATAAACGACTATATAAGCATAAAAGCTAGGGTTTAGAAGTATGTATGGATTATAATTACAAGATAATTATGTGAGAGAGATTTCTTGGAGAAGAAAAAAAGCTTGAAGGAAGAAAATCTTGAACATCGAGAGGTATGGAAGATTGTAAATCTGGATAATAGATTGAATTGTTTCTTGTTGGACATAGCCCACAATGGGTGAACCATGTTAAATCGGTGTTGATTTATGTCTCTTGTTTTGTATAATTCTTCCGGTAGAATATCCACTTTTATTTGCATGTATGCTTAGATCGATATATTGTCTCAGAAATCGGTGTGCTAACCCCAACAGAGGCCAAAGCCTGAGATTACTGTTATTTTCTTACGTGTTAGATTTTCTATTGTGTTAAGTTGGTTACAAATGTATGTATAGCCATTGACAAGCACTGAGATTACTTTGGAAGCTTTCCCCTGCTGATGAATCTAAGCAATTTTGGAATTAATTTGTGTCTAATCTCTAGCAATTTTGTGTTTGCTTTATTTTCAGAATGTCTGTAAATAGTTTCTTTTGTTCCTATTGAAATCTTATACTAATTTTTTTGTGAAATCACATATGATCTTGTCCCTATGACAGTCTAATGGTATTTACAATTTCATTTCAAGAAGAGCCTTCATCTTGGATGAGATAAACAAATTTAAAATCAATTCATTGTTATTTATTGATAAAGATTATCTGTAAGTCTTCGGGTATACCTTAGGCGTGATTAATAGAAACTTTAGTGTTTAATTGAGTCTTCTAATTCGATCCTTCGTGTTGGAGTCTCAAAGATTATGTGAAAATGTGTTGATCTAGGCCTCATTGAAGTACACCTTCTGGTTGAAGGAATGTCTTGATTGTTCTAAAGCTTTCTGTTGTGAAGTTGTTCATTATTGTGAAATCCCTCCAAAGATTCGACATAATCAACTTTATCTTGCTTCATCTCCCACCAAAATCATTTAAAAACCATTGATCCACCCTGAACTACCCCTGTTTTCCCCTATGTATCAACAAAGGAACAAAATCTACTTGCAAAAATATGCAGAACAATCAGGATCTCTTAATGTCTTTAGTAACCTTTGCCTTGTATTGAAAATATCTCCATAATCTGGAAGTGACAACTCGTGAGAGTCAGATTTGGTGTGTTGATCATATTTTCCCAAGGTTTTCTTTATAAAATTTGTGCAAAAGAAAGGTATCTGCGTCTCCTTCAATAATAGAGGTTACAAAATAGGTTCTCTTACCTTGGTTGAAAGGCACAACCTAAAATAGTTAGGATAAGATCAAATCCTTTTAAGGTGCTACCCACTTCTTCAAGGTCTGAGTGCTAAAAAGTCAGATAAATTACTTCCGGCTATAAAACAACATACATAATCATTTATCTTCTTTTGAGTGTCTTGTCAAATCCATGATGTTGCTCGATTTGTGAAGAAGAGTAAATCTAGGTACTAACACCAAAATGGCGCCGTTCTTTGGGAATTGATTTACGTCACGGGAGCTGTTTTACATTGCGAGATAGATTTTTTGATTTTTGCTAGTTCGTATCCATTTGGACCGTCAACACCAAAATGACACTATTGCTTGGGGAATTGATTTATGTTGTCGGGGAACTAATTGACGTTACGGGATTTGATTTTCGTTCTTTGAGATAGATTTGTTGATTTGTTGCCAATTCGTATCCATTTGGCCCGTCAACACCAAAATGGTACCATTGCTAGGGATTATTTGAAGAATTTAAAGTTTTCCAAACCTTGGTAATGTTTCTTACAATTCTGTGTGCAAATATGTTTTGTAAACATCATTCTCTAATCAAATCTGTAAGGATTGAACAAAGTTATAAGTTCTGCGTGTCTGTTGTCCAATTTTTCAGAGCTTATTGTACTAAGTTTGCCTCACCATTGATAAATTTGGGTGAAGGAAGGTTTGATTTGTAAAGCTTTGCATGATTTTTAGTGTTAACAGATATTTGACAGATTATTTTAGTGCATTTGCACAACTAGGGTGAAAATCCTTAGTGGCGACTCCAAGTTGATTTGATTTTGATAAATGCCAGTGTCTTAACCTCTGTCAATTGAAAATTTGTTACTAATCTTTGTAAAGCTAGAAGGAAGAAGATCTTTCTTCGCCGTGGACCCTAGTAGAAGGTTGTTTCCAGAGTTTGGAAAGTCTAATTCAGAAGGAGGAAGAATTTGGAAGGTTGTTGGAGATCAAGCATCAAGAAAAGAGATCTCCATTGGTGAAATTGATCGGCACGTGATTGAAGATTGCAATGCTTCCTCAACTACTTTTGAATCAGGTAGTCTCTTTGTAAATCTAAATTCTCCATCTAGAGAGGGGCCTTCTCATTCCACCCCTGTATTTGAAAGATTTGCATCTCATTCTACCCCTGTATTTTCCAAATCTGATAGTGTCTGCCATGAAAAAGAGCCATTAGGGGATAGTCATTCTGAAAATTGTATCCCTATACCACACAGACCCCTCACTCCTCATCACTCTATTTCTCCTATAAGATCACCTCCTTAGAATAATATGGCTCAGCCTCCACCCAAACCTCCATTTTTCATTAATACTTTTGGTCCCATCAGTTTTAGAGGTATGGATGGCTATCCGAATGCTATGCCACAAGATGTAAGAAACATATTGCCTAAGTTTCAAGGAAATAATGCAATAACTGGTGATCAACACTTGAAACTCTTTGTCAATATGATGGAGGATTTCAAAATAGAGTTTGAAGATGTATACATTAAATTGTTTATTCATACATTAGAAGAGGATGCAAGGGACTGGTATAAATCTCTACCTGATAACTCTATTGATTCTTGGACTGAAATGAAGAATGCATTTAGATTGCAGTATGGTGACAAAACAAACCCTAGGTTTCTTTTGTCAGAATTTGAGAATATTAAAAAGAATCCTAATGAGTCAGTGCATGACTTTAATACGAGATTCAATAAGACATTGAGAAGATTTCCTGTGAAATTGAGGCCATGTGATGAATTTTGTCTTATAAAGTATGCTGATGCATTTGAAAAGAAGGTGCATACTATTTGAGGATAAAAACCCTAACACTTTAAGGCGTGCCTTTACTATGGCTCTCGGGCAGTTTGAGAACAACATTAAGGCCATTGGAAAACCTCCTAAGAGGGAAGGTGTTAAAATGATAAACCCAAAAAAACCTCAAGCAAGTAAGAGTGTGGATCTTGAGGAGGTTGTTAAAACTTTGGCAGGGGCTATCAAAGAAATCTCCTACAAACTAGCCCGGGCAGAGAAAGGAATTAGGCAGAGTTCACAAGGTTAAAGAAAAGGCACAAAATCATGAAAGGTTTGGAAATCATCCTAGGGGTGATCAAAGGTCATACGACAGAGGTAAAGGACCCATGCGATCTACAAATAGACATCCCCAAGCATGTGAAAGTAAAATGGTGCCTAATCCTCTCCGATTGCTGGGTTCTTGTTGTTGATGAAGCCAATGTGATTGATTGGTGTGATAGATGCTTTCTGCCCCATCCTCCATGTGAAGTAAATCAACAAGAAGAAGAAGATGATGATGATAACACTGATGATGACACATGCATGGTGGATTCCTCTATGAGTTCACAATAGGGAGCAACCTCAACTGAGTTGATGAGTGCCATACTGCTAAATATTTATGGGATTGCTTTAATCGGGTATTACCTCTTCCTCCCACTCATACTTCTAAAATTGATATGGTGCAAGATTTTGAACTTCCTAATAATGATTTTGAGTACCTAAGATCTTTAATGATTGAAAAATATGATGGAGGAATATGCAGTTGTTGATGAATCTGTGGTTAGCCATGAAAAAGAATACAATACCAGGAGTAAGGTTGCCAAAGGGGTAGGGCCTCAGGCCAAACCAAAAATTACAGTGCTTACTAGTATTCCTAAAGAGGATCCTAAGAAAGATACACCTTCCAAAGGCCTTACTGTCCCAAACAAGATTCATACTTCTCCTCATGCCCAAACTGTGAAGAATCCCATGTCATCTGATGAGTTTCCTAATCTCCCTTCCAATGTTGCCTTGCCAAAGAATGTTCCATATGACATTGCCCAAGTTTTGAGTCAAATCAAAGTTAGTGTTCCAATTGTTGAGTTGCTTAGGATTCCTGAGCACAAGAAGAGAGCATTTGAGTACTTGGGATTGAAAGAAGAAAAGAGTACCCCAGGTAGAAATGTAAACATTGTAGAAACTCCTCCTCTAACCATTGCAGACCTTGAAACACCACCAACATTGGAAGAGCTTGGAGAAGTGCACTGAGGTTTACTTGGGGACATCTTTGGTTGAATCCCAATTAAATGTTGATCCATTTTTACAACTTTGATCATTAAGGACAGATTGCTGCACAATTGTATGTTTGATTCAGAGCATCATGCAATGTCATGCCTCTTGAGGTCATGAATGAGCTGGATATCAAAGTGACGAAGAGCATATGGAAGATGAAATTCCATGGATTCTAGATAGGTCTCAATTGTAGGGTGTGTGAAGGGTTTGGTGGTACAACTTGCACTTATCCGAGGTAAGAACCCGAAACTTGATGTTGTCATTGTTGATTGCTTTGCCAAATGGGGCATGCTATTATCAAGAAAATGGGATACAAGTATTGGTGGAAATGTTCATATGGACATGTCTTATGCCACCATACCAATTGAGGGAAACCTTGTGAAGTTACCGGTGAAAAGAAGATGTTATATCTTATTGAGGACCCCAACAATGCTTCTTATGAAGTATTGCATGCAAATATTGATATTGATAACTCGAGTTATGTTGCTTTCAAGGATTATGAAATTGATTAATGCAGGTATCATGAGCAGGATGATTTTCCTGAGACTTTGATGTTTGATGCAACATCAAAGGATGTTAAAAAAATTGACCCCGGACCTGCACAAGGGTAATCCTAAAAAAATATGGTTAGATAAGACTTGGATGGAAAAGAAAAACAACCATATGATCAACTATTAAAGACATATCAAACGCTAAGCATGGTCATATCCGTAATGGAATGGTCAGGCACTTGAAGATTTTCCTTGATTATTTTCTTTGAATCAAGATGCTCTCCATTATACAAAGTGTATAGTTCTTTTTTTTCATCTGCCTTTGTGTTTTTGTTTGTTTGGTCCTTGGTGACTTGGTTTTCTTATTTCTCGGTTCATTTTTGGAGGATGGTTGTGGTTGTTCTGATATGCAAGCTTATTCTTTGACTCCGTTGCCCAATGGTATGTTTTTGGCACATGATTTATTTTGGCACTTGGTCTATTATTTGGTTCTTTTGGCACTCGCAGGGAGTGCCCATCCCTGAGTCAGAGCTGATGTTGGTGCTCAAATTAGTCTCACCCCGTTTGTCATTGAATTTCCTTAGTTTGCGGCCTCTGTCATGTTTTTACCTTCCGTGTTGGTGCCGCAAGGAAAATGTGGAACTTTTTCCTTTTTGGAAAATAAATATAAAGTGAAAAATGAAGCATAGGTATCTTTGGGACCCACATTGGGATACGTGTCAAGCCCATTTTCTAAGGGTGGAGGGGCAGAGAAAAATGTCAAAATTTTACTTTTTTCCAAAAGTTATAAAATATCAAAAAGTGCTCCTAAGCCTGTTTCAATCACATTTTTCCACGTGGAAGGCTCAGATTAAAAGTTGAAAGGTAGGATCAATGGTAGCTATGCATTTCATTTGATTTTGCTACCATTAAAGCTCAGGATGTTTGGAGATGCATTTTTGCATCATTCTTCATCAATTTTTTGGAAAATTTGTGTTGTTTTGGTCTGCAAAGTTCAATTGAATCAATTTGGGAGCTCAATTTATAAATATGAAGTACTTTTGAAGTGGATTTTTGCTTGGGCTCGTGTAAAAATGTAAAATGCCAGATCCAAAAGTTGCAGAGTAAAATTTTATAGGAAAAGGAGGGAAAAGGGATGAAATGATGAAGGTGCGCAGTGTAAAAGGTGAAAAAAGGTGTTGCCTCGAGAGAAAAAGGAATGACCTGTCAAGTCCAGCTATGTAGAGGCTTGAAAAATGATTAAAAATGGGATTTCTTACATGATAAAATCAGAATGATTAAAGGGACTCCGAAAAGTTTTGGCATGGCATCCTAGTCATTAGTCGAGGGCCCAAGAAACGTGATCAATTCATAATTGGTCCACCTAGTAGATTTCGGATCTAAATTTGTTAAACGTCGCTGTCTGAAACAAATTGGTAACAAGCAAAGGTCCCTTGAATATTCTTCTCTTTTGGGGGGAAAATTGAGTGGGAAAAAATGTATAAATGTAATGAGAATACTCTTGCAAATGGTCGGAGTATGAATTCTTGAAAAAAATTTGGGAAATCCGTCTTCCGAGAGGCCAAAGCCGAGATTACTTATTATTTTCTTCTATGTTAGATTTTCTGTCATGTCAAGTTGGTTGCAGATGTATAGCCATTGACAAGCTCTGAGATTACTCTAGAAGCTTTCCCCTGCTGATGAATCTAAGCAATTTTATAATTAATTTGTGTCTAATCTCTAGAAATTTTGTGTTTGCTTTATTTTGAGAATGTCCGGAAATAGTTTCTTTCGTTCCTAATGTAATCTTATACTGAAATTTTTGTGACATCACACAAGATCTTGTCCCTGTGATAGTCTAATGGTATTTGTAATTTCATTTCAAGAAGATCCTTCATCTTGGATGAGATAAACAAATTTAAAATCAATTCATTGTCATTTGTTGATAAAGATTATCAGTAATTCTTTAGGCATACCTTAGGTATGATTAATAAGAAACTTTAGTGTTTAATTGAGTCTTCTAATTCGAGCCTTTATGTTGGAGTCTCAAAGATTATGTGAAAATGTGTTGATACGGGCCTCCATTGAAGCACACCTTCTAGTTGAAGGAACGTCTTGACATGCTCAAGCTTTTGTTGTGAAGTTGTTCATTATTGTGAAATCCCTCCAAAGATCCAAAGTATAATCAACTTTATATTTCTTCATCTCCCACCAAAATAATTTAAAAACCATTGATCCACCCTGAACTACCCCTGTTTTCCTGTGTATCAACAAAGGAACAAAATCTACTTGCAAAAATATGTAGAACAATCAAGATCTCTTAATGTCTTTAGTAACCTTTGCCTTGTATTGAAAATATCTCCATAATCTGGAAGTGACAACTCGTGAGAGTCAGATTTGGTGTGTTGATCATATTTTCCCAAGGTTTTCTTTATAAAATTTGTGCAAAAGAAAGGTATCTGCATCTCCTTCAATAACAAAGGTTACAAAATAGGTTCTCTTACCTTGGTTGAAAGGCACAACCTAAAATAGTTAGGATAAGATAAAATCCTTTTAAGGTGCTACCCACTTCTTCAAGATCGAGTGCTAAAAAGTTAGATAAATTGCTTCCTCGGCTACAAAACGACATACATAATCATTTATCTGCTTTTGAGTGTCTTGTCAAATCCATGATGCTGCTCGGTTTGTGAAGAAGAGTAAATCAGGTACCTAACATGAGGAACAAAATGCTGGTGAATAATGCCTTGAGTTACCAAAAAGTTAGAAAATGCATTGCTGAAGTACTCCTCCATTATCGAGTATGGAGGTTCTTTATGTAACTAGAATATTGTTTCTCGACCAAAGCCTTGAAGACTTTGAAGTGTGAAAACATCACTTTTGTACTTGATAAAATAAACCCATGTACGCCTCAAGAAATTATCAATAAACGTAAGTGCATACGTAGCTCCATTGAAAGAGGGGTAAAAAAACCATCAAGTCAATATGCACAAGCTCAAGTGGTGAAGAAACTCTCTTAGACAAATTCTTAGGAAAAGGATCTTAGTGTTGTTTTCCTAATGCACAACCATGACAAACTCCCTCAAGACAAGAAACTCTAGGAAGACCATCAACCATACCATGAGTGCTCAAATCCTTCAAATATCTATAATTGAGATGTCCAAATCTCTCGTGCCAAAGCTTACTCTTTGAATATGTATGAGAAACCAATCTGTCTCTATAGAGGAAGTGTCATCAAAAACCTCAAAGTGATATAGTCTAGAACTATGATCAACAATACCTTGAGCAAAAAGTGAATGAGGCTCCAAAAAAGTTCCTACTTTGGCCCCATGTGGTATAAAAGTCACTATTTTTCCTTGACGGAATAACAAATTTGATATACTGAAAAGAAATTTGTGGTGATGTTAGGAACATATAATGCATCTAGATCATCGCCACCATCAATGTGTATGTCACCTTTTCCTTTAACAGAAAGAAAGAAAGAATCTCCAACCTCAATTTTGGAAGTAGAACTCAAACCTAGAGATATAAAAGACTCCTTGGAAGAAGTTATGTCAAGAGAAGCACCAGAATCTATAATCCAACCTGTCACAGTGGTGACTGAAATCTCCAAACAACATTAAGTGTTTTTCCATGCTGATTAGAAGGAGGTGGAGTAGAGATAGAAATTTTGTGTTTCTTGACTCCATCCTTTAAGGCTTGCATTCTCTTCTAACACCTATGTTCTTCATGACCAATAACCCCACAAAAAAAGCATGAAAGGCTAGACTTATTTTTGGATTCATAAGACTCCTTGGGTTTTGAGTTGTTTTCTTTGGGTTTAGGAGCATTTTGAAATGGAGAAGGGGTGGATTTAGTTTTACTTTTTGGTTTTCCCTTGCCCTTAGGATTAGATGCAATGAATTCCTTTTGAGAGGTGGAAGACTCAAGGTTAGAAAATTTGGATTCTTCCCTAGTAAGTATTTCACGAAAGTTTTCTAAGTCAGACATTTTGAATGTGTCACCTAAGGCATCCATGCTAGAGAAAAAGGTAGAAGCAAAACTTTGGAATGGTCCTCTCAACTTAGATAGAGTCAAGTAAACACACTCTTCAGCTTTCTTATCTCTTCCACTCCCTTCAATTGTGTCAACAAATAATTGAACTTGGTAAGATAGTCTATAATTGTTGGAAAATCTTCATGTTTAAGAGAGGTGATCTCAATGCAACCCTCGGGCCCCTACCCAAAAAGGAAAGAAATGTCTTTCTTGAAACAACCGTTGCACGTAAAGCGAGAATATTGCAACACAAAAGAAAAAATTTAGTGCGGATCTTGAAAAATGCAAAAATTGATTTTCTAGGTTTTGCTTTGATTGACACGGATTCCAAGATGAACCAATCTGCATCTTTGCAACAACAAAATAACCTAAAAAATGACTACCTCAAGAAATGGTCAAGTTTACAGTCGATCTTAGGGTTTTCCACCTTCTAAATATAATGGAAGGATCTATTTTACATAAAAATGCATGCAACAACAAAATACAAACAAATCCCGAATATATGAATATACACAAAAAAATTGTTTGCAAAATGAAACTTATTGACGGATGTCAACAACAATCTCTTGTTCTGATACCATAAAAGGAACGCTAACCAGATCATACTAAGCCAAGAACTCGAGATGCTAATAAATTTCCCACGATCAATAAGATAAAAGCAATTTTCCAGAATAACTTTAATAAAACCTTTGCAAACAAATGAGCAACAATATCATATATTATTATAGAACTCAATGAAATATAATGAGAATGAGCCTTGCTTATATAGATAAGGAATATCAATCTAAGAACCAGTCAAGGTCATAGATCAAGCCATAAATCAAGGAAAGAACTAGTCAAGACCATAGATTTAGGAAAGAACTAGACATCAAGGATCTAGTCAATACCATAGATCAAGGAAAGAACTATACCTAACAACTAGATAATATCTCCTAATATCTAAATAAAATAAAATAAATATCCACACACATAAGTGGGTGAGGATAAATACAATAAAATTAAATAAAGTACCTAGGTGAACATGAGCTAAGGTAAATACCTACTCTAATGATCCATGCATATAAACAACATAATGGTGACATAGTAAAATAGTAATATGTGTGTGATTTTGTGTCTACAATTTCCCCATCAGCATCTCCATCTCCTATAAACCCTATTTTTGAAGAACATATTGTTGATCCACCATCCAATGCTTAGGATTTCCATTGCTAGATAAAGGGATAATGCTTATATTTGAAGGAGAGTCTAGCTCACCACATGATGAGGAATCCCTTACTCCTCAAGTGTTATCCCTCTCCAAAGTTGAATTTAAGTTGCAACAAACAAAAGATATGTTGCAAAAGTTACAACTTGTCCTCTAAGGGAAATATGAATACCTTTCCCAATTAAAAATTGAAAAGATTTGGAAATCCAACAACTCTTAAAGGATATCAAAATTAAAGACTAGATTATTCATGAGATCCAACAAACTACTGACAATTTAACTCGCAAAAATCAAATCCCTAAAATCTAAAAATAAGGAAGAGAAAATCATAAGCACCACAGATCAAATATCTCAAACTAATTTTTTTTTCCCCAAATTGTGGTTTTGAAAGGAATGAAAACATGGATGAGTCACTACTATGAGCTAAGAAAGGGTAAGAAGAAAATAAAATCTTAAGGGAAGAGAAGAAAGTCTTGGCAAATAATTTGGCATTAATATGCCAATTATATGAGAAAACTCTTTCTTGCAGGTCACCAACAACCTTCTATGCTATGTTTTTAAGGAAAATTTTTATAAATGGTAAATTTCTAGGGTTCACTCCAATGAATCTGTGGAATTTTAAACTGATAAGTAATTCATGGCTACATATGCAACCTCTACGATATTTGGAAGGAATTTGTTGTGTGAATTTTATGTCCATAATTTTTTCTTTCCTAAAGAAACACATATTCTAATAAATCGTATGTAGGAGAGGTTCAATTAAGGTCTTTTGTCTCCACACTCTAACATCAAATAATTTAGAGAGAACAGAGAGAGAATTATACAAGGGAGGAGACTAATTTAGGTCTTCTCATGAGACATGACTTTCCAGTACCTGGTAGATTCTTATGGTAGTATAAGGCACATATTTACTCTCTTCAACTTGTGGACAGGTACAAAGAAAGCATTTCCACATGTGTGGTAGACTTCAGGGCATATGTTTTTCCAAACTTTAATATGGCATTCTTTTCCTGCCAACAGAGGTGGGACTTGATCACTGAAAACTACAAGAAAAAGGAAGTTATTTCTCCTAACAATCTTTAGTGGTCATTGAGAAGGGCCAAGGAAATAGGAAGAATTATGTCAAACATGGAACAAGATTGGGTTGGCATGCAGTTTAGACCACCACTCATATTGGCACCAGTTCCTTGGTGGACTAATGATCAAGACCAACTACATGCATAACCCAAGCTTATTCCTTATTCATCATGTTTTGGTGCCATCTTTGGGGTCGTTCATACTCACACTTTAATCATTCAATATTATGTCAATATCAGGGTGGTGTTTAAGGCTATTTGGAACAAAGAATGGTTTAAAAAGCATTGAGCATGCAACTTAATCATTTGAGAAATAAAAAACTGATATCACTAAGAATCTATCCCACTTATTAAAAATGATAAAGAAAAAAACAAAGGAAAAATACTTCTAACTCTATAACTATGAGGAATTGAAACATGCAGAAGTAAAATTACAGTTTAAATGATTAAAACACAATAATGCTTGAAAATAAACAAACTAAAATATATGAATAATAAATAAACAACACTTCCCTTCACATTGGGGAGGAGTGGCCCTTTCTCCTTCCCTATGATCTAGTTATAACATCTTACTCACAAAAACATAGTTGATTCCATAATCATGCCCTTTATTTATCACTATTTTATAATGCACTTCCTTTATTTCTAAGAAAAATACCACACTTATTCTATGATGGTAATGCCTTATATATTAGGCAAAGTCTATTTCTTCTTCCAAGAGAACTTATTATTCCAAATTACATGCAAGAGTTACATGTAGGAGTTAACTAAACATATTTATATCAGAATAATAATATAATTGGTAATTATTAAGTCGATGTGTAGTCATGCATGTAGATTATTGGTCAAACTCATCTCATGGATGAAAGTGGAGTTATTTTAAACAAAATCAACTGAATATAGAGATCTTTTGAGTTTAGAAAAACACATGTAATCACACTCCTTACAAAGTGGAGGATTTAGTGTCACAAGGACTAGTTACTGCTAGTTAGAATTTTAATGCAATGACTAAACCGTGTCTACCTAAATGAAATTTATGTCTAAAGAGTCGGGTTTCACCTAAGAAAACTAAGTTTTGTGATGGAATTGATGTTAACTAAGTAGTTCCATGAGTTGTGAAAATTTTGTCTTTGAATGGGTGAGTGATGCACTCAACTTGTATGAGTCATGCGCTCTGTTGTGTGAGTCTTGTGCTCAAGCTGTGTGTGAGTCTTGTGCTAGGCTTATGTGAGTCCTATGCTCGAATATGAAATTTCTTCCATTCACATTTGTTAGCACCAAAATCAACTTATATCAATCAATTCAAGAAAGCATATGAAAGATAAAATATAACCAAGATTCATGCACAAAACATATCTTTAAGTCAATGAAAGTATTATTTACAATAAAACTAATATTAGTTCAATACAAGGTAAGATGGACGAGTTGTAAAAATGGGGCTTGGAATGGGAATTATAAAGGCTCATCACTCCCCAAACTTATGGATTAGCAGTCCTCCTGCTACAGATTAACCATTGTTATTTAAGGATTCCACAATCCTACTACAATTATACTCATTAGAAAAAGTATCCCATGTTCTTAATTTTGGGTTGTGGTATCCATTGAACTCAATCACTTCCTTTCTCCACTTGTTATAGCTCCCAACTAGTTGTTCTAGATCATTAGTGCACCGAGGAATTGGTGCCAAAATGAATGGTGTTCTAAACCACATTTCAACCTAATCTTGTTCCATGTCTGACATAATTCTTCCTATTTCCTTGGCCCTTCTCAATGACCACCGAAGATTATTAGGAGAAAGAATTTCCATTTCTTGTATTTTTAAGTGATCAAGTCCCACCTTTTTCGCAAGCAAAGAATTCTATATTAAAGTTTTCCAAAACATATTCCCTAAAGTTTTTCACACATGTGAAAATGCTTTCTTTGTACTTGTCCACTAGTTGAAAAGAGTAAGTTTGTACCTTGTATTGCTATAAGAATCTACCAGTGTGAGAAAGTCATGTCTCATAAGAAGACTGAATTAGTCTCCTCCCTTATATAATTTTCTCTCTGCTCTCTCCAAATTATATGATGACGAAGTGTGGAGACAAAAGACCTTAATTAAACCTCTCCTACATACATATTTATTGGAATATGTGTTTCTCAGAAAGAAAAATTCTAGACATAAAATTCACACAAAAAATTCCTTCGAGATGTATTCAAGGCTGCATATGTAGCCACAAATTCTTATTAGTTTCAAATTCCACATATTCATTGGACTGAGCCCTAGAAATTTTTCATTTATAAAATTGTTCATTAAAAAACAAAGCATAAAAGGTTGCTGGTGACCTATAGGAAAGAGTTTTCTCATAAAATTAGCATATTAATACCAAATTATTTTCCAAGACTTTCTTCTCTTCCCTTAATATTTTATTTTCTTCTTCTACCTTTCTTAGCTCATAGCAGTGACTCATCCATGTTTTCATTCCTTTCAAAGCCACAATTTGGGAAAAAAATCAGTTTGGATATTTGATCAATGGTGCTTATGATTTTCTCTTCCATCTTTTCAAAATTTAGGGATGTAAGTTCGTAGTTAAATTGTCGGTAGTTTGTTGGATCTCATGAATGATCTAGTATTTACTTTTATATCCTTTTGGAGCTGTTGGATTTCCAAGTCTTTTTCAATTTTTAATTGGGAAAGGTATTCATATTTCCCTTGGAGGACAAGTTGTAACTTTTTCAACATATATTTTTTTTATTGCAGCTCAAATTCAACTTTGGAGAGGGCTAACACTTGAGGAGTAAGGGATTCCTCATCCTGTGGTGAGCTAGGCTCTCCTTCAAACATAGGAATTTTCCCTTTATCCAAGAACGGGTAATCCCCAATAATGGGTGGTGCAGACACAAAATTTATGCACTTGGGTACATTTAGGTCTTAAATCATACTAATATATACATGATTCCTAAGCAAGAAAATTAGTGATCGACAATGTATTTTGGGCCTTTTGCTTTATCTCTCACCTTCTTTCTAGACTTACACATCTTATAACCCTGCTAGAACTTGAACTATTTATCTTTTATGGCATCTAGACACTAGCACCCAGTTAGGATAGAAGCTCTTAGGCACTCCTATCCCTCATGGGTACTCTTGACCCTCTCTATCCTTTTCTTACCCTTTTGGGTCTCTTTTACTTCTTGGGCATCTTTTAGTACTTTGGGTCGGCCTTCCAGTTGTCAATTACAAAATTCAAACAAGGGAATCATATATATACTTAGTTACTTCTCCAAAATTAGGGGCCAAGCACTAAGCATTATCTACTATCACCTAAGCTTACATCAAAGGCACAAGAGCATTTCAAAGGCATACATCTAGAAAATCCATACAAGGGAAAAGGGTTGCATCACTCTGCATACATAACATAGGAGGGGAATTTCATTTTATTCCATCTCACACATTTTCATACTTAGAGCATTCTAGATCTAGCCCACTATCATAGTGAAACTTGCACAAGGGAAACCTAGGGCATCATTACACACACATTCACAAAAAACTACATGGAGTATGAGATGTAGTGCAACACTCGGTCGTAAGATCACTCTTTGGGTGACCGTCGAGGTCATCCGAATCCCCATTTTGCATCTTATTTATTAGGTTTGATGTGGTTTGTGGGTATGTATAACTAGCTATCTATTTTGTAGGTTATAGGTATGACCGATGATATTGGAGAAAAACCAAAGTGACAAAAGGAAATCAATAGTGAAGCTCCTCCTACACGTAAAATATCAAGACTTGAACATATGGGTGTACACTAGCGCCTAGAATGATTACTAACACCCAAACGCTACTTTCCTCCCATGAGCGCTTCGTCCCTGCACATCTTTGAGTTTCCAAAACTTCCAAGTGAGCCTTGACGACACTCTTCCCAGTCTATCCCAATAGTTCCTCGGCCGAGATCTCAGGATCACTTGAAAATCAACTAAGTCATGTATCTCTCTCACTCACTTAGAGTTTCATATTATTGGTTATTTGTTGCTTGTCCATTTACTATATTATTTCATCTCGTATATAATTAGTTACAGTAGTTACTTTGGAATAAATATTTAATTCAATTTAAATTAAATCATTTGGTGAACTCGATTCGATCAAACCCAACCTTGCTTCTAGGCATTTTTCTTCCATGGTCGAGACTTATAAACCCTTTATAGATGAAGATATTCATGATCTCCAAGCTTATATTCTTTGAACATCCCTAAGATTTAGATTTCTTATTATTGGATGCTCGTGAAGAAGCCAAAAATTTATCCGAACTCAACCCTTTAGTTTCTAATAAGACTTCTCTTCCTATTACGACAAATCCTCCTAACTCCATCACTAGCCTTCCACCTACATCTATTGTCCCCATTTCTATTCCTACTACTACAAATAACTTTATCCTCCATATTACTTCTCACACATGACATATCTCCTCTTCAAGCACTCATGACCTTACCTTCTTATATCATGAATTGCAATCCTAAATTCATTAATTACAACAAGCTACATCACATTCCTCTCCATATCTAGATTCCTCATTACTCCTTTATACCCCCTTTGCACCTGTCATTTCCTCTTATCCACTCCCTCCTAACTTCATTACACATATGATTCCCACCTTCAATGGCCATGAGGACCCTCATGAGCACCTTTAATCCTTTCATGTGGCATGTCTTGACTATGTGGATGATCTTACATTATTGGCTAAATTATTTCCTTGAAGCTTACAATATTACATTATGCGATGGTTTTATAATCTACCTGTTCATTCGGTAACATCCTTCACATAATTAGTCGATGCGTTCCTTTCTCACTTTTCTATAAATTTTGGTACTAAGATATCTTATACACAATTATCTCAAATCAAACAAGGATCCAATGAACATCTCGCGGACTATGTCTAGTGGTATAAGAACAACTTTGCTAAGATGATCAATGTTATATTTGATTAAGAATTAAAAATATTTTTATTCAAAGTCTCTTACCTCCCCTTCGGGAGAGTGTCATATTTGAGACTTATCCCTCCTTTTCTCACTTATGTAATACACTCGAGTTACATGAAAGCAAGATTTTATCTATGGTAAAATTTAAATATTATGATACTTCTTCATCCTCATCCTCTAACAAGTTTCAAGCTAAATCTACCTTAAACTTGTTGGTTTGAAAATCTAGGAATGGGTAGATTGCAGGAAACATGCCAACAAAGTGAGCGTGGCATAGCCCCTCTTTGAGACAACAAAGTGAAACTAGTTTATTGCTATTCTACCAAAGAACCTGTGCAAGTCTTACAGTATTCTTACCTTTAGGGGGTTTGGGATCTCATCCCAGTAGAGGTAGTTCGAATGACAAACGGAAATGCGAGAGGGGAAGAATGAAGGAAGGATAGATCTGAAGGGAGAAAAGAAATGAATTCCAAGATAGAATGGTTAGAAGGTTTATGCTTTGGGCTGGTAGTAAATAGAGCCAAACTTACTCGCATAAACAAATAAAGCAATATTGATGAACAAATGACAAAAGCAAGAAAGAATCCAACAGAAAAGGAACACAGATCTAACTTAAGAGAGATCCAATGCACATAACACATAAATTCAGCACAAAGTCTCAATGTATGTATTAATATTTTCTTCTGTTACAAGAAAGTACAAAGTCTTTCTCTCCTCACTTCTAATTTTCATACAAAAATGTCCACATGGAATACAACAAGTATTCTAGTATTTATAGAAGGAGGAGGAGAAAGAAGACAAAAAGAAGCCAACCACTTATTTACAAAATATCTAAAAGTCAAAAGTTGACTTTGGGGAAATTTTAGGATGGCATCATCCCATGGTGCAACATGGATGATGTCATCACGTGTGCCAACATGCTTTTAAATATTTTACAAAATGGAAAATCCATCCCGGAGGAAGCTATTCATCATCATCTCTCGGCTTGAATTTAGCTTTTGGCTGAGGCTCAGGAGAGTCAATGTGGCACTGCACCGATACTCTGCGAACTTGCTGATTATCTTCAAGTTGATACTGATCAGGACCTTTGAAATGGTCGTGAATTACTTCGCAAGTTTCTTTCTCATTTTTGAGCTTGTCGGGAAAATCAACGTACTCTTCATTTGCATCGATCAAAGAGCCTATAAAGTCACGCTGGCTAAGAGGTTGTTGATGGACTCTCGATCGAAAGTGACCTCTTGTACCAAACCTTGAGAGACAATAGCCTTGAAGTGTTGGAACATGTCATCTACTTCTCTTAACTCATAAGATGCACTAAGCAGTCTAGGAGACATCTTTGAAACTGTTTTCTCCATGTTGTGTAGTGCATCCAAGGCTTCTTCCTTGAATTTGTCGATTCTTTCAGGATGAATTCCATTTGATCGACCCGGTAATCTAAAGTAGTGAGAGATTTATAATGTGCCTACGTGGGTGATCGATAACACCGACCTTTAACAGGTCATCAGCCGAATAGTTGACCATGGTCTGGAATGTTCCTTGCTGCAACTTAGCATTATCTAACTCCTCGAAAGGATCGCTACTGCTTGTAGCTCTTTATTTCCTCGAGTTATATCTTGGTGTAGCAATGTGAACCTACCAATTATTACCTGACCATCCTGGAGGATCTTCTCAATCTAGGATGACACAACTGCATACCCTATTCAACAATCTTTATGTATTCATCTATTTTTTCTTGGCTGGGAGCTTGAACCATTTTCTAGTAGTTCTTTGAAGGAGCTCTGCCCATCTTCTGCAAAGCTTGGAGGAGATGTTTGTTCTGTTCTTTGAGCACTCTCTTCTCCTCTTTGGCCTCTTAAAGCTTCTTGCAAAGGGCATCAACAACTGAAAAGGCTTCTCCTTACAGGCTTTCGGATGATGTTCCCATCGTGACCTGAGTCACTGTGAAGTCTGTAGGAGACAGATCTTCCTTCTTCTTTATGGGATCCAGATAGGCTATCTCCATGACCCTTTCTCTTGAGGCACTTTTTGAGAAGTGAGTTAAATATTTTTTTCTTCTTGGGTCCCTTTGTCGGAATGACAGAGAAGTCCATAGCTGTGATGGGGACCTTCCTCTTGTGTTGACTCAGGTGGTCGGAGATCCAACTGGGACTTATGGGATCGGGATCGGAAGAAGAAGAGGAAACGGGGGTGAAAGGGGGAGCAACTGTAGTGGACTTGAGGAAGAATGTGGAAACACTTGGTGGTGGCATGGATAGAGAGTCCAATGCACTAGTGCTTACAGTGGCCAGAGTCATTACAAGAGAGGAGAAGGAGGCAGAGATGGAAGGGATGCAGTAGTTGGATGAGGGAATACCGTGTGACAAATCCGCAAGGGAGGAAAAGATGGAAGAGGTGGGAGATGGAAGGGAAGAAGATGGAGGAGAAGACACAACCAAAGGAGTAGTTACCTGAGTGACAGAAGGAGGAGGGGGAGTAGAAGAGGGAATGGTGGGCATCTCCATAGTTGTAGTTATGACAACATCCTGAGTGGATGTGTCCATTGGAACATCTGCCGCTTCTTCTTTTCCTGGGGACACTAAGTCCACTATTTGCTTTGAGGCAGAAGGAGGGCTATCAGGAGCTTTCTCCTGCTTGCTTGATTCTCTAACTTCATCCTTTCCTTTGCCCTTTGGCAAGTGATCTAGCTTTGGAGGTGCTCTTCCTAAGGGGGAAGTAGTGAAATCCACCCCAAGGTAGATGAGACCATTTCATTTGCACCAATGTTTGGTGCGTTGCAATGTGGGTTGGACCCTTTCTTCTATGGTCTTGGGTGCCTTGGTCCTATCGATACTTGTAAATGGCCAATCATCCCCATCCGTGTCAAGGTAAACCTGATCAATTTCTGATCAGTTTCTTGGAAATCTTTTGGGATGATGGCAACTCCATAGTGGATGATCTCTGCCAGTGCCAACCTGAGAGTGATCCTTTCACCTGATTTCAACTTTGTGGTTGACATCTATCCATATGTCCTCGATCTCTAGGACATGGATGGGATTGATCTTTTCCTTGGGGAGGCAAGCCCGACAGTTGAAGGTTGGCCTTGTCAGAAATCATGCTTCAAGTTGAGCAATTCCATCTCTGTAAACATTTCCTAGGCTTTACCCAATGAGGCGCAGGTGTATCTACCAACCGTGAGGGGGAAAGGAGTTCCACCCTTCTTCCTTTTCATACATTTTTCATGATATGTAATTAGCTGCCTTGAGAGCTCTAGAAGGATCAGCTTGGGCCCTGCATACCTTGGCAACCTTGTTGGTTCTCCCAGGAAGTTGGCAGCTCTGAGATATGTGAAGGTGGGGAATTGTGTAAACAAATCCCCCCACTTCTTTGTGGCAGCGACCATGCTCATGTTGGTCCTGACCGTGCCTCATGTTTGGCCTCATTAGGTAGATCACCTCATAGAAGAAGGTGTCATTGATCTTGTTGAACTGGGTGATACTAGCTTTGAGCCTTAGCTCTTGGTAGTACTCATATATCTTGACCTAAGGCCATACCCCACTTTGAATCAATCTCAGGTACTCTCTCTCTCGAGGTACAGCATATACGACATAGGAGTTCATATAGAACCTCCCAAATCGTTGAAACCTATTGGAGTTGCCGCGAGATAGTATCACTGATAATCTCTCCCCAGCCAAAATGCACATTCCTTCTTATGGTCTCTAAGTACCTGAGCATCCATTTGTGAAAGTAGTGGGCATTAGGAAGCCCAAATACTCTACTGAGGAAAGTGATGGTATCACTTAGCTCCTCTGAGAAATCATTGCGGTGGATGGTCTGTGGCCATCTGCTCACCACCTTTTTGTTCTTCAGGTAAACCTCATTCATCATCTGCATGCACTTGTCCTCATTATTGGTCCAAGTCTTTATGTAGTCTTCTCAGCTTACTGCCACATACTGGCTATGGTGAGGAATGCCCAACATGACTTCGAAGTGCCAGATGTGAGGTTAATGATCACCTTGCCCTCTTTGTCTTCGACACATCTTGTGTCTTTATTGTAACAACGGGCCACTATAATGATGAAATCATTATTAATAGCACTTACTGGAAGACCTGCTGCAAAATGTAGCCTGCATTGCCTACCAGTTTTTCCATCCATGGGCTACCGGTAACTTGTTTGGTTCTGGCCCAGAAATCGTCCATATCTATGTGCCCAAGCTCTGAGTCTCTGATGTCGAGACTGCACTCTACAAGCGAGTCAGGCATTCTGACTCTCTAATATTTGTATTTCATTTCTTGCTCTATTAACTTAGCTTTTCCTTTAGACTTAGTTGGCTTCTTGCTCGACGAAGACATGTGTGAGCTCAAGGGTGGCTGTTGTTGTTCTACATGGAGAATCAAAGAAGTCCAACACAGGGAGCCATGTCAACCATCATGTTATCCATAGTAATAGCTTGCAGAATGAAAAAAATGAGCTATTATAAGCCTTAAGGCGCAAGGTGTGGGTTTATAGCATGTTGCAGGGGCTTAAATAGGCTAGGCGCATGTTTGAGGGTGTTGACATGCGGAAATATGCACTAGTGTTGAAAGGGGGAAAGCCACGCCAAATGATTATAAAGGGGCACACTTTTGAGGATTGTTGCACGAAAGATCTTAGTGCCAAAGAGAAAGGCGTGGGCGTGGTTTGCAACACACAACATGTAGTGTTGGTGTTAAGGTCCATGCGCCAGCGCTTTAGGAAAATTGCTAACTAGGCGCTGCTAAAGATGATGTTGCATGGTTTTAGTGCACCCAAGGCGTGGTTTTGGAAAGTGTTACACATAAGCTTAATGTGCTAAAGGGTTTATAAAGGGCGCAGATTTGGGGAACACAACATCAAATGTTGATGTTGATTGGGATGCACTGCGCCTTGAGGAGATTTGTTAAGTGCTTATACTTGCGCATGTTAAGAATATGTCACATACAGGGACAGTGCGCCTTGGCGTGACTGTGGGGTTTGCAACATGAAAGGATGGCACACCAAGGGAAAAAAGATTGCTTTTTGTATTGTCTGATCTCTTTTCCCTTTGCATGACCCTTTTCTCTCATTTTTTTAATTTTTGAAAAGTGTCAAAGAGAGGGTTTGTGGGATTTGCAGCAAGGTAGAGCCTTCTTAGATATAAAGGATGATTTATTCAGAGGCAGAGCCTTCCCAGATTTGTAGATCTGGAAGGAGTGGGAAGAGGGGTTTTTCAACTGGCTGATTGGTTTGTTAAATTATTTTTAGGTTCGTTGTTATTAACATACAATCCTAATCACTTAACCTGACATAAAAACCACAAACAACAACAAGATGGGTAGAAACCACTTACCAAGATATATATAATGACGAAGGATAGATGTGGGATCCACAAGAGCGAGGCGACACGTGAGGCGACGAGGATAATCGATAAGTGCGTAGAGGAAAGACTTTTCTCATTTTTAATTCATGAAAATGATAGGTTGAGTGCGCTATATATAGAAAAACTGGCATTTATTGTGCCACCAACCGCCTTTGGCGTGGTTGGTGAAGTGTCGACACGGAGGTTTCAGTGCCTATGGTGCACTTAAGATGATGTCAACATAACATTTTCAGTGCCAAGGGGAAAAGGGGGCACACATTTTTATGTGTTGACACATCAATTTTCACGCCTTGAGTGTGTTTCTTTGGCGTAGGTTTGAGGATGCTGAGCATGTAACTCTTAGCGCCTTAGGGGCGCAACTCTTGTCATGTTGACATGCCTTTTAGGGTGCCAAAGGATCTTCAAAGGGGCGCACTTTTCTTGATGTTGCCACAACAATTTTTGTGCCCAGCTCAAAAAGGAAAAATGGCTAAGTTCTTAAAACTTGATTTTCGTAAGGGAACCTTTAGGCCATTTTGAATGTTAATAGACCTTTCAGGGGACCAAAACAAAATTTTGGCATGGTTACCTGTAAAATTTCCCTTGTCAATTTTACAGGATAACAACTGGCTCTGTCTGGGGACTATCTTTGAGTGAAACTTAAGGGTAGAGACTCCTAGATTCATGTGCCTATCCATTGGGTTACAGAGAGTAAAAAACAATGGCGACAAAAAAGAAAGAAAGGAAACACACAACAAACAAAAACAAACACACAACAAAAGTAATTTGTACAAAGAAGAGAGCAAGCTCTACTTCGAAAAGCTTCGAGATGTTGCCGCTATAGGAAGCGGGAGCTCGGCCCATCCAGATACGAGAGATAGAAACTATTCTCTCCATTGAGCTGCTTGATTTTGTATGGCCCTCTCCAAAGAGAGTCAAACTTCCGTGCATGCCCTTTGGTTCTCTTCATTTGTCCCACAGAAGGACAAGATCCCCTACCTGGAAATCTCTCTGCTTGGCTTTCTTGAACAACCTCTTAACTTGATTCTGATGTTCGGTGATCTTGTCGACCACTTTTATTCACTTTTCTTCAAGTTTTGTTAGATACATAATCCTCTTTTCAAGAGAATTCTGAAAAGTTTCATCTTCGATAGCTCGTGCCAAGCGTAGAGCAGGAAGTTCCATAAAGATAGGGACTTCAACATTGGTCCCATATAATACCTGAAAAGGTGACATGCCAAGAGATCTCTTTGGAGTGATACGATCTGCCCACAAGGCATCATTTAACGACTTGTGCGAGATCGTTGGTTCTCATCAACTACCTTTTGTAAGATGGCTACCGTGTTCTTTGTTGCTAGATTTTTCGACCATTTCCACGAGGATAGTAATTAGAGGTATGAGCCAAAGTTATCCCGTATCCATAACAATAAACTAGTTTCGTTTTGTTGTCTCAAAGAGGGCTATGCCCTACACACTGTTGGCTTGTTTCCCGCAATCGCCCATTCGGCAGATTTTCAAACCAATAAAACCATATGCTAATCCTAACCGAGGTTAAATCCAAATTTAATGTTGTTTCTATACCAAACAAGCTTCAATTACAACATAAAAGGTGTACTTTTACCAAGCTACCTTATGCATCTCGTTTCCTATTACCGCAGCTCATCGAAAGCAATTTAATCACTCTTCCTCCACCGCTCAATCTTGATCCTTCTCTTTGCATGGTCATGAATTAACTACGATGAAAATGCATCTTTGTGATTATCACCATTGTAATGGGCATTAGTGATCATTGTTTTAAGCTTAAAAATCTCATTCAAGATCTTATTCATAACAATGTGATCAAGATCCCTAATCCATCTACTTCTAAACTAGTAAATGATAATCAAAAGCTAAAAATATTCAATGACCCATTACCCAAGCATGATAAGAAAGTTATTGATTCTTTTATAAACCATACATATCATGTTGTGCCTCCTCCTTCATCGGGGCCTCTTGACTTTCTTATTGCCCCGCCTTTGATGTGCCATCGATAGTTATCACATTCTTGGATCATGATTATCATGCTTCATTTTCCTCGATTCACTGCATATTAATGCTTCCATCGACAATTATACAGTCAACAATACTTTGATCTATCCATCGACACTTTCCAATGTATGCTTTGTGGCACTCCTATTAGCTATCAAGTGTCCAACTTCCCTAATCACATTTCTAGTTCCTAATTCTTATGGTCATGTCATGCTTCCCATTATAGTTGGGCCCCTTATCGTGCTTACACCATTCCTCATTACATCTAAAATCAAAGGTTGTGACATGGTCCTAGGTCTTCCTTGGCTCCGCGCTACCCAATCCATCCCTTCCATACATCACTTATGTCTCAAGTTCATTCATAATAAACAAGTTGTCACCATCAAAGGTATTCCACCATGTACACCATTACCTTGGCCCACTCTTGCCTCTCTCTTTGCACCATTTATGACATCTAGGCATCCTACGCTCTGCAAGTCTAAAACTACTTCTGCACCTACCTCGACCATTCATACATGGCCTACATCATGACCTTATCGTCCTCATCGGACGTTAGTCAACACCATCGGCCTAAGTCCCCTACTAGGAAACCTATTCCTATAAGTGTTCTCCACCTCCCTTACCACATCGGTCTCCCTCACATCCATATAGTTACTCTCCTACACCACCGATCCTAGATCATAGTCACATGTTGTTGTCTCTCCAGATATCAAATAGGGGCCTTTCTCTCCATTATCATCAGATAGTCTCCTATCCCCCACATATTTGGGGAGCATCACACTTCTTCCCCCCTCCATCATTATCAGTTGTCTCTAGTATCTACTCATAGCTTCTTTACCACATTTCATGCTCGGGATTCATGAATATATTTCCAAGTATTACCACATCGTCGGTTTGCATAATTTATCCTCATTACTTGATGTAACACTCTAGTGCTACTGAGTTTACACTTGAATGTTGAGGGCATGCTTCATAAATGAACCTCACATCATCTACTCTTGCTACACTTCCCACTCAATGTTTCATGATACATATTTCCTAACATATACTACTCTCTCTCCCTGTCATGCTTCATGACTATCTTTCCGAGCATAACCACATTGTTGGTTCTCATACTTTATCACTCATTTCCCGATGACACAATCTTGTTTTATGGTTATTTTTATAGTTGAGGGAGCATTTCTAAATTAACCTCATCTCATACACATCCACATTTGGGGGCAACATGCCCCCTCTCCTCTACACATCTTACACATCGCAACATACCATCACATTCATATAACATTTACACATATTGGTTGCATTTACTCTTGATAGCTTATCCTATTCACATGTTACACTTTGTTTCCTATGCTAGTTGGATACTTAGTATGTCATTATATATATATATATATATATATATATATATATATATATATATATATATATATACATGCGTGTTCACTTGGTATCTTAAGGTGAATGTAAGACTTTTACAGATTCTCACACGATGCATGATGCTCGACACTACACTATTACCAGTCCCACTAAGGCTCCTAGGGAATCAACGTTTACTATTATCACACTCTACACATCACAGGTTCTATTGTTACATCATTTACTTCTTCTTGTTAATATCACTTTCATTTTGCTGATTTATACATGCTTTGACATACTACGTATCTTTCTAACATACTAACGGGTTCTTCATGTGTAGCATTTACCTTGCAGGATCAATATAACCATAATTATCTCTGTCACTCTTTGTTTGCTATGTTTTACTATTATTTGTGGGCTATTCCCTATTTGTTGTTTGATTATTGCTTTTTATGATTGCTTTGACCGTGATTTCCTTGTGACATTATGAGTGATGTCCCATGTATTAAACTCACTTTTCGTGATCTATCTTGTCTTCCTACTTGCTTGTTACATTTTATTCCATTGCATGCTAGCTATTTTTAAAACTAACACTTGTTTACTAACCCATATTGTTTACATGTGCCTTGGTTTCTACCATGCACATCCCCCACCCCTATAGGTATCTACTTCATATCAGTCTCAGGTCCTCTCATTTACGCTGCATTCTCCTACAATTGTCACATGTACCCCAAACAAGGGGGCATTTATTGGGTGAGAAAATCACCATTACAATAACTTAGAGCTCCAAATCAGATCACCACACAAGTACATAAATGGCACATGCACATAGTTACAAAATGGTCAAGAATCAAACTTGGAACCAAAACACAGAGCAGACACTAGCACCTAGTCCTGGACAACACCAGTGGGTGCTTGTGTCCCCCTTGGTGTTTTTTTCCGAGGGAAAAAAATGATCAATTTATCATTCAACACAATTTCCAATAGTTTACAGTACAATTCTCTAGTAGTATGCACTTGCCTCTAGTTACATAATACATTCAATCAATTACAATCAGTTACAACAAGAACAACAAGAACATGTTACAAATTAGGGACGTACCATCTGCAGTGGTGCTTATTGGGAAGCATCATGAAAGGAGAGAAAAAGCTGCACTGTCTCCTCAACACTCTTCTCTTGACATGATATCACCCAAAAAAACTCACTCTTGGCATGAGATTGCCCAAAAACTTGCTCTTGGCATGATATCACCCAAAACACTTGCTCTTGGCATGAGATCACCCAAAAACATCACCTTTGGCATTCAAATCCAACAACTCAAAGAAAATAGGATAATTTTCTATCTCATACTCTCTTACACATTAGGTGCATTCTTTCCTTTACACACTTGTTACTTGCTTATAAATATATTACTCTAATTTTTCATATATGTGACATTGATTTACTTTCTCGCTCTTCTTTTGTAGGTCCGTCCTTAATATGTAACAATAAATAGCTCACATCAAGAGCACAAGCTCTCCAACAACACATTTTACTATGCATACACTTCACCCCTAGGGTCTACCCCCCATCCTACTCTCCACACTTTATATTATGATCCCTTCATGCTTCACTTGTCCACTAGGTATGCTATTGACTACAATATTCTCTACATGATTACAAGGTATGCATATTCTATCTACTTTATGCTATCGAGTATTCACTAAAATATAAAGTGGGGAAAATGTAGACATAAAATATATACACGTTGGTACATTTATAGGTCTTAAATCATACTAATATATACATGATTCCTAAGCAAGAAAACTAGTGATTAAGAACGTCTTTTGGGTCTTTTGCTTTATCTCTTACCTTCTTTCTAGACTTACACATCTTAAATCCTTGTCGGAACTTGAACTATTTAACTTTTATGGCCTCGAAACTAACACCCTGGTTAGGATAGAAGCACCTAGGTGTTCTGTTGCTCTTGGGTGCTCCTAACCATCTCTATCCTTTTTTTACCCTTTTGGGTCTCTTTTATTTCTTGGGCATCTTTTAGTACTTTGGTTGGACTCCGAGTTGTTAATTACGAAATTAAAACAATAGAATCATACATACATACATACATATATATATATACTTATATATATTACTTTTTTATAAATTGGTGGCCAAACAATAAACATTGTCTACTATCACCTAAGCTTGCATCAAAGGATTAAGAGCATTTTAAAACTATACATCTAGCAAATCCATATAAAGGACAAAGGCTACATCATTACGCATACACAACATAAGAAGGGAAGTTCATTCTATTCCAACACACACATTTGCATACTTGGAGAATTCTAGATCTAGCCCATTATTATAGTACAACTTACACTGAGGAAACCTAGGGCATTATTACACACACATTCACAAAAACTACATGGATTACGAGATGTAGTGCAACGCTTAGTCGTAAGATCACTCTTTGGGTGAACATCGAGGTCGAGTCTAAATCCCCATTCTACATGTTATTAAGTTTTATGTGGTTTATGGGTATGTGTAGCTGCCCGATTTCACGGGATAGCGGTAGCTATCTATTTTGCAGGTTCAAGTACAATGACAACATTAGAGCAAAAATGAAGCGACAAAAGGAAATCAATAAGCGAAGCTCCTCTTGCGTAGAAATGATCAAGGCCTAAACATATGGGTAAACACTAGTGCCCAAAGCAGTCACTAATGTCCAAGCACTCTTATCTCCCTAGGAACTTCTATCGTACACATCTCTAAGTTTCTAGAACTTCCGGTGAGCCTTGTGACACTCTTCCCGATCTGTCTGGGTAGTTCCTCGCCCAAGATCACTTGCGAGATCACTCGAGAAATCAGCTAAGTAATCTAGCTCTCTCAATTTATTAGGTTTTTATATTATTTATTTCTTGTTGTTTGTCCATTTATTGTATTATTTCATTTGTAATCATTAGTTACTCTTAAATAAAGATTTAATTCAATCTAAATTAAATCGGGTGGTGGATCAACAATTTGTTCCTAAAAAAAAAAAAGATTTGGAGGAGATGGAGATGTTTATGGGGAAGCCTGAGGTGTGGATTTCATTTCCCTAATTGCATCTAATAATTCATGCTCTTTGAATGAGGGGACATCCTCTACTTGATGCTTGGTACTTTTCTTGGAGGACCTTAGTTTCTTCTTGGGGTTTGTTTTTGTCAAAGACCATATTTTAGGGGTTTTGTATTTGGGCTGAATTTCATTCTCTAGAGCATATTTCTTCTAGAACTTAATCCATTTCTTCATCCCATTATTTTTGAATAAAGTGATGTTTACAAATTAAATGAATTAACCCCTAAAATTTCAAATATTTATCTCCCTAAACATAATTTCTTAGTGGTAGAAGAAATATAGGCATGCATGAAGCGGGAAGGTCAATTTTGTTTTGTTCCTTAGCCTTTCCATGGCGCAAATGTATAAGGATTCTCACAACAGGGCCAAGAATGATTTCATATTGACCCTCACAGGTGAAATACTTTATGACCCACTTTGCAATAGAGCCCCATGGTTCTGGGAAACTAGATCTTTTTATACCTTTTTCCTTACCAAGTATTGTCAAAGACCAATTCTAATTTCTCCTTCTTTCCCACATAAATATTTTTATTACCTCAGAGTATGGAGCTTTAAAATTTAATAATTGACCTATTTGAGGGATGCCTTAAATTTCACTAATAATTGAAGCACTAAATAGAATTTTTGTACCTTTTATTCGTGAATATTCAGTCGCCGATGTTTCTGGAAAATTCCTCTATCATTTTTGGATTGAATTATTCATACATGAGCATGAAGTCCAACCATCTTGCCTTTTTAAATATGGATATAGACTTACCATTTGATAATAAATCAATGGGGCTGGTTGGCGCATGGTGGACCTTTATACCCATGATAACATATGGATATAAGTGGTAATGACAACGTAATAGATGTGGTAATGGCATAAAAGTAATTTGTGGAGATTAATATTACAAAGAGTTAAAATTATAGGGGAAAGTACTTAGGCCTATGAAATTAAGTCGGTGGAATTAAATATGAAGGTGAAAAATTGCTATGGATATGAAAAGAATGCAATAATTATGGGAAACATGTGAGAGGTTGTGGGAAGCATGCAAGAGATCATGGGGGAGGAAGGATTATACCTTGAACTGACTAATAATTAGTACTATCATAATTAAACCTTTCTCTAACTTAAAAAGAAGTGTTGGCACATACCTTGTCATCTCACATCTTGTCACATGTTCCCTCAATGTCAAATAGCCAGTTATTGTTCTACTACAATTTTGCATGGCATGGTTTTGGAATGAGGTGACCACCATAACTAGTTTTTAGTCACCTTTTTATTACAATTTTTTTCTTTTTCCTTTTTTTCTTTTTTGGAAGGAATGGTCACCATCTCTAGTTTTCAACCATCCCTTCATAGGAAGATGGTTGCCATCTCTGTTTTTCAACCATATCCCTTTTATTGACATTTTTTGAAAATTATTTAGCTTGGAAATGGTTTAGGCGAGGACACCTCCTTCAAGCAATTCAAAGCTAATTTGGTTTGCGAAAACATTTTAAATTCTTCTCGGGACACTGGTTTTTGGTATAAATGTAGTCTATGAATATTAACCAACATTACCCTTATTTCACCATCAATAGGAACAAGCTATACAATACCATTATTGTAGACTTATTCTATTTGGTATGGGCCCATCCATCTGGTCTGCAACTTCCCTTTTAAATCCTTATACTTTGAGTTAAATAAAAAAATCAATCTCCTTTTTGAAACTTCCTTTGTTTGATGTGGCGGTCATGCCACAACTACCTTTAATGTTGGACTAGCTCGGTTTGATGCAATGATTCCAGTCTCATCTCATCCAACTCATTCAACTAGATAATTATTGACTTTGTGCTTCTAACCCTTTAATTCTCACTTATGCAATTTTTTTCAATGATTTGTATCTCAAATTCTATGGGAAAGATAGGTTTCTTCCCATAGACCAGTTCATATGGAGTAAATCATGTAGTTGTTTTCCAAGTTGTGTTATACACCCATACTACCTCTGGAAACTTTTCACCCAATTTTTCCTTGAAACATCCACTGTTTTGGTCAAGATGTTTTCTAATTCCCTATTGGTCACCTCAACTTGACCATTAGACTGAGGGTGGTAAGGAGATGACTTATTGTGTCTTATTTGATAGGTTTCCACAAAATAACTAATCACATTTGACATAAATTGAGGTCCTTGATATGAAATAATTGACCTTGGGGCTCCAAATCTCTGAAAAATATGTTCATACAAGAAATTTTCCACCTTTTCATCCCTAACATATTGAAGAGCTTTCACTTCACCCATTTTGTCACGTATTCTATACACACAAAAATGTACTCCTTTCCTTGAGAAGGTGGATCGATTGGTCCAATGAAATATAATCCTCACTTCTCAAATGCTTCCAGAAATATATGAGGTTAAAAATGAATTTCATTTGACAGTGTTGGTTTCCCCATACGTTGGCACCTATCACATTGCCATACATATCTCTTGACATCTTTGTGCATTGAAGGCCAGTAATACCCAACTCCTAGAACTTTATGAATTGTTCTTTTGACTAAATAATTCCTCCTGATGGTTCATCATGGAAGGCTCTAAGTATGTCAAAGATTTCATCTTTAATTACACACATGCGTAAGACATAGTTAGGTCCACATTTAAAAATCATTCCATCAAACCATTTATACATTACACTCTGTTTGATTAATTGTTTCCTTTGTTTGTGTGTAAGAAGTTGGAAACTTCCTTGTGGCCAAATAATTAGCCATATCAACAAACCAAGGAGAAGCTGGTGGAAACAAAAAATAAGTGTTCATCATGGGAAATCATCATTCACTTGTTCATCGTGCTGAAACAATGATTCTTGAAATAAAATCAGCTACCACATTTGTTTTTCTAGGTTTGTCAACAATTTTAACATTGAATTCTTGCAATAATAACAACCATCTAACAATTCTACCTTGAACCAAAGGTTTGTTCATTAAATATTTAATGGTATAATGGTCTGTATGAATAATCACCTCATAACCTGTGATGTAGTGGTGAAATTTGTTTATTGCATAAACAACTACAAGAAATTCTTTTTTGTGGTGGTATAATTCCTTTCAGTTGGAGAGAGATTTTTACTGATGTAATAAATTTCATACATTATTTCTCCCTCTCCTTTTTGACCTGAAATAACCCCAATATCTTCGTTGGAAGCATCTATTTGAATATGAGAGGGAAGATTCCAATTTGGTCCCCTAAGAACTAGAGTATTAGTTAGTTTCTCTTTTATGATGTCAAAATATTTTCGACAAACTTCTATCTACTGAAATTTATAATCCTTAGTGTTGTCATGCAAATGTGCAACATGAAAATTTCAGATTTTCAAGCATGACAACGAACCCAGTGTCAAAATTTTTGATTATAAACCTTCTCGGGCACCCTTCCAGATCAGTTCATCCCCTATATTAGGTCTATCCCAATCCTTTGAGTACTGATATGTATTGTAATGACCTTTCCCATGAGTTGGAAATATAGAAACAAACTCACAATATTATTCTAAGACAATGTCTTTTAAAGCAAATCTTTCAGTAGGTTTAGAAATGGCTATTTTTAGCCTTTCTGAGGCAGGTGCACATTCTTCAAAGCATAATTCAAGGCCTAAATTCATCAAGCAGTGGTATCAAGGATCCTAGAGCATATTGTAAGTGATTTAGGAATATTTAGGAACTACTTGGAGATTTAGGAGCAAGTTCAACAAAAGTGGGTTTTGAAGGTGATGCAGCTTGCACTATAAAAAAACACTCGAGCTTCAGAGAATGATTGTTAGGCCCCTAAAATATTGACTAAGTACACTAAGGTGCATGGGTGTGTAAGGCCTAGGTTGAAGGATGAGCGCGCAAGAAGAAGGCGTGCAAGGTAGGGTTTTAGAAGGGCCATGTTGCACACCCGCAAAACAAGGTCTCGAGACTTAGCCGTATTTGGCGTATCGGGTAGGACACATGAAAAACATGACCCAACTATGCATGCGGAGTGGATAAGGTGCCAACCTAGTGATAGGTTGGCCTAGGAAGGAATATTCCCTGCGATGGAAGCTTCTAGAAGACCATCATGGCAAAAAGTGGAGAGCTCAAGCCTGGAGGAGCATGCTCCCATAGAGGACCACATTCAAACACTTGGCACCGGATCTAAGGCCATAGAAGGATGAGTTGGCACTTTGGGATGCCTATAAATACAAGTGCTTGTAGAAGAAAAAGGGATGATTAGGGATAGAGATCAATAGAGAGTGGAGCTCTGCAAAAATGTTGCAAGGAACTCTGTTTGGGTTGGGTAGATAAAACATAGGAGAAGGATGTATCAAGGGCTTGGGGTTATAAAATTTATTTTTGAGAGCTAAAGGATATGGATCTAGTTATGATGCATGACTTCGATCTACCTTTTGCGATGCTCTGTGATGAATCTAATGAATGTAATGAGGTTACCCATTTATATGAATATGATCAGTAATGATTCTGGTACATTTACATATCTTCATGGTTCTGTTTTATGCATGTTTATGGAATGAGTCTGAATCCTTGCACATTTCCCTTTCTGTTTGATTCAGTTCTTAATCATTAAGTACTTTTGTCTAGAATGACTATATTGATCTAGAAGCTATTCTGAGCTCTATGATGCTTGCATGTCTCATTTCCACTCACTTCCTTTAAGTTTGGATCATTGATGATGTTTTCCCACTCAACTCACATAAAAGAGAGACTCAACACCCTCGCGTGCCTCGGGTGAGCACCTAATGTCCGTTGGGTGATAGGCCGACGTGTATGGGATTCCCTTGTTATTTAGTGGGTGTAAAAATGACTACATCTCGGTTTTGTTGCCGAACCTCTTTTAGAAGTTATAGGGGAAATGGCATACATCATGATCTGTGCAATGAGTGATGAAAATCATTTAACCTTGAAAAGTGTTGAAACATGGTTTAAAAGCACGAAGGATGAATTTTCTCAGAGATTCAACACTGGACCTAAGTTTGATGCATGTAGATGGGTAGAAGAGAACCTCTACCATGATTTGTATGATTTTTTTTTCTGTTGCTTCCTAGTAGAATTGTATGAATGGCTCTCGGCATATGCATCTAGATCAAGCTGGTATTATAGATCATGTATGTGGACCCAAGAAGAGTACCAGAGGCTGCAAGATGCAGATCTGACATGGAATCATGCTGTGGATCATTGGTGGAAAGGAGTATTGGCTAGCTACACTATGGAGTATGCCATTTCTACATATTCTTGTCCGGAAGTTGCTGAGTTTGAGTTTCTGTGGGAGCCCAAAGGATCATTTCTATGTGCTATCCCTCTGGAAATGAAGATCTTGATTATTACCTTGAGTTTAGAGGCATTTCCGATGGCTGGCTAAACCATTCAGTGAGGCCTTTGGGCTAGGAAGCTAGGGTGGAGGAAGATGACAAATATAGTGACAGAGAAAGAAAGGGAGGAGAGATGACTCAAGTATAGTGAAGTACATGAAAGGGAGATTGCTAGACAATGCATGAGGTTGTAGGTGTGATGGATATATGGAGGTAGACGTTGTGGGAAGGATTTGAGGTTCACGCAGAGGATGTGGAACCTGAGCAGTATGTGGTACCCCATCTTAGTAAGCACGTAAGAGGGACCACTTTAGCTTTTGATGAGAGTTCCTCACATGGAGAGAGAAGAGTCATTGACACGCATCTAAACCCACCTAGTGGCCGAACCTTGGCGCTTGGTTTTCTAGATCAAGGGGAGAATATTGTTAGCCCAATTAGTATCGGTGGAAGTGACCAATCTACACCCAGGAGATATAATTTCTCGTTTGGGACTTCTATGGCTGCACATACCATTCTAGTGTTAGGAGGAATTTTGGGCAAGGTATAGATACACAAGCTTTCGGTCTCACGTCTGGGAGTGGCGCGGGGTACAATATTGGTAGTGGGGCATTATCACAAATCGTCAACGTGCAGTTCAGTGGAACTATGGGGACCCTTGACATGACCACTATAGGACCTAGTGGATCTGGTGGATCAGGAGGAACAAGACCTGGCAGATTTGGTGGATCTGGTGGGTCAGGAGGCACGGGACCTGGTGGATCTGGCGGCGGAGGAAACACCGGAGGAAACCAAGGCTCTGGCTCAGGAGGACAAGGGCCCCAACCACCTCCTCAAGGCTTCTTTGAGATGTTTTTACATCTGTTAGATTACAGAGGTATTGAAAATGGTGTAGAACATGTTCACAAGTGTGATCTACTATGGCACACAAAAGGAATCACTAGCCTAGAGCGGAAGGCAAGCCAGTTTGCAATGACGTTGCAAGGGCGTGCTCATAATTGTATAGGAAATATGACCCTCATCAAATGGTGGATTATACTACTTTAAAGAACACCTTCTTGGCAAAATTCCACATTCCTGAGTTTGAAAAGAAGAGTAAGAAGCACCTTGAAGGAGATTCAACAGGAAAGGCAGAGAGTGTGTAAGATTATGATGCATGGTTTAAGATTCTCCTGTCAAAATTGTCATATGACATTCACCCTTCATAACATGCTTAATGGTTTGTTGGGGGGTTGATAACACCTTTTAGAAGAGATTTATCTCATAAGACTTTCACAGACCCACGTGAGGCGTAAGAAGTTGCTCTACGCGCCAAAGCTGTGGGAAGTGTTTATATTGGTGTTAACCCATTCCTGGAAGCTCAAATTTCTACTATGGCTAAACAGTTGGAGAAGTTGTCTACATACTCATCCCATGAGACTCATAATGGTATATGGTGTACAAATTGTGAAGTAGAGGGGCATGTCAAGGATAGTTTCCCTGGAGGATAGTACACACCGTAAAGATGAGATTGTGAGATTTGTCATGGGGACCATGATGCGAGTAGATGTCCCTTGTTATAGCATGCCATTTGGAAGAATGTATCTTGCTACTATAAGATCTACACCTCTCTAACCCATGATACTAAGGATTGTATGCTTATTGATCAAATCCATGAGGCCATTGATCTTGGTGTGTGCTAGACTAGCCTTGTTAGTAGTTCTAAGGGTGATGATCACCGTTATGAGGAGCACGAGATGGAGGTGCGTGCGGAAGGGGATTTCATGGAGGATTTCATGGTTGTGGTAACCGTGAAGGAGGAAGAAGTGAGTTCCCATGTGGAACCTATTTTAATTGTGGGTCTACAGACCACTACAAGCGTGAGTGCCTAGACTTATTATAGTGCTCATGGTGCAGGAAGAAGCACAAGTATGAGGAGTGCCCTGAGTTGTTTGAGCATATGAATCAACAACATTGGAAAGACAAGGGCACTACAATGGTGAGCATTAAGAAGGATGACACATAATGGATTCCACGGGTGACACGTGATGCAGGCTTGGAACCTGTTATGGTAACAACAAGAGTAGAGGCCATGTGTGTAAAGGAAATACCAAGGCAAAAGAACCTAGTTTCAAGGGAAGAAGTGGTACATGGGAAGTACCTAGACCCTACGCATCAGAAGGAGGTATATCAAGAGACCATGGATGTCATTCAGAGTTTACAAGGATAAATCTAGTGTCTAAAGGAGTAGTCCAGAGGGAGGAGTAAAGAAGGAAGGTCGAGGTGTAAAAAAGGATGACCTAGATGAGGTCAAGGAAGTAGGTAAAATGATAAGGCAAGAGAATATTATTCCATTACTAGGAGTATGGTTGAGAGAGAAGGTATCACGCACACGAGAGAAGAGCACAAGAGGTAGGTCTTGCATGTAAAACTTCCCCCTCACGGACCTTGACTATGATAAGGAGATCACATTAGATGCGATTGTGGATGGATGGCTCTTAGTAATATCCTCATTAACACACAGTGCGGAGGTCAATGTTCTCACCTTGGATGCATGGCATCAAATGGGAAGACCTGCATTACAACCATCTTCAAATGTGTTATATATGGAAAAAAAAACAAAGGAAATGCCCATTGGTGTCTTAAAGAATGCAACCATCACCATTCGGGAGCTAAGTTTACTGGGGACTTCAAAGTATTGGTGCTCATTGAGGCGAGACAATTTCCCAAACTACTTGGGCACCCATGGTGCTATAAGAACAAACTGAGATCTTCGGTTCAACAAGGGATACATAATTTTTGAAAATGAGGAGGAATGGGTCATCATACCCCGGCCGATGGAAAATAAACACCCCTATCTTGAACCTTTGGGAGAACAGGTCCTAGATAGAATATATGTGCACTCAATCGAGATCCATAGATAATTCATCCCATGAAGGAGTCATCCGATTTGAGGATGCTCGGTCCCTAAGTGACACCACCAAGTATAGCGTGTGACAATTGGGTATAAGTTCTTGATCGGACTTGCACAAGAAAAATCACTTTGAACTATTATATTATTTATCCCTATATATTAATGTCTTTCATTCTACATACAATGCATATATAAAGGAGAGACTGCTCCTAAATATAAGGAACCCATACAAACAAATAACCCGTTAATAGTGATACGGGTATAACCACAGAATATATTGTTATTATAAAAATATATTCTACTAACAAATATTTACTAACAAACTAGTAAATACTAATTTACCAAATGGTAAATCACCCACTATATTCATGTGAACATTAATATTAATTTCCTAACATTCCCCCTTAATGTTTACATGGTAACAATAGAACTTTCACACTTCCTCTGCAGCTTGCCACCTTTGCACACTCATGATCTTGGCACACACTCGAATTGAAGGTAGAAGAAGGAACACATCAACTTATTATCGACCAAGCACTGTCGGGAACACATTTGACCGACGAGGATGGGAACACACTCAGGAATCATCTACTTATCAACCAGTCACTCCAGGGAACACATCTGACCTAAGCAAAGTGTGGGAACTCAAGTAGAACACTCTCGAATAGCCTTCAATGGTTTTCAGGAGGCTAACCACAAACCTAGGTATAAACAAGAACACATTTGACTGTTCTACCTCATCAAGCCTCATGATGTTGCGTTTCACTATGTTATTTGTTCTGCACTATGTTTTTGCATTTGGGGAAATAGGAATAGCCACATACTCAACTAAAAAATTGAAAATGGAATATTGGATCATGCTGATCATGTTCCCCCCTCAATGTGAACATTTCACTTATTCAAAACACAACACGAACTTAGAAAAAGAATCACACTAGACATCAAATACTGAAATCACACTCACACCACAAAATGTGCCACCATAGCTTCGTGCGGCCCCGTTGTTGGTGACTAATGAGAGGTCACTATCTGACCTCCAGCCTCTGATGCCTCCATCCTCCAATATCATGCTGCTAACTCAGAAAGATGTGAACATGAAGCACATTTGTTTCCACATTGATCTTATTCTTTTCTTCCTCCTCGCATGATATGAAACCCATTATTTTGCGGACATCGGGTAACTTTGAAAATACGTCCGTGAGGCAATTTTTTTCATACTTTTTTTTAATGACATGTATTTTAACGATGATGACTTTTGACAAAAAATAAAATGCCACCCTATGACTCTTACCAATACAATATTTTGACAACTCAAGTATTTAGTTTCATGACTATGAAACCTAAATGAAATAAGGACCCGACAATACTTATACACAATATATCTTATGGTTTAGACACCAAAGGTATTGATTATTAAACAACCTATTTAAAAAAGTAATAGAAAATTACTTTTTAATACTTTACAACTATTGACTGAATAATAAACAAACACTTGACTTTATAATAAAAAGAAGACTACAAATTACAAACACAAGTATAGTCTAGATGAATAAATTTAATAAAAACTGGACTCGACTCAAACTAACAAAGACTATACTTAACTTTGACATGGAGAAAAGTCTACTGCACATGTGAATGTTAGGAGATACGTATCTGGGAATCAATACGTATACACACAATAATGAAAACATGCACCGAGTAAACTGTCACTTCCCCAAAATCATATAACAGTCTATGTAGAACCTGAATTGCGCTATTATAGGAAAACATGGATGTAGAGAAAGAAGCCACGTATAAGCATCCAAGAGCTCTGAATGGTCCACGTTCTAACAATTAGTCCAAATTTCTAAGCTTGATAGATTCGCCACCATAGATAACTCAGACTTACGTTTATAGAAGGTAGAACTTTTAATATTTAGATGGCCACGCCAAATGCATAGTGTTTGAGGTCCATCGTCTAGCTGATAATGCTTTTCAGGCCAACTCTTCAATAAAAATATATACGCAGGTTTGAGCCTCAAGAATGATATAATTCCTTGGACAAAATCACTTTTCCCTTCATACTTAAATCCTCCTCTCGGGCTTATGTGATTTCTGAGATCACAGTTCTTATAACTCGCAAACTATGTACCAATGTCACTTCAATTTGATTATATATAATCTCCAAATGAATAGATATAGATAATTATAGAAAATATAGTCAGATGTTGAGCTATCTGTAGAGAATTTGACTGATTGATCTGTAGATTTGTGTTTATCCAAATGGAGTAAAAATGGTGAGAAGCTGATGGTGAATTGCTGGCACTTCTTGAATTTCTGGAGAATTGTAGGTGATTTTCACCTCCAAACTCAATGTATTTCCCATTCACATGAACTCAACTCTTAGCTATTAAAAATGTAGAGCAATTGAAATGGTAAAGTCACATTTCAGATCCACAGTCATATCCGGTGTAATTGGATAACATATAAATCTAAGGCAACACACAAAAATCTAATAACTATAAACAATTGTAAATAATATTTGTCTCCATGAACCGGGACAACATAGAAACACAAGGCTGCCCCACGTTTTAAGTCACAACTCCATAGTTGATTAAACCGGGCTTTGATACCAAATAAATGGATCAAACTTGCATAGGAAAAAGCACTAAACTATTATATTATTTCTCCGTATATATTAATGTGTTTCATTCTACATACAATGCATATATAAAGGAGAGAATGCTCCTATATATGAGGAATCCATACAAAAAAATAACCCGTTAATAGTGATACGGGTATAACCACATAATATATTGTTATTATAACAATATATTCTATTAACAAATATCTTACTAACAAACTAGTAAATACTAATTTACCAAATGGTAAATCACCCACTATATTCATGTGAACATTAATATTAATTTCCTAACATTGGGCGCATGGAACCTATGAGTTGATCGAACGACAATTGAGAGGATCGGTGTGACAAGGGTAACAAAGGCGTGTATAGTCCGGTGCCTAGGAGGAAAGGAGCTACCTAAGTATTTAGGAGGAGCCTTCCTAAGGTCTTTTTACAGGAGATGGAAGCTCAGTGGAAGGAGGAAAATGAATGAAGAGAGATGTTAAGTTATGTCCTGCTCAGCGTTGTTTTGCTTGCAAGTGGGCTACACATTAGGAGAACCTCTTAGAATGGCGCAAGGTGAGAATTTCCCTCTCTATCCAGTTCTCTAGAAGCAATGCACCCACTGCCATCAAAGATTATCATGGTAAGGAACCCACCTCTTTCCATATCCAAAGGATTGTGAGAGGGTCTGGAGAGAAGGCGCGGAGGCTTTACCACCATCCCTATGGGTACACAAACTATATTCTACATTGCAAGGTTGTGTGCATGCATGGTACATTCATTTTGAGACACGCCACCAGATAGGGAATTGGCAAGAGTTAGTGGCTGATCTCATTCAAACATTCAAGTATCAGAGTACAAAACCCTTGGTGGATAAGGCATTGCAGGTTATCAAGCACCTTACCATTGGGGATAGTGCCATGGCAAAAGATAGGCTATTAGACTTGCTAGGTGAACATGGCACGGAGGTGTGTGTATGTACCCAAAATTGTAGGGTACTGCACCCGGAAAGATGTTACACTTACCCCAATGATGATACAGGTCTCCTTGCAAGGTGTTTGGAATCGAGAGAAAACCTCACCAATTATATGTTTGTATCTTATATGCCTCACTCAGCCTCCGCATGCTTTGTTTTGCCCTCTGTCCCCCTTTTTCTTTACATTTTGGGTCTTTAGTGACAAGACCACCACCTTGGTAGGCGGCGATCCCATGACCGCCGCCAAGACCGGCGTTCTGTAACATGCCGGACAGGCGGTGGTCCCATACATGTTTTCCAAAAAGTTCCAACGATCGTGTCAAACGTAAATCTTTAATTTCTACCTACATTCTTTAGCTACTTTGCTTTGCATTTATGTTTTGGCCGCCCTGTGAATAGTGTTTTCCCTTTGTTTATAGTAAAAGAGTTCAATTAGGAGTTACCCTCTGGTAAATGCATTTGCTATAAATAGCCAGCTTGTTTTCAAACAAATGGCCCCTCTCCTTCTCTGTTTAATCATTCAGTCTTTGAATTTATTGCTTAGAGTTCCACTAGTTTCATGTTTTGCATCAATTATTAGCTTTCCTTTGTTGTTTAGAAGTCGTTCAATCTTCTTGTTTCATCTTACTTCCTTGCTGTTCCATAAAATTAACTTAGCATAGAATAGATTCATTCCTAGATTAGAATCCATTTAGAGTTGCAGTTTTGTTTAGTCACAAAAGATAGCTTCTAAAACTCTCGGTGCATTTGTGTTATATTCCCGTAATAAATCCCCATTAGGAATTACATAGTCAAGCTTTGTTCACTTGCACTATCTATCTCTTACTCGCATTATATTCGGTCTATATCCAAAGCTGCCATTGTTCGAGTTCCTTATTCTACTGATACTATCATATACATGCTTTTCTAGATTCAAGAGAACATGAAGGAAATGAGGAGATCACACTGAGGGGAAAAAGTCACACACAACTAGATTTACCACTATTCTGTAAATGCAAGGTTTGAGCTATCAAAGTTCTATTTACAAAAATATCGAATAGAGTAGTGAATTATTTTATTTCAGTCAAAAGTTCACTCTCGATATCACCAGGGAAGCTGTGGGGATTGATAGTTTTTGAGAAACTGTGATTCATTCCTCACTTCTGAGGTAGGATCAAGAGTATTTCAATTTAAAATAATTAGTTGCTTAGATATTTAGGATAAAATCACAACTGCACAGGAAAATAGCCACACTAGGCTACTTTGTTTGTTTTAATTCTGTTACTAGATTAGTTGTCCATTTTCTAAATATATTAGAATAGCTAATCTTTAATTTTGTTAAAATACGTCATCAAAAATACAAAAATAAAAGAATACATGCATAGTGTAGATACATCTTTCATAATTAGTTTATTAATCTTAGTTAAAAGTTGAATCGTTTTGCATGACAATCACAGGACCTAGAGAGCCTAGAGAATATATATTTGAACCAATAGTGCCTCAACCAAATCTACCCACAACATTAGCTGATATAGATCAAGACCTTAGGATACAGGTATTTCAAGCAACGAAAAACATACGAGCAATTAGTGAACAATCGAGAGGGTTAATATTGAAGACGATAAAGCATACACATTTTGGTCAAATAATCCTAACTATAGGCTACCCTGATAGGATATCCGCATGACCATAAAAGAACCCAAAAGAGAAAAATATTTGGCTATGATCCATTAGTCCCACAGCCAGATGCAGGAGACCTCCTTATCGACATAGACACAGGGTTACGTATACAAGTTGCCAGAACCCCCGTAAGGTATTATGAAAATATTACACAACTCCTGGTACTAAAAATAGAAGCTGAAAAGGCTTATGACCATTAGATAGTCGGAAGAAGGGATTGATTCTTCACATGACCATAACAGGTCCATAATAACCACAAACTTATGATTGTGATCCACGAGTCCCATAACCCAATGGGCATACCAATCAATCAGATATTGACGCTAGTTTACGAACACTAGTATTTAGATCCTCACCACTTCCACCAGACATTATTACGCAATTCTCCTTACTAAACATAGCAGCCATTCAAGCTAAGGATTTCTGGACTAGACCAGAAAATCATCCATAAAACCCCAGAGAAATCCACTACACCTCCCATCACCATTTTCATGACCTTGTTTGGAAATATATACGAAGCTCCCACAGGTCACTTCCCACGTATCCAATAGCCAATAAACAGGATCTCGGCAGAGCTTGAAATTGATTGGAGCCTCGAACAGCTATTATATCCAAACAAACCATTACACCAATTCAGGTTAGGAGGGCCTTCTTCGCCTTAGATCTACAGATTCCATTATTGCGTATTGAGGATATAAGATTACCCAACTAGTTTGTCTACATCCACATATATTCCACATTCACCGGCTGTCTTGGCACGACCTCGGGAGGTCGGGTATGGGGAAGGTCACTTGCCGATTATCATCCTCGCATGTCACTTTTCTGTCATACAAAATTGGTGAACCCGACGTGAAACAAACAAATATTCCCCTTTTATTTTTATTTCTTTCATCCACCTTCGCTCTTTCCCATTATTCTGTGGGTATTCATATACCCCCTGAATATGTCGGGATACGACACATATGGTAGACCTCTCTCAGGTCTTGAAGCAAGTTATAGTCAAACAAGTAGACAACCATCACCCTCACTTTCCACATGGGCTGATAACTATTCAAGTAATTACTTGTCATCTCAAACTCCCCCTCAAAGAACTAGCTCCAGTTCTTCATTCCGAATTGAGGAGTTTGATCAGCTTGCACAAACACAATAGCCAGAGCCCTCAGGGTCTAACAATATGACGTTTACTAGAGAATCCACTTCATCTCCTCGAGTCTTTTTCAGACCACAGATCAGTAGATAGTCAGATCCACTCCCATTTTTGGATGAGTACTTAGCACATTATGCTAAAAAAAAAATGTTTCCAAAACATGTATCCACCTATAGGGAGTTTACAAATACAATCTGATACCCTATTCCAAGAAAACACCCCCATTCCTCCACCTATGGGAAATGCCCTCGGTGAAGCTTGGTAGGGTAATGATCAATTCATAGTAGGGTATCATACCCCTTTACAACCTCAAGGTATACAACAAATGCCATTAAGGCAAAACACTATGTCTTCACCAATAGAGGTCATTTCAGCCTTAGTTGAAAAGGTTAGAGGGCTAGAACTTGCTCAAGCAAACCAAAATTCATATTTTGGGCAAGCAGGAATCCCCAACCCTCCACATCACCCCGTCAGGTTGACCTCCTTACAGGAATAGGCACATTAGGCATGCCTCCTCAAAATCCTTATAATTACCCACAGTAAACACCAACTAGGACCATGTTTTCAAACACCGCTCTAGTTGAAAACATGACACCTCCCGCTTGGCACCAAACAACCCATACCAAAACAATGCTCCTCCTTACTTAAACATTTATTCAAAGTCACCACAAGGAGACATGTTCTCTTCTCTCGGGATGTCCGTTCAACCACAGGGATTCCCTTATGTTTGCACCTCCTCCCTCTTAGTAAGCACCATCGATGGTCGAGGCCTATGCAGTAGGGACTTATTCAGAATATTTAAAAGAGCCCCTAGATTTCACCATATGAAGTGTTATGCTTCCAAGACCTCTTCCTGATTTACCCAAATATAAAGGGGAAGGGGATCCAAATGCACACATTAAGGCCTATGCCATAGCCATACGGGAATTACTCCCTTGGGACGGGGTTGTTGCTAAGATATTATCTAAAACCTTAGAAGGTATTGCCCTTGATTGGTATTACAGAATACCTAAAGCCTCGATACATTCATTTAAACAACTCGTGTTGGAGTTCATCAAAGCTTTTGATATGAACAAATTGTTAAGAATGGGAATCAGGGAATTCTTACATATTAAACAAGAACATAATGAATCCACTGCTCATTTTATTCAAAGATGGCATACGGTTCTCTACTCATCAACAAGTGCTCCAAACATGGATCAAATGGAACTATGCGATTTATTCCTTAATTCTCTCAATAAAGAGATAAAGGAAGAAGTACAGAAGTTCCCACTAAGAACTTATGATGAAGTACTCGAGAGTACTCTCGAATCAACCAAGCAACAATAGATAGTGGTCATAAGACATATGGAACACCGGGAAATTAACCACTCCCAATCAAAACACCACGGCCTATCCTACCGAGAACGCTAATCAAGGATCTAAGATCCTTAATAAGAACCGTAGAGTTATAACAGATGGAGTAACTGACCAAGTTAAAAGGGAAAACGTTGTAAACATTTCACCACCTGTTAATAATCAGTGAAATAACAATTTTACTCCAATAATCAACGTAGTGGATTTTAATCGTCCACCGCGACCACAACAATAACAACGACAATGAAAAATCCAAACACAAGGTCCAAATCAAAACCCACCTGGATATCAGAGTCAAAACCAAAGGCAACAACCTCAAAATTTTAACTCTAATAACCAACAACCTTATCAGAATTTTGGGCCACAACAGGTTTTAAATCAATAGCCTCGAAATTATAATCCCAATTTATATTGTGGCTTCCACAAGATTCAAGGCCATGATACTAGGACTTGTCGTGACTACAATAAATTCATGCAACATTTTCCAGAAGATCAAAAACAACTCTTTATAGATATGTTTTTAGCAAATTCTGTAATACCCATGCCAAACGCTTATATAGGGCAGTTTCCCCTCAAAATGCACCCCTCAAGATCTTTAATGATCCACTCCCAAACCATTCTAACAATAATAGGCTAGATCCTAACAGAACAAACAAGGGTGTTATAATAGGAAACAATGATCATGAAGCCTCAACTTCATTAAATCCACTAGTCGCACCCCAACTAGGAACTCGACCCCAAACTAAGATAGTTGGCCGGTGGAGTTAGACACCGAGCTACCCATAGAAACCATAACAAGAACACGGGATTATTCTTCTCAACCAACTCCAAGTTATCCATTGGAACCAGACAACATTCAACAAACATTGGTAAAACCCATAGGTGCCTATGATTTAATTAATGACTTAACTAAAACCTTCTCTCACATCTCCTTTTTGGATTTGCTAAAGAACTCTCCCACCCATAGGGTTGCCCTCTTAGAAGCATTAGGCCTTGGTCATTTAATCAACATCACTCCTCCTCCGAAAACACAAGTAAACCATGTAGACTTTGACATCTATCCTCCAGGGCAGCCAGATAGGGATACTGAGTTTATATTTGATATAAGCAAAATGCCAACAGACGCCGAGATTGCACGAAGAGGCGACCCAAACTTTACATTTACAAGTATGGGTTTACAATAATTATGTTAAATGCACAATGGTTGATGATGGGGCAATAGTTAACATAGTCCCCTTCACTTTTCTTCAAAAGTTAGGATATGGAGAGACAAACTATTCCACAACACAAAATACGTTAAGAGGATATGATAGCCTTAAGGCCACTTCAATTAGAACCATAGTTTTACCAGTCACTTTAGGACCCAAGACGGTCCTCACCAAATTTTATATTATAGATCGGGAAACCAACTATAATATGATCCTCGGTTAGCCATGGATACACCGCATGAAGGAAATCCCTTCCACATTATTCCAAGAAATAAGATTTCTACACTTAGGGAAAATATTTGTGGCACAAGGTGACCCAAAACCCTTCGATATACACCTAGCTGATTTGAAGAAAAGACCGGGTGTTCACTCCGAGTTTGAACTCCCAACAAATCAACTCATCAAACCAATTAATTCAAAACCAAAAGAGAAGTTGATACCCACCACAGAATTGGAAATTACAAATCTAGCCGAAGACATTCCAGCACTCAAAAATGAGACCAATGTTATAGAAATAGTGTCACTAGGGACTACCGCAAAAATTGTCGAGTTGCTAGAGAAAGACTTACCTATTCTCCTACCATTTGATTCTATGGGTATGGGACGCACCCTGGGAATTTCTTCTCTTCAGTGAGAAAATACCCCAAGAAATAGATACGAAAAATACCCCAACATCCATTTTCCAGCAAATATTGGACTCTCCACTTTGATGGGGCTAGATGTCGCTTTGGAGTTGGGGCAGGAGTGATCTTTACTTCACCTGAGGGAAAGATCCTACCCTTCACCTTTAAATTAAACTTTGAATGTACAAACAATGGGGCTAAGTACGAAGCTCTCCTCCTTGGCCTCATCCTAGCCAAAAGAATGGGTGTCGATGACATTAGAGTGCTAGGAGACTTGCAACTAGTTACAAACCAAGTCTCCGAGGTATATGAAACTAGGGCTGAACATTTACAACTATACAAAACAACGGTGTTAGATCTAAGAAAGGGATTTAACTTCATATCAATTGAATCAATCCCACGAGAATAGAACCTTCTCACAGACTCAATAGCAACCTCAGCTTCCCATTTCACTCCGAATAGTGAGTTGGAAGATACAAATTTCATAGTATCACTTCGTACCAAACCATTAGTGTGTAAAATATCAACAAACCCACTCCTAACTCATGGAGAAGCGAGAATGATTTTTCTATCATGGATCACTTTGACAATGATAGAGTCACTCTTGAATATCTAAACGCCTATGCGGAGCTACACCTTGCTTACCACATAGTAGATCTTTCCTTAATACCACATTCCTCTTCCTATTTTGGAAATCCCATGGTAGAGTCTCCTCCAGAGGAGGATCTCGATATCTATGAGATAGAAGATGGAGAAAGCTTGAAACTACCTCTACCCCACCTGAAACTCCTAAAAGAACATCAAAAGGATTTCACATTTAATTATAAAGAAATGATAGGCATTGCACCACACATCGCAGTACATAACCTTGTCACTAAACCAGATGCAAAACCAATTAAACAAAAGTCAAGACCAATGAAGCCAAAAGTGGCTCTCATGGTAAAAGAGGAAGTAATAAAACTTCTCCAAGTGGGATTCATCAAACCCGTTGACTATTCACAATGGGTATCTAATATCGTCCCTGTTCTAAAAAAGAATGGGAAGATACGCATTTGCATAGATTTTCGGGATATTAACAAAGCTTGTCCCAAGGATGATTTCCCATTACCATCCATTGATGTTATTGTTGATGCAACAACTAGATTTGAACTATTGTCCCTCATGGATGGGTTCTTAGGGTATAATCAGATTAAAATATCTAAACAAGATCAAGCCAAAACTACATTCATAACTCCCTAGGGAACTTATTGCTACGTTGTCATGCCATTTGGTCTTAAGAACACCGACGCTACATATCAACGGAAATGACATACATATTCCACGATCTTATCCATAAAATCATGGAATCCTACGTGGATGACTTATTGGCCAAAGCCAAGAAACACTTTGTGATCATCCAGAAGTACTTTATCATCCTCTTGCGATTAATTAAATATGGTGTCACATTAAACCCAGAGAAGTGCGTGTTTGGTGTGACAGGAGGCAAACTTCTAGGCTACATTATATCTTCACGAGGGATTGATGTCGATCCAGCCAAAATATCTTTGTTCTTGAAATGATCCCACCATCGGACGAGTCTGGAATTAGATCATTTCTTGGGAAACTCGGTGTAATCCGAAGGTTTATCCCAGATTTAAGTTTTTCCATTCATCCAATCAACAATCTATTAAAGAAAGATTATAGCATTGATTGGACTAAAGAATGCAATGAGGCCTTTGAAGTAGTTAAACGCTTCTTGTTGTCTCCACCCATGCTAATGCCTCCCAAACTAGACGCCCTTTGATCTTATACTCACAAGCCACTCATGTCTCGCTAGCCTTGCATGCTGGCTCAAGAAGACAATGATAAATGAGAATGTGTGGTCTATTTCATCATCCAAACGTTGCTCGATTATGAAACACGTTATACATAGGTAGAGAGAGAATGCCTTGCCATAGTATTTGCAACAAAACGTTTAAGACATTACATGTTAAACCAAGAAACAAGGGTCATTATAAAAATAGATCATTTACGAACATTCCTTACGCAAGGGTCTTTATCTAAAAAGGCTGGGAATTTCATAACCTTAATGGGTGAATTTGAGTTAACATTCGTAAACCAAAAATCCGTTAAGGGACAAATCATTGCAGACTAGTTAGCTGACAATCCACTAGATGGAGGCGATCTGGTAAATCTAGACTTTCCCGATGAATGTATATACTTCATCAAAACCAAGCCCCCATCTCTACATGCCCCACAGTATATTGATATCATAAATTTTATCATAGAACACACATACCCGGAGGGTGCCACATCACAATAAAGAAAGCAGATACGTATTATCACTGCTAAATATGTTGTTTTAGAATAGGTACTCTATCGTAAAGCCTTGATAGGATCTTCTAAGATTGTCGACACGAGAAGAATCTAAGAAGATTATTTATGAATCCCATAGTGGGATATGTGGAGGCCACTTTGGTGGTAACGCCACCGCTCACAAAATACATCGATGGGCTATTTTTGGCCTACTCTCGAACATGATGTAGTATCTCGTTTGTATGTAAGTGCCACAAATGCCAAGAATTCTCTCATGAGATTTACATGCCAGCACAATCCATGCAACCAATAGCGACCCCGTGGCCCTTTTCCACATGGGGTCTAGACTTGATAGGGAAATTCTCTCCCTCATCAACCGATGACCATAACTTTATAATTATAGCCACATAATATTTTACCAAGTGGGTAGAGGCTATGCCCCTCACCACCGTACCAGGTTCAGTAATTTCCAAATTCATTCTAAACCAAATCATTTGTAGGTATGGTGTCCCACAAGTCATTATCTTTGATAATGGCACATCCTTTAAAAATGATGAGGTCTGTGAGTTATGTAACAAATTCAAAATAAACCATCACATGACCTCTCTTTACTACCCTCAAGCCAATGGGCAAGCCAAAGTGACAAACAAAACATTAAAGGCTATTCTCCTCAAAATAGTCAAGGAGAACAAGTGAGATTGGCATTTAAAACTATATCCAGCCTTGTGGGCCCATCAAACCTCAATAAGAACACCAACATGAGCAACCCCTTTCTTGCTGGTATTCGGGGCAGAAGCAGTTCTCCCACTTGAGGTTGAAATACCTAGTCTCCACATCTCATTACAAGGGATTTTGGATGAAGAAGCTTATAGGGAGGCACGCCTCTCTCAACTAGAAAGCCTTGACAAGGCCAAGCTAAATGCCGAACAACGGCCTGAGCCTATCTTGACCGGATGTGCCAAGTATTTTAACAAAAAAATCTATGAGTGAGAAATATATGAGGAGATCTAGTTCTAAGACTAGACGGCCCGGATCGATAAGAAAACCGGTGAAGGAAGGAAGTTCCGACCCAAGTGGTTGGGTCCATATCGAGTCATGAAAGAGTATGGAAATGGTGCGTATCTCTTGTACACACTAGAAGGTGAGGAACTCAATGAAATTGTCAATTCCTTACATCTTTTAAACGGTTTTACACATGAGACATCGAGAATCACCACTAGTACACTATGGCTACCTACATTGCATTAGTCATCTTACTTTTTCATTTTGTCCACTCATTTCGTAAAAATTGTAGTCCAAGAACTTACTCTTAAGCAAATTGTTACAAATTTCTGAAATTATTAGCAAAAACATTCAAATCACATCTCCTCAAACATCATCAAGTAATTCAAATCTTCTCATCAAGTTTGACAGACAAATATTGACAAAAACCATACCAAGGCCTGCATACTTGGTTTTGCTCTTTCTTTCTACTAGGTGAAGTTGTCCTTACCTACGGTCTGTTCTAGAAGCTTCTTGGTGTCACATCTATCCCTCTTAAATCTCTTTGAAAGAAAGGATATCCCAAAGTCATAGATCATAAATGTCAAAATCAAATGGAATCAAAAGTGCCAAGCAAACAAAATATTTTATTTTACACACTTCTTTACCCCACCAACCTTCGGTGATAAGCCCACATCTCTTATTGGTGGTGTGAGGTTGGGAAAGGAAAGAAGTGCCCTTACTCACCTATATCCCACCTTTGGTGACAAACCCGTGCTTCTTACTAGTGGCATGAGGCAGGGTGTGGGGGGTCCATTCACACAAACTAACAAATCTTGGTATGCAAAAAGCACAAATCAAATTATATTAAGAGAAAATGAATGTCCAAATTCCAAAAGAGATCAAATCCTCAAAACTAGATTTTGTCAACCAAGTTGCCATTTATAAATCTAAGTCTAGATAAACTGGAAAGTAAGTGGCCTTCTAAGCTTGGTGGTAGTTTTGAGTAGGGTAAGTGTGTAGGTCTAAGTTTGGTTTCTGTCACTGGTTTGTCTATCTCTCATCATTCCATTCAGTCAAGCTCATACAATTTGTGCCCTTCCTAACTCTTGGTGTAGAGCCCTCACATCTTACTGGTTGTGTGGAGTTGGGAATGGGGAAAGTTCATCTCTTTATCACTATACATTCATCACATTTTGCCAACATAAGAAGAAATCATAGACATTGCCCAAAGAGGTCGAAAGTTCAATACTACAATGTGTTAATCATCACATATCAACATTACAAAAGCATAAAAAAGAGAAACATTCTGCTCAACATTTGTTATCACTTGTCATCCATTGCATACATTCTAAAAACATGAAAACAAATACTCTAAAAACATCTAGTATACATGTGGAAACAAGTCACAAAATTCTAGGCACCAAAAGTCTAGATCCAAAAAGATATATATATATATATATATATAAATCAGGTTTTATATACAATGCCATCATGCACTAAGCATGGTCAAAATGCTCAATGAGCCCTAAAATGCCCAAAAACAAGCAAAATACACCATTTTAACTAAAATAAGGACCTACCCTATGGGCGCCCCCCAGAGACTCTTTAAAACTAGTATTTTCAAAAATCCCCCCAAGACAAAGATTTTATCATTTCTACATTTTAGGTTTAAAAATAATAAATTAAGGAGAACTAACCTGAGACTTCGCAGGCCAATGTTCCGCTCTCGGAGGCATGATCATGTTACCACCACAAATGTTTTGACTTTACTCTCGTCGAAAACCATTACCATGGTCCCAGAGCTCAAAAACTATCAAATCAATCCACACAAATGAATAGTAAAAATGATATATATATATAATATATATATATATATATATATATATATATATATAGCCTTTTAAAATTGATTTTGAATGTCTTTCACAGGTCGGAGCGTCGACGGGGTAATTTCTAAACCCCACATAGATGGTAAGTCCTCATTTCATATCAATTTAGTCTTATTTCTCAAATTGTTTTATCTAGCTGCACTTGAGTCCCCTTTTTCATTTTGCAGATAACGAGATTTTAGATGGTGACTTTCCAACACACGAGCGTGTCAGGTATAACTCCTAACTCCCCATTTTGCAGGACTGCCATACTTGGATCCACCGTTTTACGCCTCTTCATGGCTAAGATGCTTCTCCGAGGGGGCAATATGTACGTACCCAAAATTATAGGGTACTGCACCACCGGAAAGATGTTACACATACCCCAATGATGATATAGGTCTCCTTACAAGGTGTTCGGAATCTAGAAAAGCTCGCCAAGTATACATTTGTATCCCGTATGCCTCACTCAACCTTCGCATGCTTTTTTTTGCCCTCTGCCCCCATTTTCCTTGTACTTTGGGTCTTCAATGACGAGACCACCACCTTGGACCCAGGCGGTGGTCTCGTGACCACCGCCCAGGCAGGCGGCGGTCCGTAACGCCGCCACCTTGCATAGGGTGGCGGTCCTATACGCATTTTCTAGAAAGTTCCAACGATTGCGTCAAACATAAATCTTTAATTTCTACCCGCATTCTTTAGCTAGTTTGCTTTGCATTTATGTTTTGGCTGTGTTATGAATAGTGTTTTCCCTTTGTTTATAGTAAAAGAGTTCAATTGGGAGTTACCCTCTAGTAAATGCATTTGCTATAAATAGCCAACTTGTTTTCAAACAAATGGCCCCTCTCCTTCTCTGTTTAATCATTCAGTCTTTGAATTTCTTGCTTAGAGTTCCACTAGTTTCATGTTTTGCATCAATTATTAGCTTTCCTTTGTTGTTTAGAATTGCGATTCAATCTTCTTGTTTTCATCTTGCTTCCTTGTTGTTCCATACAATAAAATTAGCATAGAATAGCTTCATTCCTAGATTAGAATCCATTTAGAGTTACAGGTTTTGTTTAGTCACAAAAGATAGCTCTAAAACTCTCGGTGCATTTGTGTTGTATTTCTACAAGGAATTACATAGTCAAGCTTTGTTCACTTGCACTATCTCTCTCTTACTCACATTGTATTCGGTCTATATCCAAAGCTGCCATTGTTCGAGTACCCTATTGCGATGCTATCATATACACACTTTTCTGGATTCAAGAGAACACGAAGGAACGAGGAGATCACACTGAGGGGATGAAGTCACACACAACTGGATTTACCACTATTCTATAAACTCCAGGTTTGAGCTATCAAAGTTCTAGTTACAATGTATCAAATAGAGTAGTAAATTATTTTATTTTAGTCAAAGCTCGCTTTCAATATTGTCGGGAAGCTATGGGGAATGATAGTTTCTGAGAAGCTATGATTTGTTCCTCACTTCTGAGGTAAGATTGAAGGTTTTCAATTAAGTTAATTAGTTATCTTTTATCTAGATTCACACATTTACACAGGTGAATAACCACACCGGGTTATCTCGCTTGTTTAGTTTTAGTATAAAGGTAGTTTAATTGTTGCTTGTAATTATAATGTTTCAATCGTATATTTTGTTTAGATTAGTTTCCCTTTCAATAGTAGTATAAATTGTTATTTTCAGTTTAAGTTAATTCAGAGACTTCAAAACTAGATTAACACTTAGATCCTAGTTAGGAGGATAAACCACTAGGGAATTTACGCTACCCGCTCATAGCCTCTAAATCTCCCCTTTGTCATTTCAGCTACCAGGAGATCACACTACCAGATCTTAGTCACTGATCCTCCCATGGTTAGCCATAGGAAAGTTCCTTGTTGATTCTCATCCTCGCCTGTAGCTTTTTCTATCGTAGAAAACTGGCCATAATCCTAGCTATGGCTTCATCTAAGTCACCCGCATTACAAACCACCGACTGTCTTGGCATGACCTTGGGAGGTCGGGTACGGGGAAGGTCACTTGCCAATTATCATCCTCGCATGTCACTTTTCTATCATACATTGTTCTTTGAGGAAGAAGAAACATAAGAAATACAGTTTGAGCGCGCATGTATGGAAAAGGAAAAAGGGAATTTGGTGTATGTTATTGATGGGAAGAAGTGGAAAACTTGGATGTTGACCATTTTGTAGGGACGCGCAAGGTGGTAGATAGTGCTTGATGAATGGGTGTGCACCTATCATGAGCCTTTAAAGACAAAGAAGGTTAACATCAGCTTAGAAGAAGAGCCTAAAGAGGCTATCATCAGAGACTATTGGTCGGAGAAGGAAGTCTCCAAGATCATTGATCTTTTACATGAGTTTGAGGATTTATTCCCGCACATGTATCATGAACTCAAAGGCATCCACCATTCCTTAGGGGAAATGAGAATTAAGTTGAAGGAGGGTGCGTGCCCGGTCTAGAAGAGACCATACCGAATGAATCCCAAACGTGCATGAAGGTCAAGGAAGAAATAGACAAGATGATAGCGTCGGGCATTATTGAAGTTGTTGAAGAGTCAGAGTGGATAAGTCCAATGGTAATTAGCATCAAGAAGGACGAAGGATAAGGATCTATGTTGATTATAGGGACTTGAATGTAGTGTGTATCATTGATCCTTTCCCAACCCATTTTATGAAGAAATATTAGAGGGAGTGGCAGGGCACGAGGTCTATTCTTTCATAGATGGATTCTCGGGCTATCACAGGTAAGGATCGCAAAGGAGGACCAAAGGAAGATGAATTTTGCCACTGAGTGGGGAAGTTTTTCCTATACAATCATGCCTTTTGGGTTGAAGAATGCACTGCTTGTGTTCTCGCGCATTGTGGTACAAGCTTTCTAGGACTTCATCCATAAATTCCTTCAAGTCTACCTGGATGATTGGACAATATATGGGTTAGTGAAGGACCATTGTGACAACTTAAGGCTGATGTTTGAAAGGTGTTGGTAGTTGAGGATATCCCTCAACATTAAGAAATGTGTCTTTGCTACCCTATTTGGAACATTATTGGGACACATCATATGTAAGGAAGGCCTACTAGTAGATCCCGCAAAAGTTGCAGTAATTGTGGGATTGAGGGAGCCTACTAGTCAAAGTGCAAAGTGCATAGATTTCTTGGGCATACAGGTACTACAGGAAGTTCATCAAGGGATATGCCAAGATCACCGTGCCTTTAGAAGAGTTACTTAGACATAAGAGTGCCTTTCATTGGGGAGAGGCACAATAGAAGGAATTTAACACTTTGAAGGATAGGCTTGTCACCATGCCCATCCTACATTTCCCTTCTTGGGATAAGCCTTTCCATGTTCATGTGGATGCCTCAAGAACCACCATTGGAGTAGTACTTACACATCCTGGTGAAGGGATTGTTGATCATCCTTTGTGCTTTGCAAGTAGGAAATTGACACCGCGTAACCAGAATTACACTATGATTGAATGTAAGGCATTGTCAATGATCTACGTGCTTCATAAATTCAGATAATATTTGTTGGCAACCCCTTTTATATTTTACACTGACCATATGGCATTGAAATACTTGGTGAACAAGCCCGTTCTACAAGGGTGCATATGTCGGTGGGTACTATTGTTCTAAGAATTCGAGTTCATAGTGGTTGTTAAACTAAGTAAAATGAATTTGGACCCAATCATTTGTCTAGGATTGATTCAGGGGAGGATGCACAGAGCATTGAAGAGACTATGCCAGATGCACAATTGTTTAGGTTATGGTGCATGCCCTTGGATTTGGAGGACATTGTGGTATTCCTTAAAATAGGTGTGGTGCCAGATGGAATGAAGGCCTTGGAGAAGAAGAAGTTGGCCATATGCATCGCGCCCTACATGCTAATTAGTGGAGATCTATACAAAATGGGTCATGATGAGGTTCTGCGCCGATGCGTGCTAGAACATGAGCACATTGCAATTATGGAAGAGGCGCATGGTGGGATTGTAGGAGGACACTATGCGGGAAATGCAACACACGGAAGATTCTACTCACAGGGCTTTGGTGGGAGACCATTTATCAAGATTGCATTGAGTTTTGCAAGGCCTATGACCATTGCCAGCGCCTTGGAAAACTTGGAAAAAGGGATGAAATGCCCTTGTGACCAATAGCCAACATGCGGAACCATTTGAGAAGTGGGCTATCGAATTTGTCGGACCAATCTCACCAATGACACGAAGGATTGGTTCATGGTATATCCTCACTTGCATTGATTATTTGACAAGGTGGGCAGAGGCAGTGCCTACAAAGGATTTCATGCAGTACACCGCTACCGCTACTAGATTTTTATGGGAAAACATAATTAGCAGATATGGATGCCCCTTGAGTTTGACAAGTGATAGAGGTACACACTTCCTCAATGAAACAGTCAGGATTCTATTATTAGAATTCATGGTGGCCCATCACAAAACTACTCCCTATCACCCTCAGGCAAATGGAATTACTGAGGCATTTAACAAAATACTTAGCCACACATTGAATAAGATATGTGATGTTGGTAGATAAGATTAGGATGACAAAGTATCATCCGTTCTTTGGGCATATAGGACAACCTATAAGAGGTTGAATAAGGCCACACCATTTCAATTGGTGTTTGGTGTGGAGGCTGTCCTACTAGTTGAATTCATGTTACCCTCTCTACATATAATGCGCGCAAGAGGATTGGCTGATGAGAAAGTCTTTGGAAGAAAGAATTGATAAGTTAAAGAAATTGGATGAAAGATGATCACTCACCATGCGGAGCTAGAAAACTAAAAAAGAAAAAAAAAAGGCATGGCATGATCGTCACATTAAGAATAAGAAGTTTGAGGTTGGGCAGATGGTCCTACTATATGATTCTAAGTTTCTATGCCATATTGGGAAGTTAAAAGTCCATTGGTTGGGTCCCTACATCATCTCGTACATCCTTGATTCAAGTGTGTGCTAGTTACAAGCGCTAGATGGGATGAGATTTCAGGACACTTTAATGGGAGTAGGATGAAGCCCTACTATAAATAAGTCTTCTTGGTGTTTGTAAATAAGGCAGTATTGCCAGTTAGATTAGGATTTCCCTTAGTGCATTTTCCTTTTCTTGTGTTTCCCCTTCTCATTGTTATTTTGTGTTGCACCTTGGGCACCGCTAATCTCATTACTTTTTGAAGGTTGTAAATGCTATGCATAGGACTACACATCATTTTAGTGTGGGGTAGAGTAAGGTGGAAGAAATTGAAGTGTGAAGCACCAGGAAGGATTACATTGGAAAGCTCGGTTGAATGGCCTTGGGAAAGGAAGTGCATGAGAGGAAAGGTGAAAAAGGATGGTTGGTGTCAGGGTAAGGCTACATTGTGGATCCACATACAAGAGAGGAAGAAGTGCAAAAGCAACACGAGGTAGGCGAGAGAAAAAATCATGACAGAAGAAGTACCTTCGGTGCTAGTTACGTGCGCACAAGAGTCTCCTATCAAGATGGATTGGTTACACGCTAGAAGGTTGGAGAATTATCCGCGCAAGGTTGGGTGCGTGAGTTAAGGCGCTAAAGATGAGTTTGTTTGAAAAATATGCATTAAGTGTTAAAGTATGGTGGTAGGTGAAGTGGCATTTAATGCTAAAAGTGGGAAAAACTATAAATAGAAGGTTGGGAACTTCATTATTTACTTTGTGATTACAAAGAAGAAAGAGCTTTTGTGAACTAGGGTTTCTAGAGTTGATGCATGTGAAGAAAAAATGGAGAAATTTAGCCATGAGTGACTAGTTTGGATCTGCAAACCAGGAGGGAAATAGTTCATGGTGTGAGAGAGTTGTGGAGAAGCGCCGTCTTGTGAAGGGGATATTCCAGTTAGGGTTTGACAGCTAGGGCACGGGTTGGAAAAAAATATTCTTCGCAGGTTGGAGATTCGAACTTGGAAAAGATAGAAGAGTAGAGCTAAGAAGAGAAGTTGAAGTGATAACCTACACAATGGCACCCAAGAAACCAACAGTAACACCTAAAAAGGAGAAGGGCAAGGGCAAGGGAAAAAAACAAGAAACCACCATAGGTACCAACGAGGAATGGTATGTAGAAATGCAATACCCATATGGGGTTTTGCTCGAGGATGGAATGGGAATCCCACTTAAGAAAAATGGCAGTAAGTGACTACAATCATTACACAAACACGATTGAAAAGGAAATGGAGTTGGAGTTAGTGCACTGAAAAACAAGAGGACACTAGAGGGGTTACTAATTTATAATGACGAAGTCAAGGTGAAGTTAGAGAAGGTGGGTTTATTACAACTCTATGAGATGCCCTACTTCGGAAAGCTAGAGTGCCTCTATCAGTGAATAATGTCACACGTACATGAAGACCACTTTCACTTCGTAGGGTGCAAAATGCACATAACCCCTCAGCTAATTTTAAGATTCACATGCCTTATCTATGAAGGAGATAGTATAGAGGATGACCTATGCGACAAGGAAGAAATTAAGGATACAGTGGCCGCGTATGCATACAAGAAGGGGTCAAGGTACTTTGATATCGTGGATATCCAAGACCCAGTGATGAAAATGGCCACGCGCCTGGTAAAAAAACTCAATGAACAAGAAAGATGGACGCGGGTAAACAAGTCTTGGTTGAATATTTGTAGAAGAATATCAGAGGGCACCATCTACAATCTGTCCACATACATTGTAGATGAAATTATCACCAACGCACATGAAGGAGACAAGATTCTCTTTGGTAATGTCCTCTTAACCATTGTGTTCTTAGAGATCGGAGTACCAGATGCAAAAGACAAGTTAGTTTGGGAGTATCCAAAGGAAGACCCCTTGCCTGCAAAAATATTTGAGAAATACACTTGTGATAACATGACGCCCGTTCACAAGGTGCGTCTTAAAAAGTGGTATACACGCTTAAGGAATGCATTTGAGGAAGAATGGAGAATACCAGAGCAACTACCAGCACTTAAAGTAGGAGAATCTGAGTTCTATATACCAACACTTTTGTATTAGTAGGTACAAGTTGCTGATGAAACCATGAGCCCATGGTGCAAGCTCCCATTCGCCTTCACAACTCAATACTTCTGGCGGGAGTTAATAGGTTCAAGGAGTCCAAGAAGTTAAAGTTTGACCTTGGAAGTTTGGACCGGGACCACAGGGAGATGCGCAGGACATTGGTCTACCCCAAAAAGTGCGTGTATGTGGAAAAGTATGTGTCACATGAAGTCCAAATGGTGAAACCCTTGACTCTGACTATTACAGAGAAGTACGTGGCATGTGTATACCTTTGGATAAGGCCCAAGTTTGAGAAGGGAACTTACCTTGAAAATGAGATAGCTATACCTGAGGACCTAACAAGTAGGAAGAAGACCGTGCCCAAGAAGAAGGAAACAGAGAGGATAATAAAGAAGAAGACCGCACTCAAGAAGAAGGAAATGGAGGAGTAATTACCCAAGATACTGGAAATAGGCTCCCAAAGTAACAAGCACTAGGACAAGTACTTACGTGCACGGGAAGAGGTCCCAGGTGAAAGAGAAGGTGCGGAGTAAGGAAAGCTTATCGCAGAGGAGAAATCACCAGAGGAGGAAGAGAAAGTAGAGTCTCCTATACTAGAATCCCTAGTTAGGAAGAAAAAACATGTGATGGAGGAAGTTGATTCAGAGGAAACAAAGAGCTTGGAGAAATACATAGGTGAGAGGGATGACGATGAAGAAACTGATCCTGAAGGGGACCAAGGACCACTTGTTTTCAGCATGCATGGTTCAGAAGAAGAGGGAGGGGAAGAAGAACATGAGTTGCTTTTCATGCAACACAAGGGTAGCCAAGAGGAGGAAGGTACCTAGAACATGGAAAGAAGTGAAGAGGTTGGCACATAGGATCAGAGAACTCCAAGCCTCATGAAGGAGAAAGTAAACGAGGTGGCAGAAAGAGAAGCAATGAAAATCATTGAAGCCTTGGTAGAACAAGAATTAGAGCGCATCACTGATATAGTGATGGAAGAAGACAAGGAAGAAAGTGTAGGGAAAGATCACAACAAAGCGCGGGAGGCCACTGATCTATTGATAAAATGTTCCTAAGGGCATGTGCATAGGGAGAAATTACATGGAGATCCAAAGGCAAGGAATGAGCTACATTAATGATCCCCGTCAAGGTGTTGCACGTGTAATTCCAAAGCACCATCCCAACAGATCAACTCATGGCAATGAAGTCGTTTGATGAAGAAGGTGCATACCCTCGGATGAGGAAGATGCTCTCTTGGGAAATTGAGTCCCACATCGATGAGCCAGAGTTCAAGGTAAGCTAGGGGGCACTAATGAAAATGCTTGAGTCAAAAGGAGACAACCCCTTGGTAAATGCTCAACAACTTTTAGATGAGAAGTTATGCAACATGCTCAACAAGGTCTCAGTTGAGGTTGAAGCTAGGCTCTTTGGATGGAATGACAGGATAAGATTTCTAGAAGCAGAACTAGAAAAGAAGGAGGAAGAGCTAGAAGAGAAGGCCAAGGATTTAAAGCAGGAGGAGTTAATTAGTGTGCAACTAAAGTGTGAACTTAGGAAGAAAAGGAAAGGGTGCGTGAAGTACATAAGAAAGTAGAATCCATCATAGATGCCATTGTTTTGAAGTATCCAGACTAGCATCACCCGCGCAAAAGTATGGATCTCCCCTTGAGTGCCTTTAAGACTTAACACACATCCTCGCTATGGAGAGGCAACCTCTAGCTTTAGAATCTACGAAAGAAGTAGCAACTCACTTGGAGGAGGATAAATTAAAGGTAGTAGCAATCATAGCCAAATACAAAAAATTCCTTGTTGATGTAAAGATTTATGCCCATACTATCGAGGCCACATATGACACATATGATAACTACGCAGACAGAGATAAAGTGGCGGGTATTATGGTCACCATCTATGAAGTAGAGCTTAAAGAGTTCAAAGAAAAGAACAAAGGGAACAGAGAAGAACATGATAGAATCCTGGACAAGGTTGAAAAGAAGTCGAAGCTATTGAGCCCCCGAGGGGTAAAATCAAGAACAAGCTTAAGGAGCTATACCCCATAGATTACTAGAAGGATGGACATGCTTAAGGATGTGGGCAAGGAGTTGGAAAAAAATGTTGACACCATGAACACTCAAGGAGATGGATTGAGTTTTGGGGAGGTAAGCACCCTAGTCGGTGACCTCTGCCAAAGAGCACAAAATGAAGTCGATGCCTGGAACAAGTTGGAGGTCGAGTTACAGAAATATTTTCCTAGCTTGTTGCAATAATGCCATCACTTCCCCATTCTTTCTTCTTTCCCAAATTCTTCATCCCTTTACTATTTTCCCAATACGTTAAGTCTATTATGTTTATTCATTAGAGAAGTGTTCTCGCGGGTGGAGAATAGGTAAAGTGTGGGGTGATGTTGGGCCCCTAAAATATTGACTAAGTACACCAAGGTGCATGGGCGCGCAAGGCCTAGGTTGAAGGATGGGCATGCAAGAAGAAGGTGTGTAAGGGAGAGTTTTAGAAGGTCCGTGTTGCGTACCGTAGGACAAGTTCTTGGGATTTAGTTGTATTCATTGTATCGGGTAGGACACATGAAAATCATGACCCAACTGCGCATGCAGAGTGGATAAGGTGCCATCCGGTGACAAATTTTTCTAGGAAGGAATATGCCTTGTGATGGAAGCTTCTAGAAGACCATCATGGAAAAAAGTGGAGAGCTCAGGCCTGGAGGAGCATGCTCCCTTAGAGGACCATATTCGGACACTTGACACCGGATGCGAGGCCGGAGGAGGATGAGTTGGCACTTTGGGATGCCTATAAATATAAGCACCCGTAGAAGAAAAAGGGATGATTAGGGATAGAGATATCAATAGAGAGCGGAGCTCGAGAAATGCGCGTAAGGAAATTTGTTTGGGTCGGGTAGATAAAACATAGAGAGAAGGATGTATCAAGGGCTTGGGGTTATAAAATTTCTTTTTGAGAGCTAAAGGATATGGATCCGGTTATGATGCATAACTTTGGCATGCCTTTCTACGATGCTCGTAATGAATCTAATGAATGTAATTAGGTTACCATTTTATATGAATATGATCAGTAATGATTACGTACATTACATATCTTCATGGTTATGTTTTATGCATGTTTATGGAATGATTGAATCCTTGCACATTTCCCTTTCTGTTTGATTCGGTTCTTAATCTGTTAAGTAATTTTTGTCTGGAGTGACTGTATTTATCTAGAAGCCGTTCTAAGCTCTATGATTCTTGCATGTCTCATTTCCACTCACTTCATTTAAGTTTGGATCATTGATGATGTTTTCCCACTCAACTCACATAAAAGAGAGATTCGGCACCCTCGTGTGCCTCGGGTGAGCGCCCAGCGCCCGCTGGGTGATAGGCCGGCATGCATGGGATTCCCTTGTTCTTTGGTGGGTGTAAAAATGACTACAATGATTATGGGAGCTCTAGAATGAGTTGGAGATTAAATAATATATCAATGTAAAGCTGATATTCAATGATCTACATGGTGGTATCCTCGGATGTTTCACAAGACCCATGCATTTCTTTCCATAAATCATTCTTCACAGGCACAATCGGCGATCTCGATAAAAAATTCCATTTTTGAGAAGGTTTCAAGATGAATTAGACCTTTATACCCATACCATTCTTCTCAAAATGAATTTTTTAGTCAAATTCATATAAATAAGTGCCCAAAAATTCATCCGGGAGCTCCAACAATGTCATTTTCAAGCTCCTTCCTAAGGTACAAGCTCCGTCCTTAGTCAAAAATTTTAGTGCCATGTGGCAACATGAGGCTGAGGTGCAATTTTGTGTCCCCTTCATCCCTTTCCAAGGGGAAAAGGGGGACATAAAAATTCTTCCCCCCACCTTAGACCTCCTAGACCCACCACATGACCCTAGGAGGCTCCGGTAAGCACCTTTTAGCAATTTTCTAACCCCTGCTCCATGTTGTGCATGCCCGCAACTTGCTACCATGAGGTTGAGGTACAATTTTATGTCCTCTTCATCCCTTTCTAAGGGGTCAAGAGGGACAAAAAATTGTGCCCCCACCTTTCTCTCATCCGATTCCTCACATGACTAAGTTTGGCTCCTAGGTGCTAAAACTAATCCCTTTCCTCTCTCTCCTCTGCCATCACATGCTCTCCATTTCTACTCCTAGGGATAGGGGATAATTTTATGTTCCATTCATCCTTTTCAAAGGGTAAAAATGGGCATAGAATAATGTGCCCCCCACTAAAGGCATAAAAACCAAGAGTTATCCATTTTTCATCTTCCCCCCATTTTGCTCCAAATCTACCCGGAACTCTGGATTTTTTTCAGAATCCTTCATCTCCATTGAATCTCTTCCTTTCCTCCCTCCATGCTTCCATGATTTCAGTGAAGATATTTCCACAAAATTTGCAAAATTTTTAAGGGCTCTATATTTATTTCTTTTACAAAATGACTCCATAACTTGCAAAGGTGAAATTATCATATCTTACAAATTGGTACACGAATCGAGGTGGGGTTTTTACATTATTCTCCATTTACAAATTCATTCAAGGATAAAGTGGTGGAATATTGAATGATGCCCTAGTTTTTTATGGAGAAAAAACCCCAACTTCGTGCCCTAATTTTTATTATTTTATTTCCCACCATTCTAGTGCTAGGATTGAACTAAAAATTTATACGTGAGATCAAGAGAAGAAACCTTTCCTAGTGGAGGTGGTTTTGTTAAAATTCAAGGTGTGGAAGGGAAATTTCCAAAAATATTAAGTATCTATACAAGAACTAATTGTAAATAGTAAAATCTCAAAGAGGGAATTTTTTTAAGGCAATGTTCACATGAAACAACCAGTCAACAAAGAAAGTGATCAAAAGTAAGAAAGAGTGAAAAGACAATTTTCTAAAAAAAAAGTATTCATTCTAAGTGCTGAAAGTTGTATTTGGAACTATTTCCATTCTCTAATTTTCTACATCTTCACAAGGTTGTATGATAGTTGTATAGCTTAAACGAGGAAATTCATACTTTACAAGGATCCCGAGGCATCACTTTAGTCACAACGGTGTACGTGACCAAATAAGAACAACACATGGCACAATAGTGGAAAATGAGAGGCATAGTGCAATCTAAGAGGATATTAAAAAAGTTCAAGAGATCTAAATATCATCATTGTAAATATTTAATCAGGTTGAAGGCATCCGCTCTCCCCCGGTGAGCAAGTTGAGTGAGCTCGGTGAGTTGTTCAAAGTGAGCCAAACTAGTTGAACTCGGTGGGCTAAGTGAACAAGTTGGGTTAAATTTATCAAGATACGAAAGATCCATCAAGCAGGAGTGATTCATTTCAGAAAATTCAAGTCTCTAAGTATGTCTCCTCGAAGGTCGAGATCTCCCTCACGGTAATAGATATTTGATTCCACAACAAGATCTTGAGAATGATCTAGTGGAAAACACCATGTCAACACCTAATGATCCATTCCCATGGATTCTAGAAATGATCAACAAAGTGAGCCAATGAAAAGGAAACATGTTATCATGCCAAGCCTTAAAGAAATCTCAAAGACATGGAAACACAAATGAAGAAAGAGAGCTCATACAACATCCCAATTTTTCAATGGGACCTCATGCAATCAATATGTTGAAGTTGCCAGACCAAAAGTTAAAAATCCTATTGAGGAAATGAATTCATGTCAGATTATGAGTTGAATTGCATCTCATTGGGCCAAGCTTCACATGAGGGTGACTCTCATCTATTCAAAGAATCCACCTCTCGCCTCCTCACTCAAAACAAAGAATACAAACGAACCATTGTGCAATTAAAGAAACATATAAAAGCTCTCAATGCCTACATTTGACCCTTCTTGGGACCTGAATCAACATCTTCCCTTATGATCAAAGACATTCCTCTCCAATAAGTAGTGTTGACCCTAAGGAAATCAAAGAAAGCACATGGATACAGGATAAAGGGGAAGGCTAGTGAGAAATGGGTTGAGAAAATCATCGAGTAAGGAAAGACATTATTTCCAGAAGTCATCTCTCTCATAAAATATGTTCTTACAACAACGTCGAGAAGGGAAAAAATCAAATGAGGTGTTTGCGAAAAGAAGTACATCATTTAGATGAGATGTTATCACTAGTTTCCAAGATGATTTCCTTTGAATCTCACACCCTCGTGAGTAAGAACGTGTTTGCATCCACTATCGAGAACTTGTCCTAAGTTTGGATCCACATCATGGATGTGAGATATGCAATGATAAATAATGCAATCTCTCGAGTTTTTATCATATGGGAAACATGATTTCAAGATCTTGAATGATGTCTACCATTGTGTTCAGATACTTGAGTTCCCTCCACTCATTGAGGACTCATCATTAGAAGAGCTCATCATTTCATTCCAGGATTTGGTCAAGAAAGAGGCATGTGACTCTCTTTCCTTCAATGAAGACAATCTTTAGTCCTTGACTAGTATCATACGTTGTATCACTTTGTAGTTTGATGGATCATGAAACATAGATCAATCGGTGTAAAAATATCAGTGATGTTCCAGGAACATGGATCAGGGTGTTGGGTGCGTGTGCATTCCATAGGTGGATAAGTTGACAACTACGATAACTCAATTCAATAAAGAATTCAAGGAACAAGAACATGAAGCATGAATCAACAATTTCTTCATCAGAAATGTCAACTTCTCCCTTCTTATCTACTTCTCCCTCTTTCTTCTCTCCCTTTTCTAATTCTTTGTTGAGCGTAATCATTGTATTTTGTCCTATTCACTTAAGTGACATATTTTCAAAATTGTAAAATTATTTTCTTGAAATTATAAGATAAATAATTAATTTATCTTTTTTAATGGCAAATGAAAGGTCATAAGTGGAATAGGAACATGAAGAGTCATGTGGGGAAGATGAGAGGTCAATTCACATTGTTATAAATTGGGATGGCTTCTCCATTCCAAAGGATCCTGAAAATGCTAGATTGTGATAACATATATGTTGTAGTAATTATGGATTGTTGTTGTTGGACTTTGTGTCATCAATACACATGAAATAAAATATACATTCTTCCATTCTCCTTCTTCTTTGTTTCTTCTATTTCTCTCTTATGCACTTTGTAAGCATAATGATCCCAAAAGAGCTTTGTATCTTTGATAAATGAATCTAAGAACTTTGTGTCTAGGTTTTTTCTTCTCACTAGATAACTTCATTGTTTCTTTCCTTTATATTGAATGTTGAACTACTCTATTAGTCACAAAATCACACACTTTAGACATTATTTGGTCGGGTCTCATACTACTATTCATATGCTTTTTGAGTGAAGAAATTAATAATTAACCCATGTCCTCTGGCCATTTTACATTGATTTCTATAGCCATCGCCAACCTTCAGCACATACTTGCCTAGTAATTTTTTGTTGTTTGGTGTCATTTTACATTTGATGGGCGTCTAGCCCAATACCGGGTGCCCCAGTTCCCTGGTCCCATTCGGGGCACCCTTATCCTTTCTACACTTTCCCATCAATTTTGGGAACTTTCTGACTGTTTGAGCTTCTTATCTTTTTATTGGTTGGCCTTTTTGGGGTTAATTACAAAATTAGAACAAGAGAACCATATAAATATAAAGTTATGAGACCATAATGAGGGACCAATCACTAAGCAATACTATCATCACCTAAGGTTGCATCCATCAAAGGCTCCATTTGCATCCATCTAGCTCCATCACAAGGCACAAGGCTAGTTCATCTACATCACATTGTATATGAGGGAATTTTATTCTATTCCATCCACCATTTTATTACATTTATACACATAGTTATTTCTCACTACTTTCACAAAGTGCGATTAGCACAAGAGCACCTAGGGAATGATTGCACACACAAGCACATAGAACTACATCGGGTCTGAGATGTAGTGCAATGCTCAATTAGTAAGTCCACCATTGTGGCAGCTGAGGTCAGTCGATCCCTTCATATGCATCTTTCTTTTTAGGGGTTTGATACTTATCTTGGGGTTTTGCAGGTCTCTTCTTCATCATTTATTACCACAGTAACATACAACCGAGTACAACATACAATTGAGTGCGATAGGAAGCGAAGGTAGGAAACCATCTAACAACATGTTAGAGGAAGGTTATAGATATTTTTCAAAAACCATGGTGCACATATATCAGACTAGGGTGCCTACAAGTGCCCCTATACCTATCAAAACATCCCAATAAACTCAGATTTCCCATATCTACACTTTTTTAGACTTTGACACAATTGTTTCATCCTTCTGTTTCTCTAGCCATCTCTGTGACATAGTCCAACAAGCTCGTTGAATCAGCTAAGATCTTTCTTAACCCCTCTTACACATTAGGGTTTACATTTCTACTTTTTAGTTGCTTGGGTCATTTTATTTATACATTTATATGTTATTTTATTGTTTCCTTAATGTTAGATTAACTATAGAATTAGATAAAATTTCACATTTTAGTTAATCATTTTGGTGAACCCGACCACTTTCACACTTAGGATCCTTGTTTTTCCTCTATCATGGCTCCCAAAGTTCCTCAAGTTTCTTTATCTGATTTACTTAAGAGATATCCCAATTGTCAAGATGCTCTTCAAAAATCCCTAGACACCACATATCATCCTCAAAACACACCGCCACATGAGATAAGTCATATATTCAATCATTTATCTAACGACCCTAGTCCTAGTAATCCTTCATCTAATCAACCCCTATTGGAATCAATTCAAGCTTTACATTATTTGTTTCAAGACAAGTTTACGGCTATGGAATCCATGATCACATCTCTAAAATATGAAATTCAACATCTTAAGGATGCTTCTCAAGCTCATGTTTGTTCTCCTCTTCACCTCATTCTATCTTTGCTACATTTGCTCATATTAGTGATCCCAATGTTTTAAAAGAGCTTCTCATCATGGATTGCAATACTCAGCAACATGACCTTCTTACTAAGCTCCTTAGTCATCACTTGATCACTTTACCGCCTACTCATTACTATCCTCCTTATCGACTAGCCAAATATCAAGGTCATCCATATTGCAATTATCATCAAATCAATGGACATAATGACAATGATTGCCACACTTTACAATGAAGAATAAAACATCTTGAGTGTCAAGGATTTATCTCATTCACTACACAACATTCTATTGCATGCCCATCTATAAATGCTACATCCACATGGGATCCTAAATCTATTCCTTCTGTGTCAAATGAGCATCATGCCACCATTTCTAATGTGCCTTCTTTGGATAGTCAAACACTACCTAAGAAACCACCTATCAAAATCAATATAGCACCTCCTCCTCTCAAGACATCTACAACATTACCAAGTCAAAGTACGTAACCACCTCTCAAAATCAATCAACCTTCTTCTTTGGTAGTGTCATCAATACCGCCAAAGCTGCCACCATTCAAGCTTTTTAGCCATCCCACTCCCCTTCCATTTCCTATTCATTTTTTCAAAGCCACTACCCCTCCACTCAAGTTGTCTGTGACATCACCACCTCCATGTCCTATCACTTTTGTTAAAGAAACTATTCCTTACATTTATCCACTTAATGTCTTTTGACTAGGTTTCCATCACTTACATACTTGGGGGCATAACATTCACACATCCCCCGACCTAATGACATTGTACATCACAACATACCATTTCCTAACATACACATATCACATCCTCATCACATTGCACAATCATCACACTTATACTAGCATCGTCATTACTTAGTGACACACTCTTGTGCTTTGGTTAAAATTTGACTATTGAGGGCTTACTACAAATGAACCTCACACATTTTAGAATAGGCACTACGCATTGTGTCTCTTCACACATATCACATCATATGTCTTACATATTACATCATACACTCTACATTTAGTCTATATCATTTCTCCATTTGCGCATCTACACATAATACATCATATTAGTCATCATCATACATGTATCACACTCTTATGGTCTATGAGTCTAGCATTACATACTCCTCATCTTACATACCACATAGCGCACACCTTACACTTTTAGTCTACATACACATATTTCATTACATATTATACATCATACATTACAAATTCTACACATCACATGGTCATCTTTGAGCATCGCACATACTACATCATATTCTTCTATCACCGCACTCACTACCCTATGGTGCAATTTAGTTCCTCATTCCATACTCAAATGTCGAGGCTATAAAAATCACATGGACCTCATCACACTCACACATTCATCACTTGACCTTCTATTATGCGACATTACTAGGTTAGTGACATATGCTATAGGCTAAATGGTCACCTATTCTTTCAACTTGTAGTGGTATACACTTTAGGCTACATCACCACTCCGTTTATTCATCTGATAGTGATATACGCTTTAGGCCGTATCATGACTCTTTTGATCATCTTTTCATGATATACGATTTGACTATAAAGGTCATGCACACATCATCTATAGGTCATATATTCTCACCACACTTACACATTCGTCATCATAGTGCACTACACACAACACACTATTTGACCATTTCCCGATGACGCACTCTCATTTTTGGTTCATTCTTAACTATTGAGGGGGCATAATAAATGAACCTCACTGCATACACTTCCATTCACTCAGGGGGCATGTGGCTCCTCTCATCCATCTTGCATTCCATTCCATCCATCCACAACATATTTTATATCTTGGTTGCTTTTACTCTTGCTTGTGTTTGCTTATATTTGGTCATCTTATTACACATGCTAACTAGATCTCTTATATGTCATTATATTTACCATACACACATGCATGTTCATGTCCTTCTCTAGTTGTGATAGTAGACACAAGTTTCCTACACATAACATGGATGCTCGCCTCCTACCACTCGTCTACAAAGTTGCTGGGTGCATCTACATTTGTATCTTACAAGTGTTATTGTTTCATTCTGTACTTAACACTTTACATCACTTGCTTATACATGCTTTTGACATATGGGTTATCTTTCTAATGTGCTAACGGGTGCTTCATGTGCAACATTTGTTTACATGATTATTTTCTTCCATGGTTTTGTGTTGTTTGTACTTAATTTTATTTGATTTCTATTGTATGCGGGCCTTGCCCTATGTTAGTGTGCACACTTGCTTGTTGTCTTGCATGTCTTGTCTTGACATTGTGAGTGATGTACCATGTTTGAAACCAACTTTGGCAGTCTATGATGTATCTTCTTACATTTTTACTTGCTTTCTAGCTTTTACATTGTCTGCGTAGCTTACACTTGATTTATACATGCATGCTTATTCATACTAAAAATTGTTTTCTAGCCACTTTTTTTTTTTTTTTTTTTTTTTTTTCCGTACCTTAGTTTCTACCAAGCACATTCCCTTCCCCTACATGGCACATTTTATGTGGTTGGTCCTCTTTTGGGGTCACATTCTCCTATCAGTGACGTCGCATGCACCCCCAAAGAGGGGGCATCATTTGGGGTTTTTACATACAACACAACGTTTCTACACTGGTTCGATTTAGTTCATTTTATGTCCTTAATATTGTGGGTTATACAATGAGTGGGTTTAGACCAGTCTACGAACCCCATACACAATGAATTTTATAGGACATGGTTGTCCTTAGCATTCTAGGGAGCAATTACAGGTTAGAGGATACAACAAACTTCCTCTCTACACTACTTCATCCAAAGTGGCGTCGGATCGCCTAAAAACAAGGAATTATAGAGGTATCTCTTCACACATTATAAGGGAAGTAGTTACAGGTTGGAGAATAATGCAACTTTCTCCCTACACTTCTTCATCCAGGGTGGCGTGAGATCACCCAAAAAGATCATAGAAAAGGATACCCTTTCCACTTTCTCTCTGTCACCACGGATCAGGTGCACATGTTCCTTTTACACTTTTTCATATTTCCATTAGTCTTTTTACTATATACATGCATCTTTACATGCATTTTTGACATATATACATGCGTATTTGACTTTTTGATCATCTCTTATTTCTACTTGTAGAGGTCCGACCGTATGAGAAGCAAGCAGTCAACAAAAACAAACAACTACAACAAATGGCGTTAACAACAACATTTTGCGGAAGCACACACGATACTAACCATGCAGGTACACCACACACATAGAAACTACACATGCATTTCTACCCTAGGTTCACTCTCACCACTTTTTACACTTTTGCATCTTTAGTTTCCATGCTCCACTATTTTCTCATTCCACGCTTTGTCTAGTCCATCGGCACACTTTCTACATCACTCTACATGGACATCAGGTATGCATCTCTATCTACTTTATGTTACCGATATTTTCACTCACCAACATAAAGTGGGGGCAAATGTAGTCACAAAATCACACACTTTAGACATTATTTAGTCTCGGTCTCATACTACTATTCATATGGTTTTTGAGTGAAGAAAGTACTAATTAACCCATGTCCTTTGGCCATTTTACTTTGATTTCTATCGTCACTTCGACCTTCAACACATACTTTCCCAATCTATTTTTTCATTTGGAATCATTTTAGATTTAAATGGGGTGTCCAGCCCAATAGTGGGGTGCCCTGGTCCCATTCAGGCACCCTTATCCTTTCTGATTTCTCACCATATTTTTGGGCACTTTCTAACCGTTTGAGCTTCTTATCTTTTTAATGGTCGCATTTTTGGGGTTAATTACAAAATTAGAACAAGAGAACCATATAAATATAAAGTTATGAGACCATAATGAGGGACCAAGCACTAAGCACTACTATCATCACCTAAGGTTACATCCATCAAAGTCTCCATTTTCATCCATCTAGCTCCATCACAAGGAACAAGGCTGGTTCATCTGTATCACACTGCATAGGAAGGAAGTTTATTCTATTCCACCTACCATTTTATTACATTTATACACATAGTTATTGTTAGCTACTTTCACAAAGTGTGATTGGCATAAGAGCACCTACGACATGATTGCACACAAAAACACATATAACTACATCGATTTGAGATATAGTGCAACGCTCAATTTGTAAGTCCACCATTGTGGGCAACCGAGGTCAAGCGGACCCCTTCATATGCATATTTATTTTTATGGGCTTGATGCTTGTCTTGGGGTTTTGCAGGTCTCGTCTTCTTCATTTTTACTAACGACATACAATCTAGTACAACGAAGCTAGTGCGACTTGAAGCAAATGCAAGAAATTATCAAATGACACTTGGAGGAAGATTAGAGAGAATTTTCATAGATTAGGGTACCCATATATCAGATTAGGGTGCCCACAGGTGCCCATGTACATATCCAGGAATCCTAGTCCACTCAGATTTCCCAGATCTACACTTTTCTATACTTAAGCACAATCATTTCCTCCTCCTATTTCTCCAACCATTTCTGTGACATAGTTCGGCAAGCTCGTCGAATCATCTAAGCTCTTTCTTAACCCCTCTTGTACATTAGGGTTTACATTTCTACTTTCTTAGTTGTTTGGGTCATTTTATTTACACATTTATCTATTATTTATTGTTGTCCTTAATGTTAGATTAATTATAGAATTAGATAAAATTTGACATTTTAGTTAATCACTCTAGTTATTGGGTGTGAACTCTACAATTGGCCTACTCACATCAATAACCTTCCTTTCCTAATTTCCCTCTTTCACCCCTCATCATTGTAATTTCCTCCCTTGTACCTCGTACAAGCACTTTACCAAAGGTTCAGTGGAGTGTTCCTATGTGATCCCCAACCTTTTCTACCAACCCAAACAATAGATAGGATTATATTAGTTTTCATTCAATAATGGGAGATGTACTTTTCAATGCATAAGGGTGTAGCCCTCGTGAACGTTGGTGGAGACACCTAATTTTCCATATTGATAATTTTTCTCACCAATAGTTTTTGGTGACTCTAGTGAGGAGAGATTTTCCCAAGTGTACTTGAAAATATCTCTACCCCAAAAAACATCTTTTCAAAATACAAAAAGTATATATTATAAAAATAAAAAAATCACATTTCAAAGGAAAATCAAATTTTCAAGGCGAATCCGTCATGGAATGAATCTATGTCACGTTCATTTCTACACCACAATGAAGAAATTTATAGATTAGAGTGAAGTACCAATGAGTGAAAGTGAAGAAGAAGAAGAATATGGTTGCCAAGAAATGCAAATATTTGATCATCCATAATCTGGACAAGTTTTTGTAAGGATGAGAATTCAAGAACAACAAAAGGATCTCTTGCTTCAAGAAAAAACTATCTCCAAAAATCAAGGAAAAACTTTATAAAATGAAGAAATTTTTGCTTGTGAAGAACCTATCATCAAATCTTGGTGGTTTCAATTCAAGCAAATTATTGCTAAAGGAAAGAAAATGGGACTTGTTGATGAGGAAAACGATATAAGCGATGAAAAATATGCAAAAAGGTACAATATGTTGTATGAAGTCCATGAAGATGAAGAATCTACTAAAGGTAATAATTTTAATCTCACACAACTAAATGAGAAGCTCAGAGACATGTCTTTTATCTCTCTCCCTTAGGATGATTTCCTTACATATAGAAATGAAGAAATGACAGCCTTGAAGACTGAATATGTGCTAAGAGTCGTGAGCATTGCATAAGGAAATTCTGATCCCCAAATCTACCTTGAAATTCTAAAATATGTGAAGCCTTGTAATAAATGTATGAACAACTTGAAACAGTCTGTAGAAAGGAAGAAGAGGATATTTTTCCTATGGAGGAAGATCCTAATGATTATCCACACTACAAGGTATTCATCCTTGGAAGATTATTGAAAAATTCTTATTAATGTCATATTCTTGAACATTCTGTTGAGGATCAAATCAACTTTTTAGAGTATGATGAGGAATACTTGGCAATTGAACCTCCATTCATTAACTCATTTTGGCCCGAGGCACAACCCATTGAATAAACAATGAATTCAAGTGAGGAGGAATTTTATTGCACAAGAAAATATTCAATGATTGCTAAAGACTCCATAAATCATGAAGAAGTATGAGGAGTTGGCCTTGCATCCTAGACTCAAAATGATGAGTTCAGGTAATCATGGATAATCTCCTTTCAAATTTTATCTTTCAATTAATGATGGAATGGAGATAGTTAAAGAATCAAGTTCCCTTCTTGATACGACCATAGATGAACAAATAGAAGAGGCCAATTTATTTTCCAAAGAAAAGGAGAATGAGCAATTTGAGCATAACCTCTTTGAGGAGTTAACTCCACCATTCTCACCCAAGGAGCATAATGTTGATCATCATGGTGAGTATGAAATATTTCATTTTCCATATGAGCAAGAGGATTCAATAATGGATGATCAAGATAGAGTTGAAAATTCTTCTCATATTGCTTCCCCAACATGGTTCTCTGCTTCCCATCATGAGGATGATGAAATGGATTTTGAGCTCAAAGGAGTGCCCTTCCCATGAAGCATGGATCTCTTCTCCTTGTCAAAAAATGTTGAGAACCAAGTATTCCCATTCTTGTAAGAAGGTGAGACTTGGATGACAAGAAATGCTAAGAAAGAGAGTGAAGAGGTTTTAGATGAAGTTTGGCCATGTGCGGACCAGATTTTCAGCCATCTCTTAGAGACACAATACAAAGATTATTCAAATGAGGATGAGGATGAGTATATGGAAAAATCAGAAGAGTTATCTATGCAAGACATCTTGAAGGCTGCAGAAGAAACTAAAGACCCCCAACTCAATCTCGAGATCCTGACTTGGGCTATGGAAATGTAAGATAGGTATGAGTCAATTTGTGCTTCTCATTTTGATACACCAATGTTTGATGCTGATACAAAGCATATGGATGAGCTTGATGTCCTCCCAATGCCTTAGTTGGTGAGAGTGAATGTGAAGATATGTATTTCTCTTTCATGATTTGTGAAGAAGATCATATATGCAAAGAAAAGGAGAAAGCTATCCTTTGAATATTCCTAAAGACATCACCATGGTGGATGACAGGAAAGAAAATGTTGATCTAATTTGATTAGAGTTGTTAATGACTGGAGCCTTATTTTTGTGATTCAAGGTATTCACATGGATTCTAGTACAAAAAAAGAATCCACCATAATATTCCAGGGTGAAGAATGCTTTTATGTGCATTTTTAGAATGATTCACCAATTTTGAGTGGATGGATATTGACTGGACAAAAAAATGAGAATTTGTGAATCTTGTAAAAAAATTCAAAATTAGATTACATTCCCACGAACTCTAATTTGGATGAAAATCCATTACAACCTCCTCAATAATGATGAAACATAATGATTAACCTCCATTTTTGAAGGCACTTGAGCTGTAAAGTGAGATGTTCCCCTTTGAACGGGAAGTGTGTTTCAATCCTTCAAAGTGCCTCATTGATCTAAGGGATGTTTCCATGTGTAATTAAAGAATGAATAATGTTTTAATGAAAATATCAATTTTCATACTCTTGAGGACATGGAGGAGTGATAATCGGACATCAATGGATACAAGATGTAAGAGTTTCAAGAAGATGGATCAAGAATGTTTTTAGTATAATATGAGTATGAAGATGGAATCTTGGTTGGTATTCTTCTCAATCCATACAAAGCCATCACAAGCGTATGATATGATTAGATAATGAATTTTGTGATTCAAAGGTCACATTTCAGTCCATTATTCCATGATGGTATGTACTTCACCCAACCCATTTCTGGGTATGTGTATATTATTTACCCACCTCTATAAATATTCCTCCCTTGTAACATAATTTCCTTTTCTGTTGTGTGTTGTTTTCCCCTTTTGGTGTGTTTGTGTGTGTGTGTGTGTTTTGAAGAAATGACTCCATAATCCCAATGGATAAGGCACTGGTCCACGAAGTAAATTGAGATGCATGCTCTTTCCTTGTTGTACTTAATCCAGAATGCATCCCTAAGATAGATCCAACTGTTGTCATGCAAATGTGCAACATGAAAATTTCATATTTTCAAGCATGAAAACAGACCCTCTAGTGTTAAATTTTTTGATTGTAAACCTTCCAGGCACCCTTCCGGATCAATTCCTCCCTGTGTAGGTCTATCCCAATCCTCTGAGTGCTCATAGGTATTATAATGACCTTTCCCATGTGTTGAAAGATACAAAAGCTCACAAGATTCTTTCGAGACAATGTCTTTCAAAGCAGATCTTTAAGTAGGCTTAGAAATGGCTATTTTTAGCCTTTCTGAGGCAGGTGCACATTCTTCGGAGCATAATTCAAGGCCTAAATTCATCAAATAATGGTATCAAGGATCCCAAATCATATTTCAAGTGATTTAGGAAATATTTGGAGATTTATGAGCAAGTTCAACAAAAGCGGGTTTTTGAAGGTGATGGAGCTTGCACTACAAAAAAAGCACCGAGCTTCAGAGAATGATTCCAGGAGCTCCATAATGAGTTTGAGATCAAACAAGACATCAATGGAAATCTGATATGCAATTCCCTACATGGTGGTATCCTCATATTTTTCAAAAGACCCATGCCTTTCTTTCCACAACTCATTCTTTGCAAGGCACAACTCGGGATCCTAATAAAAAATTCCATTTTTGTAATTTTTCAAGATGAATCAGATGTTTATACCTATACCATTGTTCTCAAAATTCATTTTTTAGTCAAATTCATATAAAGAAGTTCCCAAAAGTTCTTTCGGGAGCTCCAACAACGTCATTTTCAAGGTCCTTCCCAAGGTACAAGATATGTCCTTAGTAAAAAATTTTAGTGCCACGTGACAAGTATGAGGATAAGGAACAATTTTGTGTCCCCTTCATCCCTTTCCAAGGGGACATAAAAATTACCCCCACCTTAGACCTCTTGGACCCACCACATGACCATGGGAGGCTCCGTGTAAGCACCTTTTGGTAATTTTCTAGCCCCCACTCCATGCCGTGCATGCCTCGCCACTTGTCACCATGAGGATGAGGTGAAATTTTTTGTCCTCTTCATCCCTTTCGAGTGACCAAGAGGGACAGGAAAATGCTCCCCACCTTGCTCTCATCTCGATTCCTCACATGACAAAGTTTGGCTCCCGGGTGCTAAAACTAAGCCCTTTCCTTTCTCTCCTCCGCCACCGCTACATGCTTGCCACTTGTCCTCCTGGGGCTAGGGCACACTTTTGTGTCCCATTCATCCATTTTCTAAGGGTACAAGGGGAAAGAATAATGTGACCTCACCATTGGCATAAAAACCAAGAGTTAGCCATTTTTTCATCTCCCCATTTTGTTCTAAATCTATTGGAACTCGGAATTTTTTTCCGTAATCCTTTGTCTCCATTTAATCTCTTCCTTTCCTCCCTCCATGATTCCATGATAGTAGTGAAGACATTTCCACAAAATTTTCAAAATTTTGAAGGGATCTATATGCATTTTTTACCATAATGAATTCGTAACCCGTAAAGGTGAAATTTTCGTATCTCACAAATCGGTGCATGAGATCGAGGTGGGAGTTTTTACATTCTTCTTAATTTATAAACACCTTCAAAGAGAAAGTGATTACATATTGAATGATGCACTAGATTTTTTATGAAGAAAAAACCTCGACTTCATGCCCTAGTTTTTTATTATTTTATTTCCCACCATTCTAGTGATCGGATTGAGCTGAAAATTTATACGTGAGATCGAGAGAAGAAACCTATCCTAGTGGAGGTGGTTTTGTCGAAATCCGAGGTGTGGAAGGGCACTTTCCAAAAATATTAAGTCTCTATACGAGAACTTACTATAAATAGTAAACTCTCACAGAGGGAAAATTTCTTCAAGGCAGTGTTCACAGGGAATAACTAGGGCAACAAAGAAGGTGATCAAAAGTAAAAAAGAGTGAAAAGGGAAATTTTATAAAAATAGAAAGTATTCATTCGAGTGTTGAAAGTTGTAGTTGACACTATTTCCATTCTCTAATTTTCAACATCTTCACAAGGTTGTACGATGGTTATATAGCTCAAATTAGGTAATTTATCCTTCACAGGATCTTAAGGCATCACTTTAGTCACAATGGTGTATGTGAGCAAAGAAGAACAATGCAGGGAACAATAGTGGAAAATGAGAGGCATCGTGTAGTCTAAGAAGATATTTAAAAAGTTCAAGAGCTCCAAATATCATCATTGTAAATCTTCAATTAGGTTGAAGGCATCCACTCTCCCCTGGTGAGTAAGTTGAGTGAGCTTAGTGAGTTATTCAAAGTGAGCCAAACTAGTTGAACTCGAAGTGGGATAAGTGTATAAGTTGGGTTGAATTTCTCAAGATAAGAAAGATCCATAAAACAAGAGTGATTCATTGTAGAAAATTCAAGTCTCCAAGTATGTCTCCTCGATGGTGAGAGGTCCCTCGTGGTAATAGATAATTGATTCCACAACAAGCTCTTGAGAATGCTCCAGTGGAAAACACCATGTCAACACCTAATGATCCATTCCCATGGATTCTAGAAATGATCAGTAGTGAGCCAAGGAAAACACAACATGTTATCATGAAAAGCCTCAAAGAAATATCAGAGACATGGAATCCCAAATGAATAAAGAGAGCTCAGACAACATCCCGCTTCTTCAGTGGGACCTCAAGTAATTAGTATGTTGAAGTTGCCAGACCGAAAGTTGAAAATCCTATTGAGGAAATGACTCTGTCAAGATTATGAGTTGACCCGCATCTCATTGGGCCAAGCTTCACATGAGGATGAATCTTATCTATTCATAGAATCCACCTCTCGCCTCCCGCTTCGAAACAAAGAATACATGTGAACTATTGTGCAATTGAAGAAATAGGTAAAATCTCTCAATGCCTACATTTGACCCTTCTTGGGACCTGAATAAACATCTTACCTTTTGATCAAAGACATTCCTCCAATCAGTAGTGTTGACCCCGATAAAATAAAGAAAGGATAAGGATACATGATGCAGGGGAAGGCTAGCGAGAAATGGGTTGAGAAAATAATCGAGCAAGGAAAGACATTGTTTCCGAAGTCATATATTTCATCAAATATGTTCTTGCAACAATGTATGATGTGAAGAAAGAAAAGGAGGAATTTACAAAATAATTCAATTATTTGGATGAGATGTTCCCACCAGTGTCCAAGATGATTTCCTTTGAATCTCACACCCTCATGAGTAATAACGTGTTCGCATCTACTTCCAAGAACTTGTCTCAAGTTTGGATCCACATCATGGATACGAGATATGCAATGCTAAAGAATGTAATCTCTAATTTGGAATCATACATGCAACATGCTTTTGAGATCTTGAATGATATCTATCATTGTGTTCAAAGACTTGAGTTTCCCCCTATTCACCGAGGACTCATCATTTAATTCCAGGAGCTAGTCAAGAAAGAGGTAGGTGACTCTCTTTCCTTCAATAAATACAATTTAGAGTCCATGGCCAATATCAGAAGTTGTATCGTTGTAGTTCTAATGGATCATGAAGTATGGCCTAGTTAGTGTAAAAGATTAGTGATGTTCTAGAACATGGATCAAGGTGTTGGGTTGTGTGTGTATTTTAGAGGTGGATAAGTTGACAGATACAATAATTCAATTCAATAAAGAATTCAAGGAATAAGAGCAGGAAGCATGAATCAACAATTTCTTCATCAAGAAATCTTCTTCATCAGAAATGTAAACTTCTCCCTTCTTCTCTACTTCTCCCTCTTTCTTCTCTCCCTCTTCTAATTATTCATTGAGTGTAATCATTGTATTTTTCCTATTCACTTAAGTGACATATTTTCAAAATTGTAAAAGTATTTTCTTGAAATTATAAGAGAAATACTTAATTTGTCTTTTCTAATGGAAAATGAAAGGTCACAAGTGGAATAGGAACATGAAGAGTCATGTGGGGAAGATGAGAGGTAAATTCACATTGCTATAAATTGGGATGGCTTCTCCATTCTAAAGGATCCTGAAAATGCTAGATTGTGATAGCATCTATGTTGTAACAATTGTGGATTTTTGTTGTTGGACTTTGTGTCATCAATGCACATGAAATAAAAGATACATTTCTTCCATTCTCCTTTTCTATGTTTCTTCTATTTCTCTCTTATGCAATTTGCAAAGCATAGTGATCCCAAATGAGTTTTGTATCTTTGATAAATGAATTTAATAACTTTGTGTTTGGGTTTGTTCTTCTCACTAGATAGCTTCATTGTTGATTTCCTCTATATTGAATGTTGAACTACTCGGTTACTAGGTGTGAAATCTGCAATTGGCCTACTCACAACAATAACCTTCCTTTCCTAATTTCCCTCCTTCACCCCTCACTTGTACCCCATAAAAGCACTTTGCCACATGTTAAGTGGAGTGTTCTGTGCGATCCCAGACCTTTTTGGCCAAATCACAACAATAGATAGGATTATATTAGTTTTCATTTAATAATGGGAGTTGCACCATTCAATGTAGAGGGCGCAACTCTGCAAATGTTAGTGGAGACACCAAATTTTCCATACCAAATTTTTTTCTCACCAACACTTAATTAAATGTGAAAACAATGGAGAGGCCATTTGATAAAATCGAGATAAATCTCCTATAATAACCCGCACATCCTAATAAATTATCTAACTCATTTTTATTTTTAGGTGATGGGAATTTTTATTAACCTTGTTTAGATCCACTTTGATTCCTTCCACTGAAATATGATGTCCCAAAACTATCCCTTGTTCCATCATAAAAAGGCACTTCTCGTGATTAAGAGATAATTGATGTTTTTCACATCTGGAGAGTAATTTATCCAAGTTATTCATTACCTCTTGAAACATAGTTCCATAGACTGTAAAGTCATCCATATAGATTTCCACACAGTCATGAGTAAGATCAACAAAAATTGCTAACATTGCTCTTTGGAAGGTGGCAAGAGCATTACATAGACCAAAAGGAAAAAACCTATAAGAAAATATTCCCGTGGGCAAAGCGTAGACATAAAATCACACACTTTGGCTAATTATTTAGTCCCACTCTCATACTATTATTCATATGGTTCTTGAGTGAAAATATTACTAATTAACCCATGTCTTTGGCCATCTTGCATTGCTTTCTATTGCTACTTTTGATCTTGCACCCATACTTTCCTAGTCTATACTTTCATACTATGTTTTCCCTATTGAGAATGGGGCTCCCAACTAGATCAGGGTGCCCTGTGCCCTAGTCCACTATGGGCATCCTGATCCTCTTTGCACTTTCCTCTTACTTTTTGGGCACTTTCTAGCCATTTGAGCTTCTTATATTTTTGGTGGTTGACCTTTTCGGGGTTAATTATGAAATTAAAGTAAGATAACCATATAAAAACAAAGCTATGTGACCATGATGAGGAACTAAGTACTAACTACCTCCACCTAAGGTTACATCCATTAAAGGCATATATAGCTAAATTTACATCCATGTAGCTCCATCACAAAGCACACAAAACTAGTTTACTTCGCATCACACTTCATAGGAGGGGAGTCTATTGTTTCCATACACACATTTATTACATTCTACATCTAGTTATTTGCTCGTTACTTCACAAATTATGATTGAAATAAGAGAAACATAGGGAACAATCTTAACACACACACCTAGAACTACATTGGGTCTAAGATGTAGTGCAATGCTTAGTGATAAGTCCATCAATTTGGCAACTGAGGATAGTCCGACCCCTTCATATGCATCTTTATTTTTTTAGGGTTTTGATGCTAGGTTTGGTGTCTTACAGTGATTCTTCAAATACGAGTTTACAATGACATCGGCGAAGTACAATGACATTCACGTGATATGAAGTGAACACAGGTGAATATCTTGTGACACCTTAGAGGAGGTTCCTACAACATTTTTGCAGACTGCAGCACCCAAAATTTAGACCAAGGCACCCACAGGTGCCCTTATCCCTCTCCAGGCACCCCACTCTAGTCAAATAGCTCGAGAGATGCACTTTTTCAGGCTCCTGTGAGACAGTTCCATCCTCTTATTTATCCATTCTCCACTACGACACAATACCACGACATTATCGAATTAGCTAAGGCATTTGTAACCCTCTCTGCACATTAGGGTTTCAAATTTCATTGCTTTGATTGCTTGGGTATTATTTCAAGACGATTACTTCATTTATTCAGTTATTTTACTGCTCCTATAACATTATATTACACTAGAATATTCTATTTTAGTTAATCATTTTTGTGAACCCGATCTTTGAATACAGTTTCTCTTTGGGATTTTTCTTCGTATGCCCGTCACTCGTAGTGGTCATTTTGGGTATTTTCAATATTGTGAGCTTCCTTCATTCACCCATAGGGTTTTCAAACAAATGGATGATATCCCTAATTCTATAGCTATAACTGATAATCCCTGGATACATCTTGCCAAGTTCCTCTTCACGAAATAGAAGCCTCTGGTAGTGAAAATTCCTATGATGAAGATACCAATGTTGACCAAGACCAATTAAATACACTTACTAATTTTTGACAAGCTTTTTGTGATAATCCCACTCATCTTTTGTATGTCCTACATGATTTGATTGCTGCTAAGAATTCTCATGATGCTTCGGCCTCTATAGTTACTCAATGTTCGGCTCCTATGGCTTCCACCCCACCCATTTATGTTTCAGCTCCCATTCTTACCACTACCATTCCCACCATTCACCCTAACACTCCTAATACATAGCCTAGATCTTCTTTGAATAATCCTAATTTAAATTCTTTATATAAGGATTTATAAACCTAAATTTGCCATCTCTAGCTCACTACTTCTCGTGCATCACCATCTTTAGAATCTACTTCATTGCTGCATACTCCTTTTGCACCTAATATCTCTTCCTATCCATTACCACCTAACTTCATCTCTCCCAAATTTCCCATCTTTAAAGGCCATGGTGACCCACAAGAGCATCTCCAAGCTTTTCATGTAGCATGCCTAGACTATGCGGATGACCATACCATACTAGCTAAGCTTTTTCCTTGTAGTTTACAAGATTATGCAATGCATTGGTTCTATAACCTACCTATTCATTCGGTAACATATTTCACGCATCTAGTTGATGATTTTCTCACTCACTTCTTTATCAACATTGGTCTAAGATCTCTTATGCCCAACTTGCACAACTTAAACATGGATCTAATGAACACTTAGTAGATTATGTCTTGTGTTATAAAAAAACTTAGCTAAGATGTCAAATGTGCTTTGCAGATGCTGAGATTCAGGACTTATTCATTCAAAGGCTCTTACCACCTCTCCAGGAGAGTGTTCTCTTTGAGATCCCTCTTTCTTTTGATAAGATTTATCACACTCTTAAGCTTCACAAAACCAAACTTCTATCCATAGGCAGGCTTAAATACCAAGAGAAAACATTTTCTCTATGCATTTTCAAAGTAAGTCAACATTTAAACCATCTCTAATTAAACCAACATGCACAAAAGTTACCATCAATGCAGTATCTACTACTAAGGAGCTTCAATCGCAACCACATTGGACGTATATTCACTAAGTTTAGTGTACCTTCACATATTTTACTACCACAAATTATCGATAGTAACCTCATTACACTGCCTTCTCCACTACAAATAGATCCATCTCAACCAAAAGGACTTAATTTTAACTAAAATTTCCATTATGACTATGATCATTGCATTGGAAACTCCACCAATCATTGCTTCTGACTTCGATTTCTCATTCAGGGTTTGATCGATAGTGGTAAAATTGAGCTTTGAAACCTACAGTTTCTCCACCTATTAATGAAAATCATAAGCTCAAAATATTTAACAACCCTTTACCCAAACATGACACAAAAATGACTGAATCTTTAACTAACTATGTATATCATGCAGTGCCTCCTCCTGCATCAGGGGCTCTTGAATTTTTGGTGGCACATACTGACACTTCTCCATTGATCATTTCTTTGTCTAACCATGAATATCATGTGAATTTTACTTCTAATCACTTGCATATTAATGCCTATATTGCAGTGGTCCCCATCAATAATACTAAGGTTGATCTATCCTGGCCCATCAATGTATGCTCTATTCTACTTATCGATGCTATCATATCCGATGAGCAATTCATATGGTGTTGTCAAACTTTGTGTTACGGTAGGACCTCTTACTATGCTTGTACCCTTCCTTGTTGGACAAGTGGTCGATGGTTGTGACATGCTTCTAGGCATCAATTGGATTCATAGGTCTAAATCCATCATCTCTATGAATCATTTGTGACTCAAATTCATTTATAACAATCAAGTCATTTCTATTGGCGGTGTACCTCCATCTACTCCATGGTCATTATCTCCTCCAACACCAATTAGCACATCTCCTACTTCATCTAGTATATCACAATCCATGTTACTTAAAGCGCAATCTACTCCTAGTTCACCTACTTGCACACATGAGCTACATGACCTCATCACTCTGCTAGTCCCACACGTAGATATAGCCCCATTCCTAGGACAGTTACTACATCTAGACGTAGGTCTCCACCTCATTTTATTCCACGTAGGTGTCCATCACCTCCACACTATTCTTCACATAGGTCCCCATCACCTACACATTTTGTTACACCATGGTGCTCCTCATATACTCATCCATCACATGCACATAGACTTCACTCACTTGTGCAATGTTTGTCTAATATCCCACCACTTTTAGAGCATGGTCACACACCTTCATTACCACCTATATCGAGTGGAGGACCCACACCTTTCACTTTCATTGGATAGTTTATTCACCAACACACACTTAGGGCAATGCCATCAATACTTCCCCTAACAATATGCAACACCTTATTTTTCCTACTTATACATACATCTTAGCATACACATATACATCAACCATTACCCAATGACACACTCTTGTGCTTTGGTTCACACTTGAATGTTGAGGGCATCCTATACACACTACACACTACACACACTACACACTACACACTACACACTACACACACATACACACTACACACTACACACTACACACTACACACTACACACTACACACTACACACTACACACTACACACTACACACTACACACTACACACTACACACTACACACTACACACTACACACTACACACTACACACTACACTACACACTACACACTACACACCACACACCACACACACACACACACACTACACACACCACACACTACACTACACACTACACACTACACACTACACACTCCACACTACACACTCATTACCCTATGACATACTCTAGTCTCATAGTCCATACTAGATTGTTGAGGGTATATATCACCAATGGACCTCATCACATTCACACATTTATCATTCAACCTTCTATCATGTGACATTCCTAATTTAATGGTATATGCTTTAGGTTACATCACCACTCCTACTCATCTTGTAGTGATATACGTCGTTGGCTACATCATCACTTATTTTAGCATCATCATCACCTATTCTAATCATCATTTAGTGATATGCTTTAGGATAAATCATCACTTTACCGATCATCTTGTCATGATATATGTTTAGGATACAACGTCACGCACACCTCATCTCTATATCGCATGTCATCACTACACATTCACCACAACATGCTACACACAACACACACTTCGACCATTTCTTGATGATGCACTTACATTTATGGTTCATTCTTGACTATTGAGGGGTATACTAAATGAACCAAAATGCATACAATTCCATTCACTCGAGGGGCATGCGATCTCATCACTCACTCTACATTCCATTCCATCCACCCACAACATATTGCATTTCATGGTTGTATTTTTTCACCTCAAAGTATGTGATAAAACAGATAATAGGTAATGGTTGAGGAGTACCTATTAATATTCGAGAGAAGGTTGGGCAGGTTGTAGAATTTGATCCGACTGAATGTGAGAGCTTCCCTTTGCCTAGGAGGAATGACCTGCATAAGAAACACAATAAAACCACCAAATGATATTAAATAACAAATGGCCGAAGATTTTCTAATGAAGGCTAGATCTGGGAAGTGTGATGTTTCCTCGAATGGCTATCAATCCCCTATTTATAACAACTTAATGCAAGAAGAAATTGTAAATAAATGATTCCTACTATAGTTGATAAGATTTATGTATCTCTTATAACATACAATAAGTAAATTTAATCTAACATGAAAAGTTACGATTAAATCTGGATGGCTAGTAGGTTGGTTTGGGTCTGCAGGTATAATAGAGGCTATAGGTGAGGTTTGGGAAAATTTGGGTATGATTCTAGGTTGTTTGGAGGAAGTTATAAGCTTATTGATTTAGAATATATTACTGGGGTCTTAGATATCGACGCCACTAAGAGACCAATGTCAACTCTCGGTAATGGACCGATGTCACTTGGGTAACCGGTGTGGTAGGGGAAATTTGGAAATAATATTAAAAATGGGGTTTTGGACACTCTCTGTGATTGCACAAAGAGTGATGGGAGTTTAGGTGATGTTGTGGGATTATTCTAAGGACTCAGAGGTAGAAATATAGAGGTTTGGGCAAGGTATGATGGGTAAATGGAAGATAATTAGATAAAGGTGGTACGAGAGAGATCTAAGTGATGTAGAATAAGGAATGAAACAAATAGCTAATAAAAAACTAATCTATTGAAAACAACAAGGAAGAAACAATACTTACTTGTTAAATGTAGGTAGAAAGTAGATGGTGGTGATGGTTGTGAAGAAAGGTGGTCTTGAATGAATGCAACAATAGTTAGAAGGCACGATGCTTCCTGGAGAGTGCATTGGAGCTCTGGATCAATTTGTGGATGGTTGGTATGGTATCTGAATGTAGTGAGGATCTCTAGTATGTTGCAAAGTCAGTTGGAGAACTCGTGAATAAGAATTCTAGATCACAAAATCTAGATGACAAGATTTAGAACCCGATCAATGAGTTAATATTTTCTATTTAACCTGACCGATGATGGTTAGGTGACCAAGATCTTGGCCGAGGGATATTCGACGTCAGTTAGGGAGAAATGGTCATTTTTTTTTCTAAAATTATCCTGATTTCTCCCAGATTTGGCGTGATTGAAGTTTTAGGTCAAGGTTAAAAGTGGAAGATAAAAATAAGTGTAAGCGGGAGAGTGGTTAGAGAGATAATAGGTCATAATGATTAGGGTTAGAACAAGTCCTAGTTGGTTAGGATAAGTAGGGACTTGGTCTAAGTTCATTAATAGGCTAGGAATAGGTCTTGGGATGAGGTGGAGGGATGATGTGGCTAGGTGAGGTGGAAATTAACTTAATTAAGGTGATTAAATTAATTGTGAGGTGAGGTGGGGATTAATTTAATTATGGGTAATTAAATTAATTAAAATGTGTGCAAATGGGCATGGTGATGGGATAATATTGAATTAATTAATCGGAGGATTGTGACCCAATTTTGGTGTCTACATTTGCCCCTTTTGTTGTGTAGCTTGTATTGATAAGCGACGATGAAAAAAAGGAGGTGGTTGCCCCAAGTAAGGGTAGAGATGAGGTTATCCTAGGTATGGGTGAAGGTGATCCCCCTCAAACTAGGAACTGATGAAGTGAGAAGCTGAGTCAATGATGGGTTTGATAAAGTGGTAGGTGATGAAGTGGTTAGATGTGGGTATAAATATAATATAGGTGTGGGTAATAGGTTGGGGCATTCAAATGCACACACACATATACAATGTGATAAGACACTAGGATGAAGAGCTCATAAACTCTACATTGTTAAAGGTCGATAGTTTATCCAAACAAGGTTTGATGTGGTCCTAAAACACAATGAGGCTAGGTGCAGGAATGGGAATTAGGTGGGTTCCAAAGCACCAAAAGGTTTGGTCTAGTCAAGATAAACATCACGACATTAGGCAAGGAAAGGTCGGTAGGCTAAACAAAACAAGTAACATCATCACAAGGTATAGCGAGTAGGTGAATTTGAGTGTCTAATAAGTGGGTTCGGGCTTGGTGTATAGGAAAGGTTGTGGTAAGGCCGAGGTATAGGAAAAAACATGCCCCAAATGATAGTGAGGTTGGGTGTGAGGTAATAAGGCAATTAGGTGGGGTTGTAGGGCTGGGGTAAGGTTGTGGTTGCAAGAAATTGGCATTTGACATCAAAATTTTGGGTAAATTAGGTATAATTGGGTTGGTAAGGTGACCGATACTAGTTAAGGGTGAATCGATGTCGATCTGTTAGGGCACAAGACCGACGTCTAGTCATGTCAATTTGGGGATAAAAGTAAAAATCTGTGTTGAAAAGGTTTCATTTGTGCTTTTCTATATTTGGAAAATGACAGAGAGAGAGAGTTTGGGCTACGTTGAATTGGGAGAAAAGGACAGAGGTACTATAAGGGATAAGTTGGAGAGAGTTTAGTGGACCCACGATATATTTTTAAGTGACGAAATTGGTTGATATCCGACGAGGGTGAGTGAGCCATGAGAGAGGTAGGAGAGGGTGTTGGAGGTCCTCTAGTGCAGAGACTAGACATCCCACCACAGATACGGTGTCAAGTAGAGTTAGGAGTCAATCCCCATTTGTGTTTTTGATTTTAAACTAAAGTGAAAAATTGAAAAATGTGGATTTGATTTTGAAATTTGGGTAGAAAATGGATAAATCGGGTATGGGGAGGGGAAAATGTTAGTTAAATAGGTGGTAAAAGGAATGAAGGTGTAATTTAGGGGTTTTGGGTAGGTATTTTGTTGTTTTTATTATTTTTGCAAAATGGGGGCATCAGTCGAGGTTTGGATGATGTCGGTGGGATAACCAACATCGATGGGGTTAAATGGGGACTAGTACCGGTTAGGGTGATTGATACCGATCACATTACAAGTGGTTAAGGCCTAAAATGGGGGTTATGAAGAGAAATAGCTATGGGTAAGGTGGGTAAATGTGTAGTGAAATAGGTGTGGATAGGTTAGGAGTCTGGGAGAAATATATTTAGGTGAGATTTAGGGTTGTTATATATATATGAATGGGTGATTTTAGGTGAAAGTTGGGTAAATCAGTGAAGGAGTGAAAAGAGTGAATCAAAATAATTGTAACTATCTAGGAAAGGTAGAATATATGGTAGGCGAGTGAATGGGATAGAAGGTAGCTAGGTTAGGAAAATCGTAGGTGGGGTGTAACTAGGTAGGATAGAATAAAATGATAAGGGCTAATTGGTTGACCAACTGAAATGGAATGATGTAGGCACATCAATAGTTGACTATGTGGGACATGGTACCACCTCTTTTGGTGTAGATGCAGCCAAGTGTTATAGATGAGGAGTGGTCACATATGCAGGATGTTGGGATTGGTCTTTGTGAGGTGATACCAATGCATCATAAGAGATCACGGTTTGATGATTATTATACGTACCCAAAATTGTAAGGTACTGCACTACCAGAAAGATGTTACACATACCCCAATGATGATATAGGTCTCCTTGCAAGGTGTTTGGAATCCAGAAAAGCTCGCCAAGTATACGTTTGTATCCCGTATGCCTCACTCAGCCTCCGCATGCTTTGTTTTGCCCTCTGCCCCCCTTTTTCCTTGCATTTTGGTCTTCAGTGATGAGACCACCACCTTGACTAGGTGGCGGTCCATGACCGCCGCCCGCCAGGATAGGGCGGTGGTCCCGTAACTTGCCACCTGCCCGCAGCGGCAACCCCGTACGTGTTTTCCGAAAGTTCCAACGATCATGTCAAACATAAATCTTCAATTTCTACCGCATTCTTTAGCTACTTTGCTTTGCATTTATGTTTTGGCTGCCCTATGAATAGTGTTTTCCCTTTGTTTATAGTAAAAGAGTTCAATTGGGAGTTACCCTCTGGTAAATGCATTTGCTATAAATAGCTAGCTTGTTTTCAAACAAATGGCCCCTCTCCTTCTCTATTTAATCATTCAACCTTTGAATTTCTTGCTTAGAGTTCCACTAGTTTCATGTTTTGCATCAATTATTAGCTTTCCTTTGTTGTTTAGAAGTCATTCAATCTTCTTGTTTCATCTTACTTCATTGTTGTTCCATACAATCAACTTAGCATAGAATAACTTCATTCCTAGATTAGAATCCATTTAGAGTTGCAGATTTTGTTTTGTCACAAGTATAGATTCTAAAACTCTCGGCACATTTGTGTTGTATTCCCATAATAAATCCTACTAGGAATTGCATAGTCAAGCTCTATTCACTTGCACTATCTCTCTCTTACTCGCATTGTATTCGGTCTATATCCAAAAGTTACAATTGTTCAAGTTCTTTATTCTACCGATACTATCATTTACACGCTTTTCTAGATTCAAGAGAACAAAAGGAAATGAGGAGATCACACCGAGGGGAAAAAGTCACACACAACCTGGATTTACCACTGCATTCGTAAATGCAAGGTTTGAGCTATCAAAGTTCTAGTTACAAACGTATCGAATAGAGTAGTGAATTATTTTATTTTTAGGTTAAAAGTTCGCTCTCGATATTGCCAGGAAGCTATGGGGATTGATAGTTTCTGAGAAACTGTGATTCATTCCTCACTTCTGAGGTAGGATCGAGATTATTTCAATTTAAAATAATTAGTTACTTAGATATTTAGGATAAAATCACAACTACACAGGCAAATAGCCACACCAAGCTACTTTGTTTGTTTTAATTTTGTTACTAGATTAGTTGTCCATTTTCTAAATATATTAGAATAGCTGCTCTTTAATTTGTTAAAATACTTCATTGAAAATACAAAAATAAAAGAATACATACATAGTGTAGATACATCTTTCATAATTAGTTTATTAATCTTAGTTAAAATTTGAATCGTTTTGTATGACAATCACAGGACCTAGAGAGCCTAGAGAATATATATTTAAACCAATAGTGCCTCAACCAAATCTACCCACAACATTAGCTGATATAGATCAAGACCTTAGGATACAGGTCTTTTGAGCAACGGAAAACCTACAAGCAATTAGTGAACAACCGAGAGGGTTAAATATTGAAGACGATAAGGCATACACATTTCGGTTGAATCATCCTAACTATAGGCTGCTTTGATAGGATATCCACATGACCATACAAGAACCCGAAAGAGAACAAATATTTGGTTGTGATCCATTAGTCCTGCGGCCAGATGCAAGAGACCTCCTTATTGACATAGACATAGGGTTACGTATACAAGTTGCCAAAACCCCGTAAGGTATTCTAAAAAGATTACAAAACTCCTAGTTCTAAACATAGAAGCTGAAAAGGCTTATGACCATTGTATAGTCAGAAGAAGGGATTGAATCTTCACATGACCATAATAGGTCCACAACAACCATGAACTTACGGTTGTGATCCACAGGTCCCATAACCCAACAGCCTACAAATCAATCGAGATTATTGATCTGGTTTACGAACACTAGTATTTATATCCTCACCACTTCCACAAAACATTATTACGTAATTCTCCTTACTAAACATGGCAGCCATTCAAGCTAAGGATTTCTCGGACTAGACTAGAAAATCATCCATAAAACCCCGGAGAAATCCACTACACCTCCCATCACCATTTTCATGACCTTATGCGGAGATATATATGAAGCTCCCACGAGTCACTTCCCACGTATCCAACAACAACCAATAAAATGGATCTTGGTAAAGCTCGACATTGATTGGAGCCTCCGAACAACTATTATATCTAAACAAACCATTACACCAATTCAGGTTAGGAGGGCCTTCTTCACCTTAGATCTATAGATTCCATTATTGCATATTGAGGATATAAGATTACCCAACTAGTTTGTCTACATCCACATATATTCCACATTCACCGGTTGTCTCGGCATGACCTCGGGAGGTCGGGTATGGGGAAGGTCACTTACCGATTATCATCCCCACATGTCACTTTTTTGTTGTACAAAACTAGTGAACCCGACGTGAAACAAACAAATATTCCCCTTTTATTTTTATTTCTTTCATTCACCTTCGATCTTTCCCATTATTCTGCGGGTATTCATAAACCCCGAATATGTTAGGATATGACACATATGGTAGACCTCTCTCAGGTCTTGAAGCAAGTTATAGTCAAACAAGTAGACAACCATCACCCTCACTTTCCACATGGGCTGATAACTATTCAAGTAATTACTTGTCATCTCAAACTCCCCCTCAAAGAACTAGCTCCAGTTCTTTTTCCGAATTGAGGAGTTTGATCAGCTTGCAAAAACACAACAGCTAGAGCCCTCAGGGTCTAACAATATGATGTTTACTGGAGAATCCACTTCATCTCCTCGGGTCTTGTTTAGACCATAGATCAGTAGACAATCAGATCCACTCCCATTTTTGGATGAGGAGTACTTAGCACATTATGCTAAAAGTGAACAATGTTTCCAAAACATGTATCCACCTATAGGGAGTTTACAAATACAATCTGATACCCTATTCCAAGAAAACACCCCCATTCCTCCACCTATGGGAAATGCCCTCGGTGAAGCTTGGCAAGGTAATGATCAATTCATAGCAGGTATCATACCCCTTTACAACCTCAAGGTATACAACAAATTCCATTAAGGCAAAACACCGTGTCTTCACCAATAGAGGTCATTTCAGCCTTAGTTGAAAAGGTTAGAGGGCTAGAACTTGCTCAAGCAAACCAAAATTCATATTTTGGGCAAGCAAGAATCCCCAACCCTCCACATCACCCTAGTTAGGTTGACCTCCTTACAGGAATAGGCACGTTAGGCATGCCTCCTCAAAATCCTTATAATTACCCACAACAAACACCAACTAGGACCACGCATTTTCAAATGCCGCTCAGTTGAAAACATAACACCTCCCGGCTTGGCACCAAACAACCCATACCAAAACAATGCTCCTCCTTACTTAAACATTTATTCAAAGTCACCACAAGGAGACATGTTATCTTCTCCCGTGATGTTCGTTCAACCATAGGGATTCCCTTATGTCCCTACAAACACATATGCTATGCCATATCAACAACCCTTTCCACCTCCCCCCTCAGCAAGTGCCATCGATGGTCGAGGCCTATGCAATAGGGACTTATTCAAAATATTTAAAAGAGCCCCTAGAATTCACCATATGAAGTGTTATGCTTCCAATACCTCTTCCTGATTTAACCAAATATAAAGGGGAAGGAGATCCAAATGCACACATTAAGGCCTATGCCATAGCCATATGAGAATTACTCCCTTGGGATGAGGTTGTTGCTAAGATATTCCCTAAAATTTAGAAGGTATTGACCTTGATTGGTATTGTAGAATACACCCGAAGCCTCGATACATTTATTTAAACAACTCATGTCGGAGTTCATCAAAGATTTTGATATGAACAAATTGTCAAGAACATGAATCGGGAATTCTTGCATATTAAACAAGAACATAATGAATCCTCTGCTCATTTTATTCAAAGATGGCATACAATTCTCTACTCATCAGCAAGTGCTTCAAACATGGATCAAATGGAACTATGTGATTTATTCCTTAATTCTCTCAATAAAGAGATAAAGGAAGAAGTCCATAAGTTCCCACTAAGAACTTATGATGAAGTACTCGAGAGTGCTCTCGAATCGACCAAGCAACAATAGATAGTGGTCGTAAGACATATGGAACAAACGAGAAATTAACCACTCCCAATCAAAACACTACGGCCTATCCTAATACCAGAACGCTAATCAAGGACCTAAGATCCTTAACAAGAACCATGGAGTTACAATAGATGGAGTAACTAACCAAGTTAAAAGGGCAAACATTGTAAACATTTTGCCACCTATTAATAATCAGTGAAATAAAAATTTTACTCCAACAATCAACGTGGTGGATTTTAATCATCCACCGTGACCAACAACAACAACAACGAAAATGAAAAATCCAAACACAAGGTCCAAATCAAAACCCACATGGATATCAGAGTCAAAACCAAAGGCAACAACCTCAAAATTTTAACTCTAACAACCAGCAACCTTATCAGAATTTTGGGCCACAACAGTTTTAAATCAACAACCTCAAAATTATAATCCCAATTTGTATTGTGGCTTCCATAAGATTCAAGGCCACGATACTAGGACTTGTCATGACTACAATAAATTCATGCAGCGTTTTCTAGAAGATCAAAAACAACTCTTTATAGATATGTTTTTAGCAAATTCTATAGTACCCATGCCAAATGCTTATACTGAGGGGCAATTTCCCTCAAAATGCACCCTCGAGATCTTTAATGATTTGAAGAAAAGACTAGGCGTTCACTCCAAGTTTTAACTCCCAACAAATCAGCTCATCAAACTAGTTAATTGAAAACCAAAGAGAATTTGATACCCACCACTGAATTGGAAATTACAAATCTAGCCGAAGACATTCCAACACTCAAAAATGAGACCAACGTTATAGAAACAATGTCACTAGGGACTACCACAAAAATTGTCGAGTTGCTAGAGAAAGACTTACCTATTCTCCTACCATTTGATTCTATGGGTATGGGACACACCCTAGGAATTGCTTCTCTTCCATCAGATGAAGTTTTTATGGTAGAAGTAACCAAAGCAAAAGAAATAGATACGACAAATACCCCAACATCCATTTTTCCAGAAAATATTAGACTCTCCACTTCGATGGGGCTAGATGTCGCTTTGGAGTTGGGCAGGAGTGATCTTTACTTCACCTGAGGGAAAGATCCTACCCTTCACCTTTAAATTAAAATTTGAATGTACAAACAATGGGGTTGAGTACGAAGCTCTCCTCCTTGGCCTCATCCTAGCCAAAAGAATGGGTGTCGATGACATTAGAGTGCTAGGAGACTCGCAACTAGTTGCAAACCAAGTCTCCGAGGTATATGAAACTAGGGATGAACATTTACAACTATACAAAATAGCGGTGTTAGATCTAAGCAAGGGATTTAACTTCATATCAATTGAATCAATCCCATGAGAATAGAACCTTCTCGCAGACTCGATAGCAACCTCAGCTTCCTGTTTCACTCCGAACAATGAGTTGGAAGATACAAATTTCACAGTATCACTTCGTACCGAACCATTAGTGCGTAAAATATCAACAAACCCACTCCTAACTCATGGAGAAGCTGAGAATGATTTTTCTATCATGGATCACTTTGATGATGATAGAGTCACTCTCGAATATCTAAACGCCTATGTAGAGCTACACCTTGCTTACCGCATAGTAGATCTTTCCTTAATACCACATTCCTCTTCCTATTTTGGAAATCCCATGGTAGAGTCTCCTCCACAGGAGGATCTCGATATCTATGAGATAGAAGACGGAGAAAGCTTGGAACTACCTCCAGCCCCACTTGAATTTGAAGAAGGTAACACTTCTTTAATAGAAGAAACCATTGACATAAACATTGGAACAAAGGAAGAACCAAAATTTTTGAAGTTGGGATCCTCGTTAACTCCGGAGGAGATAGAAATACACACCCAAATCCTCAAAGAACATCAAAAGGATTTTGCATTTAATTATAAAGAAATGACGGGCATTGCACCACACATCACGGTACATAACCTTGTCACTAAACTAGATGCAAAACCAATTAAACAAAAGTCAAGACCAATGAAGCCAAAAGTGGCTCTCATGGTAAAAGAGGAAGTAATAAAACTTCTCCAAGTGGGATTCATCAAACTCGTTGACTATTCACAATGGGTATCTAATATCGTCCCTGTTCTCAAAAAGAATGGGAAGATACACATTTGCATAGATTTTTGGGATATTAACAAAGCTTGTCCCAAGGATGATTTCCCATTACCATCCATTGACGTTATTGTTGATGCAACAATTGGATTTGAACTATTGTCCCTCATGGATGGGTTCTCAGGGTATAATCAAATTAAAATATCTGAGCAGGATCAAGCCAAAACTACATTCATAACTCCCTGGGGAACTTATTGCTACGTTGTCATGCCATTCGGTCTTAAGAACGCCGATGCTACATATCAGTGGGCAATGACATACATATTCCATGATCTTATCCATAAAATTGTGGAATCCTACGTGGATGACTTATTGGCCAAGGCCAAGAAACATTGTGATCATCCAAGAAGTACTCGTATCATCCTCTCACGATTAATTGAATATGGTGTCACATTAAACCCAGAGAAGTGCGTGTTTGGTGTGACAAGAGGTAAACTTATGGGCTACATTATATCTTCACGAGGGATTGATGTCGATCCAACCAAAATATGTGCTGTTCTCGAAATGATCCCACCATGGATGATTTTGAAATCATGTCATTTCTTGGGAAACTCGATGCAATGAAGGTTCATCCCAGATTTAAGTTTTTCCATTCATCCAATCAACAATCTATTAAAGAAAGATTATAACATTGATTGGACTGAAGAATGCAACAAGGCCTTGAAGTAGTTAAATGCTTCTTGTTGTCTCCACCCACGCTAATGCCTCCCAAACTAGACCACCCTTTGATCCTATACTCACGAGCCACTCATGTCTCACTAGCCTACATGTTGGCTCAAGAAGACAATGATAAACGAGAACGTGTGGTCTATTTCATCAGCCAAACGTTGCTTGATTATGAAACACGTTATACATAGGTAGAGAGAGAATGCCTTGCCATAGTCTTTGCAACAAAATGTTTAAGACATTACATGTTAAACCAAGAAACAAGGGTCATTGTAAAAATAGATCATTTATGAACATTCCTCATGCAAGGGTCTTTATCTAAAAAGGTCTGGGCGTTTCATAACCTTAATGGGTGAATTTGAGTTAACATTCATAAACCAAAAATCCGTTAAGGGACAAATCATTGCAGATTGGTTAGCTGACAATCCACTAGATGGAGGTGATCTGGTAAATTTGGAATTTCTTGATGAGTGTATATACTTCATCAAAACCAGGCCCCCATCTCTACATGTCCCTAGTATACTGATATCATCAATTTTATCATAGACCACACATACCCGGAAGGTGCCACATCACAAAAAAGAAGGCGGTTACATATTATCAACGTTAAATATGTTGTTTTAGAACAGGTACTCTATCGTAAAGCCTTCGACGGCATGCTTCTAAGATGTGTCGACATAAAAGAATCTAAGAAGATTCTTTATGAATCCCATAGTGGGATATGTGGAGGCCACTTTGGTGGTCACGCCACCACTCACAAAATACATCGGATGGGCTATTTTTGGCCCACTCTCAAACATGATGTAGTAGAGTTTGTACGTAAGTGCCACAAATGCCAAGAATTCTCTCACGAGATTCACATGCCAACACAATCCCTGCAACCAATAGTGACCCCGTGGCCCTTTTCCACATGGGGTCTAGACTTGATAGGGAAATTCTCTCCCTCATCAACCGATGGCCATAACTTTATAATTACAGCCATGGAATATTTTACCAAGTGGGTAGAGGCCATGCCCCTCACCACCGTACCAGGTTTGGTAATTTCCAAATTCATTCTAAACCAAATCATTTGTAGGTATGGTGTCCCACAAGTCATTATCTCTGATAATGGCACATCCTTTAAAAATGATGAGGTCCGTGAGTTATGTAGCAAATTCAAAATAAACCATCACACGGCCTCTCTTTACTACCCTCAAGCCAATGGGCAAGTCAAGCGACAAACAAAACATTAAAGGCTATTCTTCTCAAAACAGTCAAGGAGAACAAGCGAGATTGGCATTTAAAACTATATCCGGCCTTGTGGGCCCATCGAACCTCAATAAGAACACCAACAAGAGCAACCCCTTTCTTGTTGGTATTTGGGGCAGAAGCAATTCTCCCACTTGAGGTTGAAATACCTAGTCTCCGCATCTCATTACAAGGGATTTTGGATGAAGAAGCTTATAGGGAGGCATGCCTCTCTCAACTGGAAAGCCTTGACGAGGCCAGGCTAAACACTGAACAATGGCACAAAGCCTATGTTGACCGGATGTGCCGGTAGTATAACAAAAATCTATGAGCGAGAAATATATGAGGGAGATCTAGTTCTAAGACTAGACAAACTGGAATCGATAAGAAAACCGGTGAAGGAAGTTCGGCCCAAGTTGTTGGGCCCATACCGAGTCATGAAAGACTATGGAAATGGTGCATATCTCTTGTGCACACTAGAAGGTGAGGAATTCAATGAAACTATCAATTCCTTGCATCTTAAATAGTTTTATGCATGAGACATTAGAATCACCACTTGTACATTATGGCTACCTACATTGCATTAGTCGTCATTTACTTTTTCATTTTCCACTCATTTCATAAAAATTGTAGTCCAGAACTTACTCTTAAGCAATTTTTTACAAATTTCTAAAATTACTGCAAAGACATTCAAATCACATCTCTTCAAACATCATCAAGTAGTTCAAATCTTCTCATCAAGTTTGACAGAAAAATATTGACGAAAACCATACCAAGGCCTGCATACTTGGTTTTGCTCTTTCTTTCTACTAGGTAAAGTTGTCCTTACCTACGGTCTGTTCTAGAAGCTTCTTGGTGTCACATCTATCCCTCTTAAATCTCTTTGAAAGAAAGGATATCCCAAAGTCATAGATCAGAAATGTCAAAATCAAATGGAATCAAAAGTGCCAAGTAAACAAAATATTTTATTTTACACACTTCTTTGCCCCACCAACCTTCGGTGATAAGCCCACATCTCTTACTAGTGGTGTGAGGTTGGGAAAGGAAAGAAGTGCCCTTACTCATCTATATCCCACCTTTGGTGACAAACTGTGCTTCTTACTAGTGGCATGAGGTAGGGTGTGGGGGTCCATTCACATAAATTAACAAATCTTGGTATGTAAAAAGCACAAATCAAATTATATTAAGAGAAAACAAATGTCCAAATTTCAAAGAGATCAAATCCTCAAAACCAAATTTTGTTAACCAGGTTGCCATTTATGAATCTAAGTCTAGATAAACTGAAAAATAAGTGACCTACTGAGCTTGGTGGTAGTTTTGAGTAGGGTAAGTGTGTAGGTCTAAGTTTGGTTTCTGATACTAGTTTTTATGTCCCTTATCATTCCATTCAGTCAAACTCATACAATTTGTGCCCTTCCTAACTCTTGGTGTAGAGCCCTCGCATCTTACTAGTTGCGTGGAGTTGGGAATGGGGCAAATTCATCTCTTTATCACTATACATTCATCACGTTTTGCCAACATAAGAAGAAATCACAGACATTCCCAAAGAGGTCGAAAGTTCAATACTACAATGTGTTAATCATCACATATCAGCATTACAAAAGCATAAAAAAGAGAAACATTCTGCTCAACATTTGTTATCATTTGTCATCCATTGCATACATACTGAAAAGCATGAAAACAAATACTCTAAAAACATCTAGTATACATGTGGAAACAAGTCACAAAATTCTAGGCACCAAAAGTCTAGATCCAAAAGATATATATATATATATATATATATATATATATATATATATATATATATATATATATATATATATATAAATCAAGTTTCATATACAATGCCATCATGCACTAGGCATGGTCAAAACGCTCAATAAGCCCTAAAAATGCCCAAAAACAAGAAAAATACACCATTTTAACTAAAATAAGGACCTACCCTATGGGCGCCCCCTAGAGACTCATTTAAAACTAGTATTTTCAAAAATACCCCCCAAGACAAAGATTTTATCATTTCTACATTTTAGGTTTAAAAATAATAAATTAAGGAAAACTAACCTGAGACTTCGCAGGCCGATGTTCCACTCTCGGAGGCATGATCACATTACCACCACGAACGTTTTGACTATACTCTCGTTGAAAACCATTACCATGGGTCCCAGAGCTCAAAAACTATCAAATCAATCCGTAAATGAATAGTGAAATGAGTTCGTTTTTATATATATATATAGCCTTTTAAAATTGATTTTGGATGTCTTTCGCAGGGTCAGAGCATCAACGGAGGTAAGTTCTAAACCCCGCGTAGATGGTAAGTCCTCATTTCATATCAGTTTAGTCTTATTTCTCAAATTATTTTATCTAGCTACACTTGAGTCCCCTTTTTCATTTTGTAGATAGCAGGATTTTGGATGGCGAATTTCAACACACGGGCATGTCGGGTATAACTCCTAACTCCCCATTTTGGGACTACCATACTCGGATCCACCATTTTACACCTCTTCATGGCTAAGACGCTTCTCTCCGAGGGGGCAATATGTACGTACCCAAAATTGTAGGGTACTGCACCACCGAAAAGATGTTACACATACCCCAATGATGATACAGGTCTCCTTGTAAGGTGTTCGGAATCCAGAAAAGCTTGCCAAGTATACGTTTGTATCCCGTATGCCTCACTCGGCCTCCACATGCTTTGTTTTTCCCTCCCCTTTTTCCTTGCATTTTGGTCTTCAGTGACGAGACCGCCACCGAGACAGGCGGCGGTCCTCAGAATCGCCACCCTACACAAAGTGGCGGTCCTGTACACATTTTCCAAAAAGTTCTCGACGATCACGTCAAACATAAATCTTCAATTTCTACCCGCATTCTTCAGCTACTTTGCTTTGCATTTATGTTTTGGCCACCCTATGAATAGTGTTTTCCTTTTTTATAGTAAAAGAGTTCAATTGGGAGTTACCCTCTGGTAAATGCATTTGCTATAAATAGCCAACTTGTTTTCAAACAAATGGCCCCTCTCCTTCTCTATTTAATCATTCAATTTTTGAATTTCTTGCTTAGAGTTCCACTAGTTTCATGTTTTGCATCAATTATTAGCTTTCCTTTGTTGTTTAGAAGTCATTCAATCTTCTTGTTTCATCTTACTTCATTGTTGTTCCATATAATCAGCTTAGTTTAGAATAAAATAGTTTCATTTCTAGATTAGAATCCATTTAGAGTTGCAGGTTTTGTTTTGTCACAAGGATAGATTCTAAAACTCTCGGCACATTTGTGTTGTATTCCCACAATAAATCCCACTAGGAATTGCATAGTCAAGCTCTGTTCACTTGCACTATCTCTCTCTTACTCGCATTGTATTCGGTCTATATCCAAAAGTTTGCCATTGTTCAAGTTCCTTATTCTACTGATACTATCATATACACACTTTTTTGGATTCAAGAGAACACGAAGGAAATGAGGAGATCACACTGAGGGGACAAAGTCACACACAACTGGATTTACCATTGTTCTGTAAACGCCAGGTTTGAGCTATCAAAGTTCTAGTTAAACGTATCAAATAGAGTAGTGAATTATTTTATTTCAATCAAAAGTTCACTCTCGATATCACCAGGGAAGCTATGGGGATTGATAGTTTCTGAGAAACCGTGATTCATTCCTCACTTCTGAGGTAGGATTGAGAGTATTTCAATTTAAAATAATTAGTTGCTTAGATATTTAGGATAAAATCACAACTGCATAGGCAAATAGCCACACCAGGCTACTTTGTTTGTTTTAATTTATTACTAGATTAGTTGTCCATTTTCTAAATATATTAGAATAGCTGCTCTTTAATTTCATTAAAATACTTCATCGAAAATACAAAAATAAAAGAATACATGCATAGTGTAGATACATCTTTCATAATTAGTTTATTAATCTTAGTTAAAAGTTGAATCATTTTGCATGACAATCACAAGACCTAGAGAGCCTAGAGAATATATATTTGAACCAATAGTGCCTCAACCAAATCTACCCACAACATTAGCTGATATAGATCAAGACCTTAGGATATAGGTCTTTCAAGCAACAAAAAACCTACAAGCAATTAGTGAACAACTGAGAGGGTTAAATATCGAAGACGATAAGGCATACACATTTTGGTCAAATCATCCTAACTATAGGCTACCCTGATAGGATATCCGCATGAACATACAAGAACCCGAAAGAGAACAAATATTTGGCTATGATCCATTAGTCCCGCAACCAGATGTAGGAGACCTCCTTATCAACATAGACACAGGGTTACGTATACAAGTTGCCAGAACCCCCGTGAGGTATTATGAAAATATTACACAACTCCTGGTACTAAACATAGAAGCTGAAAAGGCTTATGATCATTGGATAGTCGGAAGAAGGGATTGATTCTCACATGACCATAACAGGTCCACAACAACCACAAAATTATGGTTGTGATCCATAAGTCCCACAACCCAACGGGCCTACCAATCAATTAAGTATTGATGTTGGTTTATGAACACTAGTATTTAGATCCTCACCACTTCCACCGGACATTATTACACAATTCTCCTTACTAAACATGGCAGCCATTCAATCTAAGGATTTTCGGACTAGACAGAAAATCATCCATAAAACCCTAGAGAAATCCACTAAACTCCCATCACCATTTTCATGACCTTGTCTGGAGATATATACGAAGCTCCCATAGGTCACTTCCCACGTATCCAACAGCTAATAAACAGGATCTCGACAGAGCTCGACATTGATTGAAGCCTTCAAACACCTATTATATCTGAACAAACCATTACACCAATTTAGGTTAGAAGGGCCTTCTTCACCTTAGATCTATAGATTCCATTATTACGTATTGAGGATATAAGATTACCTAACTAGTTTTCTACATCCACATATATTCCACATTCACCGGTGTCTCGGCACGACCTCGGGAGGTCGGAGTGCACGGGAAGGTCACTTGCGATTATCATCCTTACATGTCACTTTTCTACGTCATACTGCAGTCGCTCTCATCGATAGATGGGATTCAATGACCAACACCTTTCATTTACCTACCGGTGAGATGACCATCATGCTAGAGGATGTCTATAGGATTTTGCGGCTACCAATTATTGGGAGCCATTATATCAGATTTCTTCAGAGGCATCGGTTGAGCCGATAGTGATAATATTTGGTGAGGCAATGGGTGACTTGAGATATCATAGTGCTAGTATCAATTACGGGGATATGTACATTACACATCCTCAGGAGACGAGATTGGCAGTTTTGATGATGGTGGCAATTGGTTGTTATGCACTCCCAGACTCAAAGGGTGGGAGATATCCATGAGCATTGATGGGGGTTTTACAGGATATGATTGAGGAGTGATTCTATTTTTCTTGGGCACCAACTTATCTAGTACAATTATATGAAGAGTTATGAGTGTATCGGAGGATTTGTGGTTTTGTATTTGTTGCACTTATTATTACATTGTTACACATATGAGCACATCGTGTGTCTATGCCCGATGAGGCCTTTAATGATAGTTCGGTATAGAGGTGTATAAGAGAGCTGGATACATGTGATGGGTGTCAGTAGGGGCACATCCACGAGTGGAGGAGGTGTCACGAGATGTGACATACTATCGGTGAACACTAGAGGGGCTATATGCTTTATATGTTTTATAGTGGATGTATGTTGATTTTCCATCCCATGGGAGCATGGTAGAGGATTTAATAGGGTTACAATTAGTTAGGTGGATACATGGACAGAGGGGATGGGGAGCACGAGATGATACCGATGGACCGGGTTAGATGATAGTTTGGGCTTCGATAGGATATGTCTCCACCATTTCCACAGTATCACATGGATGATGTGGAGAGAACATTATCTCCATCACATCCAACATATCGACAAGATAGGAAGAGCGGGTAGACGATAGGAAGATAAATCAAACTAGTATTCGATGGATAGTGGATAGCCAAACCTCGTGTAGCACCACCGAAGCCAAAACAACCCGATCTAGCCACAATTACAATACAAAGGGACTAATTTACGGTGGTCATGTGATAATGTTACGGCTACGACTTACTTAGGTGTAGACCCATGTGACTAGATTACATGGGTAGTTGGAACAGGTGCAAGATTAGATTCAGGTTCAATCTCCTACACATCCACTAATAGAGGATGGGGGATAGGTAACCACATTATAGGCTCAGATTGTGACTCTACATGGCCGATTAGTATAACCTGCACATGATGCATGCACTAGATGGGGTTAGTTGCGAGGATATGCAAGCACATGTTACCACATTATAGGAACATGTTGCCACTTTATAGGGCCAGTTGGCACACATGCAATCACATGCATAGGCACCGGTGGTGGGACAAGGTCCTATTGTATAGGCACAGGCATTGGGATAGGTCTCATGTTACAAATAGGAGGACAAGGACAACTTATATAGGTCATGGTCTACAAGTATGTGCAAGATCTATGGTACCGGCCCTGGTGATTTCTATGGTCGGTTATAGAGATTACATGTTAGAGGTGTGGTATTATCGAGTCCGATTGATGGAGAGTGGCATCCCCTATGTGACGTAGGGTGAGTATAGAGAAAAATAGGCAGCGAGTGCCAGGACCAGCTCACGGACTCACAGTTTTAGCAACTCAGAGAGCTATTGGCCTCATAGGAAGGGTTAGGGAGAGGTGAAAATTAGGTAGAGGTAGGGGCTAGATGAGGGTACCAGAGAGAGCAATAGAGGTGTCGAGACCATCACATAGATGATAATGGAGAGATAAAGACATTGCATTTTGATTTTTATATTTATACGCATGCGCATGAAAGCCAAAGACGTGAGATGTATACAAGAGTTTTGAGATACTTGTATTTATATCTATATATTCAATGTATTGATATATAAACCTTGATGTATAGATGGATGATGATATTTATATATAGTGCACTGGTTTATTTCCATTTTATTGTCATCATGGAAACTAGATGTGTAGGCATGGCTTTATGATGATGTATGGTTGAGTTTATTTCCATTATATTGATGTTAGGGAAAGTAGATGTAGGCATGATTTGGTTATTATTGGAATATTGAATGGTTTAATTTCCATTGTTTTGATGTTTATTGAAATTATGATGAGTTTCGGCATGGTGTGGTTTTGATTTCCAAGTTATTGATGTTATGGAAAATAATTTTTAAGTATGGTTTGATTATGGTTATGTGATTGAGAGATTTATTTCAATGTATTGATGTCATGAAAACTAGGTGATTGGGCATGATTGAGAGTGAACTTGAGGAAACTTTCCCAAAGGTTATTTCCAAATTAATTGGGAAGAAGTGATGAGAGAAAAATGCAACTAACCACTTTGGTTATCAATATTTTCAACCATTGGAAACACTCTGACAAAAACAAAGGAACACATGACCAAAAATAACAAGAAGTAAAATAAGTCATCATGGTGTTGCAAGAGTATAATATTTATTTGCTATGATGATCCATTTATGACGTTGAGAAGAATGAGGATTAATCTCTTCAATGAGATCCAAACCCCATTGAGAGAAATACCGAAAGTCTTTGGTGACTTGTAAGGCATGACTTGAGGTGTGGTGAAGGTTAGCGTGCTACTGACACTTCACAAAATGTTTAACATAGTCACAACATTCTTGGTTTAGGGTTGGCTAGTAATATATGAGGCAAAGATAATGTTTAGCAACAACGTGGCCACTGAAATGTCCACCACAAATCCCATCATGTATTTCTTTAATGGTGGATATAATTTCAAAACTAGTGAGGCACCGTAAGAGGATACCGTCAAAGCCATGCTTATAGAGAAGACCCCCATGATGAAGTAATGAGAAACCTTTTGGAGGAAGGATCACTTACCATTATGAGTGAGATCTGGAGGTAGAATTGATTGGGAAAGGTAATCAACATATAGCTTATACAAAATGTTGCATGGGTTAGTTTTGACTTGTCCCACAAAGTTTACATTGCAAAATAAATAAGAGGGTGATTGAATCCTTTCAGATTGTGACAAATATTTTTGAGTCTGCAGGTGAGGTAGGTATTTGTGAGGTGAGACAAGCCATGGTATCCACAAATTTTTGGTGGATCACAAAACAATTTGAATGTCGTAATTATCAAAGATATTCAAAAGCATGTCCACGTGATGCTTATACTTTTGAAGTATTTCGTTACGACACTGGTATAAACCATTGACTTGGTTGGACGACCAATTGAGAACGCCAAATAAATTAATAGTCTTAACATCTAGGACAATGACGGTTTGGAGACTTAACACGAGTGCTTCGTATTTAGCCATGTTATTGATGTACAATCAAAGTCAAGTTTTATAGATAAAGGCATAGGCTTTCCATTAAGAGGAATGAGGATAACCTTTGCGCCACCCCACATTGAAATTTATAACCGTCGAATAATAGGGTCATCGATAAATGGTGTCATCGAGGGATAGGGTACAATGGATTCATTAGAAAAATTGAAGTTAGAAGATTGATTTTCGGAAAGAGGTGTGGCAGCAAGCTGATATGTAATGGTTTGTCCCTTAACAAACTTTTGATGAACAAATTATAGATCTAGGTCTATAAGGAGCATGAGCAAACATGAAGTGCACTGGTGTTGATAAGGCTTAGCGTACATGTTATGTAAAGGGTTGGTGTTAGTGATGATGAAGGTCTTGTGGTTGAGTAGGTCATGTCGAAGTTTAGTGGCCATGAAGACTAGGGATAACCAAATTTTTTTGGCTTGAGTATATCTAGTCTCATAGTCTAAAAGAGTATGACTTATATAATAAACCACTTTCTCCCTGTGTTGTTCATTGTGATGAGTGAGCATGGCACCCAAGGAATGATTAGTGGCAGAAATGTAGAGGTAAAAGGGTTTGTCATCCTTTGGTGGGATAAGCATAGGTGGCTAAAGAAGGTATTCCTTTAACGATTCAAAGGCTTTGTGGCACTCATCATTCTAATTGAAGGAAACATCCTTTTAAGAAGATGATGAAAAGGGTAACATTAGTCGAAAATTTGGGAAATAAAGCGTCGAATAGATTGCAACTTGCCTTGCAAACTACAAAGTCTTTGTTTGAAGGTTAATAGGTGGAGGCATCTCAAGAATAGCCTTGATTTTAGCAAGATCTACTTCAATACCACACAGAGAGGCGATGAAACCAAAGAGTTTTCTGAGAGAAGACAAAGACACACTTCTTTGGTTGAAGACAAATGTGGTATTTGATGAGATGGTCAAATATGATTTTGAGAACTAGGAGGTGTCTAACACAACTTTTTGTGTTTCTTGAGAAGGTCATCTATGTAGTCTTCAAAGTATGTCATGCATGATGTCATGGAAGATATAAGTCATTACGTGTTGATAAGTGGCACTAGTGTTTTTAAAGCTAAAGGGCATGACTTGATAAAGAAGGTCACCCTAGGGGTGATGAAGGTGGTTTTGTGTTGATCCTCGGCATGAGTAATATTTGATTATAACCCGAGAACCTGTCCATGAGAGATAACATCTCATGACCGGTTGTAAGATCAAAAATTTGGTCGATACTAGGTAAAGGAAAGTCATCCTTAGGGAAAGTGATGCTAAGGTCATGAAAAGCCATGCAAATGCAGATTCCCCCTATCACCTTGGTGACAGGATAATGTTTGAAATCCATTGTGGATAATCAATCGGTAGAATAAAATAAATAGAAAGGAAGTGCTAGAGAGTTCCTCTTTCATAAGAAGGGAAATGCAGGGATGCATTTTTTTTAGCTTATGTTTCACAGGTTTAGCATCAGGAATAGTTACAATATTGTGGAACACGATATTAGGGTCAATATCAAGCGTATTGGCGTAAGACCAAGAAAAAACGTTGTTATGATCTCAAAGGAAAGAGGCGAAGGCTTCCTATTTAGTGGAATTTAAAGATTGACCTATCTTTGGAATTCGAGGGTCATCCCGAGTGTGAATGTTGATCTCTATGGTTGATTCATTCAGCATGGTTTATGTCTCAAAAGGTAATGACTGGTGAATGTAAGAATCTTCCACACCTATATAGGTGAGAATAGAATCATCGTCCTGACATTGAACAACATTTATATAAAGTTTGTCATCATTGATCATGTCAGGATATAGGAAGGGAAGGGAAGAAGGATCCTCACCATCGTGTTGATAGGTCAGAGGTCCCAAGGAAATAGTGTTCACGAAAAGACTCCATGAAAAGACTCATGGGGGAAGGCATTGTAGTAGGTGAGTGAGGTGGGGAAGGTGTATCTTCCTCTACGAGGTTGATACGGGATTTCTTAGAAGAAGATTCCTTAGAAAATCCAAGACCTGCTATGGTCTTTGTGTTTCGAGTGGTGTAAGGTATAACTGTGTGACAAACCTATTTGTAAATACCAAAGCCAAAGCCTTTCCAAGCACATCGATGAAGAAAAGTGTGGGTGAAGTGGTGATTGGTAAGATATTGGAAATCAGATGAGAATGGACGGGTTTGAGTGGGTGGTTCTGGAGTATATGAAGAAGCATCAAGTCCCCCATACATTAAGTTGGTGTGAAGGTGGGGAAAACCATATGGAAATACCTCACCTATATGATGGTTGTAATGTGGGTGTTGATGGAGGCTTCCGTACTCTTGAGGAGTAAGAAAAGTGTTGATGTTGTAGAGGTGATACTCCCTAAGGTAAGGCATTGAAAAACACCTACCAAGGGATCAAAAGTTGGTATTTGGTTAGTGGGAATGGAAGAATCACCAGAAGCCTGAGAAGGGGAAGCATCAGGTGTTTGTGAAGTAGATGGGTTGGTTGATGGACCAGTTGTGGAAGTTGCGGCAGTAATGGGAATAAAGGAGTTGGTTGTGGAATATGTAGCGATAAAAGTGGTGGATGAGGTAGTGGCTGAAGAAGAAGCGGTAGTGGTGGTAGATGGGATAATGACTAAAGAAGAAGTGATAGTGGTGGTAGATGCCTTAACTGGTATAAGGACATCATTAGGTTGATAGAGCATATTACAGGTTTTGAATGGTGAAGGATCTACTTAGAATGGTGTAGTTGTGCCCTTCATGTTCAAATTTTAAACAACGGTGTAAGGTTGAAGGTACACAACCCATGATGCGAATCCAAGGTCAGCCAAGTAGCATGTTGTATTGGAATTCCCCTCTAGGACATAGAATAATTTAGGAATGGTACGGGGGCCCACACAAATGTGGAGGATGATGGTGCCGAGGGTGGAAGTCATGGCATCGTTAAATGAATGCAACATAACTGGGTTATTATGCATGCAATTGGTAGGGATGCATATTTTCTTGTATGCATGGGAAGAAATGATGTTGATACTAGAACCTCCATCAATCATAACACGTTGAACATATGTGTTATCAATGTAGGTAGAAATGAATAGGGTGGGGTCAGGATCATCTAATTGGAGAGGGACAATCTCTTTTCAGAGAAACTAACAACAAAGACTTGATGGAAGGTAATGGGAGCAAGAAGATGGAGGTGGAGTAGTGAGGGCAGCCACATGATGTGGGGTAATGATGGCAACAATGGGTGTGGGGTCATTAGGTGGAACCTCAATGGATCGGGCAGACATCTATGAGGGCCTCACAATGAGACTCAAAGGTTTGGATGAGGTCGTACAAAGACATTTTGAGGGGGGATTGGTGAAGTTGTTTGATCATGGTATGATGTACGACTTCAATGGAAATGGGATATGACGGCCCACAAATTGTTACCTTGGGTGTAGGTGTAGATGGAATGTTGGGTAAAGGTGTAGTGGATGGGTTGCATGTCTTCTCTTTTCCTTTGTCTTTCTCGTGCTCTAGTGGTAACTCGAACCATATTGATATGAGGAAAAGAGGGAGATGTGTTGTGAAAGGTATAATGACAAGAGGGACAAAAACCTAGTGCGGGATAAGAGCCTTGTGAAATGAGTATGGCACACTAGCATTTTGGAGGGTTGGGATAGCTCCTTGATTTGGACCATATTTATCTCAAAGGTCAAAGGAGGAAAAGAGGGCTGTGGAGGTGGAGGTGAAGGCCACTGAATAGATATGGGGTGAGGCTGCGTGGTGACAGGTGAAGGTGGAATGGGATCTTCATCCAAAAGGTCATCTTCATCAAAGAGCTCTTCAGGAGAACACAATTGAAGAAGAATATTTTTAAGGGCCTTACAATTTTCAACATCATGCCCTGACACACGATGATAGGCATAAATATTGGTATCGTCAAACCCTTCTGGTTTAGGTTTGAGTGGGTCATAAGGTATGAGAGGTGGCAATGTAATGGTGGAATTTTCTAATAGCCGAGCGAGGATGTTAGCATAAGACCCTGCCAAGGGATCACAATGAGAAGTGAGAGTAGGTTTGGATGGAGGTTTGGGTGACTTATGTGGAAGAGGTGTTACTAGAGGTGGAGTTGGTTTGGATGGAGGTGTGGGTGGCTTTTGTGGAAAAGACACTACTGAAGATGGAGTTGGAGGTTGAATAGGTTTAACTACCTTTTTGGTAGGTAGTGTGGTTTTAGGCTTGGGTTGTACCTTCTTGGGTAAAGGTGTTAGGGTAGTGCATGAAGTAGAAGGGAATGTAGAAGATGGAAGTGGATGGGTCAACCAAGGTGAGAGTGGAGGTGTGGGTGAAGATAGTAGTAGAAAGGCAATACGAAAGTGTAGGTTGAAGGGAAGGTAAAGGCATGGGTAATGGAGTAGGTGTAGGTAATGTAGAAGGCTTGGGTGGAATGGGAGGTTGTGATAAGGATGTAGGTTGCTTCATTTTAGTTTTACCTTGGGTAGGAGGTTGCTTGACCAAGGTTGATGGATGGGGGCCTAAGATGGATGGAAGTGGCAAAGGTGAAAGAGGAGGAGTGGGAGAAACTGGGGTATGAGGCCTAAGAGGTTGGGTCTTCCTCTTAGGTGGGGGGATAGGCCTGGTGATAGTTTAGGAAGAGGTGGCTAAATTGATCTTCATGAGAGGATGGACTAGACTCGGTGTCGGCACAACCCCCAATGTAGTGATAGGTTTGGGCACAGGTGAAGGTATGGGGTGCAGGTGGTTGTTGGGGTAACTATAAAGGTTTGGGTGTAGGTGAGGATGATGTAAAAGAGGCTACTATAACTAGATCAGGTGTAACAAATTTAGTTGTCTTGAACACTTTAGGATAAATCGTTTAAGTGTATACATACAACATTTGCATTTGAGTCAATACAAGAAGTCGAAGGCATCCCCAAAGCGTGGATTAGTGAACATACTCCAAGCAATCGGTGAAATGAGAGAATGACATAGAAGTGGAGGGGGATGATGATGATTTGGTAGTAATCCTTGTAAAGAAATCTAACATCTATGAGATAGGAAATGGTTGGCTTTAGACTCTATGGGTAGAAGAAACGATAGAAAATTGACAGGGTCTTTAAAATCTATTGGGGAGTTGTCACCAATAGGAAGAGATGCTAAAAGTGGATCCTCTATGGGTAGAGGAGGGGGAAAGGTGGATGGTGTAGACTCTTTGATTGGTGAAGAAAAGGGTAAGTTGGGATCCTCCATAGGTAGAAGAGTGAGTAATGCGGGGTTGCTTGACAGGTAGAGAGATGAGTGGGGTATATTCCTCGTAGATGAAGGGATAGATGAAGTGGGATACTCGGTAGAAAAATGATAGATAAGGTCAAATCCTCCATGGGTAGAGGAGAGGATGAGGTGGACTCCTCCATGGGTGGAAGAACTCACACAAGGATTTCCTCAACTAATGGGATGGGAGGAAATTGAGTAGAAGGGGTTGGTATGGTATCAAAATGACATGAACCACTCGAACATTGGTATCATTGGTTGAGGATTCACTGGTTTAGTTGGATGATGGAGTGTGATTTGGAAACGAATTCTTAAAGATGTGGAGGTTTTGGTTAGCGGTACATTGGGGTTATCCAAGACAAGATCTCTGTTATCCAACATCTCCTGGATGATATTTTTAAACATTTTAAATTACCATCACTATGACCTCTGACACGGTGATAGTTGTAGTAATCATTCTCCTTGTACCATGTAGGCACAAGATGGGAAGGGTCAAAACCAAGTATATCGTTTGATGGGTGGAAGAGTTATGGCTCCTGTATTTAGAATATTTTCCAAAACCGAGGAGTAATTGAAAGTTTTGAATAGGAGAAAGAGTAGAAGGTAGTTTTGGTTGGTTGGATGGATGAGATGGACCAACTTTCAAGACCACCGCATTGGTGGATCCTTTGGGTTTTGAATGACTGGTTTGTGGTTTAGAAGAAGAAGAAGATTCATTTGATTTAAATGGAGTGCTCTTGTTGCATAATTGTAATTTCTTCTCTTTGATAGCAAAAATTTCTAGCTTCCAAGATATGGTGAACACCTCATCAAGCGTTGAATGTATTAACCGTAAGAGTTGGAGAGATGTTCCTAAAACAAGCCCTAGTGAACAACTCTATCAAACTTAGTTTACAGAAGTTGAAAGGTGAGATGATTGATAAGACTCTGCTAACATGCAACAAAAATGCAATAGATTTGTCTTCATATTGACACATCGAATACAAATTAGTCATGGTGACCTTCTTAGTGATGTTGATGGAGAAATGGTCAAGGAAGGCCTTAACAATTGATTGAAAGAAAATATTGAGTGCTTATGTAAAGCACTATACCAATCTAAGGTAGGTCCTATCAAGGAAATTGGGAAAGGTCAAAGAAGCAAGGTGTAATCATGGGAAATTAGATAACATATGTGTTTAAAAGATCACAAATGATGTTGTGGATCTTCCTTGCTATTAAATCAGTTAAACTTTGGCATCTCCCAATGTGGGGGATAAGAATGAATGGGTATAGATAGATGAATAGGCTCATTACAAATTTCATCATAATTCAAAGAGTTACAGGAGCCGAAAATAGATGGTTCTAGGGTCTTCATCTTGTCCATCATCATCTTGATTAAATCTGTGGTCGGATTAGATTGAGGTGCACCTCTATGGTATAAGGAGGTGGATACGATGAGTAGGATGTAGAAGGTACGCCAATATATGGAGGTGTTGAGTAAGCAAACTGAAAAGGGGGATATAAGTAGCGGAAGATGATGATGGCATATACCCGAATGGGAAGTGTAGGTGAGGGGTGGTGGTTGAGATAAGGTATAGGTAGAAGGGACTGTGTAGAGACCCTCGTAGCGATAGGTGGCAGAGTAGTAGGTATAGACATGACCAAACTATGAAAATGGGTCAACGCAACTGGAGGTTGTGAGGTAATAATGACTGATGATGTGGGAATCCCTACACTAAGAGTCATAGATGATGGCGAGGTGGATGTCGAAGGTGTGATAGATGCTATAGGTGTGATAGATATCGAAGATGTGGGGGTGATATGAGAAATGACAGGTGGTAAGGTGGAGGAAGGGTAACACTACACTAGTGGTGGTCGATACGGAAGTGGGGGAAATGACAGGAGGAATGGAGAAAACATCCCATATAAGGGTTGTCCTAATGATTCACAAGTGGAGGAATGAGAAAAATAATACTTTGCATAAGGTTTTGTGAGATTGTGATCAAGGAGTTTTGCGAACTCCTCATCACCTACAAATATAGCGATAGAAGAAGTGGGGTCCATGGGTGAAGAAATAAAAGGTGGTGAAGGACTAGGAGGTAGTGGTTGATGGCTAGTGTGAAATACTAGGGCATTGACTTGTTTACAAGTCAAAACCATGTGAATAGTGGTAGGACGGTGGTCTGAGCTCTACAGATGGTGTAGAAACACAGAAAGAAGATAGAAGAAATATGGAAAATGAAAATTGGTTAATTTTTTGTGAGAAAAATATAAAACACGAGACCGACGCGTCGGTAGGGTAATCAATGCCAATAGGATGGGGTAGCTCGATGCCTATCATTGGAACAATGTCGATCGAGAATAAATGGTGATTTAGAAATGCGGAGAAGAGAGAGTGTAAATCAGATGAACCTGAATTCTTATGATGGTAAGAGAGACTTAGAAATGTGTAAAATGATAGAAAAAAGTCACAAAAATGAATGGATATGAATTGAATACTATTTTGGCCAAAATAACCAAAACAACAGAGGAACCGATGCCGATATGAGGAGGTAACAGATCTTTGGTCTCTAGGCGATGTCAAGTTCTTGTGAAATCTGAGAAGATGATGAAAATTTGAATTTTAAAGTGATTAAGTCCAAATAAAACACAAACCCAAAAAGAACCAGGAATACACCGGTTATGATGGTGGGGCGTCAAGATAAGAAAAATAAGAAGAAACATCCTCACTCCTCAAAACACAATTTACTTGATAAAAGATAATTAAACATGTTAATCCTATGCTTTAGATTTTAATGTTATGTGGCTTATGCCATTTAGAACTGACTATGAGCAGTAGAGTTTTTGGTCAATGAGGGTGCCCTATAAGAGGTCTATGGCTGGTATCGGTGTGTTTTGGTTAAAGTGTGCAGATTACTGAAAGCAAGCAAAGCGTGGGAATCTACGGAGTAACTTTTACGCATACTCGACCTCCAGGAGGTCATGGAGACAGCCGGTGGGGATGGAATATGCATGGGATGCGAGACAAACTAGTTAGCAATCTAATGTCTTCAATACACACTAGTGGAATTTGCGAATCTAAGGTAAAGAAAGGCCCTTCTAACTTGGCTGGTGTGATAGATCAATCGGCGAGGATGATCGCTTTCGAAGGCTCAATCAATATTGAGCTACTGGCGTGATTCGATCTATGGGTTGTGGAATACGTGGAAAATGACACAGGATAGTTTCGTGTATATCTCCGAGATAAGGTCATATGGTGGGTAATGAATACAATCGACTCTACAGATGATTCTTGCCTAGTCGAGAATTCTCTAGCTTTGTTATATATCTAGTAAGGATAAGCTGTTCGGCGATGGTGGGTGGAAGTGGGGTAGATCGAATACTAATATGCGTAGGTCGGTGTCTATGTTTGATTGACTTATGGATTCGTTAGGTTGCGGGATTTGTGGATCACAACCGTAGACTCTTGGTTGTTGCGGTCTGCTTATGGTCATGTACGAAATCAAGTCCTAATCCCTAGTATCAATAATCATATGCTTTCTTAGCTTCACATATTTAGGATCGATAAGCTGCAATCTTCTCGGAGTACCTCACGAGGCGTTCTTGCAACCCTTTGGATTCTTAGGTGGTATCTATATCTAGAAGAGTGTCTCTGAATCATCGGCTATGGGACAAAGGATCACAACCAAAGGTTTGTTCTCTTTCGAACCCTTCTACAGTCATGTGTATGTTTGCTTAGGGTAATCATGTAGTTTGGTTGATTTGACCAAACGTGTGTGCTTAGTCGTCTTCTATATTTAATCCTCAATGAGAGGTGATCATGTCAAGTAAATCTGTTGTTGTTTGGAAGATTTGTATTCTAAGGTTAAGTCATGTCAACTATTGCCGTGATGAGATTGGGTTGAGGCACAATTGGTTCAAATCGTATTCCCTGGTTCCTGGGTCCCATGATTGTCATACAAAACAATAATGTAAATCTAATTGCAACAAAGCAAATTTTTAACTACGTGGAATAAATCTAGAACATATATATAATTTCTATTTTTGTATTTTACGAAACCTTAAGAATTTAAGAAAGCATCTATTTAAACGTATCTAGAATTTGACAACTAAGATAAAACTTAAAACAAACAAAATAACCCATTGTAGTTATTTGTACGTGCGATTTATAGATCTATTCTAAATAATGAAATAACTTTCTTAATCTATTTGCAGGACTCTCGATCCTACCTCGAATTGAGGAATGAATCATAGTTTCTCGAAACTACTCAATCCCCTATGACTTCATGGCAACATCGAAAGTAAAATTAGCGAAAAGAAGTGATTATCTACTCTATTTGATATATTTATAACTTTAGAACTTTGAAAGCTAGAACTGGATTACTGAGCGGTGGTGAATCCAATGGTGTGTGTGATCTTGTCCCCTCGGTGTGATCTCCTCGTTCATTTGTGTTCACGTGAATCCCGAGAAAAGCATGTAATCTTAGCATCAAGCAAGTAGATATTGGGACAAAGGTAGCTCGAATGCGGGCCGAATATAATGCGAGTAGGAGAGGGATAGCGCAAGAGTACAGAGCTTGGCTTATGTAATTCCTAGCGGGATTTATTACGAGTCATGCAACATAAAGCGTCTAGAACTGAAACTATCTGTTTTAAGGAGCAAAACCTGCAACTTTAATGGCTTCTAAGCTATTCTACTCCAAATGGATTGGGTGAAATAACAACCTTTGCCACACAAGATGGATATGTGGCTTACAAATTTTGAAACAATGCTAACTAAGCATGCAAAGAATTGAAACTATGGCTTCTAAGCAAAATAATAGAGTAACTATTGAAAATGAGAGTATGAGAAGTGAATGAGGGTGAGACCATTTGTTTGAGCACAAGCCATTTATTTATAGCTTTTCATTCACCCAAAGATCAAAACCAAAGCCGAACTCTAAAACTATAAACAATGGCAAACACTATTCAGGGGGGACCAAAAACATAAAACAAGCCCAAGTCGGTAAAAAAGCATGGTGAATCATTGATTTTCGTGAGTCGCGTTAAAAACACTTTCTGGAAAAGCGCGTAAGGATCATCACTTTGAGCGGGCGCGGTTCAGGACCGCCGATCGGCAGCGATGGGCACGAGACCGCCGCCCATGCCAAGGCGTGATGGTTTCGCCACTAAAGAGAAAAAGGCCAAGAAAGAGGGGAAGCGGGAAAAGCAAGCACGTGGGGGCTAAGTGGGGCATGCGGGATGTTAACACACACTTGGAGATCTTTTAGATTCCGAACACCTTGCGAGGAGACCTGTATCATCATTGGGGCACTTGTTACGTTGTTATGGCGACAGTACCTTACAATTTTGGTACATACAGTGTCCTCAATAGATACTTCACGAGTATGTGAGGTCGACTCGATATAATGGTCCACTGAGAACACCAAGCTGGATCCACCATCAATCAAAGTTATTAACCTTTGGCGGCCTCTTTGGGAAAGAAGATGTTTAAGAAATGAGTAAATTGTTAAAGTGATTTGGATAGGGAGTGTGTACACAAAGTGTGAACTATGATTAATTCCCACCAATCATCAACTGATCATGACCTCAGTATATAGATCGTAAATAAATTTAGGTGATCTAATGCAACAATCACAAAGATGAAATGCACATATTTTTAAAACCCAAATTGACAAGCAAATTTGATTTAGCAAATAGGGAATAGGGAAAGAGAATGCTCTTTCTTGCTAAAATACAGGTGCAAAAGAAAGGAACAAGAATTATTTTTAAACACCAAATGATGAAATGGGTCCCACCGGGCATGCCATAAATTTTCACCTTAAAGTATGTGATAAAAAGATAATAGGTAATGGTTAAGGAGGAGTACTGTTAATATTCAAGATAAGGTTGGGTGGGTTATAGAATTTGATCCATTGAATGTGAGAGCTTCCCTTTTCTAGGAGGAACAACTGACACATACAAGAAACATAATAAGACCACCAAATGATATTAAATAACAAATGGCAGAGGATTTCCTAATGAAGGATAGAGCTAGGAAGTGTGATGTTTCCTCGAATGGCTATCGATCCCTGTTTATAACAACTTAATGTAAGAATAAATTTAAAATAAATGATTCCTACTATAGTTGATAAGATTTAGCTATCTCCAATAACATACAATAAGTAAATTTAGTTTAACAGGCAAAGTTACTATTAAATCCGGATGGCTAGTAAATTTGGTTTGGGCTGCATGTATAATAGAGGCTATAGGTGAGGTATGGGAAAATTTGGGTATGATTCTGGGTTGTTTGGAGGAAGTTATAAGATTGCCGATTTAGAATATATTACTTGTCTTAGATATCAACGCCGATTAAGCAACCAATGTCAGCTACTAGTAATGGACCGATGCTTAGGTTGGGTAACCGGTGTTGGTAGGGGAAATTTGGCAATAATATTAAAAATGAGGTTTTGGACACTCTCGTGATTGCACGCAGTGATGGGAGTTTAGGTGATGTTGTGGGATTATTCTAAGGACTCAGAGGTAGAAATATAGAGGTTTGGGCAAGGTATGATGGGTAAACAGGAAGATAGTTAGATGGAGGTGGTATGGGAGAGATCCGGGTGAGGTAGAATAAGGAATGAAACAAATAGCTAATTAAAAATAAGAATCTATTGAAAAGGCGAGGAAGAAACAATACTTGTTGAATGTAGGTAGAAAGTAGATGGTGGTGATGGTTGTGAAGAAAGGTGGTCCTGAATGAATGCAACAATAGTTATAAGGCACAGTGCTTCCTAGAGAGTGCATTGGAGCTCTGGATCAATCCGTGGAGGGTTGGTATGGTCTCTGAATGTAGTGAGGATATCTGGTATGTCATGAAGATTCTTTGGAGAACTCGTGAGCAAGAATGTTAGATCACAAAATCCAAATGACAAGATTCAGAACCTGATCAATGAGTTAATATTTTCTATTTAACCTGACCGATGGTGATTAGGTGACCAGTGCTAGGCGAGGGATAACCAACATGAGTTAGGGAGAAATGGTCAATTTTTCTAAAATTAGCTTGATTGCTCCACAATTTGGCGTGATTGAAGTTTTAGGTCTAGGTCAAAAGTGGGAGATAATGCTAAATGTAGTGGGAGAGTAGTTAGAGAGATAATAGGTCATAATGATTAGGTTTAGAACAATTCGTAGTTGGTTAGGATAAGTAGGGACTTGGTCTAAGTTCATTAATAGGATAGTGTATGCATGAGAAGATTAGTTATGTTAATAAACAAGAAACTAAGTAGCTCCATGATCTAACTAAACCTATCATAAACATCAAGATGAGTGCTAAACAAGATAATTTCTACAATAATGAATTAAACTAAAACACTATCATTTTATCTCTAACTACTCTATGATTACTTAAAACATAAATTGAACCTAGTTAAACCTATGAGCAATCAAATTAGATTTGTTGTTTGCTTCAATGGAGGTGAAGAGGTCTCTCTAAAATGGCTACAAGGCCAAGTTAGATACCCTCCTACTAACCTACTATGAAGTTATGGATGCAAGATGGAGGAGCTTCAACAATGGAGGATAGCCAAGATCAAATGCCTATTAGCTTGGCTAATACAAATGAGGTCTAATGCCAATATCTCCAAATGTGAGAGAGATTTTTTATGTAAACAAGGTGTGTCTTTTGAGAGGGAGGGTGACCCTTCTATTTATAGTTTTTCACTTGGGAGAGTTTGGAATTTGGGTGCATGTGGGACTAAAGCTCAAAAATCACTTTTAGATTAGATTAGGATAAACATGCTTTAGGCTTAGATAAGCTTGGTTTAGGCTAGTTAACTAGGGTTTAGGCTAGTTAAACTTGATTAGCAAGTGATTAGAGACTCATTGAGAGTTGGGAGGGGTCTGGATAACCAATTGTGACTGATAGATAGCCTACGAAGCCAATAGAAGTGGTCTAGAGAGAACTAGGGAGGTTTTGAATGGTGAAAGGAGGAATGTTTAGCTAATAAGAGAGATATTAGCCAAATAAGCTGATTATAGGAGGAATACGACCGAGAAGGTGTCGTAAATGGGCATCCGAGAATGGAGCGAAGAAGGGTTGATTAATGAAGTGTCGTCAATCGGTTGAATGGATGAAATGCTAAGTGTAAGCATATTTTAGGTGTCTACATTTTCCCTCTTTGAGGTGGCGTAAGTAACGTCACTTCAAAGAAAGTAGACAAACATAAACAAGTAGAAAATTTTGAAGGGATAGAATAAAAATGAGTAGAATGGAGGATGCCCCTCGATTGTCGATGGGGTGATAGAAGAACTCGATTGACGATCAAAAAGATGACAGAAAGAGAACAAAAGAAAGAATAGTGTGAAGAAGAAGAAAAAGGATATAGAAGAAAAAGGAGTATGAGGAAGAGGGAATGAGCTAACATCCATCCAGTGCCTTTTAAACAACTTTATTTTTCATCATATTGCTAGAGATCTTCATCATTGGTCCTTATTAAAAAAGAATGAACAAAAGTGTAGTATGACATGAAAAGCCATATACGAACAAATGTCCATTACTAAAAACACTAACTCCATGCAACATACAAAATGCAATGCAATACGAGAAAGTAAAAGATGCCTAACTCCATGTAACATACAAAATGCAATGCAATACGAGAAAGTAAACAAGCTAAACTAACAGAGAAAATAATACAATGTTTTTGTTATCGAGCTTCAGTTTTAACCTATGTGAATTAACGACAAGGGTTAATGATGGTTCCCAAGCAAGGATACATGCAAGGGGAATAATGGAGGACACTTGGGTCCTATGAAAAAGTAATGTGCACTATGAAATAGTACTAGAAAACTCATTGTGCCCTAGAGTATAGATGAAGTAAGCAACCTAGCTTTTGTTGATGGAGGTAGATCAAGATGATCCGTGAGTTGCACATGAACAAGTGAGAACCAAAGAGTGACGTTTTGTAGGATGATTTATATTTTTTTGATGTTTTCTTAAACATATTTGAATGTTTTTATTTTTTTAACATATTTGAATGTTTTTTTATTTTTGAAATTTTTTTTTAAAACATGAAGATGAGGAAGCATGGATGCCCCTAGCGATAGATGGGATGTACAAGGGCATAAGGCCACGTGTGTGCGTGAGAAAGGTGAAGATACAAAAATGCCCCAATGATTAGGTGGGAGTATTCAAAGGCAAACTCTTCACAGGTAGAAGTGGGACCCAAGGCCATTATGGATAGGTTCAACATGATGATGAATGTAAACCAATGAAGTGTTGGGAAGAAGCAAGGATGCCCCCAACGTAAGTTGGCCTAAAATCACATGATAGAAAGGAAGGAGAAGATTGTTTTTGTGAAAGGGGACAAAGGTGTCCGAAAACATGGAAAAAAGGTAATCTTATACACATGGATGTTCTAAATGAAGTAGAAGAATGATGTGAATGATATGAATGTAGCTTAGAAGCCTCATGATGAAGAAGTGATTAGCCAAAGGCACAAATCATGAGACGAGATATGGACTAAAGCAAGAGTCTAAACAAGGTCCAAAAAAAGACACTTGGTAACATACTAATCTGTTTACTCATAGAGATCCTAGTGTGTGCACATGGAAATTTAATTACCTCTTGAAGGGAAGATTTAATAGATAACAAGTGAAGACACCCTAGCCAATGTGTAGGAATGATTGATTTTGAAAGGTGATTTTGTGAATGGATGGTGAAAGGATAGCCGTACATTGCTCTCTGCTACCGCCACCAGTGTCCATAGCCCCGATGGAGATGTATTTGATTCTAATCACAACATTTCTCTACTACTAGTCAGGCATCCATAGCCCCGATAGAGATTATTGGAAATACCCCAAGAGAGAGTTATATATCAATTTGCTTTTGCTTTAGCTTTTAGCTTTTGATTTTTGATTGATTTTGATTCTTTTGCTTTCTGAAAACTTATTTCAGCTCTCTTGTTTGACAAGGGGTTAAGAACCACTAATGGCTTGATGGAAGGAGGTGGAAGTGATTATGATGATGACATTGGCTAGTGTCAACAAATATGTCCAAAATTTCTTCGCAACAAGTTTATTAGATGTTGAATGTGATAGGATCTCTAAGAGGTCAGTCATTCTTTAATTTACCAAGGTGATGAAAGACCAAGGTCAAACAGATACCATAGAGATAAATGTCACAAAATGCGTGTGAATAGGCTAACCAAAATATCACCGAAGGGATGAAAATGGTAGGAAGACTTTGCAAGAATAATAAGAAAGGAAGAAAGAAACATCCATGTGTACGTAATACCTGATTGCAATGTTTGATCTTTGTACCTTTGATTTTTGTTTGTGTTTTCTCAATGTTTTTTGTTTTTGTATTTTTGCATTTTTTTTTATTTTTAGATTTTTGATAGTTTTGGAAAGTTGGGACCAAAAAAGTCACTATGCATGGTAAGATCCAACAACGATGTTTGCAACTTCCTGATAAGGAGACTAGGCATGTTTTTTATCAAGAGTCATGTTATCCCCGATCTCAATGATCGAGGTGAGATCGTACTCAACAAATGACTGTGATTTATCTGAAACATGGATTTCATATGTGGGAGATTTAATTCCCCATCCATAGGTTTATGCACTTTACGCCATACTTGATGGTTACGTTGATGTGCATTCTTGAATTACATTTGATTTTTAACCTTAAGATCATTTGATTTGTTGGGAGCTTTAGAGCTCTTGGAAGTTTTGACCTGAGCTTGATAATGAACTGTTTGGGTTTCTTATAAGACGCGTGACTTGTTTGATCCCGAGAAGGAGAGGAAAGTGAACGTTTATGATTGATGATAGGAATGAGAGAAATGATGGTGGGCTTGCCCCGATCATTGGTAGAAGGATGATGTGATGGATGAATAGGATATGGTCCAAGAATTGAAGAGGATGGGCTACCGGAGGTGAGCCACTAATAGAAGATGATGAAGGGCTACCAGGATATGGCCCTAAGATGGAAGAAATTGGGCTACGAGGACATGGCCCAAGAATAGAAGAATATGATGAAGGGCTGCTAGGGTGTGGCCCAAGTATAGATGAGGAGGGACTACTCAGAGGTATCCCATAGATAGAAGAGGATGAAGGGATACTAGGACATGGCCCAAGAATAGAAGGGAATGGGCTACCAAGAGGTGACCCACAAGTAGAAAATGGAGGGCTACTAGGATGTGGCCCCAAGATAGAAGAAGATGATGGGCTACCCAATAGTGACCCAAGGAGAGATTTTGATTGAGGAATGATGATAGATAATGAATGATTTGGTAATGAGAAGATAGGCCATGGATCAATGCTAGACCCTAACATCTCATCATGCTTAGAAGAAGGTGAAGATGGAATAGAAGAAGAATCAAGTTCCATGACCTTAGGATTTTCCTCTATGTTCTGATAAAAGGAATCAACTTATTTTCCCCAATACGTGAGTGTATCAAGTTCAAGAAAGAATCCTTGTTTGTAATCCTCTAAAGGGATATCTTCATGTAGTCTGATTGTTCCTTCATCTGAGAGAAATCAATCAGTAGAGGTTGTTTGTTCTTTGACCATAGGAGGTTGACTAGAAGAAACAGGGTTCGATAAATGAGGGAAGATTGATTGATAGAAGAAGATGACTCAAGAGAGGAAGTAGGATTAGGATTGGTGGCAAGCATCTCATGAATGGATGATTTGGATTTGGACCTAGGTCATTTTTCTAGAAGATGACGTAATGTAGGAGAGAAAGTAGGATCACATAGCCATCCATTAAGTTGTGATGTAGGAGTCAAATTAGATGATTGACTAGAGGAATCCGAGTCATGGAACTCTTCGATGGAGGAAGAGGTTGTTGAGATGACTGATGAAGGAGGTCCTATGAAGAAAGGGAGGACCATGACTCAAGAACCAAATTAGATGTTCGATCGATGGAACTTGGAGTCACATGAGTCTTCAAAGGAGGAAGACATCGTTGAGGTGATTTGGAATAAAGGTCCTGTGTAAAGGAAGGGAGGACCGTGATTCAAGATTTGATCTAGGGGTATCCGAACAATAGTTGGGATCCGAGTCTTTAGAAGAAGAGTGGGAATCGAATGGTAGTTTGGATCTGAATCAAGAAGAAGAGTGGGGGAACTAAATAATAATTTGGATCAGAAGCATCCAAACCATACCACCGACTATGAGATGAAAGGTGGGGAACAAGGTACCCGAATGGGCTCTCTAACGTGAAGAACCAAATGAGGTTTAGTGTAATGGGAATATTTTGATTTGAATTCCTAAACCTAGGTTCCGTATTGTTGTAAATGTGAGAAACCATGCGATAGTCAGTCATTTTGGCATCATTTTAAGCACAAATTTCTAGATCTAGATAGTGTGATGGAACTCCTTCAAAGGGAAGGAAGTGACATGTCGATTTAGGGAAGCATAATGACAACCAACTAGACATTTTGTAAGTATGGAGATGCGTGTGTGATTTTCCGAAGGTCTAAGGAAAATAGACATTGTGATGACACAATCTTGATGAGATCAAAAATGATTGTCCTAGAAAATAATTTTTTAGATGAATAATCACAAGGAACAATCATGCAAGTGTGAAACACAAAGCCAATCAACAAGGAAATACACCATATGAAAATGTGTGTGCAAAGTGATAGTTTGATGCAAAGATGATCAACACAATGTCAATATTTACATCAAGCTCAAAATGAACAAGGCGTAAATATTAACAAAGGGTAGATGTGACTCCCAATCAAAGGATACCATGACAAGTTCAACAACCAACAAGGCCAAAATGTTAAAGGGTGAGGATTACAAATGTAAGCCACGTAACCACACCAATTGGACACGTTAATCAAGCTTCACGAAGAAGTGAGATATTAGTGCCAAAGTGGTATCGAAATGACACAAAACAAAGTAAGTGACACTCTTCAATATTTTGGACAATGTTTGAAGTAAAACCAAGTCAAGGTATACTGAGGATGTGTTAAAATGTGTGCAACGTAACACCACAATGTGATACTTAGATCATGTTTACGAAAAAACATGACATAAGTATCTTAATTGTGTCGAGACAATGCAAACAAGGTAACACGTCAAAGGGAGATCAAATGATGAATCAATCCTAACTATGATGATGATCTTGAAATCAAGATCAAGTGGCCATCAAAGATATAAGGATGCATCCACGCACTTTAGATGTTTAACAACTCAGCCGTAAACATGGATGAGCGTAAATGGACAAAAAAGTGGTGAACACTATCTATGACAACACTCCTAAAAGATGCCTTCTCTTGCCCCAAATGGGCAACAAGAATGCAAAGGTGTAGATCAAAAGATGAAAATAAACTAAGTGTTACTTGGGCAGAGTTTCACCTCGTCCGAAGGTGAGAAAGAAGCTAAGATAAGTGAAACATCATCTAATTTCATGATGAAAGACACTTAGATCCAACTTAAGTGGATTCTTTGCCTTGTTCAAAAACAAGGTTTTGAATCCAAACAAGTTATCACTTCATGATGGCCAAGACACAAAAAGGACTAGTAAAGTGGGCCTCAAGACAAAATGGCCTCCTTAATAAGATCTCTCAACTAGGTGTTACAAAGTCATCTAAGAGCGGGCATGATTTACCCAAAAAGTCACACTGACTAATTTGGGAGTATCTCAGCTTTTCCCCCTTCAAGTACAATGGGCACTAATTGCATCCATCATGTACTCTTCAGGGTCTCGATATGACAACTTTGTAACGCTAACTCACAAGGAAAACTAGTCAAGTGGGTAAGCGAGGCGCTTCTGTTTCATCCACGAGGTTACACAGTGGTGGACTACTTTAGGGTTCCTGGAACCACCCCCATTGTTGTAGCTTAAGGCATTATGCCAAAGGGGTTATGTTCAGTTGAGTAGATAGGGACGTACCCTTTGAAACCTGCAATATAGTGTGATGAAAGTGGTGTGTTTTTTTATCTTTTTAACTTAAATGTGGTTTTAAGTAGCACACCATTTGGCAACCTGCATAAAACACATGTATTAGAAGTTTTTGTGTTTTCTTCGACACCTTTCTTTAGCAAGCGTTAGGTCCTAGATAACAAGTTTAGTAGTTTTCCATTTGCAAACTTAAGAAAGAGAATTTACACTTTGCTTTTGATTCCTAAGATCACCAAAAAGGTGTGAAGGAAGAGCATACGCAATGTGAAAATTCCACTAAGACAAATCATATGGAAATCTATTTTACTTTTTTAGCATCATAGAAAAAGTGTTTTTAAAGTATGACATAAAGTTTGAACAAGTGTTTTTGATCTCCAAGATCACCAAAAAGGCACGAGGAGAGAGCATACACACTTTACAAGATTTATTCAAGCTAAGAAATGAAAACACTTAAGCTATGCAAGTTGAAATAACAAAACAAAACCCTGCAACCAACTGATTAGTGTCACAAAACCTTTCAAAGTGTTAGAATAGTCAAGAAAACAATTTTTTAGACTTTAAGATACATTAGAAAATGACTAGTTACCTAATAATGTAAACCATAAATTTTATATAACTCAAAATCCTAATTTTATGATTCCATTATGTATTTCTCTTCAATACCTTTCCAACGCAAAAAAAAACAGAGTCATTTCGAGCTGGAGAAAAATTTATGGCCTCCAGAAGATTGCTAATGATGCATGTGCTAAAGTTTGGGTGTGTGCGTGCAATTAGTGTACACATCAAAAGTTAGTGTACACTACGCCATGGTTAGTGTACATGTGCCAGGTTAGTGTACACTATGCACGGTTAGTGTATGCATGTCATTTTTACACGTTAGTGTACATGCGCATGCTTAATTAGTGTATGTGTGTGCAGGATTGGTGTATGTGCGCCAGGATTAGTGTATGTGCAAGAGTTAGTGTACTGTGCACCATGGTTAGTTATGTGCACCGTAGTTAGTGTACTACACTCCAGTTAGTGTGTTGTGCAACCTCTGTCAAAAATGATGAGTCAGTGGTGCTTTTCTATGGCTTTGAGATAAAGTAAAGGTGTATGCATGCCCTTCCCTGTAGGTGGTTAAAAAAACATGGGATTTTCAAAAAAAAAAAATGTCAAAATTTCATCAATTTGGTTCAATTTTGGCAGCACTTTACCTCCTTTGATCCTGCAAAGAGCACAAAAGCAAGACAATCCTAGCTAAACTAGTTAAGAAACCTGATTTTTAGCCATTAATACAAAAAGCTTAGTGAAATCAAAAACTTGAACTAATCTAAAAACTTTGAAAAACTAATCTAAAAAGCTTGAAACTATCCTAGAAAGATTAAAACTAAGAAATAATTAGAAACTAAAACAAAAATCTTCAAAGTGACTCCATTAATGGAGGATGGACTAAGTGTCCCACCGGGCATGCCAAATGTATGCATGAGAAGATTAGTTATGTTAATAAACAAGAAACTAACTAAGTAGCTCCATGATCTAACTAAACCTATCATAAACATCAAGATGAGTGCTAAACAAGATAATTTCTACAATAATGAATTAAACTAAAACACTATCATTTTATCTCTAACTACTCTATGATTACTTAAAACATAAATTGAACCTAGTTAAACCTATGAGCAATCAAATTAGATTTGTTGTTTCTTCAATGGAGGTGAAGAGGTCTCTCTAAAATGGCTACAAGGCCAAGTTAGATACCCTCCTACTAACCTACTATGAAGTTATGGATGCAAGATGGAGGAGCTTCAACAATGGAGGATAGCCAAGATCAAATGCCTATTAGCTTGGCTAATGCAAATGAGGTCTAATGCCAATATCTCCAAATGTGAGAGAGATTTTGTTATGTAAACAAGGTGAGTCTTTTGAGAGGGAGGGGTGACCCTTCTATTTATAGTTTTTCACTTGGGAGAGTTTGGAATTTGGGTGCATGTGGGACTAAAGCTCAAAAATCACTTTTAGATTAGATTAGGATAAACATGCTTTAGGCTTAGATAAGTTTGGTTTAGGCTAGTTAACTAGGGTTTAGGCTAGTTAAACTTGATTAGCAAGTGATTAGAGACTCATTGAGAGTTGGGAGGGTCTGGATAACCAATTGTGACTGATAGATAGCCTATGAAGCCAATAGAAGTGGTCTAGAGAGAACTAGGGAGGTTTTGAATGGTCGAAAGGAGGAATGTTTAGCTAATAAGAGAGATATTAGCCAAATAAGCTGATTATAGGAGGAATACGACTAAGAAGGTGTCGTAAATGGGCATCCAAGAATGGAGCAAAGAAGGGAAGCATATTTTAGGTGTCTACACATATAGGAATAGGTATTGGAATGAGGTGGAGGGATGATATGGCTAGATGAGGTGGAAATTAACTTAATTTAGGTGATTAAATTAATTATGAGGTGAGGTGGGGATTAATTTGATTATGGGTAATTAAATTAATAAAAATGTGTGCAAATGGGCATGGTGATGGGATAATATTGAATTAATTAATCGAAGGGGATTGCGACCCAATTTTGGTGTCTACAATATTTACTCTTGCTTGCACTTGTTTTTACATGTATGCTTTATTACACATGTTATATAAATATATTATATGTCATTATCATTATCATACACACATGCATGTTCACTTGCTTTCTAGTTGTGATCACATATTATACAAGGATACTACACACAACATGGATTCTTTGACCTACTACCAGCCCCACATCAGCTCTTGAGGGCATCTAATTTTGTACACTACACGTGTTATTGTTTCATTTTTATTCATAGCACACTAATTTTTTAGTTTATACACTCTTTGACATACATTTTATGTTTTTAACATGCTAACGGGTGTTTCATGTGTAACATTTTTCATGCAAGGATATTTGCTTCCATAGTTGTTTGTTACATTGTCTGTTATTGCTTGTTCTTGTTTGTGATATTTTCCCTTTGTCTTGTGTGTACACTTGTTTTTTTTAGTCACTACGGCCTTGAGTGTCTTGTGACACCGTGAGTGGTGTCCCATGTTAACAATATGATTTGTATCAACCTAAATTGTCTTTTTGGGTGTTTACATTATCTTCTTATGTTCTAGTGTACACATTCTCTGTTTAGATTACACTTGTTTTCTACATTCATGTTCGTACTAACACTTGTTTTCTAGCTACCTTGTTTGTTTGTGCCTTGGTTTCTACTAAGCACATCCCCTCCCCCTACAAGTCACAATTTTAGTATCAATGGTTGGTCCTCTTTTGGGTCGCATTCTCCTATCTCGTGACATCGTATGTGCCCCTAAAGATGGGAGAATAATTTGGGTTTACACACGATCGATAGAATTCAGTTTTTGTCAATGACACGGTGGGTTACACAACGATTCGGTTCATACCAGTCTACAAAATCCATACACAACAAATTTTATAGGGAAAATTTTCCTTAGCATTACGGGGAGCGATTCTGAGTTAGAGGATAAAACAAACCTTCCTCTCTATACTACTTCACCTAGTGGTGTCGGATCACCCAAAAAAATAGAAAATACAGAGATCTCTTCAGATCTCGAGAAGTAGTTATAGGTTGGAGGATAAATAGACTTTCCTCCCTACACTTCTTTGGCCAGTGGCATGAGATCACCCAAAAAACTCGCACTTCATCGACATTTATAGGATCCTTTCTACACCCTTTTTCTCATCACAGATTAGGTGCACATGTTCCTTTTTCATTTTCATATTTTCATTACACACTTTTTACATATATACATGTGTCTTTACACAAATACATGTGTGTTTGACTACTTGATCATCTTCTATTTTGCATGTCCATTTGTATGGGAAGCAAGTAGTTAACATCACACACATAGTGGGTACATCACACATATGATACCAACATGCATGTACATCACATACATTGGCATCTACACACGTGATTTCACCCTAGGTTCACTCTCATCACTTTTTACACTTTTACATCTTTAGTTTCCACACTCCATGTTTTTTTTTCATTCCACATTTTTTCTATTCCTTCAAAGCATGCATTCTATATCACTCTACATGGATATCAGGTACACATTTGTATCTACTTTATGTTACAAATATTTTCACTCACCAACATAAAGTGGGGGCAAATATAGACACAAAATCATGCACTTTGGGTAATTATTTAGTCCCAGTCTCATACTACTATTCATATGGTTCTTGAGTGAAAAGAGTACTAATTAACCCATGTCTTTGGCCATCTTGCATTGCTTTCTATTACTACTTTTAATCTTTCACCCATTCCCATTATGTACTTTCATACTTCATTTTCCCTATTTTTGATTGGGGCACCCATCATGGACTGGGTGCATCAGGTACCCTGGTCCCTTCTGGGTGCCCTGATCCTCTTTGCACTTTCCTATTACTTTTTGGGCATTTTCGATCCGTTTGAGCTTATTATATTTTTGGTGGTTGGCCTTTTCAGGGTTAATTACAAAATTAAAGAAAGAGAACCATATAAATATAAATTTATGTGACCATAATGAGGGACCAAACACTAAGCACTAGCTATCTCCACCTAAGGTTACATCCATTAAAGGAATCTATAACTACATTTGCATCCACATAGCTCCATTACAAAGCACAAAAACGGGTTCATCTACATCACATTTCATAGGATGGGAGTCTATTATTTTCATGCACATATTTATTACATTTTACATCTAGTTATTTTCTCTCTACTTCACAAAGTACGACTAGCACAAGAGCAACCTAGGGCACATTCTTGACACACACACACACACACTCCTAGAACTACATTGGGTATGAGATGTAGTGCAACGCTCAATTATAAGTCCATCAATTTGGCAGCTGAGGACATTTCACCCCTTCATATGCATCTTTCTTTTTTAGGGTTTTGATGCTTGGTTTGGGGTCTTACAAGTGATTCTTCCATTACAGGTTTACGAAGACATTTGACGAAGTACAATGACACTCCGCATGACATGAAACATACACATGAGAATATATTGTGACACCTTAGAGGAGGTTCTTGGAGAATTTACACGAGACCGGGGTGACCACAGACGCCCTATCCCTCTCCAGGTGCCCCAGTCTAGTCAAATAGCTCGTATATGCACTTTTCGGGCTCTGTGCGATGGTTCCCTCCTCCCATTCAGCTAGTCTCCATTGTGACACAATACCATGACATCATCAAATTAGCTAAGGCCTTTGTAACCCTCTTTGCACATTTCATTGTTTATATTTCTTGGGTATTATTTCGCACTCTATTACTTCATTTATTCAGTTATTTTGCTCCTATTATAACATTAGATTACGCTAGAATATTCTATTTTAGTTAATCAAAAGGTGAATTTATTTTTGTCTTGGTCTTCTCATGCCACCATTATTTAGTTGTATTTGCTAAATCCATCCAAAAATGAAAAATATCTTTTCCTTGATAAATTGTCCAAAACTTGGTCGATGAAAGGAAAAGGGAAGTAGTCCTTATGAGTGGCTTTGTTTAATTATCTGTAGTCAACACAAACCCTCCATTTTCCATTTTTCTTGGGTATTATGACCAATGGAGATACCCACTAACTATTTGAGATTGGATAAATAAATCCTACCTATAGTAATTTCTCAATTTCAATCTTCACAATATCTCTCAAGGTAAGGTTTATCCTCCTCTAGGGTTGTCTAATTGGTCTAGAATCAGTGGTGTAAATGTGATGTGTGCAAATGTTAGGATGAATGCCTTTCATATCGCTATATTCCCAAGAAAAATCTTGAGGATGGGAGCATAAAATTTTAAACAAGGAATTCTCCTTTGAATTGGTGAGCCAACTATTATTATTGTCAATGCCTTCCCCGAAAAGATAGGTAATTGTTTAGTATTTAGGTGGATAGAATTGACCATCGAATATTATCTTAAAAGAGAATTTAAGGGACATTTATGAGGTAGCAACTGTGGATTTTAGAAATGTTATGAAAAACACACTCGATTAGATTACCGTTTCTTGTAAAAGGGAAGATTAATGAATGCATTTTTCATCTAGGATCTCTTCTTCCTTTGTCTTTAACTCTTGTGAATGAAGTTCACAAGAATGACATTCTGAACTTGATTTGAGTGTTTTTGTATTATTACAACAACCAATGAGGACACAATGTCCTTAATATCCTTTGGGTCACTAATGCACCATTGATTGCATGAAATGGAAAAATGTTTTGCAGCTGGGTACAAAGATATTTTCTTTGCATCCTATCCATTAGTGATTGTCATATCTCTTGTCATGTTGTCAATAAGTGCTACAATAGTAGCTATCCATAGACGTCCTAAGATTAAGGAATATCCAATTTTTTTGTTTGTCTTAATAACCATGAAATCTAAAGTTTAATCCCATGATTCAATCGTGATTGCTACATATTTTATGACTCCTTGTGGCTTAGCTATAGACTGGTATGCCATTTGTAAGACCATAGGAGTTGTTTTAAATCAAGAAGATATAGTGTTGACAAGGTATCTATAGTCATAACGTTAATTGTAACACCTAAGTCAATTAAAACATTTAGGATTTTCACATTTCCAATACAAACTATGACTATAGGACTTCCAAGATCACCATATTTGGGGGAATCATCTTTCCTTCTAATACACTGGCCAATTTACCATCGACATGTATGGTCTTTGGTTGGTTCCTCTTCCTTCCTAGAGTTTTGACACATAATTATTTGATTATTTTTTTTAATTCTAGAATATCTTTGAGAGCTTGCAAAAGGGGAATTCCAATACTTAATTTATTTAATCCCTAAATCAGATATGATTCAAGACCCTCTGGTTTGGGGTATTATCTTTACTTAAGAACCTAGATGGGAATGGTGTTTTTGGAGTGAGTCAAAGTAGGTTTAGGTTGTGTCTCATCTTGTTCTCCCTTTTCTTCTGAAACTTCTTCTATGATTAGTGAAGAGGGTTTGGAAGCAATATTTCCTAAGCGTAGTAGTATGTTATCACAAGTAAATGGAATTTATTGCAGGGATCTTCTTAGTTTTAATAGTATATGCTTGATTTCCCTACCTAGAATTATTTGGATTAAAAACAATCTGTGTTGGGATTTGAGTCTAGACCGGTTGTTTAGTGGGGTGGAAATGGTTGGTCCAATTAACAAGGCTTGTTGTTGTCCATGCATTCTCCTCTAAAAAACCTTGAAGAATATTCCATTGCTACTTTGATATTGAGGGTTAAATTGTTGGAATTGTGGTGAATTTTTTTGTTATGAGGTTGTTGATAAAATGTTGGTTGCATATTCCATGATTGTGGACTCCATTCTTGTGGAACTTTTTGATTCCAAGATTGAGGATGGGACCATGGAGTGTTCCATTGATTAGGAAACCATTGGGTCCTTGGAGCATATTGTTGGTTCTTATTTGAAGCAAAATTACCTCCTTGCCTTTGAGCTACATAGTTAACTTCTAACTCACTCTATGTATTTTGTTTCAAATGGTTTTTAAGTAAGAGAAATAGTCCACACTTGATCAGTTGCATGTTTCAAATCACAAACAAGACAAACATTGGTTTTATCTAATGGGAAATCTTTAAGTCCATGTTTATCTCTACATCTAGGAAAATATATGAATAATGGCTCAATGTTCTTGGATTTTTCCCTATCTACCGTTGTATTGAGTTGTACCAAGAGATTCGTTCTCAAGTTTGTAATTTATTCTCTTAGCTTGGATATATCTCCATTGACAATATTGCCTCTATTTTTACGTAGATTTGGGCGAGTTCAAGAATAATTCCTATAGAGATAAATAATGTCTATAAACTTGAGTTTTTCATATATGATTTTCTCATTAAGTTAAAATCCTCTTGAGTTTCCTCATCCAATCCTTTGAGAAATATTGTTTTCAAAAGAGTAATGTCTAGGCCTGTGCCACACCTCCTATGAAGGAAAAGAAATCAATCAAGATAATCTTCTACACTTTCATCTTCCTTTTACTGGATCCTAAAGAGTTCCTCCCTATGGTCTCTAACCCTACAATAATCTTGGTACTTAAAAATTGTTTCCATATCTTCCCAAGTATGGATAGAGTTGGGGGCTAGTCCATGAACCATCTCATTGTTGTATCTTTTAAGGTTGAGGGAAATAAATTTAGTTTCTGAGTGTCGAGGTATAATCATAGGTTTGGCATAACACTTTGAATTCAAATAAAAATTGATTTGGATCTTCTAAGACTAAACCCCTAAATGTAGTAAGACTGAAGGGGATATATTTTTCATAGGGCCTTGGTCATTGGGATCCAATTATATGGGATAAGTGAATGTTTTCCCGACTATGGATCACCATTGTTCCCTCCATTAGGATTTTCTACTCCATCTGCCATCCTCTCTGGTTGCTCAACTAGTTCCACTGGTAAATTTTGAGGGGGTTATTTGGGTTTATTCTTACAAATCTACCTCTATGATCTCTAGGTCTAAACATAAACTTATAACATGATAAATACAATTTATCTTTTTATAAGTTCTTATTTGATCATCCTATTCCACATACTCCAAAAGCACATAAAATATACTACTGTCACTACAAGACCTTTATATCTAAAAAAGAGTATGGAAAAATAAATTCTAAATGGAAACTTACTAGATTATTAGAAAAAACACAAGCTAGTACCTTAATCTTTGATAACACCTTTAGAAATCCCCAACAACGATGCCAAAAATGATGAGCGTCATTGATACTCACACTTTAATCATTCAATATTCTGTCAATACTAGGGTAGTGTCCAAGGCTATTTACAACAAAGAACGGTTTGAAATGTATTGAGCATAAAAATTAATCATTTGAGAAATAAACAATTGTTATCATTGAAAATCTATCCTAACTTATTAAAATTGATAAAATAAAAATAGAGAAAAAGTACTTCTAACTCTATAACCATGAGGAACTGAAACATGCAAAAGTAAAATTACAGTTTAAATGATTAAAACATAGTAATGCTTGAAAATAAACAAACTAAAATAGATGAACAAGAAATAAACAACACTTCCCTTCACATTGGGGAGGAGTGGCCCTTGTTACTTCCCTCTAATCTGGTTAAAACATCTTACTCACAAAAGCATGGTTGATTACATAATCATGCCTTTATTTATCACTAATTTTACAATGTAATTCGTTTATTTCTAAGAAAAAAACTACACTTATTATTAAATGGTAACACCTTATATATTAGGAAAAGTCAAGTTCTTCTTCCAAGAAAACTTATTATTTGGAATTACATTCAAGAGTTAACTAAACAAATTTATATCATAACAATAATATAGCTAGTAATTATTAATTCAATGGGTAGTCATCATGTAAATTGTTGGTCAAACTCATCTTATGGATGGAAGTGGAATTCTTATAAACAACACTCACCTGAATCTAGAGATCTATGGAGTTTAGACGAACTCTTGAGTAATCAAACTCTTTGTAAAGTGGAGGATTTAATGACATGAGGAATAGTCACTTTGCCAGGTTAGAATTTTAATGTAAATACTAAATAATGTCAACTTGAATGATAAATCCTTTGCTCCTCACATCATTCCATTCATGGATGAAGAAAACATCGATGCAAAGATTCTTTTAAAATTTAATCATATAATGCATTAGAAATATTTGTGACGAAGGTATTAGAGAATATGAATTTCAACATATTCTCCACATCGACAAATTACCTCTATCCTCACATAGGTTTTTTGATCTCATCAAAAACTTATCCAATCACATACCGTTGACTTGGACCTCATCTACCCAAGTATCATAAATCAAAACCAATCAAATTACATACTCATTGACTTGGACCTTGTCCACCCAAGTCTCATAAATTAGGACCAACCAAATCATCGATTAGTTGAAAATATTTCTATCTACTCTATTGACTTGGACCTCGTCTAACCAAGTCTTGTAAATAAGGACTCATTAAATCATAGATTCATTGAAAATCCTTTATCTACAATGTTGACTTGGACCTCGTCCACCCAAGTCTCGTAATTGGGACCATTCAACTTTCATAAACATGGACCTCTTTCATAATGATGAGTCCATTGCAAACCCCAATTTGTGAAAAATCAAAAATTCAAAAAGTGAAAAAAGAGAAAAAGGATATTGCATATATAATCCCTATTTAAATAACTATTTGAAAATCAAAATCACATAAGTTAAAACCTCTTATTCACAGGCACTCTCCACACTAGGGGAGGACACTTGTACAAACAATTTTAACTGTTTTGATCCATTAGTAGATATCTTTATAATTTTATTATCATATCTCCACACTCTCCACCTATAAGACACAAGTTAATATTGTTCGTGTGGGGTATTTTGTATCTCATCCTTTCTCTGGATTCTTCCATTCTAGACATTTTTACACATAGTCTTGTCTAGAAGATTACTGATGGAAAATCCTCCTTTCGAAGAAGCTCTCTCCTTAACAAAAAGCACTAAACTAATTTACCTAAATATTTTTCCCACCCATATCAATCTAAGGTGACGAGCCCTTAAATACTAATATTCACACGAGGTTGATATTTGGGAAAAACTATATTTCCAAAATAATCACAATACACATACAAGGAAAAATCAATCAAAAATACAAAAATAAAAGTTTCAAAAATTGTTACACCTTTCTTCCTTCACATGACCTTTGGTTTGAGCCACACTTTTTATGGTAGACGACGATCTGGGATGAACCCTTACCTCTTACTGGTGGTATGAAGAAAAATGTAGGGGTCATTTCAAAAACAAAAATACAACAATAGAAAGCCTTCATTAAAACTAAATCAAAAGTGATTAGTCATACAAGATAAAAAATAATCCATTTAGTTGCTCATGTTAAGAGAAACAACAAGTCCTTAAATCAAATCTTGTTGATCATTAGGCCGCATAAGTATAAGTACGGTCTAAGTCCATTCAATAATTATAAAGTTAAATCATCTTAGAAATCAGTCAAATGATCTTAATTGGAGATGAGTAACATTTTCCCAAATGGACCATTGTTAACCTTACATCTTTAAATCCACCATATTCATTTTCATGTCCCTATCCCATATGTATTACGTCCTTTTTGGCTTTCGGTGTTGATCCTCGCATCTTACTAGTTGCGTGGAGTCATGGGTGGAGTTAGAAATATTATCATTATATCATCTACATTTTACTAATAGAATGAAGTATGTACAAGTTTTTGAATATAGGTTCAAATATTTCACCCTTTACCAAGTAAAAACTCCAAATTTCAAAACATTTAAAAATTTAAAAACAATATAAAAAGTCAAACTTGAACAAAAACGTAAAAAATCCATCAAAATCCTGAAAATTCAAAACATTTCAAAATCCAAAAACATTCTAAAAATGAAAATGTTCAAAATCTTGGAAATTTTCAACATAGAAAAACAATATCAAACATTTAACTCCTATCCTAGAAAACGCTTCATAATATCATACAATTATCAAATCCTCGTGTATCCTTGCTTGGAAAAGCTGGCCCCAATCAAATCTCAGCTAGAACTTTAATAGGATCCAACAAGAGTGTCATTAGGAGTTGCTTAACTCTGCTCTTTGTTCTAATCCAATCCCCTTGCATGTATCCTTTCTTGGGGGCATCCATATCTACTCAATCCTCACTATGGAACACATTAGGGGCATAATTAAATGTATGTATTTAAAGTTGTGTTGCACTAATTGATTTTTGACTAATTACAAGTATTTTGTTAGCATTTTGGTTTTTTTGTAGCCTTGTTGTACTCATCTTGCTTTGTATATTGGGTTTATTTTGCATTCTTGTCTTACATTTTTGACCAATTACAAGTATTTTGTTATCATCTTGGTTTATTCATAACCTTGGTGTACTCACCTTGCTTTGAATATTGGGTTTTCTTTCCTTGTTTCTCTTTGTTTTGGACTAATTACAAGTATTTTGTTAGCATCTTGGTTCATATATAACCTTGGTGTAATCCTCTTACTGTGTATATTGGGTTTGTTTTTTTGTATGTATTTTTACGCATATCATGTTTTTCAATAATTACAATGCTAACTCTACTATGCAATAACAAAATATATTTCTCTAAAATTACAATCTCGAATGGAAGCTAAGCTATGAACAAAATCACTCCCATCCTCTTTCTACTTCTCTCACATCAAATGCCTTCTCCTCCCTCCTATCAAGTGGTTGTCGATAACTTTATTGGATAACCCACCCACTTGAGGGGGTAATCCCTTAGCATAATCCGTACTCGTTGGGGCATCCAAATGCTTCACTGGGGAAAATCAAGCATACATACTTGTTGGGGCATATAAATGTTTCACTCGGGAAAATCAAGCAGTCCTTCACACTATGTTATCACTTGTTCACCAATTTGCACACATCTACTTATCTTTAAAGTGCTATTACTCCGTAATAACACTTTAAAGAGGGGAAAATGTAGACACCCCAAAATAATTGCTACACATCATAAACATTCAAAACCTTATTAAACCCATTCACTCTCTCTAGAATTAATTTAATTAATTCTATTGCACCCTATCACCCCCTTAACTAATTTTATTAGCTAATTTAATATCAAATTAATTAAATAAATCCACACATGTCCACTTTCATATTTAAATAAATTAAATATCCTCAAATCATATCCACCTCCTTAACTCAAGTTGACTAAATTCATGACTAAAGATAAAAATCATTATTATAATCAAGAGGATGTGTTCAAATTAACTCAAATCATGCATTTGAGTTAACTGAAGATATCTCCCAAGTCATGAAAATCCAAAATCAATTCACATTCTTCCAAAAGCCAACTATTCACGACACTTTTGGGTGAATAAAATAAAATATATGGAATTAAAAGCAAAAAACATGTGCAACCCCTTGCCAACTCAACAATGACTCATTCATGCAAATCTAGAACAACTTAGTTTAACTCTTCAATCAATTTGGAAACTCAACTAAACAACTCAGTCATGTTTAGTTATCTCAAATCAACTCAATCTAAACTTATCTTGTGGATTAAATTTCCTCATATATAAATCAATGGTATTTCCTTCATAAATCATCCTCCAAAAAACTTGATAGTTCATACTGTTATTATGTCTATTTTCTTGGTGAATCAAATCAATCATTCATATTGTTATGCTACCCACATAATATCAAAATCAGTCATCTTCATGCTTATAGATTGATCTATATTCCATTTGAAGTGCTTCTTGGAGCATCCAAAAATTAAAAAAAGCTTATAAATGATTGAGATCCAACAAGAGCATCACTTAACCCTACTCTTACGGTCACATCCACTCACAGTGGCGTTGGGATTTACTATGTAAGGTTTGATTTGCTTTGTTTTAAATTTCTCTTTTTATGTAATTTCCATGGCTTACATTTTTGTATGCCTAGTGGAACTCCCAAACATGTTTTATCATTTTTAGTTAGTTTGTTACTAATATAATCTTTCTTTATGTTGTTTAAAGATTACTATTAATATTTCGGGGTTTTTGGTGTAACAAATAATGAGAAAATCCAAAAAATATAGTCTTTTTCCCATTTTCTTCATTTATGTCCATCTACGGGTTACATGTGATTTACATGTGATTTAGTGTATAGTTACACACGCTATCATCATATTACATGTGCTAGCATAGTGCTTCACGCGTTCTTGTAACACTATTTTTCATTCATTGTCCCTATGCACATGCTTACGCACCTCTACATGTGCTACCGTAATCATTTTGTCATTAGAAAAATATTTTTGTGCTAGCACATCCACTTGAGTGTGTTATCGTGAGCATTCATGCTAGCGTAACTACTTGAGTGCACTACCATTAATAGTTACACTAGCCACCAAATTACATGTGCTAACATATCGATATGTGTGCCACTGTAACCTATCTCTCGGAGAGGCCATAAATTTTTATTCTGAACTCGAAATGACTCTATTTTTTGCAACAAAAAGGTCTTAAGGTGAACAATACAATGTACATATAAGTTATGGATTTAACCTTACAAAAATCTAGGTTTTCCTTTCTCCTAGATCTTGTCATTTTCTTTGCACGTTAGATTCGTTTTTTTCTCCAAACTACTAAGTCTTGTGCGTAGGTTTCCATATTTACTTGCAAAAGAAAATTTTCTCAAAATAGTGATAACATTTGAAATTTTTGTTAAAGTTTAATTTTTGTAGGCAATCAAACCAACCACGTATTCTCTTCTCTCGTACCCTTTTGGGTGATCTTGAGAATCAGAAACAATAAAATTTTTTTATTATTTTACATCATGTTTTCTTTGTAGGAAAAATACTAATTCATTTTGTGTGAGAACACGTCGTATGAAGACTACCTTAAAAATTCAATCAAACTTCTAACATCATATGTAGGTTTCCTTGATTTAAGAAAATAAAATAAAAAACATTATCTTAATAAATTTTATAAACTTGTATTGCAGAGTTCGGATAAGGGTTTATTCCCATCCACTTTAACTATGGGAAGTGCTTGGACATAGTCCTAAAACTCATTGTGAGGAGTACCATAGGAACCCCAAAGTAGTTGGCACCTTGAGGAACTGACCAATGAAATGGGTACCCCTACATACTTGAATAGTACACTGTGAGATTATAGCCAAGGTTATCCTTAGTGATGGCCCTAGTTTGATTGATTGAGCGAAGTAAAATCTAGCTTAATTAATCAAGGGGGTAAATTAAAGCCTGTGACTAGAAATTTTCTAGTGTAAAATGATCACTCAGATAATGCTTGGTATTTAGAGAGAGATCCATATATAAGAAGCTTGAAAAAACACAACCAATAATAACATTTTTATCCAAATTACTATCAGATTAGTTTGTGTTCCACATTCTTCTCTCAAAATAAATCATATTATTTTTCCATCAAAATCATATTTTTTTATAGATCAAAATCTTTCTTTTTGGATATCCCTTTCTAAATAAAATTGATCAAAGTCTAAGCCTTACTCTTTGGATTCACTTTCCAAATTTTAAGTACATCGTTTAATCCAAATCAAAGTGTCTAAGTCTTAAAATTTGGAATCAATATATCTCAATCTAAGTGTTATCCTTTAGTATTCACTTCATCAAAGATAAGAAAAATCAAAATTTCAATCATAAGTCTTTGCTTGGGTTCTTTACTTTATCCAAGCTAATCAAATCTACAAGTTCTTGGGCTTTAGATTTGTCACTTGGAATGAAACCATAGTCAATGAACAAGCAAGTCCCTCCTCTTTAATGGGAGAGGTTCCCTTATTGAAAGTAGGGGAAAAACCTATGTACAAATACACAATCTTTCATTCAATGGTGGTTTATTGATATCTTGAAATGTGTTTTATGCACAGAAAGTTATCAATACATGAGGATAGAAGACTCAAAGAGAGGAGGGAGACATAAGAAGATAATATTTTCGGGGAAAAGAGATGGTAGAGAAAACACTTATATGTATTGAGAAAATGAGATATAGAGTAGAACCATTCGCATTTATAATGAGCACGATCCATGAGACTCAAAGTTCTTGAGATTGTATAAACTAGAACACAAAGTTTCTAAGCATGCAAGGATTAAATGATTCACATATAGAGTAAGAAGGAAAGAGAAAGTAGAGGAAAAGGGGAAAACCTTTGTATTGATTTCTTCCAATTAGAAATTATAGTTCAGAATATCAAAATTCCAACTAGACAATGGCTTTGAAAGCCCATGATATAGCTTGCAAGAGACGGTTACAAATTCCTCGAGAAAACAAGAAACAGTTACAAATTATTCCAACCACTCGTGCCCTTTCGAATTCTTGATTCGCAAAGAAACGTTAATGGCGAAAAAATAGGTTCAAATATACGGCCGTTACATTATTTTTCCAATTAAAATATGGGCCATTCGATCTACTTTTACAACTTTAAATCTGGGCCACCCACGTGGAAGGAATTGATTGGAGTGGGTCTATGGGCACCTTTTGTATTTTTCACCTTTGAAGTTGTGTCAGGATGACACTTGGAGAGCTCCACCAATTCCTTTATTCTTAGCTAAATCGGGCAATTTCTGCTTGACCCATTTGAGTTTCTATTTTGGAAACACCTCTTAAAACTACGCCAAGCTGATGTGTGTCTCCTTCCACCGGTCTTGGAATTTTCAACGATCAACTCTGTCTCCCCATTGACTTTAACCACGTGGCGAGCTAGCACTACTTAGAGACTGACCCTTTGATTTCACTTCGAAATGATGTTGTGTTGACGCATGTCTCCTTTCGTTGATCCTAATGTGGTGAGCTAGAACTCATTTGAAGTTGGTCCTTTGGAATTACTTCTGAAATGCACCGTTGAGGCACATGGAGGCTCCCGCCAACCCGCTCATACTTAGTCAATTTCAATGATTGGCTTTGTCTCTTTTTAGACCTAGGACACGTGGAGGATTGGCACAAGTTTGAGAACTACCCCGTCTTTGACTCTTGAAGCTGCACCGATGAGGCATGTGGAGCCATCCACTGAGTCTTCCATACTTAGCTAATTTTAGCTTGTTTTACCTTCATTTTGATCCTGGGACACGTGGAAAACCTGTGCTTACTTGAAGACTATCCCTTGGACCCTGCCCCTAGAGTTGCATCATTTGGACACATGGAGGCTTCCATTGATGCTTGAAACATGGCCAAACCACATCCAATCAGAGATGCCCACGTACTACCCATGGATTTCTGGGGCAAACATTTACGAGGAAGATATGCTGTCATTCGACTACGGGAAGAAAATAAAAATAAGGGGAAAGACTCCACTATTATGCCTGACTTTTAAATTATTCTCCACAAATGGGAAAAACTTCAAACTATTCCAAGCTTGATGTGATCCAATACTCCAAGGTACAGACTCAAATTTTTCGAAACTTGACTCCAAAAGAGGGAAATTTTGAGGGTGACAATAGTTGGCTCTTTCTGGGGATGACTTGGCTTGGAACAAAGACACAAGGCAAGATCAAGAACTATAGATAACTCTGGGAAAGAGGACTAGTGCCTTATCCATTAGGAAATAGAGTTGAAAGCAAAACCAATACAAGGCAACACACACAAGATGGGAAAAAGAAACAAAACAAAACAAACCAAAAGGGAAGAACATAAACGAAACACAAAGGAATGACCCAAAACCAAAACATTGTATAGAATATACAAAAGGACCACCTAGTCACCTAGGACTTGAACAACTTCAGATACTTCCCACTATAAGGAAGTGGGAGAGGAGAACCATCCATGTAATCTAGATAAAAAGAGTTCTCTCTAGAAAAATGTCTGATTCTAAAAGGACCAAGCCAAAGAGAATCAAACTTACCATGGCTTCCTCGTGGCTCATGTCTTTTGTCCCAAAGCAGCATGATGTCTCCTACTTGGAAAACTATGGGTTTGGATTTCTTGTCAAACAAATCCTTCACTTTCAATTGATGAGTTGTTATCCTGTCAACCACTTGCAATCTATCCTCATCAAGATTTTGAAGGTACAAAATTCTCTTGTCCAAAGAGCTACTAAAACTTGAATCCTTAATGGTTTTCATATGCAAGGCTGGAAATTCCACCATGACTGGAAGTTGAGCTTCCACACCATACACCACTTGGAAAGGGGACATTCCAATTACTCTCTTGGGTGTAATTCTATTAGCCCAAAGTGCATCATATAGCTTCTTATGCCAATTCCTTTGAGAATCATTGATAAGCTTTCTAAGTATGTTCACCAAGTTCTTGTTCATTGATTCTACTGTCCATTCCCTTGGGGGTAGTAATATGAAGAATGAGCAAGTGAGATCCCATACCCATAGCAGAATTCCATCATCTCAGCAGAAGAAAATTTGGAAGCATTGTTAGTCACAATTTTGTTTGGGGTCCCAAACCTGATCAATATGTTCTCCTTAATGAAGTTACAAACTACTTCGGAAGTAGTTCTCTTAATTGGGATGGCTTCCACCCACTTGGTGAAGTAATCTATGGTAGTCAACACATGGGTATGTCTAGCACTGGAAGGTGGGTTAAGAGTTCCAATGAAATCCAATCCCCATTGTTGAAATGGCTCTTCAATCACTACAGCTTGAGAGGAAAAGCAACCAACTTAGGTCTTCCAACAAATGTTTGGCATGCTTCACATTTACCAACCCATTTTGATGCATCTCTGAATAAAGTGGGCCAATAATAACCAACACAAAGTATTTTATAAGTTGTTCTGACATAGGAGAAATGACCTCCACAATCCTGGTCATGAAAAGAAGAGAACAACTTCTTTTGTTGCTCCTTGTCTACACACTTCAAAAACCTTCCATCTATGCCTCGTTTGAACAAAGTATTCTCCCATAGCACATATTATGTAGACCTCAGTTTGATGGCTCTCTTATCTTTAGCACTCAAGTGAGATGGACACTCTCCATAGGTTAGAAAGTGAGCAATGTCAATATACATACACACATCGTCGAATTGAGGAATAGAACAACGGGGACATAAACTTCATCTTTGGACAACTCCTTGGCAGCTCCCTCATCAACGAATTCACACATGCCATTACCCTGAACCACCTTCGTTGACCTCATGTCAAGATCATACTCTTGCACATTTTCTACCCAATTACCTCTCTTGGTTCCAAATTCTTGCTGAGTAACAATGGATTTGATTATTGTATTAGGTACCAACACCACAAAATGAGAATTAAGAATGTAAAAACTAAACTACTTGACAACCTTGACAACTGTAAAAGCATGTTTCTCCATCATGGTGTACTTCATCTCATGAGTTTTCAAGACATAACTCATGAATGCAATTGGGAGCTCATGATCTTCAGCGTTCTTTTGGGCTAACATAATAGCTAAGGTATTTTTAGTGGCATAACAATAGATAATGAAATATTTGCTAAAGTCAGGGCATGCCAAGACTAGAGTCTTTGTAATAGCATGTTTAATGTCCTCAAATGATTTCTTCCCTTCAGAGGACCAACCAAAAGTTTTCTTCCCTTTCATCATGTGAGCAATGCTCATAGTAATTTCTGTAAAATGGGGATGAATCTCCTTAGGAAATTGATCTTACCAAAGAAATAATGGACACCTTTCTTACTTGATGGAAGAGGAATTTTTTGGATGGCCTGAACTCTCTCGGATCAATCTTGATCCCTTCCTTTGAAACAATGTGTCCCAACAAATTTCCTTTTGTGACACAAAACACATAGACTTCTTAGGGTTTAAATAAATTCCATGCTCTCTACACTTCTGTAATATTGTTTCAAGGTGTTGGAAGTGATCTTTTCTTGCTTTAGAAAACATTGTCAAGTCATCCAAATACACAATAATGCATTTCCCTTTCAAACTACCAAAATCCAAGTCCATGGCCCTCTGGAAAGTAGCACCAACATTGATGAGACCAAATGGCATCCTCTTGTATGCAAAGGTTCCCCAAGGAGTAGTAAAGGCATTCTTATGTTGATCTGCAGTATTCACCTCTACTTGATTGTACCCCGAGAATCCATTTAACATAGATAGCATCTTTGAGTATGTGAAAGCTTGCAATACTTGGTCCATCATGGGGAGAGGGTAGTTGTCCTTCAAAGAACCTTGATTTAGATTTTGAAGTCCACACAAATCCAAATCTCACCATTCTTCTTTTTGATAGGCACTATATTGGCAATCCACGTTGAATGGTGGATGGAGAAGATGATCTTAGCCTTCAAAAGATTTTGTATTTCTTGGAAAATTATATCAGCTACCTTTGGATTATATTGCCTTTGTTTCTATTTGAAGGGTTTGATCCCAGGCTTAAGAGGAATGAAATGTTGCATTTCTTTAGGCTGAAAAGCCTTAAGATCATCATAAGAGTAAGCTAGAACATCAACATACCTTTTTAACAAATTCACCACCTTCTTTTTCTCTTCCTGAGTGCAGCATTTTCCAATATTGACCATTTTGGGATCATCAAGACTCCCAATATTCACTTTTTCAGTCTCAGCAGATTTCCAGGCTCCTTGGGAAACTTTAGACTTCATATATCTATCATATTTATTTGAAATATACTCAAAACTCATAATCCCTTTAGGAATTTTGTTGCCTTTCAATTTGATGCATCCATCTTGATCCATCTCTTCTTTGACACCCTCTTCATTTGATGACACACACTCTCTAGGTAGATTGTCACTTCCTTCAAAGTATAGCTGATCAAAGTTGTCTCTGAGCTCCAAGAAAGAAATCAAATGCTGGTCATCATTAAAAACTTGCTAATTATTTGCATTGTTAAGAACATTGGGTCTATGGATCATCTCAATGGTGAATTTCTCTTGAGGGAAATCAGGATGAGGAATCAGTAAGGACCCAGAAATAGCTAGAGATTCATCCCTAGTGTTCCTTTCCCTTGGCACAACTTCAATGGAAAAAGCATCAAGGAATTCAATGGAATCCCAAACTAGATTCCTATAGTGCTTCAACCTTCTATTCTTTACCTGATAAAGGTCTCTAACTTGTTTTACAATTAGCTCTACATCTCCACGAGCAAGAAGTTTCTTCACTCCCATTTCCTTCACCATGCTCAACCCAAGAATGAGGGCCTCATACTCAGTAGTATTGTTGGTATTTTCAAACTGAAATTTGAAAGAGAAAGGATGAACCTTACCCCCAAGAGAAATGAGCACTACACTAGATCCATAACCTGTTGAAGAGAAGCTTCCATCAAACTCCAAACTCCACACGTCATTAGGATCAAGCATCAATCCCTTTGGAAAACTTGTCTCTTCTTGTGACATGATCATGTAGTTCCCATGCCCAATGTCTGTATATAATATTTGTGCTTTAGGATCATCTGTCTTTTGCACAATATACTCTGCTTGTTTCTCAGGAAGTAACTTCTTCATCTTCCCATTGATAGGGATCAAGGCATGTGACCAATCCATTTGGATTTCCCCTCCCACCTCCTTACAGAAATTTCTGCTTAGTAACATCCCATATGAAGGAGGAATATCAACTACCAAAATGGTGGTTAAGACCCTTTTCTTTGGGAAAGCAACAAAAGCTACTTGTGCATATTTAGTTTGGCCAACCAAAGGTAATTTCTTACTCTCCATAGAATAATAGGGAATGTATGTGTTAGGGTCAAACCCAAAGCATGGGCTACCTTTGCAGGAATTACATTATCTGATGCTCCTGAATCTATGACACAGTTATTGAGTTTATGGCCAGCTATGAGAAGGGTCACATAGAATGGTTCAATTTTCTCATTAGGGGAAGTGACTGCGGCCACAAGGTTTGATTGAGGTGAGGAAGAGGGAGTGGGAAAAAGGCCTTTAGAAGAATGGGCTGGGGTTTTAGATTTAGAATTTACAAAGTTAACCATTTTGGAAAAGGATTTAGGATGGGTTTGATATAACTCTGCCTCAAAAATTTGAATCTTGGTCTTTTTAAGATGGTCTATAATGTCAAAAGATCCAGATGTGGATGGGGAATCGCTACTAGGAGTAGGAGGAGCTTTTGATCTAACAACTTTATCATTTTTTGGACAATAATTCTTAGAAGTAGAATTAGAAGGAGAAGGACTAGTAGAGCTTACCTTTTGAGTGGAAGTAGTAGGAATAGGAGCTCCTCTTCTTGCAATCACTGGGATGGTGGTGGGGAACTCCTTGGATATTTTTGTAGGTTGCACCACTTTTTCATTTTTGGGTTTGCTCCTAGTCTTAATAGCATATGACTCACTATTCATATCAGCCACTACATCATCATAGTAATCTTCATCATCCACACCTTTAGTGGTGAGGAAATGAACTCGAGAACCACCAAGCTCCTCCAGCTCTTTTGTAAGGATATTACTTGTATAAATTTGAACATATACAGCAGAATAACATGAGAGAACACCAGAATATGCTCATATAATAGCCTTGCCACTTTGAGGGGGCAACCTCCAATACCACTTCGAGGGGGTAACCTCCAAACCATACAATAACACTCCAATACTCAATATGATCCTTAACTACAACCTTCTAACCCCTATATATACCATTCTAACCTATGGCCAATACTGAGGCTGACCTCCTAAGCATAATAAATCATAAATGAATGATATAATAAGATAAGGGGATGTGTGCCACATGTTGGCATCTCCATCAATACATATACATCATAACATTATATCCCATGTGAACCCATACATATAACTAAGGGGATGTGTGCCACATGTCGGCATCTCCATCAACCCATATACATTATAATATTATATCCCAAGGTACATAGTATCTTTGACCCCAAGGCCAAGGTGCTTCCATCATTGGAAAGATTGCTTGAAGTGGAATTGAAACACCAACAAGAATTAGGGCATGGAGATTAGGGCTAAGTTGTGCTTGAGGAATGCTACTACTAGAAGCTCTATCTTCAATCAGAAGGTGTGCTTGTGGAATGATCTCTTCTATTTCTTCTGTTGGAGGAAGTTGAAAACCTTGTTGATCTAGGAGTTAAAATTGGGGATCTTCAATTCCAAGAGCCCTTCTACCACGAGTGTATATTAGAGTCACCAGATCAAAGAAATGATCAAATTAGTTGTTCTTTTTAGAAAGGAAATTTGTTGAACAAATTCCCCAACGGAGTCGCTAAAAAACTGTTGGGTTTCAGATTTGTACTTGGAATGAAACCATAGTCAGGGGACAAGCAAGTCCCTCCTCTTTAATGGGAGAGGTTCCCTTATTGAAAGTAGGGGAAAAACCTATGTACAAATACACAATATTTCATTTAATGGTGGTTTCTTGATATCTTGAAATGTGTTTTATGCATAGAAAGTTATCAATACATGAGGATAGAAGACTCAAAGAGAGGAGGGAGACATAAGAAGATAATATTTTCAGGGAAAAGAGATGGAAGAGAAAACACTTATATGTATTGAGAAAATGAGATATAGAGTAGAACCATTCGCATTTATAATGAGCACGATCCGCAGACTCAAAGTTCTTGAGATTGTATAAACTAGAACACAAAATTTCTAAGCATGCAAGGATTAAATGATTCACAGATTAGAGTAAGAAGGAAAGAGAAAGCAGAGGAAAAGGGGAAAACCTTTGTATTGATTTCTTCCAATTAGAAATTACAGTTCAAGAATATAAAAATTCCAACCTAGATAATGGCTTTGAAATCCCATGATATAGCTCACAAGAGATGGTTACAACTTCCTCGAGCAAACAAGAAATAGTTACAACTTCCTCAAGTAAACAAGAAATAGTTACAAATTATTCCAACCACTCGTGCCCTTTCGAATTCTTGATTTGCAAAGAAACGTTAATGGCGAAAAACCATCTTTAAATATATGGTCATTACATTATTTTTCCAATTAAAATATGGGCCATTTGATCTACTTTTACAACTTTAAATCTGGGCTGCTCACGTGGAAGGAATTGGTTGGAGTGAGTTTGTGGGCACCTTTTGCATTTTTTTCCTTTGAAGCTCTACCAGGCTAACATGTGGAGAGCTCCACCGGTTCCTTTATTCTTAGCTGAATCGGGAAAATTTCTACTTGACCCATGTTGACCCCTAGACATGTGGATGGTTGGCGTTCATTTGAGTTTCCGTTTTGAAATGCGCTCTTAAAATTTACACACCTTTCTTGGAATTTTCAACGATCAAACTCTGTCTCCCCATTGACTTTAACCACGTGGCGAGCTAGTGCTACTTGGATACTAACCCTTTGATTTCACTTCTGAAATGGTGTCGTGCTGACACGTGTCTCCTTCCGCTAGTCCTGACATGGCGAGTGGTGCTCATTTGAAGATTGGCCCTTTGGAATTACTTCTGAAATGCGGCGTTGAGGCATGTGGAGGATCCCGCTAACCCGCTCATAATTAGTCAATTTCAACAACCGGCTCTGTCTCTTTTTAGACCTAGAGCACATGGAGGATTGGTGCAAGTTTGAGAAGCGCCCCTTGTCTTTGAGTCTTGAAGCTATGCGATGAGTCACGTGGAGCCATCCACTGAGTCTTCCATACTTAGCTGATTTTAGCTTATTTTACCTTCATTTTGATCCTGGGACATGTGGAAAACCTGCGCTTACTTGAAGACTGTCCCTTGGACCCTGCCCTTGAAGTTGTGTCATTTGGATGTGGAGGATTTTGCTAACACTTGAAACATGAACAAACCACATCCAATTAGAGATGCCCATGTACTACCCATGAATTACAGGGTAAACATTTATGGGGAAGATATGCCTGTCATTCTCGACTATGGGAAGAAAATAAAAAGAAGGGGAAATACTCCATTGTTACGCTCGACTTTTAAATTGTTCTCCACGAATGGGAAAAACTACAAACAATCCCAGGATCAACATGATCCAATACTCCAAGGTATAGACTCAAAAAATTTCAAAACTTGACTCCAAAAGAGGGGAATTTTGAGGGTGACAACACAAGTCAAGTGTCAAAGTCTTAAATTTTGGATACCCCCAAAATTAAGAAATATCCTTCTTTAAAATTAAGAAATCTCTTCCTTCTCTAAGTCTTATATTTTGACATTCACTTTGTCAAAATTTAAGCAATCTTTTCATTTTCTAAGTCTTATATTTTGACATTCACTTTGTCAAAATATTAAGCAATCTCTTTCCTTTCTAAGTCTTATATTTTGACATTCACTTTGTCAGAATTTAAGCAATCAGTTCTCATGTAAGTATTATTCTTGACATTCACTTTGTCAAAATTTAAGAACACTCACTATTCTCATCTAAGTCTTATACTTTGACGTCCACTTTGTTAAAATTAAGCACAATAAATCTCAACCTCTAAGCCTTATATTTTGATATTCACTTTATCAAGTTTAAGAAAAATCATTCTCAAATGTCTACGTCTTATATTTTGACATTCACTTTTTCAAAGTTTAAGCACAATCAATCTCAACCAATCTAAGTCTTATACTTTGATATTCATTTTATTGAAGTTTAAGAAAAATAAAAATATAGTCATAAGCCTTAACTTTGGGTATTCATATTATCCGAGCTAAGGAAACATGTAAATGTTCAATCAATGCCAAATCCTTATCTTTTGGACATTCAATTTGTCCAATTTTAAGCATAGCACATTTCACCAATCAAATCCTTATCTTTTGGACATTTTTGATATCAAAATTCCCCTCGAGGTAATTTTGATATCATACATCAAATTCTTCAGTCTCGAGCAAGTAAAATTGATTTGAGGCCCAAAATCATGTTTTAGGGGTCCCTTTGGCTTCTTTCTAACTTCCCCATCCAAGGAAAAAATCCAACAAGTTGGAAAAATTTGAAAAAATCCAGAAATTGAAGTCGCATGCTTGTTTTAATTCATTACGAGTTTGGAGGCTGCGGATCGTACCAGTGTAGATCGTACCAAGGTTCCTCATACCAGGTTTGGAGATAAAATACAAAGGAATCAGCTAAATTGATTTCTGTATCCCAGACCACACAAGTTCAACAGGGACACGCAGGGTGCGCATTGCCAAAATCGCCGCAAGTAAAGAAAATCAGAAAAAGTAGAACTTTTTGTCTCAAAGCGGTCAGGGACGGTTGGGACATAGGTACATGTGGGAGGTGAAAATACAATTTTCTCACAAGTCAATGCATTGCAGGTGGTGCAGAGAAATGTGTCTAGGACGGTCGAGACAAAAGTACGCGTGGGACACACAAAGGTGGAAAAGCCGTAAAAGGAACCATACGTTGCGGCGAATGCAGAGGTCAACGGCCCTCATGGCCTAGTCAATGGTGGATGCGCGGGGACAAGGAAGCCTAAATTGGGTGATGTGGAAATTTTTTTGGGATAGCTGGGACACACGGACCCGATTTTGCCAAAATAGCCGCAATAAAGAGAAAAGTCAACGTTTGACCTCTCGAAACTTCAAATGGCCATAACTTTTGACTCTGAGCTCCGATTTTCATGAAATTGGACTTTCTGGAATGAGCTCCAAATCAATTAATATTATTTTGATGAGTTTAAATATATTAAAATATAATAAACATATTCATCTCTAGTCAATTAATGCTCATTCCCGTCGAATGATTGAGAAAATGCATGGCAGACCCAAAATAGCTGCCCGCACTCAAAAGGTCATAACTTTTGCATTTCTCAAAAAAATTCACGAAATTGGTACCATTGGAATTTTGGATTTGAGCCAAATGCACAAAATTAGGAAATTTGGGATTTGATGAGAAATTGATAGATATTTTTTATAAAATGTGGCCGGGTTCGTGACAGTGTTTTATCTGGTAGTTGGGATTGCAATTAAGAGGCATGGTCATCATTCTTTCTCTGCTGCGACACCTGGGACAGTATGGGGATACTTTTTCAAGTAACATACAATCATTTTACTCCATTTAATTCCTCTTAAAAGTGGTTAAAGGACAGATTTTGGGATTTCCATTTTCCCCTACTCTCTCTTCTCTTTTTCTATAAATTGGAGTGTTAGGCTCATTGTAACGGGAGGTAGTTTTTTTGTAGCAAAGCTCTGTAAAAATTTATTTATGAAGCCAATGTGCTACAGGCCCTTGTAGGGGACTCCTTGCATGGTGATCCAAGCCCTTATCTTGTAGTAGATTGAACTGTGCATATCGTGAAGCAATCAAATACAAGTTTATGGATGCATCTTCCCCTGCTGTGTTTGTTTACACTCTTCTTGCCCTTTCAACCTTCATTATAGGAATATTGTGTCTATTTTTATGCTCTTGCAAGGATTCATTATCATTGTGTATGTTTGAGATGTTGTTGTGAATGCATTTTTCTAGATTGTGGAGAATTGTTATCACCCCTTCTAGTGTGCACTTTGCTTCTATATCTCACACATTGGAAGACTAATCTCACACCCTCCTTTTCTGGTGTATCACCACTTTAGTGTAGGATTTCATTTTCATGCATTCTCTCTCCTTGGTCCCTTGGAAATTTAGATTAGGAAAGATAGTTTTTCCTGCATTAGAGTAGATTGTGGCAGGTAGTTTAGGAGTAAGAACCATATTTTCTCGGAGGTCTATCTCAAGTAGCAAATCCCACAACTTGTAGATAGTACCTATGTTATCCAATCACATGAGCTCAAGTATATGCACTTGTGTAAACATAAGGGTGATGTGATTCGGTGATAACAATAACATTCATCTTGTTCAAACATTAAAAAACATCAAAATCAGTTGTAACAAACTCTAAACCCAAACCAATTCATGAACCACCTCATCACTTTAGGTATTTACCTTTAGTACAATGGTAGGCTCACACAAAACGTCGAATGAATAATGATTCAAAAAAATTCATGAGATGTCAAAATAAATTTCTCATATGGCTTCCCAAGTCAGTGATAAATCAACCAAATAACCAATCATACTCCCTAACAAAGAAACTACTCCACATAAAGTCAAATGAAAATTTACACCTCTCGGAGAAAGTCTCTCTAGTGTATTTCATCAATTAGCAAGTGCTAATATGATAATATATCCAATCATGATACCCTTCACAAAAGGGAAACCAAAACCTAAGTGGTATATATAGACATAAAATTACGCACTTTCGGTCATTATCTAGTCTCGATCACATACTACTATTTTCATGATTCCTAAGTAAGAAAAGTATGAATTAAACAATGTATTTGGCCACCTTTCTTTGCTTTATGCTTCAAATTTCAGTCTTGCACATTTAATTGCTCAGTATGTCTTTTCACCTTTTGGCATTTGTCATTCTGGACACTAGTGCCTAGCCAAGATGCCAGTGCAAGGCGTTCCCATCCCCTCTAGGTGCCCTTGTCCTCTTTGTACTTTGGTCACACTTTTTGGTCCTTTCTAGCTGTTTGAGCATCTTATATTTTTGGTAGTCAGAATTTTCGGGGTTAATTATGAAATTCAAGCAAGGGAATCATATAAATATAAAGTTATGTGATCATAATAAGGGACCAAGCACTAAACATCTATTATCTCCACCTAAGGTTGCATCCATCAAAGGCATCTATAGCTCCATTTGCATCCATCTATCTCCATTATAAGGGACAAAAGGCTGGTTCATCTACATCACACTTCATAGGAGGGGAGTCTATTATTTCCATGCACACATTATTTACATTCTACATCTAGCTACTTTCTCGCTACTTCACGTGTGACTAACACAAGAGCAACCTAGGGCACAATTCCTCTCTCTCACACACACACATAACTACATTGGGTCTGAGATGTAGTGCAACACATAGTAATAAGTCCATTAGTTTGGTAGCTGAGGACAATCCAACCCCTTAATTTTCATCTTTCTTTTTTAGGGTTTGATGTTTTGTTTAGGGTTTTACGAGTGATTCATTCTTTCCAGATTTACAGATACATTTGGTGGAATTCAACGACATATACGAACATAAAAGGTGAACAAGTAAAAACTATTACAAAACCTACAAGGAGGTTTTATGATCATCTACTGTGCAGACTAGGGCACCCACAGGCACCCCTATCCCTCTCTAGGCACCCCAATATAGTTAAATTTGTGGTATCTACATTTTTCCAGGCTTCTATGTGATGGTTCTCCATCTCTGTTTATCTAGTCTCTACTATGACAAAGTCCAACAACCTCTGTGAATCAGCTAAGGCTCTTTTAACCCTCTTTACACATTAGGGTTTCATATTTTCTAGCTTATTTTACTTGGGTATTATTTCATTATTTCATTATTCATTTATTTACTACAAAATTGCATTATATTAGGCTATTATATTACATTTTAGCATAATCATTTTGGTGAACTCAAACTCAATATTCATGCTCCTAGGATCCTCACACTTTTATTTCTCATCTTCCTAGGGTCTCATCATCATGAGTATCTCAATTAATGACTTCTTACTTTCCAATCCTAATTTAAGACATAGAGTCCAACATCTCCTTGCTACTACTCGTATTCCTATTGATATGCATCTAGACTCCGTATATAATTATTTTGTTGATGCATTTTCTCAACATATTACTTTCCCGTCTAATCCTCATGTTGATATTTCTATTTTTGATAATGATCCACCCTTGCATATCATGATTCACATTTATAATATGGGTATCAAGCATACTTTAATCGATAATGGATATGAGCTCAATCTATGTCCCATGTCATTCCTTGAAAATATTAGTTTTTTTTTCAGATGCTAATGTTAGTCCATCATGTCTCTATTTGTCACACATAGGTCACATTTTTTACCTATCACTTTGTAGGGCCAAAAAAATCTCAACACAATCTTCTTTTTCACTAACTTTCTTTCGGTTTCACATAAATGATTACTTAGTATTCCATGGCTCCATGCCATGCGAGTTATTACCTCTACCATGCATCATTGTGTAAAATATTTGCATGAGGGTGTCGAGTATACTATTATTCATGACTGTCATCCATACAAATATTGCGACCATGATCCAAATACTACACTTCATATTCCAAGATCTAACACTAATGATGACTCACAACCTATAGATGAGCTACCACATTTACCACTACTTGAAGGTGATATTCGTATGATAGATTATGTGCCAACTATATATACACCTCCCCCTGCTTCTATCAATACTATGATTATTTATCAGGGGTTTGTCGTATAATGGAATTCAATCTAGCTAATCCACCTTCCCATGTAACGCCTCCATCAAGACGACTTGCTTTCACATGCACATTTTTCATGAATGATTCTTATTGGGGGCATATTCCATTCGATGGTACTTGTGATGATATAGTATTTACACTTGATGGATTGACTTAGCGAGCTTTTTCTTTATAGGATATCTATCCTCCACCACATTCTTCTCATATTTATCATGGATTATTTCACATTACTTTAGCCTATGGTCTATGTGTCTTTCATCTCACAATTTTCCTTATGTGAAATCCTCGCTCTTCACCACTTACATTAGGGAAATATTGGCTTGATTACATTGGGGGAATGTTATATCATGATCATACTAATATATTATTTCTCATGCCCTTTGGTCATGTATTCATCTACAATAGTTCCTTTCTTGGCTATACGTAGAATCTCACTCATTGGTACACACATGGATGTCCATTACCACCCTTCACTGATGAGGAGTATGCCATGGATATGTATAACTTACGCCTCAATGGCTCATTACGTGATCAACCCAACACTATTTCTTACCAAGTCTCTGATACTTATCCATTTAGTTTTGACCACGATACCGATGACATTTTAGATAACATTACATGATTGTTTCTTCATTGAATACATCCTTGGGGCATCACACTTATTTCCCCTAGCATCGACACACATCTTACACTTACCTTAGTATGTACCTACCCTCTCATGCATACATCTTGACACACACACATATCGTCACTACCCGATGACACACTCTTGTGCTTTAGTTCACACTTGACTGTTGAGGGCATACTATACACATGAACCTCACACACTACACAATAGACACTACACATCACACATCTTCACACATCTTACATACATACATCCTACATCCTACATATTACATCTTATGTCTTACTATGCATCTACACATCTCATATCATCCACACATCTTGCATTACATACTATACCTCCTACATTACACACATTACACATGATAATTTCTCATCACCACATCTAGTACACATATCACACATTTTTACTCATCTACTTATATGTGTTGCACTCACTACCCTATGATGCATTCTAGTCTCATAGTCCATACTAGACTATTGAGGGTATACAAATCAAATGGACCTCATCACACTCACACATTCAACCATTCAATCTTTCTATCATGCAACATTCCTCCATTAGTGATACACGTTATAGGCTACATCATCACTTCTTCTAAGAATCCATTAGTGATATACACCATAGGTTAAATCATCACTTCTTCTAGCATCCATTAGTGATATACACCATAGGATACATCATCACTTCTTCTAGCATCCTTTAGTGATATATAATTTAGGCTAAATAATCACTTCTTCCATTATCTTGTTGTGATATATGATTTAGGCTAAATCATCACACGTTATCACACCTCATCTCTTAGTCATATATCATCACTACGCATTCATCACATCATGCTACACATAACACATAGTTTGACCATTTCCTAATGACACACTCTCATTTACGGTTCATTCTTGACTGCTGAGGGGGCATAAATAAATGAACCTCACTGCATATAATTCCATTCACTGGGGGCACGTGGCTCCTATCATTCACTCTGCATTCCATTCCATCCATCCACAACATACTACATATCTTGGTTGCATTTACTTGTTACATGTTCATCTTATTACACATGCTAGATAGATATCTTATATGTCATTATCTTTATCATACACACATGCATGTTCACTTGCTTTCTAGTTATGATCATAGATTACATAGGGCCATTACACACCACATGGATACTTGATGCATTACCTAGTATTAGTCTTGCAACGGATCCTGGGGCATCAATTTCATATGTTATAGGTGTTATCATTTCATTTTGTTTCATAACACATTACTTTATCGGCTTATACATGCATTGACATAATTTTTATATTTCTAACATGCTAACGGGTGCTTCATGTGCAACATTTTTTTATGCAGGCTACTTGTTTCCATGGTTATCTGTTATATTACTTGCACTTATTTTCTATTGTATGTGGGATTTTCCCTTTGTCTCGTGTGCACACTTGTCTGTTTTGCAGACCATTATGGCCTTGATTTTATTGCGACACCATGAGTTTTTCCCATGTTTACAACCCTCTTTTTATGGTCTATGTTTTCTTCTTGGGTGTTTACATTATCTGCTTACACATTGTCTTCCTAGTTTACACTTTGTATTATACATGCATGTTTGTTCGTACTAACACTTGTTTCCTAGCCACTTGTTTGCATGTGCCTTGGTTTCTACCAAGCACACCCCATTCACCTCTGAGGAACAATTTTGTGGTCGGTCCTATTTTGGGCTGCATAATCATGTGACGTCGCATGCACCCCCAAAGAGGGGGCATCATTTGGGTGAATCAGTCACCTCATACAATGGTCTACACACAATATACAACATAACATAGTACCAATACAACACATTTTAGGGCTCAGAATCAGACTTGGGTCCTTAGTACAATGATGCCTTTCTTGGAGTGCCTATAACTAGGGGGTAGTTACACAATGATTAGGTTCAACACAATCTACATAACTCATACACAACAACTTTTACAGGAAGGTTTTCCTTAACACATGCATTAATACACATCATCTGTAGTGGTGTTTGATTTTGGGAGCAGCTAAAGATTAGATGATAACACCGAGACTTCTCTCTACACTACTTCTACCGTGGCGTTGGATCGCCTAAAAACTTGATAGTACAAAGATATCTACATTTTTGTGATGTGGTTAAATGTTGGAGGATAAATCAGACTTTCCTCCCTATATTTCTTCGACCAATGGCATGAGATCTCCCAAAAAACCTGCACTTCATCGACATGATCCTTTTACACTCTTTCCTCATCACGGATCTAGTGCATATGTTCCTTTTTCACATTTTCAACATTTTTCTCTTGCATTCTTCCTTGCATGCTTTTACACACACACATGTGTATTTGACTACTTGATCATCTTCTCGTTTGTAGGTTTGTCCCTTTGGGAAGAAAGCAAACAACAACATCACACACATCGACATCAACAAAAGGTACATCACACATATCAACATCAACAATAGGTACATTGTAAACATCAACATTTACACATGATTTTCCGCCCTAGGTTCATTTTCATCACCTTTAACATTTTTTCATCTTTATTCTCGACGCTCCATCTTTTATCACTCCACAATTTGTCTAGTCCTTTGCACACTTTCTACACAAATCTAAATGGATATCAGGTACACATATCTATCTACTTTATGTTCTTGAGCATTCTACTCACCAAAACAAAGTGGGGGAAAATGTAGAAACAAAAACATGCACTTTTAGTCATTATCTAGTCTCGATCACATACTACTATTTGCATGATTCCTAAGTAAGAAAATTACTAACTAACCCATGTCTTTGGCCACCTTTCTTTACTTTATGCTTCTAATTTAGTCTTGCACTTATACTTGCTCCGTATGTTTTTTCACCTTTCGACATTTTTCATTCTTATAAACAAAGGAGAATTATTGAATATTTTCTCTATAAATCCTAAAATATGCCTTGGATGCCCATCTATAAATCAATCCTTTTCTCCTCACATCATTCCATTTATGGATGAAGATAGCATTGACACAAATTACCTTTTAAATATCCAAGCATCTAATACATTGAAAATCATTGACCAATGTATTAGAGAATAATTTCAACATATTATCCACATAAAAAAAAACCCTCTATCCTAACATAGGTATTTCGATCTCATCAAAAAACTATCCAATCACATACATGCTGACTTAGATCTCGTCCACCCAAGTCTCGTAAATACGGACCAATCAAATCACATACCCATTGACTTGGACCTCATCCACCCAAGTCTCATAAATTAGGACCAATCAAATCACATATTTGTTAAAAATATTTTGATATACTCCATTGACACGTACATCATCGACCAATTCTCATGAATTAAGACTCATCAAATCATAGATTCATTGAAAATCCTTCTATCTACTATGTGGAATTGGACCTCATCGCCCAAGTCTCATAAATTAGGACCATTCAAATTTCATAAACATGGACCTCTCCCGTAATGATGAGTCCATTGTAAACTGAATCCACAAAAAATTTGAAAATTCAAAAATAAAAAAGAGAAAAAGGATATTGCACATCCAACCCCTCTTTAAAGCACTATTTGAAAATCAAAAGTGCAAAAGTAAAAACTTCTTATTCATAGGTACTCTCCGCATTGGGGACGATGTTTATACAAGCAATTTTAATTATTTCATCCATTGGTAGATGTATCTATCATTTTATCATCATATCCTCACAATATCCACCTATAAGATGTAATTTAATCTTGTTCCTATGGGGTATTATGTATCTCATCCTTTTCAGGATTCTTCAATTCCAGATGTTTTTACACATAGTCTTGTCATAGAAGCTTACTAATGGAAAATCCTCCTTTTGAAGAAGCTCTCTCCTTAGTAGAAAACACTAAAATTATTTACCCGAATCTTTTTCTACCCATCTCAGTCTAAGGTAATGAGCTCTTGCATCCTACTAGTTGAGTGGGACTAATATTTGGAGGAAAATATCTTTCCAAAACAAGCACAATACACAAACAAGGCAAAATCAATCAAAAATACAAAAAAAGTTTCAAAATTGTTACACCTTTCATCCTTCACAGTCTTTGGTGATGATCCCATGCTTCTTACTAGTAGTGCGAGACTGGGAAAAGATAAAGTACCCTTACTCACCTACGTCTTTTCTTTGGTGTTGAACCCTTACCTCTTATTGGTGGTATGAGGCAAAATGTAGGGGGTCATTTCAAAAAAATTCAATCAATAGAAAGCCTTCAGAAAACTGAATCAAAAGTGCTTAATCTTACAAGATCCCAAAGAATCAATTTAGTTGTTCATGTTAAGAGAGACAACAAGTCCTTCAATCAGATCTTATCGATCATTAGGCCACCTACCATTCTAAGTTCGATCAAGACTCATAAAGTGAAATCATCTTGGAAATAGATTAGATGATCTAAATTAGAGATGAGTAATATTTTCCCAAATGGACCATTGTTAAGCTCATGTCTTTGCATCCATAATCTTCGATTACATGTCACTATCCCATATGTCTTACATCCTTCTTGGCTCTCGGTGTTGAGCCTTCATATCTTACTAGTTACATTGAGTCATGGAAAGAGTTAGACATCCTATCATTATATCATCTACATTTTTCTAATAGAATGAAGTGTTTATAAATTTTTTAACATAGGTTCCAATAGTGCACCATTTATGGAGTAAAAAAATCCAAAATTCAAAACATTTTAAAATCCAAAAAACATTCAAAAAATGAAAATGTTCCAAAATCTTGGCAAATGTTAACACAAAAAAACAATATCAAATGTTTAAATCCTATCATAGAAAAATTTTTATACTATCATATGATTATAAAATCCAATCAAACCCTCACGTTTATCCTTGCTTGGGAAATATCGACACTCATGTTCTTCCTCGCATGTATCCTTTCTTGGAAAAGCGGCCCAATCAAATCTCAACTAGAACTTCAAGTAGGATCCAAAAAGAGTGTCATTAGGAGTCACTTGACTCTACTCTTTGGTATGATCCAATCTTGATGTAACCTAGAATTCACCAAGTAAAATCCGTGCACGTTGGCACATCACTTAGCTTAGAATGAGTGCTCACCCGAAGTGTGAAAAGGTACTAAGCCCCTCTTTAGGGTTGTTGTTGCAAGATGTTAGCATGATGAAGACTTAATTCATTCAGATCCATCATTAATACATCATTCTACATAGTGCATGTTCATATCTAGATCTAAGGAATAACAAACTTAAATGATAAACATGATGAAATCAAGCATGCAATAACCAATTATACTCAGAATTAACACTGATTCAGCTAATACACTCATTATATTAAACATGATAAATACATAGAAGCTCATTACAATAGATAATACCATAGTTTATGTGCACATCAGATTTGGCAGCATAACCTCACAATAATTCAGTTCTCATATACACCTATTATACTACGCAGTTCATTACATATTTATAAGGGTGGGGAATTTCCCTTCACCGCTTATCTAATCCCAAAATAGGTCACATGCTAAGAATAGCCATGCGCCTTTACAATAATAGGCTCACATGCAATAATGCTAACAATAGACCTCTCACAGTTAACTAGCAGTAGCAACTCTATTCTTAGCCCGTATCCATGCAAAGTGCTCCATAGCCACTCTTCCAAAAATAGCCGATGTGTGTCATGCAAGTCTTCATCTTGTTTGTGTGCTCCGCATGCCATCTTCCAAAAATAGATCATAATCATGAAAATGGATAAGTCCGAATCTGTCTCTATCCTCAGCGCACGATTCCTTCTCGATCCTCCTATGCCTTTGAATGCACTTTACTATTCTCGCAAATATTTTATATGCCTTCTGCTAAGTGTTATACATTATCTGCTCAAAATTACCCCACACTAATTACATTCATCGCCCGACAATGACGGTTACCTCTTGAATGTTTAAAGAATGAGAAAGAATATAAATGGAAGATAGTAAATAATTTTCTATACAAAAGAATGATTTACTCAGCAGTATCCTCTGCTTCAACTAGAAGAATCAATTCTAGATACTCTTCCTTTATCTCTACCTCTAATGTCTACCACTCATTTAGTGTAGCCTCTACTTTTTCTGGAATATCTACCACAATAGACTCCATCTCATCTTGGTAAATTTCTCCCTTTTCATTCTGCAAAACCAGAACAATGTTGGACATCACGGACATTCTTCATTTTAGCAAATCCATCCTCTGCGCTATAATATTCCCCATCTCATCTAAAATTTCCTTATGGAGTTCTTGCACTACTGCAAGGGCCTTGCACTTTTTTTTTTACCAATGTCAACCTCTTTGCATGACCCAATGTCTCATCCTTTTTCACTTTTAGGACTTCATTGTCCTCTACCATGTTCCTTATCCCGATGACCACCTTGGAGTTGTGTAATTATTCAATGTCTATTCTACTTTCCTCAACTCCTCCTACAAGGTTTGGAACAATTCCTCATAAGATGCAATCTTCCTCATCACCAAAGCCTTTGCTCACTCTACTTCCTGCTCAGGATCTTTTGGTGTTGGCATGCGCATAGGTCCATCCTCAAGCACCAAATCCACCAAGGTACGTACATAATGTATTTTTGAAGGAAATGTTTTGGGTACCTTGGACTCTAAATTTGGTCTTACTTTCAGGACATGGTCTCCAATTTCCTCTACCATGCTGATGAAAGAATTGTTCTTCTTCTTCTCTAAGTCCTTCTCTTATTGTAGACATGTTATCTCTGCATCTTTGGCCTTGATCTCTTCTTTCAGCACCCTAATAGTTGCAATTTTATCCACATTCCTCCTTGCCACCTCTGTAGATACCTTCACCAAGGCATTACTTACTTGTTCATCTAACATAACAGTAGGATTTCCTATTATGTGTTTGGCCTGAGATGTCTTCTTTAATCTTCTTGATACACGTGACTCTTCACATACGTCAAAGTCTGGTTCATCCATATGTGTTTGCATTGCCACTCATCCAGAAAATTGTTTTCTTTAAGGCATACCATGCTTTGGAAATAGGTGTAGCCAAATTTAGTTGTGTCCTTAGAGTAGCCCATGACTAGTGTGTATACTCCCACTCATTCTCTTCGATCTTGGCCCCTTAGGAACTTGAGCACCAAGATTTTAAGCTTGTTCTATTATGCCTTGAGTAGTCTCTTATGTTATCCCATCTACCTCCTTTACTCCTTCTTCTCCATCCTTCATTTCTTTGTCCTTTGGCTCTTCCACATCCTCTGGGTGTGTCGAGAGATTCAAGTGCACTCTCCGCATAATCTTCTTCCTCCTCATTCAGCCTTCAACTTTCTCCTCCTTTTTTCGGTTGTCTCCTTTTATGGAGAGAGTCATGGTGATCGTGGATTGAGTGTGGTGTATCACCTTGGGTTTTGGTTCTTCTGAATACCCTTATGAAGCAACACTCTCCTTGTATTGCATCCAGGTCCTCATCATCTCCTTCTTGCACCTGAGGTGGTGTAGTCACACACTCAGTTCCTACCTTATCTGTAGGCTACCTTTATCCTCTATGCTCTAGGCCACCACTATCTTCTCGTTCATCCTCCTCTTCATCCACCACTATAGTCTCTATAGGCTGTGGAGTTGGCACATTCTCTACTATATGCTTACCCTTAGGTGGCCCTAAAAGTGCGAACTCATTTTCCACATATTTTTGTTCTCCAGCTTGGGCTTGAGTTGAAGATACACAAGCATTGCTCCACATGTCTCTAATCAGCTTATCACTTTATGTTTATTACATCCGAGATAAGCCTCTCAAGGTAGTAGTCCATCCTAGAGATACATATGTTTTTCTCATAGTGTGATAATCACAATCTACCTTATCTGTGATGAAGCTTAGGAAGCATGCATATGTGAACCGGTGACCTGATGCATGGAAGTAACATGTTGTGAAGGCATATGAAAATTTTCACCAAGCGCTCCAAGCTTTGTCCTTCATCACAAATTGCATGATACAAAAATGTTGGTAGACCACGAACTGTACTTCCTTACCCACCACCGAAGGTAACTCCTTGGGTATGCGTTACTCCTCTTTGAATGCCATGTGGAGCTTGTCATACCACATTTCCACCCTATATTTAAATGGCCCACCCATGGTCCCTTTGCATAAGTATTTATCAAATCTTTCCACCAGAGATTTATTTTCCATGGGGTACTCCCAAATCTTTTCCTTTGGCCCATCAGGCACTCCAATCTCCATAAACAAGAAAAAGAAAATAAAATAGTGCCAAAAATAATTGTCACATGTATGTGCTTACCCGTAATGATTGTCTCTGCTATGTAACCCGTGATATTGTAGATCACCCTTGAGACATTTTCCTTGCAACGTGCAGCCACATTGTATTCACATACGACCACCTTTCTTGGTCATTCAAATTTTTTATTAGATGTGAAATTGCATGTACCACTGGGTACTTCTTCAATTTATCAATGTCCATGCCACGTGGACCCTTGGTATATCCTAGCTCCTTCCTTATCTCTAGGATCGCTGCTTTATCTATTAAGTCACTCTCCATATCTACTCCCAAGGCCTTTAATCCTATTACTATTGAAACTAAGGCGGCTATGATTCTAACCCTCCGTCTAAAAAGTAGAAGAAGTCCTCATGGACTCTTCTCATCAACCATCGATACAATGGTTCATAATTTCCAAAATATGGCAGCTCATACAACTAATAGACTCCAATCTGCTTTAACAACTTCTCTCTAGCATCATTGTACATTGGCATGTCTTTTGTTGTGCGCTTGTTTTTTTGTGCTCAACAACGCATCTAGTTTTGTGATGGTTGTAATATTTGATCTTACATTTATGGATGTTGGAATCCCATTCTTGTCCCACAATCACGCCCTTTGGATACTACATTTTTGATAAATTACTCTCGGGAGAAATTTCTTCTTCCACTTCGACCTTCTTCTTCCCTTTCACTCACATTTTAGGTGTTTTCTTTAGCGCCATTTGAAAATCTCTCTTTTCTATCCTCTGTAACAAGCAAGTTAAAACCCTAGTTCAAATCTCTGTGCCATAGTGGAAATCATGTGCCCTAGCTATTTCATAACATGTCTTCTTAGTTCAAACCCTTCACCTATGGGGACGTAAGTTTCTCATGCATATAAATATTCTCTCTTTTCGGTTTCACACTCTTCACACTTGAAATGATTCTCTCACTCGTTTGCACTTAGCTCATTTCACATTCTCACAATTTCAATGGTAAGAATGAACTCGCATCCCATCCTTATATATATTTTCAAAAATTTAGTGCATTTATTACTCCTTCACCTACCAACAATCCTCTCATTAATCGACCATTTTCATTCTTTCTGTGTGGTACATCTTCGCACCCAAGCTATAACCTTCTAGCGCACCTTCCTACCTTCTAGTTGTGGACTTCTCTTAGTGTGCGCCTCTATGTGCCCAAGTACCTCACCACTGTGCCTTCCCTTAGTAGTTCCCATGGCCCCTTCTTACCTCATGTTATACTTGTTTCTTCATTCATCTCCACCTATGGTCCTCATTTCCAGAAGCAATCTCTTTTTTAACAATTCTCCAACTTGAATAGCACCCATAGCAGTTTGTTCCTTTCATGTGCACTTATTTTCAACAATCCTGTGCCTGGATATCAATAACCACCCCACACTAATGGTATGTGTAGTCCTCTACGCATAAAAATTTCTTCAAATAATAATTAGCTTCTGGCATGCAAACGTGCTTATTACACAAAAACACCAACTAAATTAAAAAAGCATAGCGACGAAGAACAAAATACATTAAGGAAATACATAATTGAAAACCTAATCTAAATGGAAACACTACCTTATTAAAACACCAAGAAGACTTATTTATAGTAGGCTTCAGCCTACTCCCATTGAAGTACCCATGTAGCAAGTTGTTCCATCAAGCACCTCTAATCGGCAAGCGTATGTTTCAAGTATGTGAGTGATAACACACGACCCCAACCAATGTACTTGAGTTTTCTTAGATGGCGTAAAACTTAGAATCATAAAGGAGAACCATCTGTCTAATCTCAAACTTTTTATCCCTAATGAGCCTATCATGACATGCTTTCTACCTCACCTTTTCTTGTTTTTGACTCCAACATGTTATTGCTCGTCACTCATCCAATTTGATTAACTTTTCAATCCATTCTTCTAATGCTTGTTCATTAGCTAGAACTCCAAAGCATGCCCAATACGCAAACAAGGTAGCATTAATTCTATAAGAAGAACTACTTCCGCGCCAAACACTAACTGAAATAGTGTGGATTTGTTCAACCTTTTATATGTTGTTCGATATGCCCAAAGCACTGCAAACACTTTATCATCCCAATCCTTTCTTCCAACATCACATTTTTTTCAATGTCTGCTCAAAATCTTGTTGAAAGCCTCGTAGTCCCATTTTCCTAAGGATGATATGGTGTAGTCTTATGGTGTGTAATCATGAATTCATCCAATAAAATTTTGATTTTCTCATTCAAAAATGTGTGCCCTGATCACTGGTCAAACTCAAAGGATGTCCATACCTTGTAATAATATTTTCCCATAAAAACCTAGCCGTTGTAGCCATTATAAAATCCTTTGTAGGTGTTGCTTCTACCCACCTTATTAGATAGTATGTGCAAGTAATAATATAGTGCGTGATCTAGTCCTACGTATGGCTAGTGAAACAAGACCCAAAAAATCAATAGCCTATTTCTCAAACGGTTCTACACTAGTAATAGGTCTTATAGGCATTTCATCTCGTTTACATGTTTTCCCAAGACACTGACACTGATCACAAGTCTTACAATATGCTTTACAATCTTTATACATGGTCTCCCACCATAATCCAGTGAGTAGAATCTTGCGCGCAGTGGTGTCACCTGCATAGTGGCCACCTGCAATACCACCATGAGCTTCCTCCATGATATTTGTGCACTCATGTTCCAATACACAAAGCAACACAATAATTCATCCGGTGTAACTTTGCAGTCACCGCTAATCAACATATAGGGTGTCGTGTGTATAGCAAGTTGTTTCTTCTCTAATGAGTTCATTCCTTCGGTGTCATACATGTTCGTAGAAATACAATAATGTCCTCTAATTTCTATGGTGCTCATTGTAACCTATATAAGCGTGCATCAAGCATGGTATCTTCAATGGCCTATGCCTCTTCTCCGATTGTATTCTAGATAAATGGTCTGGTCCAAAATTACTTTTCCTTGGTTTGACCACAACCATGTTGTGAAATCAAATTCTTGAAATAAAAGTACCCATCTCGCATATGTGCCCATGTAAAACAGATTTTTTACGAAATACTTAAATGCCTTGTGATTTGTATAAAATACAAATGGTGTAGCTAGCAGGTATTGTCTGAATTTATGTAGCGCATAGATCATTGAAAAATATTCACACTTTGTATTTGTTTAATTCTTCTCTATAGGAGTCAACTTTCTACTAGCAAAACAAATAATATGATCTATAGTACCTTCTCCAAGATGAGCCAACATCGCGCCAATAGCCATGCCAAAGGCGTCCACATATACATGAAATGGTTGGTACCATGAAGAAAAGCACAAAATAGGCACGATAGTAAGTTTATCCTTCAATGTCTCAAATGCACACTCTGCGGTTCTCTCCATTAAAACGTAACTTTTCCTTTCGTAACTACTCTAAATGTATGACAACCTTGGCATACCCCTTTTTGAATTTCCTATAATACCCCATGTGACCCAAGATCCACACACCTCACTTTGATTGGTAGGCTCTTTTAGGTCAATAATGACTCGCAACCTTAACTCGATCAACAAAAACCTTCCTTGTAGATTATGTGTCCTAACAATATTCCAAATGGTGTAATAAATGTGCACTTCTTGATGTTCAAAGAAATACTCAATTGTCTACATCTTTCAAACATTAAGCATAGATTGTCACAATGATCCTTAATAAGTCCATACACCGTCCAATCATATAAATAAACCTACAAGAAGTTGTGAATAAAATATTTGAACACCTAAAAAACTATGAGTGAAAATACAGCAGGCACATTTTTCAGACCAAAAGGCATCACATTATAGGAAAAGCTTCCCCATTTAGTAGTAAAATTAGTCTTTTCCTAATCCTCCTAGAGTAATCTTAACCGATGATTCCAAGAGAACCCATATATAAATGAATATATTTCATGTCTTGCAATGCCTTCTAGTATTTCCTCAGTGAATGGTGTAGGAAAGGGATCAGTCACACATGCAACATTCAGCTCCTTGTAGTCCACACAGATCCTAATCCAACCATCCTTTTTGATACTGATCACCATTGGACTAACCCATTCTGACTCATCGAGGGGCTTGATGATTCTAGACTTCAACATTTTGTCAATCTCTTCTTTGACCTTTTCGTGTAAGTTGGGGTTCATCCTGTAGGGTCTCTTTCTAACTGGGCACACACCTTCCTTAAGCTTTATCTTCATCTCTCCTAATGATTTATGCACACCTTTAAGTTCATGGTACCCCCAAGGGAATAAGTCCGATAATCCCATAGTAACTCAATGATTTTTTCCACTGGAGTCGGACCAATAGTCTCAATTATGGCCTCCTTAGGCTCAAAGCATTGATCCAATATTCACTTTCTTTATATTCATAGGTCCGTGATAGTGCAAGTGGTCTTATCTGTACTATCCAACACCTCACGCCTACTTATTGAATGGTCTACATCCAGATTTTCTACTTCTTCATCATCCACTAAGTAGACCATTTTTCATTTTTCTTGCTCAAGGCAAGCATGTTTAAGTAGTGTGGCATCTGTCTCTATTTCTTCAACAAAATGTGCTCTTGAGTCTCCTTCATCAAATAACTCTTGAATGAGTTCTTCCACCTTGGTACTATCTCCTATAGTTAAGCACTTTATAACCTTTAATGCTTCTTCCACCATAGGTCTAGTAGAGAATAAATCAATGTCTGGGTCATTCCTGCAGAGTTAAATCCTACCAATTTCCAATATCTCTATGGAGTTCTGCATATACATACCAAGCATGTGCACAACCTTGTAAAGTGTAATAAAACTTGTGCACCCAGAGTGAAGGTGGTAAAGCTTCCTACCCCTCTACCCAGAGTCTCTCACACTGCTGAACATGGTGCTGAACAGGTTGATTACCATGATAAGTACATATTTGAGTAGGTGCATTACTCCTAAAGAACCTAGTAGCAAGAGCAATCCCAATTTCATTCCATCCTAAAATATTAACCTTGTGGACCAACCACCAAGACGCCGATGTTCCGCGTAGGGTATATGCTAGCATATTTCGTCTCTCCAACTGGTCTATCCAATATTCCTCCATGGCGATCAGGAACACCATAGGATCTCCTTCTCTAGTGTAACATGGTACCGAGTTGTTACCTATTCTCCTGATACAATGTGGGCTATTGTCCTTAGGAAATATACTCTTTACTTTGCACCCTACCAACTCATAAGTGTTATGAGCCCAATTATCACAAACAACACTTGTAGTATCACTAATTAACTGTGCATCCTCCCACTGAAGGATTCCTTCTTTACATGGCTCATGCACCTCTGGGTCCTAAACGGCGCATACATAAATCCTATTCAGGTCTTCCTCACTCAAGGGCTCAACATAGGGCATGATTTGCCATCTGTTAAAGGGATAATAACTCTTTCCTCCTTATTTTCAAAGCTGATATAACCCTTATTGAACCAAAGATCAACATTATTTGCATAACACCAAGGATGCCCTAGTAGAGTTGGGAAGCTATCTACCTCTGCCAATGCTAAGACCTCAAAATATCTAGTGAACTTGGCTCCTTGTATGGTAATGGAAGCATCTTTTAAAACTCGATGGGAGTGGCCTTAGTCCGATTAGCCATGAACAATACATTTGAAGATGGTTGCAATGGAGGTCTCCCCATTTGTACCTATGCATCCAAGGTAAGAACATTGACTTATGTTCTGTATCAATCAATATATTACTCAAAATCCACCCATCCACAACAACATTGAGTCATTTCCTTGTCTTAATCTAAGCTATGAGGGGGAATATTTACATGTAGGATATGTCGTCTAGTATCAATCCTTGTGCATAGAGTGTTTTCTTTTAACCAATTTCCTAATAGTGGAATGATATTCTCCGGTCTAACATTTTAGACACTTCTCTCAAGTCATCCATCTCATATTGGACCATCTCTAATGCTTTCTTTTGCTCCATGTTCTGCGATTGCTCCTTTAAATATTGTATTTCACCACGAAGACTTTGAAATTGAGAGAGCTCTCCGAATGAAGGCGGTTCCTATTCTCTCTTTTAGTGCACACATTCATATTGCAGAGGATCTACTCTAAAACCTACTCTAACTTGCCAAGGAGATAGGGTTAAGAAGATGTGAGAAATTAAACCTAAACTAATAGAGGTGATGCACCAAAGGAATGTTGAACACCGACTTTTCTATTAAACACAAACCATTAAAATGTAATACAACCACCATGCATAGATGGCCAATATTGCAATGAAAGATCAGATAAAGGAAATAAACACAGAGAGGGTTAAAATCATCCACAGACATGTATTATTGCTTCACAAATTGATACAGAACATTATAATGGCCAAGAGGAAAAAAACTTGCATTACAGTCTTAATGGAAGGTTTGAACTCCATGAATTTCTACATACTAGAGAAGAAGGAGGGTGCAAAACCAAAATGTCCAACCCTTTACAATGAGCCAAGCTCTTACCTTTATAGATGAAGTGAAGAGAGGAGAAGGAAAGGAGGTGGGAAATCTGATTTGGAAGCTCAACCACCAACCATCAATGCCTGTAAATCCACCCACAATCTGTCAAGTCTGGATCTCCATGTTTGTTTGGCGTGTTGAAGAAGGAAGAATGGAGGATCAAATCAAATATGATAGGTAGTTGAAGCATCGGATCATACATTAATGGCAGGAAATATGTTTTCCTATTTTCACCCACCTAACCTTGCCAAAATTAAAGTTTCAGGCTTCCATGGTGTAGAGGAGGTCGAGACCTTTCCAATGGTACCAAATTTTTGAATTTGAGCACTAGATCGAAAGATATGCCCATTTGAATATTTGAATCGAATCCATGTAAAAAATGGCAAAAAAAAGTTTTGCAAAATGGATCCATGCCCCGAAATTCACTTTTTGCCCAAAATTATAAAAAAGCCTGCCTTTTGAAATTCACTTTGGCCCAAAAGCCTCATGGGCCCAAAATTGAAATTACTTTTTTAAAAGTAAAATTTCCAAAGTTTCCTCGATGGCCCACTTCCTGGGAGAGTGACAAATGCTACGACATGTGGCTTCTCGGGTGTTCGGAGGTGCAGACTTACTTTTATACTTTACACCTTTTCAAAACAAAAGCCAAAAATTCAAACTACCTTAATGACCCGCCTTCCCGCTTTGACTTAAAACATGGCCACATGTCCCTTTACGGGCCTTAGGCATTTTTCATTTGGCACAAAATCCTCCGTGAAGCTTCATGGCCCAAATTTTCCTTTTTGAAAAGTGCAAAAGATCCTCCATGGGCTCGCCCAATTTTCACTGGGCCCATAATTGTAAATTTTCCATTTTTGCAAAAAAAGTCCCAAAGTGCCAAGATATCTCCTCCACTGCCTGAAAAGTGCAAAATGCCAATAATCTTCCCATTGGTGAAAAGTCTTCCCAGGCCCGTTGGCCCGCTTTTGGCAAAAAAATCCTTCCAAGGCCCATCGGCCCATAACTTGCAAAATATGAAGAGTTAGAAGGACTTCTTTACATTTTTGGAAAGGGGAAGAAATTTCCTATCTGATGAAGATGTTTTCAGGAAACCTTAAGTGCTTAAAATATCTAAAAAATCAGATTGAAGCACTAAAGGAGGAAAAAGGGTGTTAGTTAACCAAAAATAAGCATGAGCTTATTTTGGATAACAATTTGGTGACTCATAGGGGACATCTACCTACTAGGTGGAAAGATCAGTTTGGCCTTGAAGCAATCCATTGGGCATGGAGTCTACCTGGTAATTTCAAATCTGTCTGGAAATTCTTCCCATTGCATGCACTCTTATCTTTGCAAGAAAATCTTGGATTCAAGATTTGTGAGAGTAGAGAGTTTTTTAAAACCCTGGAAAACTTCTCCCTCATTTGATTTTTTGCAAACCTGATCTATTGGAGTGCAATGAAAACATCCAGACCTACTCCAATATGGATACTCTGTAGATTTAATTTCTTGTGGCCACAAGTCTCTTCCATGAGTGAGATGAACTATATACAAGCATACACAAAAGCAATAGAGCATGTGCACCAACACTTAGGGAAATTGAAACCTAAACTATAACAAGACAATGTGCATATGCACTTGGAGAAATTGAAAACCTAGGCTAATATTTACAAGGGTGAGAAATTCTCCTTTTAGTAGCAATGTTTGAGGTAGATCCCATTGACTGGAATCTACAATTCTTCACCATCAATGTAGACAATTGGAAGGCAATTGCTACTTTTACATCTTGTGACCATGTAGGGGCCACTCCAAATGGCATCAAACTTGGAATGCCTTGGTTTTTCCCGATCGCATCCCACTTTAGAACTAAGTCCCCCTCTTGAAAGGTCCTTGTTCTTGCTTTCTTATCAAACCATCTTTTGACTAAGGCTTGATCTTTTTCCATGGTCTGCATTGCATGTTCTCTTGTTTCTTCTAGTTCCATTAACTCTGCATACCTGATTTCAATGGGTTCAAACTCAGACAACTGCAGCTACTTCATGAGTTCCAATGTGGGAAGCTCTAATGATATAGGAAACACTACCTCTTTCCCATAGACCAGCTTGTAGGGAGAATTACCTGTAGATCTCTTGGGTGTGATCCTATCAGCCCATAGAGCTGATTTGAGCTTTGTGTGCCAAGTTCTCTTGATTTTCATCAAGAGTCCTTTTGATAATTCTTAGTAGGTTCTTGTTTGTGGACTCTTCTTGGCCATTACCTTGAGGGTAATAGTTTGATGAAGTGTTGAGGTATACACCATTCTTGACAACCCATTCAGTGATCCTTGTACCAAGGAATGCCAATGCATTATCTGATATGATAGTGGCAGGGACTCCAAACCTAGTGACTATCCCTTCATAGAAATCCAAGATATTGGATTCATTTGCCTCCTTAAGTGCCACTTTGCTTAGTCCACTTGGTGAAATAGTCTATTGTTATAAGTATCCACTTGTGGCCTTGACTTGAATTTGGGTTAATCACTCCAATGAAGTCTAATCCCCATTGCATGAATGGATGATCTACTGAAATTGGATGAAGGGGAAGGGCTGCTAACTTTTCCTTTCCCTGTGAAGAATGCACACTTCTTGCATTTCTTGATCCATGAGTAGCAATCACTAAACACCGTAGGCCAATAGTAACCAACCTTCATGATTTTGAGAGTTGTTACTTGAGGAAAAGTGGCCTCCTGCTTCTCCATCATGGAACTCATGCAACACCCTCTCAATTTGGCTCTGTCCCAATGCACCTCAATAGAACACTATTGATGTCCTTCTTGAACAAGACACCACCAATAAGCACATATGGGATGGCTTGTAATCTGAAGTATCTCCTCTTTTCTTTATTCCATTTCTAGAGGGCACAAACCTATTTGGAGATAATGCACCAAGTCTTGAGTCCAACATGGAATGGGTGCATCATTAGCTGGCTACTCTTGATCATTTTGTAGTAGTAGGACAACCTCTTCTTCTCCTTTTGACTCATCATGTGGTTTAGAAGCAAGCTTCTCACACAAACCTTTTCCATGAACCAGCTTGGTCACTTTTATTTCAATGTCATATTCCATTACACGGGTGATCCAACCTACTCTCTTCTCATTCAAGTCCTTGTTTAGGAGAAAGTCCTTGACACCAGACATGAGACACTAATAGTTGGATCTTGTTGTTTGAGACCAAGTGTCTGAACTTCTTCAAACTCCTAATGACAACAAGGACATGCTTTTCAATAAAAGAATACCTTACTTCGTAATCTTCTAGGATCTAACTGAAGAATGCTATGGGCTCTCGATCCTTCTCTATTCAAGTTGTACCAAGATAGCTGAGATTGTGTTTGATCCTCCAAAAGCATACAACATGAAGTCCTTTGAGAAGTCTGGGTTGATAAGAGTTGGAGCTTGTGATATTGCATGCTTGATGGCCTCAAAACTCTCTTTTCCTTCTTTTTTGTCCATTTGAATGCAAGAACTCTTCTTCAACATCATTTTCAAAGGCTTCACAAGAGTGGAAAAATTAGGCACAAATGTGAACAAATTTTATTCTTCCCAAGAAGCTTTGGAGAGATTTCTTGTGTTGTGGAAATGGAAGTGTTTGGATGGCTTCAACTCTTTTAGGATCAATTGTTAACCCTTCTCTTGAGACAATGTGGCCCAAAATTTTCCCTCATGTGCCAAGAATACACACTTCTTTGGATTCAATGACACCCAAACCTTCTACACCTTTGAAATACTTGCTTGAGGTGAAAGAGGTGGTCTCAATTGCATTCTTTGAGAAGATGGTGATATCATCTAGATACACCAACACTATCTTGTTGATTAAGCCTTTGAATGCCATGTCCATAGCTTTTGAAATGTTGCTCTGGCATTTGACAGTCCAAATGGCATCTTCTTATAAGCATATGTACCCCATTTGGTGGTGAAGGTTGTCTTGAACTGATCTTCTTCTTTCACCATTATCTGGTTATAGCCTGAGTATCCATCTAACAATGAAAACCTCTTAGAGAACCAGCTACAACCTGCAAGATTTTCTCCATCGATGGAAGTGGGTAGTGATCTTTGAGTGATGCTCTATTTAGATCATGAAGTCTACACACAATCTGATTTCTCCATTTCTTTTTCTCACAGGCACCAAGTTTGCAACCCAACTTGAATGCTTGATAGGGAAGATGATGTTGGCCTCAATTAGCTTGTTCAACTCTTTTCTCATGAGAGGTTCAATGTGAGGGTTTATTGGCCTTTTTTTCTATTCTCGAAAGGCTTGGATTCAAGTTTTAATTCAATTGTATGCTCAGCCAATCTTGGGTTGAAACCTCTTAAATCCTTATAAGTCCATGCAAAAACATCAGGAATTCTTGACAAAGTTGAACAAATTCAACTTTCTCTTGTGGAGTACTTACTTTCCCAATTTGCAATGTCTTGCCTTCATCTATTGAAATGGGCTCTGAATCTTCACCCTTTACTTGAATGTTTTCCTTTTCCTTCCGGAACTGATCATTTGGGTTGAAGATTGACTCCAAGGTCACAAGACCTTTTGGTAATTTGTTGGTTCTCAGCTGCACCACTTGGTCACCATACTTGTTGTTCCAATTTGTCTTGGTTTTTAGAGGAGAACTCAGCTTCTTCTTGTAGAAAATTGACAATTTTTGATCATTCTCGAAGACTTTCCAACTTGTGTTGTTATCTGGGACATAGTTGGCCTCACAACCACCTTGATATGAGGCTGAGATTTCTCACTTTTGATACTTTCTACAACATCAAATGTTGCCCCAATTTTTTGTCAGTCTATCTGCGCTTCATTCTTCTTTCTTGGAATGGAATTGATGTTAAAAGCTTCAAAATATTCAATGAGATCCCATACCCTATTTTTATAGCTCTTGAGTAGATCATTCTTTGCAGCATGTTGTCCTCTGACTTGGTTCACAATCAGCTCACTATCACCAAATATTTGCAGATTCTTAATGCCTCTCTTTCTGGCCCAATGAAGTCCATGAATCAAAGCCTCATACTACTCAATGTGTTGTTTGAGAAAGAAAACTAGAAGTGAAAAGTTGAGTAATATCTTGTGCCTTGAGGTGAAACAAGCATAGCTCCTCCTCCTGCACCTTGTCTACTTCTTGAGCCATCAAAGAATAACTACCATACCTCATTATCATCCTTGTGGTTTGGCTTAGTGATGTTAGGGAGAGGATGATTCTCTTCATGCAAGCAATAAACTCCTAATTTAGATTCTTCCATTTCTTTGTAAGGGTCAAAAGCATGCCTCTTGTTTTCCCATTCATCAAGGGTCAAGTCTGGAATACATCCAACCTTGGTATCAGCTTCATGGGTGCTTGGATAATCCTCTTGATCAAATGTTGAACAATTTGCATTGATTGGACTTCGGTGTATGAGGCTCAATATGGAAGTTTGCAATAGGCTCAGATCTGATTATAGCCTTAGCTCCATACCTTGTTCTGAATAACATGTGTGACCAATCAACAAGACAAATAACCTCCAATTTTAGTAGTGAAGTCTCTTGAAAAACACAATGCAAAGAGTGGTGGCAAGTCTATGACTGATACATCTTGCAAGATGGTCACATTGGGACATGCATGTAATGTGAGGCTCAAATATTTGATTACTCCAACATTGTTACTATTGTCCCATCCAATTGCACCACACCTTTGGAAATGACTTCATATTGAAGACCAATTGATCAGCTATTTGTTTTGGCATTACAGAGCTACTTGCTCCAGAATCAATCATGTAATTATGCACCAATTTATCTCAATGATCAATGAGATATAGAATGGTGGGGGCTTCAAATTTTTACCTTGTTGTCCTCCATGATTTCCTTCAGGATGAGCTACATTGGTAAGAACTTTCTCTTGCTGATTGGGTGACTGATTTGATGTTGACCAATTTTCCATAGCAACTTGCAATAGGTCTCTTTGTCTGGGATAGCCAATGACTCCCACATTGAGATGTTTACATTTTTCCTCTTCATCTGCTCAATGATGTTGAATGGAGATGAGCTATCTCTCTGTTTCCCTTTTCCTTGCATATTCTTCTCTTGCACATGGGTTGTTACAACTGGCACTTGAGTTGGTCTAGGGGTGGCTTGGGCTGACCTTGCACATTGGGAGCTGCACTTTGATTGCCAATACCTTGTGGAGTAATAGAGGGTTGTGGATCACTTGAATTTGATGATTTTCCCTCTCCAATATTCCTTTTCTTGGACCATGTATTAGGTTGCTACACTTTGAGAAGGGGTTTGATTTATACCACAAAAATCTTCATCTTGCCAATTTACAAGTGTTGTCTCATTTGGAGGTGCCTCTTGTTGAGATGCTCCCTCTGCTATTGATTTCCTTCTTGACTAGGTTCTTGGGACACACCAGAGTTTTTGTCACCATCAAGAGCTTGATTCAAAGCACCATTAAAACACATTGATTGGTTATGAGGTTGATTGCATGGGAAACACCAGTCATATTCCTAAGCCATGTTATTTTGTTGGTACTAAGGCTCTAGATGTGGATGCAACATTAGGATTATAAGGTTGGAATGGTCTATTAGCAAGAGGTTTTACTTGGTTTTGATTTTATGTTTTGAATGGGTGGCCTATTAGGCTGATATGGTGGTCTATTGGGTTGAGTTTGAGGTTGATATGAGGTCTAAAATTTTGAGCTTGTTGCCTCTTAAGTGTCACCAACTCATTACCCAAATTTTGTAGTTGCTTCATGACTTCTTGGAGCTCATTTGAGGTACTAGAAGATGAAGTAGAAGCTTCAGTTGAATTTGATTCTCTTGGAGTGGAATGGGAGCTAATGTGGGTGTTTGACTAGTACTTGGACTTCCTAATTCTAGATATAGAGGCATAGGTGGCCTAGGTGCAAGTTTACCAGCTTGAATTAAACAATTTTCAGCTCTAATGGAAATGTTATAGGCCAGGTAAGGTTACACCTCCCATGGATTGAATCATTATAGAAATATCAGAATTTAAAGCTTTAAGAAAGTATAGGAAAGCACCTTCATCTGTTGGTCTCATGGCCAATGGAATCCTATCCCATGTCCTTTGAAATCTAAAGTTGAAATCTGTCAATTGTTCATTAGGAGCCCTCTTAATGGTTGTCAATTGTTCCAATAGAGATAGGTTATCCCCTTTTCTCCAAATTGATTGTGAAGAGTTGTGCATAGATGGTCCCAATTTTGAATAGAGCCTCATTGTTAGACTCTGAACCATTGCAAAGCTTTACCCTTAAATGAAGAGGCTAACAATTTGACTGCAATGTCCATCTCAATGATTTCATGAATTACATAGACATTTGCAATGTCTTGAATGTGGTCACTAGGAGTTGTTCTAGTTTCTCTAGTGAAATATGGAATGTTCTTCAATGTTGCAACTAGAACTAGATTTTGTGCATTGAGAGCAAGTGGGTTGGCTACAAGTGAATTGACATAGGGATTGGTTGTGGATGTGCCATTCTTGATTGGCCTAAGAACCCTTGTTGATTGAATGAAAGGCCTACAGGGGAGGTGTTGAAAAGTTCTATTTGGTGGAGATGGAGACCTTTGAGCTCTTCTTCCTCTCCTCTCCTCTCTCTATCTGGGGACAAGTGTAGATAGACAAACAATCCTTCTTCTCTAGTTCTTGATCTAGTCTGAATTCTTCTCATGAATCTACCAAGCTGGGCTCTTTGAAACCAAGTGGACTCTGCCTCTTTGGAGTCACCAGATGTGTAATTTCAAAGCTCCTTACAAGCTAAAAACTTACAACAAGTGCACATCAATCTTTCTGCAATAAAAATGGAGACCTCTTGGTCCCACCAAGCATGCCAAAACTATTAGTGCAAAATCACAACACCCCTAAATGTCTGCAACTCGATGGGTTGAGACTCTTAGTGTGATTGCATAACATGGAGCATCTCTCAAAGTGTGGGACTTTGAAATCGAGAGAGCTCTCGGATGAAGGTGGTTCCTATTCCTCTATTTAGGTGCACACATAAAATTTGCAGAGGATCTACTCTAAAACCTACTCTAACTTGCCAAGGAGACAGGGTTAAGAAGATGCAAGAAATTAAACCTAAACTAACAAAGGTGATGCACCAAAGGAATGTTGAACACCAGCTTTGCTATTAAACACAGACCATTAAAATGTAATACAACCACCATGCACAGATAACCAATATTGCAATGAGAGAGATCGATAAAGGTAATGAACACAAGAGAGGGTTAAAATCATCCACAGACATGTATTATTGCTTCACAAATTGATACAAAACATTACAATGGCCAAAAGGGAAAAACTTGCATTACAGTCTTAATGGAAGGTTTGAACTCCACAAATTCATCTGCAGACCAGAGAAGAAGGGAGGGTGTAAAACCAAAATGTCCAACCCTTTACAATGAGCCAAGCTCTTACCTTTATAGATGAAGTGAAGAGAGGAGAAGGAAAAGGAGGAGGAAATCTGATTTGGAAGCTCAACCACTAGCCATCAATGCCTGCAAATCCACCTAAAATCTATCAAGTCTGGTTCTCCATGTCTATTTGGCATGTTGAAGAAGGAAGAATGGTGGATCAAATCAAATTTGGTAGTTGAAGCAATCGGATCATACATTAATGGCAGGAAATATTTTTCCTATTTTCACCACCTAACCTTGTCAAAATTAAAATTTTAGGCTTCCATGGTGTAGAGGAGGTGAGACCTTTCCAATGGTACCAAATTTGTTGAATTTGAGCACTGGATCGAAAGATATGCCCATTTGAATATTTGAATCGAATTGTACAAAAATGGAAAAAAACCATTTTTGCAAAATGGATCTGCATGGCCCGAAATTCACTTTGGCACCTTTTGCAAAAAAATGCAAAATTATAAAAAACCTCCATGCCACCCCTGAGGCCCGAAATTCACTTTTGCCAAAAATCTTTGGGGGCCCAAAATTGAAATTGTGTTATTTTTCAAAAAAGTTGCAAAATTTCCAAAGTTTCCCGATGGCCCACTTCCCCGTTAGTAAAAAAGGCCTGACACGTGGCTTCTCTGGGCATCGGTGAGAGGTGTGACTTAACTTTTAAACTACTTTACCTTTTCAAAACAAAATCCAAAAATTCAAACTCCTCGAGACCCGCTTCCCACTTTGACTTGAAACATGGCCACGTGTCCCTTTACGGGCCTTAGGCATTTTTTTCTTCATTTGGCAAAAGATCCTCCACGGGCTCACGGGCCCACAATTGTAAATTGTGCTTTTTACAAAAAGTGCAAAGTGCCAAGATATCTCCCCACCCCGCTGGTCTGCAATCTTCCCCATTGGTGAAAAGTCTTCCCCAGGCCCATGCCCACATTTGGCAAAAAATCCTTCCAAGGCTCGCCGGCCCGTAACTTTACAAAATATGAAGAGTTAGAAGGACTTCTTTATATTTTCAGAAAGGGGAAGAAATTTCCTATCTGATGAAGATGTTTTCAGGAAACCTTAAGTGCTTAAAATATTCTTATCATAACACATATAATTGCTATCCCGATCCTGATGCTTGTTCTTGCCTTTAGAGTTATCTAAAACTCATGTCTGTCATACACCAATATCTATAGCATCATGGATTTGACCAATCAGTCGGTAGTCTTCCATGTCATGAGTTGTGGACCTATAAATTTTACAGTAACAAGAGACGTTCTTCCTTATTATGCATTGTAATAATGGGTAGTGGCTAACATCATGGTTTAAATGACATATCTCACAGTCCAACAACAATGAGTGTATTGATCTACGGGGAAAACTATCCTTTGTGTGACCTTCCACTTCACAATATGCACTAAATCCTTGTGCGTGTCTCATGTGTTGAATTTGCCAATAACTTCTCCAACTACTTCACCATAGCTATGATCTGTGCTTCTAAAAATGGGCTCACCCTAGTGTCTATACTTCTAACTATCTCAACATGTAAAGTTTCTTCAAGTGCTTTGCACGGATCATTGTATGTCTTATGTGATTGCACCTTCTAAAAGGTGTAATCGGGCATCCAAAAAACCATTGCATGTTGATTGCATGAATATCATAAGAAAGCTTAGATAAAAATGTTTTGAAATGAGAATCATACTCTCTGACACTCTCAGTAGTGCCTTACTTAATATCCTTGAGTGCACTTATACTCTTCTGCTCAAACTCAGGGATATGAAATTCTTTAAGGAAAGCATATTTTAAAGCTGCATAGTCTATGCAAGTCTGATTAGGGTCAAATATTTTGTACCAAATGTGTGCACACCCTTGTAACATAGTAGTGAATTAACTTTCCCTACACTTAGAAGTCGTGATTCCTTTTGCACGCCACAGTATTTCACACATGTGTACATGTTAGCAACATCTTCTATGCCCCTATACTTTGGAATATGAAGAGACATCTCCATGTAAATATTATGGGGTTGGTGTGGACCCTACCCACGATCCGAGAACCTCCGTGTTCCCTCCGCCTCCAGATCCACTAGAAATAGAACCACCTATACCTCCTGATCCTAAACTTGTAGTTGAATTGGACCGGAAGATGTACTCCCTTGTGTCCCAAACAATAGTAATCAACCGCACCCCTACGGTTTGCAAAGTGTTACTACTCCCCAAAGAGATTCCAAAATTCTACGCGTTTGAATTCTATGTAGAAGATACACTGAAAAGGTACCTCAAACAATAATGAAGAAGTTTGTACTACTATGATGTGCTTCTTATATGAATTACTCCTGCTCTCCCACTACCTAAATTAGATTCTTGACTATTTTTGTACTAGATCTTTGGAAGACCAAGCATAAGGGCAAGGCTATTAGGTAGATTCGAGATGCGTGCCTATGGCCCGGTGTCGTCTCTCTTGGCACACTTCTACGTGAGGTGAGGGAGTTCCTATCATGCTTTCCCCAATGGGGAGTTCCTAATGCTCGGAGTTCCACGTCTTCTATGTGAACTTCAAATCCTTCTCAAACCATCTCTCTCCTCAATGCCATTTGCTCTGTAACATCCCGCTACTTCTCTATCTCCCTCTCACACACCTCATTGTACTTAAACCACCTTTCTTCTCTTTGCCTCTCTGCCGCTAGGTTTTCCATCTTTCACCAAACCTGTTCATGTCCCCGTACATGGTGGGATTTAGTTAGCCATCTATTTGCTCTCAAGTTTAGGGTTACCATCGAATTTTATCACTAGTGGAATGCCTTGCAGGTAAGTTCCCCTAAGATATCGTAAAAATTGGAATTTAGCTACCTCTAGGCACGAATAAGTGGAAATTGAGTACTCCAAGATATAGTTGTTCAAAACACCATAGAACCATGTATCCATAACATGAGTCCAAATCAGATCAACATCATTAAGGGTCTGAAATTCTTCTTACATCTAGACAAGTGTGCGATACCTCCAATTTGAGACGCATAAGCAACTTGAGTCACTCATACACTTTTACCGAAAAGATAGCGAAGAAGCTCTCATATAAACATTCATAAAATCTTCTCCACCCGTGCGTGCATCGGACTCGAGATCCATTGTTGAACCTCTGTGTGTATTCTTCTTCTAGGTCGTGTATCCACTCCTCAACACTTGCTAGGGTCAACCGGTATGTCTTCATCACGAACCATCCTAAAAATAACTGAAAAAGAGGTCTTGGCAATGGAACCAATGATGCAGCCTAGAATTCACTAGTAAAATCCCATGTGTGCTGGCACATCACTCATCCTAGAATGAGCGCTCACCCAAAGCGCAAAAAGGTACCATGCCCCTCTTTAGGGTTGTTGTTGCAGGATGTTAACATGATGAATACTTAATGCATTCAGATCCATCATTAATACATCATTCTATAGTGCATGTTTAGATCTAGATATAAGGAATAACAAATTTAAATGATAAACATGACGAAATCAAGCATGTAAGAACCTATTATACTTAGAATTAACACTTTGATTCAATCAACACACTCCATTATATTAAATATGATAACTACATAGAAGCTTATTACAATAGATAATATCATAGTTTATGCACGCATCGATTTGGAAGCATAAACTCACAATAATTCAGTTCTCATATACACTTACTATACTATGCGAGTTCATTACATAGTTGTAAGGGGGGACTTTCCCTTCACCACTTATCTAATCCTAAAATAGGTCACATGCTAATAATATCCATGCACCTTTACAATAATAGGCTCACATGCAAGAATGCTAACAATATACCTCTCACATTTAACTAGTAGTAACAACTCTATTCTTAGCTTTGTATTCATGCAAAGTGCTCCATAGCTGCTCTTCCAAAAGTATTTGATGCATGTCACACAATTCTTCATCTTGTTTGTGTGCCGCATGTCATCTTCCAAAAATAGATCATAATCCTGAAAAAAACGGCTAAGTCTCGAATCTGTCTCTATCCTCCACGCATGATTCCTTCCTAATCCTCTTGCGCCTTTGAACGTGCTTTTCTCTTCCACGTGAATCTTTTGTATGCCTTCTGCTAAGTGTTATACATTGTCTACTCAACAAATCTCCTTGTATGTATCATTCTTGGGGCATCCATAACTACTCAATCCTTGATGCGGAAACACATTAGGGGCATATTAATTGTATGCATTTATTTTTTTTTGACCAATTGCAAGTATTTTTTATCATATTGGTTTATTCATAACCTTGGTGTACTCATATTGATTTGAATATTGGGTTTTCTTTCCTTGTTTGTCTTCATTTTGGACCAATTACAAGTATTTTGTTAGCATTTTGGTTCATATATAACCTTGGTGTAATCCTCTTACTATGTATATTGGGTTTTGTTTTTGTGTGTGTGTGTGTGTGTGTGTGTGTGTGTGTGTTGTGTGTGTGTGTGTGTGTGTGTGGTGTGTGTCAATAATGTGTGTGTGTTTTTATGCACATCATGGGTTTCTCAATAATTATGGTGATAACGTAATAGGATGCTATAAAATTACAATCTTTGAATGGAAGCTAAGTATGAGAAAATCACTCACATCCTCTTTCTACTTCTCTCACATTAGGAGCCTTATCCTTCATAAATATAGACACACCAAAATAATCATTATGCATCATAAACATTCAAAACCTTTCAAAGGAAGCATCTCTGAAGAAAAAAATGAAAAAGGAAAAGAAAGAAAAGGACGCATCTCCTAGTGAAAACCTTTCAAAGGCACTAGAGAGAGGAGATTTGGATCTAGAAATATCTGACAATCTACACAAGCCTCTAGCATCATTTCAAGATAATGACACTTCTAAGTTGTTGGTAGAAGAGATGACAACCATTAACATTGGAACTGAAGACCAACCAAAATTTTTACAACTAGGTGCTAGTTTATCAGAAACCAAAATCAAAGCCTTCACAACACTTCTAACCAAGTTTTAGGATGTATTTGCTTGGTCTTATAAAGATTGGTCTTGATCCTTCTCTTATGGTTCATCACCTTGTGGTGCACCCCAAATGCTAAACCTGTCAAATAGAAATATGTAAAATGCATCCCAAGGTTGCATTGCTTGTTAAGGCCAAACTACAAAAATTATTGGATGCAGGCTTCATACGGTGCATTGATTACTTAGAGTGGATATCTAATATGGTACCAATTGCAAAGAAGACCCCTAGAATCTGTATTTGTATAGATTTTTGTGACATTAACAAGGCATGTCCTAAGGATGATTTCCCTTTTCCTAATATTGACATGATTGTTGATTCTATTGCGGGCCATGAGATGTTATCCCTTATGGATGGATTTTCCGGGTATAACCAAATTCAAATTGCTAAAGAAGACCAGTATAAATAGATTTTACAACCCCATGGGGACATTTTGTTTCAAGGTCATACCTTTTGTCCTTAAAAATGTTGGCTCAACTTATCAACGTGTCATGACTATTATTTTCCACGACCTTCTTCACGACATAATGGAAGATTATGTCAATGATATTATTACTAAATCAAAGACTAGGGTGGATCATCTAGCAGTTCTTAGGTGTATATTTGAGTGGTTAAGGGAGTACAAGGTTCACCTTAATCCAAAAAAATGTGTCTTTGATGTCATTTCAAGGAAACTTCTGGTATTCACTTTGTCTCATAAAGAGGAATTGAAGTGGACCCTACCAAGGTCAAAGCTATAATAGATATTCCACCTCCTTAGAACCTTGATAATTAAGGGGCCTACAAGGAAAAATATAGTCTATTCATCGCTTCATCTCCCAATTGGTAGATAAGTTCCATCATTTCAACTAGTTGCTTAAAAGGACGTCTAATTCAAATGGACACAAGACTATCAAGACACCTTTGCAAAATTGAAAGAATACTAGCATCTCCACCGTTACTCATGTCACGTGTATAGGATAAACCTATGTTGTTGTATACATCTGCAACAGAACATGCCATTGGGGCATTATTGGCACAACACAATGATAAGGGTTAGGAACAAGCTATGTATTACTTGAGCAGAACTCTCCTTAAACATGAGACCAAGTACTTGCATAGGTTAAAAAGGATTGTTTAGCAGTTGTTTATACTTTTGGAAAGTTGCGACATTATCTCTTAAATCATACCACCAAGATAATTTCATGGGTTGATCCTCTTAAGTACCTACTTTTGAGACCAGTCATAACAAGACGCATGTCTAGCTGGATTGTGCTACTTAGTGAATTTGACATTGAAATTGTCAATCAAAAAGCTATCAAAGGTCAAGTAATGGTAGACCAATTGGCGCAACACCATTACCAAGTTCACAACCACTAAATTTTGAATTTCTAGATGAATACTTGTTGTACATAGAGGAAACACCCTTATGGACATTATTCTTTGATGGATCTTACAATATCCATGGTTCTGGAGCAAGAATTGTCTTGTACACCGGATGGAGACCTCATACCTAAATCTTATCATATCAACTTCCCTTACACAAATAACATAGCAAAGTATGAATCACTGATAATAGGCTTAGGCTTTGCTATCTCATGGCGCTATAAGAATTGACAATTTTTGGTGATTCTCTTCTAGTCATTAATCAAGTTAATGGAGAATATCAGGTAAAAGATGAAAATATCTTACCTTATAAAAGAATGGTTGATAGCCTTAGAGGGTATTTCGGATTATCAATTTTGAACAAGTTCCTCACGTACAAAACAAAGTAAGTGGATGTCATGGCAACTATCGCTTCCCTTCTTTCATTCGACACTAATCAAACTCACAATGAGTTCCTTGTTGAACATCTTTTGGTGCCCACATACAAATTTTTGAAGTCCACCATGGTTTGTGAGATTGTTGGTCCTGATCATCCCTGGTACCATGATATATACACCTTCATTCAAACTAAAGCCTATCCTCCTAATTTTAATTCAGCTAATAAAAGAGCCTTAGCACAACGTGCTTCACGCTACACCCTTCTTGCTGACACCTTGTATCAAAGAGGCTATGATGGGACTCTCTTAAGATGTCTCAATCAGGATGAAGCTAATCAGATGCTAGCTGAAGTACATTGGGTATTTGTGGTGCCCATACTAGTGGAATAGTCCTTGTAAAGAATATTTTATGCATTGGATACTATTGGCCCACAATGGAGGAAGATGCATGCAACTTTGTGAAGAAATGTCAGGCTTTCCAAAAACATGGTAATCTCATTCATGCACCATCCCAAGCCTTGCAACCTATTACTTCACCTTGGCCTTTTTCAAAATGGGGACTTGATTTAATTGGAAAAATAAATCCCACATCTTCCGATGGCCACACTTTTATTATAACCGCCACTGAGTATTTCACTAAGTGGGTTAAGGTTATGCCTCTTACTAACGTTATTGGGTGCAATATTTCTAAATTCATCTTCAACCATATTATCTATTGTTTTGGCATCCCCGTTGACTATTGTCACTAACAATGGTGGTTCTTTCAAAAATAAGGATCTCAAGGCCCTAGATAAGAAATATAATATCCGCCTAAAATGGGCTACACCCTATTATCCATAATGCAATGGCCAATCTGAAGCATCAAACAAGACTATCAAGTCTATTCTAGAAAAGATTGTCAATAAACATGGATGTAATTGGCATACGCAGTTATATCCTACCCTCTGGGCCTACCACACTTCCTTCCAGTACACCTACAGAGCTACTCCTTTTCCCTAGTATATGGCTCTGAAGCCATATTACCTATCAAAGTTGAGCTTCCTTCACTTCGTGTATCCCTCCAACATCTCATTCATGAATAGGATTACCATTTTACATGCCTTGTAGAGATGGAATTACTGGATGAGAGACGACTTCACACCTTAGACCATATGCAGGTCTATCGAATGAAGCTGCATCATAATTATAATCACAAGATCAAACCTCAACAATTTGAAATTGGTGATTTGGTCCTAAAGTAAAATCAAAAGAACACAACAAAACCATGAGAAAAATAGGGAAAATTTGAGCCTAATTGGTTGGGTCCTTATGTTATAACTGCTAAATTTGGATCTAGTGCATACAAACTATCTACCGAGGATGGAAAAGAGTTGAAGGAGCCTATGAATGCCATTCATCTGAATAAGTTCTACTCCTGAGTCTCGAAGAGTAACCCTTGTATTGGGGGCATGTTAGTGCATCCACCTATTTTGTCATTTCACTTTGTTTCCCACTTGTAAATTTTTGCCTCGTCATGTGTGTCGCATGTTCTCCTTAGCAGGTTGTCATGCCCATTGTCTACCACCATTGTTCACCTTCCATTTAGCATGTCAGTTTTGACTTGGGAATTTCCTTTCCCTCTTCTTTGGTGTGTGGTTCAAAATTCCAAAAAAACCAAAAACATTCAAAAAATGTCTCGAAAAACTACAAAAACAATATAAAATTGTTCAAAATCCCAAAAACAATATAAAATTGTTTAGATAATAAAAATGAAACATACAATCACCATTTCGTTCACCATTTTCTTCACCTAATTGTTCCCCGATATATTTTCCAAACAATCAAGCCACTCTTTGCAATGTATGTAACTTTACATAGGGACATTTCGAACTAGAGATGCTTGACAGACCTTCAATATCAAGTCCCAGGGAAGTGCGGTTGGATAGCTCTTCTAAGAGGTTGGAATCCAGGCTGAGATGAAACTCTTTTTGAAGGATGAGGTCAAGAACACGGCTAAATGAGAAGGCAAGAAAAGCATGGAGGGGGAGGGAACATTGATAGCAATCAGATTGAGGACATTTATGCTCTCTTTGACCTCCTTAGACTCAAAGCTTAGGGATGGCCAAAACTAGACATGATTAAACAGCATTTCGCCTTTAGGGAAATTGAGGAGTTCATTGAGGGTCATGCCAAAAGTGTTTCCAACCTCGGTGTCCCGGTGACTACACTTTGGGGCAACGAAAAAGAGAGCAAAAGAACCATTGAGGAGCTTAACAAAATTGATCCTTGCCCACATGATGACTTTGGGTATGTTTCGCGCTGGAAGAGAGTCAAGTTTTCGACAAAGCTACCAAGAAGTAGTATTGGTTGTGCTCAAAAATTCCCTTTTTTTTTTTTTTTTAATGGTCTCTTTATTGCTACAAAAACAATATAATTTTGTTGTTTTGTCTCGTTTGAGTAGGCTTTCTGGGCTACTTGAGCTTCATTGTAACACTGGATCTTCATCCATTCTTCGATTCTCACTCTTATAATTTCCCCGAGGCCTTCTTTTTGTTCTCAAGGGTATAGTCCCTTTCAAAAACTATTTGCCAATAATAAAAAAAAAAACTTTACATAGGGACATCACTTGGCTTTGGCTTTCTCTTGGGGCAACTTGACATTATATATATTCACTTCTTTATTAGAATTTTTACATTGGTGTGTTTTTGTTCACTAGCTTGTTTTCTTGTTTAACATTTGTACATATGGAATTTTGTATTGTCTATTCTTAGCTTAGTTTCTTATGTGTGATAGTTTGAATAACCAATGTCTGTGTATATCTAGAATGCGCTTATGGACCAATTGCAAGAAATTTATTCACATCCTAGTTCACATATAACTTTGGTGTGGTTCTTTCCTATTCATATTGGGTTTATTTTTGTTACTTCTTTTATATATTTTTGTCATTTACACGTGTTGTGTTTTCCTCTGGTTTATTTAAACCATGGAATTTACTCATTTTTGTTTGCATTTGTATTTCCAAACTTGCAAAAATCAAAAAAATAATTTTAAAAAATCACAAAAAATCGAACAAACATTCACTTCTCACAGAAATCATACAATTGGAAAACCCTTGAAGTAAATCATTCAACATCTCAATACAATCTTGATAAATGTCATACTTTTATCTATTACTCTAGTGCTTGTGCCAATCTTACAACTATCACTTTCTTCCCTTTGCATGATATGCTAACTTCTTGGGAAAGTCACACAATTATTTTTCCTTCATGATATAATTTCACGGGGAAATTTCAAATTCAATCATTTACAACGGATTTAACAAGAGTGTCATAAGGAGTCACTTTAACTCCGCTCTTCCAGTTTGATCCTATTCCCATTTGGGAGCATTTGTATCTACTTAATCATCATTGTGGCACGCATTAGGGGCATAATTGATTGTCTTCTTTTTTGACTTTGTGTTGCATTGTTGATGTTTACTCTTTTGGACCACTTACAAGTAGTGTGATAACATCTTGGTTCCTTTATAACCCTGATGCCGACACCTACTTTGTATATTGGGTTTGTTTTCCTTTTATCTTTTCTTTTTGTGTGTGTTTGTTTACACGCATCTAGGTTAACCATCTTGATTCTTTCATAATCATGGTGACAACTCTATTGTGCAACAACAAAATCAGGTTGCTCTAAAAACTTACTCTCCAAGTAACGCTCATGCTACAAACACAGTCCTTTCCCATCCTTGTTCTAATCCTTGCTTTCTTCCTATCAAGCAGTTGTCCTTCCTTATTGTGTCATCCACCCACTTGAGGGGGCATTCCTCTACCATTTTGATTCCTGGGGCATCCTAATGCTTTAATTTTCCGTTTGCCGATCTGCATGTGTCTACTATCTTTAAAGCACTATTACTCTACAATAGCACTTTAAAGAGGGGAAAAATGTAGACACCCCAAATTTACATTCATGTTTCCACTTGTTCCCAGTATTATGCTAATACACCCTGTTATTCACCCATTTGCAATTAATTAATTAAATTGATTAATTGATACACATTGTACCCCTTTGGATTAATTAAATTAATCCCATGTACCCTTTATACCCCTTTGGCTAAATTAATTATTATTTATTAATTAAATAATTAATTAATTAAGTGTGTGCACATCCTAGTCATCTACCACTTGATCAAACTCCACTTTGACTACCCTTCTAGAATCCTAGAAAGGTGGGGGCGATTAAAATGCATGTACAACCACCTTTCGGATGCATCTTTTTGTAATTAATTTCATTATTTCCCCCGACACTATTGCAACTTCCCATAATGCTATTTTTAGCATGTTCATTTATCTGTGTAACCAATTCCAACTACCTTCTATTTCTATAAATTACAAGCTTACCTTCCTTCCAATCCCTCTTGAATTTGAAGCACAAAACCTCTATTGAACTATGTCTGTAGCATTTTGCCTTCAAAGCTTGGAGAGCACTCAAGAGCACCCAAAAAACACTTCTGACATTCTTTCTACAAGGTTTCACAGGAGACCCTTAATCTGAGGTTTGCATAGAAGGTTGCTGAAAGGTTTGCATGTTTGTTTATCTTTCATTTTGGTAATTTTCTCTATTTACATATTTAACCCATTGTCCCTATCTAGAATTAATTTAATTAATTCTATTGCACCCTATCACCCCCTTAGATAATTTTATTAGCTAATTTAATATCAAATTAATTAAATAAATCCACACATATCCACTTTCATATTTAAATAAATTAAATATCCTCAAATCCTATCCACCTCCTCAACTCAAGTTGACTAAAATTCATGACTAAAGCTAAAAATCATTATTATAATCAAGAGGATGTGTTCAAATTAACTCAAATCATGCATTTGAGTTAACTAAAGATATCTCCCAAGTCATGGCAATCCAAAATCAATTCACATTCTTCTAAAAGCCAACTATTCACGACACTTTTTGGGTGAATAAAATAAAATATATGCCAAAAACATGTGCAACCCCTTACCAATAAACAATGAATTATTCATGCAAATCTAAAATAGTAGTTCAACTCTTCAATCAATCTTGAAAACTCTAATAAACAACTCATTGATATTTATTTATCTCCAAATCAAATCAATCTAAACTTAGCTTATGGATTCATTTTTCTCAGCTATAAATCAATGGTCATTCCTTCATAAATCATCCACCAAAAAGCTTGAGAGTTCATATTGTTATTCTATGTATTTGCTTGGTGAATCAAATCAATCGTTCATACTTGTTATGTTGCCCACATAATATCAAAATCAGCCATCTTCATGCTCATAGCTTGATCTATCTTCCATTGGAGTGCTTCTTGAAGCATCCACAAATCAACAAAATCTTAAAAATCAATTGGATCCAACATGAGCATCACTCAACCCTACTCTTACAGTTAGATCCAATCTAAGGTGGCTTTGGGATTTCTATGGAAGGTTTTCTTTACTTTTTTAACATTCTCTTTTATGTAATTTCCATGGTTTACACCTAGGACTAGACTATTTAATGGTTTTTCCCATATAACAGTTTGGTACAATAATGAGGGACACTCTTTGTAGATATTTATGTACATTAATCAAAGGTAATAGACTACTTGTAATTTATATGATCATTTATGTAAATGGTTGAGCAATACAATGAGGAGAGAAAGTCTTGTAATAGGAATAAGATGGACTAGATGGTTTAAGTTAATTTGGATTAAATCTTATTTCGAGTAACTATTGTAATAAATAATGTATGAATGCTAAAATATAGTAATAACACTATTATAATGTGAAAACCCTAAGTAAGAGAGGGAGATAATAAGACTTAGTTGATATCCACACAACTGAGGTGTCTGGGAAGTGTAAAGTCTTGAACAAACTATGAATAAGCGTCATAAAAACTCATTGTAAATTTTGGAACTTAGGAACAGAGGTGTATAGGGGGTGCCCAGAGTGTAGGGCAAAGGCGCATGGGCCCGGTGGGTGACTGATGGTGATTGTGTAAATGCAAACTACTCTCTTCTATGTTGTAAGATCTTCATTATTGGCTCTTGTATGTCACTTGATATTTGTTTCTTGATCGTCGAGAGTACTGTAACATGCAAGAAATAATTTCACCTACACACACCCATAAACCACATCAAACCCAAAAAGGAAAATGCAAAATGGGGAGTCAGATGACCCGACTGATCACAGAAGAGTGAACTTATGACTGATTACTACACTAAATCTCAAACTCCATGTAGTTCTGGTGTGTGTTTGTAGAAATGATGCCCTAGGATGCTCTTGTGCAAGTTGCATTAGATAGTGGGATAGATCTAGAATGTAGAAATGTATAACATGTGTGGATGGAATAGAATAGACTCCCCTTCCTATGTAATGTATGTAGAAGTATGCAACCCTTGTCCCTTGAATGGATGTTAGATGGATGCCTTTAAAGTGATTTAGTGCCTTTGGAATGCAATATTAGGTGATGATAGTAATGTTTAGTGCTTGGTCCTTCATTTTTAAAACATAACCATGTATTTATATGATTCCCTTGTTTGAATTTTGTAATTGAAACTGAAAGGATGAACCATAAGTGAAAAATATGCCCAAAAGATAAAAGAGACCCAAAAAGAGTGAGTAAGGTAAAAAGGGTCAGGGGTGCCCAGGAGGGACGGGAGCACCTAAATCTTTGTTGTCCTATGTCTAGGCGCTGGTTTCAAGCCATAAAAGATAAATCAATTAAATTCCGATTGGGTTGTAGGGTGTGGAAGACCAAAGAGAAAGAAAGAGAAAAAGAAAAGAGGCCAAAGATAGTTTTCAACCACTAGTTTTCTTTCTTAGGAATCATGTAAATAGTAGGCTTTTATGACCTAGAAATGTACCCAAGTGTGTGATTTTGTGTCTACACTAGGATATAATAATCAAGCTTTAAATTGGAACCCATGTCATGATTCAAGGGATCAAGTCAATATTAACATGTTCAAGTGCTAAAATACTAATTTTAGGTGTCTACATAAGGGGAAGAAAGAAAATAATAAAAAATCGGTGATACCTAATAAGTTGAAAAAGGACACCATGGTCATGTAAATTGATCAAAATAGTGGTTCAATCAATCCTCCTACATTTTTGGTTGGGAGATTAAAAATTGTCTACCTCGTATGTATAATGTTGGAGCATCCAAGGAGCATAATAATCATACATCAATGAAAAACAATATTAGGTGTGTATTTATGTGGACTAGTTGCTCATTTTATCGTCCTCGCATGATGAATTTGATTTGTGGGAAGAATCAACATTCTAACACTTCAAGAGTGATAAGTACATCATAGAACATTAGTTTTTGACTTCTGATTATGTTATAATATAATTGGTTTAATTTCTCAATAATCACAACAACACAGCAAGTATATTTCTTAACAACAACCTAGATTTATTACATATTTGGGTCCCCCTTGAAAAATTATGCAATTATATAAAACAAACATCTCATTTTGAGTCCATATCCAAAATTGATGGCATTAAGAAGTTGGAAGACTTTTAAAAGTGAAAAAATTGTCGATCTACAATGAGTGGTGGTTTTTCAATCAAGTGACAATTTTCAAGCTCGAGTGGTGGTTCTACTATACTAAATAAGCTGCAAGTTTCACCCAAGTGAATTGTATAATCTAATATAACACCCCATAATGTTTTATCTTCTCCTTTTGATAATTTCTAAGGATCATGATAGATGTAAAAGATAATTTAGAATTTAAATGGGGGATGGATGGCAAAGGAGTTGAGAAAGGATAGATTGGAATCAAGCATTGATATTGGAATTCATAGTTCAAGTTGAGAGTGGATACGAGACTAGGTTCAGTTTAGAATAGTGAGATAGGGATTTCTTCTTCATGTAATGTTGTAATAAACTTGTTAAGTCTAGTGAATGTGAGAGTGTAAGGGTGTGTATTAATACATGTAAATTTAAATGAGTTTTTAATAAATAGAAACGTGCTTGAATATGTGGTTGTGTTTTTGAGTACATGTGTTTGTTCATTTAAGAGTAAGTTTGAGTTTCAAATTTGGAGGATTAAGTTTTCCTTTGGTTTCGATCCAACCCATTTCTTTGTATGTCAGTAAAGATCCCTTTAAATCAAGAAGAATAAATAATAAACAAATGTATAGTTGTCTAAGAATATGAATAATAACAAATATAAGAAATGTACTAATAATTCATCATTTCTAGTTAATATACCGTGTGAAAAATGCCAAAAACACTTTTAAAACAAGGCATGTTCTAAATTTTGGTATCTATAGAATGTTCCACGTTAATATCATAGAGAAAATATTGTGTTGAAAGGATAAAATAAATGTATACATGTATACATATTATTAGGTTATTGAAGTGTGTGTGCCATTTGTAATTGATCCAATGTCTTATGGTTCATAGTGTGTGTTTGTTTATCATACAAGTGTAATAATATATTACCATTTTGATAAAAGATAATGTGAAAATTTAAAAACTTGAAATAAGGAAGAAAAAAAAGAACATGTTCATATACAATATTTTTTTCCCCTTTAAATGTGCAACAATTAATTTGGAGGGAAATATGGGATGGTTCCTAAATGAACCTTTCACACGACAAGAGTGACTTATCCTCACTTGTTTTTTGGAAAGAGAAACAAACAAACCATTTTGTCAAAACTATATAGAACTAGGGACCTCATAGTGATTCACCAAGGGAAACAATGTTTATTGACATAAAATGGATATTATTTTATATAATTTGATAAGGTGGGCCTAAAGCTAGTATGATTCAAAATAGGATAGATTGATTCATTAGATCCCAATTACTTATAATATTACTTAAATAAAATTGAAGAGGGTATGTGATATTAGCATACATTTCATATATATCTAAATAAGGACATCATAAGTCTTGGTTACAATTTATCTTATACCTCTATTAATAATACTTATTTGCACATACCATTACACTCATACACTCCTTTGTTATGCTTTATCCTCTATGCATAGTCTACCTTATCCTAATTCTACTATACAACATAAATATCAATGCATGTGTTACATTCTATTGTTTACACCCTAAAAAATTATGTGTAAGATTACATAGAGGGGTATAAGGTATGTTAGGTAAAATATTCTATATAAATTAATCCACATTAATTGTACAATCCACAATACAATTATTAATATAGTAAACAATGATATAACAATGAAATGATTAGCATAAAACACAAGAAGAGATGAATATTTAGTTATATAGAGAGATAAAAAGTTATTTGGGTGTGCATAATGGTTGTAATGGATGATATGAACCTAAATATGTTTTTTTATGAGGTTATAATTAGAAAATACTCCCATACAAAATTGTACAAATCTTGTTAGGGCGTAATACAATTTGGTTATGCTTTTTACACTTTTATCATGGAAAATGTTGGAACACGATAAATTTGATTTCCTATTTTTGGTCTATAAATAGTTTTCATTGTCTTATTTCAGGTTTACACACCTTAAACACCATCGTAATTAGAAAACCCTATATACCTACAATAAATAGAAAACCCTAGATACTTGCTACAAACTTCATCAAATGATTAGATAACAAAAGGAAAATTTTGTGTGCATGCAAGGCTAGACTGACCTTGAAATAAACCCTATGAAACTAATATAGGAATTGTATTATGTCCCCTTGAGTATGAGAAAACATAATGTATTTATCTTAGTGTTGGTGTAAATAGTTTATGCAGTCTAATCCAACTCCTCATGCTCCCCTTGTGTCTCTTGACACAAAGAATAAGATGTGTAACTATAGATAAAGTATAGATGTACCCATGGTATTAGTATGATATGATGTGATTTAGATGCTAAAACAAATTCCCCTTTTTGTTTAAGACCTTTGAAAATGTTTGGAGTAACTTGATCTTGTTAAGACATAACTTTAAGACCTTATAATGCTTGGTAATAGAGGAAGGTATACTTTTGAACCTAGTTTGAGTGCTTCAATCTTATGCATTGGCTACTCTAAAGGATGTGCATCTACTTTAGGAAGATTTAGGAGATCTTTGAGTGCTTTAGTGTTGATATTTTTGCAATAGGATTGCTTGAGAATGCCAAGTGAGTTATGAAGTGTATTTGACTTGCTTATATAGGCTTTTGTAGGTTATATGTCACACTAAGGCCAACCTAGAGAAGATGAAATGATGCACATAATATATTCAAATTAAAAAAAAAGTTTTAAGTAGGTGACATACATGACCGTATAGGTTAGCTTATACCATAGTATGGCTTGATCATGCATTTTATGGTCATGTACATGCACCTAGTGAGGAAAGAGACAAAGTTTGAAATAGATGTCTAGGGATAAACTATTACTTTAGATAATTAATATTGCATGAATGAATGACAAAGCAATGTGTAGAGATTATCAAGTCATGCGGGAGGGAGAAGGATATGTCAATTAAACTTAAAATGTGAGTGCCGATCTAATTATAATAACAAATCCAAAATTGTCATTGCCAAAGGATAAATTACCAAATTTTGAGTGTCTACATTTACCTCCTCCTTTAGGTGTGAAATTGAAAATTATTTACTTTAAGATAAAAAATACCTAAGTGTGTACACACATTTTTCTTTGCTCGATTGTTTTTATTCCATATATTGGTGTTGCCACACACCATGATGAAACTTGCAACACAAAGTGTAGTCAATGTCCCTAAAAGAAATGTAATTATAACTTAGCGTATAGATAAATTTAAAAATTGAATTCTATATACTAAAATAAAGAGAGTTAAATCATGGAAGTAATACACCTAGTTAATTTGTGGAGGGAGGAGTTCACATTATTGATATGTGTGGAGATTATGATTTATAGTGAGATTCCAAAAGATTAGGGGTGAATAGTTGCCAATGTTTTCTAAAGGAGAAGACAAAGCAGGATATGAGTTGAGTGAGTATGACCTAACATTGGGAAGAGATACTATATGAAATTTTCCCAAATAACTTCATAAAGAGGGAAGAGTAGTCTATAGAGTATCTAACCACTCTTATATCTTCCCACACAAAGAGATAAGAAAGGAAGATTAACCTATGAAATATCCAACCACTTTGATATCTTCCAATGCCACATAACACACCATTGTAGATGGATCTAGGCCCAATATTGCAGTAACACAAAGTTGGTCCATGCCCCTATTGAGTGCCTCAAAATTGAGTCTAATTATGCAAATAAAAAATAAGATAAAAGGAGAAAAAGGAACATTCCCTCACACCCTATATCTATAACCGTATCTAAATGATTTAATTAAAGAATGAATGAAATAATCACTCACCTATATTTTTCTTTAAAATAGGTCATATGTATTTGAATTTGTACCAAAAAATAGTAAATGATTGTATAAATATGAGAAAGTTGAGTTTTTGGTGAATTTATCCCGGGATGAAAACGTCTAGTAAGGGACATAACATACTATGGTTTCGTCCTTAGTGGATAATTATATACTAGTGTTCTTTTTTATTTCTATTATGTATTTGTTCTCTTTTAAAAGGAATTGTGCCCTATTTATACTTGTATTTGAGTCATGAAATAATTTTATATTATCTATATATGTACAATATACCCCGATGAATGTACCCTATTTTATAGCCCATTATATATGATAGTAGAGCACATAGATCAAAAGAAATTATGTGTACCAGGTCATATTAGTATCATTATTTTCATTAGATCACATATAAGGATTTTATGATGTCCACCATTAGGATCCTATTCGTGTAAGAGGTATGCATGGTAGACATGATGGTGCATAAAGAAAACAACACACAACAAGTAATAATAATAATAACAATCATGTGTAAGCGAAACAAAACACTTAGGCAAAAATATATACAAATAAACCTACACTAACATGTAAAAAAGTCATATCAAGGCATGGAGCCTCCAAAATGAGACACCAAAGTGTCACAAGATAATCATATTGAAGGCACTCATGCCACATATAGAAAATCAAGTATATAAGTAATCACACCTATAAGTAGACAATCAATGTCACACGAAAAGAGGCATAAAACCAAAAACACATGACATAAAAATGTCACAAGGCAAGCATAGGATATACATAGTTCATATACAAAGAATTATTAAAGTATTCAAGTATTCAAGCCATCAAGAAAAAAATCAATCTATCAACTAAGTTGGTGAAACACATAGCAAACAGTAGTCAAAAGGTGCATATAACAAGATAATTTAGTGTTGCACAAGATGACCATAGAAAATCCTAGTGAAGGTACATATGCACATACATAGAAACAAGTATATAAGTAATTAGAAAACAAAGTATATAACCAAAAAAATGGAACAAAAAAATGTCACAAGGCAAGCATATGAGGCACATAGGCCACATATAAAGAATTAGTCAAGTATTCAAGCCATCAAGAAAAAAATCAATCTATCGATCAAGTTGGTGAAATGCATAGAAAAAATAGTCAAAAGGGACATATAACAAGATATGTCGGTATTACAAAAGACACATATGTTAGTCATGTTAATAAAAAGATATTATATACATACTATAAGTAATTGAGCATAATGAGGAAGTGAAAGTAACTATAATGAAATAAAAACATTTATATAGTGTTTGAGATGCCCCGAAATGATCAAAGTCATTGGGAAGGAACTAGGGTGACACCTTTCATTATGTATCAATATATGTACACCCGACATCAAGCTCAACATACCTTGTGAATGCATGCATGTAAAGAGTATGCAGAAAAATATGATATCTATCAAAAAAATGAAAAATAATATATACAAAGTAATAATCTAGCCAACCGAGACACATGTAAGTCCTAATTTTGTGTTATGTGATGATTTGAAAGTATTTATAGTTATGTAATTAATTGTATAAAGAACAAGGAAAATTCAAGAGAAATATTGTGGCATATTCAAGAAGGATAAGATTGAAACCCTCAAGGGTAACATAACAATTGAGTTTTGGATGATAAATTTGATATGTTCTTAGACCTATAAGGATAAGAAAATAATTATCATCATCGGTTATATTATAGTTCAAGTTGTGTAAATGCTTATCGGATATAACATCTAGATCATCTTGATTATTTAAGGAATTAGTTAACCCATTATCTTACTATTTTAAATTAACTATTAATGGTGTATCGGGAATATCCTATGAATTCACTTCTTTTTTGCCCCATAAGTGTCCTTTTGTATGCTTTAATTATTCTACAATCACATGTAATTTCTCGTGTTCAAGCCTTTGTATCTCATTTGGATCGCTTTGTATTGTCTTGTGTAATTTACTCTTATTTGATGTGTATTATTTTGTTTCTTTTTACACAATGGTATGATGTAGTTCTTGACTTTTGTAGTTAATTTTTGGGAGGATTTATTGCTTTTATATATTTTTCGTGGATGGATGTCCTTTTTATGATAGATGAAGTCGTATCATTTAGTATTTTATTATGCGCATTTGACATATATGTGATAGATTTAGGTACCTATTTATATTCAAGAACTTGATATGATTGAATAGAAAAGGCTCTACCCTAAAATACATCATTCATAGGAGGTTGAGAAACTAATATGTCCCGAGAAGGTCCTCTGTGAAAGATTTATCTCTAAGCATACATGCTAGAATCCATGAAAATCATTATAACTCATAGCCTAGATCTAAATAGCACACCTCAATTGAGAAAATGAAGTAAATGAAATCAAGATAATTATACTTGTAAGAAAGATGACCTCACATTACCTCGATGACTAATTTCCCCTTTTGGAATAGATGTGTATACAATTTTTGATGAAAACTTGTAGCTTGCGTATTGATGGCTTCCAAATCTAGTAGCACTTCATTATTGGATACTTGGTGGTTCTTTGAGTTGATAGAGTTTGCTCACGATTTTCTAAGTTGACCATACATGGAGGGTTGTGGAAGATTTTATAAACTAATGGATGGTTGATATTGTTCCAAGTAGGATGAATATCAATGGTTGAGAAGAGAGGAGAGGATGAAAGATTCTAGATTAATGGGGTTTCATGAATTTTTAATTCATGGAAGGTGGTAGAATTGGGATGATTCTAGATTTGGGGAAATCGAGAAGATGGTGGAAGAAGAGATTAGATTATCTAATGAAGGGTTAAGGGGCTAGGAGGGTTATGTTAGGTAGGTAAGTAATCTAGGGAATATTTTATTACCTAATTATGTGAGGAGATTTTAATTGTTATTAAGTGAGGGATTAATTGAAATATTAATGAGATGAGATGAGGGGTAAGGTTAGAATATATGTGTATTAGTAATTTTAGGAGGTGTAGACACAAAATCATGCAATTTGGGTAATTATTTAGTATCGATCACATACTACTATTCATACTATCATTCTCGGACACAATCACCCAACCAAGATGTCGAGTGCCACACCCTCATCCCCTCTGGGTGCCCTTGTCCTCTTTGTACTTTACTCACACTTTTTGGGTCCTTTCTAGCCATTTGAGAATCTTATATTTTTGGTAGTTAGCATTTTTGGGGTTAATTACAAAATTCAAGCAAGGAATCATATAAATATAAAGTTATGTGATCATAATAAGGGACCAAACACTAAGCATCTACTATCTCCACCTAAGGTTGCATCCATAAAAGGAATCTATAGCTCCATTTGCATCCATCTAGCTCCATCACAAGGGACAAAGGATGGTTCATCTACATCACACTTCATAGGAGGGGAGTTTATTGTTTCCCACACACATTATTTACATTCTACATCTAGTTACTTGCTCGCTACTTCAAGTGTGACACACACAAGAGCAACCTAGGGCACAATTCCACACACACACATAACTACATTGGGTCTGAGATGTAATGCAACACTCATTTGTAATTCCACCATTGTGGTGGTTGAGGACAATCCTACCCCTCATTTTGCATCTTTATTTTTAGGATTTGATGTCTATTTGAGGGTTTTTCAAGTGCTTTCTTCATTGCAGTTTCAATGACCTCAGAAATCTTACAATGATATACACATGTAAAAAGGTGAACAAGTGTGAACCTCTTATGACACCTCAAAGGAGGTTTTCTAAGAATATCACGCAAACCGGGGTGCCTTAGTCCATTCAAATCTATTGGATCTACATTTTCTAGGCTTCTGTGTGATGGTCCTCCATCTCTGTTTAGTCGGTCTCCATTGCGACACGGTCCAAAAACCTCTTCAAAACAAATAAGACTATTCTAACCCTCTTTGTAATTAGGGTTTCATATTTTCATTACTTAATTGCTTGGGTATTATTTCAGTATTCATTTATTTACTGCAAACTTGCATTAGATTAGGATATTATTTTACATTTTAGCATAATCATTTTGGTGAACCCCACATGATCGGTCTTTTGGATCCTTCTTTGGCATATACCATATTCTCTAGCATGGCTCCTAAAGTTTCTAAATTTATTTATATGATTTAATTTAAATGCATCCTAATTTCCAAGTTGTTCTACAAAAATACTTAAACACTATATGTATCTCCTAGCGATACACCACCGTATCAAGTGAGTATTATTTTAGTTCATCTATCTAATGACCCTAGTCTTTATGATCCTCCATTTAATAAATCATGTTGGAATAAATTCAATATAAATACATACTTTATTTCAAGACAAATTTCATGTTATGAAATCCATGATTGCATCTCTCAAATCTGAAATCCAACATCTTAAGGATGCTTCTCAGGATCATGTTTGTTTTCCTTCTACATCTCATATTCATTTTATGTGTACTACATGTGCTCATATCAGTGAGCCTCAATTCATACCATTACCAAATCCTCTCACCTTTGATCGTAATGCTATGCAACATGACATTCTTACTAATCTCCTTAGTCATCAATTGATCACTTTACCATCTACTCAAGGCTATCCTCCTTACCGACTTGCAAAATATCAAGGTCACCCATATTGCAATTATCATTGAATCAACATAAATAATGAAAATTATTGCTATGGTTTACAATAAAGCATCAAGAATATTGAGTGTCAATTCTTTATCTCATTTGCTACACAACATTCAGTTGCATGCCCATCTACAAATGTTACATCCAAATGGGCTCCTAAATCTATTCCTTCTACGTCTAATGAGCATCATGCTATCACTTATAAGGTTCCTTCTTCAGCCACTCAAGTGCCACCTATTCAACCCACTCAACCTCCTCTTATGGATGGTCCTACTCCTCCACTCAAGTTATCTATGACATTACCAAGTCAATCTAAGAAACCTCCTCTAAATCTTAGTTCAACTTGGCCTCCACTCAAGTCATCTATGGTAAATAAGCAACCACTCGCTACACAAGACCACCAAAATATAGTTAACCTCTTTCAACTTCCACCGCTCAATAATCCTACGACATTACCACCTCAGCATCCCATCACTTTTGTTAAGGAAACTACTCCTTACATTGATCCACTTAGTGTCTTTTGACTAGACCTCCATCACTTACATACTTGGGGGCATCATAACTCCCCCTTACATTACTATCAAATGTCAATATCATCTCATGCACTTAATGCTTCATACTAATCTTCTTTAATAATTTTTACACACCTCTTAATACATGTGTATCATCATTACCCGATGACACACTCTTGTGTTTTAGTTCACACTTGATTGTTTAGGGCATCCTATACACATGAACCTCACACAATGCATAGTAGACACTATACATTACACATATTCATACATTTTACACTCTTGTACATACACACATCATCATACATTTTCATCCTACATCTTACATCTTCTTACATGCATCTACACATCTTATATCATCTACGCATCTTGCATACATCCTACATTACATACTACACATTACACATTACACATCACATAGTTATTTCTCATCACCACATCTATTACACATATTACACATTTTACACATCTAATTTTACACGTTGCACTCACTACCCAATGACACACTCTAGTCTCATGGTCCATACTAGACTGTTGAGGGTATATAAATCAAATGGACCTCATCACACTCACACATTCAACCATTCAACCTTTTTCTCATGCAACATTCCTAGATTAGTGATATATGTTATAGGCTACATCATCACTTCTTCTAGCATCCTTTAGTGATATATGCTTTAGGCTAAATCATCACTTCTTCTGTTATCTTGTTGTGATATACATTTAGGATAAATCATCACACATTCTCACACCTCATCTCTATGTTGCATATCATCATTACACATTCATCACATCACATTACACATAACATATCATTCGACCATTCCCGATGATGCCCTCTTGTTTACTGGTTCATTCTTGACTGTTGAGGGGCATAAATAAATGAAACCTCACTACATATAATTCCATTCACTTAGGGGCATGTGGATCCTATCATTCACTCTGCATTCCATTTCATCCATCCACAACATATTGCATATCTTGGTTTGTATTTATTTTTTCTTGCATTTACTTGTACATGTTCATTTTATTACACATGCTAGATAGATATCTTATATGTCATTATATTTATCATACACACATGCGTGTTCACTTGCTTTCTAGTTGTGATCATAGATTATATAGGTCTATTACACGCATCATGGATGTTTGGAATAGTACCTAGTACCAATCCCATAACAGCTCCTGGGAGCATCCACTTTTCGTACATTACAGGTGTTATTTTTAATTTTGTTTCATATCACACTACTTTATCATATTATACATGCTTTGACATACTTTTTATCTTTCTAACATGCTAACAAGTGCTTCATGTGTAACATTTGTTTTACAAGACTATTTGCCACCATTGTTATCTATTGTATTGATTGTAGTTTCCTATCATTGTATGCCATTATTTTGCGATCTTTTCCCTATGTCTTGTGTGCACACTTGTATGCTTTTTGCTTCATCGGCCTTGATTTTCTTGCAACATCATGAGTGATGTCCCATTTTTGTAACCCATTTTTCACGGTCTATATTGTCTTTTACCGTGTTCCAACTTACACATTATTTTTTAGCTTACATTTCATCTTATACATGCATGTTTATCTTTTCTTGTACTAACACTTGTCTCCTAGCCACTTGTTTGCATGTGCCTTGGTTTCTACCAAGAACATCCCTTTCCCCCTGCAGGGCACAGTTTCATGATCGGTCCTCCTTTGGGCCGCATTCTCCTTCAAATGACATCGCATACACCCCAAATGAGTGGGGGAATCATTTGGGTGAATCAGTCACCCCATACAAAGTATACATAACACAACACGTAACCGTACAATACAATTTTCAGATTTTGGGGCTCATAATCTAGACTTGGGTCCATGACACATCAGCCTTTCCTACATTTCCTAAAAACAGGGGGCATATCACACGGTGGCTTACCCAGATTACTTGAGACTAGGGGAAATTACATAATGATTGGTAGTTCAACACAATCTACATAACTCCATACACAATGGCTTTTACAGGGAAAACAATCCTTAGCACTTGTACACACCATTTGTAGTGGTGTTTTATATAGTGGGAAGTAGTTAAAGGTTGGAGGATGACACTAGACAGTTTCTCCCTACACTTCTTCCATTACATTAGTGTGAGATCCCTGAAAAACTCATGCACATTAACATCATCTACATGATCCTTTCTACACTCTTTTCTCATCATAGATCAGGTGCACATGTTCCTTTTTCACATTTTCAGCATTTTCTTTTACATACTTCCTTACATGCTTTTTATACATATACATGTGTATTTGACTACTTGATCATATTCCATATTTTAGGTCCATTTGTATGGGAAGAAGTAGTCAACATCAACAACAACATCACACACATCAACACCAAAAATAGGTACAACACCACATTCACACACATGTTTCCACCCTAGGTTCATTTTCATCTTTAGTCTCCACGCTCCATTTTTTTATAACTCCGTGCTTTTTCTAGTCTTTCGGTATGCTTTTTATATCAATCTACATGGATATCAGGTATGCATCTCTATCTAATTTATGTTACCAAGCTTTTCGCTCACCAACATAAAGTGGGGAAAATTTAGACACAAAATCATGCACTTTGGGTAATTATCTAGTCTCGATCACATACTACTATTCATATGGTTCCTAAGTAAGAAAAGTACTAACTAACCCATGTCTTTGGCCACCTTTATTTTCTTTATGCTTCTGCTTTCATTCTTGCATTTTTACTTGCTCAGTCTATCTTTTCACCTTTTGGCATTTATCATTATGGACAAAAGCACCCAGCCAGGACACTAGTGTTAGGTGCCCCCATCCCATCTGGGGCTCCTTTATCCTATTTGTACTTTACTCATACTTTTTGGGTCCTTCTAGTTGTTTGAGCATATTATCTCTTTGGTAGTCGACCTTTTTGGGGTTAATTACAAAATTCAAGCAAAGGAATCATATAAATATAAAGTTATGTGATCATAATAAGTGGTTAAGCACTAAGCATCTACTTTTTCCACCTAAGGTTGCATCCATCAAAGGCATATATAGCTCCATTTGCACCCATATAGCTCCATCACAAGGAAAAAAGGTTGGTTCATATGTATCACACTTCATAGAGGGGATTCTATTGTTTTCACACACACATTATTTATATTCTACATCTAGCTAATTTCTCACTACTTCAAGTATGACACGCACAAGAGAAACCTAGGGCACAATTATGCACACACACATAGAACTACCTTGGGTCTGAGATGTAGTGCAATGATCATTATAAGTCCACCATTTTGACAGTGAGGACATTTTGACCCCTCATTTTGCATCTTTCATTTTTAGGATTTGATGTCTATTTGAGGGTTTTGTAGGTGCTTTCTTCATTACATGTTTACAAATGACCTTGACGATCTTACAATGATATACACTTAGAAAAAGGAGAACAAGTGTGAACCTCTTATGACACCTTAGAGGATGTTTTTTGAGCATCTCGTATAAACCAAGGCACCCAAAAATCAAACTAGGGCGCCCATGTGTGCCATATCCCTCTTCAGGCACCCTAGTCTAGTCAAATATGTTGGATCTACATTTTTTAATCTTTTGTGCGATGGTACTCCATCTCATTCAACAGGTCTCCACTACTGACATGATCCAACAACCTCTTGAATCAACTAAGGCTCTTTTAACCCTCTTTGTAATTAGGGTTTCATATTTTCATTGCTTAATTACTTGGGTATTATTTAAGTATTTCAGTATTTATTTATTTACTGTAAACTTACATTGGATTAGGCTATTATTTTACATTTTAGCATAATATGGAGGACTAATTATTAAAACTAGTAATGAATAATTTTAAGTGTATACATTTCCCCACTTTGAAGAGTTATTGTGAACGTAAGGAGTAATGATTATTCAAAGAAGAGAATGATGAAGTTGGGAAGGGTGATCCCCATTGAGAAGTCACACATGAAAGATATCATATGGGTTACTACTCAAAATGATGAAGAGGAAAATGAAAATTTTATGAAGACGAAGTTGGTACATTAGCCAAGGCTATAATTGGTGTTAGTTATGGGTGATAGTGGATCGATTGGATAATAAATTTATTTGTGTTAGTGATTGGTTTTGATTGACATGCCCCAAGTAGTAAGACATGCAAGGGAGAATGTTGATTAATTGATGTCCCATGTAACAATATATGCATGTGATTGATTGATTGATTGATTAATTTAAAGTGATGGATGATGCCCAGAAATGATATATGTGAGGGAGTATAATTTATTGAGATCACAATGGAAGGGGTGGGATCATGATGATATTTTAAACATTACAGTCTAGGTTATGTTGCATTAGATGATAGAGAGGAAAAAAACATAAACAAAAAGTGGGTTTGTGTTTGTAGTTGATTAAATTTTAAATTGTTGAATTGTTCACTAATTAAATTGATCATTGGAGTTTGTGATTAAGTGATTGATATTGATAAACAATTTTTTACAACATAGGATAACATCACGAGTGATGAAAATTGTTGGGTCTCATGTGGTGTTTGTACATTAGATAAGTGGGAAAATGTTGAGGTAGGGAGGTAAATAACTAAAATAGAGGAAGATGATGAAAATTTCTTCTTATCTTTCCCACACGGTGATTTGTTGGTTAAGAATTTGATTTTGAGGATGAGGATAAATTTAGATGATCTGCATCATAGTGGGATAATGTGGGACAAATATACGGTGATTAATGGAGGCCAAATAGTAAGTTGTATTTTAAACCAATGGTTTTTGTGAATTAGGGGTTGGGGATCATCTTTTTACAAAAATGATGATGGGGAACATTGTTTTGGCAAAAAGGATGCTAATGAATGTTGTTTTTATGAAAATGGCAGAGAGGGATCATTATTTGGCTCTAGATTAGATTGGGATAGTCATATGAATGATATATAACACTAAGTGTGTGAGATATGCTTATAGGATATATCACGTCAAGAATATATAAAGACTTACGGAGAAGGGGTTAGGCCTACACAAGTTAGATCATATGATGATATTAGACATATTATGGGGTTGTAGTAGATAATTATTGTTAGGATGATGGGTGTTGTAGGGTTATACACAATTGATCATAAATAAACTATGTGTTGGTCAAGTATCCCTCTTGATGCATCAGTTGAGATCATAGGTTGTTTTTACATGAGAGCAAGATCGGTTCCATGTAGAGAGGGATTCATCACACACTTTGAGAGAGATCAATTTACTGTTGTTGTAGCATGTGAGGATAAAGTAATCATGTCCTAAGAATGAGTATAAATTGTTGACATTAATTTAATTTTGATTTGATTGAGTTTTATTTTTCCATATTGTTGATTGTTTTATTGTTGGATAAATGATTACATCCAGTTGAATGCTAAAATTGGGAATATACGTAAGTGGTTGGCCAAGTACCAACTCATTTGAGGGGTTGTAGGCCTTACGATGGTGAAAAATGATCATGAGGGGTGAAAGGGGGGGGGTGAATAGGAGTAGGGGATTATAATTAATTCATTGTTACCTTCACATTTTGTGATTTGGAGCTTTTAGCCCTAGGTTTTCTAGTGAAAATAGTGGGGATTCTATACAAGTGACATCACGGTGATAGGTTTCGGGAGCATCGAGAGGATAGTTGATGTAGGACCTTAGGTGGGTGATGTCTTGAACCAATAAATTTTTAGGTTTGGAGAATATGTCATTAATAGGGTGGTAAATGTAGGTAGGTTTAGGGAAAATGTGAAAATGATGTTGTCATGCATCATAATTACTCCCTATAGTGTTACTTTTGTGACATAAGGCATTTTTATAGTGTTGGATTAGGATTAGGTTTTGGGAAACGTCACTTTAGTGAAAACAATGATTGTAAAAATTAGGATTGTAAAAGCAATGGGGAAATGTCGTGATTGCAAAAATGACATTTGGGAACATCGATATTATTAAAACGACATCGGGGATCATTGAGATCATGAAAACAATGTTAAGGGATTGTGATTTTTGTTAAAATTGATGTAGGGGTTGATTGGTGAAGAAAAGTTAGTAGGAATTAAAAATCTTAGTGGATTTTTAGAAATGTTAGTGTATTTTAGGAAATTTTATTGAATTTCATTGCTAAGTATGAATTTTGGATGATGTGCGGGAGGTGTTAAACATTGTGGTGGTGCAAGAGTGATGAACACAACCCTTTATAGCCTTGCATGCATTACTAATGTCATACAATATTGGATTGTTGTAGGTTGGATTATATCACATGGATTTCATGCCCAATATTTAGATAGGTAGAGCTCTATTAAAAACATTGGTAGAGAGATGACATTTTGAGACATACACTTTTCATGTAATGACTTGGGAGATGATAATGAATTTGGAGGATGCCTTGAGGATCTTACAATTACCGCTACAAGGTGAGATGATTTATTAGAGGACCAATAGGAGGATTAGATATAGGAGGAGGAGGATTGACTAGAAATATCTACATGTATAACAAGGAGGGTTTGATGTCGATAGTTGTTATGATTAGGTTTAGTGCAAATATTTATATTATTTTTTTGTCTCATTAACAACATTATATTTTTGATAAGACATCATGATACTTTATTATGGGCTTAAAATATGTGAGTGTAGAGCTTCGATGTAAGCTGACAATGTTTTCATGGGGACCATGTGTTCTAGCTTCATTATATAGAGCTTTTCATATGATAGTATATAGGTATGGACGTAGACTAAGCCCCTACACCCTACTCTAGGTTTGGGCATGCAAGCATATAACCATTGAGAGGCTAGTGGGAGTATGACACGGGTGAAATATCCTAATTATCCTATAACTTATTATTGGGAAATGGAAATAGGTCCATTGAGGTCACACATGTGTGACCTTATATGCTCAGAGGAGGGTGATAGATGAGTTATAGGATGATCGGGTCATGCAATGACCATACGAGATCCACGAGGATAGATTTCTTACATGATTGCTATCTATATTATGTGATGATATCATGCTACATAATCAAAAGACATGCATATGAGATAGAGTGATATCATATTGATAGAGTGTAACAATAATTTGGCTTGATGCAAGATGATCTTATGGATGGGCTACATAGTCTTTCGGGGTTACCCAAGGTAGATAGATATGGGGTCAAATGATGAGTAGGTGTATAGCCACACCGAATTAGATGGGATTGGTTGTCATTCCATATGATCTATGTGTAGATGTGGTAGATGTAAGTACCACAACAACTTATAATGCTTAGTGGGCCTAAACGAGGCCAATGAGATTGATGAGGCCAACACAGGTAGCAAGGACACCTAAACAGGTTCAAGTGTAGAGGATATAATAGTTTTTAAGAGATGGGCCATATGTTAGACATGTGTAGGCTTGAGTACGAGATAGTGAGGTCAATCCATCCATGAAAAGTTAGAGTAGGACTTAAATTGGTGCATGGTGCACCACATGTACTGAGGACAACGAGAAAGGTTTATTAGTAGTCCATAACCCATGGAATTTGATAGTCGGGGACGGTGCAAGCCCTAATATAGGTGAATATAAAGACACGGGGAATAAATGCCATCATAGGTACCCATCACTACGAGTCTTGTTAAAAAATGGTTTTCATCACAATACTTGTGCCGGTGCAAATAACTAGTTTTTACCATTGGATGGATGATATTTTTATTTTTCAAATATTTTGATTTTTAGTTGTTTTATATATAGTGGGCATTATTGGAGACAACAACATCATCACTTAGGTGTCAAACTACTTCAGATGCATGATATTCATAGGTTCATCTAGCTCATAGCCATCATGTGTAGCTAATTTATAGGCTCTTGATCCATACTTGGAGTCTTGGTGATGATGACTTATGGTCTAATTCAATTAGGCTCAAACTTGTTCTTCTTTTCATGTTCAACACTTTTGTTTCTTTTTTTTTTAGCACTCACCAATCTCAAATTCTCTTGGCTAATAATTTTTTTATATTATCTATGAAGCTTGTTTTGATATGATTTGAGAATGTTAAGGGCATTAAGGCATCTCTCATCCAAGAGTTTGATTTCTTGCGGTCTAGTTGTGTGATAGTCTTCCTCATCAATAACGACTTGGAGTGAGATGCAGAGGGATGGTAATTCAAAATCAACTATCGGTGATGAACTTGTATTTTTTATTTTTTTATGGTTTTTTGAATATATACCTTTTTTGGATTTTGTGGTTTGTATATTGGAGTGCAGAAGTTCTAAATATGCCCCATGGTGGGTGCCAAAATGTGTTGGTGTAAAAAATTTTGATAGGAAAAATTGGTGATATTTCCACCAACACTCGGGATTAGGTCCCTCTGTTTGAATGGGGAAGCTCCATTTATTAAAAATAGGGAAATTATATACACTATTATATCAACCAGGGGTGGTTTTTCAACCATGGATCACATACTTCCCTACACATGTGGAAAAGTTCTTGTAGAAACTACAAGGGAGGAAAAATCTTGAAGGAAAGGTGTGAAGAGAATAGAAAAGAGGGGTTTTGCACAATAAATAATATAAAAAAAGTTTATTGTTTCAAAACCATAAACATTATCCGTGAATTCAATGAGAAGGAAACCATGAGAATCACAAGGAACAAAACACAAAAGGCACAAAGTCTTAATGCATGACATTCAACAAGTACATTGCTCATGGATTATAGTTGAGATGGAGAGGAAACATAAGCAAGAGAAATAGAGGAAATTTGATCACTTGTTTCTAGAGAGAATATGGGAGCTAGTAAACAAGATTAACCATCCCTTGAAATGAGGAGGTTCTCTCAATTTATAGATTTACATTGCAACTCTTCGTCTACCCCCACATGAATGTTCATATCCCCATCACAAGTGACTCTTCACATAACCTTAAGAAACAAAAAATAAGTCCCTTTTTATAATTACAAAAAGGAATTTTACATTGCACCAATATTTATAGTCATCTTAATGAATAAGACAAAAATTCATGATTGCTTACAACGAAGAATTAAAAAGGGGGTAGAGAAGAGAGAAAGAATGAAGAGAGAAGAGAAGGAATGATCCAAAGCACGAATGATGATGCCTCCACATTCGATGAAGATATGCTATGAAGGATTTGAAGATGAAAACTTGCTCCATGATGGCCCTCTATAAAACTTTTATGCTCCACTGATGAAGGTTTCTCCTTTGGACACCTTTGAACACTTTGCCTCTTTTGAAAACTCTTTAAAATGATGCACTTCTACACACTGCCTGGATACACCGAGAAGATGGATGATGAACACTTGAGAAGAAGACCAATGAGAACATTAGAAGATGACTCCCCTCATTGAGAAACTCCTTTTGATCTTTGAGATACAATTACATATTTATTATCAACTATTCAAATGGGAGAAATTGGATGTAATTTGTCTTGTAAATATCCATGATTTAATCAAATAAAAAAACATTGCACAATAAAATAATAAAACCAGAGATATTGTAATTCATTTGGGATAAAATTCAAATGGAGAGATTACATATAAATAGCTCGATGAATTGTAATAAGTAAGGAGTCAAGGTTAATCTCTAAGTCCTATCAATATCCCAAATATCTCTCAACTATGAGTTGTGCATTAAAATTGTTTTGCACACTCATATATTATTTTATAAATATTAAAAAACTATTACTACCAACTAACCCAAACCATTCCTAAGTGTTCACACTATGAACAATATTTTGTAACACTTTGTTCACCTAGCCATGATCATTGATTACTACTTCTTTGGAGCACTAATGATGAGAGAAAACATGAGAAAAAATCCTTTTGATTCTAGAGTGGGGAAAGAAGAATGAGACCAAAATAAATTTCATCCACCAATTGACCATGCATTCCATGTGAAATGAACTAAAAGGTCCTTGGTACAAAATTGGCAATTTTCTCATTTTGACACTCACCACATCGTCGAATGTGAGAGTTGACTTGAACACGAGAGAGAGGATATCCCATGAGTTCGATACCATCATAGGATGAGTGAAGGACTGAAATGTGACAAATTTTAGCTCATTTCACCCATTTTTATTTTAGAATATTCACCATTATGGTCCCATTTAGCCAATTTTTGCCATTTTGTCAATCTTGTCAATTTTGAGTGTCTCGATCATGAGGGAATGAAATAAGGAGTGTGAATGCACATTTTTCTTAGACTTACTATTTATAGTAGGTGCTCCCATAAATAATTACTAAAAATATAAAGTGGTCTTCCCAGTGTCAAATTCAAATGAAACCACTTGCAGAAGTTTACATAATTCATTTTGAAGCTCTGCTCCATTTTTTAGGGATTTTATCCATTGGAACCTTGGGAAGTGAAGAGGTACCTCACCACCATTTTACTGTTGTGTCATGAGAGCCATTAAGGGATTCGGTGAGTATTCTATAGAGTGTACTTTCCCACATTGGATTGAAACAAAAACAACTTCACTGGAATAGGTTTTCCTTCTAGATCTTGTGTTCAAAATTTTAACTCAATCCGCCCATCGAAGTGCTTGGAAATTTAAAAGTAAAAATTAGGGCACAAAACGAGGGTTTTCTACCATTAAAAATCTAGAGAATATTTTAATTTGCTTTCAATTTTTCCTTTAAGGCACACTGGGAAAGAGGAATAGTGCAAAAAAATCATTCGAGATCCATTTACCGAATTAAAAGATATGAGATTTTTTTATTTTGGACATGAAGTCATTCAGACAAAAATGGGCATGATGTCTAGATAAAAATGCAGATTTCATGGGTATTTTGTAGCTGAGATCATGAGGGCATGGAGGAAAAAAATTAAGGAAGATGAATGGAAGAAATATTTTTAGAAAAAAATTGGAAGCATCTACGGGGTTTCACATACACGTGGAGGAGAGAGCAATGGAAGCTTGAAAAATTCTAACTTATGGTTTTTTATCACTCCATGGGGAGGGGCACACTTTTGGTCCCCATTGTTGATGCGGGAGCATCATGTACATAGTCTAATTTTTGTCTTGATTAGTCTTCGAGGTTATCTTAGGAATTTTTATAAAGGTTTTGGTACATATGGACCCCTCTTAATGTAATAAGTGGAATTTTAGAGGTTTCCCTCAATCCACATTTGAATATTCAAATAGAGTGGTAATGTAATATAAAGATGTTAGTATGTTATACTTTTAAGTGTTATCATATGCCTAAAATTAGTGTAATGATGGTGGTCTTGTTGCTCACTTACTTACTGACACCTTACCATGTGTGCAACTCACTAGAGTTAGTCATGTATGGTTAAGTGTGAAAAACCTAACTACCTCCATTCACCATGTGAAAATCTTGTGTATTCGGATGGATCGATTATTGAGAGGTTAGAAAATTTTATAGTGAGGGTTTTGAAGCAAAATACCTTATAGTAGAGCCTTAGGGCTCGGGAAGCTTATGGAAGAGTATTGATTAATCAATTATGAAGCTTATTTGGTGTAAATTGTATTTAATGTGTATGTTGTATTAGATGTATTACATGTTTGAGAACTAGGTATTTATCTCATTAAGATATATATTTATGAATGAATGTGCTACAATTTCAAAGGAATAATATAGTCATTAGGAGGACATTTGAAAGCATGAAGAAGGTTGTGGGGGTGAGAATCACTACAAGGCCATTTAACTGTATGCTTGATTAAGGTAAGATCATGTTTTATTCATTGAATAAGAAGAAGAACTAGGTTTTATGGATGAATGAGAATCATAGGGTTTCATTGAAACTTTTAAGAATTGAGTACAATTCTAATAACATGATGATGATCCTGTAAATAAGTTGAGAACTTAATAAGACTATGTAATAATACTATGCTTTGGGTTGAGAGCCTTTTTAAAGGTCTGTTTTAGAAATATTTACTTGTCTCAAAAATATAAGGTGAAGGAATGTTGGGAACCTTACACATATTGTGAAAACACCAAGAAGTTTTAAATTTGTTAAAATTGTGTCACGATCCTATCTATTCATTAATGATTTTTTGAATGATCATTGTTATCTTTGGATGAGTAAGAAGACTTGGTAAGTATAATTGTGTCTTGGAGGTTATTACAGAGGTATGCAGAGAGTTATATTGGCCTTGAAGGGCTTGAAGAATTGAAGAAGATCATCTCAGAAATTTGTACTAAAGCACAGATGAAGGAGGGTAAGTTAGAAGTTCTATAAGATATTGGTGGTTGATCAAAGAATTGGAAAAGGTATGATAATGGTTGATTATTCTATGATGTTATTGATAAAAAATCTATTCATATTGGCTTTTAGACTATTCAAATCTAAGATTAGTATGAGGTTGAAGATATGAGTGCTCATTAGATGAATCAAGCGATATAATCGTAGAACTAGCCATAAGGTTTTAGCGACCAATAAAGGAGTATATAGAGTTTAGACCATATTTAGACATTGATAAAGTTGTAAGGAGGTATAGGAGAATATTTTTATCTCCCTAGAAGCTTGAAGGATTCAAAAAAGTGCAAAACATGTCAAGATACCATGTCTTAACGTGTAAGAATAGTTGAAATCAAGATGATGGAAACCTTTAACGTGCTCAAATCATTCCACTAGTAAGAAAAGATCATAATGGAGTTAGATTTAAACTTGTGTGACAAATATTAGGTGTTATAACCAATTTTAATGAAATATATAGTAAAATGACCCTTCTTGGGTTCATAGTGAAGGTCACAGGAGGGTTTATAAGTGACTGAGCTAGGGTAGGAAATTTAAAATAGCAAACTAAGTCCTTTTCTCCTGAAACTTGATACTAATTATCCTAAGGAGGTGTACTAAGAGATTATGAAATATATTTAGAAAACTAATGGTGCAAATTCTCTATTTTTGTGACAGTTTAGGAGGGGGAGTGTAAACACGGTCTTAAGGCTAATTGTAGGGGTCATTTTACAAAGCAAGTACCCTTTATATTGATATTCAATCCTTGAAACTTCATAGATACCTATTTTTCCATAATGGGTGACTAAAAACATAAAATTTGAGGTTGATTTTTAATGGAGAAGGAATATATTTTCCATAGAGTGTTGTCTCAAACCTATTAGGAAGCTTGAGAGTAAAATTAAAAAGGTGACATATAGAGAGTTACACAAAGAGTTAAGATTTTATATTTTGTAATCACATTATAAGGGTTGAGAGACAACTTTGGAAGGTGGTAGAGCTTTGTGGGTAGTGCTAGAAGTTTAGTTGCATTGATGGAGCAAGCTACCTAGTCTTAAAAAGCATGGTGACAAATTTTGACTAAGGAGTTAGGGATGAATTCTTTGATTGTTTTAAATGATTTAATGATGCTTCAAACATTATTTTATGAGTGTGGGAATAGGGAGGTGGAGTTGAAATTATTTTATGGCAGTCATGAGGTGGCTAGGTGTATGATTAAACCAAGACAATCTTGCCTTAAGAGCTAGTAGAAAATTTGGAATAAGAAGATGCATGTGATAATGTTTTCTACCTTGAATGCATTTCATGATGGTATAATATGTGTTTTAGGTGTTGTGATAGGGGATAGGTCTTAAGAAGATAAGAAGAGGATTATAAACTAAAGTGTACTCTTGAGTAACCTAGTGAGAAGCAAGAACTAGAGTACAAGGTAAGTGTTTAGAATTCCATTGCATAGTGATCAGTTTGGGGATTGTATGAGAAATGATTGAAGGTGATGAGAATGATAGGTAGCTTTTTTAAGTGAATTAAGAATTATAAGCATTTTTGGGCTTGTTTAAGATCCTCTATGTAGAGATAGTGAAGTTAAATTGTTTATAACTTCTTGTGAAACTCAGTATATGCTTGATAGATTTAATTTTCTCTACATCATTTGGTATCAAAGAAGGAAAATTAAAGAAGTTTGATCATTCTATTTGAAGGTAAACGTTGATTTTTGCTAAGAAAGCATTGTATATAGTTGTTTTGATGAATTTGGCTGAGTTTATTGAGTTGTTGAAGCTAATTATTTCCTTCTTGTAAGTTGAATATGTGTGGAATGTCAGGTTACTCCTTTTATAAGTGAAGAAAATTTGAATAAAAGAAGATATAGTGAATGAAGGAAGAAAATTCAAAAGACTAGGTAAGCAAACAAACCTAGGTGAGACTTGGCAAGGTGAAAAAGACTTGTTAGAAAGAATATGGAGGCTAAGATAGCAAGAGAGTTGTGTAAGTTGATGAGAAGTAGTAAGAAAAAAAAAAATATAAAATGAGAAAATAAGAGAGAAAATTAATGATGTGGTAAGAGCAAGAGATTAGAGAGTTAAGAAAAATCATGGAGCCGCTAGATGAATTAGAGAGAAAAGTAAGATAAATGCAAAGGAAGCAATGAAAATAGAGATGAAAATAGTGATAAGGAAAGTGGTAAAGTGGCCTCTAAGGTCACTCATGAAGAGAGAAAAGAAAGTACAGTCAAGAAAGAAGATTAGAGAAAGAAAACAAGTTAAAAATGAAGGAAAAGAAGGTAAGAAAACAAAAGAAAGAAGAAATCAGAGATGTGATAAAGAAAACATTCATTTTTGAAGAAGAATTCAAAGAAGAACAAAAAAACAGATTTTCAATTTGTATATATCAGTCAAGAGTAGTTAGAGGATGAGTTATGGGCACTTGAATGTGCCTTGAATAATGAATAAGTGAAGTTTGGTGAAGAAAAATCTGAAGAGAAGATTGAAAAGGGGAAATAAAATGAAGAGAAAGCAGATGAAGAGGCTCAAAATTTTCTTGTTTTTAAATATAAGGTTTTGTGAATTTGTGAATGTGCAGGTACCATAGAAGAAGAGATAAATTTCATTGAAAATATAGCTCATTTTAGAGCTCAAGTGAAGAGAAAAGAGGGTGAAGGCCAAATTTTTTAGGACAAAGACAAAAGGAAGAAGATGAAGATAAATAATGTAGATGGTGCAGCAATAAAGAGGAGAATTCTTCAAGTGGAAACCAATTGAAAGAAAAGAAATAAGAAAAGGCTGGAGCATCATAGTTTGTTTCTATCCACATGGGGAGTATGATGCAGGAGCATAATGTATATAGTCTAATTTTTGGTTTGATTAGTCTTCTAGGTTGTCTTAGGAGGTTTTATAAAGGTTTTGGTCCATATGGACCCCTCATAATGTAATAAGTGGCATTTTGGAGGTTTCCCTCCAAAATCCACATTTGAATATTCAAATAGAGTTGTAATGTAATCTAGGCCTAAGAGTTAGTATGTTAGACTTTTAAGTGTTAGTATAGGCCTAAAATGAGTGTAATGAAGGTGATCTTGTTGCTCACTCACTTACCACACCTTACCATGTGTGAACTCACTAGAGTTAGTCATGTATGGTTAAGTGTGAAAAACCTAACTACCTCCATTCACCATGTGAAAAGCTTGTGTATTCGGATGGATGTATTATTGAGAGGTTAGAGAATCGATAGTGAGGGTTTTTAAGAAAAATACCTTGTAGAAAAAGCAGCATAGCCTTATGGCTCAGGAATCTTGTGGAAGAGCATTGATTAATCAATTATGAATCTTCTTTGGTGTAAACGGTATTTAAGTGTATGTTATACTTAATGTATTACATGTTTGAGAACTAGGTATTGATCTCATTAAGATATATATTTATAAAGGAATGTGTTATAGGTTCATATGAATAGTAAAGTCATTAGGAGGACATTTGAAAGCATGAAGAAGGTTGTGGGGGTGAGAATCACTAAGGAGACAACTATTTTGATTGCCATCTAACTATATGCTTAATTAAGGTAAGATCATGTTTGATTCATTACATAATAAGAAAAGCTGGGCTTTATGGATGAATGGGAATTATAGGGTTCCATTGAAATTTTGAATAATTAAGTACAATTCTAATAACATGATGATGACCCTATAAATAAGATGAGAACTTAATAATAATGTGTAATAATATTATACTTTGTGTTGAGAGCATTTTAAAGGTATGAGTTAGCATTCTTTACTTGTCTCAGAAAAAATATAAGGTTAAGGAATGTTGGGGAACCTTACAAATATTGTGAAAATACCAAGAAATGTTAAATTTGGGGAAATTGTGTCACAGTCCTATCTATTCATTAATGATTGTTTGAATGATCATTGTTATCCTTGGATGAGTAAGAAGACTTGGTAAGTGTAATTGTGTCTTGGAGGTTACTACGGAGGTCTACTGAGAGAGTATATTGGCCTTGAAGGGATTAAAGAATTGAATAAGATCATCTCAAAAAAATGTACCAACACAGTGAAGGAGGGTAAGTTAGAAGTTCTCTAAGATATTGGTGGTTGATCAAATAAATGGAAAAGGTATGTTAATGGTTTATTGTTTTGTGATGTTATTGATAAAATACTCTATTCATATTGGCTTTGAGACTATCAAAATATGAGATTGGTATGAGGTTGAAGATATGAGTGTTCATTTGATGAATAAGGGGATGTAGTCTATAGACACAAAATTATACACATTATATGTTATTTAGTCTCGATATCATACTACTATTTAGAAGGTTTTGAGTGAAGAAAGTACTAATTAACCCCCATCTTTTGGCCATCTTACTTTATTTTCTTTTGTCATTCCCGACCTCTTGTACCCACATCATCCTAGTCATCTTTTGTCATTTCACATTATTTTTCTTTGACTAGGGAGCCCTGAGCTAGTATTGGGGTGCCCATGGGCACCCTGGTCCCACTAGGGGTGCCTTGGTCCTGTTTGAACTTTCACACCACTTTTTAGGCACTTTCTAATTGTTTTAACTTCTTATCTTTTTGTAGTCGGTCATTTCGGGGTTAATTACAAAATTAAATCAAGATAACCCTATAAATATAAAGTTATAAGACCATAATGAAGGACCAAACATTAGTCACTACTATCATCCACCTAGGGTTACATTCATCTAAGGAATTTGGAGATAATTTACATACATTTAGCTCCATCACAAAGGACAAGGTTGGTTCATCTGCATCACACAAGCATAGGAAGGGATTTTATTCTATTCCATCCACCATTCTACTACATTTTTACATCTAGTTATTGCTCGTTACTTCACAAAGTGCAACTGGCACAAAAGAACCTAAGGCACATGATTCACACACACACTAGAACTACATTTAGGTCTGGAATGTAGTGCAAATGATCAATTAGTAAGTCCATTGTTGTGGTAGTTGAGGTCAGTCGACCTATTCATTTGCATTCTTCTTTTTTTAGGGTTTTTATACTTCTTGTGGTCTCTTGTAGGTATTTCTTTCATCTTGGATTATCAATGACACTGGCGTAGTGAATGAAATATGATGCAACACATAGCGAGGGTTTGAGACTACCTCGAACCTATGAAAATTAGTTTCGAGACCTCTGCCTGAGACTGAGTGCCTATCTGCACACTAGGGTGCCCATAAGTGCCTCGAGTCCATCTCCAAGCCCGATCCAGAGAACCAGTCTAGATCTATTCTTTTTAGGACCTCTGCATAGTCATTCCTGCTTCTAGATTATTCTTTTATTACGTGACATAGTCCATGAACTCCTCTAATCAGCTAATTCATTTCTATACTTCTCTTACATATTAGGGTTTCTACTTTCATTAGATTAGTTGTTTGGGTCAATTCCCATAGTTACTTATTACATTTATTTATCATATTTACATATTTTTCTAGATTATATTAACTATTATCATATATCCATCTTTTTAGTTAATCATTTTGGTGAATCCACTCGATTTCCACGCTTATAGGATCTCCATTCATTTCTTATCATTTTAGGGATTATTACATCTTTCTTTCATTTTATGCCTATTACCCATAGTGGTCATTTTGGACTCCTCCAATATTATGAGCTCCCTTCATCTAAGCATCATATTTCTAGGTCCATGGCTAATACAACTACATCTATGGTTGATAACCCTCTAGATCATTCCCATCATGTCCCTCTCCATGAGATAGAAACAATTGATAGTGACAAGTCCTATGATGAAGAGACTAATTCTAACCAAGATCAAATTAACGTTATTACTGACTTTCACCAAGCATTGCGTGAAAACCCTACTCATCTCCCTCATGTCTTGCATGCTCTAATCACCACTAAGAGATCTCGTGATGCTTCAACTTTGTAGTTGCTTCTTATACTCCCATGGTCTCTACTCCACCTACCTATGTTTCTTCTCCCATTACTATAACCACTGCTCCCACCATTCACCCTAGTACTCCTCATCTACACCTCAATTCTTCTTCAAATTCTCTAGATTTTACCTCTTTATATTAGGACTTACAAACCCAAATTCATCAACTTCAGCTAGCTACCTCATGCACAACACCATCTTTAGAATCTATAGTATTGTTGCATACTCCTTTTGTGCCTACCATATCAACCTATCCATTACCACCTAATTTTTCTCTCCTAAGCTACCTATCTTTAAAGGCCATGGGGACCCACAAGAGCATCTCGAGCATTTCATGTAGCATGCCTTGACTATGCGGATGATCACACTATACTAGCTAAGATTTTCCCTCGTAGTTTGCAAGACTATGTGATGCGTTGGTTCTATGACCTACCCGTACATTCAGTAGTCTCTTTCATGCATCTGGTCAATGCCTTTCTCACACATTTCTCTATCAACATTAGCTCTAAGATCTCCTATGCTCAACTTGCACAACTCAAGAAAGGGTCTAACAAACACTTATTTGATTATGTCTTGTGATACAAAAACAATTTAGCTAAGATGTCTAATGTACTTGTGGATTCTCGAGCATAAGACTTATTCATTTAGAGTCTCTTGCCATCTCTTCAAGAGAGTGTTCTCTTTGAGACCCCTCCTTTGTTTGATCAAATTTTTCAAACTCTCAAGCTTTGTGAGATTAAACTCATGACAATAGGAAAACTTAAGTATCAAGAGAAAGCATCATCATCCACATGTTTTTAGGGTAATTCAACATTTAAGTCTACCAAAACTAAACCCGCAGATGAAAAAACTACTGTAAACGCAATATCTACTCATAAGGAGCTTCAATTTTAACCATACAGACATCCTTTTACTAAGATTATTACCTTCTGATGAGGGATAGATAATATCAATGTGCTAGAAGAGGGGGAAAGAAGTATGATGCCCCCTAAGTGTATGTTGATGAGCATGTTATTCGATGATAAATAGGTGATGCATGAGGGTGATAAAGTATAATAGATAATGTATTTTTGATTGAGTGATGTGAGAAATGAAGAGAGATCATATTGTATGTGTGAATAGCAATAGATGGTCATATATGTATGTATGTAGGAGTGATTATGTAATATATAAAGATGCCCATGAAGTATGTAATGTGAAGATGAAACAAGGTCCTTATTATAAGAGATCCCTCAACAGTCATGTAAGAACCTAGGTTTCTCTTGTGTCGATTGCACTTAAAGTAGTGAGAAAGTAGCTAGATGTAGAATGTAAATAATGTGTGTGCGTGAAAAAAATAGACTCCCCTCCTATGAAGTGTGATGCAGATGAACCAACCTTTTGTCCCTTGTGATGGAGCTATATGGATGAAAATGGAGCTATAGATGCCTTTGATGGATGCAACCTTAGGTGGAGATGGTAGATGCTTAGTGTTTGGTGCCTTATTATGATCACATAACTTTATATGTATATGTTTCCCTTGCTTGAATTTCATAATTAACCCTGAAAAGGTCGACTACCAAAAATATAATATGCTCAAATAGCTAGAAAGAACCTAGAAAGTGTGACCAAAGTACAAAGAGGACAAGGGCACCCGAGGAGGACGGGGCACACAGCACTAGTGTCTCAAGCTAGGTGCTTAGTGTCAGGAATGAAAAATGTCGAAAAGAAAAAGACCGACCGAGAAAGTACAAGTACAAGACTAAAAGTAGAAGCATAGAACAAAAAAGGTGGGTTAATTAGTAATTTTCTTAATTAGGAATCATGCAAATAGTAGTATGTGATTGAGACTAGATAATGACTCAAAGTAATTTTTGTGTCTATATTACCTCTTTTTTCCTCCTTTGGTATGTTTTGCATGTTTTCTACTTCTAGGTTTCATTCTTGTGTGTTGTAAATGTGAGGAAGGGTTAGTTTTTGTTGTTTGGTCTTTGGCACATCTATCTAACATATCTCCCGTGTTTTATTCCCTTTCTTCCCCTTGTAGAGAGACATCAGCCACTTATTTTCTAGTGTTATCACCACCCCTTTTAGCTTAGGAATTGATTTCTACATCTCTTTTCTACATCTCTCTCTCAAGTTCCTTAGATATGTTAGTGTAGGTTAGTTGTAGGAGTAGTTTTAAAATTAGGTTAGATTGTGTTTCGTAGATTATCCTAACTTATGAAACATAGGAAGCCGACCTTCTCTAGAGGTTTGTCTCAAGCGGCAAGTCCCACACTTAGAGACAGTCCCATGTTGGCCCAAATATTTGGATCTCCATGATTCAAGTGATTGGTCCTTGGTGGTTGAGTCTCTCCTGTTAGATCCTCTCTCTTATTCTTCTCATTTTTCTATAAGTATGGAACCCATTCGCATAAACATGGATCCATTTTTTTTTGTAATGACTCCATGTCAAAATGGTGACTGACTTCCCATGAGTTCCAGACCTTGGATTTGGCCTCTGCAATGTATTTTCACCTTCTTCCATGAATGTAATATTTTTTCCCACCTTAAGTAATACAATATCTTTCTCATAGCTACTCTCTACCCTACACTTACATTTATTGTGTTCTTTCCTCTATATTCCTTATTTGGAATGTTGTCTTTGTTTCTACTTACAGGCTCCATTCTCGTGTGTTGTAAATGCAAGTGGGTCTGCAGTGGCATGTTTTTCTACCCTCTCTCCTTGTGTTTTATTCCCTTTCTTCCCCTTATGGAGAGTGATCACTCCTTTTACGATGCTATCAACACCCCTTTCGACTTAGGATTTTCTTTACGCATATCTTTCTCTCCCTCTCTCTCCCCTTGGTCCCTTGATATGTTAGTGTAGGTTAGTTGTAGGAGTATTTTTAGCATTAGGTTAGATTATGTTTCGTGGATTATCCTAACTCATGGAATAGAGGAATCAACCTTATTCGAGGCCTCTTTCAAGTCGTAAGTCCCACACTTAGAGACAGTCCCATATTCACCCAAAATTCGGGATCTTTTTGATTTAGGCAAAGATGTGATTTTGAGCATCAACAATTTTTGCACTTGATGGGACTAATATTGAAGCACTCTACAACTTCATTTCACCAATTTTGATGTGCTCTTGGTGATATTCGGCCTTTAGAGGTAGTTCTCAACACATTTGGTGACTCCACCGATCCGCCGACCCACTTATCTCATCTACTGGACCTTTTCCTTTCTTCCATTCTCCTAACTTTCATGAAGTTGTGTAATCATGACTTCATTTCCTCATTAGAACCTTTAGTTTTAGGAGCAATATCACCCCCATCAACCTCCTTTCTTTCAAAATCTGATGCATAGTACCCTGCAATCATCTTTCTATAAATCCAACTCAATCATCAAACAAAAAATCACCAAAACTTGCTATAAGCACACCCTGTCTCAAGAATCCAAATCTTGCTTAAACACTAAAAATGCATCAAAACACTCTACCCAAGGCTATCATCACTTTTAACATGTTTAAATACACCAAAAAAACTTAATATGGTGCCAATAAAGTTTTTTTGGTGTATTTAAGCATGTTCAAAGTGATGATAGCCTTGGGTATATTATTTTGATACATTTTTAGTGTTTGAGCAAGATTTGGCTTCTTGAGACAAGGTGTGCTTATAACAAGTTTTGGTGATTTTTTTGTTTGATGATTGAGTTGGAGTTATATAAATAGGATTATAAGGTAATCTTCATTAATGGTCTAGATGAGATCTTAGAGAAATAATTATTCATGTCAAGTAATCGGAGAAAGGTTTATAAAAAGTTTATTTTTAGAAAGTCTTGAAATCTAGTTTTAACATTGACAGATTTGGCATTTTACATTTTAAGGGTCTTGAAAGAAATAATGGGATTCATATCGTATGATGATGCCATAGTCTATTTTCATAGATCATATTTTTAATTTGACTCTCTTATATTTCCAACGTGTCCAATGGTTCGTCAATCGGGTCAACGAGCTAGAAGATATGACCCCAACAAGGAACACTTAACAATAATAATATGATATTTGGATTTTTTCATCTTTTCCCATTCAAATTCACTCCACACGTGGAAGGATGACATATCTATGAAGGATGACCTTTCATATTCCATTTGGAACCCTTCATGTGATGATCTTTTGGATTCTATTTCAAACCCTTCATTTGATGACCTTTCAAATTCCATTTAGAACCCTTCATCTTCGACATTGTTTCACTATAAATAAGATGGTTTCGAATGAAGACACAAGTTTGAAAGTGGAAAGATTTTATATACAAAAATTACAGTTATAGGTTCTCAAGTTTGGAGGCATACATCTCTCATATACAAATTTTTCCCATTTGTATACATCTTCATTTGCAGAGAATTGCAAGGCATACATCTCTCCTATAGAGTTTTCCCATTCTCGCATCCATTCTTGTTTGCAAAGAGATTCAGCATACATCTCTCCTATATATTTTTCCCACTTTGTATACATATTTAATAAAGTTATTTTACTTTTACAGTTACATTTTTATTTCTACAATACAATTCATTACTTTTAAAATTTCAGTTATTTTATTATGAATGTATTGCCATAACACATTAAATGCCACCATTAATGTGTTGTCCACCAAATTCCAAAATTAACTAAGATCAATCAGTTAGGATTCTCAACTAAGCATCACTTAGACCATGCAGCCCTCAAAATCACACTAAAATACATACATATATAAATAAAATAACACATAATTGAATTGGTAGCATAACAATACATTAACAATATTTATTCATATAATCATACAAGAATAAAAAACATAAACTTATCACCATCAATATAGTCAATACATCATATAGTAATTCTTCACCCAAATACACACTATTTCGCTCCTTAAGCTTGAATTGATACTCTTCTCTTATTCACAAAGTTATCTATGAGCCACTATACTTCACCAAACATGTATAAGGAAATTAAAAACTATTTATATAGCCATTAATGCCACACAATTAACACCTAAAACCAATATTAAATTAAGGTTCAAAGGAGCCATCACAAAATAAATTATCCTTTCTGATATTTCATAGTTTCAAATGAATACACTAGGAGAACTACATGAGCATCTCCTGCTCAAGGGGATATAATATAACACTTGGATTGGATCAACTGAGGTTGAGTTCCAAATGTAGTCTAGCCTCACCATTACATTTTTTTCCTTTGGTTATTTAATGTTTGCTTGAATTTTTTTACATGTATCTAATGTCTATATTTTTTGTAGGTCATTATAGGTGCAATCAAAGTTGTGTAAGCCCTAGAAAGAGATGTAGAAACTCATATCTAGGAAAGCAAATGGAAAGGAAAGTTACATAACCCCACCATCTATAGGTCCAAGACTATATAAAAGCACTCAAATTGTACCACATTCTAGGAAGAGTTTTATAGTCACAAAAAGGAGAAATGTCTTGTTCTAGTTTTAGATACAAAGCATTTCTAGATCCAAAACAAATATTTTACCCATCATACATGCCTAGATAATTTATGTACTACTCTATGTAGATAAGTACTTATCCTTTTATGTGTTTTAAGAAATAATTATATCATTTTAGGATAGTTGCAAGTATTAATACTTTATTTTGAATGTGCATGGTTAATGTTAAATAATTCATTTAGAATTATCATCTTACAAAATTATTTAATATTTTCCTAATTCACTCTTGCCACACTTAACTAATTAGGAATTAGTTAAAACTATATTTTTATCTACACACACGCGCACTTGAAATGAATTAAACATAGAATAAAAGGGTTGAGAAAACAAACATATTTATTTTCCTTTATGTTGAGAAGATTGGGTATGGGTTAAGGTTGTTTATAACGAATGAATGGAACATTCGTTGAAATGATAAATATAATACATACAATCTTGTAAAATTACATATGAGGGCTGCCTTTTTTTTTTATTTGCTAATGAAATTAATAGATAAGTTCTTAAATAAAAATCAAAACTACGCCTTTCTTTGAGTATTCTTATTTTTACACAATAATTTATCTATTTTGTGACAATGAGAATAAATTTTGATGCAAATCATAATAATAAGGCATCCTCAAATGTAATTTTATATGACTATATATATATATATAAACAAAAATATCTAGAGTGGTGTCATTATTTATGTAAGACTTTATGTAGATTGGAATCATCGATTATTATGATTAACATTCTTAATCTTCACAAGTTTGAGAACAATTTCAATGAAAATAATTGTCACTTGTCCTTTTCTACCTTTCGCATGTGTTAGAAGATGTAGAAATATTTTGTTTATGTTACACAACCTTCTTAGGCTACTTTCTTTCACATAAACCATTTTTCTTATTTTGTATAGGGGCATGATATGGTGTATTGTGTGAAAGTTGGCTCTTTCAACATGTCACTAGATGAATATTTGAAGCATTATTTCATACTAACTTTAGATTTAATATCTATGATGTTGTGGTATGCTTCACCAAAAGATTCATAAGTAAAGAACTTCATCCTTATGTGTACATGAGAGGTAAAATTCTATTGATGTACTTAAAAACCTTATGTTTCTTAGAGAGGTTCTCACATAGGGAAAAACATAGTCATCTAACTCATTGGTGTAGTCTTCATCTAACTTCTTGTTTATTTGTTGCAAGTACTAGAAATTTATGTATTCATTTTTCAGTAATGTATCGAGTGGCATTACTCCTTCTACATACTAATGTTTAAAATTGTCATGAGTGTAAACATGGTATAAATCCTTGTGTTGTGTTTTGAATGTCTCCAACAAGTGGAATGCTAAAATATACATATTTAAATCCATAAAGGAAATTTTCTCTTTGAGTTATTTTGTTTTTTGAGAAGTAGTCCTCAATCTAGCATAACCACTTTTTCAAATCTAAGACATCACGTATGCCTTTAAAAACTTAGATGGATGGGAGTGAATCTAAACATGGTATAAATCCTTGTTGTGTTGTCTTTTGAATGTCTCCCACAAGTGGAATGCTAAAATATACATATTTAAATCCATAGAGGAAATTTTCTCTTTGTTCATTATTTTATTTATTGAGAACTAGTCCTCAATCTAGCACAACCACTTTTTCAAATCCAATACATCAATCATGCCTTTAAACACTTATATATTGAGGTTAACTTATCTATCAAAAGGTTTTTAATGTAGAAATTGAGTGTGAGATGGATGGGAGAAGGAAGATGCTTCTGTTGAGTTGAGTTAAACCATCAACTCATAGAATTGGCCAAATATTTTATTGCATTTTTCTTCTAAAGAATTGATAATGATATTTTGGACATCTAGAACTACCTTAGGTTGTCATGGGTCTCAACCATATTACTCTTTTCATGTCACTTTTTTGGGTAGGTCAAAATTAAACCAACTCCATGTTTGTTTTCTCTCTTTATGAGCATGTGTTTATAGACATATACATGGTTACGATATATGCTTTCATATGATTTAGGACCATGTGAAGGGGAAAATCTGAAACTAGCTATAGTAGCAAGGATTACAAGAATGTGAATAGGTTATTGAATCTAATGAACCAAAAACATAATAGTGTAATTGAATATTTATTTTTAGGGAATGTAACTTCTATTTATTAAAGTCGGATTGGGAAATACATATGTGTACACACAAATAGAAAAATTAAGATATTCAACTCTTATATCAAAATGGTAATGTGTCCTTACTAATTATCTAGACTATTGTGAGGGATTACAAAAACATAAGTTGAGAGTTATAGAAGGACAAATAAAAATTATATATAGTTTGTTTCAAGGGAGTGAAAGATCAAAATTTAGTGTGTGTGTCGATATGATTTTTTCATTATATATAACCTACCATATTAGTTACAATACATACAAATTTGATGCAAAACCTTATCGATCTCAAACAACTCACAATGTTAGATTTCACACAAGAACTAAAAATTGTTCTTTAGGCCTTTAAGACTAGTTTCTTCCCAAGTTCACAAAGACCCTTAAGCATGCAAATTCTTGATTTCCAACCTTATTACACTAAACCAACATGTTCTGAGACTCTTAACTATCTCAAATAAACTATTGAAAAGAGTCAAAAACCAAAAAGATCAATTGACATACCTTCTTGACAAACTTCCTTTTTAGGCTTCTTGAGCAAAGGCACTTGCTATATGCATGATTAGTACAAACTAGAGCAAACCTGCATTAATAGCCTAAGAACATTTTTGAGCACCCATTATCTTGTTTGAGGTGTATGTAAATTTTCCTAGCTCAATATGGTTGCTAGATCCCCTTTTTCCTCTCTCTCCTCGTTAGCTCCTCAATACTCTACCAACCATACTTATCCTCTTTTCTAGATATAATTTTTTATTTAATGGCTCAATATCCAAGAAAATCACCTTTTCAGATACCCATTTTCCTTTACTTCTCAGTGTACAAAGTTTCACTATGACCTTCTTTACACAAAACTCATTCAATTCACTCTCTGGCTTCAAAATGAGGTCTTCCTTCACTTTTCCTCGACTAAGATCTAAACTATTAAGCACTAGGGAAATCTAGAATTTTGGGGCCTTACTCCAAATTCTTTGAGATAAATTTTTAAGATCATAAGTTCTACTTTACACCTCTTGATTCAAGATTCACACCTATCTTTAGTTATCTTAACCTCTTTCTTAGCAACTATGTCTTGTCTCGGTCCCTTCACTCTACCTATTAGCATTAAATCCAACAAAATAAGTTCTTAATCTTTTAAATGATTTCAATATATCTTTGTTATGAAGGCTTAAGTATTCCTTAAGAGTTTCAAATCTGATCTCCACCGTGAAACATTTGTTTGCTTTCAATATCCCTTTCTTTGGCTTATAAATAGACACCTATATGTTACACTAAGGATTATCACATTTTCCTTAACCAGGGATAGTTTCAAAGCTCCTTATCACAATAATTTTTCACTCAATGACTCTCCCTAACTTCCTAAAATATTTTAGATTTCATCTCTTAAAATCTCTCAAAAGACTTCTTCTCCCAAACCCTAATGAGGGTTTCTCTCGCACTCCAATAATAAGGATATTGGTATGATTTCATTCAACCACCATATCAAGACATAATAACCTTTCTAAAGGCTTGAAAAAACATGTATATGCATAAAAACTTACTGTTATCCATAGTTTTCCCCGGGTAAAATAAGATCAAATGACCCCGTGCAAGAAGGAATTCAAGAAACGGCTTTGTCAAGTGAAACCAGCTTCAAATCCAAGAAATGGTTTCAAAGCTCTAAAATGGAATAAAGCATGGTCGGGGAAGGAGAAGATAGTGTCAAAGAAGCCAAATGGCTCAAAGGATAAGGAACGACAAAATTTCAAAGTCTTTAGGCTCTAAAATAGTTCAAAACGAGCCCAAAAATGACTAAGTATGGAGGGAGACAGTGGAGGCCGCCAGTGTCCAAACGGCGCACCTCCAAAGATTAGATCCAAAAGGAGAGACTCGAACAAGTGCCAAACCCCCACATGTCCCAAGCCCAAAGAGGGGCAGAGTCAACAACTAAAAGTCAAAAAAGTGGAAGGGCAGCCTAAAAATACTAAGTATAAAGGTCTTTAGCTGAAGCCGCCACGTGTCATCTTGGCACATTTCAAAGGTAAATCAAAAGTGGAGACCCAAATGAGCATCGGCTCGCCACATAGTCCAAGTTGAAAAATGGGATAGAGCGGGCCCAAAATCGACTAAGTATGGAGAACGGGTGCCAGCTCGCCACGTGTTTAGGGTCCGGTTTAAATAGTCAAAGTAGAGACAGGCCAGCGGAAGGTGCCAAGTGTCAGCACAGCGCTAACCTAAGAGTAAAATTGGGGGAAGGTTTCCAAACAAGCACCAGGCCTCCACGTGTCCCCGGTCAGATATATGACCCCACCGAGTAAAAGACTTAGCCAAAACATGAAGAAATTGAGCGAGCCGTGGAAGAAGCCATGTGTTAGCCTAGTGCAACTTTAAAAGAAAAATACAAAGGCTGCCCTCATACATGTGCCAGCCCTCCACGTGTTTGGTTTCAAAAAGGGGCCCATTTTGGTAGCTGGTTCCCACCATTTTGTATGAACTTGATTCAAATTTCAAATGGGCATATCTTTTGACTCAGTGCTCAAAATCTAACAAATTTGGCACCATTGGAAAGATCTCACCTCTTCTATGCCATGGAGATCTAAAACTTTAATTTTGGAGAAGTTAGGTGGGGAAAAATGAAGAAACGTCTTCATTTCATTAATACATGATCTATTTTTCCCCAACAACCAGATCGGATTTGGTCTGATCCATCGTTCCTCCTCCTTCGAGGCACCGAACAAGTTATTGATGCAAGTACGATAGATTTGGGGCAGATTTTATAGGAGGCATTGACAATGGTGGTTGAGCTTCGAACTAGTTTTCCTTCTTCTCTCTCCTTCTTCCCTTTGTGTTGAATCTATAAAAGAAGGGTCGGGGCTCATTGTAAAAGGTTGGACATTCCTGTTTTACGCCCTTCCTTCTTTTTTATTCACAGAAGGATTTATGGAGCTTTTCTAACCTCTCCTTTGGGTTGTAATGCAAGTTTTTCTTCTTGGCCACTGTAATATACTGTATCAACTCTGAGCAATAAAATATATGTCTGTGGATGATTCTCGACCCTCTCATGTATTTTTGTTGTCTTTCCGATCTCTTATTGTGGTTTGTTATCTGTGCATGTTGTTTGTATTACATTCCTGTGGTCTGTGTTAAAATGCAAAATGAGTGTCTGACATTCCTTTGGTGTATCACCTCGTTAGCTTAGGTTTATTTTCTTGCATCTCTCTAACCCTGTCTCCTTGGTAGATAGAATAGACTTAGAATAGATCCTCTGCAATTTGTTTTTGTACACCTAAACAGAGGGATAGGAACTAGCCTCAATCCGGAGAGCTCTCTCAACTCGCAAGGTCCCACACCTTGAGAGATGCTCCATGTTGTGCAATCACACTGAGATTCTCAACCCATCTAGTTGCAAACATTCAGGGGTGTTGTGATTTTGCACTAACAATTACCAATAATGCTTGGTTTAGATCAATATTCCATGAAATACTACAACTCCCTTCCAAAACTCGTGTTTCTCGGTCTGTACAAGTCTCTGTGAAAAACTCATACCCTATTTCTCATTAATTCATCCCTTTCAAGCTTCAACCAATCATTAGATCTTCTAAGACACTCAATGTATTCATCCTCCAAAGTTTTCTTGTAAGTTTTAGTTATCAATGTGTATCTTTCATTCCCTGTGCACACTCATACAATTTAATTCTAACTAAAACATAGCAAAGTTTTCGATTTCCCTGTTCATAAACAACTCAAGACACTTCCTCAATCAGTTACTAATGCCATGAGGCTTAATAAAACCTAATATCCTTCAACACAAAGTAATAATTTGATCAAAATGAATCAACAATGCAAAACACATATTTTCACTATTTTTCCACAGTTTGTTTACAAAAACCTTACATAAATACCTTTCGAGCTGCTCCATTGTAATCCCACTCAAGACCATTCTAATTTTGGTTCCATTCAGTTATAAGGAGGGTTAAATATGCTTTCAAAATTCCTTTCTAATTGAATGTTGCCCTCATGACCCTTCAATTACATGTATTTGTCTAGATTACATTGATTTGAAAAGCCTTTCAAAGGCTAAACCCAAGTATTGACTTCTAAACCAAAATTATGACTTCTAAGTCCTTAATAGGACCATTTACAACCTTACAACATATTAAATGCTCCAAGAAATACACCTAAATGCTAGAACAAGCCCAAAACTGCCCTCAAGCTTCAAATTGTATTTTGGAGGGAAATTGCATAATTTGAATTTGTGAAGGACTTAACACACTCTCACAACTTTAAATGACCCCTAATGACCTCTGGAACCTATGAAAAAAACTTATAAATCCAAAATTTTATGATTTCAACCTTATATACAAGTTAGGAGTGATGCTCCCTGCATCAAAATGTAAATTTTACTTATAACTCGATGACAAAGATTACTAGAGAGATTATTACAATCATCCTATATTCTTTGTTCAAGTGATAGTTAGGATCCCAAATGTATCATGTTGGGAGGATTACCTAACATTTAAAGTGTGGAAGGGTCATCGAGCATTTTTCTTGAAAAAAAGTGCTAATAAGTTAACTCAAGTAAAATGGTCATGTGCATATTCATGGTGACAAATGACGTAAAGAAACAAGGAACACATGTGATGACACATGAAAGAGATACAAGGTACTCCATAACAATGAGGTAGGTTAAAGGCACTCTGCAAAGTTTTATGTAACATTACAAAAGAATATGATGTAACATAGTGATGCATGATGATATAAAAGTTATGAACACAAGAGATTGGATTATGAAAGATGTAAACGTTGTTTAATACTTGCATAATACTATGTGAGTTATATATATTGTGAAGAAAGCATGTAGGATATAATTTATTTTATGGGGCATATCACCAAGGTACCGTAGGATGCAATGGAATATGGTAAGTATTTGGAAAGGTACATAAGTGAGGTGAGTTGTGAAAAGTGATTCAAATAATTGCACTCAATACCAAGATGTTGTGAATATATTAAATCTTAAACTAAATGGAATAACACATGGAGTCAGGACATCAACATACACTATTGTTGGGTTGTATCATTACTACAAGCAACATCAGATAGCCCAAGTTCCTCAAAATAAGTGAGAAGGTTTGTGTCACCGTGAGATGTAGTGAGGGATCATACGAGGATACAAAAATATAAGTTTGAGTACCATAAAAAAATTAATAGATTCAATTTATGTTTAGAGGAACATATTATGTTTAAAATATTTAGGAATGTGCTAAAATTACACAACTTTATAAGACTTGACTAATGTAGAATTTAATATAGGATAAGAGATGCCAAACTTTTTATTTATTATTTTCAATGTAGAAAAAAATTCTTCACTTTGAATCATATGATATTTTTAGTTTCATTCTATAAAATATTGTTAAAATAGTTTCTTTTTTAAATTTTTATATTTAAGAGGTGGAAAATAGTAAACTCGATATCACCATAAAACATTTCACATCTAAATTCTAAATAGTCCATGTAATAAGATCTTGCAAGAAAATGCTATAGATGAGATAATTTGTAAAATGTCTATATTATCCTCCTTGAAAAACTATAAGCATAAATAAATCACCAACTTATGTTTAACCTCGGACATCACAAGTTTGGATGGGTAACATAGATTTGGATTCACGTGCATTATAGCTTAGGATGTTGTTGATTTATGATTTTTTATTTTCTTTTGGTTTTTTCTACACTATGATATTATTTTATTTTACTTATGTATTACTTCACTAAAGATGCAGTAGTAACTCCCATTATGTGCCTTAGATTGTTCTAGATTTAATGTGAACCAAATATAAATTTTTCATTATTACATTGATCAACAAACAATTCATGCTATTTGTATCTTATTATCTTTCGTTGAAATATTTATACTAAAAATTATATGGAAAATTTGATATAAATGGATCCATCTTGAGAGCTAGACATTACATTGGAAACAAACCTACTTTGTAATATAATACTTATACATGTTAGAGCTTTAGTTAAGGAGAATTCATATTTGTTTTTTAAATTTCCCGTGATTACATTTTCTATAAATTTAAATTGATTGTAAAAACAAACACATTTTATGTTCATGTTCTCAAATTTATGACTTCGTAAAGGTGGTATTTTTATTTTGGATATACAAGGAGGACCTTTTTATTATTGGCATGATAATTTTCTTATATATTAAAGATAAAGATTGAGTTTTGGACATAATTATCTAAAAGATTTTTAATCAAGTTTTTTTATTATATTCATTGATTTTTTTAAACTATGAGATATTTGTATAGATTTTGAGGCTATTAATATTTATTTAAGTCAATTGTACTAGTTATATAGTTATTTATTTTTTCAATAGGTGTTATTTACAGAAAACCATTTCTACGATATTGTATATGAAAGTCGTGAATACATTTAGACATGACAAGACCATGACACTTATTTCGATTGAATATTTATTCGACATAACATGCATTCCATACCAAGTGTTTTATTTATAATTACATAGGGTTTCTAATCACTATGTAAAATCATTGAGCATTTATTTCTTTAAGTAAAAGTATTTAGGGTTCATTCTATAAATTCTATCTTCCTTGTTTCATTTATTCATGTTCAATCAACCATGTAGAATTTTTAATTTTACTTTTTAAATTTTTTTATTGTTCTTATTTTAAGGAAGGGTTGCACTTATGTAGGTCATTTATTGATTATAAAAGGTACCTTACATGGTGAGTACAATGGAGCCATGCCTCCTCAATAAATTTAATATTAAACCCATAATGTAATTTAAAAGAAGTTTCCACTCATCTACTAGGCCTCAATTTCCATCATCTAACAAATGCAGTGGGAATTTTTTTGGAGTCATAAATTTGAACGATGTAGGCATGCAAAAAAGACAAACTTATACAAAATTATGGGAAACATTTTCATCATCCCATTCTTCCTCCATCGGGTAGGCTTTCATCTCTATTTGGATTTAAATCTAAGTTCTCTAACCTTTTAGATCAACTATCATAGTTTGAAAAATTATATATGTACCATATCCTTTATAGGAAAACAATAAAAGCTCACTTTGACATTTTATCTAACACGTACTTTGCAGATGTAAAGTGTCAAAAAGCACCATATGTAACATGGAAATGTTTTTTCTACCATACATGATGTTTCCATATCCACATATGATAAAAATATCCCTGAAAACATAATGGGAAGGGTTTTTTAGATGTTATGTGTGGTTTACAATGACCACCTATGTAGGGTGTTGTTAAAAAAATACATAAAATTTTAAAGGTATAATAACCAATTTTATACTTTATTCATTATGTAATGTTAGGGTATGTATTTTTAGGATAACTTCCTAAGTTGACCACCTTAGAATTAGGTCAATTCAAGCTTCATTGGTTTTGGATATGGTTTAGTGGTTTTGGTAAGAGATAATTAGCGTGGGGGATATCGTTCATTAGTTTAGAGTGAGACAAAGAGATGAGCTATTTTGGATGTTATGGGACCTCAAGGGGGAGACAATTAAATAGGCTAGAGGAAAATAAATATATATCGAATCCACCTTTTCATCTCCCTCGGCTACATGTCAAATATCTAAGGTGTCATCAGATGGATAATTGATATTATTTCTTATTGGTTTTTAGAAGGATAATTAGGTCATATAGGCTCAAGTTTCTAAATAGGCTTTAAGTATTCCATTTCATCACACTTTAATATTGCTTGAGTTCCTTTTTGGGAGTTATAAGGGTTCATATTTTGGTGATAACATTTTAGTTCAGGGGAATAATTTTATGTATGTAAAAATTCATTGATTTATACTCCTTATGTGGGTGATTAGTTGCATTATTTGTACCATGGTCTACTTAAGAGAAAGACACATATTGGGATGAAATTTCATGATGTTAAGAGCTTGTGGATAGGCATATTTATATTGGTATTTATAGAACTCAATACTTTTTATATTGTTTTCTTTTTTAAGGGGTTCTCAATATTTGGCTCAAGGTTGTATATATTTTGTTAGCCTAATTAGTGTTGTAATATCTCTAGCATTAGACATCTCCAAATGTTATATCTCTTTATTATAGGCGGAAACTTTATTCTATTTCAATTAGAATTTAATAGGGAAAACAATTCCTTGATCATATTAAAATAATAATCATTTTAATAGGAAAACTCAAAGAATGAATGAAAAATACTTATTTATTATGTTGTACAACTATTTTTAGTGATCTAGGGTTGGTGAAGTGATTCTACAACTTCCTCATGATGGACATTAGGAAGAAAAATTGTTGTTTTCTCCTCTTAGTTCTAGTATTTCTTTACCCGAATCCTCTTCAATGCCAAAAATTTAGCTTAATTTTCCCCTTTCTATCACTTTTGAAAAGTGTGTCAAAACTTCAAAAATGGTTTATACCTATGCCACAATAGTCTCATCAACCAATATGTCACATTTTTCCACCACTACAAAGAGTCTTGTTAATCCTTGTGGTGGTTTTTTTAACTACCACAATATTTACATAGTTTTTCCTCGCATATATTGGCAATTTTGCCCCATTTGTTGTTGTTTTCATCTTTCTTTATGAGTGTGATTTTTGGCCTATATTTTTGGATCATGTATGCACTTTAATTTTGTTTGACCTCATATTATTTCTCCTTACCTCAACTCCACTCTTGTTCACCCCCTTATAATCTAATCTCAACCCTCGATCAGTTATTTTAAGAAAATATATGGCATCATTCTCCCCTGAATTTTCATTTTGGATAAATTTGTGTTGCATCCAAAGCTTTGGCTTCCTATGATGTTGATCCAATGGGAGAGAGAGGGAGATAAATATCCAAAGGACTCCCAATGATTTTTTTCCTTGTTGCCACTATAGTAAGGAAGATCTATAGAGCTTCAAAACATACCTTCTAGGATCTTTAGACCATCCACATATCTATTTCCATACAACCTTCATTCCCCATTAAATTCTTTTCAACCTCTCCTTACTTCATTTTGGTCACTTTCCTGGTCATTTGAGCATCATTGGAGATAGTTATTATAAGGGTAAAAGAAACACATCAAACCCAACCACTTTTACCATTGAAAGAGGTTCGAGCTTATTTTTTTACTTATATTTTTAATAATTTATATTAGATATATTTAATTTCACGTCTTTATAAAATCATTACAAAAATAAAAAGAAATTATCTTATATTCGATTTGCATCTTCGAGTATTTATAGATCTAGATTTAGATCTACTTTCTCTAGGAAAATCCTACAATTGAGATTTAGCTCCATATTTGTTCTTTGTTTGTTTACATCATTACATTTAGGATCTAAAACTAGCATAGTGATATTTACTTTATTTTATTTATAAATAAGGAAGAATAAATTTAGTTTGGTTTAAAATGTCATTATTTTAGATCGTCTCCCTTTGGAATTCATCTCGCATCAAGGACTCTTCCCAAATATACATGATTTAAAGTTAGTTCATCTCATTTTTATCCAAAGCTTTAGATTTATTTTATTCATCTCTATATTTTAGAAAAACATTATAATAGGAAAACATCAAAAGAGAATTGCATATCAATGTTTCCTACATATAATGTATATTTGAAATTACAATTACATTTAATGAATTGTAGATTTATTTGTTTCCATTTTCATACCATTCAATTGTTTAAAAATCATTCTTAGTCAAAATAGTAGGTTATACCCACTTTCTGTCCCATTTCATCTTTAATTGTTTGAAAAATAAAAATAAAACATTGCATTTTCATGTAGTTTCAATTTTTTTGGAAATTTATTTTATTGCTTGATTCTCGTTACAAACATTGAGTAGAGTAGAAGTAGTCAAAAATAAATTAGTCATTTCTATAAATTAATTAGTTTAGTTTTAATGTGTTTGAATTAATATAAACACACAAAAATTACTTCAACCTAGTAACAACACATTCATATTCAATAAATTCCACCTCCATGAGAAAAACATAGCCATTAACACCTTCCAAGCACCACCAAACCACCAAATAGAACACATTGATCCATAGGACAAAAACCTCCAAATTTGTAAGAAATTTAATTCAAGCATCACATATATATCCAAATCAAGCTAAAAGTTAATGCTTAAATTCAAGCCGCATCATCCAAACAACCTCATTTTAGGCTACACCCACACTATTCTCTAGATCTAGCTAGTACTACGGAGTGGGCAATCCCTCACACCCTTGTCTAACTTTGTATAGCCAAGTCATTCCTTGTAGGGTAGGAATATTCCCATGGGTTTTCACTCCTTGAAATCCAAATAACATCCAAGATGATATTATCAACAAATTGAGGTCTGAAATCTTTTGTTCTACAAATTTTCCCACCTTGATAGTGAAACAATTGTGTTTTCTAAATGACCAAGTGTCACCACCATATATATTACCTTCACCTTTCCACCTTATTAGGATGTATCAACAACCCTTGGGTATTTAATTCATCTTTATCCTTAGGTATATCCTCATCTCTTTCATTTTCTCATGTCTTACATGACCTTCTCAAGAGAAGAGTTCCTCAAAAGGAACAAACACTTACCGAGGGTTACCCAACCTAATCATAACCCATTTTAGATAACTAACATAGATCAAGAATTGTATTAGATAATTATCCTTGATTTTTTCATTTCTTGAGAAGGGGTAGCTATAAGTTTTGTTGTTCTTGATGAGTAAATTACACTCGAAGAGCCCATTGGCACAAAATCATCTATCTAACTTACCCCAATCATTATCCATCCACATATTCATCATTTGTATCACCTTCCATTGACATCTTCATCGCTCATGGATTCACCCAATATCACATCATCCATCCATTACTTGACTTGGTTTGACCCATGAGGAGTTGATAATAAATGGAAGGCCACCCAAACTTTCTAGAGCATACAATAACCTATGGCAACCACTATGTATCATGTATTAGGAGAGTACATTAGTACATTATATGGGTCAAACTTGAAAGTTTATTGTAATACTACTAGATGTCACACATGGCTAAGTAACACGACATGAAATTAAGGAGGATAATTAAATTATCTTGAAATTATTTGCTATAAAAATGATTAACATGAAACCATGAATGATAACACTATCAAGGTAGAATAATCTATTAGATAATGATCAAGATGAACATGTGATGAAGTATGTGATAAAGAAATTACATTTATTAATCCTCATTGTAAAGGTTGATTAGGATAGGGCATAAGAATAATATCCTATGATTTATTCGGTGGGATGCTTGTATGAATTTTATAGATCAATATATGCAAAAATCACATGACAGGGGAAAGGAATAATAGAAATAGTTGGATCATTGTTAGAATAAAATAAATGATTAATGAAAATATCTAAATCAACTAGGTAATCTACATGTCCAACTATATTATAAATTTGAGCTTGGTGAAAATATTATCAATCTCATCCTTTATGTAGTCTTCATTATAAATCATAATTAATATCATCATTTTCATAAATGCGTTAACACCCTATGTTCTACTCTCTTCTTTCTTTGTATATTATTATTCTATTTTTTTAGGATATGGAAAGGAAGATTTATATTCATTGAATATATTATGTGTAATGTGTGTTGCTTTGTGTGTTCATATCTGGATAGAATAAAAAAATTATTGATGCAAAGGGTTGACATGTTGGAGTTCATTTTTTATCATAGTCATCCCACACTCCAAATGTGATTTTGTTGTAGGAGGTTTCCATAATCATTATGAGGGTAAAGTAACTAGCTAGTATCAAATGTATCATCAATACATGATCCTATGAATTTATCATTTAAAGCATTCATTATATAATCCTATTATCATGAATATTTATTATCAATACCATTTTTGAGTTGTTCACTTATCTTTCAATGTTCCTCAAATTTGTGCACATTGGAATGTTACGTAATATATTATTTTGATTTCTCTTTTTCTTTCATGTGATTTATGGTTGGCTCTATTAATTAGGGTCTCTAATGTTAGTGTAGGGTATTATTTTCCTTGTATTTATTATATTGTGAATTATTCTTACGCATGTCAAATGGATAATCCACCTCACTTGGAGTTTCCCTACACTTGTGGGATTAGCTAGCTTAGGTGTAATTTGTCATAGGAGCTACACATTTGACTCATTATTGGCCAAGGAGAGTTACCCTTGACCAAATATTCTAGATATGGGAGTTATATTATATTTTTAGCACATGTGACTATCATTTGTGGAGGAGTTACACATTTCACGCCCTATTTTTACATCTCTTGCATTGAGCTAATAAAAGAGAGTGTTGGAGTAATTTAGTATTTTTTCATCTTTACAATTATCTTTATTTTAATTACTTATAGTTTGTGTGATTTCCCTATTTTTCCTTCGTGTAATATGTATGTCACATCACTCATGGACTTGGTGCATATCTTGATCCATTTGTTCCTTAAAGACTACCTCTCGATATGGTATCAAAGTGGTTATGATATACTATATTCATTTTTATTACTATTAAGCGTTAAAAAGGATTTTATTATTTGCCAAAAACATTTTCCTCTATTTTTGGGTTTTCCAAGCTCGTGGGTGAGCCGAGCTCTTGACGATCAAACTCATAGGTTTCTATCTAGGACTTAATGTCTCAAGTAACCTATGTGGTTGGTCAAGCTTGAGTTAATATTGATCGAAGTCTACTAAGCTATCCTTTGTAAGGTTGAGAGTGAATTATCAAGTGGTATTTCCTCCTCATTATCATTCTAGTTGCTCCAAAACTACCTTCTTCAAGAATCCTCCAACAATTTACATCTAAGGTCATCCATGGATTAACTAAGATCAACCCAAAATGTGAGACGTTGGGGCCAATGGGAATCCTCGTCGAGTCATAATACAAATATTTCTTGGCCACAATTAAACTATGTTATAGATCAAGAAATGTTTTAGGAGAATATTGATAAGTGTGTACTTTGTTTCATAGAGACCCACATAGCTGAAACATGAATTGCATCATGTGACTCGCAATCTAAATATTGAATATTGTAACAAATCTTGAGATCTTGGCGAGCTTGATCCACCTCTATCTCAACTCAACAAGAAAACCACTTGAATTAGAATATTTCTCTATAAATAATTCTATATATATATATATATATGTATATATATTTACCAAACAAGCAATGATGACACCAATATATACCAACATGCTAGGTGAAATCGTAGTCGTGCCTTTAAATTAAAAAACATGTTTTTGAGCTTTTTCTTATTTCTCACTCCTATAGTATCTTTTCCATGTTTCCTCACATGTGAGTGAGAGGGAGTGTTGGTTAAGAAATGGAACATTGGAGAGGTCTCAAGGTTGATTCCAATGATTGTATGCAATGCTATGTTTGCCTTTTTCCCCTTAAAGCATTTTAATTTTGTGAAAATTTAATTAAATTGAGCCATTAATGATGGAAAATTAAAATCATTATAAATTTTGATCAACTCAATATTAAGTGTCGTTATGTTCAAAAGTGTATGGTTTTTTATGCCCAATCTATCGGTCTCATTTATTTTCTAATTACACTAAATTTATTAAGTGCCAAAATCAAGAGGTACTTTTATCTTTGAATTTCATGAACGTATTTTTGGATGAGTCGACGCGTCTAATTTTTTTGTGCATGCATATTGTAGTCACAAAATCATGCACTTTAGGCATTATTTAGCTTGAGTCTCATACTACTATTTAGAAGGTTCTCAAGTGAAGAAAGTAATAATTAATCCCACCTTTTGGCCATCTTATTTTACCTTTTATTTCGTCATTCCCGTGTATTTTCATATACATGCCCAGTTATTTCATCATTGTCCCATAATTTTAGCTTAAATCGGGTGCCCAAGTTTATACTAGGGCACCCAGGGTCCCACCTGGGGTGCCCTGATCCTTGTTTTACTTTCCTGATTCTTTTGGGCCTCTTCTAGCCATTTTTCATCCTTATCTTTTTCCTAGTTGGCCATGTTGAGGTTAATTATGAAATTAGAGCAAGAGAACCCTATAAATATAAAGTTATGAGACCATAATGAGGGTCTTAGCATCACTTACTACTATCACTCCATCTAGAGTTGCATCCATTGCATCACTTGCATCCACATAGTTCCATGCATTAAGGCTAGGAGATCTGCATCAACACACACATCATAGGGGGAGGGATTCTATTCTATTCCATGCACACATGCTAGTACATTTTCTATAGTTATTATTGCTCGTTACTTCACAAAGTGTGACTGGCATAAGAGCACCTAAAGCACGACATGCACACACACACCAGAACTACATTTGGGTCTGAAATGTAGTGCAACGCTCAGATTAGTAAGCCCACTGTTGTGGCAGCTGAGGTCAATCCGACCCATTCATTTTGCATCTTTTATTTTTGGGTTTTGATACTTCTTTTTCTTTTGCATGTCATTCCTTCATCCTACATTATTTGATACATTTGACACACCTCAGTAGATCCAGTGTGACAAATAGGGAATATTTCATAGTACCTTGTGATATTGAAAGAACCATATTCTAAGCTTTTACAGAGATTATGACACCTATTCTACAGACCAAGGCACCCTGAAGCACCCTAGTACCTTCTTGGGTGCTCCAGTTCATTCAAATCCTCCATATTTAGCTTTTACATAACCTTTGTACAGTCATTCCTGCTTTTGGAATCCATAGTCAGACTGTGACACCTTGCGACAGTCTTCGGTAATCAGCTAAGTCCTTTCCTTTTAAATCTTTACATACTTAGGGTTTTATTTCATCTAGCATAATTATTTAAGGTTATTCCATATTGTTTTAGCATATTTTATAGTGTTTTAGTCCTCCTATATTAGATTAACTATTGTTATACTTTCCCATAGTTTATTTTAATCTTAGTTAATCATTTTGGTGAACCCAACGTCTCATCATGGGTAATCATAATAGGAAATGTACTCCTTCTAAGTCTCTAATTACTTTGAAATTTGATAGTCATGGTCATGCTTTTGTTGACACTCCTACTGATCCTTCTAGCTATAGACCTTGCCCTTCGTTCATTCAGCTTCCATCTTCTGACATGGATCCTAGAGCTATATGATGTTGTTGTTTCTTCTTATCTATGCACTATCGATCATGTTATTTTAGCACAACTCATAGCAGAGGTACAATCTCTTCCCCTAATCCCATAGCCACACCTTCTACCATTAGTGAACCATAAGATCATTCCCATTCACTTGTTAATTCTCCAGTATTATGCGTAGATGATTCTGATACAATAGTTATCCCTACTTCTCCATCTTCTACGACTGAATCTCAATCTCTCGAAGCTCCACATGACTTAGTTCCTATTGTTTGTATGATTGATATGGTCCCTTCTGATTCACCACTTACTCCTGATGATACTCACACTATGGTATTGTATACAGAACCTACTCCACACTACTCTCTTGCTTTACCTCTCCTTCCACCACCTCCCCTTATAGATGAGCTACCACTTAAGGGCTCTATTCACGTGGTTGACGTGGTTCCCTCCTCACCGCCTTCCAAAACTTATGTTATTATTCCATACAATAGACCTTTACAGTCCATGGATGTCGTTCCATCATACATGCCAACATCATCCTCTTTAGTGTTCCCACCATTCACTGTACTCTCTTCATGAATAATTCTTATTGGGAGCATATACCACTTGATACTTCATGCATGACCACTATATGTTCACATGATGGTCTCTATTATCTTGGTTTTGACTTTGAGACCTCCATTCTCCTTTATGTGATCCACATTTTTATCATGGCTCTATTATTCTCACTGTTGTGTATGGCCTATGTGTTTTCCATCTTGTCATTCATCTTGTGTGTTATCATACTACTTATCTCGATTACTCTTGGCTAGTCTTGGTTAGATTATATCGGAGGCACACTTGATCCGATCACATTGATATAACATTTCCCATGCCATTTGGCACTTTGTGTGAATTTATAGTAGCTCCTTTATTTACTATTCACCCAACTTCACAATTTGGTATGCTCAGGGATGTCCTTTACCTCCCTTTACAAATGAACAATACGCCATGGTCATGTATATCTTATGTACTCATGGTTATTTGGATGACCAACCACATACCATTTCTTATCAGGTTACCCACACCATTCAATACAATTTTGAAAATAATGTTGATGACCTTTTAGAAGATCTTACTTCTCCCTACCTCCTTGCATTAACAACAATTTATCACCACCTCAAATATGTCCTATATCCACCCATTTAGTTGATGAATTCCACTTTCGCATTCATCCATCAAATACATGCATATTAGATTCCATACACGCGTTGCAAAATTAGTGTCAGTCCATGGAAGCCACACTTACATCTCTCATTGTTGAGGCCAAACAACTTAAGGCTACTTCTCGATCACATGATGGTACTCATGCTCCACCTTATACGTCATCTACGTCCATGACATGCCCTCTAGCTGAGCCTCTAGGTATACCATTGCCTCCACCTCTCATCTTTCACTCTAATGCTACGGCATAAGACATTTTCATTGATTCTTAATCATTAGATGATTACTCTACCACCTACTCATCATTATCCTCCTTCTCAACTAGTACAATACCACAATCATCCATATTTCCACTATCATCAAATTCACATAGACATCATACCAATTTTTTCCGTGCTTTTTCATGTATAATTAAAGATCTCGAATAACTAGTCCTCCTCTCCTTTGTTGTACAATTGTCTCCTACTAACCATCCAGCCCATCGGGCTCATTCATCACATAAGTGTCAAGCTAGTACTACTCAAGTACCTTCTTAGTGACAAACTTTCACAAGTAGTTCTTTGTCTCCCTCGCCAAACTTATCATTATAGCGTGTTCCTACATCATAATCTTCCTCATTCATTCATCCTTCATGCATATATATTCCATTCACCGGCGTTGTGTTTATCTACTATATTACCACTATTAGATCATGGCCCTCCACTTACACTATCACATGCGCCACTGAGGGACACTCGTCCTTCACCCTCATTGGTTAATTTCTCTTTCATACACACTTGGGGGCATAGCATCTCACCCCCATTCTAACATTGCACATCATCATCCATCACTCTTCTTTCATTGGCATTCTCATCCCGCATTATGGCACCATCATTACCTGATGACACTTTCTTGTGCTTGATTCACACTTAACCGCTAAGGGATTACCATTACACTAAACCCCACACACTACACCTTAGGCATTATACATACATGCGCATCATACACCATTCATTCTACGCTTATTATATATTATACTAGTCCTCATCTATGCATTACATTCATTACGATATCTATACACTTAGTCACATTATACACTACGCATTTTCATATCATACATTTTATATATACTATACTAGTCATCATTACTTATGAGTCTAGTTTTACATTTCATCCCTACATTCTACATTATACTAGTCCTTACCCTACACACCACATACATTATTAGGCTATCCACGCATAACCTATACATATTCATACTATGCATTTCACATACATTCTACATACTATACTAGGTTACATTATATATGGGTCTAGCTTTACATTTTATCACTATATATTCTATTTCTATCTACACCTATCATCGCATCTTACATATTACATATTATATACACCCTACACATCCTAAATTGCACCATTCATTTATACATTCTACTTATCCTATAGTCATTTTATCATTACTACATACACTACATTGTTATACGTGTTGTGCTCATTACCCTATGACGCACTTTAGTTCCTTGGTCCATACTCGACTGCTGAGGGTTTACCAATCAAATGGACCTTACACTCACCATGCAACATTTCATCATGTGACAATCCTAGGACTAGTGACATACGCTTTAGGCTAAATCATCACCTATTCGATCATATTGTAGTGGTATACACCTTAGGTTACATCACCACTTCCCTACCTTCCATCTCATAGTGACATACGCTTTAGGATAAATTGTCACCTCTTTCTATCATCATATAGTGGTATATGCTTTAGGATAAATCACCACCCTCCATTATTTCATCTTATAGTGATATACGCTTAGGGCTAAATCATCACTCATCCTTTCATCTCATAGTGATATATGTTTAGTGCTAAATCATCACTCATCCTTCCATCTTATAGTGATATAATCATCACTCACCCATTCACCAAGTCATGATATACACTTTGTCTATAGGTTTCACACACATCCCTCCACATGTCGCATCTCATCATCACTACATACACACACTCATCGTAGCGCGCTAGACACACCAAACACTACTCGACCATTTCTCGATGATGCACTCTCATTTATGGTTCATTCTTGACTGTTGAGGGGGAAAATAAAATAAACCTCATTACATACACTTCCATACACTTGGGGCACGTTGCTCCTACCATTCCATATTACATTCCATTCTATCCATCCACGACATACTGCATTGTCTTAGGGGCATTTACTTTTGTTTGCTAGTGTTTTGCATTATTACTTTACTACACATGTTAGGATGATTTCTTATATTTCATTATCTATATCATACACACATGCGCATTCACACCTTTGTTTAGTGTGATCACAGATACAATAATTTTTACACACGGCATGGATGCTTGCCTTCTACCCTTCCTATACTAGTCATTGGGGGCATCCACATTTGTCTTATCCATGTGTTATTGTTTCATTTGGTACTTAGCATCTTACTTTTACTTGATCATACATGCTTTGAAATATTGGTTATTGCTCTAACATGCTAATGGGTGTTCCATGTGTATCACTTGATTTACAGGATTACATGTTTCCATGACTACTTGTTTGTTTTTATGTACTTGTCTTCCATTATTTGCCATTAAGTGTGGGCCTTGCACTATGTTTGTGTGCACACTTGTTTTTTGTTTGCAGCCATGACGGCCTTGCGTGTCTTGTGACATTGTGAGTGATGTACCATGTTTACAACCCGCTTTTGTGGTCTACTTCTTCTCTTATGTGTTTACACTACTTCATTTGGTAGTTACTACATTATATGCATATTTTACACTTGTCTTATTACACGCATGTGTTTTCAGACTAACACGTGTTTTGACTAGCCATCCCCTTTTGTGAGTCCTTGGTTTCTACCAACCACTCTCCCTTTCCCCCTGCAGGGTAGAGTTCTATAGGTCAGAGTGCGGTAGGTCCTCTTTTAGGGCCACATTCTCCTCTCAGTGATGTCACATGTGCCCCCAAAGAGGGAAGGCATCATTGAGGTGTTTTACATACTAACACAACGTATTTACACCGGTTCAATATAGTGCACTTTCCACCCTTGGCATTGTGGGTTTACATACATGAGTGAGTTCAGACTAGTCTACGAACTCCATACACATTGTATTTAATAGGACATGGTGTTCTTAGTATTTTTGGGAAGCAGTTACAGGCTTGGGGGTTATAGTGGGTGTGCCTCTCTACATTACTTTATCCAGTTGGCGTTGTATCACCCAAAAAATTAGGATAGTATAAAGATCTCTTCACACACATTTCAGCACAAGCGATCAAAGGTTAGAAAACACAAAGCATTTCTTCCCTACACTTCTTTAACCAAGGTGGCATGAGATCGCCCAAAAAACTCGCAGTAGTACAAGATAACCTTCTACACCCTTTCTCTCGATATGGATCAGGTGCACATGTTCCATTTACAATTTCCTTTTAGTGTACTTTACATTTGCATATTTTATAGATTTCTATATACATGTGTATTTTACAGTGTTTTTACATATATAGACAATTGACTACTTCATCGTTTTCTCATTGCAGGTTTGGCCATATGATAAACAAGTAGTCAAATTGGGGGCAATAATAAAAATGATGATGATGATGACATCGCAATGATGAAACACCATGACGGCACTTGCCTTTACTAACCATGCAAGTACATTACACACCGTAGCAGCTACCCACGTGTTCCACCTAGGTTCACTCTCATTACTTTTTATGTGCATTTTTCATCTTTAGAATCCACGCTCCTCCACTTTTTCTTTTTTTCATTCCACGCTTGAGTCTAGTCCATCAACACGTCTCTACTACACTCTACATGTATATCAGGTACGCATCTCTATCTACTTTATGTGTAGTGCCTCGCCTCGGGACACGGAAAAACCATACAAATGTGCAACTAATATTTTAGGTAAATTAAAAATTTAAAGGTGAACTAAAACTACTACAATTGTATTTGCTTAATCCGTCTCCCCCACGTTATTTAATTATAATAATTTAATCATATTTAAAAAAATCAAATGTATTATTAGCCCCTAAACAAATTAATTACCTAATTCAATTAGACTTACTAAAGTTATCAAATAAATACACACATCTTTTAAAATTTATTTGTTTTCCCTTTTTAAAATATTTGTCCACACACCCTCCTTTAATAATATCTCTAAATCCATAATAAAAATCTCATGACTTAAGTGGGTAGGATTAAACATGAGCCTTTAGATCTAATCTAGTCAAATCAAATCTGACCCTTGATTTCAAATTTGACCCTAATGTTGCCCTAACTTTCTCTTTGTTATTTTCTTCTCCTTCTTTTCATTTCTCTTCTCATTTTGTTTTGTTTGGTCTTTTGCAAGTTGTTGGGAGCTATGGAGTTTTGTTAAACCAGTTTTTTTTTTTTTGTGTTTGTTTGTAAGATTCATACAAGTAATAAACTGTATTCTTTCTTTTTTTTTTTTTTTTTTTATTCACACACACACACACACACATATATATATACACACACACACACACACACACACACACACACATATTGTGTGTGTGTGTGTGTGCTATGAAAATGGAGGGGGCAGGGGCTGGATGAGGGCCGTGCTTGGAGAAAGGGAAGAAAGGGGGGAAGCAGGACGTGGGGGGTAGGTTGGAGTAGGCGGAGGCGGCGCGGGACAGGTAGAGGGTGTTGTGGAGGGCGGCGCGGAACAGGCTCGGGGTCGGGGTCTTTGGTGGGAGGTCGGGAGCGAGGTGCGGTGGCAGAGTAGTCGGGCGTGGGGGCAACATACATGTGGGGGGTGTGTGGCGGGGGCGGTGGGAGGCTGTGCGCTAGGTGGGGGAGTCCGAACCCTCCCCACCCAATTTTTTTAAAGAAACACAAACTTTTTTATTATTTTTTTTTTTATAAACGTGTGTGTGTGTGTGTGTGTGTGTGTGTGTGTGTGTGTGTGTGTGTGTGTGTGTGTGTGTGTGTGTGTGTGTGTGTGTGTGTGTGTGTGTGTGTGTGTGTGTGTTAATATATTAAGTCTTATTAAATCTATATAATATATATAACTTTTTTTTTGTAATCAACAAAATTGTTTATATATACATATATATATATATATATATATATATATATATATACGTTTTTTCTTTTTCTTTTTTAAATAATAGATTATTGCTATCTACATACATATATATATAGTCCATAATAAGCATACTTTTCATAAAATAAGACAACAATACATATTTGTTTAGGAAGCCACTAAACTAAAATCTATTAATGTGTTAATTCTAAATACAATTTTTTTTTTTTTTTTTGTACACAATGAGTGGTAATGGTGAAATAACAGATTTTAATTTTATTATTTGATGCAAAAAAATGAACTTAATATTCTCAACTATTCACAATTAAATGATTATCAAATTTGTGTAAAGAAGAGCACAAGTATTTTAAAAGAGAGAAGAGGCTAAGTGCTAATAAATTTTGCAAAGGAGCATACTATGCAAATCTTATTTTTTTGTTTAAAAACACATAAGATTCTCAACAAAGAAATACTATTCCTTTTTTTGTAATCACATCTTTCCAATAAATAAACTTTCTTTTCAATGAAATCTAAACAAGTTTATATCAAAAGACCACTCATTTCACAAAAATTGCTTTTCAAATGAACTTATCCTTTCTTCAAAGCCAAACTAAGAGTTACATCACATTTTTATAAAAGAAGAGCATCTAATACAAGCTTTCTTATCAAGAAGTTCAAAACTCACTTTACATTGTTTCTTCAAGATACAAGGAACTACTCAAGAAAGGTACAATGCAAAGCTCCTTTACAAGGATAAAAGGGATTGCTCAACTTAATCTTACTCAAGTTTAAAAGTAATCTTCAAATACAAAAAGGAAGATTTTACAACAAAAGGGATACTAGTTTACATATGACTCCAAATACAAAGGAGGATTTTACACATAAGGGAAGCTTCCACAAGCCATACTTTTCAAGAGACAAGAGGTAATGTCCACAATAGAATGAAGATGATAAAGAGCTCCAACCAACATCCCACTTCCATCTTGAGATCCAAATGCTCATGCTTTCAAGAAAACCAACAAGGAGAAGAAGCTTGTTTGCCACCCAACCATAGGCATCATTACATGCCTTTCCCAAGGTTGGGATGCATGCTAGCCTCCCCCAAGCCCATGGGAAAGAGGACAACTAACCACAACTTGCACAAGAGTGAGGGTGAACAAACAATGATACATTCACATGAAAACAAAACAAGTATAAAACAAGACTCCAAGTTTTACAAGATGAAAAAGAGGAGAACCCAAGTTCTACCTCTAAAACCAATGGGGAAGAGAGGAGAGGAGTTCTCCAAGAGTTATAACCAAAAATATAAGCACAATACCAAGATCTCCATACCCTCCTTATTTCTCCTATTTCATTTTAAAACCCTCCTTATCCCTCCACCCTTTCACCAAATCCTTCTTGGAAGGGTTTTCAAACCCCAAAAGGGTTTCCTTACTAAGAATGGGGAAGGAGATTCAAGCCAAATGAATCACCATCCCCTCCTCAATCCATTTGAAGGGAGTCACTAAAATCCTACAAGGCTCATCCATCAAGCCTTGAGGATTGAGAGGGAAAAATCCTCTCTCTTCCCCCACAAACTCCAAAACTCCATCATGCCATATGATGGAGGGAGTAAAACAAGCAAACAATAACCAAAATCTACATGCAACAATAACATTTTCAAGTAAACAATCTAACTAATATGAATACAACACATGCAATAAGACTTAAGAGCCTACCTCAAAGAAAGCTCTCCAAAAATCTTTCCAACTTCAAACTTCTCCACTCCTTGACCTAAGCAACCTCTAGCTCCAAATCACACAAGCATCCAAGCAAAAAGCTCCAAAAAAAAAGTCCTCTTCTTTTCCCATGAAGGGAATTTGAAGAGGAACAAGCAAAAATCCTCACAAATGAGGGGGTGACATGTGTCACCCCTCTCCTCCCTCAAGGTCAAAGATGCCAAAACAAAAGAGAGAAAGGGTAAAATACCTTTTAGCCCTCTTCTCCCAAATTACTCTAAATGATAACAAGACAACTCTAGTGCAACTTTTAACAAGCACTCTAATCCACACCCCTTACATGGATGTGACCAAACAAGAGGCAAAAAGGGAGGGAAAACTCCCTCTAGCCTTGGAAATAAGCCCCCTACCTATTAGGTAGGGTCCAAGGGCTCATTTTTATGATAAGGGAACTCCCAAACTAAAAAGGGGTCCCTAAAAATGCCCAAAATAACCCAATTTCAGGTTTGGAAAATTTGGCACAAGGGTAGAGGGTGTGGGGACCACCCAAGGGTTCACATGTGACCCTAAACCCTCTAAATTAATTACATAATTAATCTAAATCAAAACTTAAAGCAAGTGGGGTCATTAATTCCCAAAACAAGTTTACAACACAAACTAAAACACCCTAAGCACAATTAATAATTACAAGACATATTACATTACAAATGAGGGTCACCCATGGTGCCCGAACCAATAATTCTAATGCTAAGGCCTCAAGCAATAAACATGGCTAGAACTTAGCCCATGGGCTACTTGTGCAAAGTTGTGTGGCTGGCCTGAGTCCCACGTTCTCCTGTGACCTATCACCTGCACACTCATTGCACACATTAAACACAAATGTCTGATAAAATATAAATTAACTACTAAACAAGATAACAATGAATTCTAGACTATCATTTCATCTTTCTGGTAACGAAAGTGTGACAACGTGCACAACTATACATAGTTCGCCATAAGTTAGTTACAATGATAAAATGACATGTATTCATAGAATCTCAATATGCAATAAATTTCGAGTAACCATCAATATAACTACGTTCCCAAAACAACATCATATCAATTAGTATCCATGACATCATAAGATAATGCAAACAACATAGTAATCAAGCTGAATCGGTGCTATACGCCTAAATGTCCATACATGCCTAATCGGATCAAATCTTCTAATGTAATGTCCAAATATAACAAATCTCTGCCAAAACATGTCTATGAGTAATGTGGAAACAAGTAATTGAGCTATAAAAATGTGGGCACTACATTATGTTACCGAGTGTTCCGTTCACCAACATAAAGTGGGGAAAAATGTAGTCACAAAATCATGCACTTTAGGTAGTATTTAGCCTAGTCCAATACTACTATTTAGAAGGTTTTCAAGTGAATAAAGTACTATTTAATCCCACCTTTCTTATTTTACCTTTTATTTTGTCATTCCCACATATTTGCATATACATGCCCAACTATTTCGTCAATGTCCCTTCATTTTAGCCTAAACCAGGGGCACCTGTGCCTCTGTATTGGGGTACCCAGGGTGACCGGTCCCACCAAGGCGCCTTGATCCTTGTTTTATGTTCTTACTTCTTTTGGGCCTCTTCTAGCCATTTTTCATCCTTATATTTTTCCTAGTCGGCCATGTTGGGGTTAATTACGAAATTAGAGCAAGAGAACCCTATAAATATAAAGTTATGAGACCATAATGAGGGTCCTAGCGTCACTTACTACTATCACTCCATCTAGAGTTGCATCCATTGCATCACTTACATCCACATAGTTCCATGCATCAAGGCTAGGAGATCTACATCAACACACACAACATAGGGGGAGGGATTCTATTCTATTCCATGCACACATGCTAGTACATTTTCTATAGTTATTATTGCTCACTACTTCACAAAGTGCGACTAGCACAAGAACACCTAGGGCACAACATGCACACAAACACCAGAACTATATTTGGGTCTAAAATGTAGTGCAATGCTAAGATTAGTAAGCCTATTGTTGTGGCAATTGAGGTCGAGGTTTGACCCATTCATTTTGCATTTTTTATTTTAGGGTTTTGATTCTTATTTGTCTTTCATAGGTAATTCCTTCATCCTACATTATTTGATGCATTCATTGAAACTCAGAGATCTAGTGTGATAAATAAGGAATATTTTAGAGTATCTTATGACATTGAAAGAACTAGATTCTAAGCTTTTACAGATACTAGGGCACCTATTCTGTAGACCAGGGAGCCGGGGTGCCCCAGTACCTTCTTAGGTACTCTAGTCCATTCAGATCCTCCAAATCTAGCCTTTAAGAGACCTCTGTATAGTTGTTCCTACTTTTGGAATCCACAATCAAACCTACGACACTACGCGAGTCTTCGATAATCAGCTAAGTCATTTCCTTTTACATCTTTGCATACTTACAGTTTTATTTCATCTAGCATAATTATTTAAGGTTATTCCATATTGTTTCAGCATATTTTAAATCAATTTATTCCTCATATATTAGATTAACTATTGTTATACTTTCCCATAGTTTAGTTTAATATTAATTAATCACATACTACACATATTGCTCTCATTTACATATGCATGATGGAAGATGAGCTTCGAATAATTTTATTTCATATGACTTGATCTCGCATCACATGACCTCTCCGCCACTTCTACTTGGTAGGGCTAATTATGCACTGTGGTATTTGAGCATGGAATGTTTTCTTACTCAACAAGACCTCTCTCCATTTTTATATGGACAAGTACTTGCCCCTATGAGATAAACTTAATGATTGGATCAAATCACGTGACATGGTTTTATGTTGTTTGTTAATATATATTTCCATGCCTTTCCACCATCATGTGGTACACATAGAGATTACGAGGACTGTTGGGATAATTCTTCATACCTTATTTGGAGACACTTAGGATATTATAATTCCTACTCCTTATAAGATTATTATTTCCACCTCCATTTCATGTGATGATAGTTATATTGATATAAATTCATTTGTTCATATTCTAAATGATGGGGATTATTTTCTAGTTCTAATGACGTAAGTATTGATGAGGATACATATCCTCCCTCTCCTAATCACTTTTCAAATAATTTTGAATCCTATCAACTCTCTCACCATCAAAGATCCATCAGACACCAAGAATACATGTTCACAGTTCCATGGTGTTCCACCTACTTTCATTACATTTATCTCGATCCACAGGTCATTGTGTGAGGCATCTCCTACTCCTCCTACTTCTTGTGTTGATGATACATTCCTATTAAATATTACTCTTATCTTTGTTGAGAAACCCTTTTGTAATGAGTTTCTTCTAGACCTCAAAAAGTTTTTTTGTAGACTTACAGTAAAAGGAGATGTTCTTCCATTTATAAATCCATCACATATTTGTACTTCAGAGGACTCATATATCTCCATTAATGGGAGTTTTGGATATAAGTCACTTCTTCTATTTTGGATATCATCATTTATCTACCTCTACTTGTGGATCCTCAATCTACAATTGTGAGGGTTATTAATCCTTTACTTCATATGGGCATTTTTAGCGAATGATCCATACCCATCCTCTAAAAAATCTACTTGATAGAATTACCATCGATTCTTGTGCATTCTCTTTCCAAATCTACGCCACATTTTTGTCGTGGAACAACTTCATATTTATTCATACTACTACCTCCAACTTCCTTTTTGGAGTGGGAAGATTTTTAGTAAACCTATTATATTCTTCCTAAGGGCAGAAACATTGTTTGATGTAGATGGAATTTCTTCAATCTTCAAGTGGAATACCACATCATTGATATTCTTCTAGGGGTTTCAATACCTCTCATAGTCTTTCTCTCTCTATTTCTAGGGATTATCTATGTACTTTAGGGGGTCTTCTTTGGGAGATATTCTATGAACTTCTCTTTTCTCTCTTTTGGGAGGTAGTTTTTTTCCTATGGGTTTTCTCATTTTCTCCACTTTGTGAGAGTTATTTTGTACTTGGGTACCTCATCGGACCTTATTTTTGGGAGCCACTTCTTCTACCCACATAAGCTATTCTTATGGGGGGTGTTAGTGTAGGGTATTATTTTACTCATATTTATTATATTATGGATTATTCCTATGCATGACACGTGGGTTATACCACCTCACTTGGATTTTATCTACACTTTTAGGATTATATTTCCTAGGTGTAATTTTTCATAGGAGTTACACATTTGACTCATTATTGAATAGGCGGAGTCACTCTTCAGGATATTCAGGTTTGGGAGTTACATTCTATTCTTAGCACATTTGACCATCATTTGTGGAGGAGTTACACATTTCACTCCCTATTTGTACATATCTTGCATTGAGCTAATCAAAGAGAGTGTTGGAGTAATTTGGTTTTTTCATCTTTGTAATTATCTTGATTTTAATTGCTTGGATTTTGTATGTTTTTATGTTTTACCTTCATGTAATTTGTCTCGCAAAACTCATGGAATCATTGCAAATGTTGGTCTTATTAGTCCTTGAAGGCTACCCGATATCTAAATAATATGTTATTTATTCTTTGGTACTTATGTCCTTATACTTTATGGTTTTTGCCACATTTATCTATTGAAATGTGGCCGTAAGGAATAATCCCCTCGATGCAAATGTGTAAATTACAACATTCATTTGTATGATTTCCATTGGTTTAATGATAATGAAAATGTTTTACCACGTTTTTGTTTTTATTTGTATGTAGGATGAAAATATATAGGGGAAATGTTATTAGACCTTTCTAGAAAATTTTATAATATATCACTTGGTTGATAAGTAGGTGTACTTGTAGTAGAATTAAGAGATATTTTGTCATGGTACTTTGGATTGATAATATCACATGAATGATTAACCTCACAAAACATAACATTATCACTTATTACAAATATATAAATTCCATTCATTCAGACGTTCATGTGATAAATTTGGTTTTAAGGTCATCAAAGGTGAACTTTAAAGAGTGAAATTATCTTAAAGGAATAATATTACATAAAGGCTTGCCTAGGGATCTAACAAGATTGGGAGAGGATCTAATCAATGTAAGTTGTTTCAATATGTTATATAAAGGCGGGGGAACCATATCATATAAGGAAGTGTCTTATGCATACTACTAATAAAGAGTAAGATTCATTGTAAAATACCCCATCAACATCATATTATGATTCATTAGTATCGAGAAGCTTGGATTTTTCTTTAGCATCAAAATAATTCATTAAATCATCTGTAAGTGATTTTTTGTTTTAAAGATATATTAAAAATAAAGGATAAGATGTTTCACTCATAAATTTATGAATATGAAAAGAATATTTTTATCTAAAGGCATTGACAAATGTGGGGAAATAATTTTATTTAATAGTGTCCAAAATAAAGAAATGATGGAGAATTCATTATGAATTTTAGGGAAAAAAGAGGTTTGTTATCAATTGATGTTATTAATAAAAACCTCAAAGAGTTTTGAACGTAAATATATCCTTCACCTATTAGACTAATATTAGTGAAGATAAAGAAAACCTTATTTCAAAAAAAATTGTGATGAATTAAGGAAACGAAAAGATGCTTTTGACCAATTAGGTGAATCTAAGAAAAACCTCGAATGGTTTTGAAAATGGAGTCACATTGAGTTATATATAATACAAAAGGTATGAAGATAAATAAAAACCCTAATAAAATAAAAATCATGCAACCCTAGGTAAAATGCGAGATGATGAGATTTTATTCGTGTAATAAGGGGAAATTAGGATTTAGACCTAAATTTGAATCTCTAAGGATGAAGAATGACCCTAGGTTTTGTCATTTGATAGATAAGTGAGTTTACTAAAATGCGATAATAATTTAGTGGTGTTATTTATAATTTAATATATTATACAATGGTGATAAAATATAAATAAGGAAAATAATCTTAAAATATACTACTATTTCATTTTCCAATGATAAGTTAATAAAGTATAATTAGCGTTTAGGGGTAGAGTGAGGAATCTAATTTTTATAATCAAACTATGTGACATAGTTCTCAAAATGTGTATAAAATCATAACATGGTGTCTTTAATATTCTCATAAAATATTTGGATATGAAACTTAGTGTAGGATAAGTTTACGTCTATGTATACATATTTGTGGCCCAACTTGTCTCCTAGTGCTACAAACTTATCCTTTAGACTTGTACACTTAATATGAATGTTGGGAATTGTTTTTCCTATGTCTCAATGCCTAATTATGGGTCCGGATTAGTGTGATTTCTATGTTATGATGATCTATGGATTCTCCTTTCTTAAAACCATGGATCTTGTTCTAGTGACCTAAAAAGGTATTAGTAATGATTCCTGGAACGCCTCACCACAACCTCAATAATGTGATGATCACTAGGCTACACACCATTACACTTAAGAGGGATTAAGCCACATGTAGATCTCCCAATTCTATGATAAGACATATTTGATATCAAGTAACAATAACTATAGATCCCTTGATTCATCTCTCACACTTGGAAACACGCACTTGATACTCCATATTTTTCTCATGTTGATCTAGGGAATCATCTATGCAAAGAGTCACCTAAAATGATTTATAAATACATATTGATAGGAAATTTCTCCTTAATCTTAGCTACATGCAAGATTGACCAAGTTAATTTTACTAAAAATAAAAATTGTTAAACCAATATGCACTTTTTGCACATCTTAAAAGCTAAAAAGTGATTTGGACAATAAATATTATAAATATTGATATTTCCCCACACATCTTCTTCCGATCAAATCCTTCCTTCAAGTTTATGACCTTTTATATCAATGTGTTTTCCTTAATAATTATATATTTTCTTTTTGGTTCTAGGATCTTGGTTACAGGGTTGGTAGTCCCCGATGGGTTCAAGAGTAACACCCATGTGGGGTCTAAGGGAAATATTGTGGGGGTGAAAATTTAGGAATCATTTGAGCTTCTTGTGGACTTTGGGACATATTAATTTTCTGAATCTTCAAGCCAAAATTGACATTTTTGGATTCAAGAATCAAGGTACAATACATATGCTAAAAATATTTTTGCAAAAATTTTGAGTTGTTTTTACACTTAAAATGTTTCATTAGGTAGAAGACTTTCTTTCATAGTATAAAAATCCATTCGTAAGGTTTTGGCAAAATTTTGTAGTTTTGAGAAATCAAAAATGGAAGTCACTAAGAAAATATTATTTGAGCTAGAAAATTTCTCTAGACTTTTGAAAACCTAAAATACAAAGAGTCTTTGTATTTACGGACCCAGATTCAAAATAGTTAAAGCCGTAAAATTGCTCCAAACTTAAGAAAAACTCAAAAACAAAATGAAATTAGGAAATTGGGATCTAAAGATCTAGAATAAATTCATAGTTGATTTGCAAAAGTGATTAAAACTTTTGAAAACCTAAAATATAAAGGAAGTAGGAAATCAAGATCCGAATATCCAAATGTAATTCACAATTTACCTATAAAATTTCTTAGAAACTTTGAAATCGTGCTTTTGCTTATTTCTTTCAACGCAATTGTACACTTATAAAGTTCATTTCACAACTTCAAATTGACTGAATATGATCCATTACGACCAATTTTCTTGGTGGAATCAAAGATTTACTAAAATTCATATTTGGGTATAACACACCATAAGATGAAGAATTGATTTTTATTTTTGAAAGAAGAAAACCTACAAAACCTCTCAAGTTATATGACATATTATCATTTAAAAAAACAATAAGTTGGGAAGGTATTTAGATCTTATGGAAGTGAAGTTATTAATCATGTGGAGGAAAAAGAGGATAAAAGAACCTCCGGTATTCAAGACCCAAATAAACCCAATAAATGGAATTTATGACTAAAAATTTTATTTTGTAAAATAATAAATCATTATAAATGTAAAAATATTGTTATTTCAAATACATTTTAATAATGTTATTATATCCTAGTTGCCTTTGTTCTTCAATTTCATATCTAGAATTTTTTAGGATGTCATTTATTTATCATCATTCTAGAGTACATTTAGATCTAATAAATTTGGAATTGATAGGGTTGTGTCATTACATTATAAATGTCTTAGTAACACTATTTTATGTTATAGTCCGCCAAAAATGGAGTATGTGAACTGATTTTTTCACTTTTACAATTTTATCCAACATTGATTTTTTGTTGAAATATGACTTCCTTGTAATTATTGCAAAAAAACATGATTCGGTCGTATTTAGATTATATGCTAAGTGGGTACCCTTATTATGGTATTATTTAAAAAAAGGAAAATGTCATCGTGGTAATGAATATTCTTCGAGATCATTTTGAGATGACTTAAACTTACAAGATTAAAATCCCACACAAATGAATCAATCTAATAAAATTTCTCATGGAATCCATCAATTAATTAACACAAATACATGATTGGTTTCTAATTTGGTTAATCCCGCATTTTTTAATAATTTCAAGATATCGATTACTTATAAAGTATTATGTACTCAAAAATATTTTTCAATAGAGAAAAAGGATAGAGAGATAAGAAAAAGAAGTGTAACGTAATCACCTCTCATATCACTACTAACATTTGTTTATAATACGTGTATAGTAAGTGGGGACCATTCCCTTTTTTTTTATTACAAAAAAATAATGAGGAAATGTTATTAGAGTAATTTTATTCATGGAGTTCCATCTTGAGAGGACTTAAACATACATGTAAAATCCCACAAAAATAATAATCTTAGTATTTTGATCATCATTTTTTTATTAAGCAAATAGTTTTAATGTACTATAATCTAAAAGAAGCTCGGAATAAGAGTGAGATAGAGAATGGATCAAGATGATGTTTTTGTTGCTTCTCTAATACCCTTGAGACAAAACAGAAAACAACAAAAAAAAATAGTAAATATCAGAGAAACAAAGAAAAAACCAAAACTTAGAAAAATGGCAGCTTTATAATATGACTCTCTTTGCATGAAACATACTCAAAGCAAGACTTTCAAGCTCTAATATAGGATGGAAACATTCATTATGAAAATCGTCCCAAAGGCTGCAATATTGAGATTTTCTGGCCTTCCCTCGAGTGTGTCTATAAGTCTTCAATCTCAACATAATGTTCCCTCCTCCTCCATGCTTTTCTTGAATTAAGCTATGTTCTGACCTCACACATTTCACACTAACACTTGAAGAGCACACACACACACACGGCACTACACACACACATCTCAACACACATGTCCTAAGTATTTTGATCATCATTAGGTTAAGATATTAATGTAATATATGTACATGATATGTATATATCTATGTACATATATACTTAGAAAAATTAATATTTTAATACCATATACTTCATCTAATATGATAATTCATTAAAAATATTTGGGTGTGTGTGTGTGTTTGTCATCTCAACATAACCTCCATGAGAATGATTATATACACTTAGATACACACACACACACACACACACACACACACACACACACACACACACACACGTGTGTGTATATATACATATCTATGTACATATTATACATATATATATATATATGTGTATATATATATGTACATATATATATGTATGTACACACACACATGTATATATATATATGTGTACATATATATATGTATATATGTATATATATATATGTACACATATATATATACAGATATACATATATATATGTACACACACACACATATATATGTGTGTACATATATATATGTGTGTGTGTGTACATATATATATGTACAGATACATACATATATATATCTACATATATGTATGTACATATATATATCTATACATATATATATGTATGTACATACATGTATGTACATATGTGTATACATATATATACATATGTGTATATATATATGTATGTACATATATCACAGATATACACATATATACACATATATATGTATGTATATATATATGTGTGTATATGTACATATATATATATATATATATATATATATATATATATTTATGTATATATATATATATACATATATATATATATATATATATATATATATATATATATATGTATATATATGTATGTATATGTATGTATGTATGTATGTGTATGTGTATGTGTATGTGTGTGTGTGTGTATATGTATGTGTGTGTGTGTGTGTATATTTATGTGTGTATGTATATGTATATGTATATATGTATATATGCGCGCGCGCACACACACACACACATTAGATTCAAATTATATATATACATATAGGCATGTATATGTATATGTATATGTATATGTATATATATATATATATATATATATATATATATATATATGTATATGTATATGTATATGTATATATGTGTGTGTATATACATATATATATGTATATATGTGTACATATATATATACATACATATATATATACATATACATACATGTATATGTATATACATATATATACATATATATGTATATGTATGTATATGTGTGTGTGTATATACATATATACATATACATATACACACATATATATATATATACATACATATATATATATATATATACACACACATATACACACATATATATATACATATACATATGCATATACATGCCTATATATTGTATATTTTTGTTCAAATTCTAATTTTTTTCATTTCTAAAAACCCTTTCGAATGGCTCTAAAATACATGCCTTACTACCTTTAGGTCGAACATACCTCTTTAGATCATCTTAGATTCATATTTATGAATTTAAAATCCTCATTTAATTTTTTTAAATACAATATATGTTGGTGGGATTCATTCATATAATCCAAATACATTGTTATCCTTATGGCAATGGAGATGACACCCCAATGGAGGTGGACTTAATAGGAACATAATAATTGATCGGTTATAGGATGAGTATGTTTTCTTTTTTGTTCCTCATATTTCCTCCTTTATGAATTTGTAATACAAAAAAATACATTAAAATTCCTCTAAAAGCATTCCTTACCTAAGTTGGATATGTATCTTCAAAACTATAACCCTAAAATCCTCTTTCATCCAAAAAATTAATCTAACATTGGGTAGTAGGTTTGGTCCTTAGAAATATACAAACCTAATATGTCATGGTCCTTTTACAATTGGGTGATGCCACAATATAAGTGAGCCTTATAATAATATAATGGTTTATTGTTTTCAATAGGAGGATGTTTTCTTGCTTGACCTTCCCATCTCCTCCTTTATGGTTTCATAATCCAAAACAAAACTAGTTAAATGTTTATAAGTATGCATACTAATATCCTAAGTTAGACATTCCTCTTAAGATCATCTTATAATTACTTGAAAAACTCTAAAATCCTTATTCATTCAAAAATCAATCCATTGTATGATTTTTTATCGGCATTCCTCTCTCCTCCTATGTAGCTTCATAATCCAAAAAAACTATTCAAATCTAGAGCATCTTGGAATTTCTTATTAAATTATAAAATCTTCATTCATTAAAAATTCAATCCATTAAATGCATGCATTTAAAATATTCATTCATTAAAATGACCCAATTGAATAAATAAAGTGCATGCATTTGATCTAAATGTGAAACATATTTAAATGAATATAACAAAACTTTAAACTAATATGACACAACCTGAAATGAATACATTATTGTTTTGAAATGAATATGATATTGATTTGAAACAAACACAATCTTTGCAAAATCTCTTTATTCAATCTAAAAAGATGTGATGTATAGAAACTAGTCCTTATTGATTGCATGTTAGTTTTATGTTCCATAATAGATAAGTTGATTTTTGTATGGTCTTATTTTGGATCATTAAAGACCCTTGAGACTCTTATATGCTCCTACATCATTTGTTTTCTAGAAGAAACAACATAATAAATCACCTACAACTTATGTGTTATGTCATCTAACAAAAGAAAATGTTATGTAGAATGAGATGATGAAAGGGAGGTCACAATCTCCACCTTCAATAGATTAATATGCTAAAATCCAAGAACTATAGTCACATGTTGCAAGATCTAGTAATTTTGATCAGATGAGGGTTATGGAAATGTTTTTTGAAAAATTGAGGTATTCTCATCTAAGATGATTGAAAAATGAATCACTTTCCTCCTCAGTTACACCAATTATTAGTGCATGGAATAAAAATATAAAGATCCTAATCCTTTAGAGGTAAAATTGAATAGTTTTCACCATTATACATATATTTTTATATATAGGAACTAGATTATATATGACTCTTCTCATTTGACTCATTTTATCTCATTTGTGATATAAGGAAATAATGAAAATCTCTAAAGATATAGGTGGAAGAAAAGGTAATGCTCGTGATGAGACCTATATCGGCCATGCTAATGGTGAGAAAAATAATTTTGTAGAAAAAGATGGCATGGTAAGTATATTGGACTTAATATCATGTATATGAGTTTTTTTCACTTATTATTTACTTCAAATATACTAATATTACTTTTTGTGCTAGTGTTCGAAGAAAACTCAATTTCTAGTGGGTGATAAAGTGGAAATGATAGATTCAATCACATCAAAAGTTACATGACATGAAAGGATACATTCACTTGAGACATGTCATGGAGAGAGGCTTGGTCCAAATGATGTCAATGTTCATGTACTAAAAGTGTTAATAGATGTTCCTCTTCCTTATGAGGACAAGCTAGATGATTGCACCAATTTATCTCAAAAATGTTCCTTATTGAAATAGACAACAAAGTTATTGTGCAAGTCTTTTATATAATACCTCTAAAAAATAGCTCATGACATCGATTAGTGGACTAAAAAATTGCTCTTCTTAAACTTCTTCATATGTAATAAACTGACAATGTTCTATTTCTTAGAAAATTTGATTTGTGTCTAGTGGTTTCAGACAACTTTCTAGTGGAAGCAATTTTGGACATATATTAATTTATTTTTGATATTCTACAAATAATTTATGCCATGTTTTTACTATCATTGTTATGCATTCTCTTTATATATGTGGATTTGATTGTATTAATTTATGCAACTATTGTACCTCTATGTTTTGTTTAGTGGATGGTGAAAATTATGAACATGTTAAAGGAAGTCATTTTGTAGCAACCTAAGTGCATTTCCAAAAACTTGAGATTGAAAGGAGTAAACTTGGACAATAAATTTTTTTGATTCTACAAGTTTAGTTTTATTTTAGTAAATTTATTGTTACACAACCCCACAAGAATAAGATTTAGTCCGAAACCACCGCATACTATAGAAATCTTTATTGGATTTTGTTTCAGACCATTTTTTTTCTTACCAATTTAACTTCTTTGTATGATCTTGTTAAAGGAAGTTATTTTTCAGTCATCTAAATTGCATTTTTTCATACAAATACTACATCAACAACCGGGTGAGTAATTTTACATGAGTTACGAAGAAATTGAGAGCGGAAGGAGTAGACTTGGACAACAATCATTTTCTCAATCTATAGGTTTCATTTTTTTTTGTGAATTTATTGTGACACATCCCAAGAAGAATGTGATTTAGACCCAAAACCTTACATACTATAGAAATATTTTTAGATTTTGTTTCAAACCATTTTTGTTTCTTACTAATTTATCAATGAAATGACATTGATTAGTGAATTGATATTATGATTAAGTAGTGATATTTATATTTGGATATTGTAGGATGAAGATGAAGGTCATGAGAGGGAGGTGAAGATCTAAGTACATCTAGAAAAGAGTTGAAGAATCTATTGGAAAGATAATATGGGTTAGAAGGTGATAATGGGGATATAGATGTATGCTTTTCCACTCTTCCTATAAATCTATTTTAATCATTCCTCCCAATTTGTAAGCTTTAACATTATGTATTTACTATTTTTTCGAATTGCTAAAACATTAGTGATGTAGAGGTGTAGAGGTGTTTTTCAAATGATAAAATTTGGTTAGAAACACATAAACCTTAAGTTGATTGTACTTTGTCTCAAAATAAGGTACCAAGGGTTTGAACCCTTCTTAGTGCTTCACAAGATTCAATATGCAAATCTTAGGTCTCAATGAGTTAGATAAAGCTTTAAAAGATAATCTTTCAAATGACAAGGAGTATCTAAACCATACTTAGGCTACCAATTTTTGTTTTTCTATATTTTACCTCATTCATAGTATCAATATAATATACATCAGTTACAATATAGATTCTATAAGGTTTCAATATAATTTTGTAGATTACATGATACATCATCCAAAAATAGACATGTTGATAGACACGACACTCCTCGGATGAACTCTGGCACTCCTCAAATGAACTTCGGTGTTTGGATGATAGATTCCGATGCTCCTCAAATGAACTCTAACACTTAGCTAATATACTCAATCACTCCTTAAGCTAATAGACTCAATCACTCCTTAAATGAATTCCAATGCATAGTTGATAGACTGCGGCACTCCTCGGATGAACTCCGGTGCTCATATGATAGACACCAGCACTACTTAGATGATAAAAATTTTGAGAACATAATACATGTTAAAAAGAGTATGAAACATGATAATTTAGGGACTCATCATCTCCCCCAAACCAAACTCTTGCAATTCTCTTTGTAATTTATTCCTCCTCCTTTCTTCATCATGAAGTCTCATCAAATCATACTTAGAATGATATAATGGACAAATAGTTTATTTTGAATTCTGTAACCTTTATGTTTTATAGATTTATGCTCCCATAGAGTGAAATGAAATAAACATTTGTATCCTCGTTATTTCCACTGCGGTGCAGGATATAAGAGTATGGGAGGCCCATACCTCATTCTTATCCATTCTTTCACACTTTCTCTCATGAATTGCATGGTGTATCTTTCTCATTTGATCATATATGTTAGAGTAGTAGGGAAATAACTTCTCTTCTCATCATGTAAAACTCCATGTAATCTCATCTCAATGTACATCTTTGCCCGAGAATGCAAAAGTAGTGAATTTATCTATATAAAAAGTTGAAAGTCAGAAATTGCACCTTCCATATGAAGGAAATATTGTTCTCCTACACTTCCATTGTAGATTAATTAACAAAATGTTCTAATAAAATATTTGGGCTTATGGTACTCAAGCATCATGAGTAATTTGGTGCCTATATCTAAACTGGTGAAAGCTTCTTGTTCCTTCCTTCATAGGATTTGGTTTTGACAAAGAGATATAAAAGATCTTAGTTGTACCTCTCCAACATATAAATTTATCATGAAATCAATGATGTGCCCTAAAAGGTAACCATGCAAGAAGAACTCACATAATTGATTTTGTTTCTCTAATGAAATGGCAAAGTATGTTTCAATAGTTATACTTAATTCCACTCATGACATAATTTTTGGTGAATTCTTAACACTTTCCACCTACAAAATTGTTCTTTTAGAAACAAATGATAGACTATAAATACTTTTCTATAGGATGTCAATGCTTCTCCATACTAACAAGCAAGAGACAATCCTTTTGTTAATTCTTGATTTTCCCACTAGGCCTTTTTCAGTTCTCTTCTTAGAATTTTCAATTGTGATTTAGTTTCTTCCCAAATATTCATAATTTTCTCATGATTCAAGATGTTTTTCTCATAATTTTCTATTAGAATGGCTGGAGGAGGGATTTTCACTTTAATAGATTCCATAGTTTTATTTAAATAAAAAATTTGAGTGTGTGTTATTGATAATTATCTTTTTACTTCTGAAGTTATTTTATAGATTGGAAATGTTGTCTTCATTTTCATTATTATTTTTCTCTAATATTTGGCATTTTTGAGTCAGTTATAGAATATTTTGGTCTTTTTCACTAGTCTCTTGCTTTCATAATAGCTAGATCTTCTTTTATACTCACTAACTTAGTATCCTTGTTATTTAGTTTATATTTTGAGTCTTAAACTTGATTTTTTGTTCAAAAATTTTCATTTGTTTCTCAAATCTAGAGATCGTCTTAAAAATTGGATTTCTTCTTCTTATTTCTTAGTCAATAGCTTTGTTCTTGATAAGGTTAAGGATTGGTGCATCTAGTAGTCCTCTGTTAGATCCTTTTATGTTGTTAATTAGAGGTAGGTTCTTGTGGGAATTCCTCTCTAGTCATTTTTACTTTTCTTGAGACTTTTCTTGTATAAGAGGTTTCTTGCTGACCCTCTTGCCTTTCACTCCTAAATGAGGAGTAGGTGTTGAGTTTTGGAGCTAAATTGCTTCACAAATAGCATGTTTTATAAACTTGCAAGCTTACATAGTAACCGGCTTCGTTAGGAACCAACATCAGTACACTGGTAGGAACCGCAGATTTCGCCAAGGAACCGGCACCGATTACATGCGCGTTTATTATTTTTTATTTTAGATGCAGGATTAGATCCAACCTTTGATTTAAAGGTGATCTAAAGGTTGTAAATGTATAGTTAAGATGCCCTAAGTTTGTATATGCTTATATAAGCTAGAAAACTAGGGTTAGAAGAATAGAATTGCATGTAATTGATTATTATTACATGTGGAATCCTTGGTTGAGAGGATGAAGAAGAAGAAGAAGAAAAGGTTACATGAAGACATAACTTCCATGGAGAGAAGTTGGATGAAGGAAATGGTAGGTACATTTGAATGGTGAGAAGAGGGTAATGTCTTCTATTGTATTTCCTTTGTATTGTTATTGTCTCAATGTAATGGCTTGCATAGTATGCAAAGCACATATGGTTTCTTCTTGTAGATCCACATGTTGTTGTGAGATCTTGTATTGTAGATCCATGAGACCATGTTGTATTGTTGGTCCATAGAGATCTAGTATTGTAGCTCATTGGATAGCTTGTGGGTATGTGATAGTATCTAGATATTGTAGAGGAGGTTGTCTTCTTGTTTGCACAAGTTGATGTAATGATGGAGGAGAGACTTACTTCTTGGTGCATAGTTATGGTTACACATTGGTAGACCCATTTGAGAGGTCTTGTTTGTAGATCCACATGAGAGCTTGGTTGCAGTTCAGAGATGTAGTAGTTCTAGTTATGTGAGATCTGGTGGTGGTTCGGAGAGGCATGGTTGTAGTGCACTCATGTAGATTTGTTTAGAGATTTGGAGGAGGAGATACTCTTGGAGAGATGCATTGTACTCTTTTGTAGAAGAGTTGGTTTGTACTCTTTTGCAGTAAGAGTTGGTTTGTACTCTTGTTCATTATATATATGAGATCTCTATCTCGGTGGACGTAATCGACATTGGGTGAACCACGGTACATGTTGTGTTATGTGTGTGTACTTTGTTTTGATTTGGATTATTCTAGTTTATACTTCCACTGCTGTAGATTTTGGGGAATTGTCTAGTTTCATATTTACATGATTTGGTTTATTATTGAATCATAACACTATTTTCGCATGTCATGTATTCCCAACAAAGTAGGTTCTTGTCGAAAGGTTGCTTTGCTATCCTTATATTTTATTAGTAATGGTTTCAAGATAGGTTCTTGTGTAAGAAACCTTCTGCTATTTCTTCTCACAAGGTATTAATGAGTTTCAACTATTTCGTGTTCATATTCTAATAACATAATAACTTCATGTTGTTCCTCACTTTCCTCTATAATTGAAGGTGTTTTATAGTGGTTTTCTTAAGAAGTGTCTTTTTTCTTATATGTTTTTCAAGATTCCCCATTTTTTTCTTAGAGATTTCTCCCTCAGTAATGTTGGAAGGCAAGGTCTCAAGAGAAGTACCGGTTTGAGCCTGACCCTTAGTGACCTTTTTCTTTGACTTATCTATACTAGGGAAGGGATTGTTTCCCATTATGTTTTAATTTCTTCTTCCTTGTTTTCTTGTTTAAAAAATTATACCATAATTCTTCCCCTAAGTTTTTTTAAGAAAATGGTGTTGGCAAATAAGGTACATTAGGCCATGGTGTTTTAATGGTTCGATTCCTGAACAAACCTATTATCCATTAATTGGACTGAGTCATATAAATACCTAGGCAAATTGATTTTCCACTTAGGTTTACTAGTTGAGTGTCTCAAATGGTTTACCATTCTCATTTTCCCCCTTAGAATAAGACTATATTGCCCCTCACAAGTGATATACTTCATTATCCAATAGGCTACAGTCTTCCATGGCTCAGGTAGGGTATTTCTAATTATGCCCTTGATTTCATTTTTAGTATTTACAGACAAAGAAGGCATTTTCACCCTCTACATGAAATATTTGTAAAATATTAGTATAAGTAGGTCTAGCTTGAATTATCATACTTGTATTTGGGATTCCAAGTCAGTTCACTTATTATTTTAGGAGTCACTGAAATCTTCACATTTTTTACCTTGGTGTGGAATTCTTCAAGATTAACCACAAACTCTCTTCTATGTCAAATACCTAAATTTTCTCAAATAATCTCATCCATCTGGTTTCCCTAAATATGGACACAACTTCTACACTATTCAATAGTTCCTCATCTCCTTCAAGTTTGGACTTGTGTTTTTTCAAATTTATTCTTTTAATTTCAACTCTATTTTTTTAATTTTGGCTTCAAAACCCCAGAGAAATCATAGCTTCTAGAGGGACTTATAGATATATGGAGCAGATTTGATGGAACAAGAGAATTCAACAAAGTTAGGGAAGTAGTTAAGGCAAAGAGAAAGGATTCCTCGCAAGGCAATATAAGTCGGCTATGGAGGAACTCATAAGCAAATGTCTAGGTGAAATGAAATAAAATGGGAGGATTTAATGTTTTTTTCTAAGTTTGATAATGCAATAGAAATAAATGAAATAATTAAGTCATATCACATGGGTGAAAATCATGATAACTATGACCGAATCCACTAGGTTATTAAATCAAGTAAATGTGACAAACAAATATGTAAACAATTTTATATGGCTTGTCACCTTATAATTATTAGATAAAAATATAAAGTTGATGAGGTATAAAGAATAATTGATTCAATGTATGATCTTTGGTGATGATCAGTATATGGTAAGATCGCATGTTTTCCATATCGAAAGAAAAGGGAATATATTTTCTTAAAAATTAGTGAGTGCAACATCAACAATGATTTGAGTGAAGAAGATGAATGAATGTGTCTAGAAAGAATTTGGATATGCAAAGGAAATGAAAAATTAATCTTTCAAATAGAAGTGGATCTTGTAGATAACCCTCTCGAGTGTTGAAACATCCATTAACTCATGTGATATCATTGACCATAAAGACAAAAATGAACCTGTTGACCATTTGTGGTCATCATTGGATGGGTGTACTAAAAAATTTTCTATCATGCGGAGTTCTAGCGGTGTTGGGAAGAATCAAAGAAACTCGGCAATCAGTAGGTGTTGTTGCAGGGTGCAACACCTCACATATGTTGTCATTCCAAGTTTTGTCTTCAAGAAAGTCATGCAGAAGCCTTGGAAGACTAATGCACGACCTTGGTAAAGTGGGAATATCAACATACATTCGAAATTGTGCCTTGTAGCAGCAAGCACAGTTGTAGTTTGTAGGATTCAGAGGAGGTTTTGGTTTACAATCAGTGATGTTGCTTATGTTCTTATAAAACAGATCAAGTATAGGTGCATTTATTTCTAATTATTTCTTTATGTTTAAATGAGATTACTTGATGTGTTGATTTGTTTAGTTCATTCCACATTTATAAGTTACTGAGATCAAATGCAAAAGGAAATAGACAACTCAATTACAGAAATAATTCCATTTATTCATGAAGAAATAAAGTTTCCACACAAGCTATGGGAGCTAACTTATGTGTACAATCAAAATAAATGCATATACATAAAGCTGTAAGTAAATGAGGAGAGAGGAAACCCATCATTTCCTGAATGAGTTGGTTTCCCCCTTGCTCATCACTTGCATCTGCATCATCTCCTTACTCCTCTTCTGAATCAGAACACATGTTGACAAATAAGAGATGTTGTTAGAGCTCTGGGTGTTCCTCACTTATCATGTACTTACAACTTCAGGCAGATGAATTTCTAAAAATGAGTACAGATAAAGAATACTAGAGAAGGAACCAGAAATAGAGTAAAGAGAGAGCATGATATCCTCCTCTAGGAAGAATTTTCATAAGCCTACCATTAAAAAGAAATCACTGAAGGATGAAAAGAAGAGAATAGGCTACTAGCCTCATTTTCCTAATTGTTTTCATAATGTGCAAGTACATGAAACAATAACAACACACTTTAAGTTACTAAATAGCCACATGTTTGCAAGAATGAGATAAATGGATCTTAGCTTTCCAGCTCACAAATGTTCATTGTTACTAACAAGAAAGATCATGGAGGTCACTTGCATCTGTTATACAACTGAGTTGGGCATAGAAGTAACCATGAATATTTGAAGGCAGAAATGACAAGAGATATGACTAACAAAACATCCATACATATACAAATAGGCCAATTGTCAGAAAAATAACATGTGTAGGTACAAAGTCAAAGAAACAATATGTCATTAGAAAGATACATATCCAGTGGAATGCGTAACTCTTAGTATGCATCAAGTTTCGGTTTGTAAAGTATGGATTTCTTCAAGGTTTACAAAGACAAGTTTACTGTGTGTAGAAGGCTTCGGGAAAAAGGGTATTCCAAACATATAATGATGCAACAGAACAACAAGCTCGTAGTTCATAATAGAACGGATGTTCAATCTTATGAACAAAAATAAGGCCATGATATGAGTTTGGGTTGTAAGCTTAAAGTATAAACCAAGAGTAATCTGGTACATTCAACAAAGTGTCATCAAGTGATATAACCGTAGTTTATAAGTTTTAGTGATGAAGGAAATTTCATAATATATAAGCGCCTACCAACATCTAATAAAGAAGGTATGGTTTCAAGATATGCATTTACTGAATGTGAGGTACATTGCTTGCAGACTTCACAAAACCTTTGAGGATCTACATAGAATGGAGACTAATTCACATACAATTCCTAAGGTATTATTAAGTTACAACTATAATATCTTGGGCTTATAAAGTAAAATTCAGAGCTCAAAAAGACAGATTTCAAAGTATACATCCCAATATGTAATGAGCTAGGTATCAAAAGCAAGCATGATATGAGTTGTTTTTTTATCTTCAAGAGATGTTCTAGGATAGATTCGTGTATCCATTGTTTCAAGCAAATGTAAATTAAGAAACCTCAAAGCAGTACAAATTTGATATTTTCAAAGCAGAGAAATAGATTACGGTTTATATCATAATCACACATGATTTAGGAAATTTCATCTTTTCAATCAAAAGAGAATATCAAAAAGGAGCTTTTAAAAGTGAATCTAGTTCTTATTTTGGCATACTAAGTACAAGTTGGAATCAATAATGACAAGTACACAGGTCTGCAAAATAGTGATTATCTATAGTCATTTTAAGTTACTGAGATGTGCATTTCCTTTGCATGAACAAGATCAAATTGTTACAAAAGAGTATACAATGCAACTAGATTTCCATATCACATAAAAGAATGCATGAACCTTTAAAAATCAACAATCAATAAAAGAGATAGGAATGTCAAAGCTCTTAGTAAATTCATGCCTAGTTGTTAAAGATGGAGCCATCAAGCATAGCAGCAGAGCATGAAGGCACAAAACTATAGGTAAGTAGTCTTTCAGATGCTATAAATGTACAACATATAGATCAAAATCTAGGGCAACATTATCCAGAGGTACAAGTAAGAAGAGTCATAAGGTGCAGATGTTAAAACCAAGTGCAAATTTTTAGTAATAGGTATAGATCTACTAAAGTTCTATCAATTTTCCAAGAAACAAATATGCTACAGTAAATGTGCTTAACAGAGTAAGCAAGGATCATTAGAAAGAAGATGCCTTTATAAATACACAAAATCAACAGGATAAAGGAAAGTGCAAATTTCTTAGTTTATATTGCATATTGGACCGAGTCATGAAAGTTAAGATTCAAAGTAAATTGGTATAAAGAGTGCATTTTCCATATCTAAACCAAAATAAAATTTGTCAAAAATTTTCATCAAATATCAAGCAAACAAATGTGTTGCCACAATGTGCCTTTCGGAATGAGATTTACAAAAGGGTATATTTTAGAAGAATGAGTTTCTAAAGTACTGGGTATGCCCAATTTGCAAAGCAAATAAACCAAAAGCAGAGCTTCATCCTACAACGAAATGCGAAAAAAAACCAAGCCATGGGTGAATTCGTCGAAGTCGTGTTAGGAATTCTTTTGTCTTAAGTGTCGAGGGAGCTGGAGATGAAAGCCTCTAACTTGATTCATGACCAAGCTACATAGTTAGGTTAAGTTGCAAGGACTTTTCACACCAAGCCATTAAATAAACAACGAGTTCACGGTGAGCCATATTGGAACAATGCATGGTAAGGTAATGTAGGCTCGAGCTCGCAACAAGTGGGAAGCATGTAATTAAAATTTTGAGCTACATAAGTGTGGACTCGGTTGTGTCAACAACAAGTACAACCCAAGGCCACCATAATGCAAAATCCAGATAGAGGCATAACCGAGATCTGGGTTTGATCCACAAGTTTTTTCAAAGATCAAAATCTAATGAAAAATGGAATACCCAAATCAAAAGAATCAAGGGCAAAGTTGATTACTTGGTCGAATGACGATAGTCACGAAGAACACAACAAACCCCAATGGCATCAAGAGCTCAAAATGGAAAGAAAATAAAGCCCACTTGCATACACAAAGAATCAACTCCACGTAAGAGAAATGACGACTCAGGGACTACGAATGTGAAATCAATCTCCACAAGATGGTGAGCTTTAACAAAATACAAAGCAATGGTAGTAAAAAATAGAGCTAGAAGTATTTTTCGTGGCATTCGGGTATAAATGGCAGTGAGGAAAGGAAATATCAGCAACTTACCAAGCTTGAGTGTATCAAAATGGCGAGTAAAGCAAAGTGAAAACATGACCTAAGTTGGTTGATGTCAAAGCAACATTCTCATAAATAAGAAAGTTTGCATGAAAATGGAATTTTCCACCAAATCCATGGCTTCCTATAGAAAATTTTGATATGGTTATCCCTAGAGCGGCTGCCACAAAGAAATGAGCAAAGTGTAAAAAGTGGAGTGAAGAAAAATTAGGGTTTCAACCCTAAACAAAGGATTCGAACCACTAAAGACTCGACCATTGCTAAGTTAATTAACCATCACATGTCATACCGTAGGATTGAACTCAAATGTTTTAATCATTAATTAATTACATGGAAGCCTTAGCAAAGATGAAAGGAAACATGGCAAAATTCATGATTTCTTCTGAGTGGGAGACCCCGAGAGGGTATTGTTATTGTTTTATTTTTTCCCATGATGAAACTTGCTTTGATTATACCTTAGCAAATCCCAATCAGATTGCCCAATTAGATAGACACCTTTTAAATGAGCCTCTTCCATCCAGAAATAGTCATTATGATCATACATGTACCCAAGAAATGCCAAAATTACCTTTTTCACATAAGGACAAAAATAGCCTTTTGGCTAATAATACAAAGATAACTTTTGGAAGGAGAAGCCAAGATTAGTTTTGGGATAAGATAAAAATATGCCTTATCTTTACCATCTCCAAAATTACATTATTACCCCAAGGAGTCTAAACATTCAACACATATTTTTTGGAAAAGAGTCAACAACAACTCGATTGGATGTATTGGAGAACATGTAGGCTAATTTTATCCTTTGTTATTATTGTATTTGATTAATTTTGTGCATGGAGATTGATTCAAGTTCCAATAGCAGCTCTTTGGCTTTTATTAATTGTATTTAGCAAAAATGTTATTGTGTATGTAAGGGTAGATTTGGAGTATTTCCAAGTTAATTGAGTCTTAGAGGGGCTCTTTTTGGAGGGGTTGGGTGAATCTTTGGCTATATATGTACATGGCTTTCACAAGCATGAAGGGGCTGATTTTTGCCTTTGTTATGCTGCAAAAACTTTGTACTTTTTCACCTTATGATTGAATAAAAGATATTTTCCTCCATTTGCAAGCTTTTTGATAGTGTGTTGTAGATTAAAGGCATGTTTCAGTGAATTTATTATTCCTTTGCATGCTAATGGTTTTAAAGAACCTCCATTAAGAAATTTTGATTGTTTTGCAAGCCACAAAAGTGCATTGTAATGCCTTGTGAGTGTAAATCAATTAGAAATCTATTGTAGTGAAATTCAGTAGCTCTTTACCCATGGTCAATAAGTGTGTTTGTGCAAGCCCAAGCCCCACAAAAATTTGGTGTATCACCTCTATAAGCTTTCAATTTTACATTTATTTCTAACCCTCAGCCCAGAAAAATTTAGAATTTCAGTGATCCATCAAGCGATCCAACCCTCTCTAGAGGTTCTCCTCAACCCGAGACGCCCCAACTCATAGGAGATCCCATTATATCGGTCGAAGTCGAGTCAAATTGCCATCCATCGGAGGTGTACTTTGGACCATTAATATGAACCACACAATAGGATGTTCAATTTAATAAAGGTTATTATTAGTTAGTGATGGAGAAACTTGGGCACTAAGGTCTAGGTGAAATGATAGAAAAAGGGGGGATTTAATGGTTTATGTTAAGTTTAATGATTCGATAGAATAGATGAGACAATTAAGTCATCTCACACAGGTGAAAATCATAGAAATTATGACCGAATCCACCAAGTTATGAAATCATATAAACGTGACAAACAAATATGAAAATGGTTTTATACGACTTGTCACCTTATAATTATTAGATAGAAATATAAAGTTGATATTGTATTTCAAAGTAACTTAATAATAATTATAAAGTTAAAATTGTTAAAGATGCCTTTGATGTTTAAAATGGTTTTAGGTAGTATTTTTTTAAAATGCACCTATGAACTATTATGTTCCATTTGGGTAGTATTTTTTACATATCATGAAGTTGAGATAATGTTCTCTTTTTTACATATCATGAAGTTAAGATAATCTTCTAATTCTTGATGTACAAGTAGTTACATGAGGCTTCACATTTATTGGCCATGATGTTTGAGTTTGGTAGAATATGTTGGCTACCAATCACCTAAATGCTTCAAATGCTTACAGGAATTATTATAATGCAATTAGTTAGAATCGACCTTTTATGGAGTATAGTCATTAAATAATGTGTTTTAGCCATCTATTGTACCATTTTATGTCAAGGTTTAACAACATTTAGGAACCCTTTTAATTTATTTTCTCATTTTGATATTAATAAAATGTTTGTGAACTCACTTATGGGCACAATATTAAGCCCAAATTATGTTTGTAAATGTTTTATAATACTAATCACAAGCCCACTTTGGTTCCATTGAAGATAAATTAAAATAATGAGGCTATGAAGTTATATTGTCTCTAATAATACAATCAAACACTAAAATCAAACACCAAAATCAATTATATATAAGTAGATAACAACAAATGTGTATAACACTAAATAATTAACTAAAAAAAAACACTAAAATTCAAGCATATAATACCAATTTGTGATTCAACGACACTCGGTCTTAGTTGTGTGGTGGTTGGTGTATAACATTTGAATCTAACATTGAAATTGGTTATAGCATATAATGCCAAAAATATAACATTGTATACATAACACCAAATTTGGTGTTAAATGTAACACCAAAATTGGTGTTAATTTTTTTGTGTTATATGCCTAAATATTAGTGTTTTTAGTGTTATATTAGCTAAAATTCTTGTAGTGTTACGTCCTCTAGTGCACGTTCTCTATGTAGCTTCTTATAGATCTTATAGTGCACATCATCTATCTAGGAGCACTTGCTCTTCTAGTCCTCCACGCAGACATTCTACTTCACACACTACCCATAGAGCTACTTTGCCTAATTCTTCTCTCATGCCTTCTCTAGCATGCATCACTACTATGGTACGGTGCACTCGAGCCACATCCACTAAAGACAATTGAGGCTAACATCTTTATCCTCATTAAAAGTTGCTTTGCCTCTTCACGAGGTTCTCTTTGGGTAGATCTTGTTCTATCAACTTTATTTTTACATATCTAAGCATATCAAAATTCAAAAAAATTGAAATAGTTTCAAAATAAAAACCGTTGATATATTTTCAAAATACAAAATCATGACCTATGCACTTAGCTTATAGTGTTCACACTTTACATTATACATTTTGTTTGTCACATTGGTTTGATAGATAACATATATTTTTATTCTTTACACACATGTGTTCATGAGGCATATTAAGCTTGATGTATGGTACATAGATTGAGACATGCTAACAAGATCGCCATGGTTCCTTACATTCTTATCTTAGGGGCATATCTACACATTGGATATGTGTTATTATTTCATTATAGTTCATTTTTACTTTCTCATTACACTTAATTACATACATTGTGTGCATTCTATTTTTAGACTAACAAGACTTACATGTATCTTCTATAGTACTTACACCTCTTCTTTCACGTGAATTTTTCATTTGCTTTCATTCTAACATTCTTATTTGTCATTCATGTTTACTAGTTACACGTGTGTTGTTATGTGTTTGTTCCTTATATGTAGTTGAGTTCCTTGTTTTTCTTATGACACCATGGGTGTCGCGATGCTTTTGGATCCATGCCTCTTTTGTGTAAAATTGTGTGTGCCTAAGGGCCTTGATTTTCTTGTGACACCATGGGTATCCCATGTTTGTGGCTCTATGCCTTTGTGTAACACTTATTACATACTTTTGTCTTTGATTGCACTTTTTTAGATATTGGTAAAGGATGGGTTTTTAAAGGGAACCCTACCATGTTACAAAAAGGACTTAAAGCCCAAATATAGACATAAAAGCACATAAAGAGACAATGAGATAAAAATATCTCGCTCATCAAGAAAGAAACGATAGAAAATAGCCTACCAACAAGCAGAAAAAAGATGCAAGAGTAAAAATTTATCAAGCTAGCCCAACCTTTAAGAACTACAAACCCACTATTTACACAAACTTGTTGTTCTAGGAGTTGAATAGCTTTACACCATCCGATTTCTCATTTTACGAACTACCCATGTCCACCTTTCCTCCTTAGGGGTTTCTCTAAAGAAATAATTGTTCAATCATGATCTTTTGATATGGTTTTTAGTGGTGTAGATTACTTCTATAATCATCACTCGACGCTTTTTTGTAAGGTTCATTTTAAGAGACCTCTTGGAAATCGGAGGTGGAAAATACCCGCGAATATCCCCAAAGCGGTTTCATGGGAAGGTGAATTTTTGGGGGGTCAGATAAAAAAATTTGCTTGATTTTCAAGTGGTGTGATAGAAAGGCTACGAGATGCACAACAGAGATTTTTTTGTGTGTGACAACAAACTTGTTGACACACGACGTAAAGGTTTAAAAAGGAACGATAACCAGATCATACTAAGCCTAGAACACGATGTTAATCAAACACCATGATCAATAAGATGAAAGCAATTCACCGAATAGCTTTATATAAAACCTTTGCATACAAATGAGCAACAATATCATATATTATTATGGAACTCAATGCAATACATTGAGAATGGGCCTTGCTTAAATAGGCAAGGAATAACAATCTAAGAACCAATCAAGGTCGTAGATCAAGCCATAAATCAAGGAAATAACTAGTCATCAAAGAACTAGTTAAGACCATAGATTTAGGAGAGAACTAGACATCAAGGATCTAGTCAATACCATAGATCAAGGAAAGAACTAGTCAATACCATAGATCAATGAAAGAACTATACCTAACAACTAGATAATATCTCCTAATATCTAAATAAGATAAAATAAATATCCACACACATAAGTGGGTGAGGATAAATACAATAAAGGTAAATAAAGTACCTAGGTGAACATGAGCTAAGGTAAATACCTACTCTAATAAGGTTTGTTATCGCGTGACAAGTTTGTTGTCACATGACACCAAATATTCTATCATGCATCTACAAGCCTCTACCCTCATGTCACGTGTCAACAAACTTTCTATGTCGTGTGTCAACAAACTCTCTATGTCATGTGTCAACAAACTCTTTGTCATACATCTGCAACCCTTGCACCCATGTCACGCATCAACAAACTCTCCATGTCGCATGTCAACAAACTCTATGTCTGCAGCCTCCGCCCTCCTATCACGTGTCTATAGCCTTTCCCTCCTATCGTGTGTTTATTGTACTTGATAATACATATGCCCCCAGGTGGTATGAGTGAGCTAGTAGTGTTCTACCTGGAAAATAATCTAGGATTATATAGGAGATATTTTCAAGGGTAGGTGAAGCCGCCCTAAAAAAATTAAACTGTAATTTTTAGGAAAACAGGTCACTGACCCACGCTAGAAAATTTGCCTTTTCAAAATTTTCAAAAATGGAATATTCGCCATATTACGAATATTCACCACTAAAAAAACCCTAACATATTTTCCACCTCATATGGTTAGTCATCTCACTTAGTGAGATCATAGGTCATTAGGGTTAGTTAGGGTTTCATGTGTCCATGTGTCATGCATGCACAGGAGTTACACAACACTCCTATATGTACCTCTTATTTTTTATCTATGAGAATGTTAGACCTTGTTTCTTTCATACTTGATTTTCCTTTGTGATTTGAGTTCTTGTTGATTACATAGAGCGTTCATGCCACCATTAGAAGTGTAACCCTCTTCAATGTGCATGATATTTCATATTGATCCTCACAAAACAATCTGATATGGTATCAGATCTATTTTTGATAAACATGCACTCAATTATTCGGTTGTTGATTACTTCATTTTTGGTTTTTGTGCTTCTCGTGCAAGTTTTCGATCATTTTTGGAATCTTGTTAACATGTTTAACAATCTCGTTTTTTGGAGTTTGTGTTGGTTTTCTGGTTGTGCATGTGTAGGTTTCACATACGGGGGGTTCACTTAGTAAAAGTATGGTATAACATGTTTGTTCAAAGGGTATTAAATAATACCCTTAATGTTAGTTTTTACCTCTAATTATTCAATTGATAATACCCCCTCCCGTTATATTATTAGAATGAAAATACCCCTTATTTTTTCCATGTACCTTACCCATTTTTCCATTACAATTTTATTTACCCCTTTTTATTTCTACCCTAATATATCAAACAAAAAATATCATGTTTCCTACTCAATTATTATTTTCTTAATATGTCTTTTCTCTAAAAAGAGAGTTTGAATCCAATCAATACCTATTACATATTACCTTAATGTTAAGTTTTAATCATTTATAAATAGTTCTTCAAATAATTAAGATGGTGAAATAATATTTTTATGTTTAAAATCATACTCAATCTTAGTCTTCTACTATCTTATTACTTATTGGTTAAGAATCTCCTATTTGAGATATTATTATTCAAAAAGAGATTATATTTTAACTTTATGGGCACACGCATTTTTGTAATTTTAAGGTATTTAGTTTTAAAAACTAGGGTTCAAGTGTTCTAATTTTATATTAAAATTAACCCTATCTCTCCTCTAGACCACCTCTTTAACCTATCTCGAATACCTAATTCAAAATATTTATAAATTAAACCCTTTCACCCCCTACTGTCTTCCATTATATTGATTTGTTTTAATCAATTTTAATTACCTCAATATGAATGAACGTGTTGGGATATTGCTACCTAATGAACCCCTCTTGAGGTTTCGTGTTTCTTAGCCATATCTAGCTAATCGCAACTAAGTTTGGAGGGAATAACTAAATCAAGGTCCATTTTTGGTTTTATCATTAATTTTAATTGAAAATGATTTTTTTGAAAATTTTGTTTTTGGACCTATTTGAATCTCCTCCCCTTCATGGTTTGTATTTTTCTCGCTTCCCCCCGCTCTCGCTTCGGCTCAACTCAGAAGTTAGGTTATAGGATGAGTTGGATTTTTATTCGATCCGGTTGCATTGCTCCCTAGTTGAGCTAGTATAACCGAGTTGCATTCAGCTCCGCCTTGAGTTGGGTGGTTTTAGTTTTGCCTTGGTTGTTGTTTTCTTTAGCAAGTTTTTTTCCCTCCTCGAGCTTCCTTACCTCTACCACTATGAGTTAACCTTGTTTTTATTTATTTTACATTGCCTTACCTTGTATCGCATCGAGTTACGACTGATTTTGAGTCGGAGTTGTTTTGTTTGCTTGAGTATGACTTGGTTTATTTATGACACGTTTTGCATTGTATGTTGGTCGCCTTTTACTTTCAATTCGATCCGAGTCGCTCCTCCTTACACACTGAGTTGTCTAGTTGGTTACATGCGTGTTGGGTCTCTATTTGCATTGATTTATTCTTTGTGGGTTGTGTTGGCTCTGTCTCATGACCTAAGTCACTTTCCCTAGTGCCAAGTCATTTTGACATCCTTGAGATCCTATGGTTAGTTTCTCCTACCTTGACCTCGGTCCTAATCTGCATCTTCGAGTTGGCTTTCTTGGTTGTTGACCTACCTCGTATGTTAGACCCACTCACCAAATGTATATCGTCAGAAACCCTCTCCCCTAGCTTTGTGTTTAGCTCACTCCTCCATCCTAACTCGGACTCATCTCAACCTATACCCCGCCTTTGTTGTGTAATGGTTGGCTTCCGCCCGAGTCTTCATTTGCTCAACATGTTCTTGTTGTCGTTATGGTTATCCCCAACTGAATCACCCGCCTTAGCCTTTGATTAATCTAACCTCTCGATTGAGTCCTCCTGGGACTCACTCCCGGCAAAGATTGAGCCCCCATCGAACTAGCTCTCTCCCTTGAGCCCCGTGCTCGACTCCCTCCACCATGACTCGAAGACTCATTCTACCCGCCCTTATCCACATTTCATTTGTCACCCTTCTTGTTTTCTTAAAACCTTGTTTAATTTGTTTCACTAAGAATTTTTTAATTATTTGGTTATTTTAAATTATAAAGATGGTGGTCTCTTTAAAAGTGGGAAGTTTATTAAACATTGAAGCCTTAGTTTAATGAATTGTTAGGTCTTAATATTTAATACTTAAGATCTAACATTTTTTAAAGGGTGGTTAATTTAAATTAAGAGCTTTAATATTTAATTAAGCATACAATTAAATTTTGGAGCTTTAATTAAATATGATTAATAGTTAATTTATCATTTCTTTAACGTTATAATCATTTTTTTACCTTTTAATCTTTAAAATTAGACTAATTGGGCAATTCAAAAGTGTGTTTTAAGCATTATTGGTGATTTTTTCTACCGAGTATAGTGTCATTTCTAACAATTGTTTTTCCTTATAGGAGCCCCTTGTTGCATCCTGGAGGTCCTCTAGACTCGTCTTGAGCCCATTTTTGCATTATAATTGTCCTTATTATCGCTTGCGAGACTAGTGAGCACGTCCACCACGCCTTGCAGAAAGAAGGTTTTTTTTACGATGTGAGGCATTTTTTCTCATAATAGGACTTTTATCGAGGATAATTTTTGATATTATAAGTTCCCAAACATCCCTAAAGTATGTAGTGCGAGAAGATCTTTTTGATATTTTTTTATGACTATGAGAACGCGACAAACGGACATTGGGATCTCTAGTTATGTCCGGTCAAAGTTGATCACCAGCGGGAAAGTCAACTTTGGTCAACAGGTCAATATTGGACCAATAGCACTACGACACGTGGCAAAAAGGAAAAGGGAGACGTTTTTTGGTTTTTGATCTCCGGTCTTTAACGATCGTAAAATGATATATCTCATGGGAGCAAGAGGCTCAACTTTTTTAACGAAGGGGAGCCCAACCACCGTGTAGACTATGGTATTATCGCCGACGTGATGGGTCCACAAGCCACCACGTGGCTTGCCACCACTCGTCAAATTCGTTCAATTTTTTTATCGAGATATGACAAGTGGACTATGTGTTATGGATTGAGTTACACATTGAGCTAATGACTAAGTTAGTTATTTTTATACCACAATGTATGGGTCAAATTATTATTATCTCGGTGAGACCACATTGCCACCCACATGGATAGACATCCCAACTTGTTAAGTTTTGGCCACATAATGGGCACATTAAATAGTAGCCACCACTTGGCCATGTTAAATCCACCCCCACACCTATGAAGGCATCCACGTGGAAAGGTGAAGCGGTGGGGCAAAGGCCCATGCGTGGAGAAGCCCACGTGAAAGGAGGGGAGGTAAGGTTTATTAAAACCTTACCAAAAACTAAGGCGCCACCCAATGTGGGATATTCCCCATCTAAATGCAAACTACCAACATGGGTATTTATCCCATCAAATATGTATGTTGCCCTCCATGGGAAATTAATCCTATCCAAAATACTAAGCGGTAAGGCTAATATTAGCCTAAGGATATTTTTAAATGCATTATTTTAGGGCCCCATTTGGGTATAAATAGGGGACCCATTTCTTTGTAAACACACAACTTGGAAGCTCATTCCTAGAGCTCGAAAGGAGGAAATCGTGCAAGAGGAGAGTTAGATGTTATATCAACGACATAGTTGTGTGAAGTCCTAATTTATTTAGGCTTTATTATTTTAATTATTATTGACCTATTATTTTTAGGCAATAAGTAAATTAAAATTATTGGACTCGGGAGTTTTTAATACTACGTAGCAGCCCATAGTGCCACACCAATTTATTGTGAAGCCGGAATACCGACCGAGTGTCATAGGGCATTACGAAATGTCTGGAAGGCCAATCAAGAAGCTGGAGCATTCCGAGCGGTGGAGTTGGTGCCATAGAGATTCCGAATTCGTTAGAAGGTGGAAGTCGGGTGCTATCTTTCACCCTTTTTATCCGAAGGTCTAGATATTCTTCTAAGCAAGTTTTTAATAGTTTCCATTAGGTTTTCTTGTGAAATTACTATTGTAACTTACAAGTTTTGACTAGTGGAACGGTTCGATAAGAACCCAAAGACGTAGGCAATTTCCGAACTCGTAATCAATCATTGTGCAATTTGTCATTATATGCTTGCATTAATTTTAAATTGATTACTTAAAAGGAGAAAATTATCGGCAAATAAAATAAGCCTATAGGGGTTCGAGATCAAGTGAATAAAAACTTGATAATTTTGAAATCAAGTTTCGTATCAGATTTGATTTAGCTCCATTTTTGCTTCATTAAACTGATTAACTGAGTGATTGCTTCAAGATTGGTGCTAGTTGGTTAAGTTTTTGTGAACAAGGTACAAGTGCACTATAGGAAAGATGTCTAAACAGGTGAAGCTCGAGGAAATTGAAGTTTATAATCACCAAATCCAGAAGAGAACTCTCTCTGTGATCAATTTATTACTCCTTAGAAGAGGAGAATGCTCGCTTAAAATCAAAATTGCAAACCAAGGATGAGATATTGGCAAGGTTGTAGTGTGGTGATCAGAGAAAGGAAATACCTTCAACTTCAGATGCAATGACCATGGTAGATGACTGCATTGTAAGTTGTTCACCACTGGAATCTTCTTCTTCCTCCCATTTAGTTTCAGATTCAGGTAATGAAGTCTTTGGTTTGTTTGAAAAGCATACTAGAGGCATTGGATCCAAATTATTAGATAAAATGGGATTTGATGGAAGAGGCCTTGGTAAAAATGGTCAAGGCATTGCTAACCCAATATAGGTCGAGGATCGTCCTCATTTTGTAGGTTTGGGTTTTTCTAGTGTGGGAATGGAAATTAGAGAATGCCCTAAGAACACTAACAGAAGACAAGCTTCTGAAAGTAAAGTGATTACCCCACTAGTCCCGCAAGAAGATTCGAAGCGGGAAAGTTGTGTTTCATCGTCACGAGGCAAGATGTGGTAAGAGAAATCAGCGAAGAGATAATGAGATTCCACCTCCAGTTTCTTACCATAATCATAAGCACTATAAAACTTTTGATCCACTTTTTCAGATTAAGAAGTATGGTTATGATTTTTAGAAGATGTGGAATTCCTTTCCATGTACTTTTTATGGATTGCATAATCATTATGTAGTCAGATGCTAGAAGATAAGTACATTGATGAAGAAGATGATGTTGTTCGTCAAGAACAAGGAAAATCAGAAAGACCAATCTCGTCATGCAAAGTTGAGAAATGGTAGAAAGAGTTCCTCATCCCATAAGAAGGAAATTAAGAGGAATTTTTGTGCTCATTGCTAGAGGAATGGGCACCGGGTGGAAAATTGTTGGAAAATACATCCATCTCGCCATCAGAGTAATGGCAAGCCAAAGATGGAATAGAGGCCTATTGGAAAGGCAAAGGAGGTTCCTAATCCACCACCAGTTGACAATTCCACCCAAGACCGGGTAGTATGTGAAAGTGAAATTCCTTTAAAATGGGTAAGTCAACAATTTTTCAATTATATATTGCATAATTTAGATTGATGAATAGTATGCAAAGTATTTGTTTGGAGATCATATTTTGTGAGAAAATGCTAAGAGAAAGGTTTACCATACTTAGTGGATTTTCTTACTTAGAAAATTTGATTAATGCTCCAAACATATCTCCTAATCAACTTGTGAGTACTGTTATAACTTGAATACAAGATTTGACTCATATAAAGCTTGGAGATTGATCTGCCATTTGTGTAGACAGTAGAGTTCGCAGAATTCAGCTCAAAACTTCATTATGTGTAGAGGCATTGTGACTGTGCATCGAATGGTAGCTGAATCACCATTGGCATTGACGTCGGGTCAGAACTTCATTCTGTGGAGAATCCATCATGGGAATCTAGCAAAATGGTACCTGATATTGTTTGTCAAACAAAAGGAGCTCTCAAAAGATTAGCTCAAAACATCATTCGGTGTCAAGGCATTGCAACCGCACATTCGAATGGTAGCTGATCATCAAACTTAGCATCATGTAAAGCAAAGGCGTTGAGGTATGCAAGAGACTTAGCACTGAACAACGGAGGTGTTGAGGTCTGCAAGAGACTTAGCACTGCACAACGGAGGTGTTGAGGTTTGAAGAGACTTAGCACTACACAACGGAGGCGTTGAGGTCTGAAAAGGGACAAGTCATTGTCCATCACCGACATCAGATCAATCATAGCTCTAAGTAGCATGGAGTTCCTTGAACTAGTTTGGATTATGTGGAATCAACTCGGAGCAAGAGCTATGTTATAGAGTCAAAGAAGATCCTTGTTGTCATATATCTGGAAGCTTAACACCACATAGTAGGAGTGTTGAGGTTTCATTCAGAAACTTAGCACCATACAATGGAGGCATGGAGGTCTTCTTCGGATATCAGAGTGGCACGGCGAAGCATCGTGGGCCCATAGCCCATCAGGTCCAGGATAAGAGCAAAGTTGTCGAAGTGAGAAGGTTGCAGGAGAAGAGACCAAAGGGTCTACTATAAAGAAGCACCTCAAAGGTGGCAAGCAGAGTTTCCGCATTCATTACAGGATGAAAAATGTTCCAATATAAGATTTTTGGGAAAAAAATCCTTTCTCAGTGGGGAGGTGTGATCAGGGGATCATTTTTTATATCAAAAGTTCCCTACGCATCCCTAAATTGTGTCAGTGCAGAAGATCTTTTCGAGAGATTTCGACAACTATGAGAACTAAGGTGCCGCCCAATGTGGGATATTCCCCATCTAAATGCAAACTTCCCATATGGGTATTTATCCCATCAAATATGTATGCCACCCTACATGGGATTAATATCCTATCCAAATGCTAAGCGGTAAGGCTAATATTAGCCTAAGGATATTTTTAAATGCATTATTTTAGGGCCCCATTTGGGTATAAATAGGGGACCCATTTCTTTGTAAACACACAACTTGGAAGCTCATTCCTAGAGCTCAAAAGGCGGAGATCGAGCCAAGAGGAGAGTTAGATGTTATGTCAACGACATAGTTGTGTGAAGTCCTAATTTATTTAGGCATTATTATTTTAATTATTATTGACCTATTATTTTTAGGCAATAGTAAATTAAAATTATTATGACTAGGAGTTTTTAATACTACCTAGTTGGCCCATAGCGCCACACCAAATTATTGTGAAGCCTGGAATATCAACCGGAGTGTCATAGGGAGTTATGAAGCGTCTGGAAGGTTGATCGAGAATCGGAGGATTCCGAATAGTGGAGCTGGTGCCATAGAGCTTTCCAAATTCACCAAGAAGGTGGAAGTTGGGTGCTATCTTTCACCCTTGTCATCCGAAGGTCTGGATATTCTTCTAAGCAAGTTCTTAATAGTTTCCATTAGGTTTTTTTATGAGAGTACTATTGTAACTTACAAGTTTTGACTAGTGGAATGGTTCGATAAGAACTCGGAGACGTAGGCAATTACCGAACTCCGTAATCAACCCTTTTGTAAAGTGTCATACTTATTGCATTATTTTAAGTTGATTTTAATGGGGTAAAAATTAAACGGTAATTTGATAAGCCTACAAGGGTCCGAAGATTGAGTAGATAAAAATTTCAATTTATTTTCAAATTTGACTTGCTTTCACCCCTTCTATTATTTTTTAGCCCATTGCGCACTTGTTTACGGTGTACAAATTTCTACGATCAATGAAACTTGATTGTGTTCTCCATCATTGTTGTATGTTATTATGTTGATTGCAAGGTGAGTGACCAACTATTTCATGATGCACATTCACACATGATTATAACCAACACACTAAACTATAAAGTGTTGAAATCGGGGGTGATAATATTGATTTGGGGTGGTTGTGTTTCTTTTTACCTTAGTTTTTTACTTCTCTTCTTGTTTCTTCCTTTATTTTACTTGTTACGGTGTCGCTTCTAGTTACGTGTGTAGAAAGACATTATGGTCTCCACTTGTGCATTATTACTTTGATTGCAAGGTGAGTGACCAAACGTTTCACACCACACGAATCTTTGTCTTCTCTTGAATCTGATTTCTCTTAAGAAAGTTCCTCCTCTAAGCTTCATTAGTATGAAGGAGTAAAGATGAATCAAGAGGTGGGGAGGCATGTGAAGTAGCTTCCTGCAGCTAATGGATTTGAACTTATAGGTCTTGGTGTAAGGAAGCTATGTCTTGGGTGTTAGAAGAAGAGACTTGTCAAGTGTGAGAAATAAGAGGCAGAATGAAATGGTTGGTAGGAGTAATAACGGACATAATAATGTGAGAATTAGGTGGAAGGGAAGAAGAGGGAGGTTGTGTTGCAATAGGAATGGAAGTAGTATTAGAGGTGGGAGGGTTAATCTTAGCTAGATTGGTGGCCTCCTCATGAGCAACGAATAAAAGAAGATATAAGTCTTGTGGATGTTCAACAAGATGAGCTTGGAGATCATGAAGGTCTTCATCAGTAAAGGGTGGATAAGTTTCAACCATGTTAAAAAGATGATAAAATACCTATAAGCAAGGTTGGGTTGAGCAACGGGTTCACCAAATGATTTAATTTAATTTGAATTAAATATAAATATTGTAAAGTCATCTGAAATAAATGATGTATAAATATTGAAATATAGAAATGACACAAGCAAGCTAATATTTAAAATATGAAACCCTAAGAAAAAGATGAGATAAGAAGACTTAGCTGATTTACGCTTAATTTGGACTAGGAAAAGTGTTGAACGAGCTAGGCAAAGTGTGTAGATGCTCAAAGTATAAATTCTACAACTCACGAACAAAGCAGACATGGGTGCCCACACTACGACAAGAGCACTGGGCACGCTGAGACTCGTTATTGGGCACTCGTGACTACGTAAATAGTCACAATCTTGTTTTCACTATGTCACAAGAGTGTCATAGTTGTTTCTGTTGATCACCTGATAGTCGTTCTTTGAATGTTGAAGGTACATGTAACCTACAAAAGAGATGTTCACTTGCACAAGCCCACAAACCACATCAAACCTAAAAAGGAAAATGCATAATGGGGAGTCAAACTGACCCTAACGGTCACCCTAAGAGTGAACTTATGATCGAGCATTGCACTACATCTCATAATCCATGTAGTTCTTGTGAGTGTGTGTATAAATTGTGCCCTAGGATGCCCTTTATACGAGTTGCACTTGATATCGGGTTGTAGCTAGAATGTAGTAATGTAGTAGAATGTGTGGATGGAATATAATGAACTTCCCCTTCTTATGTTGTGTATGTAGAGTATGCAACGCTTGTCCCTTTGAATGGATGTTAGATGAATGCCTTGGAGTGCTTTAGGTGCCTTTTTGATGCAAGCTTAGGTGATGATAGTAATGCTTAGTGCTTGGTCCCTCATTTTGAAAACATAACTATGTATTTATATTATTCCCTTGTTTTAATTTTGTAATTAACAAGCTGGAAGGTGAATTCCATACATGAAAAAAGATGTCCAAAAGATAAAAGAGACCCAAAAATAATGAGTGAGGTAGAAAAATATCAAGGGTGCTAGAGGGAATAGGAGTGCCTCGGTGATGTTATCTTGGCTTGGTGATGGTGTTTGAATCCATGAAATATAAATGAGTAAAGTTTTGAGTAGGTTGGGTGTGTAAGACCCAAAAGAAAGTAAGAGACAAAAAGAGGCCAAAGATAGTTGTCAATTACTAGTTTTCTTTCTTAGGAATCATGTAAATGTTAGTATGCTTTTAGGACCTAGAAATGTACCTAAGTGCATGATTTTGTGTCTACAATTAGTGAAATTTTATAAACAATTTATTATTTATGATAAGTTGTATTTTTGTGCGCGTGAAACGGTTGACCATTCACCTTGCAATAGGCGATGAATCACGTAAGAGTGGAGGCCACAATAAATTTCAGTTAGAAGTAAAGGAACAACACATAAACAAACACAAAATGGTGAAAGCAAGGGAAAAGGGATAAAACATAGTTTGGTGTGAGAAAAAGAGGCTCATGTTACATAAGGGGATCTCTTTCTGCAAGGTTTTGGTGGACATGCTAACAAGCCCACAATCGAATAAGAGCAATACAATCCAAAACGAATTCAAAATGAGTCGAAGGCCCCAAAATGCCGAGAAAGGCTCTAACACAAGCCACCTAAAAATGCCAAAATGAATCCAAATGTGCCCTACAAGCCACAAAATACACTACACACTCCCACAAAATGGTCAGTGGAAAAAATGCCCAGTAACCCTAGTTTTGGAATAAATTTTTGCCCAATTTTAGTTAAAATTATAGGATGAGAAAAATTTAAAAACGGGCTTGGAATTAAAAACCAAGATACCATTAATACTAACCTCCGATAGACATTAAAACCTTACCTTAAAAATATTTTTAAAAATTAGATCCTAAACAAAATTAAGACCTAATTTATATTGAAACACCTTCCTTTAAATAATTAACAAAACCCTTATTAATTTAATTAACAAAGTATGCTTAAAAAGATTAGGCTATAAATATAACCTAAAGTCTTTAAAACAAAGCAAAGGCTTATAAAAACGTGGGTTAAATTTGAAATTAAAAGGGAGGGAAATGGGTCAAGGTTGAAGCAGGAGAGGTGGCTTGGGTGAGCCACGTGGGGCTTGATGAACCCGAGGTGAGCAAGTGGAGCATTGGGCTCAAGGTGGGTTGGGAGAGGTAGGAGAGAAACAAACGTATCCAACCCGGTAGATACCATGGGAGCAGGGGTGAGCATTGAGGATGTGGTCACTAAAGTCAAAGCAAGAAGGGGTTACAACAGATGTGAATGATGAGTGACACGGGAACCAACACGATAAGGGGGTAGCTCGACCAAGACAACAATGTTGGGCCAAAAACGGTGCAGAACATGGATCTAAAGCAAGGTTGGCAAGCTTGAGCTCACGACACAATGAGTAAGCCAAGCTCGTGAACACATCACATGAGCCAAAGCGGTGGTTGAACCAAGAACAAGTGATCAAACACAAACAAGGTGTGAGCTCGGGCGGTGGGCGGGGTTGCAAAAGGTTTGAATGAGCCAACAATGTAATGATAGGGGATGGAAAGGTACAGGAAGATCCACAAACAAGTTGGAAAACGTAGACCGAGCCAAAAATGAGTTGTCCAAGGTAGGGAAGAAGAAATATAATCCAAGCAGAGTGGAGCCAGAGCGACTCTGTGGTCGAGCCAAATGAAGCAAGAAGCTAAACAATTTGCCAAGCAAGACAAAAAGACCAAATCACTTGGACAAAAACCAACTTTACCAAAGAAGACAAATCCACTTGCCGAGTTAGGGGAACTCGTTAATATCTGCAGGAGCTCGGTCGATATGGGAGGAGCTTAGGCTGAGACATAAACGAGGAATTGGAGGAGGAAGGTATAGAGGAAGGAAGAGAGAGGTAAAGGACAGACCATGAGGCAGAGATGATACGTAACAACATTTTTAACAAAAACAAAAAAATTATTAAAAATCTAATAAAACCAACAAGATAAATACCTCTAAACTTTAGCTTTTCCATCAAATATAGCTAAAGATAGCTAAATCTAGCAATGCAAAATACCTAAAACCGCAAACTCTAGAAAAAAATGCACATACACCAAAAAACATGCAAACTAGCAAAACTCCATGAAAACCAAGATGAACCCAGATAATGCAAGTAAAGCACAAATGGAAAACAAATTACGAAGCTTACACAAGAAACTAGTAAGAACACAAAATGAATAGTAGCATGCAACGAAATACGAGAGTGACGTGAATCCCAACAACATGCTCTAATACCATGTGAGAGAATGTGAGAATGAGGATCAAGTGGGATGGCGCGTACATTAACCGAGTTGCACTTGAATGACAACGTGATGGAGTTCCATGTAGTAAGCAAGCATTCAACCATGAAATGTGCATGCAAAAGAAAAGGGTCTACTCATTCTCATATATCAAAAAAGGGGTACAAATATGAGTGTTGTGTAACTCCCAATGTAATATCAATCATACCTCCACAAGGGAGAAGAGGAGTTATGTTCCAGAAATGGAAAGTAACTCTTGTATGATGCACTAACACACATTAACGTGTATGATGGAATATGTCATACCCCTAAGACACCTAAGACCTATGATCTCACCTAAGTGATATGAATCACCACGTGATGTGGATAATGCCCCAAGACGACAAGGAAAGTACCCACACCAACAAATTGCACTATATGGATTTGTTTTATCAATGCATCAAAGACAATGAGTGGAACCCTTGCTCATCTACATGATGTTTAGTTCCTTTAGAATAGATGGGTATTCTACCACCATTTCCTATTTTTTTCAGCAAATATACCCATGAAGCACAAGGGGAAACCAACATAGATACCTGATCCATGTCCTTAGTCATTCTTCCCCACTTAGATCTTATTTCCAATCTCTCTCCGCTCCGATTGCACTTTGTCTCTGCAGCTTTCTTTTTACATGCCTTATTACTACTACTATTGCACATGTTTCTATTGTTGCTCATATTGTATACCACGGTTTATACCATGCACAACCCATTTTACAGTACAAATTATTTGTGGTGGTCACCTCTTCAACATTATACACTCTTCTACATTTTATCAACATTATTATACATGGTTACACATCTATTATATTGATCTATGCACTTAAAAATTTTTTGCATGTGCTTCAAAAGAGGGGGCATTCATGTGGGTATATTATACATCTACAAAAAAATCAAGCATAATTTTGGATTCATACACAAGTAAAAATAGGTTACAAGTACTCAAAAACAAGATCAAATATATAAATTTAGAAAAATATCTCACAAGATCATAAACGTATAGTTTGGTTAGAACCATATGGATGGTTATGACCCTTTCACACAATTTTTCCCAGAGGGTAGTTACACTAGCTCTCTCAATAGGATCATATTTTCACCTTCAAGAACTATCCCTTGGCACAATTTTAAATTCATTTAGTTTGATTCGAGTTAGAATAGGGGGCATGAAGTACTTCACTCATTATTCAATAGGACACTTGGTCTCGGTTGAATTTTCATGGATCTTGGGGGCATGTGAATCCTTTCTCCATATGCATTTTAATACAACGGGGCTTCTAAACGTGGGAAAGGCATGGGGGCACTCATTCTCTTTTTTAATACGTGTCTTTATTTGCAAAATTGGGCCCGGATCCATCTCGCAACAATGTGGTTCATGGGGTTGTGGAAAGTATCAAAGTAGTTGATTTCTTCATAGGCAATATTTCCTTACCTCTTACATTTAAGGGGGAATACATATTATTTGTTGAATGAATTTAATACTGAGTCTTCTTCCTCATTGGGGTACTTTGGTACCTCATTCTTCTTCACTCTTTCTTCCTGTGTTGGGTTATGCACCTAACACTATGGTTTATCCTCAACACATATTTTGAACCTGATCACTCTCAATCCTTCAGCAAGTTCAACAATCCAAATCTCCAAGTACAAGAAAATCATGAGAGTTTCTCCACCGCAAAATAAATAGATGCATTCCTTCCACATTTTTCCATATCTTTACTTTCACTTTATACAAAAGCAAGTTTTGCATATTACACTTTATACTTGAATTAAAGTTTAGTTTTCTATCATGGACATTGAATACACTCTATGTTGTAGGTTTAATCATGCAACATGGTAACACCAAGTGCAACGGAAAACTACAAAATAAAATCGAGTGAAGATAAAGTGTGTCTACACACTCAGATATATTTTCCTTTAAGCATGTAAGTTTCACTTCATACTTAAAGGGGTGGAAATGTAGACACCCAAATTTGGCAATTTAGTCTTTGACATTGTTGGTTTTGACAATGTACTCTTTTCTAAGATAAAATTTGTTGGCTAGATTTTCTGCACAATTGAAAACCTAGGCAGTCATGAGATAAATCTCCCTCATTTACCGGTGAGGCTCCGTGTAAGATTTTGTCAGTTATATGTCCTAATATCTATTTGTTGGTATTACTTTAACTATGTAGCTCATGAACCATAGCTAGATAGTTTTGCAGCAAGTAAGTAACTGTAAAAGAAAGGAACAATATGCAAAAGAAAAAAATAATAGGAAATGGGAAGAAAGGAGAGAAGATGTGCAACCCAATCAATAGTTCACAGAGTTGATCGCATGCACATAGATTAAAACAAATAGATCATGAAATACAAAATTCAAAGCAAAGGAAACTTTCAAATCTAGATCTAGAATAACACAAAGTTTATGAATAGATCTAGAAATAAATACGAGATGAATGCACCATTGACACAAAGTTCTCTCGGAAATCTCTTCTCTATTCCTCTGCTTGCAAAAAGCTATCAAGGGTTTCAGCTCAAAGTCTGGAACACAAGAATGTTGATTACAAATTCCGATCCTTTAACCCGTAGGTTCTTCCTCTATTTATAGTGTATAAAGGGAAATTACAAATATGAAGCTTTAAATGAATTCCCGCATGGAAGCTATGAAAAGGGAAACAACTAGCAATCTTCCTCCTGGAATTCCTCTTTGCATGACATGCATGATTTATAACTGAAAAATAGAACCTTCTATTTTGCATGTCTGCCACCTATTTCCAAGTAATTGACTTCTTCAAGTAACGGCTTTTAAACCAATCACTTAAGTTTTATAATTTAATTGATTGCTCAATTACTTTGTCGGAGAAAATAAAAGAAAGAGGAAAAGAAATAAGAAGAAAGTTGCAACCCTCCCAGTCTTGTTCTTCTTCCATATTCTGCATGCGGTTGACTCTTTTGCCTTTGATTCTCACCAAACTGGATCTGGAAGCTATGCATGAATGTGATTTGCTTGTGGGTATTGCCTTTGACCTATCTTCCCTTCTATCCTTGAAGATTTTGTAATTCTTCTTCAGTACATGCACCAGTGCAATGTTTGTTGTAAATAATTCAAACAAAACTCATCATCTTTTATTTAAAATTGCATATGAGCAATTTTAAATTCTGGAAAGCACTCTAGGTGAATGCAAACACAAGTAAATTCAATGAAGGCTTCAACTGGAAGATTGGGAGCACATGCACAAGCTTCTGAAAGGAATTCTCCATGTAATGACTTCCACATGGGCTGCATTAGAAACAAGAGGATGAATTTTTGCCAGAAGCCTTTGCAATTATGAGAGTTGGATCTGTCAATTAAATTGGTGATAAGTTTGGGGCCTATGTCTGTATCATTGACTTCAACAAATCTGGAAGCTATGCATGATTCTGCTTATTCTTTTCTTTCATCATGCTTTCATCATGGCTGGAACAATCTTTGTCTGAGCTCTTTTTCTTTTAATTATGCCAGAATCCCTTGCAATTGGATCAATTTGTGTAGATTTGGCAATTTCTTCATATTCAAAAGATATATTCAATGTACCTGACATTGATTTGAGCACCTGTGATGAATACTTGCAATTTTATTCAGACAAAGATGGAGTCCATGGCACGAATACTTGATTTTTATCACCAAAATATGCATATAAAGCCTGCTGCCCTAAAATTTGAGGTTTTGCTTGCATGCAAAGCAAGCAAAAATATTATTTAATTCACCTGGGCACATATACCAACATGCAGATGCTTAATGACAAAAATTAGGCTATTCCAACCCTAGGTGCCAAAATTGGAAGCTTCCCGACAGTGGAAAATAAACTTTAATGTAAAACCTCCTTCTTTGGCGCCAAACCTATCTCTGGGCTGCAATCTTTAGCAAAAAGAATTAATTGCTTCTTTATTATGGTAGCCCATGCTTATATAATCCTTAGCATACTATTTTTAATAATTGCCCTTCCTATTTCTGGCAATTTAATTAATAAACAATCATGTTTATTCACCCAAATTGGGCACCCAATTATGCATGTTGTTGGTTGCTTTTAAATAAATTATTTTATTTATTTTTAACATGCATCCTTGACTTCTCCTTAGCTTTTCCACTTGCATTGACTTTCCTTCTATTTATGGCGCCAAAATTGGGTGAATAAACCATTAATAAATATTATTAATGCATTGTTATTCACCCAAGGTGGGTCGCATTTTTTTAGCAAACGTAATTTCCAAAAATAGGAAGTCAACTTTGATGGGAATTTCTACCCTGCACTGCAGCTCCAAAAATCCCCTCTTTCACTTAAGTTGTTTGACTTTCATAATGGGATTTTTACCCTGCAAGGCAAGTAAGAAATTCCCACCTGCCTGCCACCTCTAATATTCCCATTGCAACTTAAGTGACTTTGACTTCATGGGAAAAACTACCCCACAAGCAGTAAGAAATTCTTGCATGCCTTCGCCTCTAATTTTCCCATCGCAGCTTAAGTGACTTTGACTTCATAGGAAAAAGTACCCTGCAAGGCAGGTAAGAAATTATCCCCTGCGCCTCTAATTTTCCCATCGCAACTTAAGTGACTTTGACTTCATGGGAAAAAGTACCCTGCAAGGCAAGTAAGAAATTCCACTTGCCTTCCACCTCTAATTTTCTCATCGTAGCTTAAGTGACTTTGACTTCATGGGAAAAAGTACCCTGCAAGGTAGGTAAGAAATTCTCGCTTTCCTGCCACTACCAAAAATCCCATTGTAGCTTACACTCATTAATTCCAAAAATGTGACTTGCCTAGGAGAGGCTTTTTGTGCATGACTTCATCTTTTTGGTTAGAAGTTTGCATTTTGAGGCTAATTCCTTTCGTGTGCTGTGTCAGTAGATGATCTCCAGATGCTTCAGGCAATTAAATAGACTATACTGGACAAAGAACAGACCTAGGGAATTTCATAGAGAAACTGCGGAGAAAACCGGAGAAAAATGCAAAATAAATAAATAAAAGCGAAAAACGTTGCCAAAAGTTGCAGATAATGCCCTGAATTCATTCCTGGTGAAAACCCTATTGAGATGAGTGAATATTGGCATGCAAAACTTCAACAGGATTCAACCGAGCACAATTTACTTCAAACGAGGCATTATTTATTCAATAAATAATTAAATAAAAAAATCCCACATAAAACTTGGCGGAGGGATAAAATGAGTTTGGGCATCTGGGTATTTGTCAAAATTGGCTCATATGATTCACTAGGAATATCCTAACATAATACAAACATCTTCTGGCAATAAAAACACAAAAAGACCCGTTATTTAAAAAGAACGATTTTTTTTTTTAAATGGGTAGTCCTAGATTTCAGGGTGAAATTTGGGGACATCGAAAGGATTCTTTCTATCCCTATTTACTACATCTTGAAATATCTTGTCTAACTTTCTTAGTCATACATACTAATATGCTAACAAATTCTAAGATTTTAATGTATAAAATCCATAGATAAATCCCAAATAATAATATGCAAACTCCAGTTTTCATGTTTCTCATCCTTGGGAAAAATCATATAGTTGGTCAGGATTTTATATTCGGTCTTGACCTATTTGTATGGTTTCACACTAACATATCCTCCATATTTTATTTCAATTTCACATTCTTTGATGGGTCCTTTACTCCCTCTAGGTTGGCCTTTCTTCAATAATTTACCTTTGGAACCCTATATAAGCAAGTATAAACTCTCTCATTTACACACCTAGAAATCATATGGCACTACATTGATACACTCACTTCCTACTCTTGTAAAAGGCCCCTAAATATCACAAAATATTATGCACACTCATTAAAAAAGCAATCACCGCACGTTTGAAGTGGCATACTAGATCAAGAAGTTAGGTCATCTCATTTGTAAACACTCAAACATCCCTTCTCCAAGTATTTTAGTAAGAGCCAAACTCAAATCAAGCATTATCAAAGAAGTTACCAAATCATAGTTACATTCATTTAGATATCACATGTTAGGTGGAGAATGACATGTAGTTTGAGGCCTCTTTAGAGTAGTGCTAATGTCGATGGTGCACCCCATGCAAACTATTCCCAAAATAGGGTATATTATCATGATAGGACAAAGTTCCTAGTTGGGAGAGAAAACCACAAATACATGTTCTAAAACCCTTCTCAAAGCATCCAACACATATAATACACTTCTTGGGCATTGACATATATCATGGAGTTAGGATTTTACTCTTCTTTCTTGGTAAAATCCCCAAAATAGAGAGTTATGCCATGATGCTGACAGACAAGATATTGAGTAGTCCACATTGGAAACATTTTTGTATGGTCTTATTTTGGATCATTAAAAACTCTCAAGACTTAAAGATGCTCATGCATCTTTTATTTTCTATAAGCGAGAACATAATAGGCCACCTATAGATTATGTGTTATGACATATGACAAAAGAAAATATTATGCCAAATAAGATGATGAAAGGAGCTCGTAATCTCCACCTTCAATAGATTCATATGCTAAAAGCCAAGAACTATAGTCACATGTTGCAAGATCTAGTAATTTTGATCGACGAGGGTTATGGAATTTTTTTTTGAAAAAATGGAGGTATTCTCATCTAAGATGATTGAAAAAATGGACACACTTTCCTCCTTGGTTGCACAAATTATTAGTGCATGGAATCAAAAAGATAAAGAGCCTAATCCTTTAGAGGTAAAATTGAATAATTGTCACCATTATACATATATTTTTATATATAAGAACTAGATTATACTCGAATATTATCATTTGACTCATTTCATCTCATTTGTGATATAAGGAAATAATGAAAATCTCAAAAGATATAAGTGGAAGAAAAGGTAATGCTCGTGATGAAACCTATATCAGCTATGTTAATGGTGAGAAAAAGAATTTTACGGAAAAGGATGGCATGCTAAGTATATTAGACTTAATCTCGTGTATATGGGTTTTTGTTTTTCACTTATTATTTACTTTAAATATACTAATATTAGTTTTTGTGCTAGTGTTCAAAGAAAATTCAATTTCTAGTGGGTGATAAAATGGAAATGATAGGTTCAATCACATCAAAAGTCGCAGGACATGGAAGAATACATTCACTCTAGACATGTCATGGAGAGAGGGTTGGTCCCAGACGATGTCAATGTCCACATACTAAAAGTGTTGATAAATGTTCCTCTCTTCGTATGAAGACAAGCTAGACAATTGGACAAATTTATCTAAAAATGTTCCTTTTTGAAATGGTCGATAGAGTTATTGTGCAAGTATTTTATACAATAATTCTAAAAAATAGCCCATGACATTGAGCTAGGGAACTGGAAAATTGCTCTGTTTAACTTCTTTGTATGTAATAAACTAACAATGTTTTATTTCTTGGCAAAATTGATTTGTGTCTAGTGGTTTCAAATAAATTTCTAGTGGAAGCAATTTTGGACATATATTAATTTATTTTTGATATTGTGGAAAGAATCTATGCCACGCTTTTTACTATCAGTGTTATGCATTCTCTTTGTATATGTGGATTTGATTGTATTGATTTATTTAATTATTGTACCTTTGTGCTTTTATTTTTGGAGGATTGTGAAAATTATGAGCCTATTAAAGGAAGTGATTTTGTAGTCACCGAGTATCATTTCAAGACAACCGAGAGTGAAATGAGTAGACTTAGACAACAATTTTTTTCTCATTATATAGGTTTAGTTTTATTTTGGTAAATTTATTATGACACATCCCAACAAGACTGAGATTTAGTACTAAAAGCTTGCACATTGGTTGGTGAAATAATTTGTTGCAGGAAGATTATTGATTTTCACCAATGGTCACAGGGCTAAGCCCCTCCTTCTTGGGTATGGGGAGGATCCCATTATTGAATGCAAGGACTAAATAAATTGTGGGGTAGCCATTCGGTTGGAGATCACATAGGAATACTCCACTAAACATGTGGCAAACTACTTGTATGGTGTACAAGGGAGGAATTAGTTTGGAGAGAGGTAAAAGGGAGTAGGAGAATGAGAGAGAGAGAGAGGGTTAATGTTGTGAGTAGGCACTAGCAGATTCTCACCAACAGTAACTAGAGTAGGTCCACATTCAATAGAAGAAGATAACCATGTAAGCAATAGTAAGACTAATAAATAAGAGACACGAAGTTCTATGAGTTCATCAATCAAAGACAAAAAGTTCCTTCTTGGTTTCATAAGATTACAATGCTTCAAAGTTGGAAAATAGAGAGGATGGAAAAACATAGGCAAGGAGATAGAAAAATGTAGCTATATTTCTTGAAGTAGTTTTGAAATCCAACAACTAGTAACAAATCAACAAATGCCCCCTTTGGAATGGATAAGCCATCCCAATTTATAGATTACAATGTGTCTCTTCATCTCTCCACCATATGAATTTTCATCTTCCCACCACTTGTGACCTTTCATATTCACTATGAATTAAATTAAGTCATTTTATTAGATGTGAAAAAATATACTTTACAATGCGTAATTACAAGGTCACTTAAGTGAATAAGATGAGAGAGAGAGGGAAGGGGAGACGAGAGAGAAGTGAGAATTTGGAGACATGAAGCCTCTTGTTGACAAAGAACCTTATTTTGATTGATCTTAAGAGAATGCTCGAGGATGAAGTTCTTTGCCTTTGACCTCCTATTAAGTTGAAACACTAAGAATGCAACTTCCTCTTCTTGTGAGATGCGAGACACACTCCAAAATATTGGATAATTGTTCGAAACACTATTGTGAGACTTGCACTGAGTGGACTTGTGATGACTTCTTGATCCTACAAACATGATGGTCTTGGGTACCTCGGTAGCCTACGGTTCAAGTGACAATCTTTTACACACATTGGTTCATTCTGATTTGTTATTTGCCATGGTGTGATTCACATGATGTCCCTCCTCTTGGAAATAGAATTGAACACAAGGTCGGAGTTGGAATGTGGAGATCATTGCCTTTCTCCTCGTGACTCTCTTGAACTTCACAATTTACCTTCATGATAACTACCCAAATGATTCAACCATGATGATCCCCTTTCAATGACTACTAGGATGAATTGAATCATCCATTTTCTTGCATATAAGTGTGCCATACATAATTCACCTTGAGACTAATGTTTTGGGATCATGTGAGGGATTTATCACCTATTTTAACTATGAACCAAGTGATATGCCTTATAAATATGAGTCGACATTTCCCTCTCTCATGAATCATACTCTCGGGTTATGATGACCATGTTGTTATTGGTGTTTGGATCATAATATTGTGCACATGCCAAGACAAGTTTGGTGTTTTGAACAAATAACGGGTGTCCTCTTGTCTTGAATAATCCACTTAAGAGTATATTTTCCTCCACTTCCCTCGTGGCTCATTCAACATTCGGATTTCAAGTCTTCCAAGTCCATGTGGGTGACATCATTATCTCCCACATTGGGGTATTCAATGATTAATGTTGAGATTGGTTTCAGACATGAATACTTGACCTTCATGATGGAAAAAATCAATGAGATAGGCATAATGTGAACTGATACAAGTGACTTGATCTCATTTACAAGACTTTCTATTTTTGGCATGTCTGTTTTGGATGGCTATTTTTAGTAAGTTTTCAGTTTTGTCACTTTTTGATGATTTTTATTTGTTTGGAGTAACATGGACATTGAAGGTTTATTGTTTTGGAAACTTAATATATTCGGACATATGAGACTGTCACAACTTGTTATTTTTATATGGAGGTCTTATGGGTATTGTTATCTAAAATTCACCCCCAAGGTAATTTTGATAACTTACACAATTTCTTCAAGCTTGAGCAAGAAAAAATGGTTTGAGGCCCAAAATCAATTTTTGAGGGATTCCTTGGCTTTTCTCTAACTTCCCTATCCAAATAAGAAACCAAGGAGTTAGTAAAAATTTACATAAAATTTGAAAAAATGAAGTTAAGGGCCTATTTTAGTGGAAATCGGGTTTGAGGGTCGGGTGGAACAAGGCGGATCATACCGGGTTTGTCATACCAAGTTTGGGCCCAAAATGAGAAAAAGGCGAGAAGATTTTTTCCCGTGTGTTCCGCAGGAAAGTTGGGACGAAAGTATGCGTGGGATCCGAAAAGATGAAATGGTCAGAAGCCTCTTGTATTGCGGGTATGGCCAAAAATTTGTCTGGGACAGTCGGGCCCCAAAAAGTCAAAGTAGTTGATCGAGGAGCGGGCCCAATGTATTGCAGAAAAAGAAAAAAATGGCCCAAGTTGTACAGGGGACAAGCGAGACACCCAAACCCAAAATTGTAGCACTCAATGCCATGCGGGTAAGGCGGAGTCAACGGCCCGACATCGGTCAACATTGGGTGACATGGAGAAAAGAGGTCTCGGATGGCCAGCGAGACACTTGTGCAGCTGAACTCAAAATAGCTGATTTCACCGCACAAAGAAGGAATCGGAAAAGGTGGAGAATCTTGGCCCGAATGTCCCAGGACACATGGGACATGAAAACCCGCCATACCCACATTGCAAGAACATCCCGACCCGAACATCAAACGGGCATAAATTTTGACCCAAAGCTCCATTTTTCACAAAAATTGACTTTTTGGAAAGGAAAAACATCCTCTACACCACAAAAACATCTCCAACTCCAAAATTTAAATGATCATTCTCGTAAAATGCAAGAAATATTTGGCGAGACTCAAAATAACCGCCCACACTCGTAAGGTCAGTAACTTTTGCATTTCTCATCAAAATCACCTAAGGTTGGACTCGTTGGAATCATGGATTTGAGCTCAATGCAAAAATTCAAGAAATCTAGAATTTTATGAGGAATTGATGGTGATTTTTCTGAAAACGTGGACAAGTTTAGAACAATGATTTTATTGGTGGTTGTGAGAACATTTAATGAAGCATGGGCATACATTTTTCACTACTGCAAGTTATGGGACAATATGGGGAGCCTTTGCGCAAGAAGAAAAAATCCATAATTTAAATTCATTGATTACCTCTTGCAAGTTGTGGGAGGTAAAATTTCAGGATTTTCATTTCTCCCCCTCTAGATCTCCTCTCATAATTCTATAAATTAGAGTGTTGGGCTCATTGTAAAGGGAGGATAGTTTTTAAGTAGAAAAACTCTATCAATTGGTTTTGTGAATCTAATGTGTTGCAGGCCCTTGTAGTGGACTCCTTACATGGTGATCTAGGCCCTTATTTTGTGATATATTGAATTGTGCATATCATGAAGCAATAGATGCAAGTTTGTGGATGTATCTTCCCCGCTGTGTTTGTTTGCATTCTTCTTGCCCTTTCAACCTCATTGCAAATATATTGTGTCTATTTTATGCTCTTACAGGGATTCATTATCATTGTGTGTGTATGAAATATTGTTGTGAATGCAGTTGTTAGATTGTGGAGAACTGTTATCACCCTCTCTAGTATGTACTTTGCTTCCATCTTTCACACATTGGAAAGCTATTCTCATCCCCCTTTTATGGTGTATCACCGCTTTAGTGTAGGATTTGTTTTCATGAAATCTCTCTCCCGATCCTTGGAAAGTTAGATTAGGATAAAATAGTTTTGCCTGCATTAGAGTAGATTGTGGCAGGTAGTTTAGGGGCAAGAACCAGCTTTCTCTGGAGGTCTATCTCAAGTAGCAAGTCCCACAACTTGAGAGATGGTCCAATGTTACCCAATCACATCGTGAGCTCAAGCACACACACTTGTACAAATCTAAGGGTGTTGTGATTTGGCGATAACGGGTATTGGATTGGAACGAAACCAGTTTTAAAAGAATGGTTTTGTATAAGGACCTTCTGCTCCAATTTTTGAGGATTTTTATTTGCAAGAACTTCATAGATATGAAAAGGAAACACCGGGGGCTGAAAAATCTTTTGGATACTATAAATTATATAGAACATCAATGGTTTTGCTTTTACATTCAAAATAAAGGTGTTTTTTTGGAGGAGTGTCTTGATAAATTTGGTGGAAATTGGGTGCACGGATTGTGAAATATGAGAAAATTTCATTTTCTAAGATTGATGTCCCAGAAACACCAACAATATTTCTCATAAAACAATGGAGTTTTGGGGGGGAAATCACAACCCTTTCAATTTACAAAATTTTAAGTGTTTTAGGTTGTGAGTCATTAACATTCACCTTGCAAGTTTTAACTTGGATTGAATTCAACAAGCTAAATTGGGGTTAGAGGAGGGTTGGCATGTGGTTGTACCCTAAAAATAGGGGAAAATAGGTGTAAAGGGACAAGAGATGAAATAAATTATGTTTTTCACACAATGATGACAAGTGGCGGGTTGTGTTGTAGTGTGAGGGAGATATAGAGGGCTGAAAATGGCTTCTAGGGGCTACAAACCGGTCCATGATATGTCCTAGAGTTGAATGGAAGGAAGAGGAGGGAATTTTCATGTCCCCTTTGTCTCTTTTGTTGTTGGTTAAATGTGAGGGGACACCATCAACTTAGAAATGTGCCATGGGGGGTCGATTCATGGGGATGGGGAAGTGATTAAACAAACATGCAAGTTTGATGTTTCCTAGGGGCGAAAGTTGTGATCTGTAAGTTATGAGGAGAGGGGCCTCATGGGAGCGCACTTTTGTGTCCCCATTTCCCTTTTCACCTTGGGGACAATCCAAGGGAACACAAAATTCTCCAAAATGTGCCATGGGGTCCTGGGAACATGAGAAGGGGTAAAAATTAACTAGACTTGAGTTTTCACCTCTAACACTCACAACACTTGAAGTTTATGGTTTTAAGTGATAAAAACATAACATACATACGGGGTGCACTTTTGTGTCCCCTATGTCCCTTTTCACTTTGGGGATAATCTAAGGGACACAACATGATCCAAAGTGCACTCATGTTTTTTTCATATATTGATGTCATCCCGCCAACTCTGTTTTAGAATACCGAGAGTGCCTTTTCCACCTCAAGAGCATGGAATGGTGTTTTGGAGTAAAACCTTATATTTTTCACTCAAAATCACCTATTGAGTTCATACCAGCCACTTTCAAGAGCTGATTCTACATCAAAGTTGTTTTTTTGCATCATTCACCCTTTTACGTGAAGGAGAGTAGTAATAGTGACTTGAGATATCACAAGATATTTTGAAGAATTGGAAAAATATTGATGTGTCCATCATGTAGAGGATTCCAAGAGCTTTCCATTTACTATTTATTGAGCTTACGAATCCTCCTGGAACTCCCATAATCTTCATAACAAGGTGACTTCCTTCGTCGAAGCCTTCATTCCATGTGCCTAAAATGACCTGGTTTTTCTTGACTTGTTCCTGACATCAATTATCTCAACATATTTTTCCTAAACTACTTTGGATAACATCATTACTCTCATGTGTAACTTCCAGATGGCTTGAGTCTTCCCTGTCAGCTTCTGGAGGATGTCCTTATACTTGTAATATGGATAAAAATAGCCAATTTAGTGATTTGAAGAACACTATTCCACCTGGAGGTTAGTATAATCATGAATCCATCTTGGATCTACTCCTTGTGCATGAAACACACTTGAAAACCATGTTAGCACTTTCCTCTTAGCCAGGATGAGGGTGACACAAACTTGGAGGGGCTGCATGAGTTGATGGGATGGCTAGAGGAAGGGTTCATAATGACCGGGAGATATGTTTTCAAATGGTGGGCTTAGTTGTCATGGTTAATTTTTTCATTTTTGCATGCTATACATTTAGCATGACAAAAATACTATAGAAAATTTTATTGGATTTTATTTTAGACCATTTTTGTTTCTTACCAATTTAACTTCTTTGTATGAGCATGTTAAAGGAAGTGATTTTGTAGTCACAAAAGTTGCATTTCAAGACAATTCATCCAAATACTACATCAATAACCAAGGGAGTAATTTACTATGAAGTTACGAAGAAATTGAGAGTGAAAAGGAGTAGACTTGGACAAAAATCATTTTCTCATTCTATAGGTTTAGTTTTATTTTGGTAAATTTATTGTGACACAACCTAACAAGACGAGATTTAGTCCTAAAACCCTACATACTATAGAAATATTTATTGGATTTTATTTTAGACCATTTTTTCTTACCAATTTATATGTGAAATGGAATTGATTAGTGTATTGATATTATGATTGAGTAGTGATATTTATTTTTGGATATTGCAGAGATGAAGATAAAGGTAATGGACTCTGGTGTTCCTCATATGAACTTTGGTGCTTGATTAATAAACTCCAACGCTCCTCGGGTGAACTCCGATGCTTGGCTAATAAAATTTGATGCTCCTCATATGAACTTTGATGCTTCTCATATAAACTTAAATGTTTGGTTGATAGAATACAAAGATGGTTAACTCAATCCTAAGCTGCTAGAACTTAACTTCAAGATTAAACTAGTATTTATACACGATTTAACCCTTTTAGACCTAGTTTTATATACAAAACTTGTTGTTTGGCCCATTTATCAAGCCAAAACATCTAAAAACAAAATGTTATATTTTATGCTTCTAAGAAGCCATTAAATTACTTTATTTCTACTTTCAAGTTACTAAGAAGTACATTGACAACTTTTATACAAAAGATTGAGAACATAATGTAAGTAAAAAGGAGTACAAAATAGGCTATTTTGGGGACTCATCATCTCCCCACACCCAAACTCTTGCAAGTCCCTTTACAAGCTATTGTTGTTCTCTTTCTTAATCATGGAATTTCATCAAATCATAATAAAAAAGATACATTGGCTAAAGTTTTTACCCTTTATGTTTTCTAATTTTATGCTCCCATAGAGTGAAGTCAACTAAACCTTGGTATTTGTGGATTTGATTGTATTAATTTCTTCAATTATTATACCTTTGTGTTTATTTTTTTGGAGGATGGTGAAAATTATGACCTGTTAAAGGAAGTGATTTTATAGTCACCTGAGTTGCATTTCGACAATTCATCCAAATACTACATCAACAATCGAGGGGAGTAATTTTATAGAAGTTACGAAGAAATTGAGAGTGAAAGGAGTAGACTTGGACAACAATCATTTTCTCATTCTACTGAGTTTAGTTTTATTTTGGTAAATTTATTGTGACACAACCCAACAAGATTGAGATTTAGTCCTAAAACCTTGCATACTATAGAAATATTTATTGGATTTTGTTTTAGATCATTTTTGTTTCTTACCAATTTATAAGTGAAATGACATTGATTAGTGTATTGATATTATGATTGAGTAGTGATATTTATATTTGGATATTGTAGGATGAAGATGAAGGTAATGGAGAGGGAGGTGAAGATCTAAGTACATATGGAAAAGAGTTGAAGAAGCTATTAGAAATAAAATTTGGGTTAGAAGGTGATAATGGGGACAAAGATGTATGTTTTTCCACTCTTCCTATAAGTCTATTTTTCACTTTCTTCCTGAAATTTGGTGATTAGAGATGTAGAGGTGTTTTTCAAATGAAATTTTATTTTAAACATATAAACCTTATGTTGATCATACTTTGTCAAATTCAAAATTTGGTTAGAAGGGTTTGAACTCTTAATAGTATACTTTGTCTTCAAAATAGTCAATATACACCCTTTTTAGTCTTTCAAAAGTCAATATGTTAGATAAAACTTTAAGAGATAAGATTATTTAAAGAAAATATTTCAAATGAGGAGTATTTAAACCATACTCAAGCTAGTAAATCTTGGTTTTCTTATAGATTATGCCTCAATGATAGTTTGATACAATATACATTAGTTACATCATAAATTATATAAGGTTTCAATACAATTTTTCAGATTACATGATACTTCATACAATTTTGTAAGCATGTAATCTTTAATCTTTAAGTGAACTTAGTACATCATATATTCTATTTATTTTATAAGCTTTCAAAAATGGACGTGCTGATATTAGACTTAGGCACTCCTCTAGATGAACTATGGCGCTCATCGATAGACTTTGATGTTCCTTAGATGAACTCGATGCTTAGATATGATATAATTTGATGTTCCTCGGATGAACGCGATGACACAAGCTGATAGACTTTAATGCTCCTCCTATATGAACTTTGACACTCGGTTGATAGACTTTGGAGATGGTTAACTCCCATCCTAGGTTGTTGGAACTTAACTTCAATATTGAATTGGTATTTATGCACACTTTAACCCTTTTAGACCTCATTTTGTATACAAAACTTGATATTTGGCCCATTTATCAAGCCAAAAATTTGAAAACAAAAGGTTAGCTTTGATGCTTCTAAGAAACCATTATATTACTTTATATTCTACTTTCAAGTTACTAAGAAGTACAATGTCAACTTTTATACAAAATATTGGGAACATAATGTAGGTAAAAAGGAGTACAAATAAGTTATTTTGGGGACTCATAATCTCCCCCACACCCAAACTCTTGCAAGTCCCTTTGCAAGCTATTGTTGTTCTCTTTCTTCATCATGGAGTTTCATCAAATCATACTCATAAAGATATAATGGCCAAAATATTTTTTTACTTCATGTATCCCTTTATGTTTTCTAATTTTATGTTCTCATAGAGTGAAGTGAACTAAATCTTCATCTCCTCATTGTTTCCAATCTAGTGCAAGATATAAGAGTAAGTGAGGCCTATACCTCATTCCTATCCATTCTTTCCCAAATTCTCTCATGAATTGCATGATGGATCTTGCTCTTTTGGCTATCCATGTTAGAAGAATATAGGGAAACAATTTCTCTTCTCATCATGAAAAACTTCATGTAATCCCATTTCATCAGTACATTTTGAGAATGAAACAATGAATTCCTCTCGTATAAAAATGTTGAAAGCCATAAATTGCCTTATATATGAAGCAAATATTTTTTTCCTACACTTCTACTTTAGATTAATTGATGAAATGTTCTAATAAAATATTTGGGCTTGGGGTACTTAGACCTCATGAGTAAGTCAATGTCTCTCTAAACTGGTGAAAGATTCTTGTTCCTTCCTCCATAGGATTTGGTTTTGACAAAGAGATATAAAAGCTCTTAGTTGTACCTCTCCAACAACATAAATTTATAATGAAATCAATTATGTCTCTAAAAAGTTAACCATGCAAGAAGAATTCAAACAATTGATTATGTTGTTATATTGTGATTGAAAGTATGCTTTCAAGAATTGTACTTCAATTTCCAGCTCATGACATAATTTTTGGTAAAATCTTAACATTTTTCATGCGTGAGATTGTTCTTTTAGAAACAAATGATAGACTACATATGGTTTTCTACAGGATGCCAATGCTTCTCCATACTGACAAGTAAGATACAATCCTTCTACTAATTCTTGATTTTCCTATGGGCCCTTTTAGTTCTCTTCTTAGAATTTTCAACTGTGATTTAGTTTCTTCCCAAATCTCATAATTTTCTCAAGATTCAAGATTTTTTCTCATCATTTTATATTAGAATGACTGGAGGAGGGATTTGTACTTTAATAGATTCCAAAATATTATTTAAATAAAATTTTGAGTGTCTTTTATTGACAGTTGACTTTTTACTTCTTAAAGTTCTTTCTGTAGATTGGAAATGTTATCTTCATTTTCATTATTATTTTTCTCTAATATTTGGCATTTTTGAGTTAATTCCATAATATTGTGGTCTTTTTCACTAGTCTCTTGCTTCGTAAGAGATAGATATTCTTTTATACTCAATAACTCAGTATCCTTGTTTTGTAGTTCAAATTTTGAGTCTTGAACTTGCTTTTGTAGTTCAAGAATTTTATTTATTTCTCAACTAGAGATTGTCTCAAAAATTAGATTTCTTCTTCTTGTTTCTTGATCAATAGATATGTTCTTGATAGGGTCAAAGCTTAGTGCAAGTTATTAGTCCTTTGTTAGATCTTCTTGTAATTCAAGCCCTTCTTCTTCCATTATTATTGACTTTCCTTTTTCTACTTGTGAAGAAGAAGGTTGAAAGGAAACTATTTATGATTCCATCTTCTATATCTTTGAATATCAATGGATTCTACTATCTTTTGAAAAAATTTTAGTACTACCATTTCTTGTTCATTGGTGGGCTCTACTCTTTCTTACATGTCTATAAGCCTAGGTGATTCTTGATTGATTGGAGGAGGTTGATTAAATGATTCTAATATTTGTGCAATATCTCAATCTTCAATTTATTCTTCCAATTCATCTCCGGGAGAATTAGTTTTCTAATCCTTTTATGTTATTCTTTAGGGGTAGGTTCTTGTGGGGATTCCTCTCTGTTGTCTCTTTTTTTCTTTTGACTTTTTCTTGAGACAGGTTCTTGTGTAAGAGGTTTCTTGTTGATCCTCTTTCCTTTCACTCCGATTGAGGAGTAGGTTCTTGTGGGAAGGTTTCTCTGCTATCCTTAGATTTTATTAGTGAGGGTTTTATGATAAGTTCTTGTGTAGAAACCTTTTGTTACTTCTCTCACAAGGAGGAATGAGTGTCAACTACTTCCTGCTCATCTTCTGACAATATAATTACTTCACATTTTTCCTAATTTCCTTTGTAATTGAAGGTGTTTTGACAATGGTTTTCTTATGAAGTGTCCTTTTTCTTATAGGTTTTTCAAGCTTCCCACTTTTTCTTAGAGCTTTCTCCTTTAGTAACATTGGAAGGAAAGGTCTTAAGAGAAGTATTGGTTTGAGCCTTGACCCTTAGTGACCTTTTATTTGATTTATGTATACTAGGGAGAAGGGCTTATTTCCCAATATGTTTTACTTTTTTCTTCCCTATTTTCTTGTTTAAAAATTTTTTTTATCGTAATTCTCTCCCTATAATTGTTTAAGAAAATGGTGTTGGAAAATAAGGTACATTAGGCCATGGTGTTTTAATGGTCCTAATTCTTCCTAAGAAAATGGTGTTGGAAAACAAGGTACATTAGGTCATGTGGTGTTTTAATGGTCCAATTCCTGAACAAATCTATTGGCCATTAATTGGAAAGTCGACTCATATAATTACCCAAGTATATTGATTTTCCACTTAGGTTTACTAGTTGATTGTCTCAAATGGTTTACCATTCTCATTGTCCCCCTAGAACAAGACTATATTTCCCCTCATAAGTGATATACTTCATTATCCAGTAGAGTTACTGATCTTCCATGCCTCAGGTAGGCTTTTCTAATTATGTCCTTGATTTCATTTTTAGTATTTATAAAAAAGAAGGCATTTGTTCACCCTCTACATGAAATATTTGCAAAAGATCACTATAAGTAGGTCTATCTTGAATTATCATAGTTAGATTCACTAATTATTTATTTCAGATCACTAAAATATTCACATTTTTGACCTTGGTGTGGAATTCTTAAAGATTAACCTCAAACTCTTCTACAATATCTTTTCAAATCACTATAATTTCTCAAATAAGACCATCCAAGTGGCTTCCTGAATATGGCCACAACTTTTGCACTCTTCAATAGTTCCTCAACTCCTTCAGTTCGAATTGCATTTTTGTCCCATTTCTTCTTTCAATTTCAACTTTGTTTTCTTAATTTTGGCTTCAAAATCCCAAAGAAATTACACAACTTCTAGAGGTAATTAGAGATATGTGGAGTGGATTTTATGGAACAAGAGCATTCAATAGGTAAGGGAAGTAGTAAGGTGGTGAGCAAGGGTTCCCTGAAAGGAAATACAAGATGGCGATGGAGGAACTGGGTGCAAGATAAGGATCTGGGTGAAATGACATAAAAATGGGAAGATTTAATGGTTTCTGCTAATTTTAATGATGTGATAGGAAATATTAGACAATTAAGTCATCTCACATGGGTGAAAATCATGGAAATTATAACCGAATCCACTATGTTATCAAATCAAGTAAATGTGACAAACAAATATGCAAACGATTTTATATGGTTTGTCACCTTATAATTATTGGATAGAAATATAAATTTGATATTGTATCCTAAAGTAGCTTAATAATAAAATAAAGTAATACTTAAATTTTTTTAAAATTGTTAAAGATGCCTTTGATGTTTAAAATGGTTTTGGGTGATATTTTTTTAGAATGCACCTATGAATTGTTATGTTCCATCTGAGTAGTATGGTTTTAGATATCATGAAACCGGGGTCATGTTATCTTTTTACATATCATGAAGTTGAGATAATATTCTAATTCTGATGTATAGATAGTTGTGCGAGGCCTCATATTAATTGACCATGATGTTTGAGTTCAGTAGAATATGTTGGCTTCCAATCACCTAAATGCTTCAGATGTTTACAAGAATTATTATAATGTAATTAGTAAGTAGTTGGCCTTATATGGAGCATAGTCATTAAATCATGTAATTTGACCATTTATTATACCATTCTAAGTCAAGGGTTAACGCCATTTAGGCACCCGTTTTATTTATTTTCTCATTTTGATATAATAACACACTTGTAAACTCACTTTTGGGCACAATATTAAGCCCAAATTATTTTTACAATTGTTTTATAATACTAATCATAAGCCCACTTTGGTTTCATTGATGATAGATTAAAATAATGATTATATGAAGCTATATTGTCTCTAAAACTACAATCAAACACTGAAATCAATTATATATAAGTAGATAACAACACCCTCTCGGCCAACATTCCACCCACTCTATCTCACCTCATGAACCCCCATTCAACATAAGGCGATCAAACCCCCTGCCTCTTCTCCTCCACCGACCAAGCGCATCCTCCAGTAGCAGTGTGACAAGGGGAAGGAATTAGCTATTACTAAGAGCCTTCTATCCATTGGTCAAACTTCTCATGACTCTGTTATCCCCTCTAGGTGAAGGCACAAATTATGAAGCATGAAGAATGGATCAAGGATCTGAGGAAGGATGTTGCTCAATTATACAAGGAAGGTCTAAGGGAAAAAGTTTCTTGACAAAGTAATCTTTCACTTGAGGCCGAGTGGAAGAAATTTATAAGAAGCTAGCTTCTTTGGAGGATTCTATTGGGCATATTATAAATAAGCAAATTGATCATTTGGCCACGCACAAGGCCTTCCTGGATTTCATTGAAATTCAAGTTAAACAGTGTGTAACCTCAACAATATTCATCCGGAATATGGAAAGGTGGAAAAGACAAGAAACTTATTACTTCCACCATCAATATGAACAACCCCTTACAAATCACTACCCTCAATCTCTTTAATGCTCTGGAGGAGGTCAAAAATGTTTCAACAAGGTGCTCAAGTGAAGGTGTTCTTGGTATCTCGCTCTCGTTGTCTATTTTACCGGTATCTTACGGTTGTGTAGTCATTTTGTAGTGGTGTTGCAATGTTGATGTTTTCTTGCTTCATTCTCGGAGGGATGCTCCTCGCTTTTGTTCTTCATTTTTTTGTCTTCTAGGCCTTTTTCTCTAGGGTGTGGTCCCCACTCAAAAAAAACCACCGATGTAACCAATGTAACTTTGTTTATCCGGTTTTGAACCTTCTTTTTGTTGGGGTGTGGTCCCTCCCAAAAAACCATTTACCAATAATAAAAAAACAATAATGTGTATAACACTAAATAATTCACTTAAAGAAATATTAAAATTGGACATAAAACACCAATTTGTGATTCAACAACACTGGTGTTAGTTGTGTAACATAAAATATAACAACACCAAAATTGGTTATGACATATAACACATTTAGTGTTATGTTTTCGATCTTATATGTCATAACTAATTTTGGCGTTGTTAGATTTTAGTGTTACACAACAACTACCACACAACTAACACAAGTGTTGTTGAATCACAATTTGGTATTTTTATACCTAAATTTTAATATTATATTAGCTAACATTCTAGTAGTGAATCCTTCCAACAACAAAACTATCATCATCAATTATAGTGCCCACTTCCCTTTGACACCCTTTTGATACTAATCATGACACTATAGACTATATTATGGACATTATTATAGTTTTGATTCAGTATGATGTTAGATATTTGGTCATGGATTATTGTTGACTTTGATTCTTATATGGTGCATGATGATTATTAGAGACACTTTTATATGTTGATGATGTTATACTGTTTGACATGGTTATATTATGGATGTCGTTCAGACTTGTAATAATTGGATATTTGATTAGACCTAGAAAATGAAAATTAGATTAAAATTAATGGGGATATAGTTGTTAATGAAATTGTGAGTGATATTGTTGATTGTCATGATAATTGTTGTGATTCACATATATATTGATGATCTTGAAATTATATTTATATTCATTTGGATGTTTTGATATGGCCACAAGGCTGAAGGAGGTATTTATATTTTTACAGGTTAAAAATATCACAACAAACATCGGGGGATTGGAGACCAACCACTTTGGAATTCTAGATGAATTCAACAAGGTGTATTGCTATTTGTATTTGTTTGTGTTTGTTTGTTTGTTTGATTGCTAGGGATTCCCATGGGGGATCACCTTTAAATGCGACCAAGGTATTTTATGTTTTTCTTTTATTTAAAAGATATCATAGAGTTTTATGTGGTGCACTTATCATGTGGTCCCTTTTGTTTAATTTTTGCATGTGTTTTATGTGGTGCACTTACCCTTTCATTATTTATTTAATGTGGTGTTAATATTGTGAGTAATCATGTTGTTAAATTAATTAATTAAAAGATATCATGAGAATGTAATTAATATGGTTGTTGGTTATGATTTAAAGTGTTCTAAGAATGAGTAAGTAATGTGTAAGTGACCTTGTAAGTAATGTGTAAGTTAACTTTTGAGTGTGAAACACTCCACCTTCTTGGAAATTTGAATTTGTCCTTAGAGGCTTGTGGGACAAGTTAAACTTGTCCCATACCTCTTAAATTTACATACCAACCTTGCCTATGGTTGGAGGGTTAGATTTAGACCTTTTTATGCATTTTTACAAGTCAAGTTGAATGTTGTAATTGTACTTTTCTTAAATAATTTAATTTTAGTCCTTGTGGGGGTATGGACTTGTTTTGAGTGTGTAAGTAAATCTGTCATATTATTCACCCACCTATTGATTATGCATTGGAGATGAAGTAGAATTATGTGTGGGAAGTTGAGGATGTGTGAAGTGACATCCTACATGGATCCACCTCCTCCTCTTCTCTTCCCTCTTCTATAAATTAAAATTCTTTGGCTTGTTTTTGGGTTGCTTCACTTTTATCACTTCATTTTGGGAGACTTTCTTTTGGTTTTGGAGAGCTTTTACTTTTGGAAAACTTGGGAAGTTTGTTGGATACTTGTGTTGGGTTGAATTTTGGATTGCTTGCATTAGAAGGAGCTTGTTGTTTTGAACTTGGAACAAACTCCATCATGGAGAGGTAAGAGCTTGGCTCTTGGAAATGCTCTTCTTTTCCCTTTTATGAATATGTAAATGTTGGTATGTTTGTTATTGTTGTGGGTTTGTTGGGTAGATGGCTTAGGGATGGTGTAGGAGAAGACTATGGGGTACTCTTGAGGGAGGCATAAGTGTTTTGGGGAGGTATAAGTGTGGAGGGAGTTGGGTTTTGGGTTCCACCTTGTAAAAAGAAATAGCTTGCATTTCTTTACTCGTTATGGGGTGCCATAAGAGGTTGGGGAGGCATAAGGGTATGTTAGGGATTTGAATGATAAATGTTTTGTGCAGTTTGTTCTCGGTGGTGATACCCATTTCCCCTTTTGGAGGCATAAGTAGCATACCCCATAGTTTCTTGCTCCTTTGGCTTCCATGATGAAGCTTGAGTTTTGTGTGATGACTTTCACATGGTTGTAAAACTGTTGTTTTGTTTTGGACTGTGTTTTTAATTTGAAATGTGCATGTTGAAAAATTGCTTTGTGATGTGGAAGCCTGTTGTTTCCACGAGTTGAAACGCATTTCTTATTGCATTGTGGTTGGGGCTCGGGGGCTAATGAAGAAGGATTGCTTCTCCTTTCATTGGATGTCTTGGTTGGGTGGAGAGCGTTGCCTTTCCCTTGCCTTTGTTGTGATCAAAATCGGAGTATGATGGTCGGCATGTTGATGTTTTCAGTAAGAAAAGAAAAGAGATTGTGACAGTCCCTTGTGAGAGTTTTTTTGTAAAACCCTTGTTCCCACTCAAAGTGGATGATAATATAATACATTTGGTGATGGAAAGATGCTTGTATTTGGTTATGAAAGTTGTAATTCAAAATGTGAGAGTGATGCACTTTGTTCTCTGTTTTTGAATGAAAGAAAAGAAATATTATATCTTTGTAAGTTGTATTTGATCATTGTAAATGAAGAAGTTGTAAAAGAAATCATTCCAACTGAATATATGTTGTTTTGCCTTTACAAAAGGTGTTACTATTGTTTAAAATATGCTTTGAAATGTATTTGAAATCTCTGTTTGAAAGGAAGAAATGCGTGTGAGGAAAATACAAAATTCTATCTTTTGAAATGTGTAAAATTTGAAATCAAAATTGCATTTTGGTTTAGAATAGTTTGATTTGAATCAACTAAATGTATTAGATTAGAATTGGAATGAATTTTAATACTTAGAAGATGAAAATGAAAATGACAAATAGATCCTTTAAAATTTGATCCCTATTTTTGTAATTTCAAATTGGGGAATTATCAAAACAAAAAAATGCATAGTTCGAACCCGCATGAATAATAAAATAACAATTTAAATGATTAAATTGAAGCAAAGAGGCCCTAAACAAATTCAAATAGACAAAAAAACTTAAGGAAATATTTCAAAACTTAGCCAAATCGGGCTCAACTGTTTTACAGTCATTTTGTTGTCAAAATGATAAATTTTCGAATTGAAATTCAATCAAATAGATCTACCTCACAAACTTATCTGAGATCCAGCTAAGAACAATTCTCCATGTCTATTTGACATGTAGAGAGTGGAAGAAAATCAAATTGAATAAATCTCACAAGTTAAAATTTACCAATTCACACTGTGAAAAGCTGTAGGCCATTTTCTAAAAATTGACACCTTAAATTTTATCAAAATTGAAAATTAATGATCTATGTGCAAAGAGGACGTTGAGAGCTTTCCAGAAAGTCCTTGTTTGTCCAAAACCGAGCTCTCTATCAAAAGTTATGGCCCTCTAAAGTTTTTCTTCCTTGGCGTAAAAAAAGGGGAAAAATTTCCTTGGCGGTCCTGTGGCCCAAATTTTTCTCTTAGTGCTTAGGAATTTTTTTGGGAAAACTTTCCAATTTTTTCCCCACCGCCCCACCGGCCCACAACCAATCAGAGGTTGCCATGTGGCACCATGAGGTGTCAGCGGTGGGACGAATCTCCTTTTAACTTAGCGCTCTTAGAAAATTTTGGGAAATTTTTTTAAATTTTCCCAGCCCGGCCCGTGACTAATCAGGTGATGCCATGTGGCGTCACGAGGCATCGGTGGTGGAGCGGGTCCCTTTTTCCTCTTTGAGCTTTCGAAAAATTTTGGGAAAATTTTCCATGTTTTCCCCATCATCCCGCTGGCCCGCAACCAATCCCGGAGCTGCCACGTGGCATCACGAGGTGTCGGCAGAGGCATGGGTCCTTGTTATCCTCTTAGGCCTTCAGGGCGTTAAGTGAATTTTCTCCCTGCGCCCCGTTTCTCCCCGCGCTGGTTTAAGAAGTACCACGTGTCCCTGTGGACTTGCGGATCCGCGGGTGCATGGGTGTAGAGTTAGTTTTTCCGCCTCAAGTGTAAGAAATGATCCAAAAGTCTCCCGCGGCCCGCCAACCCGCCCTTTGGGCAAATTTTCACCCTTAGCCCCGCAAGCCCACTTTGGGGAAAATTTTCACCCAAAGGCCCGCCGGCCCATAACTTGAGAAATATGAGGAGTTATGAGGACTACTTTATATTAATGGAAAGGTGAGGAAATTTCCTATCCAATGGGAATGATTTAGGAAATTTTGAATGTGTTAAGTGTGAAAAAAATCAAGTTGAAACTTTAAGCCTGTTAGAGAGTGGGTATGGTGAGGAATTACCCTCTGAACCTTATTGAACCTTCTAACCCTAAAGTTTGGATCTTATGACCTTTAATAATTGTTAATAGAAAAAAAGTATGTTCTAGCAGATTAGAATTGATCTGGAACTTGTTAGTGACAGGTGTTGCCTTGTAAACTGGTTGTAGACTCTTTTAAACAAAAAAAATTATTCCATAATTTTTCCTAACTAATCTTAGGTTGTTTATTGGGTCTCAAGTGGGTTGTTTTTAGCAGGCATTACACTTGGTATCAGAGCAGTGGTTCAAAAGCTTGGGCCATTGGGCACTTTAGAAAACTTGAGACATTAACCTTAAACCTAACACACTTTTAAATCTAGAAAACAACTTAGTTTAGAAATTACATATTTCAGTAAACATAGAAATTGAATAAAACTTAGAAAGATGAACTAACTCTCACCTTGGTATGCTGTAGGAGGCGCATAGATGAGATGAGGGGCTTTTCACATAGACCCAAACTTACCACTACCGAGATCATGTTGTAAAGCAACCATCCTACCCATGCATTTTGTAAGACTCTTCAAGATGTTAATGTCGCTCTACGTGGAGGATCAGTAGGAGGACATATAGCTAGACATGACAGAGTCCCTTCCATTGAGGGTCAGGTATCTCCTCGACCCAGCGAGGAGCATGGAGGAGAGAACTCCCATGCAGAGTCAGCCAAGGCAAAGTCACCATAGAGGGGACAGGGTGACCAAGTTTCAGGACATAGAGAGAGGTCTCAGAGCCCTAGGCTTAGGGATGAGCATGTAGAGAGACCTAGAGGCCGTCAGACCACAATTGTAGACCACATCAGGGAGATCCTGAAGCTTCGACCATCACATTATTTTGGTGACATAGGTGGATTTCAGCAGAGGCCTGGTTGGTGAGCTTGAGTAGATACTTCAAGCTCCGTCCTTGTTCTAACAACACAAAAGCTCGTGTTGTGATCCATCTACCGAGGGATGGAGCGGTGTCAGTGGAGGACAAGAGAGCAAAAGATCCATGTTGATTACGATATAGTTACTGGGAGCTCTTTGAGGAGCATTTCCAGAGTAGCATATATTTGTCACGGAGGTTCATACAACAACGAATAGATGAGTTCCATGACCTCGACAGGCATCACTTACAGTGGCTGAGTATGAGAGTAGATTTCTGGATCTACTCCAATATGTTGATTACATGCAGGATGAGTAGGTGCGGATCCACAGTTCATCCAGGGCCTGAATCTAGACATTGGAGGTGCAGTGTGGATCCATTGTCCACAGACATTAGCTGAGGTCATCGAGAAGGCCTATATAGCAGAGAGGAGACTTGGGAAAGACCCAGCAAGCTAGAGACCGAGTCGAAGCCGCATGCAAGAGTAGATGTAGGACAAAGATTGAGGGGGTCAGTACCTCTTCCTCGTGGTGGACAGGGTTCAACACAATCATCCTTTAGACCTAGCAGCAGCAGTCCCACCCACCTTATAGACCTCCACAGAGATTTGATGCACAGAGAGGTCGGAGTATGGGGCCTCCTCCTAGGGGTCCCATCAGGACACAAGGTGCCCAGAGAGCTCACTAGTAGGAGCTCGCAGCAGAGACCTCAACAGACCGCAACTAGATCATCAAGATCCACACCACAGACCTCCAGAGTACCGATTAGACCTACTACATGGGGAGAGGATCAGGTGGTTGTTTTGGTTGTGGTGTTACTAGACATTTTTGAGAGACTACCCACATAACCCTAACAACAAGGGTAAGACACAGATCTTAGAGCCTACTTGTTGGTGATATGGGGCACAGTCATAAGATGTACGCAGTGGTCGAGAACCGCTAGGTAGAGCATTAGTACAATTATTGAGACCACATGTAACATTGGTGGTATTCCTACCTCCATCTTGTTTGATTATGGTTCTTTTGATTCTTTCATTACACTATCTTTAGTAGAGTGATGCGATGTAGTTGGTGAAAGTCGAGTTAGGGGGTCATAGTTGGGATGTTGAGATGGCTTCTGGAGCCAAGATCTCTATAAACTCCTTAGTTAAGGAGTGTGTGGTGGATTTGGGACCTTTCACCACTACCTCGGATCTTTGTATCCTTCCTTTGGGCTCTTATGGAGTCATCTTGGGTATGGATTGGTTGTCTACACACAAGGCTAGAGTGGATTGTTACCACAAGATTATATCTTGTGCGAGATGATTTGGGAGTTGAGTCGGTGATTTTAGGGGTTAGGAGACCCGTTTCTATTCGCACCATCTCTGCTATGCAGCTTAAGCGGTGTGTGCGATGGGGTTATCAGATGTATGTTGTTATAGTTAGTGACAGATCAGAGGATGGGTCTAGTGGACCATCGCTAGATGATCACCCCATTTTGAGAGAGTTTGCTAGATGTCTTTCTGGGGAGTTACCAGGGGTTACCACCCCCACGTGAGATTGATTTTCATATAGATCTGGTTCCGGGAGCAGAGCCTATCTCACGAGCACCTTATTGGATGACCACCCCGAGCTCTGTGAGCTCAAGTTGTAGCTTGAGGGCCTTTTGGAGAAAGGCCTTATCATCCTAGTGTATCCCCTTGGGGCGCATCGGTAATTTTTGTGAAGAAGAATGATGGATCCTTGTGGTTGTGCATTGATTACCACCAGTTGAACAAGGTAACGATTAAGAATCGTTATCCCCTTCCATGCACATTGATGATTTGTTTGATCAGATGAAGGGAGCCACAATTTTCTCTAAGATTGATCTTAAGTTAGGCTATCATTAGCTAAGGATTTCGGAGGCGGACATTCATAAGACCGCCTTCCATACGAGATATGGCCATTATGAGTTCACAGTGGTGCCTTTTGTTTTGACTAATGCCCTGCAGTGTTTATGAGTTTGATGAATGGGGTATTTAGGACCTTCTTAGATCGCTTCGTGCTCATCTTCCTTGATGACATTTTGATTTACTCACGTACACATGAGGAGCACGAGGGGCACCTTTCCAGGTTCTTTAGTGTCTTGGGAGCAAAAACTTTTCGGGAACTTGGAGAAGTGTGCATTCTTTTAGATGGAGGTGCAGTATTTGGGCCATATCATTTTTGGGGAAGGTATCATCGTCGATCCTTCCAAGATTAGAGCTATTATGGATTGGCTAGCACCCACTACTGTGATCGAGGTACTGACTTCATGGGATTGGCAAGTTACTACCAAAGATTTATTCAGGACTTCTCTCAGATTGCACACCCCATCACTTCCCTTTAGAGGAAAGGGAAGAAGTTTTTTTTGGTTAGAAAGGTGTGAGTAGGCCTTTAGTACACTGAAGGAATGCCTCACTATAACACCTATTATTGTAGTGCCGGATCCATAGGGTGAGTTCTTCATTTGCACGGATGCTTCTTTAGTAGGGCTTGGAGGCATGTTAATGCAGAGGGAAGAGTAGTGGCTTTTGAGTCTCGCAAGCTCAAAGATTACGAGCTTAATTACCCGACTCATGATCTTGAGCTTGCGGCAGTTGTGCATGCTTTGGTTCGATGGAGGCATTTTCTACTTGGTCGGAGATTCACACTCAGGATAGATCACTTGAGTCTTTGTCACCTCTTCACGCAGCCCAATCTCAACGCTCGTCGTGTGAGTTCTTCGTTTGCACGGATGCTTTTTAGCGAGGCTTGAGGTGTGTTATTGTAGGAGGGAAGAGTAGTGGCTTTTGAGGCAAGCTCAAAGATTACGGCTTAATTATTGACTCATGATCTTGAGCTTGCGGTAGTTAGCATGCTTTGGTTCATGGAGGCATTTAAAATATGGTGGAGATTCACACTCGGGTGCAGATCACCGAGTTTAAATCACCTCTTCACTCGAGAGATAAGATCACCTGGTTTGACTAATGCCCACCAATGTTTATGAGTTTGATGAATGGGGTATTCATGACCTTCTTAGATCACTTCGTGCTCATCTTCCTTGATGAATTCTGATTTACTCACGTACGCATGAGGAGCATGAGGGCACCATCGCAGGTTCTTGAGTTGTCTTGGAGCGTGAACTTTTCGAGGGAACTTGGAGAAGTGTGCATTCTTTCAGATGGAGGTACAATATTTGGGCCATATCATTTATAGGGAAGGTATCGCCATCGATCCTTCCAAGATTAGAGCTATTATGGATTGGCTAGCACCCACTACCTGTGGATCGAGGGATGCAACTTCATGGGATTAGCGAGTTACTACCATGAAGATTTGTTCAGACTTCTCTCGGATTGCACACCCCATCACTTCCCTTTAGAGGAAAGGGAAGAAGTTTTTTTGGTTGGACAGTGCGAAAGGTGCCTTGTTTCTACGAAGGAATGCCTAAATACAACACATATTCTTGCAATGTCGGATCCAAAGGGTGAGTTCTTCATTTGCAAACGAATGCTTCTTTAGCGAGGGCTTGGAGGTGTGTTAATGCGGGAGGGCAGAGTAGTGGCTTTTGAGTCTCGAAGGCTCAAATATTTACAACCTTAATTACGACTCATGATCTTGAGCTTGCAGCGGTTGTGCATGCTTTGGTTTGATGGAGGCATTTTCTACTTGGTCGAAGATTCACACTCGTGACAGATCACCCGAATCTTCATCACTTCTTCACGAAATGCAATCTCAACGCTCGTCATGACATTGGATGGAGTTGCTTTGTGAGTACGATATGGAGATAGAGCATGTGAAGGGGAAGGAGAATGTGGTGGTAGATGATCTCGAGATGGAGACATGTGGCTATGGCCACCTAGTGAGCATGATCACTTGTGGAGTAGGATTCTTTCAAGCACTTCCTCTTGACAGCTTCTACATTACGGTTCGAGCAGAGATCGAGTCTCAGAGACCCCTCCAAGGAAGTTTGATGGTTTTTCTTTAGAGATAGATGGTCTTCTCAAGCATAGAGGCCGGATTTATGTTCCCAGAGATGGAGGCTTGAGGCAGGACATCTTGGCAGAGGCACATCGTGCACCCTATTTAGCCCATCCGGGGTGAAGAAGATGCACGCCACCTTGAGACAGTTATATCATTGGAGAGGACTTTAGAGAGATGTGGCCCAGTTCATGTCATGATGTTTAGAGCGCCGAAAGTGAAGGTGAACATCGGCATCCAGTGGCCTTCTTTTTTCATGTTATACCGGAGTAGAAATGGGACACCATTTCCATGGACTTCATTGTTGGGCTACCGATGTTGAGATATCACCACGACACCATCATGGTCACGATTGATAAATTGACAAAAGTGGCTCACTTTTCTCTAGTGAAGACCACTTATACAACTAGAGCAGTGGCACGGGTATATTTGGATGAGATCGTCAGGTTGCATGGGATTCCGCGGAAGATCATTAGTGACCGCGATCCTTTGTACACTTCCCATTTTTGGACTACCATGCAACATGCCCTCGGGATGAAGATTAATTTCAAGCACAACATATCACCCCAAGACAGATGGACAGACTGAGTGGGTGAATAAGATTTTAGAGGACATGCTCAGGATGTATGTGATGGATCAGCAGTCTAGATGGGAGGAGTACCTGTACTTAGTGGAGTTTGCCTACAATAATAGTTTTCAGAGTTCTATAGGCATGGATCCTTTTCAGGCTTTGTATGGTAGGGAGTGCAGGACACCTCTTAGCTGGGATAGGCTAGAGGACAAGGTTTCTCTTGGACCATCTTTGTTGCAAGGACATGGAGCAACATGTGATTTTGATTAGACAGACTAGGAGAAGCACTAGACAGATAGAAGAAGTATGCAAATCAGCATAGGACCAACCGTAGTTTTGATGTGGGCATGAAGGTGTTCCTTCGTGTCAGGCCACATAAGAGCCCTATCCATTATGGAAAAGGCTCTAAGTTAGCTCCTAGATTCGTGGGTCCTTTTGAGATCTTGGAGCGTATCGGCCCTTTGGCCTACCATCTAACATTGCCACCTAGCTTGTCTCATGCATACATGATGTGTTTCATGTTTCAGATTCTTAAGAGATATATGTTGCAGATTCTTCTCATGTGTTAGATTAGACATCATTATAGGTGCAGGATTAGGGGGGTGATGGTGGAGCCTGTTCGCATCCTAGATCGCAGGACCTGGGCCTTCGAGGAAGAGAGGTTGATCAGGTTCGGGTGCAGTGGGATAGATATGATGAGACTGTAGCTACATGGGAGGATGCTACTTTGTTATGAATTCGTTCCACATTTGTTCCAGTGACTTCTAGGAGGAAGTCGAGTCTAAGGGGAGGGGGATGTAGTGCCCACTTTCCTTTGACACCCTTTTGATACTAATCATGACATTGTAGACTATATTATGGACATTATTATAGTTTTGATTTAGTATGATGTTAGATATTTGGTCATGGATTATTGTTGACTTTGATTCTTATATGGTGCATGATGATTATTAGAGACACTTTTATATGTTGATGATGTTATATTGTTTGACATGGTTATATTATGGATGTCATTTGGACTTGTAATAATTGGATATTTTGATTAGACCTAGAAAATGAAAATTAGATTAAAATTAATGGGGATATAGTTGTTAATGAAATTGTGAGTGATATTGTTGATTGTTTTGATAATTGTTGTGATTCATATATATAGATGATAATCTTGAAATTATATTTATATTCATTTGGATGTTTTGATATGGCCATGAGGCCGAAGGAGGTATTTGTATTTTTTGCAGTTAAAATATCACAACAAACATCGGGGGATTGGAGACCAACCACTTTGGAATTCTAGATGAATTCAACAAGGTCACCATGGTAATTGTATTTTTTTGTGTGTGTTTGTTTGTGCTAGGGATTCCCATGGGGGATCACCTTTAAATGTGACCAAGGGATTTTATGTTTTTCTTTTATTTGGTCCCTTTTGTTTAATTTTTGCATGTGTTTTATGTGGTGCACTTACCCTTTCATTATTTATTTAATGTGGTGTTAATATTGTGAGTAATCATGTTGTTAAGTTAATTAATTAAAAGATATCATGAGAATGTAATTAATATGGTTGTTGGTTATGATTTAAAGTGTTGTAAGAATGAGTAAGTAATGTGTAAGTGACCTTGTAAGTGATGTGTAAGTTAAATTTTGAGTGTGAAACACTCCACCTTCTTGGAAATTCGAATTTGTCCTTGGAGGCTGATTTTGGAGGCTTTTGGGACAAGTTAAACTTGTCCCATACCTCTTAAATTTACATACCAACCTTGCCTATGGTTGGAGGGTTAGATTTAGACTTTTTAATGCATTTTTACAAGTCAAGTTGAATGTTGTAATTGCACTTTTCTTACATAATTTAATTTTAGTCCTTATGGGGTATGGGCTTGTTTGAGTGTGTAAGTAAATCTATCATATTATTCACCCACCTATTGATTATGCATTGGAGAATGAAGTTGAATTATGTGTGGGAAGTTGAGGATGTGTGAAGTGGCATCCTACATGGATCCACCTCATCCTCTTCTCTTCCCTCTTCTATAAATTAAAATTATTTAGCTTGTTTTTGGGTTGCTTCACTTTTATCACTTCATTTTGGGAGACTTCCTTTTGGTTTTGGAGAGCTCTTGCTTTTGGAGAAGTTGGGAAGTTTGTTGGATACTTGTGTTGGGTTGATTTTTGGATTGCTTGCATTGGAAGGAGCTTGTTGTTTTGAACTTGGAACAAACTCCATCATGGAGAGGTAAGAGCTTGGCTCTTGGAAATGCTCTTCTTTTCCTTTTATGAATATGTAAATGTTGGTATGTTTGTTATTGTTGTGGGTTGTTGGGTAGATGGCTTAGGGATGGTGTAGGAGAAGACTATGGGGTACTCTTGAGGGAGGCATAAGTGTTTTGGGAGGTATAAGTGTGGAGGGAGTTGGGTTTTGGGTTCCACCTTGTAAAAAAAGAAATAGCTTGCATTTCTTTACTCGTTATGGGGTGCCATAAGAGGTTGGGGAGGCATAAGGAAATGTGAGGAATAAGGGGTACTTGGGGGAGGCATAAGGGTATGTCAGGGATTTGAATGATAAATGTTTTGGTGGTTTGTTCTCGGTGGTGATACCCATTTCCCCTTTGGGAGGCATAAGTAGCATCCCCCATAGTTTCTTGCTCCTTTGGCTTGCATGATGAAGCTTGAGTTTTGTGTGATGTCTTTCATGTGGTTGTAAACTGTTGTTTTGTTTTGGACTGTGTTTTTAATTTGAAATGTGCATGTTGAAAGATTGCTTTGTGATGTGGAAGCCTATTGTTTCCATGAGTTGAAATACATTTCTTATTGCATTGTGGTTGGGGCTCGGGGGCCAATGAAGAAGGATGGATTCTCCTTTCATTGGATGTCTTGGTTGGGTGGAGAGCGTTGCCTTTCCCCTGCCTTTGTTGTGATCAAAATCGGAGTATGATGGCATGTTGCATGTTGATGTTTAGAAAAGAAAAGACGATTGTGACAGTCCCTTGTGAGAGTTTTTTGTAAAACCCTTGTTCCCACTCAAAGTGGATGATAATATAATACATTTGGTGATGGAAAGATGCTTGTATTTGGTTATGAACGTTGTAATTCAAAATGTGAGAGTGATGCACTCTGTTATTTATTTTTGAATGAAAGAAAAGAAATATTATATCTTTGTAAGTTGTATTTGATCATTGTAAATGAAGAAGTTGTAAAAGAAATCATTCCAACTGAATATATGTTGTTTTACCTTTATAAAAAAGACGTTACTATTGTTTAAAATCTGCTTTGAAATGTATTTGAAATCTCTGTTTGAAAGGAAGAAATGCGTGTGAGGAAAATACAAACTCTGTCTTTTGAAATGTGTAAAATTGGAAATCAGAATTGCATTTTGGTTTAGAATAGTTTGATTTGAATCAACTAAATGTGTTAGATTAGAATTGGAATGAATTTTAATACTTAGAAGATGAAAATGGCAAATAGATCCTTTAAAATTTGATCCCTATTTTTGTAATTTCAAACTGGCAATTATCAAAAAAAAAATGCATAGTTCGAACCTACAACAATAAAATAACAAATTAAATGATTAAATTGAAGCTAGTAGGCCCTAAACAAATTCAAATAGACAAAAAAACTTAAAGGAAATATTTCAAAACTTAGCCAAATCGGGCTCAACCGTTTTATAGTCATTTTGTTGTCAAAATGGTAAATTTTGAATTGGAATTCAATCAAACAGATCTACCTCACAAACTTATCCTAGATCCATCTAAGAACAATTCTCCATGTCTATTTGACATGTAGAGAGTGGAAGAAGATCAAATTGAATAAATCTCACAAGTTAAAATTTACCAGTTCACACTGTGAAAGCCTGTAGGCCATTTTCTTAAAATTGACCCCTTAAACTTTATCAAAATCAAAAATTAATGATCTCTGTGCAAAGAGGACGTTGAGAGCTTTCCAAAAAGTCCTCGTTTGTCCAAAACCGAGCTCTCTATCAAAAGTTATGGCCCTCTAAAGTTTTTCTTCCTTGGCGTAAAAAATGGGAAAAATTTCCTTGGCGGGCCCGTGGCCCAATTTTTTTCCCTTAGAGCTTAGGAATTTTTTTGGGAAAATTTTCAATTTTTTCCCCACCGCCCGCCAGGCCCCATGCCCAATCGAGAGGTCGCCACGTGGCACCATGAGGTGTCAACGGTGGGACGAATCTCCTTTTAACTTAGCGCTCCCGAAAAATTTTGGGAAAAATTTTCTAAATTTTCCCCCGACAGACCCGTGACTAATCGGTGATGCCATGTGGCGTCACGAGGCATCGGCGGTGGAGCGGGTCCCTTTTTCCTCTTTGAGCTTCAAAAATTTTGGGAAAATTTTCCATGTTTTCCCCATCGTCCCACTAGCCCGCAACCAATCCGGAGCTGCCACGTGGCATCACGAGGTGTCGGCGGAGGCACGGGTCCTTGTTATCCTCTTAGCCCTTTGGGGCGTTAAGCGAATTTTCTCCCGCCGCCCCGTTTCTCCCCACGCTGGTTTGAGAAGCGCCACGTGTCCCTTGTGGACTTATGGACCCGTGAGTGGGCGAAAGTTAGTTTTTGCCTCGTGCGGGAAATGATCCAAAAGTCTCCCCGCGGCCCGCTAACCCGCCCTTTGGGAAAATTTTCACCCCTGGGCCCGCAGTCCGCTCTTGGGGAAAATTTTCATCCCAAGGCCCATCGGCCCATAACTTGAGAAATATGAGGAGTTAGGAGGACTTCTTTATATCAATGGAAAGGTGAGGAAATTTCTATCCAATGATAATGATTTAGGGAATTTTTGAATGTTAAGTATGAGAAAAATCAAGTTGAAACTTTAAGCCTGTTAGAGAATGAGTATGGTGAGGAATTACCCTCTGAACCTAATTGAACCTTCTAACCCTAAATTTTGGATCTTATGACCTTTAATAATTATTAATAGAAGAAAAATATGTTCTAGTGGGTTAGAATTGATCGGAACTTGTTAGTACATAGTTGTTGCCTTGTAACTTGGTTGTAGACTCTTTTAAACAAAAAAAATTATTCCATAATTTTTCCTAACTAATCCTAGGTTGTTTCTTGGTTCTCAAGTGGGTTGTTTTTAGTGGGCGTTACACTCGGGGTGTGGTCCCCACTTGTCGAAAAACCATTGATGTAACCAATGTAACTTTGTTTATCCGGTTTGTGAACCTTCTTTTTGTTGGCATATGGTCCCTCCCAAAACCATTTACCAATAATAAAAAACAATAATGTGTATAATACTAAATAATTCACTTAAAGAAATATTAAAATTCGGACATAAAACACCAATTTGTGATTCAACAACATTGGTGTTAGTTGTGTAACACTAAAATATAACAACACCAAAATTGGTTATGGCATATAACACATTTAGTGTTATATTTTCGGTGTTATATGTCATAACCAATTTTGGTGTTGTTAGATTTTAGTGTTACACAACAACTACCACACAACTAATACCGGTGTTGTTGAATCACAATTTGGTATTTTTATACCCGAATTTTAATATTATATTAGCTAACATTCTAGTAGTGAATCCTTCCAACTATAGAACTATCATGATCAATCCCTTAATTGTAATGTTATTTGGCAACATGGTCCAACACAGAATCAACAAGTGGGTGGAAGAAAAAGGTAAGAGAGTAAAAGGGAAAGTAGGTTCACACCTAAGAACTCCACAATAGATCATGGAATTACTTTGAGACATATCATTGAAAAAATATGGAGCAAAAAAGAGGAAGTTTATTGTTATTTTGTTGACTTCAAAAAGGCTTTTGACACGGTCCCTAGGGATAAGCTATAGTATAAAATGAATGAGCTTGACATTCCAGAACAATTTAGAGCAGTTGTTCATAGACTTTATGAAGAGGTGTGAGTCAAAATCAGAACTCAAGCAGGTATTTCAGAGAGTTTTAGAAGTGACATTGGAGTTAAACAAGGATGCCTATTATCCCCTACCCTTTTTGGCCTATATATAGACAAACTTGAAGAGTGGTTGAATTTGTAGGGTGGGGAGGGAGTCCTTTTGGGAGAGTATGTGATAAGAATTCTTTTATATGCAAATGACCTTATTTTGATTGCAAGATTGCTCAAAGGTTACAAGAGCATTTATATGCCCTTGAGCATTTTTGCAAAGTGGGTATGCAAGTCAACACCAAGTAAGACCAAGATCATGATCTTCTCCAATAGAAAGAACATAAATCAACTTGAATTTTATTTTAAAGGAAGTATTCTAGAAGAAGTAATTGAGTATAAATACCTTGGGATTGACTTCAATAACAAGCTTCGTTGGGAAACTTGTAGGAAGAAGAGAACTTTGGGAGGGTGGAGAGCATTTTATGCCCTACAAAATAGATGCAAAGAAGCGAAGTTATGGGATTAGAAAACTACTCAGACTCTTTTTGGGCTATTAGTTATTAGGTGGTGCTTTATGGGTGTGAACTATGGGCCAACAACATTTCAGACTCAAAATGGAAACAAATAAAGAGAATTCAAAAACACATGATTACAAACAAGTTCAAACTAAAAGTATCGATCCCATATGATATTCTTTTAGCTGAAACAAGGGAAATCCCAATTGAAGCCATTGTTATGGTGAGTCCCCAAGATATCTAAAAAAATTGGGCAGATGGAGGTAAGTAGATGGCCCAAGGTGGTCTTTAATGAGATCTTGTGCAAGCAAAAGAAGTCTTGGATGAATCAAAACAAGTGGATGAGGAAATGGCACATTGACTTGAGTGCATGTCCTAATAATAGCAAGGAAATAAAGGTGTTTGTTATAGATAAATTTGTGCAAGTCTATGTGGGATAAAGCATTAGGGAGGAAGAATAAATATTACCTTGACGAATTTAATTCCAATTGTGATCATCAATAAAAAGAACTATATTGGGCTAATATCCCTTGGAGAGAAAAGTTTTTCATAGCTCAATTAAGGACAAATTCACATCGGCTTCAGTGTGAACCTTGTAGGTGGAAAAGACCAAAGAGACATGGAAAAGAGAGTTTGTGTCTTTTGCATCGATAGGACAATATAATTAAAAAACACTTTATTTTTGAGTGTAATGCTCACAATGACACCCGGACTAAAAATGCGAGTATTTTAATGACAACCTCATTACATGATATGCTCACCAAAAAAGGGAAGAGAAATATTTTAGTATCAATTTTTTTTTGGTTGTTTGAACTGTTTTCGGGTAGGTTAGTATCATGTTTGCGGGTAAGGTGCACATAATTCTTAGGCTTAGATGCCAAGGACTGAGGGGTTTCGATCCGCCAAATTCACCCGGGGCACGATCCCGGCCTCATCCCTTATTACGGTATCTCTAGGCCTTTGCCTTAGCAAGAATGGAACCACTGGTGGGCTCTTTGAGAGCCAAACAACTTCACCAATAGACCAACGACGTTCGATAGACAATCAATTTAAACAATAGGCAAACAAAAATTCAGAAAGCAAAAATGACAAGATTTATGGTCCCATAGACTTCTCTTAACCTCATAAACATTAAAAGATATCTATACACCTATCTAATATTCTCCTAGAAATTCATATGGGATACTTTTGTTATTGCTAAAATTACATATTCTAGGTATGTATAAAGATATAAAAATGAAAACTCAAATTCACGAGATCGTGATGGTGCTAAAATATTTTATTTTTCCTCTCCCACATGCTCTAAACTTTAGCTTTGCTCCTCGCATCAGATACCTCCTCAGTCGGATTTATCTGTTCCCAGGATCTGGATTCCTCGAAATTCAATTTGAATATACGCTTCAATATATAACGACATAAATAGATTAAAAACAGGCAATGGTAATGGGGGATGCAACTGCATGGGACGAAGAGAAATATAGGCTGAGTATTCTGCAAGAAAGGGCGGTGGAGGCACGCACTGTATTCCGCACAGTGTTTGCCCCAAATTCCAATCGAGGAAACTCACCTGATATTCTGCTCGCAGCTTCCAGCGATGGTACAGTTGCCCCCTATTCTATTCCTGCCTGCATTTCTGCCTATGTATGTATACACCCATCTCCTCTTTTCACCTAATGTTAACACCCACGTTGGCTAAATTTATTATTATCAACGCCCTCTTTGCCAATAATTTAGTATCTGTTATCTGTTTTTTTTTTTTTTTAGGTGTCGGGTTTATCAGCAGGCAAATGGCATGAGTAAGCAAATTCGACCTTTCAGATTTGATTTCTGCCATTCTAATTTTTCAAAACTTCATATTCACTACTGCAACATTTTGGAGCACCCATTTTGCATAGGCTTGAAATGGATTCAAGATGAAAATGAACCCAAAATATTTGACAGGTCTGTGACCAGCATTCCAGTGGGAGAACCCCTTTGTTATCTTCAGGACACGAAGGCCCTGCATATGATCTTAAATTCTATGGCGAAGGGGATGGCGCACTGTTACTAAGGTTGGCATGAAAGCAAGTAATTTTTAGTCATGGTTTGGGATGAATAGAGTGTGGCAAGTAGCTGTAACATATGTGCATATTTTGATGTCACACATGATATACATATAATGGAATGGTAACCTATAATATATTAATATCTGATATATTTGCGATCAATTTCTTTGTTCTATAAAGAGAGTCTTTCTCTTTGGGCTTAAATTATTGAAACATAACAATTGGTTTTTATAAGTCCATAAGGGAGTGTACCATCCAGCTTGGGATACTGTGATGTCATTCAGCTAAGAAGTATAATCCACCACAATTTGTCTGAAACTCGCATGCAGTCTCATTTGGTTTTGGCCCACATTAGAAATAGGTAATGGCAGTTTTAACACAGGGAACATGTCCAGCGGCTTGAACCCAAGTCATCATAATGGCATTGCTACACCTTCCCTCTTGAGCATGGCTCAATGAACTGATTGAATCAATGTGTTATAAAATGCCAAATAGCATGAAACTTTGTTTTAAAAATTTGTGTAAGATAAAATGTTCCTATAGCAAAACTGAGCAGCAAGGTAATCAAAATGTCACAAGCTGCACTTTAGCATAGAGAAAAACTAAAACTCTTAAGAGTTCCACACAAAGGCATCAGCCCTGCACAGCTTACCTTCTTGTGCAGGAAAAATGTAACATAACAGCTTTGGTCGGGGTAAATCTTGCTTCAACGTTGGCTTTGTATAAATTATGGGTTGCAGAAGTGAACTTTGTAATTACCAATGGGTTTTATGGGGAACCATCTTATATTACCACAAAGCAACAAAATTTTATGCTTTTTTGTGTGGTGGCAAATGCATAAACCTAAATGGTCATTTCAGACGTAGTTACCCATATGTGAATTTAGGAAAGCAGAAATTGACATCATAAGCTGACAAGTTTGGGTATTGAAATATCTTTGACGTCTTAATGGGAAATACCTGATGTTATTGTGAATGAAAAATCTAAGATGGCTATCTTGGGAATGCCCCAGCTTTGTAATTTGGCTTCTAGCTCTATAATTCGATATACCCGATGTGATGTTTAAAAAGGAGAACCAGTTGTTTGTGGTAGACTGTAGCTTTCACCCCCTAAGAATATCAAAATTTAGATGAATATTTTATCCATGTTTTCAGTTCACCTGAAATTGATTGTCTTTCATCAAAAGTGGCAAACTTGACAACTAAGGTGGTAGCCTTCACATAACTTTCTGGTAGTAACCTTCCATCTATGTAAATATTTGGTTTTCTTATACACGACTTTAGTGGTTATGAGAGTAATAGCTTACTTGATATGATCATTCCTTGCTGATGATGCTTGTGTTTGAATGTTTGGGATAGTTTCATAATTTTTTTGGAAGTTCCTTAAGATTTATTGAGATTCGTAACCTTATGTTGTACGTTATTACATTTTGATTATCTGAAGTCCAAGTTCCGTGGAACACAGATAAATCACAAGCAATTATAATCATCAAGAAGTGGAAGTTGTAGAGAGAATGTTTCTGTGCCATCTTCTTAACTTTCTGTCGCCTTTGGGTAATATTGCCACTTTGCAGGACAAGACCACCACTGACACATGTGTAGCTGCCACTGTCACGAGTGAAATAGCCATTTACACAAGTGTAACCACCATTGTTGCAAGTGACACAAATTTCTTATGGTTTTTCAAAGTGTACTTGTTTTCCATGATCTTGTGATTGTTTGTCATATTCCTTTATGGAGCAATTATACTCTTCATATGTAGTTCCAAGCTCATTGTGATTATAACTTTTCCTTTATGTACTCTTCTTTAACCTCTTCTCGGTATTGTCAATTGATCATCATCCCTCCTCCTTCCTTTGGCAATGAGGCATCTACAAAGAGCTCAATGGGCCATGAAACCAACATTACACTGTTGATTATTGTCCCACTTTTCTGCCACCTCTTTCTCTTCCTTGTGCCACTTATTGGCATCTGACAAAGACTACAGCATGTAGTATGAATCGGTGCACTATACTGCTCATCACTTCTCTCAACTCTCTACTACCTATCACTCACTCATATGTCCATACACTCCTATATTCATATCCTCTGCCTCTTGCTTATACAATGCCAGATTTGTCCCTTCATACCCCAAAGAATCTCCAATCATCAACAGATTGAAGAGACAAAGTTTCCTAACTTCCTGTCATCTTTAGGCAAAATTGCCGCTTTGCAGGACAAGAAAGCCACGTCACAAGCAAAACCTTCACTAGCACGAGTGTAATTGTTAGTTTGACAAAACCACCATCGACACAATCGTAACCATTACTGTTACAAGTGAAATTGCCACTGTCAACTGACACCAGCATAACCATCACTGACACAAGCATAACCACCAGTTTACAGAGAAGGATTGACAATGTCACAGTTTCAGCTGGAAAATTAATGTCTTAATAGTTTTTCTGGGTATACTTGTTTTTATGTTTCTGTGATTGTATTTATCGATCCTTCATGGATCAATTCTGCTTTTCATACATAGTTCCAAGCTCATTGTGATTAAAACTTTGCCTTCATGTGGTCTTCTTTAACCTTGGCTTTGTAGGTTGTTTAAAATGGTTGGGTCACCTTCATGTTCCTGCCTTCATGTGATCTTCTTAATCTTTGTTTTCTATGTTGTTTTCAATGGTTGGGTCACCTTCACGTTCCTCTTTTATTCTCTACATTCTTCTCTTCATTATATTGGATAGTAGCATTCATACTTTGAGTCTTTAACACAAAATCCATTCAGTGTTGTCAGCAGGTGCATTCTATCTCCTCTTTGAAGCCAATATTCCATACATGGTCTTTTTCTTTGCCTTTAAATTTATGTTAGTATTCCTCTAGCTGACAAAATCTTCTTGCCAAAAATGTGTCATATGTGCCATTAAAGCGATCAACTACTTCGCCTTGTAGTAGGTTTGCCATCAACTTTGTGGGGTTATCTAGTGTGCATCTTTTGCTTCTTGCTGAATGAAGTCATTGACTTCTTTTTGTGGTCTTCTCCTTTAATTTGATTCTTCTGCTTTATGTCCATCACTTTATTGTGTACAATTTTTTATTTTTATGGTTTTTAAATACCAATGAGAGAGCATTCATGACAAAGGTTATTGCTGCAAATGTGTTGCACATGGAAGACTATGATGCCAAAATATAGATTGCTAATTAGAATAATAAAATATAGTCTAGAAAATAGAAGACCAACAGATTTACACAACATGCAAGAATTATTCTAATATACATGGCACAAAGCACTTGTTTACAAATATAAACATCAGACACAAACAAAAGAATAGAAATGTGTAATGTCCCTTTCTAGGGCTGAAACATACAAACAAGGAATTCACACAATTCCAAATATGAATGAAATCTGATTCTTATAACAGCAGTTCCAACATTAACTGAAACCCTAGCAGCGAACTGAAAATTGCACTTTAGGGCATCAAACACCCTCCAAATAAGCTGAAAACAAGTGTACAAATCCTTCTCCAAATATATTTAATTAATGGAACAAACACCAAGCCAAAACAACCCAAACATGTGCCAAAATATGAAATAATACCCAGCTGCAATTAATTTTATGACAACAGAAGTGCAGTCCACAAAATGAGCTAAAAATGAGGTCTCCAAACCCCAACAAATGACAAATATGCAATATATCAGCCTTATAAAATATGAGAAGTCCAAATATCAACTTAGAATGTAGATTCGTGCCCTAGAAGGCACCCAAATGCACTCCTACCCTAGTCGCTCCCTAGGAGAGGGGCTCCCAACAATGCCAAAACCCTTGTTATGACTTCTCCTTGATGCCCTTGTTGCAAACCAACAAGATGGTCTTCAATGAATGCCTTCACACCACCAACTTGGAAGTGTTTCATCCTCCTTGGATGCCACACTAATGGGTTTTCGCCCCTTAGTGGATTTGGATTAGAGCAATCAGCCCTAGAACCAAGTAGAAAAGTATATATGCCAAAAGATGATCCAAAATGAGCCTATGCAACTCCTTTTATGCCCTTATGGTGGCGCCAAAGGTCATAAAGGGCTAATTTCCCCATGGTCGACCTCTTTAGGAGCTTGCTTTTAATTTCTAATTTGACTTCGAGGGCTTTCCAACCCATCCGACCTACTAAAGAGTGCAAAATACAAAATAAAAGTATGTATATTAACGAAAGAAATCTGAAATGCAACCCAAGGACTTCCCTTGTTCATCTTCTTCTTGCTCAAGGGAAGAAGGCTTAATTCGAAAAAGGGGACATTACAAAATGTTATACTTCCTGTGCTTGATACACTGTCTGCATTTAGCATTGGCCTTCTTATCAACAGATAGAGCTCTCTGAATGCCAGATGGTGGAGCACATTTATGTTGGGTCACAATGGCGGTGTCGGCTGAACATGGCTGCCAGTATACATCCATACCATGACTAAGAGTTGATCAAAAGTTTAGGCCTAAGTACATTAAACATTGTTTAATACTTCATTTTATTGATTAACGTGCTTTTGTTTATGACATAGATAAATACAACAAAAATGATATTTAAATTTCCATCTCCTTTCAGAATAGAGTAACTTGTTTTTTTAGTATATTATGTTTCACAATGAATTCTTTGGCCCTTTGATTTGTTATTTTCTCTGTTTATGCAAATGAGAACCATGTCTTGTTTTTCCCTTGCAAGTTTTAAAATTTTCGATATTTTCTGCTTATGTGATTGTAATAGTTTCAGCTATATCTCATTCTCAATGCTCTTCATTGTTCTAGTTCTGGAGATGATGGTCGTATTCAAGTTTGGCAGTGGAAAGAAATTTCAGATGCCTTCGAAAGCGGGGTTCAACGTGGTGAGTTCTGGTCCCGTTTTCATTTTTGGTACAGGTTCTTGTATAATTCATTGCAATCTTGTGGCCATCTTGTCAAATCAATGCTAAAGGACCATTGCATTTTCATCTTGGCAATGCAATTTAAAACTGTTTTTTGTACGTTTTGTGTTTTCTTCGATTAGCAGCCCTAAAAATGCTTGTTTTTCCAGTTAGTCCTCTTGATAGTTTGATGGAGCCTTTCAATTCATTTTGCAGTCGGGTACCATTCTTTCAAGAAACACCTAGACTAACAAGGGATATTTTAAGCGACATGCCTGGACAGATTATTTACCTGATAATGGATATTTTTCTTCTTTATATTTTAATATATGAAGGAATCTTTCTATGATATTCTATTGTTCTAGTTTGTAGCAGTTTTCTCATATTATCCAGAATAGCAGACATCACCTGTGCAATTTGTAACACATTATCTTTTTACTAATTGAGATTTTTTTCACTCATAAAAAATAGTTTGTAAAGTGCCTCCTCAGCCAGTCCTTGTAGTTGCAGTGTTTTTGGCCAAGTGAATATTTTTCAGTATTTTTTCCTGCTATATGCATTATTATCACCAACAATTGTTGCCATGCATTGTTCAACACACTTATGAATTTTGTTCATATTTGATTTCTTCAGGAATGTACTTTTTTACTCCAACATCAGAAAAGCTTATTTCCTGCTTGCTGGAAAATTTGTTCATGTTTATGGCTTTCCTTTGGTTAATGCCACATTAATTAGATTGCAATTTGAATTACCTCCGTCACTGTTCTTCATTTGAAAAGTGTCCATTTGACCTAATCATTTCATTAGTTCTCTTTGCATGCTTCCATGTTGACACTTATTCAAAATTATCTTGTAGTTCATACCATTCTCTAATATAACTTGTGTATCTGGTTACATAAATTGTAGTATATTATCATTACTGTTTCTTGCAGGATCAATCTCTGTTCTTTTTTTTTGTGAATTTGTTTCTTCCCATTGCATCACCTTAAGCATTTACCTTTCCTTTATTGATCGCTGAGGTGTAGATCTTATCGTTTTCATTCACGCAGTCTTTGTTACCTTTTTGACTTAAAATTTCAGGTATTACAATGTGCTTATTTGATTTAAATATTTTCTAATTCTACTGTTTTCTTCTATTTACTCTTTCATCCTCATTCTTACTTTGCTTTACCTACTAACTTTGGTTCATTGGTCATAGTTTTCTGTATTTTCATATCAGTTAATGGGTATTAGTTGATTTGATAATGGTCCATAGCGACTTCTGCAAAAACTATCATATGCCACTCTATGTTTGAGTGATTTCTTACAAGGACTTATAATCTGTGTCACAGGGTTCGGCGATTTTTTAGCACAAAGTTCGAAATTTGCCGGACCTCTAATGCAGACCATAAAATCGCAAATAGTCGAGAATGTTTGACAGTTTTCCCTGTGCGTGGTCGCGTGCATAGAGGGTTGGAGGGTTTTCAAACCCATGTGGCTGCAAGAGAGGAGGGCCTGCGAGCAGAGTGATTGGCCATGTGAGTGACGTGGCTTTGACATGTGAGTGCAGATCAGTTGAAGCTTGCATAGGAGAAGCTGTCGATGCCGCCACCGCTGCTGCTGTTTAAAATTCAAAGAGTTGTGAAAGATCTATTAAATGAAAGAGTTGTGAAGATTTATCTAGGCTTATTTAGCTTTATAATTGTTGGTTGACGTGTAGATTTTATCATTGCTTGTTGACCTTTAGGATGTATAAATAAATTGATAATAAAGATTTATTTAGGCTTATTCAGGTTTATTTAGTTTAATTAAGGTTTATTTAGGATTATTTAGGTTTATTTAGGATTATTTAGGTTTATTTAGTTTTATAAAGTTTAAAATATTTTAAAAGATAAAGATTAAAATATAAAATTTGTTATAAATTTTTATTTATTTATAATCTTTAAATGTGTTTAAATTTATTATAATGTATTTGAATTCGATATATTATTATTTTGTCTACGTATATATTGTAATTTATTTGCTCGTGAATTCTTCATTCATTTTTTTTTCAAATTTAATCACGATTTTTTTGAATTTTATCTTTGCCCAACTTAATCCAAATTTTATCTTTGCCAAACTCGAACATGAACACGAACACGAACACAAATCTTATGAGTTAGCTTATAATGATGATGTGGATGGGAATGAAGGGGCCAAGTCAACGGCTGCCTTACGTGCACACATACCCAACTGAAACTCAAAACTGTATCACTTATTGAAAGCCAATGATTTGTTACAGATAATTCCACACACACATGCTTTTATTGAATCATATACATGAAGATGATTATATTAGTGCCTTTGATGGATTCTCCTCTAACACTACACTATCTGCACTTGGACAAAACTTCCCCCATCCTTGCAAGCTATCTTCTCTACTTCTGCTATTCAGCTGAACTTTATCTTCCTTGTTGGATCCCTGCTTTCCCTCAGTTCCAAGTCTCCCTCGCATCTGAAACTGGCCCTTCTCGATCCCTGGCAGATCCTTCTGACATTCTGACAGTCTTCAATGCCTCTTTTTCTACCCAAGGTGCTTGGAAATGCTCCAAAATAAGATGTTTTCTTGTTTTGGCCATTATTTCTGTGCACAACAGCTGCAGGTGAACTGCTGCTTTATGCAGTCTAGCGGTTATGTATCCGTTGGTTAATGCATCCGGCAGTTTGGCAACCGCCACCTTGTAAATTGACGGTTTCGCCATTTGATCAGGAAGAGGTCCTTGAGACTAGGGAAAATGATTGAAACCACTCTTTGACCTCTTTTTGAGTTACTTGACTTTTGGGGGTATCTGATCTTCTCCACCATGTGCGACGATGATGCAAGACGACAATATATTAATTTTTAAGATTTCCACAGTTTAACATGGTCCAATTATATTTGGAGAACTATGTTGAAGTTTACTGAAGTCCAACATTTCGGGTCACACAATTGGACCCATCTTCAAGGACGAAAGGAAAAGAATGATATAGATTACTGGTAATTCGTTTAGAATAAATATAGTTAGAGTGAAAGTGTAAAACAAGTTTGGCATGGCAGAATTTCAAAACTTGGATTTGCTAAGATAATTAAATTTAAATTTAATTTTTAGAATGTTTCATTATTAACTTTAATATCAGCATTTATTTAATTGAGGAAAAACGTTTAATGAGAGATTAATCAAATTTTATAGTTAAATTTTTATCTTACTCTAAGAGTTTATATTTTTAAAATAGGTGTTTAAATGAGAATTTAAATTTTTATTTTAGATTTAATTTTTAGAAATTTTAATTTAATACTAATATCAATTTTAATCAATCAACTAACTACTTAAGAGTGACAAATAAAGTTTACGAATTAATTTTACGGAAACATGATCATAATTTAGAATCAAACCTCTATTTAATTGAAACATTTATATTTATTAATTTAACCATATCTTTCCATCGAGAAGGATAAGGAGATAAGATTTATTTGGGGAGGCTAAGGGTAATAGGTTTCGTGTATTACTAATAAACCACTCTTTATCTCTATTAATGTTGTCACCAAGGTGCATTAATTCAATGGCTTCACAGAGTTGTCTTTTTACGTAATGATTTTCCAAGGCAATGAGCATAGCTGAATCAATACAAATGGAGTGCTTGGTATTGAGCGAGTGTTCAATTAATGCAGATCTCTCAAGCGTGTCATACTTGATCATGTTCTTTAATTCACATTTGAGTTGATCTTCCGTTTTGCCTATGTATGGCTTGCCATAAGAGCATTTAATCATACACACGCCACTACTAAGCTTAGTTTCAATTATCTTTAAGGGAATTCAGGTTGCTCCTCGGGGTATTAATAGGAATGAGGTTACAATACCTTTATTACTCAAGACTTTTGCAATTTTTCCAGTTGTGTTTTATATATAGGGTAATAAGATTTTATGATTATAATAAGGTTGAATTATATTAGGTGAAGGGGATTAGTAACCTTATGAAAACGTGTTACTCATTAATTTATCATTATAACCATTATTCTTAAACACAGTTTCAAGGTGATTAGATTTAGGACCCAGTGCTTGCCATTAGAAATTCTTAGTGCTTTAGAGGCCGGTGTTTTTGTTAGAATATGCAGAGAGAGAAAGAATAGAGAAAAGGTGGATTGCACACATTTGAGATTGTGTGTCCGTCTATTTATTATAAACGAAGAAGTTACAAAACGGTTGATGTAGTTACAACCGGTTACAACCAACTTGTAAAGAGACACCTTATAAATATGCCTTATATTCTTATACCCCCTCTTAAGGCTTATTCTACATAAAGCAAAAACAAACAATCTAACAAAATAGAACTACGCTATCTTCAAACACTTTCACTCTGAAAGCAATGCTATGATAAGGTAGGGCTCCATCAAGCTGCTTCGTGACCTTCGTAAAGGTGTAGCTCCTGAGCTGAATTCCCGAGTTCCCAGATTCCACCTCCCGAACTCCCGAATCACGAGATCCTGAATTATTGAGCAACCATCCATACCGAGCTTCATCTACCCTGTATCCTTTCTTGCCTTCAAAGTTTAGAGCATCTTTATAGCGCGTATTCGTCACTGTCCTCACTACCTTCTGCATCTGGTGGGTCTTCAACCATGGCTATATTGGCTATATTTGATATGACTTTACCCTTGAGCACATCATTGGCTCGAACACGACAATCCCATGTTGTGTGACCTCTTTTCTTACAATAATGACATTCAATCTCCGATTTATCTTTATTTGATTTTCTACGATATTGTTTGGTTCTAGAATAGAATGCACTTTCTTCTTTGGGAATGACCTTCTACATCCCTCGTGGTTCGTTTTCCTTAGCTAGAAGAGCTGCTTTATCATATCATCCAGAGATTGAGATTGAATTTGAGTGAGGGTAAAAACTACATTGTTATATTTTGAAGATAGATTATTTAATAGGATAGCTTTGGCATCCTCATCTTTAGCTAGTTGTTTGATCAAGGACCTTAGATTATTGATGTGGCTTGACATAGAGACTCCTTCATCATTTTGAACCTATATAACTGAAGTTTTAGGGAAAATTTGGCATTGATTGTTTTTGCTCCAAATAATATATTTAGAGTATCCCAAATTTCCTTAGATGATTTGTCTAGGTCTACATGATGAAGTTCAAAGTCGGAGAGAGCAAGGCCAATAATAGCTTTCGCTCTATCATCTCTGCTTTGCCATTCTAACAATTTCGATGCATTGGTAGGTCTTATCTCGATTACGTAGTTAGTGCCCTAGCGCGCAGGTAGTGTTTTTGCTTCTGTGTCTTTCTGCCTTATGTCTGTGGAAAACGTCTGTGCCCTTCCAATTCGTGACTGTTTTTGGCTCAAATACTGATTGTAATGGTTGACTGTAATGGCCTTCAAATGTTTGTGAATCACGACTCTATTCACGTCTTACTTCGTGCTTGAAAATACTGTTATTTTCCTGAAAAATGTGCCATTCGTGACTGTATTTTCGTGACTTTTTTTTTTTTGAAAAAAACGTGAGTGTATTCTTTTGATTCGCGATTACATTCTCTGCTTTCACGAAAACGAATTTGTCTTGTAAAAAAACGTGACTGTGTCCTCCACTTTGAAATGCCCTAGATCTCTGTCGAAAATCATAAACGAAAATGTGTTCGTTTTTCTCCTTATGCTTCAGATTCCGTGCCCTGATGTGGCAGATTTTCTACCTTTCTCTCTTTCCTCGCTTGCCCTTGCTTTGGTACCACTGTTAGAATATGCAAAGAGAGAAAGAATAGAGAAAAGGTGGATTGCACACATTTGAGATTGTGTGTCCGTCTATTTATTATAAACGAAGAAGTTACAAAACGGTTGATGTAGTTACAACCGGTTACAACCAACTTGTAAAGAGACACCTTATAAATATGCCTTATATTCTTATAGTTTTTAGAACAACTTTTTGGGATGGGTGATGGTGGGATTCAACCACGAGGTAAAAATCAATGTGTTTTTTTCTAAATACTTAGTGAGAGAGTGTCCCCTTTCATTTCTTCTTAATAATTTGCCACCACTGCATGCACACCAAACACTATGCTTTTAGGGGATGCAAGATTGCTTGTGGATCTAGATGCTCCTACATCCTGCACTTTGTGTTAGTGAAACTAACCATGAGCTCCTGCTCATGAACATTCCATGAACTCTTGGATCGAATTTCCAAGTTTAGCAACCTCATATGCATTCATCCACGTTGGTTCTTTAGCCGTTTTGTTTTACTGCTTCCCCAAATACTTTATATACTCCTTCCCTCTTGTCTTCTTGACGATTCTAGAATTATTAATCAATCGCATCATTTCCACCTCCTCTCGTACCTTCTCAAGTAACTGTTGTACTTGATCTGACATTGACGACTTTAAACTTCTACTTCCTTCACTAGTTTCTCCCTCGTAGTAAGGGTACAAATCAGCAACAATGAATATGGGCGAGATAGCAATTCCTTCTAGGAGCTCAATCTCATATGCATTCACTGCAAACTTCCTTTAGACCTTACAATGTCTAGTCTTCTTTGATTTCCACTTGTCATACGTTCCTCTTGGGAAACTCTCGTTTCAATTTCAAATTTCTGTTCTCTTCTCTTGAGCTCAGTATACCACTCGTATCTAATCGTGTTCTTCTCTAAGTTCTCTTTCACTTGCTGGTGTACCTTGTGTGCATTGAGAAAAATCTTCCACCACAACAGTTCTTCCTCCCAAATCAGCTGCATTTCTCAACTCATCCATGCCTCCAGGGCTGTAATCATACACAATTTGAAAAAGTATCTTGACTGTACCTTCTATTTACTGAGTTGTTGTAAGAAAACCCAGCTTGTGCTAAAGTAGTATCCCACTGTCTTGGCTTGTTATAACCAAACATCTCGCCAAGTTCTTGAGGATTTTATTCACAACCTCCATTTTTCCATCCTTTTGGGGATGTTAGGTTGGACAGAAACTCAACGTAGTACCCAACTTTCTCCACAATGTTCACCAAAAATGTCCCATAAATCTCGTGTCCCTATTGAGAAATGCTGTTAGGAAAACCGTGTAACCTTACCACTTCCTTAAAGAACAAAGTAGCAACATGGGCGGCATCATTTGTTATTTTGTGAGCCATGAAGTGTGCCATCTTTGAAAATCTATCTACAAGATCATAAATAGAGTCATTACCTTTCTGAGTTACTTGGCAGCCCAACAACGAAGTCCATGCTCACATTTTCCCACAATATTTTTGTAATGAGCAATGGCTGATACACTCCCATAATCTGACTTTTTCCCTTGACGTGTTGGCAACCTCTTCAACTTTGCACAATTTTCTTCTCATCCATGCTCTTCGTTGGTCAATAACAGTCCTTGCGCAGCTGCACCAATGTTTTGTCTACTCCAATGTGGCTGGCTAGACCTCCACTATGGTTTCAACTTTCCTCTCACCAAATTCTCCTCATTGAATCATGAGGTATGCACAAATGCTTCCCTTTGAACAACAAACCTTCTTGTATGAAATAATCCAACCATGGAGTTCTATCCATGTCGGTTGGGCTCTTGCATGCTGCCCAAGCTTCCCTAAAATCCAAATCCTCCTCATATAACTCTCTCATGGAGTCAAATCCAACTACTTCCACTCTCAACTCACGCACAAAAGTCACATTCTACACAATGCATCAACAATTTTATTGGGCTTTCTGCTTTTATGTTCGAAACAATACTTCACATTGTAGAAATTCAATCCACTTCATATTCTTTTCATTCAACTTACCAAGTGAAAGCAGAGAATGGAAAGTTCTCTCTACTTTGTTCCTCACATATTTATGGTTTTAAAAGTAATTTTAACGATAAAAATGTCATTTTTCAAACTTACAGACTTTTATTCTGATTTTAATCAATTGGCGAACTTGAACCGAACTTTATCCTCATCAAACATGAACTCAAATTCAAACCTTGTGACTTAGCAGCGTAGACAACTCGATTCTAATCAATAATACCACTTGACAGTTCATGGCCTCTAATCAGGGGCATGCTCATGTTCAAACCACAATGCAGACACCTCTCTCTCCCTCTTCTCACTCACCATCACGGACACCCTCTCCGGAGAATCCTCCTCCGCCTCCAAATTCTCCACCCAGGAAACTGACCCCATGTGTTTGAACATATTTTGGATTGAAAGTTCAAATGTTGAGTTCTTCAGGTAAGAAGCCATTTGAATGGGTCAGGGCTTTGGAGGCCAAACATTTTTTTGGTCATAAAGCTGACTTCGGCATTCATGGTGATGTAGATTATAAGGAGTTGCCCAACTTCCAAAAAGTTCCCTCAGATACTAGGAAGGTGGTGGATATGTGGAGCTTGCATTGTCACATTACGAGAGTTCCCATGAGAAGACCATCATGAGTACTCTCACCTAGTTTCAGGAATACCTAACCAAGAAGGTGAAGGAGAAGAATAAAGGTGTGGGCAAAGGACAAGCTGGTCCAAAACAGCCTCAAAATGGTGTTCTATCTTTATATGGAGTCTCATTGTAGGAGTTCTAATTTTGAGTTATTTTTGTAAATAACTCCCAACTTCAAGTACCTTAATTTTTTAATATTTGAGTTACTTTTGGAAAAAAAAAATGTAGATGTAAAGAATATGAAGAGTCATTCAAGAGGCAATTACATTCTCCTATTATAAATAGATGTAACCATTGTAAGAGGACTTTTTAATGCTGTCTGAAATTTTGTAAAAGAAGAGGAATAAGAAACTGTGTTTCTTTTCCTACAAGAAATACAAAGATATTTTCCAGAATTTTGTGTGTAGAAATTTCTTTGGCGATCCACTTTATTCTTATGTTTAAATGTATGTATTTCTTTCTTTCGTTTCTTCAATTCAAGGTTCCATCATCAGATTGTCAACGCTCTTATGCTTCATTTTCCTACATGCAAGGATAAAATCTGTGTTTGCTTATTCATGTGTGCTTCACACTTCACACTCCACACTCCACACTCCACACTCCACACTTCACACTCCACACTCCACACTTCACACTTCACACTTCACACTTCACACTTCACACTTCACACTTATTTTGCGTTTAATGCAACCCCGTGCCCTTCCCTCCCCTACCCCTCCCGAAATATGATCCTGTCTACATATTGTATAAGTTTTATTTTAAGCATTTTTATTGTTTTCCAATAAAATTAATCTCCCTTCATGATAGAGGAGGGACTTTGTCCCCGCACTATCACAAAAGAGTCCATTTTGTTATATGAAAAATATTTTACCAACAAAGATCATCATTCAAAGGCTTAAACTTATTCAAAATCTTCCAAGAGTAGCCCTAGAGTAGTCCATGAGCCATATCTGAAGTACAAAGGTCAAAGTTGCATGTTACTAAGTGTCTTGCGCCAAAAGAAGGAGCCTTCTAAGTTGTATATTAATTTCGTAGTTGCATATCATATAGGAACAATGATTGATATCATTTCACTCCTTTTGGGAGAACTACATTGGCCTTTATTCAACCACATATGTTTTTCCAGATATGTAGTATAACGCTCTCATACAATGGGATATGAGAGGTCGGTCGAGGACTTAGATGCATTTGAGCGGGTATTGTTATTTGAAGTTTTCTAGGGTTTTAAACCAAGGAGAGCTCAATTATATACTATCACACATCGGCGCACAAATTCAGAGCCAAAGTCCAAAAGTTTAGACAGAGGCGAACCTGCATTTGAATTTGTAAATTGATCAGAGCAACAAAGGTTGGAATTGTAGCCCTCAAACAGGCTCTTTATGTAACTGACCAGGCTGGATCCTTTTGGCCACAAAACCGACCATAAGATCACTTCAGCCACGATACTGACCAGAAGATCCTTTCGGCCACGAAATTGACCAGGCACCTATGAACCTGACCCAGGCAGATTCCAAAATGTCAAATTGATAGATCATGTTGATGATCGTGTCTTGAGCCTATTTCTAACTGCTAAGTCCATTGTGCATTCACTGTAGGGCCTATTGGCATAATCGGGTCAGATTGTTCCATTACAGATACCTTTTTACATTTCACTATTTTTTGATTGATTAGACTGCCTTGATTTATTGTTTTAGCATAAATCATGTCTGATTAAGAATGCTATTTGTTATTATCTAAATTATCATATTTCCCTTAGTTTATGTGCTAGTTATAAAAATACTTAAAACTGTTACAAGAATATTGCAACTTTCAAGCAGGTTGTAGTTAAAATTAGTTGGTATACTTTTCTAGAAAAGTTGACTAAATATGTTAAATATATTTTTGAGATGGTGAGACTTAAGGCTTAATGGATACTCCACACTTATCACATGCCCAGTTCTGAGGAGAGTCTAACCATGGCCGAGGAGAATCATGAGAAGATATACATACAAAAACTAAAAATGCTGGAGCATCAGGGAGAAAAGTTCATGCACTTTCTTTTTATGTATTAATTTTATAACTCTGATGGATATTTTTTCTTACTTCTGCTTCCCACAATTTCCCATTGTTTCCCAAAATCACACTGTTTCCTATAAATTTATCACTTAACTTTCCTGCTTATATCAGACCCTAGCTGTCCTGGAAACCTCATTTCCGATGGTTTCTAAGTCCCCATTTCTCTTGGACAACATACACTTTATCTGTCTTAGATATCCTATCTTGACATTCACAACGATGTATTTTGAAGTTCCATTTTAGTGCCTTAGGTCATGTTTATATACTAATGCAATTTTTATTGAGTTATTAGAATTTTGTAGTGCAACATATTATCTGGTTACCCCTTTGGTTTTGCTTGTGCGTAAAATCTGTTCTTCTCGGGCAAGTCTATCTATTGCCTTGTTAATAATCTTAAGATTAGCAGGAAAACATGATACCCATAATTCATAAATAAATATGAAGTTTGCTTACCTTACAAAGGATACCCAAATACCTGTCTTCTAGATTTTCAATTAGCCAGTTGCACGTCTTCAATGTTGATTTAAAATAATTTGCAACTGCAAGAACCCATGCTGATGTATTCCAAATCAATTGTAGTAATAGAAAATACACTGAGGTAAAGATGAGATTACCCATACCATGTTCTCCAAATGTCTGATGCTTATTCCTTTCAAGAATTTATATGCAATGTTTAGTTTATTATTCCTTTTCCCCTGATATATCTTGTTCTCTATTTTCATTGTAGGTAGAAGTCCTTTGCAACCTGTTATTGAGATGAAGAATCCTCAAAAAAGTAAGTTCACATCACTGGCAGACATGATATTTTGTCTCTACCATTTTTCATATAGTTGTAATTCATTTTGGTATTTTTATTTCAAAAATGAAAATTACTAACCTTTGGCTTTGTTTGTATGCATGGATTAGTTCACCTTTCAACTCTACTGTCTTGGAACACTCAAAAATTTCTTGAATCTCAAAACTATAACTGCTTGGTTGAATTATTTTTAGCATTGGTTCTCCTAACGTTGTTTAACATGCTAGACTTAATTAGAGATAACGGAAAAGAATAAATAAGAATTTATTCAACATTTATATTTTTAGAATGATTGATAGTTATAAGAATGATATCAAAGAACGTTTAGATATTGACTATAGATACATGGCTGTTTCTATGTAGTCCACAATTTTTATCTAAATAATATTTGATTATTTATTAATGATGCTCATAAATGTCTCCCATGTTAAAGCTACTTTGTTCTGAAAGCATGTTTACAAATGTTTGTATAAGAAAAATGTTTCACAACATTTCTGATAAAGGCAGTTTTTCCATGTACTTGAGTACTTAGTATATTGCTTTGACCATAGCGATTGCTATTTGGGGTGATGCAATTTTGAACTATTTTCCATTTGGTAGAGATATGGCTGGAAATCTGGCTTGATGAGTTTTTGTATAGATATAAATTCAATCATTTGCTTCATGTTTTGAGCAAGCAACAGACCTGTCTTTTGGAACAAATGAGTTTTTGTGTTATTTGTATATTGTTCTCTTGTGGAGGTTTAACTTAGTTACATTTGTGTTTTTCTACGTTGTTTATCTATTATTAGAGATGGTAACAAATGGGATGGATGTTTTTGGAAAAAATTAGTTTTTGTGTTATTCAGATATTGTTCTCTTGTGGATGTTTATCTAGTTACATTTTTCTTTTTTCTACATTGTTTCTCTATTATTAGAGATGATAACAAACGTGACAGATGTTTTGGATGTATGGTTCTCCTTACCATACATTGTTTACATGTTGAAGCTTCAAAACAAGTTTGATGCATTCTATGGTTAGCATCAATTGAACTCCAAGCACAATGTCAATTCCATCAAGAATTAGACTACGTAGCGAAGCGGCACCCAGGGGCTGTGGGAGCGGGTATGGGAGCGGCGATGGGAGCGGGCGGGGCGGTGAGGGGGCTGCTGGAAACGCCGGGAGCGGTGAGGCGGGTAAGCTGCGATGGGAGCGGCGAGGAGCGGTGAGGAGCTGCGGGCGGCCGTGCACAGGCCATACCGGGCATTTCCGCAGTCCCCGCTCACCGCCCGCTGCCCGTGCCACTCCCAAGCCGCTCCCAAGCCTAAACATGTTTTTTTAATTTGTTTTTTTTTTTTCATGTTTTAAAAGCCCAATAACATAAAAAAATTAAATATTCTTCTAATTTACACCACGTAATGATGATGATGTAGCTGATCTTGATCCTCTTGATGAAGAGGAATATGATGAATATTGACAATGGAAGATAGTATGAACTTTGAATATTGATCTATGATTGAATTTAATATATCATGAGATTCATGACATTCACATTGTGTTCGATTTAAGTATTTTAATTTAACTTTTAAGCTTTTAAGTTTTAAGTTTCTAAGTTTTATCGGGGTATTCTAGCTTGTTTGTTGTGGTTATTCACTTATTTAGCTTATAACTTGTCTTTCATATGCATAATATGTGGTTAATGAATTAAATTCCTATTTAGAAGGCTGAAATTTATATAGTTTTTGTACTGCCGTATCCTGCGCCATATCCGGGGTCAAATGTTTTTTTGCGTTTCGCGTATCGGATACTCCATACTTGCTGCCGTATCCAAAGCGTTTGGCTACTTAGGAATTAGGGTATATATGTTAAATTTGAGCCAAAATTCACCCATTCTTAGCTTGATGCTATGTTGTTTCTTGTCACTCAAAAGTTTGCACCACTTGCTATGATTAATTGAAGGCCATTGTTTGCTACACAAAATATTTATGTCTCATTTTGAAGCACTTTTTGGTAAAAACTATGATTATTACCTATATCTATCAGTATTGTTAAGTTGATATTATAATGTAGCCCTAGATTCTAAGAGTTCTTGAACTGGCAATTCTTGTTACAATTGATAATTATTAGTTGCATTTGACTTTTCTTATACTTGTTAGATAATTAAGTTCCCTTCTGTGTTAGCTGCTTGTTTGTCTACTTTTCTCTTTAATATTTTTGTAACAAATGTTATAGCCTTGGGGTCATGATTGGACTGTGTAATTGTTTTATTTATAAAATATTTTGTTAGAGTACTTTCTTTTGTCCTGATCTGTCTATCTGTACCATGATTGTGAATTTGCAACTGTGTATGGCTGATTTAGCTTTTCTTATGACTGCTTATCTAGGAAGAAAGTAGATATATTATGGACCAACCCTCCAATTTCTGTAACCAATGATGGAAATACAAGGCCATTGTCTAAGACACCCACACACATATCAGACAAGTCAGTAAATAAATCACAATTGGTTTGGCGTGAGTAGAGATCATCACAAAACCTCTCTTTATGGATGAGCATCTCTTGGCGCTTATCACTGTAATCCATTGCATTTAATTTTATTCACAACAATCAACCACATAATTGGAACTTGTTTGGCTTTTAAATCATCCGCTGAACTTAAGCATCACCAACCACACAAACAAGGCCCATAATCACCTATAGAGTGTGAGCATCATCATGATAGGGTCGTTTCTTGGCTCATAATAATCCAATGCAAGCTTCATCAACCACCTAAATGACTTCATTGAATCATAGTCATCTATTAAACATGGGCATCATTGACCACCCAAACATTGGATTGGTTAGCTCATAAGTTATCCATTGACGATGAGTACGATCAATCGCCCAAATAGGGACCTGGTTGGTTCACAAGTCATCCATTGAACATTAGCATCATCCACCGACGTATGGACTTGGTTGGATCAGAGTGCTCAACAAAAAGCTTGTAATGGAAGTCAATCTTGTGAAGTATGGTATTGAGCAACTTCCCATTAAAGGTAAATAATGAGTCAAAACAAGATCATTTCGCATGGTGATAGAATCTGCTGCCTTACCTTTACAGGAAGTGGAGATCGGGAGCACTTTATTCTCAGATTTACGGACTCATGTTTCTTTATGAGGTTTGTGGTAAGTGTCATTTTCTATATCTGAATTTTTGCAGATCCTTATCCAGTTTCTAATGCCATCGTGATCAAAGGAGCTTGGTCTTTTCTCTCCGAGAGCTCATTTATCACCTCTGTTCAGGTCCTCACACATGGATAGGCAATGTGGCAATGTTCTTCTTTGTGTGCTACCACTAAAGTGCCTTACCTCCTCATTCATTTTAGGTATCTTGGATCTGCTTTCTTTCAACATAGAGTGTCTACTATTTTCCCTAACCCATTGCCTAGGCTATGAGGATAGTGTTTTCTCTACCTTAAGAGGTTCATCGACCTTTGGTGGTAGAACAACTTTGAGGGTGAGAACCTTGCTTCCTTCCACCTCGGTCTATTCAACCTGCCCCCTTGCCTTTGGATATACTCCAAGGACATTATCAAGTTCTATGTTGATCCTCTCATGGTCGTGGATGATGATGTGGTTTTTTCTTTTGGCCAGAGCCTTGCTATTGGCACTTGACAATGTTGGTTTCCAGTCTTTTTCTTCAACTTGGTTCTTCATCTCTAACTTGGGTGTTTTGCATGTGTGGAAATGACAAAACTGGGTAGCAAGATCACAAAGCACATGTCGATTCATGTTCTTTCTATTTTCCAACATGTGTTGTGTCGCATTGATAGGTTGATATGCATTTGAAATGGAAACTTAGTGAAAGTTGGTAGAAGAGTGCTCTTGAGCTTTGTTTTATTTCTTCTGTCTCCATCATTTGCTTTCGTGTTGTGGCAAGAGAATGACATATGGCCCAACAATGCTCAGCAGGATAGCTTGGAGATTGAGGAATGCTTATGCATCAAATTCCTCTAGAAATTTGATTGTGAGCACGATACTCACACTTAAAGGTTTATGACTGTTGGTTTTGGTCAATTCATTCGGCCAAGTTCTCACCCTTGTTCTTCCATCGGACTAAGTACTCTTTGTACTTTCTCTCCCTTGCATTCTTCACAACTCGTTCTTCCAAGATCTTTGCAATTTCTTCTTTCTTTTTCTTAGGAAGCCGAAGCTCTCAATATATGAGTTTTCTTCTTCTTCAACACTATTGTCCTTCCGATAAGGGTACAAATCTCCAACATTGAACATGGATGAAATGTCTATTTTTCTGATAGTTCTATCCCATACACATCATCTGAAAAATTTCTCATGATCTTACAAGGACCGATCTTCTTGAACTTCAACTTGTCATGCATTTCTTGGAAATGGCCTCTCCTTCCTCAAGTGCACTAGCACCACACCTTCAACAAATGATTCCACTCTCCTCTTGTTATTTGTCATCTCCTTATACTTCAGGCTACTATGTTTTAGTTTCTTTGTCACTTCCTCACGCAAGTCATGCAAATATACTCTGATTCCACTCTCCTCTTGTTATTTGTCATCTCCTTATACGTCAGGCTACTATGTTTTAGTTTCTACTCTGCCATCACTCCTAGCAGATCCATTACTCAATTTGAAACAGTATCATTTCATCTGATATATTCATAGAATTGTTATAGGCAAACTGTGCTTGAGCCAACATTTCCCATTGTGCTTCCTTGTTTGCAACCAAACATTCGAGTGGGCTTCCTGAATTTCTTTTTGTCCATTTGTTTGTGGGTGGAACGCTGAACTATTCTGCATTTTGGTGCCTAATTTCTTCCACACTGTTCCCCAAAAATGACCCAAGAGTCGGGTGTCCCTATTTGAAGTAATACTTCCAGGCAATCCACACAATCTAACTTGTTTCAATTGTGCAACATTTGAGGTATCACTAGTTTTCTTGCAAGGAACAAAATATGCCATCTTTGAAAATCTATCAAGTGCAATAAATATAGTCATTAACTTGTTGTGTCATAGGCAACCCAAGAACAAAATCTATTGTTAGCTTTTCCTGTGGTCCTGATGCTGGCAACTGCTTGTACAAACCTGCATTCCTGCTTATTAGTGCCAACTAGCATACTCTTCATCTTTCGATATAGTGGATAAGATTCTTATCCATTCCCAAGCAACAGTAACTCTTCTTTAGTAATGCTAGGGTCTTATCTCTTCCAAAGTGTCCTAATCTGCCATTACGTAACTCCTTGATGAGGTTCTCCTTCATTGATCCTCTAGGGATACATAATTGTTGTTTCTTGAACAAAAATCCTTCATGGACTATATAATCTACATATGGGCATCTATCTCTTACCCACAGATGTCTACAAGCTTTCCATGCTTTTACGAAATCTGCATGTTCCTCATACAATACCTTCACACTCTCAAGTCCAATCATTTTTACAGGCTGCCTCGATCTATACTTGAGCACAAATGAGTAACTCTGCAAGTACTCAACCTACTTCATATGCCTTTGGTTGAACTTAGCATGGCTGTTTATGAACTTCAAGGCTTGATTATCTGTATACAATACAAGCTCCGTGGCGGCAAATAGTGCTTCCACTTATTCAATTCTCGCACCATAGGATAGAAGTCTTGATCATTTGCTAAGTAATTTTGTTTTGCTTCATTTAACTTCTTAGAGAAATATGCAATCGGTTCTCTCTTAACTCAACACTGCATGGATGCTATTCCGTTTGCATCACAATCAACTTGGAACACTTTAACAAAATTTGCTAAGGCTATTGTAGGCTTCTTTGTGACCTTGTTCTTCAGTAGCTCAAAATTGTTCGCAGCTTGGGATGTCCAAGTACACATATCTTCTTCATGAACACAGTCAATCATGCCACAGTCCACTAGAGTTTCGGAAAAACTTCCCATAGAAATTAGCTAAACCATGAAAAATTCTTACATCAATAGCATTCCTTGGCTTTGACCTTCTCTAGGTCCATCTTCAATCCTTCTTGTTAGATCACAAAGCCTAAATAGATAAATTCTTCCTACAGGAATGGAAATTTCTTCAAATTTATCAACTTCTCCTACTTCAGCTTCTCTGAGACCTGCATTAGGTGCAGCAAATGCTCTAATTTTTTCTCCTGTAAATCAGTATGTCATCTTGGTATATTACCACAAGATTTTGAAGAAATGGTTTCAGAACTTTATTCATCAACATCATGAATGTACTAGGGGCATTAGCTAACCTAAACAATATCACTAACCATTTGCGAAATCCTCCTGTTGTCTTAAACACAGTCTTCCACTCATCTCCTCCTGTTACCAACTTTGATGGTAACCACTATTAGTATCATACTTGGAGAAGCTGTTAGATCCATTTAAACAATTTAACAAGTCATGCATCCTTGGCAACAAGAATTGATACTTGATGGAAATCTTGTTGATAGCTCTCGAATCTGTACACACTCTTCATGCTCCATCCTTGTTACTCGGAAGCATTGTAGGGAGTGCAAAAGTATTCAAACTCCATCTTTTCAATCCTCTATCCAAAAAATCTTGAACCCTTTGTTCGATTCCTCTCATTAGCAGATTCTTTCTATGCGGGGCCTTGTTTCATAAACTTGCTTCAGGGATCAAATCCATTGATGAGAAATTCTTCTCGCAAGTGACAACTCACTTGGAAAAGCTCTTGACATTATGTCCTCTTATTCTCTCAACAATGCTGCCACTTTTGTTTGCTTTTCTTTTCTTCTACTTGCTGTTCCGTCTTTGGAAAGATAGCAAAACAAACCTGTCTTCTTCACAACTTTTAGAAATTCTTTGGCTGACATCTGTCATCAACATCATTGAGCTATTTGCTTCTCCTACTTTCTTCATAGGCAACAATCTAACTTCTTACCATCCTTGGTAATCTGGAAAATATTCTTTCTCCCATTATGTATTGTACTTCTGTCATATTGCCAATACCCACCCAATAAGACGCTACACAATGCCCACCCAATAAGACACTATAAGTGTCCATTGGTATTACATCACACCATTTTCGTTGTGGTGGCTTCTAATGTGGAAGTCACCTTTACACTTTTCTGTCACCGTTATTTGATGACCTTTTTGCAACCAAGAAACCATATGGACTATGAGCAACACAATTCAATCCTAGCTTCTGCACCATCTTGGTGGAAACTTGATGCAGAGGAGGTTGGTGGACCAAGTTCAAATCACAAGAACAATGTTAGTTTTAATAACAAGAACATCAAAACATGCACTAACTCAAGCATTTCAACGAGCATTCAAGTACCAAATTCTCAACTGAACTGATACAGAGGCTTCATACACTTGTTCCTGGCTCAAATTCATCAAAACATGTTTAGAACATTCAAGAAGGAATCAAGACTTGTTTCAACTTATTCACCCTATAACCCTGTTCACATGCTACTAGCCCTTCCTAACTGCAAACCTTATAGTTTAGAACTTTTCACAGTGACTCCTGGCAAACTGAAAGTATTTTTGGGCACATTTTATCTTGTTTCAGCTTCTTGAGAAGTTTTAGGACCTAACTCTCAATAAAAACTCTTCAAATTGCTCCTTTACTGTTTTCCCTAGACTGCACAGGTACGGGTACGGTTTTGGTATGCTGAAACAGCAAATTTTAAAAATCTTGGGTATGGTACGCTTTTGGGTATGTTTTATATATATATATATGCATATAAAATTATAAATATATATGCATATAAAATTATAAATTTAAAGAAACATTTGCATACTTATTGAAATTTAATACTCATACAACTTAAAATCATTCATAGAACATGAAAACAAATTTCCAATACTTTGAGAATTGAGACTTGAGTTTGTATTGATTCATAATGTTCAAAACATAATAGTTAATAACATAGACTGTATTATAGATTTGATAATTCATTATTAATGCCTTAAGCTTGAGTTAGACGTATCATTGGACATTAAAAAAACATTTAAAGTCATGAAATATTTTAATTCCTTTCTCAAACCAAAGGAGGGCAGAACAGCCTCTTGTCAAGGCAAGGATCTTGTCATTATATTTCTGATTCGACGAAATCGATTTGTAGGCTTGGCACCTAATGTCAAATGAAGAGAAGATAGGCTGCCCAACCACCAAGTGCTTCACTTGTTCCCATGCCTTCCAAATTGACTGAAGAATAAAGGACCCATGAGGAGCAACAAGAAAGCCCCCAAATAGTAAGTCAACCAAATGAAGTCCTTTTCATCTCTCTCGACCCTTCAGAGCCTATTGGCAATATTGAATCTCACACGAACTTTCCAAAGTTCAATTCCAATCAAAGCCCTCATGTTTTATTTATTTTTTTGCACTTAAAAAAAAAAAAAACTGTGGGTACTCTCTGGGTACTCTTTTTATTTATTTTTTTGCACTTAAAAAAAAACTGTGGGTACTCTGTGGGTATGTACCCACAGCGTACCCAGGGCGTACCCGTACCTGTACCCGTACCCATACCCAAAACGTACCCAGCCTGGTACGAGGGGGTCTAGGGCATTTCCGTGCAGTCTAGTTTAGAACATCTCACATATGATCCCAAGAAACTAGTTATATTTCTAGATACCCTTTATCCAGTACTTGCTTCATGCCAAATTTCTTAGTCCAACTCTTCACACACTTCACCCAACTTCACCTCTCACTTCTTCAATTAGGCCTTCTAGGTCTTATTTAGGTCTTCAACTGGGTTTCTAAGGTTTTAATGTTTACACCTGGGTTCATGCCTCTATTAACACCATAAACCTCTTAAAACCACCTCATACCAATCCTTATTAGCCTCGGACCCTGTACTTTACTTTCCAATACAACTTTGCTACTGTTAGTCTTCTTGATCTATAGGTATAGGCAAGGGTTTGACTGAGTTTTCTTGTTCTTGGTCTTAAAAATTTCTTGATTTCCTCTTTCAACCTATTCATTACCTTCCTCAAAGTCTGTCCATCTTGAATACAAGCTTCCACAACTATTCTTTAACACCTTTTTAGGTTTTCACTCAAAACTTGCTCATAATTGTCACATGTAATAAGAGGGTTTTTGACTGTCATTCTCTAGGTTCCACCTCTTAGGCCTTATATTCCTACTTAAAACTTTGGTTACCTCCTCCTTAAACCTCCCTCTTCATTGTAAACAAGTTCCAATAGAAAGTAAGGACTAACATTAGGTGTTTTATAATTTTCCTTCTCAAATCCTCCAGAACTGGGTTGTTTGGACACAGTCAGACTGAGTTTTGACCATTAGATTTCACTAAACCTTTCCATTTACCCTGAAACTTTGTGAGAATCTCTCATGTCAATTTCTACCTTTTCACCAAATTTCATAGCTTTTGACTGGATACAACTCAAATTATGATTGTTTTTCTAACTCTCAAACCCTAGGACAGGGTATACAGACTGAGCGAGTGTGTTTAGAGATTATTTTTGTTTTCTTGTTTCTTAAGGATTCTCCAAAGCCTAGAATGCATCTACAGACCCTTGTTCAACTTGTCAACTTCCTCCAAACATGATAAACTACCATGATATTGTTTAAAGCTACAAATCACCATTCACAAGTCCTTATTTAAACTGTGCAACAGGATTAACAGTTTTCAAATCCTTTTCCACTATCAACTAATGCCAACATGAGGGCATGCCAATGAACAGTCCACATCCTTCATACCTTTGCAAGCATGTTCTCACAAAGTTTAACACTTCTTAAGTCTTCTCTAACATTCATCAACAAGACAATCTCTTACCTCTTAAAACACAATGCCACTATTCCTTTCTTAACTATGGCTTAGCTGAGTTTCTAACACCTTCAAACTTCTCCTCATTCTTCTTGAACCTGCACAATACACTCATACCTACAATAACAATCATTAAGATAAATACAACAAGTATCATTTATCATTCATGAACCAAAAATATATTCTCAACACATTTTTCACAATCTTCACTCAAAAATCCTTTATTAAGATATCCTTCTTGATCATTTACAGGATTCCTGAGCTCTCGGTTCTGTAACCACCTGTCTTACTCTTCTCAACCCTATTCTATATCACCTAACTCCTTCCCTCCTTCGAATACTTCCTTTAAGTGATCAAAATGAGTTAGTTACGTCATGGAGTTAGGTCACCATACCATGGTTAAAGATAAGTTAATATAGGTATCCCTAACTTCATGGGTGAAGGACATGTCACTTAGGTTACATGAGAGACTTTACATCTTTAGAACCATTACACACCTCTTAACCTAGTTCCTAGATCACTAAACACAGCATATAGAATTTGAATCTTCAAAATGGTGGTTTTGGAGGGAAACTCCAAAATCATGTTATTACAAGCCACAAAGGATCCAAATGTACTAGGATCCATCCCAAAACACCTAAGATAACCAAAATTGTTTAAAACCAAAATCTTGCTTTATACATGATGATGCTCCTGCATGAAAACTAGATTATCAGTGGTACCACTATCTATGATAAACTTGAAGCACTTACCTCCTGCTTTGCACTTAATTCTACAAATGCTTGTCCTCTGCAAGTTCATTCGATTGCTTGTCTGGCTTCAATAAGACTCTATGCAGCATCAATTGCTCTCCATGCCCAAGTTCTACACGAGTAGTCTCTCTTCTGGCTCTTTGGCGTGTGCTACATGCACTGTCTTCTCATTTCTTCAGTTTTTTTTTTGTTTAAAGGCATTCATATGCTCCATGCCCATGTTGGCCCCACTTGAAACATATGCCATTATATCCTCTGCTTTGTTCTCTGCAATGTTTTTTCCTCTATAGGAGTTATTGCCTTCTCTTTGGTTTATCCATTTTGTTGTTTTTTGGAATTCTCTTCAGCCTCCAAAGCACATTGATAGGCTTCTTTTACAAAATGTAGTTTTATGATACCAAACTCATTTTGTATGGAAAGGCAATGACCATTGACATACCTTGAGATCGTTTCTTCATCATCTTCCACATGACCTGTTTGGATGGTCAGCTTGTAGAATTCCTGTGTAATCTTTTACGCTCATATCTTTCTGCTTCCTCTGTAGCTTCTTGAACAAACTTAAATGATAATCAGAAGGCAAAAACTTACCTTTTGTCTATTCGAGACTTAATAATCATCTATTCTTCTTACTATTTATAGCTGCATGTGATTCCACCGTAATGAGGCATGTCCTTCCAAATTTGTGCAGGTAAACTTCACTCTTTTGGGTTCCTCCTCTTGCTCATAATCAAAGTATTTTCCTAGCTCCATGATTGAAATTGTCAACTCTTCAAGGTTCAAACTTCCTGAGCAACTAGGGGTTTTCAAATTTGGTTTGCCTGCCATCTTCGTAATAGCTTTCAAAAATATATCCCCATCCACCATTTCCGCGTTCATCTCTTGTCGGTGAAATTTTGGAGATGCTTCTTCATCCTAACTTAAGTTAGCAGTAACTCCTCTTTGTAGTGATCTCCATAATGTCCAATCTGTCTTGCATTTCTCTCAGCACTTATACTAGATTTGCACCTTGCAGTCCTTGACCTTCTTCCAAGAGGTATCCTTGCATGTGCCAAGAGTACTCTTCACAATTATCAACTATGCAGGACTGCTCTTAACCTTCTCTCAAGTCTCTGCAAGGCAGGATTCAAGCTGATTTGATAAGAGATGATAGTGAGTTAGGCTGTGGGTTGAATGAATGAATCACAACTCATGGAAGGATCAAAGTGCACACACCACAAAATGACAGCACAAGAGAGCAACACAACATTCTACTAGTTTATTCTTGAAAATAACATAGAGACATTACATTCATATAGTCACACATCAGCTCTGTGAAATTCACAAGAAAATGTCTTACAAACTTGGTTTGCTTGAACTTCTTGTATATGCTCTCTTCTATGCACACTTACACACCCTTCCCCTACTCACTATGAGCCAGAATGCTCTTATTTTATTTACTCCAGAACTCAACATTCACCACCCGACTGGATTCCCCTTCTCTTGATGGAGTCTCTTCCTCTTTGCTCGGGGAACCTCCTACTAATCTTATGCATGCCATATATTGGCAAAGGTGCGTTACAACAAGTTGTTAGTGTTTGGGAGTTGTGATTGCCACTTGAATGCAAGCCACACTTGTTACAAAATTAGGTTGGAAGCAATTGATAAACTTCTGCAGATATGGCTGCATGGTGTTTGATCTTTGCCATTTCTGTAAGATTCTTGACATATTCGACAGTTGCAAGACCAACCTTCTTTGGAGAGCCCCTGATCACATCTTGTGAAGCAACACCTCCAAGAAGTGATGGATTGTGTTACATCAAGAATTGCTAATTCTTTGTCTTGATTCAAGGTCTCGCATCATATTTGTAGGGTCACACAATGAGGCTCGCCATGGATGTGGCTTCCATAGTGGAGCAAGTTCCAAGACATTTTTGATGTGCAATGAGATTTGCCTTTGAGATAATGATTTTACCGTTTTGAAGAAATTGACTTGTTGGAACCAACATGGGATGAATGGCAATTGAACTTAGCAAAAGGGTGCCAAAATAAGTGTTGTCCAAAATAACTCCACTAGGCTATTTTGACAACTTACAAATTTGATTTTGGACTTTGGAAATTTTTGCTCGAGAAAAGTTGCGGAACACTTGAAACTTAGTCTTCCGCAAGGAATGCAGAACTTAGTATTCCACGGGTTCTCCTAACCTCGCAAAACAAAGGAATTAAGGTTGGGGACTTAGGCAGATTTTGATGAAGTTAGTGCTTTGTGGCGGGAATTACGGTGTTACGCGGACTTGGAAAATTTAGAGCTCCGTGGGGTTGGTCAATTCCGTGAAACAAAACATGGGTTCCGCTCGGAAGAGTCGCGATACACGGGAACACTCCGCAAAGAGCCACACGGTAAGGGTAAAAAGTTTAAAGGCGACTAAGGTTGGAAGCCGCGAACCACTATCCCAATGTGCCGCGGGCTTCCCAATTATAGTGTTTCGTGGGTCCTCCTAACCCGCATAACGAAGAAACATGGTCGCATGTTGAAACATTGAGCAACGAGAAGAGAGTTTCATAGATGATTAGAGGCTATTGTCTCGTGGGTTTCTTAATCCGCATAGGCGTTCAAATTAAAAGCCATGGAAATGTTGTAAAAGTTGCTTAACAATGCGAGATCTGGTTTTTGGCCATAATTTTTGACTTAGAGCTCCAAATTTGATGAAATCGGTGGCGTTGGAACCGTCTCTTCAAGGCTTCATTTTGGCATAAAGAAACACATGAATTGATGTTGTTTGGAGGGATAAAAATGCAAACACGGGATGGCGGGAGAAAATGCGGTTTGCTCGTAGAAAATGCCCAACCACATCACCAATGCACTTAATGATAAATAGCGCCCATTCCTTGTTAGTGACTTTTATGCGTTGGCGGCAAGAATTGATTGGTGTTTGGTGGGCGGTTGGTGTGTAGACTTGGTGTTTCTCTCTTTTCCCTCTCTTTATCCTTCCCATTTTTCTATAAGTATGGAACTCATGCCTTAAAAAAGGAATCCCTCTTTTGTCGTAATGACACCGTGTCAAAATGGTGGCCGACATCCCACGAGTTCGAGACCTCGTATTTGGACTCCACGACACATTTATTTCTTCTTCGCCATGAATGTAATGGTCTGTGCATCCTTTGAGCAATAAAATATTGTGTTCGTGGCTCTTTTCTGCCCTATACTCGTGTTTCATTGCATTCTTGCCTCCCATTCTTTCTCTGGTATGTTGTGTGTGTTTTCTACTTGTAGGGTTCCTTTTTGTGTGTTGTAAATGTGTGGGAGGGGTTAGTTTGTGCGGTTTCGGGTCTGTGGCACGTCTGTTTGCCCTTCCCTCCTGCATTTTCTTCCCTTTCTTCCCCTCGTGGAGAGTGATCGACCCTCTCTTCTGGTGCTATCACCGCCCTTTTAGCTTAGGTTTTGCTTTCTCTCTCTCTCCCTCTCCTTGGTCCTTGGATGTGCTAGTGTAGGTTAGCTTAGAGGTAGTGTTAGCATTAGGTTAGATAGGTAGAGGAACCAACCTTCTCTAGAGGTTTGTCTCAAGATGCAAGGTCCCACACTTGGAGACAATCCCATGTTAGCCAAAAGTATTGATCTTCATGATCAAATCCTAGGGTGCTACTTTTGTGTGTTAACAATAGGCTTGTGAAGTAAACTTGGGCTTGTAAAGCAAGTTTTGGTTTGCAAAGCTATACCAAGCTCGCATAGGATTGTAAAGCATCTCAGGCTTGCAAAGCTCTCATAGACTTGCAAAGCTTCCTAGGGTTGCAAAGCTTTTTTAGTTTTGCACAGCTCTAAAATGAATTGCTTAGCTTGTGAAGCTTGGAATTGCTCTGCGAAGGTTGAATTAAGCTACGTGTAGAAAATCCTTACATATGCTGCTGCAATCTTCGCCCCAACTATACCCACCTTTTTGAAAGATGATAAATTCAATTCCTCATGCAAGTTAGCTTTGAGATTGAGGGATGCTCCTGCATCATCAAACAGAGGATAATTCTCATTATTAGTTGGATTCTCTGCTCTGTTTTACTAAACGATTTAGGACATGCTAAAAAGGTCTTGCAAGAAGTTGTATAGGAATCAAGAAGGAACAAAAAACGCTTACTCAAATCAATGCTGCCAGACTCATCCTAATCCCCAAAGAAGCACATGTTGATTCTATGGACCAATTCAGGTCTATCACTCTCTGTAACATGATATATAAGATCATCTCAAAGACAATAACAAGAGGGATAAAGATTCTGATTTCAAGACTCATATCGGACACCCAATCAGCTCCTGTGCATGATCGACTCATAACAGACAACATAATTGATATATAAGATCATCTCAAAGAGAATAGCAAGAAGGCTAAAGCTTTTGATTTCAGTACTCGTATCGGACACACAGTCAGCTTCTGTACATGACCGACTCATAACAGACAACATAATTGATATATAAGTTTATTTCAAGGACAATAGTAAGAAGGTTAAAGCTTTTGATTTCAAAACTCATATTGGATTCGTAATCAACTTCTGTGCATGACCGACTTATAACCGACAACATAATTGCAGTTCAGAAAATAATTCACCTTACAAAGTACCAACATCGTCCAGGATTTTTTCTCAAATTGGATAGGCCAAAAGCCTTTGATCACTGCAACTGAGATCATATATCACAAATCATAAAGGAATTTTGATTTATAGTAATTTTGTGATAAAATGAATGGAAAGCTGCTACACAACTCCATTCTCCTTTGTCTCAATAAATGGCACAAGAGGAAAATTGTTCAAGTCAACAAGAGGGCTCATACAATGAGACCAACTCAGTCTTTATATATTCAAGATAGAGTTAAACTTGTCTACGGGTCATCAGAGTTACACAAGATCAGGAGAAACCCACGGGCTTCACTTTTAGACGGAGGTAGGGGACACACTGGGTATCAGTTTGTTGATGATACTATATTTTTCTTAGCACAAGCATGCTAAAAGAAATTGAAAACCTCAAAACAGCTCTTCAACATTATTAGTGTCCATGAATGACCATAAGTAGGTCAATGGGACTCGAAAATACACCCAATTATAATATAAAGTGCTAGGGTAAAAAGCACCCTAGGAATAACGACTATCTGAATGCTATGTTTCAAATACCAACAAAGAACAATATGACAAAAATATAGAGTAATAATGTCAATAAACAGAAATATGGGAGCACCCACTTCACCAAGGGTAGATTGAATGTGTAAATCCGACGTGAAGTCTAGGCACCCAAAATGTAACATTTAATCCAAGTCTAGGCACCCAAAATGTAACATAATAAAAATAATCCATGGCTAACTCATGGTTTAACCCTTCACTAACTCTAGGCACCCAAAATATAACATAATAAAAATAATGCTAACTAAGCACATAAATATATGTTGTGTTTAGGTACACAACATGCCCTTCCCCTTAAAGAGCTTTGACCTCAAAGCTAGTCAAACTCTAAAAGTGCAAAATTTTGCATTATAAGAATGGAACTCAAGACCTCTACCTACTACAAGAAAGCTTCAACCATCATAGTATCATACCATATACCACTACTTGACATTAAGAATAAATGAGAACGAGGGCTATTTTTTAATACCCAAGGATTCCCTTGTATTTTGGGCATGTTTTCCAAAGCTCTTTTACTTGTTTACCTTCAAATTCACCATTTTTGCTAGGTCTGTTTTTTTTTTTGGGCATATTCTGACCCCCACCAACCCCTAAATACGTCCCCCTGTCATGTCCATAAATTTGGTTTTTTGCTTTTGTTTTATATAAGCATTGTTTCAGGCCCAACTACATTCCTACAAACTATTTTGTTTCCAAAATTGCCTTCTCCATGGGTAGCCCTTTCCACTTCACCTTGAAGATGCACACAACTCTATTCCGTAGCCTTATGGATAGCTCCCCAAGAATACACTTTGGTTCTATAACTAACTTTCCTTCTTTATATGTAATTGTGAGTTTTGTTGGTGGCAAAATATGCATTCCTATTCTCTTCCTTCAAGCAAGATACATGGAAGACATCATGCAATCTTCACTTATTTGGTTTGTCTAGTGCATATGCAACTTCGTCCACCTTCGCTCTCACCTTGTATAACCCATAATATTTTGCTTGCAAATTTTGCTTCCCCGCCTTCTTCAATTTTGCTTGCTTATATGGTTGTATTCGGACAAATACTATGTCCCTAATTTCAAATGTCTCCTCTTTCCGTGTTGGTCCGCCTGTTGCTTCATCCAATTGGAACTTATTGCGATTGTCCCTCGAATACGCAACATCTTCTTTGATGCTTCCATTTGTTGTTGGTACTCTACCTCTCTCGAATTACCCAATCCAAGGGTGATGGTGTGTCACGCCCGTATAGAGCCTTTAAGGGTGTCATTTTTATGGTCGAGAGATCTGCAATGTTGTACCATTACTTAGCAAAATATAAAATTTTCACCCACTTGCTTTGCTTATCCTCCGCATACATTTTTAGGTACCCTTCTAGGCACTTGGTCACCGCTTGTGTTTGAGCATCGGTTTGGGGATGACATGTAATGCTAACGTTAAATGTAATCCCCACATTACAAAACAATTCTTGTCAAAAATGACTTTGAAATATTCTATCTCGATCGCAAATGATTTTCTTTGGCATACCATGAGACTAAGCACATGTTGGAAATACAATTTACCAACCTTCGGGCCATTGTTTCTCGCCTTTCTCGTGGGAGTGAAATGTGCATACTTAGTCCATCAATCTACCACAACAAATATTTCATCCTTACCTTCAAAGTTGGGAAGTCTTGAGATAAATTACATTGACACAAGTTCCCACTTTTGATTTGGTACAAAATTTGGCTGCAGAAGTCTCGGAGAAGGAACACTCTCGACCTTATTCCACCGGTAGGTGTCACACTAGCTACAAATTGTAGATTGTTTACCTTCATGTTTTGCCAAAAATGTTAGACATGATGTTTTTCGTAGGTTTTTTGGAACCAAACTTGGCTTGTAGATGGAGACTTGTGCCCATGCTTTAGTGTGTTTTGAACGATGTGGGATTCCTCCCTCAAGTAAATGTGCCCCACAAACAATATGGTGCCATTCTTGATTCGAATGGACCAAGCTTTACCTTTTTTTTTTTTCCTTACTTCAATGTCTTTTATAAGCTCGGTGGTTTTTGGGTTGTTTGAGTAATGTTGTAGTAGATCTTGTATCCAAGTAACTTGACTGACTGAGATGGCGTGAAAGACAATGGTTTCCTCCAGCTGTGATGGTGCATTTGTTGCCACCATATTTTCCTTCCCTTTCTTATAGAGGATCTCAAAGTCATAGGCTTGTAGGCTATCTCTTCACTTCTCTTGCTCCTTTGTTAAGGTTCACCGAGTCAACAAGTGCTTAAGCCCGAGATGGTTAGTCTTGATAAAAACTTTCCCTCCAAGAGAAATTGATGCCATTTAATCTTCACGTTAGGATGGCTAACATTTCCTTTAGGATGGCTAACAGTTCCTTGCCATATGTTGACATCTGTCATTCCTTGTCATTCAATTTCCCGCTTTAAAATGTGATTGGATGGTCATCTTTAGAAACTACTGCACCAAGTCCGGATTTGGAAGCATCACATTCAATAACAAAGGTGAAATATCCCTTGTGGGATACCACTTAAAAATGCACCAAAAATATAAAATTGCAGCAAACACAAATTCTGATTTTTGCAGATTTTTAACAGCTAGGGCAGCGAACTGAAGAAAATTAATATCTCTCAAAATACTCACTCAAATCACTTGAAATTTTTAGGAGAGCTTGCTAATATTATAAAGAACATAAGAAAACTATTTTTGGAATTTTTGGAATAATATAATGCAGCCAGAAAATTACAGAAAGCCCTAAACAAAGTGGTAAAACTTCAAAAATTCGTAACTTCTCCAATAAGCAAGATAAAATTATGAAATTCTGGAAATTACATATACTAATATGGAGAATGAAACCCCAACCTTCAGATCTGAAAATGGCAACCCGGAAACCCTCCAAATTAGTATAGTCTAAATTATATTTTTAAAATCGTATGCAACACTATCAACGGGATTACACCGCCGCCTTGAAGCTGGACAACGACATTATTGCTGCTAAGGCGTCATCTTTCTTCCTTGACTAGGGGACACTTTCACATGGAGATCCTAGGCTTTTCTCCTTCACCGATCTAGGGACCCTCCGTACACCAAAAAGAGGGTGTTTGTTTGTTGTAGGGTGAAAAGCACTTAGTCTGAATTGTATTATTAAAGTTTTGTTTAGGAAGATAGATTGCACGTTCTTCGTGGTTGGCTATTGAATGTACCTTACCATTGTGAGTTCCAATGACAAAATGTGAGAAATAAAGTAATCATTCCAGATTTGCATTTAATATATATAACTCGAGATTATATATCATTTCCTTTCCATTTAGTTAGATTTGTAAATGTTGTTTATTCGCTTTGTAATTCCAAATTTATATGACACCATTAAAACCCCTCTTGTTAGTCATCTATTCTTGCCATATACCATCAGACACGCCATCGTTGGAATTAAAAGAAGAAAATGAAAACAAAGAGCAGAAATTTGTCAACAAATAGGACACGAAGCTCGTCAAATCAGCTTCAACAAGACCCACATCCAACTGATTTAGTTGTTTAGGTATGGATTTAGTTGTTTCGTTGGAATTGATTTTTGAGATTCGTTGGAATTGAATGTTGAGATTTGTTTTAACATTTTTTAACACATTTGAACTCTAATTTAAATTTGAATATTATTAATAGATTGCATATTTTTAGTAAGTAATTATTCCATGAATATTATTTGCAAGACATGAACTACTTAAACATAGACTAAACACATTAGATCTTAAATTAAGAAAACAAAAAACCTCTTTCCACCTGCACACAAACCAATAAATTCAAGAGCTTCAAATTCAAACAACTATTCTCCTTGGCAACATTTTCCATCTGCTACTTGCATTTTGAGATATCTCCCTCTATAGTTTCATCTACATCTTGCCCGACATGAGTTTTCTCTTGCTTTCTACCGACAACTTCCTTTCCCTTTCTTCTCCCCTGTCCACTTTCCCTTCTTCACTATATCCCTTTCGGCATTCACATCGTACATTTCATGTACGATTGCTAGTTAAAATATGTCTCATATCCTCCTGTAGCCTAGTGGGCCACCATAGTGGTGGTGACCCATAGCATACAATATTATGATTATCCAAAGCCCAGTTAGCCAACACATCAACACCTTTATTGTCTGTCTAGAGATGTGGGAAAAGAGTACTACTAGAAACTTTTCTTGCAACTGTTTTATTCGCCAAACTTCTCGTGTAAGTCTCCAATTATCACTCCGACATTCATTGGAATCCAATAACAACTTGATTGTGACTTGTGAATCTAACTCAATGTACAATTTTGTCCAGCCACATTTCATAGCTTCTTGCATTCCTTTAAACACTGCCTTAAGCTCTGCTTGATTATTGGTGGCAAGGCCTAAATTTTCTGCAAAAAAGAAGGCTATCTCTCCATTCTGAAGTTTGCCAACGCCTCCTATAGCTGCTTGTCCCGGATTACCCCTTGATGCTCCATCTCGTATTCAATTTACCAAAATTCATCGGAGGAGGTTTCCATTGACTTTGTCGACCAGCTTTCTTCTTCATTTTAAAGGTTGGCATTATCGAATGTGTAGGCTGCATAGAAAGCTTCCTGCATATGTTCTCCCATACAGTGTAATCATAGTTACCTAAGACTCGGGATGGCGGGACGTCGGGACGTAGGGACGGGGTTTCGGGACGGCAATTTTTTTGAAAATTTGGGGACGGCGGGGACGGCAAGGGGACGGCTAATAAAAAATATAAAAATATATATAATTTATTAATTTTACAAATATAACATGAATAATTCAATAAACTAAGACTTAAAATTGAAAGTTTGAAGATTGAAACCATTAATGATTAATCCAATTATTCATCTGCATCAACTTCAAAAGATTTCGACGGGGATTTAAGAGGTAAGAGTCTTTATTTGAGGTTTTTCATTTTACTTTTTTCTGTTTCCCATTTAAGTAGATCTATATGTTTTGAAAATTAATACGTTTGTAACGTGATTTCATCCACTACTACATGGGTAACTGCATCTATATGTGGTTGACGTACCTATTACAAAGCCACTGATTAGAACATAACAAGAACAAGAGTAACTGTTACACTGTTCTCATGATTTTCAAATGCTAACACTCGACTAAGCTAGCTATATCTAGTTAGTGTCTGCTGCAAGTCCACAGAAAACTACAATATCTTTATAGAAAATTAAGCAAGCATAAAGATTACTCATTTTTTTGAATGCCACAACATTGTACAAACTATAATCTCTACTTTTTCCTTTTTAAAAAATTGTGACTATTATATTTTATATTTGAGAATAGGATTACATACATTCTGATCCTTGCTACATGCAGATGGGTCTGAAGCAAAAGCTTCTATGATATATAAAATCTTAAATATGCAGCAAACAAACAAAATGTCCTATCACTGAAACAGAAAGAACCATAAACTATCTCCAGATAACCAGCAACGAAGAATTAACAAACACTAGCTGTATAGTGTATGACTGAAAATTTATAAAACTCGACCTGTGACCATTACTTCATATCATCAGACATAACATGGAGGAGCAACAATACTTCTGTAGTTTATGGTAATTATGAGAAATTTGCACGTTGTTTTTTACTAGAATGTATTAAAAGTTTAAAAAAATATAAAAAAGTATTATAAAACTGAAATTCACATGTTTTAATGTTGGAAAAGTGTAGATTTCGTTGGGGATGTCGTGAAGTCCCCGGGACGTCTCGGGGACGTCACGAAGTCCCCAAAGCACCCGGGACATCCCGGGTGCATTTTTGGTTTGTGGGGGACGTCCCCCTTTTTTTCGGAAATTAGGGACGGCAGGGAAACGTCCCGTCCCCGTCCCCAAGTCCCCGGGACGTCCAGGAAATGGCCGGGACGCGTCCCGCGTAACACTAGTGTAATAGTAGATGGGATAGAAATTTTATATTTAATGCTTTTCGAAATATTAATTTTGGTTTTCTGCAAGACAAAGGACATTTCTTTACTTGTTGAAAAATTCTATTTGTTTCTTTCCTTCCAAATATTCCATAGCAGAAGAGAAACACTTGTCCACAAAACCGGACTTAAGTTTTGACCTTTGGGAAGGATTCCTTGCCAGTCTCTAGTTAATTGCTGTAAAGAGTGTATCCCATTCCATTGGATATTCACACCGCAAGTAGTCGCCATTGACCCATGAACATTGGAAAAAAAGATGATTGATAGTTTCGTCTGCCTCACAACATAAATGACAGCGAAATGGGCCATATAATCCTCTCTTCATCAATTGTTCCCCCGTTAGGATTCTTCCATGAACTAGGAGCCAGACAAAAACTAACCTTAGGCCACAAAGTAGGCTGCCATATATAATGAAAAAGATGTTTGGATGAATGAGAAATGCTCTTGGTTAGAGAAACATATCCAGATTGAACTGTATATTTTCTGTAGAAGAACGCCCCCAACCTAAAGTATCCGACCACGGGGAAAAGGACACCGGTCGATTTGTCAAGGCCTTATGGAGTAGGATCAGTTCCTGTTGTTCAATATGGATAGGCCATTCTGAAGGAGGAATCCACTATTTGCCAATTTCCCAAGGAGAGAGATTTCTAGTATAATGAGTAACCCTCGTCCATCCAATAATATGCATCGCTTGCATAATGTTGCTTAACCGAGGATATTGGCGTATTATAGGAGGCTGTCCATCCCAGGAATCCATCCAGAAATATGCCGTATGACCATTGTTAATAATCCAGAAAAGCTGATTTTTAATAATAGTTTCCCTATCCTCAGGATAGCAGGATTGGAGATCCTTTAGTTAGAAGGAGCTCCTGATAATGTTTTGAGGGGGGTTATTCTCTGCATATTTTGCTCGAAGATTGGTAGCCCATAATTCATCCGGAGTTGTTAACATTCTCAATATAATTTGGCAGCAAGTGCTGTGCTTGTTTGGAAGATTGTCTAAAACCTAAACCACCTTCTTGCTTTGGATGGCACAATGTGTCCCATTTGAGTAAAGACCACTTTTATTATTTTGTAAGCCACTCCAAAGAAATTTCTGACATATAGCATCCATATGATTCAAAGTTGCCCTTGGAATATTAAGTATTGTAGAGACATATATTGGTGTTTCCTGCAAGACAACTTTGATCAAAGTCATTCTTCCACCTGTTGATAACCATTTGTGCGTCTATTTCTGCATTTTCCATTCCATTTTAGTGGTGAGCCAATTCTAGTCACGTATCTGTTTGTGAGCAATAGGAACACCCAAATATCTTATTGGAAGAGAGCCTTGACTAAAATGGAGAGTATTAAGAATCTGTTCTTCCTGACTATGAGAACAATGGAAGAATATAATACTTGATTTAGTATCATTAATTAGCTGACTGTGGCATCAAAGAAAACTTGAAGAAGTTTCCCAAATTGTCTAGCCTCCATACGAGTGGCTCTTCCCACCAAAGTTGTGTCATCAACAAACTGCAGATGGGATAGTGGCTTAGTCAATCTGGCTAGCTGAACCCCTTGTATTCTTTTCTCCTGATAGGCTTTATGAACAAGTCTTCCAAGGCACTCTGCCAAAATAATGAACAAAAAGGGTGATAACGGATCGCCTTGTCGGATTCCTCTTGAAGCTTCAAACAACTTGGAAGGAGTACCATTAATCAGGACAAAGAAGGATACAAATGAGATGCATGCTTGAACCCAATTTATCCATTCTTCAGTAAAGCCAAGCATGACATAAAAATTTCCAATCTACTCTATCATAAGCTTTGGAGAGGTCAAAATGAATGAACATGGTAGGATGCTTTTGTAGATCCATAAAATGGAGTTCCTGAGCTAAAGCAATCTCATCATGTATTTGATGCCCTGGGACAAACCCACCTTGTTCAGGGGAAATGATTTTATGAAGAAAAGGTTTTAACCTTTCGGCTATAACTTTAGTAATTATTTTATACAAAACATTACATAAGGCTATGGGCGAAAACCAACCATCTTTGCAATTTCCGTAGATTTTGGAATAACAAAGTGATAAAGTTTTTGTTAATTTTCTTAAGCATTATCTTGGCTATTCTTACCTCTTCCACTACTTTCGGTAAGTCTTGTTTAACAATCTCCCATAAGACTTGATAAAACTCTATCAAGCAGCCATCCGATCTCTGGCGTTTTACCCAATGTTACGTGGGGACGTGCACCCCCCCTTTTCCAGCCATCCGGACATCCTGGGACGCCCTGGACTTGGGGACGGGACGGGCATTTCCTTGGCGTCCCGAAATTCCAAAAAAAAGGGGGACGTCCCCTAAGGTTAGGGATGCACTCGGGGACGCCCCGGTGCAGCAGCAGATTAGGGACGCCATGACGCCCCGGGATGTACAAGGGACGTCACGACATCCCTTATGCCGTGCAACATTAAAACATAAAAAAACTAAAAAAACTTAATTTTAATACTTTCTTTTATTCTTTTTATTTAGTTGTTTATTTTTTTATTCTTTGCAAGACACCTATGTACAAGGAGACCCAACATTACGGTGGGATGTGGATCCTGAGGATTCAAGGCAGATTGACGAAGATTGACTTCTAGTGAAGAGGAGCAGTTCGCAAGTGTTCCTTCAGAGGGCTCTGATAGTGATTATTGAGTTGTCATTTTGGTTATGTAATATCATATAATGATATATGTACTTTTGAGTTATATGACTATGAGTCTATGACATAATATTTGATAACATATGTAGGTGTACTCTTTTCATGTTGATTATTGAAGACTTGTTTTTAATTTTCAACTTTCATTGTCATATTGAAGTTTTGAACATTGAATATATAGCATTTTGGGCCTTGGCTTATGTGATGAATAATTGGATTAATCATTAATGGTTTCACTCTTCAAACTTTCAATTTTAAGTCTTAGTTTATTGAATTATTCATGTTATATTTGTAAAATTAATAAATTATATATATTTTTATCAGCCGTCCCCTTGCCGTCCCCATCGTCCCCAAATTTCGAAAAAAATTTGCCGTCCCGGAAACCCGTCCCAGTCTTAGGTAACTATGGTTTTAACTTTTACCTTTCTCCATAGGAAAAACAAATCTTTAATTCCTGTTCCGTAATGGGCTCGATGAGCTGTTGATTATCATGTGGGAGATTAACTGGGTCAAATTATCCAGGATTTCTTGTGGAGAGGCTACGTTGAGAGGTTGAGCTGTGAACAATTTCTGGAAAAAGTCAGCAATCCTTGTTTTATATGTCCTAAATGCACATAAGTAATGGTTTGTGCTTGGATAGTTATTGGGAGCTGTACTTTTCTGCTTTGCTTTGGTTTTTCGCCATGCGTTGAGCTGAGATAACTCTATGTAACATCCTTGTACGACAGCTCCATGCCAAGCCACATAGTAACTTTGGGTGTGGTCTTGGTGATTTTAATACGATTTTCTTTTTTATCAGAAAAATAAAATAATGAATATCCTCGGTATACACATTGATTCTATTCAATGTGCTATTCTATTCGCCTCTAGTTGTCGTTGCGTAGTTTGACAAATAAAGAACAAAATTTACATAATCAACTGCTAATCATTTAGAAATATATGCTTCCCTATAGCCTTCAGTATCGTGGAAAATGCACAGGATAGGTTGTGAAAGAGAATTTCTTGAAGCAGATGTTTTTATGAGGATTTTTATTGCATCAAATTACAAAGAATCAAAGAAGGGATGATGGAAATAGCAGCTTAATTAATGCTGTAGAAGGCGATGCAGATGGGTTGGTCCTAGTGACCAATAGAAAGTGTAAGGTATGTTGAAGGTTGGGGATTCAAAATTATGACAGCCTAGAGACTGTTGCATGGTCATGATTGCATAGTATCTTATAGAATCATGGTGACTTTCTTTATTGATTCCGAGCAGAAAGACTGTAGTTACCTTCTGTCTTTGTGGTTGTGAGCATAAAGACTGTAGTTACCTTAAACATATTGTATTGAGAGGTGCAAAGGAATGGTGGTATTCTATTAATAAATATGAGTAATGTATTCAATCTTGTTCTAACAAATGGATTTGCATATCAATATCAATAAGAATATTGACAATTATTTTAAGCTTCTTTTCAAAGTACAAATGGTTACTGCAATTCATACGTGCACATTCACAGATATATTATGTTTGACTACGTTTTTAATGTTTAAAGCTGTTTTAGTCATTTACTACATTTATTCTTCATGTTCACGTTTGTCTCTTTTTCTCATTTCTTGTAGGGGGCCCTGGGGTGCACTTTCTCCAATGCCTGAAACAAATGCATTGGCAATAGATAAGCAGGTTGAGCAAATATTATTTTAATATGTTTTGTTTTTTTTACCTTAATGATAATATAATCATTTTCCAAGCATTAAGGTTGCATTTATGCATAATTTAATTTTCACTCTAATGAATGGAAGCTACAAGAGAATAAAAAACATGCAGGATGCTCTGAAATTTGCAGAATGCAGATGTCTATGTAAAATATTTTTACTTTTGTATTTCCTTAATCTCTATGTAGTTTGGGATTCAGATTATGAACTACAACCCTTTTCTTTTTGCTGAATATCTATGTATGGAGTTTGGATCTGTTAAATTTAGAATTCCCTTTTTTTTCTCGATGACAAAAATGCTTTTATACTTTTATCCTTTTCCAAGTTCAACTTTTGTTCCTCTTGAACTTTTGCAAGGATAGGAAGTTTGGGGTTTTTAACTTTTGTTCTGCCAACCTTTTAGATGACTTGGAAGCTTGTATTTTTCTTGTTCAACTATTGCTTTTGAATCAAACCTTGACATAGTTATTGCGTGTTTTGAAATGCAAAGGCTTTTGGAAACCAACGAAGCTCAGGTTTGGTTATACCGTAATTTGAATTAAGAGAGGATCCTTTGCATTTCATGAGTTAGAGAAAATAAATATTTCAAGAAAACGCTAACATTTCCATATTCACAATGAGACATGAACAAAAAGTGATTAGGATAAAACCTTGTACTTCATAACTAATTGGTTATATTGATGTCCAAAATGAAATAAGCCAACACATATTTATATTTGAGTTGACATGCTTCCAATTGATTCGACTTGTATTGACTTCATTTTAACTAGGGTCAACCAACATCACACATAAATTTTAACTTCTAACACCGACACCCGCTCTCATTTGTTCCCTTCAAAAATAATTATTTGGGTAGATCCTTTTACTCATGAGTGACTCAACTTAAAATCACAAATCAATAATATACAACATCGCCGCCTTTAGTTTCTTGCTTTTACTTAATAAATTATTCTCGAGTCAAACTTTAAGAGTCATTCATTCCAAAACTTTAAGAGTCATTCGGCATGAAGAAGGATCCACACGGAGGATCCAAATGACCTTCCCATTCATGAAGAAGGAAAAATAATCCGTGAATTTGAGGTTCTGTCATGGGAGGACATGAAAGCTATATAAATACATGTTTGTAGAAGAGAACAAGATCATCAAAGCATGAAAGCAAGTGAGCAAGAAGTTCTTAGTGTGAGAATTTGGAATTGTGTTTTGACCTTTCCCATTCTAGAAGAAAGGAGTGTTGAACAAGAGCATGAAAGCGAGTGAGCAAGAAACAAGTAATTGGGAGGAAGTGTGAGATATTATCTACTTCTCTTTCATACTTATTGTAAATTTTGTACTTATTATTTTGAATTGGCCAATAAAAGTGGGAAGAAAGAGCAATTGCCCTTCCCGACTGGTTTTTCCTCCTCTGGAGGTTTCCAGATAAAACTTGTTGGTGTTTATGAGTTTATATTCTTTCCTTTCCTGCAATTGTGGATTCTAAGCATAAGCAAAATTCATTCACTAGCTATCTCTGTCATTTTCTAATAGAAAGTAGAACAACAACATTTAGTTTTGTGATTCTGTGGATAATTCCAAAGTTGAAGAGTTTACAGATCATTTTGGTATCAGAGCTAACAAGTATCCAGGACTGTGGTATTCGTTCTTGGATTTGTATGATAATGACAAGATCTAAAGGCGAAGAGGCTTTACCTTGTGATCCATAAATTTCTACAAAGAAGTGGAAACAGAGAATTTGGGGACAAATGGAGGAAGAGAACTTGGTCCGTAGAATCGAGATGCTGGAGACCATGATGGATAGGATGTTTAGAAGGCAAGAAGAACTTGCAGATTTGCAGAAGACAACTTCTGTCAAGCAAGACTCCATGGACTCAGTGGTTCGAGGCTTAGCTGAAAAGTTTGGCATAGGGAAGAGCCACCATGAGGAAGATTATGGGGAAGAGCATGAAGAAGAGACTTCAAACGCAAGAGAAAAGGTAAAATCTGATCATACTCCTTTTAAAGTTAAAGTTGAGATTAAAAGCTTTGAAGGACAAGTAGATGCAGAGTTGCTTGATAAATGGTTAAAATAGTTAGAAGTCTACTTTAGCGTCCATAATGTCACTGAGGCACAGAGGATCACCTTTGCACATCTCAAAATGGAGGGACACGCTCTGGTTTGGTGGGAAACCCATCTAACCACTTGTGAAAAGAAGAAGCGTCCTATTGTGAAATCTTGGCAAGAATTTAAAGAATTACTTAGAGCTAACTTCTATCCTATTGGCCACAAGACTGACCAAATGATTAAATGGTAGTATTTTAGACAAGGCAAGTGGTCAAAGTGTGTAGGACTATACTACGGAGTTTCGGAGGCAAGCCATGTTGCTAAACATGGACTTGGAGGATGAGGATATTTTGACTAAGTACTTGGGAGGACTTCACACTCACCTTCGAAGAAAATTCATCTCCACAAAGCCCAAAGATCTCAACGAGGTGTGTGTGCAAGCATACTACATAGATGATGAAAAGAAGCAAGGAGAAGCAGAGCCAAGGGCAAAGCAATGACAAATCAATAGAAAAAAGAGTATGGGCAAACAAGTAACAAGGGTAAGTGGAAAGGGAAAGGTAAACAAGCTGCCACTACTTTAAATACTTGTAAAGATCCCAAGAATTTTTGCAAGAATTGTGATATCAATGGTCATACTGACGCTACATGTTGGAAGTTGCATCCGGAGTTACATCCGAAGAACCGAACCAAGGACTCAAAGAAGTCCATGACAAGCTGTAAAAAAAGGGGAGGTGGAAATCGAAGATGACTCTGATGTAGATGAAAGGCTTGGATGCACGGCCACCAACATGGACAGCCAGGAAGAGGAGATGAGTAGACTATTCCGATCAAAATCCAGATCAAGAGAACTAAGGTAAATGCTTTGGTTGATACCGGTTCTCAGTCTAACTTGATTTTTGAAGTAGTTGTAAAGAAGCTTGGTCTTGAGACTTACGAGCATCCACACCCTTATCCTTTGGGTTGGGTGAAGAAGGGTGTTGAAATTTAGGTAACAAGAAGATGTAAGGTCAAGTTTGGGATAAATTCCCAGTATATTGATGTTTTGGAAGCTGACGTTATTCCACTTGATGCTTTTGATGTTGTATTCGGGAGTCCTTACTTGTATATTAGGGATGCTATATTTATGAGAAGGGAAAACCGGTACAGATGGGTCAAGGATGGGATCAACTACAACATGGGCACACCAACGTAAGACACGGGTTACTATGGTGAGTGCTAACCAAGCAAAATGACTTATTCAGAAAATCATAATCAGTTTTGTTTACTTTTGTTAAAGGATAAACAAGATGGGGTAGAAGTTTTTAGAGATTTCTAACCAAGGAAAGCATGATTTGGATAGTATTATTCAGTCTTTTTAGGAAGTATTTCAGCTCCCAGTGGGTTACCACCAAAATGGGAAGTAGAGCATGAGATTCAGCTATTGCAGAGTCCCCTACCGAACATCGGTCAGATAGCAATCCTTGCTTGAGAGTATGAAGTAAAGAAACAACTCCAGGAACTACTAGACCAAGGGGTGATATGTCCGAGCACCTCACCATGTGGTTCACCTATTGTGATGGTGCCAAAGAAGGATGGTTCTTGGAGAATGTGCATCGACTACCGCGCTTTGAACAAGATCACCATAAAGAACAAATATCCACTTCCCCCCGCATAGATGATCTCGACCACCTTCAACATGCCAAATTCTTCACGAAGTTGGATCTCAAGTTAGGTTATCACCAAGTCAGAATGAAGGAGGAGGATATATGGAAGATTGCCTTCAAGACAAAACAAGGTTTGTATGAATGGTTAGTACTTCCTTTTGGGTTATGCAATGCACCCGCTACATTTATGAGATTGATGAATGATGTATTGCGGATTTCATAGATTCATGTGTCATTATATATCTAGACGATATCTTGATTTTTAGTGCCACATGGGAAGAACATCTAACTCATTTACAACAAGTCTTGCAAGTTCTCAGGAGAAACAATTGCTTTGTAATATGAAGAAATGTGAATTTTCCAAACAGTCACTTGTCTATCTTGGGCACGTGGTTGGAGGAGGAGAGCTACGAGTGGATCCAAAGAAGGTGGAAGCCATCACTAATTGGCCAACACCAACAGGAGCCACAAAGACTAGGAGTTTTGTGGGAGCAATACAATACATGCGGAAGTTCATTCCGGGCTTCTCCGCGATTGCAACACCTCTACACACAGTGGCCGCAAAGAGTAAGGGTTTTGACTGGGGTAAGGAACAAGACAAATCCTTTGAGTTATTGAAATACAAGATTAGTCATGCTCCAATACTTGCTCTTCCTAATTTGCAGCAGCCTTTCAAGTAGAGACAAATGCCAATGATTACGCTATGGGCGCAATGTTGCTTCAAGGAGGTAAACCCGTATGCTATCATTATGAAACTTTCACTTCAGCAGTTAAAGGATATTCAAGTATATGATAAGGAAATGTATGCACTAGTTCAGCAATTAAAAATGGAAGCATTATTTGTTGGGTAAAGAAACTATTGTGCACACATTGACCACAAACCTCTCCAGTATTTGCAAGCACAAGTCTAAATTACAGCAGCAAGGCACTACAAATGGATGGGGTTCCTTCAATAGTTCCATCTGGTGATCAAATACAAGAAGGGTAGTACAAATTTGGTGGTAGACATGTTGTCTAGGCCACCCACACATAGAGAAGTTTTCTGTTTGGCCACTATCTCTCAGATCGAGCCCTTCACGAAGGAAGCTTACGGAGAGGCATATGCCCAGGACAAAGACTTTGGGGTGACATTTCAGCAGTTGCAGTCCCAAGGGACTGAAAGGACAGGATGAAGATTGTTATCTCAAGGACGGGCTGCTCTACCGATGGGGGAAGCTTTGTGTGCCTAAAGAAGAAAGACTTCTATTGATGAGGGAAGCACATACCTCGAAAGTAGTGGGACATTTTGGTGTTGGTAAGACCCTAGCCCACTTGCAAAGGTATGTGTATTGGCCCAATATGCAAGAAGAAGTATCAAAATTTATACGTGGATGTAAACTTTGTTGTACCAACAAGCCTAAGACTAGGAAGGAGGGTTTGTATATGCCTTTTCCAATACCTACTCATCCATGGGAGGACATTTCTATGGATTTTGTAGGAGGATTACCTATGTCTAAACATGGCCATGACTATCTCTATGTTGTTGTTGATAGATTCAATAAGATGTGTATTCTTATGGCATGTAAAAAGACAATAAAAGCACATGAGGCAACAAATCTTTTCTTTGCTAATGTATGGGTGCATTTTGGTTTGCCAAAGTCTATTGTTTCTGACAGGATTCCAGGTTCTTGGGAAGTTTTGGACTACTTTGTGGGACAAGATGGATACCAGGTTACAGAGGAGCACAACTTTCCATCCACAGACAGATGGACAAGACAAAGGTGGTAAAAAAGACTTTGGTACAATTGATCAGAGGGTATAACAACAAATACCCAAGGACTTGGGATGAGTCCTTAGCCTACATTCAACATTCCTATAACGGGCAATACACACATCCACTATGAAGTCACCATTTGAAGCATGCTTGGGATATCTACCTACAAATCCACTGGACATAACAGTTGGGCAACAGGATGAGGAGGAGACACGAGACACAAAGGTGACTAGAGAAAACAAATTCATTGAGAGGATCCGACAAATCCATCTCAAAGTCAAAGAACAACTAGAGAAATCTCAAGCCAAGTACAAAGCTAGGCACGATCAACATAGGAGGGAACATAAGCTTCATGTTGGAGATAGAGTTTGGCTTTACTTGAGCAAGGAGAGACTACAAGGTCAAGCACGGAAGCTCAAGCCACTACGATATGGACCCTTCACCATATTGGAGCAGGTTGGAGAAAATGCCTTTCGACTTGATTTTGTCATCATTTATGAGGATGTACTTTGTAGTAAACTGTGAGAATTTGCACCTATATGAGCCATCCATGCTAGATGAAGATGATGGACTACAATTGCTACCTTCCATTGAGGATTGTGTCTTGGACTCACGAGGTGAATTGGAGGAGGATGTAGTGCTGCAGCAGAAGGTCAGAGAGACTAGGAGAGGTCCGCAGAGTCTTGGCAGATTGGATTGAAAGGAAAGACACCAAGGCAGGCCCGGTGGTACTCGAAGGAGCAAGTGAGGGAATTATTTCCTCATCTACTCCCCCACTAAGCTTTTGTGGGACCAAAAGCCTCCTAAGTAGGGGAGGTGTGATCCATAGGGATCCAAAATGACTCTACTTCATCAGATCAGTCAACACGAAGAAGGAAAAAAATACGGAGGTTCTGTCTTTTATAGTAACAGGACCGCCGCTTTGTGCAGAGCGGCGGTTACAGAACCGCCGCCCAACCAGGGCGGCGGTCCTAAGACCGCCAGGCTGCATTGGGCGGTGGTCCTGGCTCTTTCGGACAAAAAACAAAAATATGAAACGAACAAGCCCCAAAATTTGAAAGGTTGTCTCGTGTCTCTTCTCCTCCATGACCTTTCCCATTCTCCAGTGCATGGGAGGACATGAGAAAGGCTATAAATACATGTTTGTAGAAGAGAACAAGATCATCGAAGCATGAAAGCAAGTGAGCAAGAAGTTCTTAGTGCTGGAATTGTGTTTTGTAGAAGAAAGGAGTGTTGAGACAGAGAAAGCAAGTAATTGGGAGGAAGTGTGAGATATTATCTACTTCTCTTTCATACTTATTGTAAATTCTGTACTTATTATTTTGAATTGGCCAATAAAAGTGGGAAGAAAAAAGTGGGAAGAAAGAGTTTAAGTTATATTCTTTCCTTTTCTGCAATTGTGGATTCTAAGTATAAGCTAAATTTTTCCTCCTCATTTTCTAATAGAAAGTAGGAGGTTTAATTCCAAAGTTGAAGAGTTTAAAACATTTGTCTGGTTGTTTATGAGCTTTTATTTAATATCTTTTCCTTGTCTGAATCAGCTGATTTTTAATGTGACATAGCTGATTCTAAGCTCTCCATAAATGCATGACAATTAATCCATTGCTCTGAATTATTGAGTCATGGACATCAATCGAGAACATATATAGTACTGAAGTTAGTCTCATTTTGGCAAACTTATATAACGAATTTGTATATGTCATGTTAAAGGCTACACTTTATAGATATAGTCTATTGGGATACTAGACTAGAATATAACATACACAAAATAGCCAATGCAAGTACATACCATAACAAGTTATGAAACAACAGCACCTTTGTGTTCCTCTAGATAACTTTTATTACGATCTTCGTAGTTCAGGGATGATCTGATACAAGTGCCCTTCCCTTTCATGACTTATGCTATATAAAGGGCAAGGCTCAGTGCTTGATGGTTCATACAACCATTACAATTGTCGTACAAAAGTCTTATTAATCTTCTAACTAAGGTGCCAACAAAACACTCACAAAATATGTCGGCCACATTTATTATTACTTAACCTTTCTAACCTTCTGCATTATTGCCCCTTTAGATTAGTTGAGTCCCTCCCGACTACACAGTAAAAACAGTTCAAGAAGAAGATGTAGGAAGAGGGGAAGAGGAAGATGTCCCTCGATGATGAGGTGTGGGCTGACCCGTTGGAGAGCTTGAAGGAGCAGCCTTTGGTTGATGTATTTGAGGTCTCAAGGCATAGACTTTGGATCTCTTTGATGAGGTTGTTTGGCGTCTACAAGCGCTCATTCCTGTGCATATTCTACCATATGTACTACTTATTGCATCTTGCTTTTCTCATTGAGGACCTCCTATTCCACTATCTGTAATTTAGCTTTTACCTGGCTTAGCTCTTGCTCACATTTTGCTACTCTCCCCATTGTGCCAATGTGAGTGGTGTTTGTTAGGATAGTTGCAACTGAAAGAGATCCTGCTGGTCCCCCATTTCCTGTCTCAGGGCTGCCACTTCACTAATCAGGCCATCCTTCTCGCCATGCACCCGTTGTTGCTCACACGTAAAAGCTTGGAGCAACAAGTATTGGTACTTATAGTTATGTTCTATGTTTTGTGACAATTTGACAATGTTTTGGATAGGAAACATAAATGCATGAGCAACTTGTGTGGGCATCCATTTTTTGTGCATCTTAATAAAATCCTGTGCAGGCTACCCTTGGCTGATATACACTTGTGTAAACTCTGCGTAGCAGTCCTGTATGAATTTCTGGATACGGACTGCTTCAGCCAGTATCATCCTCATCTGTCTAGGACTACTCACTAGTGCTCTACTACACTGGATATGCCCCGGAGTGCCTCTGTCATGTGTCCTAGAGTATGTAGAAACTGAGGTAAGATTTCATAGGGAGTGCCAGTATATGGGGTGGGAAAGAATAACGGAATAGTTCCCTCCCTACCCAGGAATCAATGATTTCTGCCTCTTAGTCTGCTGGTCCTGCAGTTTTCGTTGGTCAGTCTAATCACCAGCTCCTATGTTAGTCTCTCAAGGCACCTATGCTTCCCCTATGGACTCTTGGGGCTGAATTGGGCTCAACAGATGCAAAGGGCTCCCAGGAACTTCTATTTCCATATCCAGCGGTCCTCAAAAGTTGTACACCACTTTGCTAATTGCTGCTCATATTTTATCTTTAACCCTCATTTCCTATATGAGTGTTGCCTATGTAATCGTAAGAGTGCAATTCAAAGTAGGTTGGAAGGTAAGAGCCCTTTGTGCGTCCTTCCGCTTCATCCTCGTTATCAGTTTTAGACCCATCCTTTTCTTCCTCAAAACTACTTGTTCCACAGTTACTCTCCGCTTCTTTGCTTAAGCTCTATGTTTGATAAGCTCTTCTAAGGGAACACCTAGGTTTTCCCAACGAAACATCGAAGGCCAAGTCGAGTTATGCAAATTGTCACATGAGAATTCTTCCCCCATGGTAGCCTATGTGAACATTGCATCCAGGAATAAGCCAATGGCATGTTGGCCCATGTATAATCCCTTAAGTGACAAGAAGTATTCATGGAGCCTTCCCGACAATAGTTCTGCCTAGTTATATGTCTCATCTTTGTATAGCCCCAATATCTATTTTGTCATCCACCCAACAATATCTGATGCCCTTGAGGCTGGTAATAGGCGACATTGTATCACATCTAGGACACACCGCCACTCATCTGCCAAATAATAAATATTCTTTTTTAATTCCTTTGTGCCCATTTGCCCACACGTTTTGAATCTCTTCCTAGTCAAGTTTTTTCTGCACAAGTGTTGGACAACCAAGTCTTTCTATCCAATTGTTAAATGAGTATTTTTGGCCTTGCATAATGGTCAACCCATGGGAGGGTACTTTGAACACTGGTGTTTTCCTAACTTTTCTCCATACGAAATAATGGAATATTGTATTTTCCTATTGTAGTTTGACTCCTTGCTCACCAAATTGAGCTCAAAGTCCATGGCGCTTAAGTAGGGCATTTATAGGATTCTATTGATTCCATCTTTGTGCGCTACCTTAAATTCATGCCCTGTTTGGTTTATGTCCACCAAGTTCGTGCATTAATAGATGGTAGGCTTTCCCAAGTGACCTTTCGAGGTGGGTGCAACCTTGGTGTTATTTTTTTGTCTAGAACCACTCCCCTTATGCTTCTTGCCACTCACTATTAAACTTTGTTTTGAACTACTTGTTCGAAATGTTTGCGCCTTCTTGGGGTTTGGGGGATAGTTTTACCTATGAATTATCCCGCCTTCTATGACCATACTAAATTTATGAATGCAACATCCAAAGCATTTTTCTACCCCACCGTGGTTTGTCTCTGCACTGGAGGAGGTTGAGGGTTTGTGTCCTCATTCTCATACTTCATGAATTCATTTCAACCTTGTTTATCAAAAATAATTAATAAACCCTAGCTACTAAATATGGCTGGAATTTGGTTGTCCCTTGGATTTTATTGCTTTCACCAAATCCTGGTTGTGAAGCTAGGGCCGAATTTATTATCATGAGATCAGAATTTTTCCAAAGTGTAAATTCTTCTTTGTTTTCTACATTTGCTAGTAGAGGCCCAAGATTCAACTTTCTTCTTTTTCCATCGAGAGTAATATGAAGCTTTAAGGGGGCATAAATGGGACAATTTGTTGTCACAACCAACCCTTTCGATATCAATCGATCAAAGTGTCCGACAATGGTTGGAAGGCTACAAAGAGGTCGTATAATTGCTGGAAGGCTAAATGGGGATAGTATGGTTATAGAGGGGTGGTTAGAAGGTGGATGGGTTGTAGAGGGGTGCATGGGAGGGTGTATGACAAAGCATAAGGGTGCATGGGAGGTTGAACGGCACTAGAAGGTCGATTAGGGCACAAAACATCAGCTACAACCTACATGTGGCTATATGTCAGAGTTAGTTGATAAAGAGCATTGGCAGAGGAGTAGGTTTTATATAGAGGCATCCTAATAGTTAGAGGTCGTACGATAGGCATCAACTGAGCAAGGGGGAGGTTGAGCTAGGGAAGATCATACCAAAGGAGATTGACCCAATATGAATTAGGAGGTCCAATGAATGCAAAGGCAACTATATTTATGCTTTGAATAGTGTTGGAATTTTCAAGGTCAAAGGGTTTTAGAAGGTTATAATTACGTCGAACTTTGTTGGAATTTGGAAGGAGGTCGAACGGTTCTTTTGGGCCAATTTTATGCGTCACCATATCCCTTTTTGATACTTACGCTTCTCATGTAGTTAGTTATGATTGATTTTGTCAATCGTTGTATTGTGACCCCCTTTGATTGTTTCTGGAAGGGACCCAATTTCTAATATATTGTTACTCTTTGTTCGTGTTTGATACAACTTTAATTTAGAGCCATTAATGGTGTCTTTAATAGGCTTTCCACTCAAATATTGCGGGTTAACCGCTCCATCATCAAAATAATCTATAATTTTAAATGGTCTCGACCATTAGACTTTAAACTTACCTCGGATTAATCTCTCGCCACTCATTGCATCTTAGCACAAGAGCTCCCATTTTAAAATTCATGCATTGCAGATGCTTTTCATGCCAGTATTTCCTTCATTTTTGAGTGACTTCATTTGCCCATTGTGTTAGCGTTTGACGTTCATCGAGTTTATCTAATGGTACGAGTCATTCTGCGAGGCTTTCGTAATCTTCCAAAATGTTTTGCATTGCAATTTATATACTTTGTACCAGGTATTACATAAGGAGGACTGTTTTTGGCCATACATAAGCTGGAAAGTTGTAGGGTTGGGAGAATCTTTGTATGCCATTCAAGTAGCTCATAATGTTGCGTGTATGTGTTCCTCCCAATCATTCCTTCTACACCGCATGACTTCCAAATGACAAGCATTAACACTTTGCTAGTTGCTTCGCTTGGCCATTGGCTTGTGGGTAGTATGGGCATTATAGGGAACGATTAATTTGAAACTCCGAAGTCATGTAATGTCCCCTTTTCTAGATTAATATAATTAAGAATATTATTTAAGTTGGGCCTAGTCATTTCTAATCTTTGGGCAACTTAATATTATTATTATTATTGAAATAAAAAGTATTTTCAAATACTTAAAGTAAAATTAATGATTTAACTAAGTCGGCCAAATGTAACTTTATGTTATATTATAAGGCAACTTATGTTTTATTATTAAAATAAAAGTGACTTTTAAATAAAGTAAGTCGGCCACCAAAATTGAAAGAAAGAGGAAAGAAAAGTTATAAAAGGAGGATGAAGGGGTTCATTTGGGGCATCTATCATCTATCTATCATCTTGATTTTATGAAGTTGAGCACTTGTGCTTCTACTTTCAGCTATTGAGGATGGAAACCCTCTTAGCATCCATCACTTGAGGATGAAAACCCTCATTGTGATCAGATTTGAGGATGAAAACCCTCAATATCTTCTTGGTGGCTTCACTCAAGGGTCACATTTGAGCGTAATTTCGATCATCACAGCTAGGGCATGATTTGCAGCCATTTCTAGGGTTATCTACACCCCTTTGGATTTCAGATCAGCGTTTAGGGCATCAGTAGTGGACGGAATTGGTTGGTTTCAGTTTGCAGCGTCTCCTTTTGGTCTCCTCTTGTCATCTGGAGCGTCTTTTGTGAGAAAATTGTTGTAATCTTATGTGGGTATTTTTCTTGTTTTATGGTGTGAAAATAAATAAAAATAAATTCAGACTTTGGTTGGAAAAATATTTTTCATCATCTACTTGTACCAAGAGGGTTTCTAGATGCTTTGGGCCTTTTGGGTATTTTTGTATTGTGATTATTTGATAAATAAAGGAAGATTTCAGATTGCTGTATTTTCTGTCTTACGGGTTTGCATAAAAATCAGATTGTTGTTATATTTTGAATAAGGGTTTCAGCTGAATTCCAAAATTGTGCTAATCTGCCCTAAAAGGGACATTACAAGTCATCAGTTGGATCATGTGGTTGACAAAATGCCCCCCACTTTCCCTCTCTGCCCTAGGTAATCTGCCTTGGAATTCATAATCTTGTAACTACTTGTTCATAGATGAACTTGGTTGTGCTTGGAGCGGTATTGTTTGACAAAATTTTGGCTTTGTCCTACTTGGTTAAGTACTTAGTGGCCACCATGATTTACTTGCAGCAGTGTACTTGTCTTTAAAGGCCCCATGACATCTAGGCCCCACCTTTTGAAAAGTTCTCGGGGTTGTGATGCCCAGAGGGGCATGAAGTCCCTTTTAATGGTTTCGTGGTACGCTGGAAAGTATCGCATTTCATCACCGATTCCTTTGCATCATGGTGTTGTGTTGACCACCAGAGTCCTGTTAGAAGTACTTTCCTTATAGTGGCATAAGGTCCCATGTGGTCCCTTACTGGTCCTTCACGTACTTCTGAAAGCACATACTGTATTTTTCTCGCTTATTATCAGTGAAATATGTGATCTAGACCCATCTTATATAACCCATTTAATAATTGGAATATACGAGCCTTTAATGTCGATTTCCTTCTCTCCTCTGGCTGCATATCGCTTGGAAAGATGCAGACGACAAATAGACCCCAATATTCTCACACCTTGCTAGTACCATTGCAATTTGAAATAAGTGAGCATTGGGAAAGTCTCCGTAGATGCCATTTGTTGGTTCTCCTGATTTTGTTTGAGAGACACGTGACTCTTCCTTGGTCGAACAATGATCTTGAATGTGAACTACTATAACACATCAATCATTTACTTATCAGGCCTTGAATAACGGGTTTATTGACTTAGTATTACAGTGCCTAATGGTCCACATAAAAATTAAAGGAGGTAGCCACCAGGTAATGCTGAAACTTTTGCACTGCATGCACCATACCCACAGCTTCTTGTTATGTGGTCCTGTAGTTCTTTTTCAGCACTAGACATGAGTTTGCTTGCAAAGAACACTGGGTGGACCAATCCTTGTGTTTAATTTTGGGCTAATGTTGCTCCAACCACATAGTTGGAGGCATCTATGTGGACATGGAACTGCTTTTCGTAGTCTGGTTAGACTAAATAGGGAATCGATCAATCAAACCTTCAATTCGTTGAATGCTTGCTCCTATTCATTCGACCATACTGTTAGATATCACAAGCACTAAGAGGGGGGTGTGAATCAGTGCTAATCACAATTAAGGTCTTTTCAAACTTTCTATCTTGCTTAGTTTGAATTAGTAGTTAGATTAAGGGCACAAGAGAAACTTCAAACAAGCAACACAAAAGAGCAATACACAATGTTTATAGTGGGAAACCCAAGAAGGAAAAACCCACTTTGAAACCAGCCTCTTTATTTAGAACACCAATTCTAAACACTGATTTACAATTGATCAAGCACCCACTTGATCTGTGAAGCACCAACTTCAGATGACACCTAGCTCCAACTTGATGAAGGACTGAGCACCCACTCAGCTGACAGAGTAAGAAGCACCAACTTCTTCTAGCCTAAGCACCTACTTAGACAATCAAACATTCAAGATGATCATATAGTTTGCCTTGTTGCTGCATCAACTGGTTATGATCACTTTATTGGTTCTCTTATTCAACAAATCTCAATTCACCTATTCTTCTGATTATGCACCTTATAATGACTCTGATTTCACTTGTTGGATCACTGTCTCCCTGGTTACCAAGTGTTCAACTCTGTTATTTAGCAATCTCATCACTGCATTGTTTCATGTCTTCATTGTATACTGTCCTTTGTCACTGATATACCATCTTTCTTGCTGTCAAGACAAGGTTTATTCATTGTCTCTTCTGGTTTGCACTCAAGAACAACCACCCTTTTTAATGTCCACTGCCTCTATCTTTATTACATTTCATTGTTCATCTTTTTGATCCTTTGTCTCAGTCATTTATGTCATCAATTCTCTATCTCATAATCTCACACACTACCCCTTAGTATCTCTATCTCACTCATCCACTTCTTAACACTGCAGTCACTACACTTATACTCAAAATAATTCTTCATATCTCTTCTAACTCATCTCTTGTAGCTCGAGCTACTTAGACCAACTCTTCAGCTCCCTGACTTTTGACATCGTTACATCTTATCATCTTCTTGCTTTTTCTTCCTTTGAGACACCTTAACTTCCATTTTCTGACCCTGACCTTTCATGTCTCCAATTCAGTTGAAGAGTCTTTCTTAGACAAGACAAAAGAACTTACCTTTTCACATTCCTCCTCAAAGTTTGAAGATGTTTCATGTATCCAAAAGAGACTTAAGCTCTTCAACTCCCTTATTCTTTCTTCCAACTTTGAGTGGATAGCTCTAGACTTGTTTATTTTTACTGACAGAAAGAACTAGGCAGAGATACATGTGTTTCAGTCAAAGACAGTCCTTAAAGCTTGCATACATCATGTTCTTTCACTCTGCAGTGGCTCTCTAGGCTCTTGTAGGTTTGAATGCACTCATACAAATCAAGTAGATACACTCACAAACATGGAGAAACAGTTTGACATTGCAAGTTCGAACCTGTGCAGGCATGCAGACCACTGTAGATGGATTTCTAGTATGTCAGAAAGAATGGAGCTTGTTCAAGCTCAAATGATGGTTTCCAAATATTTTTCAAACCTTCAACAAGATCATCGAACCGATCACCACCTTCAATTTGCAAGAATTGATGACCAAACTCATGTAAAACCTGTTCTACAGCCTGTGCACGGGTTTGAAGGATTTCTATTACAAAAATCTCCATGTATGGATGATCAACCACCAGATTTCTTTTTGCAAATGTTTTCTATCCACCCCACAGAGATTATTCCAAAATTTCATGAATTTTGGTTGGAAGACAAGAGAGATTCGATCAAAAATATCTTAGAAAACCCTAGTTCAAGGTTATTGTGATAGAGAATGGCCCGAGAACATATAAAAATGGATTTCTTCCTCTATAAATGATGAAATTTGAATCTTCAAATGCATAGGCTCTGTAGGATCTCTCCCAACCTTATTAGACCAAAAATTGTTTGAATGAATTCAATTTGTGCTCAGACTTGCAAAGGACAGTGTACAGTGTTTATTTATGGTGACTGTGCATTACCTATTGCTCTATAACCCTGATTTGGAGACTACTTATGCATTTAGAATGAAGAAGAAGAACAATGGCACGTGCTAGATCTCATTTGAATTCTCCAACACCACCTTGAACCACTTGTTTACCTTCACTTGATACTGCCATCATGCACAAAGAGGCTTTACTTCACATTCTGACTGACAGTATGCAACTACACACACATTCTTTCCATGTTGTCTTTGTCTCCTCATATGAATAACCTCACTTGTCATCAATGCTTCATCAGGGACATGGTTAAATCATTCAGGGTCTTGAGAAATAGAGACTCCAAAGAGGGCATGCTCCAGAACATGCTCTTGTGCACTGCTTTCTTAGCAAACTAACTCAGCCAAAAGCACTTTTGTAAATAAATCACCTTTCACCTTTGCACTTGGAGAGACTCAACATACCAATTTTCTCATGTAGAAAATAAAATCACTTCAAGAACCTTGACAAGGTCATTGGGCAACATTTTGCTAGAGAATTTTAAGCTTGAAGGCTTAAGAACATGACTGTCTCAAACCCAAGTTTGCAAAGCCCATGCATGCCTATATGACATAGCTCACACTGAGAGAAATGGTGTCATCATTTTGACTTGGAAAAGGTATCTTATGCTTCTGAGAAGTGAATTTAGCTTCCCTGGTGACTTGGAGGTAGAACATTCAAATTAGGCCACTTAACGAAGAAGCCCTGGGGAGAGAGCAAACATCAGAAGAAAAATGCTCATAACTTTCTTGAAACAAGTCCAATTGACTTGAAAATTTTTGCATTATTTCAAGATTGGATTTCCTACAAAAATTCCTTCTATGATTTATCCGAAGAATCCTCATATTTTTCTTGAGTGCTAAGAAGCCAGAACTCAAAATGTATTTTCAAGAAGGTTATTTTGAAAAACTTGAATAACTCAAAATCCCCATTACAAAATCTGATGAAATTTGACATGGAGCACTACAAGACATCCCTCTACACATTCCATGTGTTTTTTAGCCATAGGTTTTCTGTGAAGCTTACCAATCTCATTTGCATGCAAGAACAACTGGGTTCCTCAAGGGCAGTTTTGGCTAGAAGTGGCATTTTGCTCCAAAAGCTTGTTTCTTGACATTCTGAGTCCTAGAATGAGTCCATCCACCTGAGATACACCTGCTAGAAGTATTTTTGCTTCACTTTGCACCATAGAGACTCACATGACTCCCATGCACCTAAAAGGCATCAATTTGACTAGCATGGACTAACAAGAAACCAACACTCTGTGACTCCCTAGACACACCACTTCCATGAAAAGATGCACATGGGACAAACACAAAGACATCAATGACAACCATACACAAAGGTGGGCAACAAACTCCCCTTTGTCATTGATGTCAACACCCACACAAGCCAAGACAAATTGATGAAACATGACAAACCACATGACAGACCAACAACATATTCATGTTCCCCAAGCACATATTCTCCCCTTTGACATCCATGACAAAGATGGGGCAACAAAGAAATGACAAGCAACAACAAGAAAAAAAACATACCTCATAGATTGCTCCCCCTGGGCTTTAGGCATAATTGAGACTAAACAACCACCATGCATGACACAAGACCATTTGAAAAGACTGATATGAAGACATACCTGAGCTGACCAAGGACACACAAGCAACAAACTTGAGTGAAAGAATATCATGAATAACACCATGAGCTAGTAGACTAGCTCCCCTCTCTTGAAGCTCTTTTTGGCACATTACAGGAGCTGATTTTGCAAGATAAATGCTCCCTTGAGTTTTCCAAGACCTCTTAACAGCTGGTAGGATAGGAATGACTCCCAATTCATCCCTGAGATGCTCAAATGTAGCTTTTGGAAGTGGCTTTGTCATAATGTCTGCAATTTCTTCTTTTGTGCTCACATATACAAGGTTAATCTTTTTATCATTCACTTGTTCCCTCAAGAAATGAAATCTGATTGGAATATGCTTAAGTCTTTGAATGGAATACTAGATTTTTAGAGACACTAATGGCACTAGTGCTATCACAAAGCAAGGGAGTTGGTTCATCAAATTTTACCTTGTAGTCTTCCAACGTTTGCCTCATCCAAAGAACCTGAGTGCAACACATGGCAGCAGCTATGTACTCTACTTCACAAGTAGATAATGCCATTGAAGATTGCTTTTTGCTCAACCATGACACTAGACATTTGCCAACAAAGAAGGCTCCACCACTTGTGCTCTTCCTGTCATCAATATTTCCAGCCCAATCAGCATCAGTGTATGCTCTTATATTGAAGTCTTTGCTTGCAGGATACCAAAGGCCATACTCTAAAGTTCCCATGAGATATCTAAGTATCCTTTTGACTTCCTTGAGATGTGTTTCTCTTGGGTTCTCTTGAAATCTTCCTGCTAAAACCACAACTTGCATTATATCTGGCCTTGATGCAGTGGAATAGAGAAGGCTGCCTATCATAGATCTGTATAGTGTTTTGTCCACTTTAGGTGAGTCATCTTCTTTGCTCAACTTGCATCCTACCTCCATTGGTGTGCCTATAGGTCTAATCTTCCATTTTGAACCTTTTTAGCATTTCCTTGATGTATTTGGCTTGAGATATAAAGATGCCTTGATCTGATTGGTTTATATGAAGGCCTAGAAAGTATGAAAGATCACCAAGCATAGACATTTCAAACTCTTTACTCATCACATCAGCAAATTCATGAGTCATCCTTTCATGATCCCCTCCAAAATGATGTCATCAACATAAACTATGACAATTAACAACTTTTCTTCTTCTTTGATGTAGAGATTGCTATCAGCTACTCCCTTTCTAAAACCTTTCTCAATAAGATAAGCATCCAACCTGCTATACCAAGCTCTAGGAGCTTGTTTGAGTCCATACAAAGCCTTTTCAGTTTGCATACATAGTCTTTATCTTCACTTGTTAAAGAGAATCCTTCAAGTTGCTCAATATACACCTCCTCATTTAAGTTGCCATTTAGAAAAGTAGATTTGACATCCATTTGAAAAAAATTTTGATTTTTTCTTATGAGCTAGCATATGCCAAGAATAATCTGATTGCTTCCATTCTTGCCACTGGTGCAAATGTTTCATCAAAATCAACTCCTTCCATTTGTGCATAGCCTTTACACACAAGTCTTGCTTTATTTCTTGTCACTTCACCTTTTTCATTCATTTTATTCTGAACACCCATTTTGTTCCTATGACATTCTTGTCTTTTGGCCTAGGCACAAGCTCCCATGTTTCATTTTTCTCAATTTGATCAAGTTCTTCATTCATTACATCTATCCAATATTTTTCATTGCATGCTTCTTTCACATTCTTGGGTTCTATCATAGATAAGAGGGTTGTGTCTTCATTGTTTTGTTGACTTCTTAGCTTTCTTCTTGTGAGCACACCACCTTCTTTACTCCCTATAATCAGATCTGTAGGATGGTCTCTTCTAACTTTCCTTGAAGGTGTCTTGGTGTCATGCCTTTCTTCTTCTTCTTCCACTTCTTCTACCTCTTCATGTGTGCTTCTTATTTCATCATCATCATCATGATTTTCAATGGTATGTGCATCATCTTCATGGCTGTCCTTAGGCTGATTTCTGATTTTTTGAAGGCTGAGTTTCATCTATTTTACATTGGTGCTTTCAACCACCTTTTGAAGCCTCTTTTGTTGTAGCATCTATAAGTTGCACTAACTGATGAATACCCAAGAAATATGCCCTCATCACACCTGGAATCAAACTTTCCCAAATTTCTTCATCTCTCTTGATGTAGCACTTACTCCCAAAGACTCTTATGTGCTTCACATTAGCTGGTCTTCCTTTCCATAGTTCATAGGGTGTTTTTTGTTATTTACTCTTAATTGAGCTCTATTTAGAATATACATAGTTGTGCACACTTGCTTCACTCCAATAGCTATCAAGAAGTCTAGATTCATTCAACATAGTCTTGCTCATCTCTTGCACGGTCATGTTCTTTCTTTCAACCACACCATTTTGTTGTGGTGTCCTAGCAGATAATGAGAATTGCCTTTGATTCCATGTTCTTTGCAATAGTCATCAAATTCATTAGACCAAAATTCTCCACCCTTGTCTGATCTTAAGCATTTGATTTTTGTGTTCTTCTCATTCTCCACAAGTGCTTTGAAGGCTTTAAACCTATCCAAGGCTTCTGATTTGTGTTTTAGGAAAGCTACCCATGTCATCCTGGTAAAATCATCAATTAGAAGCATGAAGTACTCATCACCTTGCATACTTGTAGTTCTTGTAGGCCCACATAAATATGTATGAATCAGCTCCAAAGGTTGAGTAGTTGAATACTCTTTTGATTTGAATGTCCTTCTTGTCTGTTTTCCATGTAAACAAGCTTTGCACATAGAATCTATTGGTTTCACAATTTTTGGCATGTTTCTAACTCCCTCTTTAGCACTCAATTTCACAAGATTTTCAAAACTGATATGTCCTAATCTCTGTGCCATAACCAGCTGTCATCAAGTTTGCTTGTAAAATATTTTTCTTTGTTTACCTCTTTGAGCACATACATGTTATTTTTGTCCTTTTTTCTTTTCCAACTCTCTTCCCTATTTTTCCATCAATGATTTTACACCCTTTATCATTAAAAATCATATTGTAGCCTTGTTTGCACATTTGGCTAACACTTAGCAAGTTATGTTTGAGTCCTTCAACATATAGCACATTTTTTGTAACTATTTTTCCATTATCAAGACTAAGAGTTCCCTTGCCCACAATATTTGCTGAATTATTATCACCAAATCTAACAGCCCTTGATGCATTATTTGACAAAGAAATGAACTTACTTTTGTCACCTGTCATATGACTAGAGCAACCACTATCCAAGTACCAAATCATCCCTTCATCTTGCACATGAAAAGTAGTTTGAGCTATCATACCATCTTCTTCTTTCTTGTTTGATCTATCTTTCACAACATATATCCACTTGCTTTGTTTGGTGTTTGTGAGTTGCACATGCTAGCTATGTGACCCTCCTTTTGACATTTCTATTTCCTCTAGAATACTAGAAGAAAACAATAACCATATGTGAGCTTATTGGAGGGTTTTTCCCTTTTTGCAGATTTGATGGCCTCCTTGTTCATGGTGTATGAGATGCTTGATGTAGACTTTTCTTCTTTCTTCTTTGATGGTTCATCTTCCTTATTCTCTTCCTTGAAACCAATACATGTTTTGTCACTTACATCCCTTTGAGTGCTTAGAATGTTTGTTAGGACATTTGAGCTCCTTTCTAGCTTCTCATACATCTTGAGTTTGCTATTTGCCTGTTCTAATTCAGCCTTGTGGAGTTCTAAATCTGATTTCAACCTTTGACATTCTTCTTCCTTTGCTTTGTAGGATTGAGAAATATTTTCCATCTGATTTTCAAGCTCCTTGAGTTCATTCATTTCTTTTTCTTCTTTTTGGCTTTGCTTCTTTTCAAGAATGTGGATTTGCTCTTCATAATCCTTTTTTGGTGGTACTTCCTTTAAATCTTTGTCGGTCCATGTGAACACATCCTGTATTCCATAAATATCTAAAACATTGTAACCTTCAATACTTGGTTCCGATCACCTCCATCATAATCATTTGGGGTTGTCCTTGGATCCAAGGTTCATCTTTACTATTGGTTATTTGTATTTCATATCTGCTACCCTCTCAAAGTGGTGGGCCAATTCTTCATTTATCTTTGCATTATCCACTAGGAATTCACATAACTCTAGAGAGGGTAAGTCTCGACACAATAAAGGCGTTTCAACCTGATTAAAAACTATAGATTTTATTTTATTCTTGGCTTGCGGACCCCTTTTGGGTTTTGAGTTGTGTGCCACAAACCCTTCACTTTCTTGATCTTCTATCTCCATTATCTCGACGAAGTTACGCTCACGTTGGATTACTTGGTAATCCTCCATTTGCCAATGGAAGAGACAACCGAGGCAACTTGTTTCATCCTCGAGCATGCTTGTAATTCCAATAGACCCTTTTCATTTGGTTCTATCAAACCTTGGTTCATATCTCGTGAGTGTTCTTCCACCACATCTTTTATCTTAAGTGTCTAATAAATCATCATTAGATAAGGCTTCCGCTTTGTTGATCGCTTGACTCCTTAAGTCTATGATGCATCTCTTGTATTTGTTCTCGATCTAGAAGTGACTTTTCTTCCGAGTTGTGATCTGCCTTGGTTACTTTTTACCAACCTTGGCCTATTAAGGCATTATAGGATCTTTTTTTAAAGGAGATGACTACAAAATTTAATATGAATGATTGGGTTTCCGATGATTACCTTTTGTGCCTTGAGGTCTCTCAACACTCATATCCCATTTTGGTCAACTTTTAATTGGAATGTTGGCGGCGAAATAATGGGTTGTCCAAGGCTCTTCCAAGTTTCTTTTGGAAGCATGTTAACTCCGAAACTACCATCAATTATGGTATTGGTTGGTTTCAAGGCCATGGTTTCTTTGTGGACCATAGTCGGTCTTGGGGCTAAGTTCAATGTTAGCAACATCGAGTTAATTACCCGGTGTTCTAACCTAGAGGGTTTGACTATGGGTTCCGTCTACTTCCCCCATTTTATCTTTTTTTGTTATTACTTCGAATGCAAGGTTTGTCACTCACTCAGTGTTGTGATCGTTGTCTTGTGCAATAGTGGTTAAGACTTTGGGATACTTTGCAAAGAGGTTAGCGACTTTGATCGGAATAGTGGTTTGTAACACTTGTCTCACAATCTCTTTGTTTGACCCAAGCCGACTGGTTGGTGTTATTGTACTTTCTTGGGAAGGTCTTTGCTCTTCCCTCATTGCTTATTATGCCTCCACCCTCGCTTCGGCCATGCATGCTTTCTTCGTACAAGGATGTGTATATTTCCTCTATTTTCTTAAAGCATCCTTAAATCTGTGACTACCTGAAGTATCGAAAAATTTCGTACTTTTAAAATAATGGGTCGTTTTGTGTTTTTATTGCCAGAAAGTTCTTGTATTGTGTTAAGATATTCCCAAAGAGCCATATTAGCCATTTTCGCCAAATACCCAGATGCCCAAAATTGTTATATTTTGTCGTCGGGATTTGTCTGCGGGAAATTTGTATTTAATTATTTTGAGCCCGTTTGAGGCAATTTGCACTCCGATTTAACTCCGTTGTGATCGTTCATATCATTATTCCCATATACCAGTAGGGTTTTAGCTAGGAATGAGTTCTGGACTTTATTTGTGACTTTTGGCAACATTTTGTGTTTTTGTGTTTTTCCCGTTTCGTTTTCTGTGAAATTTCTCTGGATCAATTCCTTTGCCGGTTTGGCCTGATTCTTGGCCCACAGTAGGTGGAGATCACATACACATGTTGTGCTAGAAGGAAGTCACCATCGAGGTCCGGTTCATTGGGAAAAAAGTCGTGCACCAAAAAGCCTTTTCGGGTTGGCACATTTTGGAAAAAGAAGAATTGAAGTGAATCATGGGAAAATTAGAAGTAGCAGGTGTGGAATTTTGTACTGCTTTAGCAGGTACTTTTCCCATGGAAGCAACGCCACTTAAGTGACGATGGGAAAATTAGAGGCAAAGCGGGCGGGAATTTCTTAACCGCCTTGCAGGTAAAAATTTCCATTGTGGAATAAAAGAAATATCACTTAAGTGAATCATGGGATTTTATTGCACCTGCAGCCTTGCAGGCAAACAATCCCATTATGAAAGTCAAATGACTTAAGTGAATCATGAGATTTTCGGGGCTGCCTTGTAGGGTAAACATAGTTACGAGACGGGGACGGGGTCTCGGGGATTGCAAAAATTTCTAAATTTTGGGGACGGTGGGGGACGGATGATTAAAAAATATATAAATATTTAAAATAAAAAGATATAGTGACTAAATTATATAAATAAGCTGAAATAAAACCATTTGAGATTTAAATAAGGTGAAACTTGAACTCATAAACATCAAAATATCAAATACATTCCTTAATATATTATAAAAGATAAAAGTAAAACCATTCTAAAAGACTAAATCTGAGTAGTAAATTACGATTGATCAAGTGACAATAATTGATATTCATATCATTAATCTCATAGCCAAATACACCAACAATTGTCTATTGTCAATATTACAAAAAAAGAGGACAACTACAAGTATAAGCCTAAAAATCGAATCGTGATCGAAGCAATATCCATGAACTCCTCTTTGGTACTAGCATCCTCGTCCTCAAAGGTAAGCCTAATCAATCCCATTTGCATGCATCTGTCCTCTTCAACTTGCCTTGGCTCCTCGGGATCTACATCCCATCGTAATGTTGGGGTCTGTTTGTACTCAGGTGTCTTGCGATCTATAAGACGCAAAGCACTGTGTACAACTACAAGCTTCTCCGCTCTCGCAGAGGTAAGCCTATTCCTCTTAACAGAGTGTATCCAACCATATGTAGACCAGTTCCTCTCAGAGGCAGAGGAGCTAGAAACCTGGGAAAGGAGGCGAATGGCAAGTGGTCGCAGCAGTCCTGGAAGCCCATACAGTCGCCACCAACTCACTGGCTTCTCCTGTGCTATTGTTACTGTTCTGCCTTTGCTGATGTTTTGTACCCATCAAGTTCAGTGAAGTCGAGCCACTCCAACGATCTGTGAAGCCTCCTGTGGAGTGTACATTTTTTTAAAGGCCTTCATAAGGCCCTTCTTCACCTCATCATCATCCAATGGGATAACTCTGCCTGGCCTCTCCACATACCATTTGGGATTCAGTGCATACGCAGCCATATGAAGAGGAGTGTTCAACTTCTCCCATCTCCGTTGAATAATGGGCTGTATATGTTCATTATAGAACTCCAAAGTGGGGTCCCTCACCCGAATAGTTGCCTTCATTTGCCCAAGCATGCTGTCAATGCACTCATAGATCTCACCAAGATTGGGGCTGTTAGAATCCCCATATTTGATGACACTAAAAACTGGAGCTATGATTGATATGATGTATTTCATATCAACCCAAAATGTTTCCCGCAACACCACTTCCTTCACTTTTTTCCCTTGATCTGTCTTGGACTCACGCCACCTAGTCCAATCCTGTGTCATAATCATAATTTGCGGGGGCTCCTGCAACTCAGACATCCTCTCCAACAAAATAAAATAAGAAGCAAAGCGGGTGTCAACTGGTTTCAAAAATTCCTTCTTGAAAAATTTCGAAAAAGTGCCAATGATGTGTGGTGATTACATATGAACTTCGCATCATCTCTCGGCCTCGCCACTATTTGGTTGACCCACTGAATCTTCCCTATGTCTTTCAGTGCATTGTTCATGGCATGCACACAACATGGAGTCCAATAAATATGCCTATATTCCCGCTCCACTAGCTTGCTTGCTGCTCTGCACACATAAGCTGCATCTGTGACAACTGTACAACGTTTGAAGGCCCAACCTCCTCAATAACATTCTTCAAAATTTGATACTGAAACTCAACATCTTTCCGCTTCCCAGAACAATCAATTGCTCTCAAGAAGTATGGTCCATCTTTGCAAGAGACAATGATATTGATGAGAGGACGGTGTCTAATATCCGTCCACCCATCCATGATAATGCTACATCCATGTGACACCCATGTCACCTTCATCTCCTCCATCAATAGATTAACCTTGGAATAGTTTCTATCCAAGATTGTTGTCCTGAGTTTTGTGTCTCCAGGAGGCACATAACTTGTACTGCTTTTGCAACCTTAGCCATAGCCTCCTTGTAATAAGGAGAGCGAGCGACATTAAATGGAATCCCAACAAAGCATAGAAAAATTTCCCAATAGCATCATCTGCCTCTTCCCTTGCCTTTGAATCAAACATATCAACAACTGAATTTGGGGCTGCCCCCACGGCCTTTCTCTTCCCTCTGCTTTCCACTTCCGACACTCCAAAACTAGAACCAGCCAAAGTATTAGTAGGTTTGCCAGCCAGAGTAGAACCACGAACTTCTGGCACATTGTCTGTAGTATTTCCATTGAAGATTCTCACCATCTCAGCTCTTTGCTCTAGTGAAAGGCCCTTACAAGTGCCAACCCCCCTTCCTGTAATGTGCAACAAGTGTGCATTGGTCCTAGTGATACTGCCATGCCAAGTCAGTGCACATATGTTGCACTTCCATACTTTGCTCCCCCCTCGATACTTGGAGGTGGGGTTATCAATAATTTGGGCAAATTGTTGCAATGGCTTCTTCTTATCAAATGGTCCAATGGAAAATTTGGACAATATTGGAGAGGGGCAATTGGCAAGCACTACCAATTTGAACTACTAGTTGCCGCTGCCACGACATTTTGTGTCCCTTCTCCACTCCCCCCCATTGTGGCATCACCAACTCTTCCACGACCACCTATCTCAACTTCCTGTTCAACCCTCTCCTGATCTGATTCATGCTCTTATTCATACTCAGATGAAGAACTCATTGTGATGATTGCTGCAATGAATTAAAAACAACCATAACTATATGATTGATTAATTTAAAAAAAAAAAACGTAACCAATCTGCATTTTTTTAAATCCTACAAACTATATGCGACATGCGTGATTATATTGTGAATGTAAATGCAAATGCTAAAAAAGTAAAAAACAGCCCCTAAAAAATGTAAATATAAATTTTAAACTAGAAATAAAATGTCATTAAAAAAAAGTTAAAACGTAACCATTTAAATTTTACAACGAAACCCTATGCAAGATGCATTTTTTAAATCCCACAAACTATATGCCTAATGTAGATGCAAATGCTAAAAAACAACCCTAAAAAATGCAAATATAATATAAAATTTAAAATAAAAATAAAAATAAAATTAAAAAAAAAACGTAACCATTTAAATTTTACTATGCATTTTTAAAATCCTACAAACTATATGCATGATTACATTGTGAATGTAGATGCAAATGCTAAAAAACATCCCCTAAAAAATGCAAATATAAGATAAATTTTAAAATAGAAATAAAAATGTAATTTAAAAAAAAAACGTAACCATTTACAACCAAACCCTATGCAATATGCATATTTTTAAATCCTACAAACTACATGCATGATAACATTGTGAATGTAGATGCAAATGCTAAAAAACAACCCCTCAAAAATGCAAATAATAATCTAAATTAAAAAAAAAAAAAACTTTTACGGCTATTGTAAGCAAATAAAATTATAAATATAAATACCTCTTGCTTGCTCTTGCTCTTGCTCTCACTCTTGCTCTTGCTTGGTGTGAATATGAAATGAGCCCATAATGTAAATTTATAACATAAAATTGCACTTTTAGGGTTAGGGTTAGGTTAGTAATGCTGTTTTTCTATTATTAATGATTTACAATTAAAAAAAAGTAAAAGTGTTGTTTTTTATGTTTTAAACTTTGCATTTGCGGCCAAACTCGTGGGGACCTGGACGTCCCCCACGTCCCCGTCCCCCAGACGTTTCCCAACCCTGCCAAACGTCCCCCAGACGTTTCCGCCCCAAAAAGAGAAACGTGGGGAAACGTTTCCCCCACGTCCCCCGTCCCCAGGACGTCCGGGATGTTTAGAACGTGCCACTTTAGGGGGGGACGCGTCCCCGCGTAACACCGAGGGTAAATAATCCCATTGTCATGTGATTCTTAAAAATAGAATTCTTTATGTCAAAAAGTGCGCCCCCTTTGGAGAAGTAAAGGCAGCCTTTAAATTGATTAATTTAATTAATTATTCACCCAAAATAGGCGCCCAGGCTTGTGGAAAAGTCAACTGAAGTTAAAGGACAAAAGGTGGTTGAAAATAGATCTGTTCTAAAATTAAATAAATTAATTTATTTAATGGCAGCCCCTTTATGTCAAAAAGTGCGCCCCTTTTGGGAGAGAAATAATACTTTTAAAGTATTAAGTGATTAAATTAATTCCTATTTTTAGTGGCTAAGGTCAAAGCATACTGTGAGGCTTGAGTTAAGTGGAAGCAAAAGTCTAAAATTAAATAAATTTATTTTATTTAATGGCAGCCATAAGCATGCACAAAATAGGTGCCCCATTTGAAGAGTGAAGCTCATTAATTAATTAATTAATTGTCAGTAATAACAAAGGCATTAATTAATTATAGAATCACAAGGGTTATATAAGCAGGGGCTGCCATAAAGATGAATTAATTAATTCATAGTTAAAGAAGTGCATCCCAGAGGAAAAGTGCACCCCATTTGAAGAGGATTTTTGCTCAAAAGAAGGTGAAATCAATGCTAAAAGCTTCCAATTTTGGCACACAGGTTGAAGGGAGTTGATTTGTGTCTGGATAATTGTTTGCATTAGTGATACAGGTGCTCAAGTGAAGTTGGAAAAATTCATGCTCACTTTGCATGCAAACAAAACATCAATTTTTGGGGTAGCAGACTTGAATTATGCAGATTTTTATGATTAAAATTCACCGTTCATGTTCCGATTGCCATCTTTGTCTGAATTAATCGTAGGAATTCGTTATAGGTGCTTTACAAAAGAAAATGAGCTTTAATCAAAGTCCAATACATTGAATATATTCTCCGAATCTGAAGAATTATCCAGATCTGCACCAGTTTTGAAGAATTTCGGCCGAATAAAGAGAAGAAGAATTGCTCAGACAAAGATACGACCATGGCAAAGCAGGACGAAAAAGAAAGCACAACGATATCATGCATTACTTCCAGATTTGTTGACACCGGAGACACAGATCCAGATTCAGATCTCATAATTGCAAAAGCTTCTGGCAAAAATTCATCCTCTTGTTTCAAATGCAGCCCATGAAGAAGCCAGTGCGTGGAAAATTTCTTCCAGGATCTTATGCATGTGCTTCCAATCTTCCAGTTGAAGCCTTCATTGAAGTTGCATTCACCTGAGTGCTTTCCAGAATTTTTAATTGCTCATATGCAATTAAAAATAAAAATGATGAGTTATTTACGGCGAACATTGCAGTGACCGATGCATACGGGAGAAGAATTGGAAAAGCTTCAAGGATAAAAGAGAAGACAAGGGAAAGGCAACACCCGTAAGCAAGTTTGTATCCGGCTCACTTCCAGATCTCACTTCAGATCCACTTGTTGTTTCTAGATCACCGTTTCCAATTCCAACTTGTTTTCCCGAGATCCCGTTTCCAATTCCAGCTTGTTTCCGATCCACTTGTTTCAGATCCAACTTATTTCCAGATCCAATTACTCCCAGGTCCAGTTTGGTGAGAATCAAAGGCAAAAGAATCAGCTGCATGTAGACATGAAAAAGGACAAGACTGCAGCTTTCCTCTTCCTTCTTTCCTCCGACAAAGTAATTGAGCGATCAATTAAATTATACAACTTAAGTGATTGGTTTAAAAGCCATTACTTGAAGAAGTCAACTACTTGGAGATAGGTGGCAGACGTGCAAAATAGAAGGTTCTATTTTCAGTTGCAAATCATGCATGTCATGCAAAGAGGAATTCCAGGAGGGAGATTGCTAGTTGTTTCTTTTCCGACTTCCACATGTGCCAGTTTAACTAAAAGCTTCCGACTTGTAATTGCCCCTCTACATTCTATAAGTAGAGGAAGAACCTTCGGGTTAAAGAGCAGAATTTGTAAGCAGCATCCTTATGTTCCAGACTTTGTGCTGAAACCCTTGAAAGCCACTTGAAGCAAAGGAATATACAGGAGCAGATTTCCGGAGAACTTTGTGTCACGGTGTATTTTGTTTCTAGCTTTCCATCTTAGATCTTTGATTAAACTTTGTGTTATTTTAGATCTAGATCTAAAGCTGCCTTTGCTTATAATTTTGTGTTGATATTTATTGGTTTCTTCTATGTGCATGCAATCAACTCTGTTATCTATTGATTGGGATGCACATCTTCCCCATTTCTTCTTTGTGTTTATAAAATTCCTCTCTTCTATAAATATTTTCTTTCTTTAAACAATCGCTTACTTCTTTGGTAATCAGACACTATAGTTCATGAGTTGAGCAGGTTAAAGTAAAACCCCATATAGATACTAGCATATTTTAATTGACAAATCTGACACGGGAGCCTCACCGGTAAATGAGGGAGATTTATCTCATGATCGCTAGGTTTTCAAAGAATGCGGAAAATCTAGCCAATAGTAACACTTGTCTCACAATCTCTCTTTGGTTGACCCAAGCCGATTGGTTGGTGTTATTGTACTTTCTTGGGAAGGTCTTTGCTCTTCCCTCATGCTTATTCTACCTCCTCCTTGCTTTAGCCGTTTATGCTTTCTTCGTACGTCTGAGGATGTGTATATTTCCTCTATTTTTCTTAGCCTTTAGTGATTGCCACAACACCTCTTCATTTGTTATGTCAATCATGTTGATTATTGCTTATTTTAGACAATTAGTAGCCTTATGATCTCATAGACCACACCAAGAACACATAAGTTCGGTGTTGACTTGAAGGTGGGACAATGTCGTGCGAAGTGGCCCCATCGGTTGTAATTCCCACATTGGACCATAGGTCTACCTTAGTCATCTACTAGATGCGGCTACCTCCCCATGTTTTGACATCCTACATTATTCCATCGGTCTCTTATTCCCCAGGTGATAGCCTTGGTGATGCTCCCATATTGCCTTGGGGCTTTTTTGAGGTGGTAGGTGGTGTTATGGGTTCTCCTTGGGCGAGAACTTGGGAACCCTAGTTTTTTAAATTGAAGGGGCAACTTTTCATGTCATGGTCATTGACTTGACATATGCGACAAATTAGTATTCTCAAACGGTTGATCATTTTGTGTCCTTTCGTTTCTGCAATCATTGCACGCGGGTTCTTTCTTGTCTGAGCATATCCCTCCAGAGAGTTTGTACAAACGTTAACTCGATGTCACTAGAATCGGGGTCCTCATTTTCATTCCTTGTGAGGGTGATGTTTTGTCCTCACTCTCAATATCCATTGTTATAGGCATCCTCGTATGACAAGGGTGGGACCACCTTCATTTTGTCCATAGCTTTTAGGGACCTAATCATTCAATGAACCATCTTTTCTTTAGCTTGTCTGCTAACTCCACAAGTCTTCCGAACATGTCCTTGAACATTTGACTATATGCTCATAGTGTCTTTTGCTTACCTTGACAGTTGTAAATCTTCGCAACAATCTTATTGTCATCCTTGAGGAGTTTGAATTACTTCTCTAAAGGAAAGCTTAAGAGTCCTCCATGTAGCTTTGTCATTGATTGATTGTTGTAAATCTCCGCAACAATGTTATTGTTGTCCTTGGCGAGTTTGAATCATTTCTCTCAAGGAAAGCCTAAGAGTCCTCCATGTAGCTTTGTTAGTGATTAGTGCATTTTGAAGATCGATCAATGGCCACCATTCATAGGGTGATTGGAAAGGATCATAGTCATGTATGCTCATTTGCCTGCCCGTTGGTAGTTCGGATAGTGACACATGTTGTCAATGTAAATCGTACTGGGTGTTCAGAGCCATCTCGATCGAATTTGGGTAGCTTTTATTTTTTTGGTGATGGGTAACACATGGTTGTGGATAGTGGGCTTTTGTGAAATGGTGCACGAAATACGATCTTCCTCCTTAGGGTGATGTCAGATCGGATGTTCTTTCTGCACTCTTGGACATGTCTATACCGACATGTCCTTTAGTAGTTACCATATTATGTCTTGACCATGTTCAAATTCCCTCTTAGTTCTATTACCCTATTGCCATTTTGATTGTTCGAGCCGCTTTAGAGTATTTAGTGAAGGATTTTCAGTCAATAGTTCTTGATACCTTGCATGTTTGACTCATACTCAGCCCGTTCTTTCTTTGGGAGGAAGTTGTCTTCAATCTCTTTCTCGGAATGAACACTTCTCTTTGAAGCGGGGTTTGAGTTATGTTCTTATCACTAGATTTTTCGGGACCTGCTATGGGACTCGCTGACCATATCCCTAGAGGCATATCTCTTTCCATTGCATTGTAGAGAGTAGTTTCAAGTGTATAAGCACTTGTGTTGGTATCAATTGAACCCTCTCACAGTTTTGCTTTGGCTCTTGATCACTCTTTGGCTTGGGTGTTTACTTTCCCATATTTTATATCTTGGATCGGATGCTTCTTGTAATAGTTGTTGTTTCTTTTGTTGTTCTAAGAGTCGGAATGATTTCCAAGTTTTGACTTTTGCTTCACGGCCCTATGTTCTTTTCCGTCCTTTGTTTGGAGTTAATTGCATCGACATTTGTTCGATCTCCTCTCCTCTTCCTAGATTGGCCTTTCCTCATCTTTGCTGCTGATAGTCGTTGCCTTAAAATTTATTGGTCACAATTGGCCTAAAGATTTTTCAATACCATTTAATGAAGGTGGTCAACAAGTAGTTCTACATCCTCAAAGAACCACTAAGTTAACTTGGATATAATTTGGTGGCACTTGGGTTCTAGCTATGATTCCACACTCTTCATTTGTTTGGGACAACTTTTGACACAGTGCTGCGAGCTCTCAGGGCTAAGAGGGTTCTGTTTTCATACCAGACAAGGTCTTCCTTGATGAAGATCTCACCAGGACACAAGTTGGGGAGCTCAAACGCTCTAGGGAGCAAGTTATGACAACAAGGAAAGCAGGTAAATGGGCTGTTATCAGGAATCTCTGGGCTATTATTCGAGACTCTCCTCCTCCTGGTTGGGAGCCCCGCCAAGGGGCTCCCCAATGACGATGCCAAGTGGCAGAGGAGTTAGGCCAGAGGCTTATCTATCAGTTGCTTGGAATGGGAATGGTTCCCTTTGGTCTTCCCCTGGCCTTATGTTTGATGCTCTCGGGGATGCCGACATTCTCTTCATCACAGAGACACACGAGAGCCCGGTTCGTCCTCTCCCAGGTATTACTGGATTTCTTTGGTTATCAGCTTGCAGACAGGAGACTCGGGCTTCGGGTGGTGTCAGAGGCTCTGGTGGGGTTGCCTGTCTCTATAGAGACTCCCTCCAGAACAGGATCTCGATGGTTGGTTTTGATGAGTTTGCCAGGTACATGTGGATTCGTATTAGTGGGGCCGCTCGATTCTCTAGGGATTTATATATAGCAGTTTGTTACTTTCCTCAGTTGCTTCCCCTTACGCCATCCACAATGGCCCAGATGGTGATCCTTTCTTTGACTTATACGACAATATTGGTCAATACTCTGTCATAGGGGAGGTTATCATTTTAGGTGACTTTAATGCCCATACCAGACACTTTCAGGTCCCCCTCCACGATAGGTCAGAGGATACGCTCTGCACACAGAGGACAGACCCTGTGTCAGTTGGTCTGCATAGGATTTCTGAGGATACAGATGGCCCTTTCACAGCTTATGGTCGGTTCCTCCTCCAGCTCGGGGAGTCACAGGCATTGGTGATCTTTAACGGGATCGAGCGCTTCCGGATTCACACTTCTTCACATGTCGTCCCCATGGCGGGGGCACTAGTGTGGTGGACTATGTCCTCGCCAGCCCAGATATCTCACCCCTCTTCTCCTCCTTTGTTTCCCCCATTCCCCTTGCCGACCATGCAGTCCTATCTTTCTCTTTAGTCGCCAGTCCTCCTACCACCACCACCCCTCCTCCCCCTCCCCACTACCCCCTCGCATCTCCTTTCAGTTTGATAAAGGGGATTACGGATCTTACTCATCCCACATCCGCGACCTTCTCCCCTCTGAGCCCCACTTCTCTAACATGCCTAGTGCGGAGGCCAAGTACACATGCCTTTCCTCTGCCATGTGGGAGGCTGCCCTGAGATCCTTTCCCAGCTCCACCACCCATCCCTCGGCCACTAGTATTACTAAATCTTGCCCCATGAACCAATGGTATGATGTAGAGTGCAAATCCCTTCACCGGCGCCTTCGCCAGGCTTTTACCCATGCCCTCCCCTCTTTCCCCACTCTCAAGGTTGCCTACCGGTGCCTTCTCGTCGTAAGAAGCGATCCTTCATTTCCCACCGCAGATATATGCTTTCCACCTCCCTTAGGACTAACCCTCGGTCCTTTTGGCATATTGTCTTCCCCGCCACTCCCCCTCCTCCACGGCGATCGATCCTATCTCCATTTTTTCCCACACCTCTACCCTTTACGATGTTCCGGGGCAACAACTTACCCAGATTGGCATCCCGCCTGGTAATCCCTTCACTCACCGCAATATCAAAGAGGCAATAAGGATTTTGAACTGTAGCAAGGCAGCGGATGTGGAAGGTTTCCAGGCCGAGTTCTTCAAGCAGGGTTTTGAGGTCTTTGGTAAATATTTGACAGATCTTTTCAATCAAGTGGTTACCATGGGTTTCCCTCCTACTTGGTCTCATCATATCATTCACCCGATTCACAAAGTTGGGTCCATTTCTGATCCGAATAACTACAGGACTATCATGGTGGGCCATTCTTTCTCCAAACTCTATGCTACAGTTCTCCATAGGTTGTTGTCGAGATTTTGGAGCAGAAGCAGCTCAGAGCTAGAGGTCAGGCTGGTTTTCGCCCTGGTTACCACACCATCGACCACATCTTCACCCTTCGGGCTATTATTGAGGAGGCCCGTCACCGCTCTTCGAAAGTTTATTGTTGTTTTGTAGACTTTCGAAAAGCTTTTGACTCCGTACCTCGCATGGCCCTCTTCCAGCGACTCAGAGACATTGGTATTTCTGAGATTCTTATTATCGCCATCATGCGCCTCTATGAGTCCATCCTTGGTCGTCTTCGTACTGCTCACGGACTGTCTGATTTTATCAGGAGCACCATTGGGGTTAAACAGGGGTGCCCCTGTCTCCTACCCTATTTGGCATTTATATTGATGAGTTGGAATCTTTTCTTCGGGATCACATTCAGGAAGGGGATGGTTGCCTTCTTCACCACGTCTTGATTTCTATTCTCCTTTTGCCAACGATATTGTTTTCTCGCCTCTTCTCCTGAGGGGCTTCAGAGACAACTTGATGCACTTGCTTTATTCTGTGATCTTCGGCATTTGACGGTCAATCTAGGTAAGACCAAGGTCATGGTCTTCAATGGGTTGAGGACATCACACCTCCATTTCTTCTTCAAGGGGCAGGAGGTTGAAATTACTAATACATACACCTACCTGGGAGTCCAGTTCTCAGGGCCTAGATTCAGTATGAGGCATGCTCTTCAGCCGAGGGTGAATAAAGGGTATGGGTCTCTTGCCATTCTCGAGAGACAGTGTTTTCGGCACCACTTCCAGGACATCTCCTCCAAGATGTTTCTTATGAACTCCCTCATCCGCCCCATTGTTCTCTATGGGTCTATTGTCTGGGGGCCCTCCCTTTTGGACACAGATTGGGCCTGTTTGAGAGGATTCAGACTCTCCTCCTTCGCCGCTTCATCAAATGCAAACAGACGGTCCCCCAACATATTATTTTGGCAGAGTTCGGAGCTCGACCTTTCCGTCTGGAGACTATATTTGACATATCAACCTTTCTTCACCGTATCAGGAGGTTTGGTGATCTCTCTCGATGAGCAGGACAGGTATCCGTATCTCGCTTATTGTTCCTCTGTGAGTATTGCCCAGGTTGTGGGGGTCGTTGTTGGTTTGCCGAGACTTCAGCCTTGTTGGATTCAGTTGGTATCCAGATTGATCGTCTCCCCCCTTTCCAGTATTCCCTGAATGCTCCCAGTCATCTCTTGCCCACCAAGCAAGTGTTGAACAAGTCCATCAGGAAGATATCTATAGGCGCTTCATTCAGACTACTTGGGTGAACCCTCCTGGGGGTTTGCGCCCTAAGATGTCCCTTTATGCAGAGCACTTTCTTGAGATCAGAGATGGACTCATCATCCGCCCTCAGTACACCTCTCGTCATTGGGTGCATGCCCTCCGTATACCTCTGGGTCAGTTTCGAGTCGGCTCCCACAGACTTCGATGCGAGACTGATCACCACATTGATCGAGAGGACAAACTTTGTAGGCTCTGTAGCCTTCAAGAGGTGGAGACCGAGACTCATTTCATCTTCCGTTGCCCCATATATTATGAGATCAGAGGACGATTTCACTGTCTCTTCAGAGGGATTCAGACTCTCCGGTCTTCTTTAGATATATTGACCAGCGGTGTCTTGCCCTCTACATCTGTGAGTCTTTGTTGTTCGCGACCAGATTCTTCATCCCCCTCGTGAGTCATCCCCACGAGATGAATTACAGACCTTCTTTCTGGTTCTACCCACAGGTGGAGGAACTAAACAGCAGAGCCTTTCTGACCCAGATACAGTGCATAGATCAGTTCGTCCCGGTTGGACCTTCACACTTCCCTCGATCACCGCCAACAGAATCGGATGCACACACGTACCAGAGGGCAGCCTAGCTCCATTCGTCCCCCTCGTCGTCGCGTCAGTCTCAGATCTCAGCAGGGGAGGAGGTTTTCGCCCCCTCTTCGGGTTGCCAGTCCATCAGGAGCTTCTTTTCGTCGGCCTCTAATGTTCGGAGGGGTGTGGCTACCATTCCTGAGTAGACCATTGGTCTTGCCCCCCTTGATTCCTTTCTTTGCTTTTGTCTTTCTCCCCCCCTCCTTCATTCCCTTATTTTTGCTTTTCTTTCGCTTTTCTTTTCTCATTTTTTCTATTTTTTGGGAACTCGTTTTGAGTTGTCCCGCACTTTGTATATTGTTTGGTTTGCAGTCCCATTGACCTACTTTTGTGGTCATTCGTTGGACATTAATAATTTATCTTATCTTATCTTATCTAGAACGTTTGTCTTTTCCCATATGTCTTGGAAGTCTTATGTAAGTTCTTCCTTTTGCTGGATTGTTTCAACGTTTTTGGACCAGTCGGCCCATTAGTTTTCCATGTTGTCATTTAATTAGAAAGATTGTTAAGAGGATTGACAACCAAAGTATATATATAGTCTATTGAGATACTAGACTAGTAATACAACATACATAAAATAACCAATGCAAGTACATATCATAACATCTTATGAGACAACAACAGCTCTGTATTCCTCTAGTTAACTTCTATTACGATTTTCATAGTTGAGGAGGACTTGATACAAGTACCATTACCCCTACACGACTTATGCTATTTAGAGGGAAAGGCCCAACAGTTGATGGTTTCATACAATTGTTACAGCCGTTGTACAAAGGTCTTATTAACCTTCTAATCAAGATGCTGACAAAACACTTACAAAATATGTTGGCTACATTTATTAGTAACTAATCTTTTAATCGTTTACACCAACTCATTTTAATGAACTTTTACATGTTGATTTTTAAAATCTCTAAGTTACACATTCCTTTTCTGTCAACCTTTTCATTGACTTTGTGTGTGGAACTCACCATTGATGTCATATCAACATAGGTCAAGATTCCCTTAGGTTAGTCTACCCCTTGGAATCTTTGACCCCATACTCTTACTCAGTTGACGTGATCTCTTGATTTGGTTCCGTTGGAACTTTCTTTTGCTGCTCTTCCATCGTACTTGCCAATCTCTGCTTCATTCTTTGTTTTTCAGGCAGTCTTTTAAACCTTCTCACAGTGAGTATCCCTTTTAGGATTCTTTCTCTTAATTGGAATCAATCTATTCTTGTGAGCTGCGAGGACAATACTCATGAATGCCTTAGACACTTCTTTGACTCTTTCTTGTTTTGCAGCCAATATTGTATTGCTGCCTCATACACTGATGCTTAAATTCTTTTTGTGCTCTTCTTAGATGTTTTGCAATTTGATGTATATGAATCTTGATAAGTTGGTCAGCAACCTCTCTACTTATCTGATGCAGCTAAATGTACTTCTCGAGTCCCATTGACCTACTTTGATCATTTCTGGACATCAGTATAATTCTTTCTTTCTTCTCACATGCTTGTCCCACTAGGTTATCACCTGCCTGCTGGTGTGTAATCTGTGTATCTTTGACCTTCTGTAAGACGAAGTTGTTGATGACAATGTCCTTGAGGAAAGAAAATTCTTTTTCAGCTTGGCCTCAAATGTCCAGCTTTGCTTCCTCTTGGTTGACGTCCCGACCCATCAATATAAATTTCTCATGGTTACTTTCATTTTCACTTTGTAAATAATGAGTGTATAGGGTATGAAGTGCCTTTTGCCAAGGTATTAACTTCAAGGGTATGGTAAATATGCTTGGTGATGACGACAATGCGAGTTCACACAAGTAGCTGGAATATGAGATGGCGACGATGCCAGAAATGTAGCTATCAAAAATATGCAAGAAAAGATAAAACCAGAATATTTGCCAATATGTATAAGATTAGAAACTTTTCTTAGTTGAAATAATATGCACGGTCTCTAAAATGCAGGTCTAACATTACAAAGTATAGAAAATAGACTCGTAGTGGAGAGCTTTGATAATAGGGTCCAACAAATCTTGCATATGGAAAACTACAGGGGTAGTTATTGTGATTTGCCATAACGGTCTATGCGTCAATACCACAGCAAGTACCACAACTCAAAATCAAATTTATCACACTAAGTACATCACATCACATATATGCATTACATTCAATAATTAATGACTTTGTCTTGTTCTATTATGTTCAATGATTACAATTCATACGGCGACTAATCCTTGACTCTACACATTCTTGCACATTATGTGCATGTCTCCAAGATAATCAGTTTGCTTCAATACTTTGGGCTGTATTATTTTATACTAAGCTACTTTTACAACATATATTTGTAAGTTGTCAAACATAGTATGTATGTTGACAATTCGTGTGTGAATTGCCTGCAATGCATTTCCGCATAAACATTCCAAAAGACAGCATTTTGACACCTTGCTACATTTTGCACACTTGTGTCTATCCTATTAATCTTATTCAATATGTTACTGCATTATAGCCTAAAATTTACCACCTTGTGGGTTTGTGGCTCTATTTACCTAGCAAAATATTGGCACAAGACTAACGACCTTGAGGGTTTATGGCTCTGCTGACGTAGCATAATGTTGGCACAACTGGTTTTATAGGGGTCATGTTTGCTAACCATATGCATTACTGCAAGAATTGATTTTTGTGGGATTTCTTTACCCGCCTTGTGCATTCATCCAGTTGACACTAACACTTACACATGCATTACATAAAGTAACTTGCACCTGATGTAAGGCCTTTGACTACAACATTTAATATTCAGAGTAAATTGCAAATGATACTACACAAAAGTGAAAGATTGAGATTGCACAATATGAGCAATATTTCTAACAATGCATTTGGAGTTATATTCTTTAGCAAAACTGAGGTTGTTACTTTCTTAATATCTTGGGAGTGATTTGCAAGGTTGGTTTTACCCCTAGAGTTTGAGATGTATCTATTGCTACTCCATGCATTGAGTCCCAGAATTGATTAGGAAAGTCTCATATGCCATATTGGTAGGATTTGGTAGTCTTTATCATGGTAGTTTGGGATGAGTTGTAATGTCCCCTTTTTCAAATTAATGCCGAATGAAGACTTCTTGCCACTCTCTTCCCATGGCCAAGAAGAATAAGTGAACAAGGGAAGTAATTGAGCTTCATTTCAGTTTTCTTTTATTATTTTTAATGTTTTTATTTGGTGTTTTACTCCCTAAGGCAGGTTGGCTGGGGTTATAAGACTCCCAACAAGAAAATAGAAGATAAAGTGAAGCTTAAAGAGGTCGGTTCTCACCCAAGGGCTCTTGGCGCCAACCAAGGGATATAAAAGGAGGTCGCTTGGCCTCATTTGGATCATCTTTGGTGCATATACACTTACTATTTTGGTTTTTGGGCTGATTGCTCAATACCTTTCCACTTGAGGACGAAAACCCTCTTGTGTGGCATCCAAGGAGGATGAAACCCTTCCTTGTGGCATAGTGGAGAACGAAAACTCTCCATATTGGCGAATTGAAGACATCTATTGAAGACTCTCTTGCTGATTTGGATCTAGGGCATCAAGAAGAAGACCTACAAAGGCTTTTGACATTGTTTGAAGCCCCTCTCCTAGGGAGCGACTAGGGTAGAAGTGGATTTGGGTGCCTTCTAGGGCACAAAACTTCATTATTCTTTGATATTCGGATTTATCATATTTTATAAGGCTGGAATCTACAATTTGGTTATTTTTGGAGGAGTTTATCTATCATTTTCAGCCCTTGTTTGTGGCTTCCCTGCTGCTGTCATAAATTTAATTACAGTTGGGTATCATCTCTTGTTTTCTCCATTTCTTTGATGTAAATTGGATGGATAATTGTTGCCGTACTTGAAATAATTATTTAGAAGTATTTTCAGCTGTTGTGCATGGTTATATGGTGAGTTAAAGTCCCTATACAGTTCGCTGCTAGGGTTTCAAGGAATATTAGAGCTGCTGTTATAAAAATCAGAATTTACTTCACTTGGGGTTTGTGTGATTTCCTTGATTTACAGTTTCAGCCCTAGAAAGGGACATTACATGAGTATATTTCTTATTGTTCCACCAGTATTTTTTTGTAGATGCATTTTGATATAGGAGCATCTGGGTTCTCGCACGATCTTGCATCAACCAAAAACATGACATGGTTCTTGTGCGTACTCGGGCATGTTTGTTTGTGTAATTTGTCATCCATGGCGACATGGTTGTGCACATGGAGGAAGATCAACAACAATCTTGAAATTATTGCCACAAATCGGCATGTCATGAAAGCAAGGAAGGAGAAGTAAAGATGGTTCTAGTCACCTCCTTGAGGTCATATGACCCCCTTTTGGGACAATGTCGAAACTTCCACTTTGTAGAGGCGGCAGTTTTGAAACCGGTGGTTTGTTTTTAGTGGTTGCCTTGCGATGATCATGATTTCTCTGGAAAGGAAAAATATGAAGGGTAACCTCTTGGAATTGCGAATTGTGATGTGAGAGTCATTTTTCTAAGACAAAGGGCACTCAAGGAGCTTGTAGGATGTCGATGTCGGAAAACAAGATTAGGATTAGTTGGAAAACCAAGACTTGGAGGTCGGTGAAAGCAAGAGAAGTGTGGAGGAAAAAAAAGTTCCAATTCCGTGGGGTAGGGAGCTAAGGAAGAGAACGAAGTTTCAGAGAGAGAGGGAGGGAGAGGGAGAGAGAGGGATGTGTATTGACATCATTCCATGGGATTATACGAAATCTATTCTTCATTGTTGGCAAGGTGAACAATACATGTATGTGTGAATTTAAGTAATGCTTCTTCTCTCTTTAAAAAATAGTGTTAGGTTCCATTTGAGTTCATGTGTGTGTGTGTGTGTGTGTCCATTAGAGAGTGAGTGTAAGTCCCAACTAGGGAGCAAGACGATCATTCATTTGGGCTCCTCATTCCCGTCGAAAGAATCAATTGGTATCAGAGAAAGGTTTTCCTTGTTGGGTTGAGTGTGTCAAGTTTTTGTTGAGTCAATTGTTGGTAGTGAGCGGGAAGCATGTATTGTTGTGAAGATATAATAATAATACAAGGAGAGAGGTACCCCTCGAAAGAGGAAGGACACCTAGACTTGTAGACTTGGTAGAATCTTGAGAAGAATCCAAGCGAGGTTGGATGCGATAGAGAGACCTGCACAATGGAGAGGAACCAAAACTTTTGTTGTAAGTGATGATGAAGGTGGACCTCAAGAGATTCAAGTGGAAGATATAGTGGATGAATGTGAGGAGCGAGTAATGGGATGAATGTGGATGAATTATTACAATTGTTGTTTTGTTGTCCTCCCATATTTCAAAATGAGTTCTCCGAGAGTGATTATGATTCAAAAGAGTAAATAGTTCGAGATAGGCGGTAGTGGGGGGCCCGAGGAGAGAGGTAAGGTGCACCAACACATTTAAACTAGTAGTTTAGTTATGAGTGCTGAAAAGACAAATTGCCCTTATGAGATATTGGCCAAATGGGCCAGGGACGACACAACAAGAAAACAATCTTTGTAACAATTTGCTCATGTAGTTGAGAACCACAAAAGTGGAGGAGTATACTATGGAAAAGTGCTTTGTTTATTTGGAGACTTGTTATGAAAAAATGACTAGGACCGATGCACACTTGTTGCACATTCTTGGAGATGGGGTTAGCCTTTGTGAGAACATACACTTGAGAAGAGAGCATAGGTGATTAGAGTTTATAATGGAGATACCATAATTGACATTCTAGCAATTCGTGGCACTAGGAGACCCCTTTTGGCACCCCTTATAGCTCTTGTAGGACTTTTAGGAGTTCTTTTCACATGCCGTAATAGGTTGTATTTGTGGGGTGATTGAAGAGGAGGCTAGGGGGAAGAGGAAGATTATGGGAGTGGGCCCCAATCTAGTTGTTGACATATTTTATATGAAGGTTGGGGAGGAGGGCAATGATGCCATTGAAAAACTCTTTTATCTTTGTCAGGATACCATTCATTGTTGCTTGTTGTCCTCATTACTGAGGAGGCTATGGCTAAGGTAGCCAAAGTAGGTCTAGTTTATGTGCCCCCTAGAGACACCAAATTAAGGATTGCAATCTTGTATATGAATTATTCCAAGGTTAAATTATTGATGGAAGAGATGAAGGCCACATGGGTGTCTCATGGAAGCAATATTATCATGGATGGGTGGACGAATATGACACTACCCACTCTTCAATTTGTCTCCCAAGAGACGAACCGTACTTCATCAAAGGGGGGATGGGTAGTTGACTATTTTGGAAAGCAAAAGATGCAAAGTTTTAGCTCAGTTTTGAAGGAAGCCATTGAAAAGGTTGGACCTGCAAATGTTGTGTAGGTAATTACAAATGCAACTTACGTGTGTAGTGTGACGAGTAAACAAGTGAAGGGTACCTATAAGCACATTTATTGGATCTTGTGTTGCGTGCATACTATGAATAATGCACTCAAAGACATTGGAAAAATTAATGGAGTAAAAATATAGTGGCCGAGGCTAGGGAGGTGCTGTTGTTCATTTTGCAATCACCACACATCGCTGACATTTTGAAGCTTTGCATGGAAGGAATTCCTCAAGCTAGTTGAGACGCACTTTACTTCCTACTTTATTTTGTTGGATAGGATGCTTGGGTTGTAGGATTTCTTGCAACTTATGATTGGATAGGAGTGGACTTGGTGGCTAGAGTCCAAGATAAAGCAAGGGAAGAGGGTAAGAAAGTGGTGGTGAGAGACTCATTTTGGGCCAATATGAAATACATCACACCAATAGCTCTCCGGTTTTAAGCATCATCAAATACGAGGATTCAGATTGCCCCCCAATTGGTGAGATATATAAGTGTATTGACAACATGCTTGGCGGATGAAGGTTCTTTATTTGGGAGAGAGACCCCACCTTGTAGTTCTCTGATGTGTATATTTAGCACATCATTCAACAAAGGTAGGAGAAGCTGAACACACCACTACATATGGCCACATATGCCTTTAATCCAAAATGGTATGTGGAGAGGCATGACAAAGTTAGCCCCTTGGATGATGATGAGGTGAAGAAGGGCTTAATGAAGGACTCAAAAAAATGTATAGTGTAGAGGAGGCTGCACTAGTTAGAGTTAAGTGGCTTGAATTTATTGAACTTGATGGCTACAAACCTTCATCATGGATTAGACAAACTAACATTGGCACAAGACAAGCCAATGAGTTGGTTGCTAACTATATGGGCGTCCAAGATTATTGCAAACACTCGCAATTCACCTCCTTTCCTAGGTTTCTAGTTCTGTATTGTTGAGAGGAATTGGTTTGGATATGGCTGGATCCACTTTCTTAAGAGGAACAAACTTACCTCTAAGAGAGTAGAAAAGCTTTTGTTGTTGTACATTGTGCCTTATGTCTCATGGATCATAGATTTTTTTGAATAGAGATGAGTGGCTTCCAAATACAATCTCACACAACAAGAGGACAATTTAAAAAGTCATTTTTTAAAAAGAAGGCATAAATAAATAAATTAAAAAAAATTAAAATTAATTTTTTTTTTATAAAATTATTAAAAAAACCAAATGTCCTCGGGACATCTAACGTCCCTCCAAAAATGGGATGTCCCGAAAGCGTCCCCTGATATTCAGGGACATCCCCTGCCTTTTTTTGCTGGTAGGAAACATGGGAGGATGTTCCCCGCCCTGCTGTCCCGGGGATGTCTCAGAAGTCCCGGACATGCTGTTTTGGGGGATATGTCCCCGCGTAACACTGCTATTAATCAAATTCTTTTAAGATTATGTATCTGGTTCTACTACCGTCTATCATGTAATCTTCCCTTTGTAATACTAATATTGTATTGCTCTCTTGGTAATGTTGATGTATCTCGAGTCTCGATTGAGATTTTCAATCACAATGGTTTCTGTTTACATTTATTATTTTCTATAAAAGTTTCAACTTATTTTAGTCTCTTTAAGTTATTTTTTAGTTTATTTCTATATTTTAAATATTAATATATTATTTTAACTAGTCGTTCCCCTGCCATCCCCAAAACTTGGCTTTTGTTTTATGTTTTGGAAACCCCGTTCTGCCATCCCAAAGTCTTACATAACCACGATTTTTATTATGTTCATTTCCACTTTTTGTCTCACAGGAATTTTGGTATGTCATGACTTATGCTATTAATGATCCGAGATTTCCCAGTCGAGTTGTATTGAATCTTTTGGATTTGAAGATTGATTTCTGTTTTTGGAAGTATAAAGATGTGTTGTTTTGCAAGGAAAATGCAAATTCAGATCTATTAGGTTGTCTTTCTTTATTTGTGGAGTTCTGATCTATAAATTATTGTGTGAACAAGTGTCTAGGATGTTATTGACAAATAAATAGGGCATATAGACAAAGTGGGTTTTATTCATTTGTACAGATCTGATGCATTTGTAAGCCATTTAGCACATAAACATTTGAGAAATTTGTAGCGATACCCCTTGGTGTTGTAAAGCCAAAACTGCAGAGAGTAAACCTCCTCTTGCATGTTGACTGAAGTTTGAACCTGATTTGAAAGGAGAGTAAGTGAGTAATTATTGTCAAAGGAACCCTCTCCTTTTTTTTTGTCTTCATTAAAATTTGGGGTGCAAATTTGAGAACCAGTAGAGTTGCATGTGTATCCTTAAGGAATTCTTCCTTTTCTGTTGTGAGTAAATTAGTTACGTGTTAACCCAATGGGTAAAGCACCTGCTAGAGAAATTGGATCTAACCTTTATTTTCTTTCCATTTTCTTTTTGCTAGGAATTTGTTATGTCTTGGGTTATGCTATTAGTAATTTCCCAGTTGAGCTGTATTGAATCTTTTGGATTTGAAGATTAATTTCCTTTTTAGGAACTGTAAAGATGTGTTGTTTTGTAAGGACAATGCAAATGCAGATCTATTAGGTTATCTTCTTTTGTCTATTGAGTTATGATCTGGAAATTATTGCATGAACAAGTGTCTAGGATGTTAGTGACAAATAAATAGGGCATATAGACAAAGTGGGTTTTGTTCATTTGTCCAAATCTGATGCATTTATAAGCCATTTAGCACATAAGCATATGAGAACTTTGTAACAATGCCCCCTTAGTGTTTCAGAGCCAAAAATGAGGAGAGTAAACCCCCTCTTGCAAGTTGACTGAAGTTTCAACCCGATTTGAAAGGAGTAAGTGAGAAATTATTTTCAAAGGAACCCATCTCCTTTACTTGTCTTCATTAAAATCTGGGGTGCAAATTTGAGAACCAACAAAGTTGACTTCTATTATTTAATAATTGATGTGATTTCTAATGACTTTTAAATGAGGGAAAATGAAGTCCTTTTTGAGTTGTATGATATGTGTTTTGCTATGGATGTAGATAAATTTGGCGATACGAATACACCAATCTTCTAGATAACCTTTTGGATATGATATGGCTGGGATACATTATATAAGGATACAAAAAAACATATATGCAAACATTACCTACCCCAAATATAGAAAATTCAAACCAAGACATTCTCAGCCAAAATCTCTCCAATACTGGCCCAAAGATTAGTGGCATTCATGCCAACATAGTGTTTTGCCTCTCTTCGTAATAGGTAATTGGTTCTTTTTGTTGTTTCTATTCTTTGAATTCTTTCCTTTTTGTCTCAAAATTTTGTAGGATACAACTCATATTTCTAATTTGTTTTCTGATTGTACTTGGGTTGTATCTAGAACAGATATGAATTTATGCCATATTTGAAGCTTCTATCCAAATATATATCAGAAAGTGTGATTACACAAATTTGGAAAGGGGGTAAATTTTTTAATAACATAGGCTCCTTCTATACCAATGAGATTGCTAATACATAATCTGAAGTTCCTATTACAACTCCTATAAATTTGGGATTGTTTGGGCTTATTAGTGCCTCTCGGAGGAATTGTGATGAGAATGTTTGTTTCTTTCTTGAGGGCTTCCTATTTGTGGTTATGATTGTGGACCTTCCTCTAGGCATAGTTCATGATATTGCATTTATATAAGAACAAATGGCTATATCCAATGGACCTGTAGTTCCCAAACTCATGAGTATAGATATTGAATTTATTTTTAATATAGAGAAATTTAGCCTCATGCCATATTCTAATTGGAATATTAATGACTTATTGAAGAACATTGTGAATGCTTCATGATGGTATTCATACATTGAAAGTTATGTTTGGTAATTTGCTACTACTTTGATTTAGATCTTGAACATTGTATTAACCCTGGCCATTCTTTCCTTTTATCTTTTGTGTTGTAGGGAAACCGCATATTTTCGGCTGCAGGAGATAGACATGCATATTGTTGGGATATGGTATGAATTAGTTTGGGTGATTAATCATCAAACATTTGTCATGGTATTTCAACTGACGTGCTATTGAATTCAATGCATGTTTAACATATCATGTAGCTGATTGCTTTTATGAATTATTTGAGGGGATGGTTTTTGGCCTATTAATTTTTGGTTTTGTGGAAGAAAATACTATCTTGTAGACTTAGGTTTTTGAAGAAACTCAATTTGAGATGTTACTTTTCTTGGTTTGTAGTGCACTAAATCTTCTTTATAGTTGATGATTCAAAGCAAGATGGGTGTATTTTACAAAGTAGTTATATGAAATTCTAAGTGATAGATGGAGTTATTATTGGTGGTAGTTTTGGTATAAGTTTTAGGTCTATGGTATTGTTAGGCGATGTTGTATTGGACTGGAGTGGTTCTTGATGAAAGAAAGAAAGAAAGAAATTGTATTAGTGTCCTTCAGTGACCAAAGTAGGGCAATCACATTCTTAAGGACGTCTAGTTATAATAGAAAAGTTCTAGAATGAAACAAAATCTTAGGATATGAAAAAAAGGCCAAGAACTGAAACACACACCAAAAGAAAAGTATAACCATAGACGGTAAAATCAAAGTGGGTAAAATCCTAACCATACTATAGAAGTACAAATGCAAATTACCACTGAAAGGGGAGGATCCTTCAAGTGAAACAATGAGTAGATGAAGACCAAAACTGGAGATCAAGGTTGGAACCCAATGTTTTCACACATCTAGTTTAATGCTTTGAGTAGAAGAACAAACAACTTCATCCATTCCCACAATAAGACAAATGCAAGATCTGATAATCTTAATGTTCATAGGATAATGTTTTGGGCTAAGGATACACGGATGTTTAATCCTGTTAGAATATGCGGAGAGAGAAAGTATAAAGAAAGAATAGAATGTACAAAGAACGAATGAAAAGAAACCAGAATGCACACATTATCCTTGTGTGTCCGTCATTTTATCATGTGAAAGATGGTTACAAAGTGGTTGAAGTAGTTTCAACCGTTTATTAGTTAACACTTAACTAATATTAACACAACACTAATAAATAAGCCTTATATTTTAATGAATCCTAGGGGCCAGGAGGAAGCAAGATGCTTTCCACAAAACCTCTCCTTACACATTGTCAATGGGTCTCCAAAGGTAGTGAGAGAACTAGTGACACACACTTGTTTGCAGGATGTGGGGAAAAGATCTAGATTGTGCTTGATGTGAAGTAGAAGATATCTGATGCGTTCTATGCAAGTGGAAAGAATCGGGTATCCAAGTAGCAGGATGCTGAGGTAGACTCTGTCCCACTTATTTATCGTCATTTGTGTGTCAAAGAATCGAATTGAGGGGACACATAATAACCCCAACCTTTGGGATAGGGCAACAAGGAGGTATTAATTCCCTTAGTCTAAAAGTGACAATGTACCATAGGAAAAGGTCAAGCACCTGAACTAAGAATAAGAAAAGGTGGATAGGGAACCTTTTGAGCCTCTTTACAATCAATGGTACCTTCTTTGGATCTTTGTAGATCAGACATCCACAACCTTTGGGATACTTTGGGATAGGGCAACAAGGAGGTAATAATGCCCTTAGTCTAAAAGTGATAATGTACCGTAGGAAAAGGGTCAAGCACCTGTGGTAAGAATAAGAAAAGGTGGATAAGGAACCTTATGAGTGTTTTTACAAGCAATAATGCCTTCGTTGGATCTTTGTAGGTGAGACATACAATGCTCCTTGTTTGTTAGTGTTACCTTCTAAAGAGCACAAAGAACAAATTCTAGCTGCACAAGAAATATGGTGGTTTCACTCAACTTTTAACTAGTGGGAACATACCCATAGCTGAGCAAATAGAAGTCCTTGGGCCATTCGGCTGATGGTGCTGAATTATACTCGGGGTTATATTTGTTTCAAAACTTTCATGCACACGTAAATATTTGTTTGAAAACTGTCATGCATACCTTTAAAGAAACAAACATTCTGCTCAAAATCATATTACTCATACCTAGGGAAGTTGTTATGGTTTAGAAGCATCCTTAGAACAGCCAACTTACAAGGCTCTTAAAGATACATAAACAATCCTAAAGAGACCAAAGAATGGTGGTAGAATCAATGATGGATGAATGGGGAATTCTTTCTTGTTACTTTATACCTTTCTTTAATTTAGCTTTGACACATCTCATTTGTTTTTTTCATGAGAGGGTGCAATCCCTTCTACATTTGTCTTTCTTGTCTCTCATTGGTGGCACCTTTCTCATGAGGCATAATGCCATCCTTTGGTGGATAGTTACATGGGTGTGACATGTTTTTGATTATTCATCCCATTGAAGGGGTTCACTTTATAATATTTGACCTTCTCCCCAAATACATGAAACACCATATTTGTGGTATTGTTCAATGCCAAATTGTGTCTACTGCAAATTTGCAAGTGTATAGAGGTAATGAACCGAATTGGTTTTAGCTTTACTTGACATTCTTGTTAATATGCATGCATCTTTGTTATGTTTTCTATATTTGATTTAATCATTTATGTGATTATTTTATATGAGTGGTATCTTGCATTGCATGCTTCTTGTATTAACATCAAAAATTTCTTTCAACTATGGCAGGAGGTTGGCAAAATCACAATGACATTTAAAGGGCATTCAGATTATCTGCATTGCATTGTCGCTCGTCCATCACAAAACCAGGTTTGTATTTTAATAAAATGGTATAATTAATAAATGGGGAATCTATTAAGGGACTGTAACCGGGCAGTATATCATTTACCTGAATTTTACCATGTTAATAAAGACATTTCCTAAATTTGTTAAACTATAACTACGCTCAACAATTTGACATTGAATTTTTTAAATTATCTGATTTTAGAAGGATGTCATTTCTCTGAGGCTGAAGGTGTCCATGTGCTTATCACGCTAGAGACACACATATACATATATAAGATATTGGAAATGATTATCATGATACATCAAGAGTGGTATGGGCTCAACTGGACCAATATGATGAGAAAAGAAGGATTATAGCTTTCATACAAGGTACATACTCCGAAAAACTGAGCTGCTAAATGAACTAGGAACACAAGCAGAGAGGGCGCCAACCTGTGTGATAAAAAAATATTCTTTAATTCAAGAACTTCTGTCTCTTGCAATGGATGCCCATTTTATAAATGAGGGACACCATATATTCAAATTCTGCAGTGTAACTTTTCTGAAAGATTCTCCTATTAAAATTAATTACTTTTAGTTTTAACACTAAATGTTTACATGGGTAAAATGAAATTACTCAAGTTTATATCTCATAAGGAAGTCATAAATGAGTTATGATGATGTCACAATTCTCAATAGGTGTAATTTGTGTAAAATGATTACCTATAAAATGGATTAATACAGTTTGCAAATGTAGAATACAAATAAGTTAAGACAGTAAGAGAGCTGCAAATTTGAGGAGTTATGTAAGGAAAGACAATTAAAATAATAAAAGATGTAGCCAAAAGGCAAGAGGAGGAAGAAAGTGATAAAGATATTGCTTGATCGGCTAAAGGTTTTTGGATGCTGAACAAACCACATAAAGACAGAGTGGAAAAGATTTGGTGTCTGGGATAATTAGAGCTCAAAACTAGGAGGAATAGGATGACACTTTAATACCATTTGTGACGGACCAGCCATCGGAAAATAGTCACCTAGAGTCACGGGGTAAGGTTATGGGAAAGGGGATGCCATTGCAAATCAGGGTGCAGGATTAAATGAATATTGGTATGGTTATACTATGAATTTATATTTAAATATAGTCCCTAGAAGGCTAGAAGATGTGGGTGCGGGGACGGGGTCCTTGGCCCTATACCAAAGTTTCTTGGTTAGCATGTATTGGAATTATTGAGTTCTTTTTTGGCCTCTATCTATATAGAGAGGGGGGGGGGGCGATCTGATCTCTCTGGGGAGGGCGAGGGGGAGGAGCGCCTCTAGGCTATCGACCAACGGGGAGAGACGAGGGATCGACCAACGGCCCTATATAGACAGTCAACCTGGGCGGCGGTTGCCTCAGCCTACTCGCAAAAATCAAGAGGCATAACCCATATATAGATAGGGGCCACAGATCCATTCTTCAGCCTATAGATCGGAGGCAGTAGAGTAGTGGGGGATGTAGTGAATACCTGATGCATAAATGATATACAAATTATAGTGATATTCGTATTTATAAGTGAAGAGCTATATTGACTACACTTCTTGATAGATAGCCGACCTGTTATTACTTTTTCTTTTTGAATAGTAAGTGACGGTTCTATTGGGGCTATTTGCCCATTTAGAACTGTCTTGAAATTTATAGATCATATAGGCATAACCCATATATAGATAGGGGCCCACAGATCGATTCTTCAGCCTATAGATCGGAGGCAGTATAGTAGTGGGGGATGTAGTGAATACCTGATGCATAAATGATATACAAATTATAGTGATATTCGTAAGAACTGTCTTGAAATTTATAGATCATATAGAAGAGCTATAATGGAAGAAGTAAGAAGATATAATGGCAGAAGAAAAATGGAGAGGAGGAGAAGACTGATACATAAAGAGAAAATACTTAGCTATTATAAATAACTGAAAATGTGGCCTTCCTGCCAACCACACATATGCTGAGATTGTTCAACCGCTGAAGGATCACTCCTTTTGGAATGTAGGGGGACATACTTAAGAGACTATTGGAGGATTATCTCTCGCTCACCATAAAACTCCTTGGAAGTGCATCAAGACACCATTATCCAACTCATCTTTTGAGAAAAGGCTGCGTTCATGTCATAGGTGACCACCACCTGCTCCGAGTCCTGATTGGGCATGTGATAATTTCCAAGTTATGCGGCTCCTTGAGGGGTTGGTTTTAATGCGTTTTCATCCAATACTCCCCATCCAGTTTACGTACAGCGTATGTCTCTTTTCCTCTTTTGGAGGATGGTTTGGCCAAGGGCTATTTGGCTCATCTTTGGAGTGAACAAAACATTGAGGTTTCTTTCCGTGTATTTATGCTTTCACGGGAACATGGGCTGGGAGATTGGCCAATTGTTTAAAACAAATATCCATTCTATGCTCTAGAGTCTAGGGACTTAACTGCGGCTTCGAAAGAGGAAGAAGGATCCTTTTTCCTTCTCGCTTTCCCTTCTCCTTGTTCTTGCCCTTACCCATGGGCAATTCAGATTCGAGGGCTTCCGCCTGCCCTAGTCTTTGAGTTCGTATGTCCAATTTCCCTGTCCTTGTAGGCGGTTGCACAGGCTTGTAATGGAGCTAAATTTTCTTGAGCTTCTCCATGCTATGTGGGTGTTCATTAGGAAAAACAACGAGATTCTGAATTGGAATGTGAAGGATGTGGGAGTAATCTGCAATGAGGTTGTCACGCAACGATTTAGACATGCAATGAGCTCCCCGAATGTTCTGGGGATTGGCCAATTATTTAAACCAAATATCCCTTTTGTGCTCTAGGGGCTCGATTCGGCTTCGAAAGGGGAAGAAGGATCCTTTGCCTTTTGCTTTCCTTCTCCTTGTTCTTTCCCTCACCCATGGGCAATTTTGATTTGAGGGCTTTGCACTGCCATAGTCTTGAGTTCGTGTCTGTCCTTGTAGGTGGTTACATAGGCTTGTAAATGAGCACTCTGTTGGCTAGATTTTCTGCATAGCTGAAAACCTAGGTAGTCATGAGATAAATCTCTCTCATTTACCGGTGAGGCTCCCGTGTCAGATTTGTCAATTAAAATATGCTAGTATCTATATGGGGGTTTTACTTCAACTATTCAACTCATGAACCATAGCTGTATAGCTCTGCAGCAAGTAAGTATTTGTTTAAAGAAAGGAAATATTTATAGAAAGGAAATAATAAACACAGGAAGAAATGGGGAAGATGTGCAACCAATCAATAGATAACGAGTTGATTGCATGCACATAGAAGAAACCAATAGATATCAAAACACAAAATTATAAGCAAAGGCAACTCCAGATCTAGATCTAAAATAACACAAAGTTTATAAGTAGATACGAGATTAAAAGCTAGAAACACAATACACCGTGACACAAAGTTCTCAGAAATCTGCTCCTTTATATTCCTTTGCTTCAAGTGGCTCTCAGGGGTTTCAAAGACAAAGTCCTGGAATACAAGAATGTTGCTTACAAATTCTGATTCTTTAACCCGTAGGTTCTTTCTCTACTTATAGAATGTAGAGGGACAATTACAAGTCGGAAGCTTTTAGTGAACTGGCACATGTGGAAGTCGGAAAGGAAACAACTGACAATCTCTCTCTTGGAATTCTTCTTTGCATGACATGCATGATTTGCAACTGAAGATAGAACCTTCTATTTTGCACGTCTGCCACCTATCTCCAAGTAGTTGACTTCTTCAAGTAATGACTTTTAAACCAATCACTTAAGTTGTATAATTTAATTGATCACTCAATTACTTTGTCGGAGGAAATAAGAGAAAGAAGAAGAAAGAGGAAAGTTGCAGTCTTGTCCTTTTTCATATCTTCGCATGCAGCTAATTCTTTTGCCTTTGATTCTCACCAAGCTGGATCTGGGAGCAGTTGGATCGAGAAGCAGCTGGATCTCGGAAGCGGTTGGATCGGAATTTTACCTTTGCCTTGTTTTCCTTTTTATCCTTGAAGCTTTTGCAGTTCTTCTCCTGTACATGCATCAATACAATGTTTGCAGTAAATAACTCCTCATTTTTATTTTTAATTGAACTGGTTTAAATTATCCAAGTTAATCCTGCCTGTGACAGCTTAATCTTCCCGATGAAGGATTTAAGACCACAAATGACCCTTTTATATGAGCAATTAAAAATTCTAAAAGCACTCGGCTGAATGCAAATTCAATGAAGGCTTCAATTGGAAGATTGGGAGCACATGCACAAGATCCTGGAAGAAATTTTCCACGCACTGACTTCTACACGGGCTGAAACAAGAGGATGAATTTTTGCCGGAAGCTTTTGCAATTATGAGAGTTTGGATGCTGGATCGGATCAATGTCTCCGATGCATCAAAGCAAATCTAGAAGTAATGCATGATTCATTTGAACTTTCTTTTCATCCTCTTTGCCATGGTTGTATCTATTTTTGTCTGAACAATTCTTTTCCTCTTTATTTGATCGAAATTCTTCACAACCGGTGACGAGATCGGATAATTCTTCAAATTCGGAGGATATGTTCAATGTATTGGACATTGATTTAAGCTCTCTTTCTCTTATAAAAGCACATGTAATGAATTCCTGCAATTAATTCAGACAAAGATGGCAACCGGAACATGAACAGTGGATTTTAATCGTAAAAATCTGCATATATCAAGCCTGTTGCCCCAAAATTTGATGTTTTATTTGCATGCAAAGCAAACATGAATTTTACCAACTTCACCTGAGCACCTGTATCATTTATGTAGACAATTATTTAGACACAAATCAACCTCCTTCAACTTAGGCGCCAAAATTTGAAGCTTCCAGCAATAATTACACCACCTTCTGAGCAAAATTCCTCTCCAAATGGGGTGCACTTTTTGTCTGGGTTGCACTTCTCTGCTTTTGAATTAATTAATTCATCCTTATGGTAGCCCCTGCTTATATAATCCTCATAATTCTATAATTAATTAATGCCTTTCCTATTCTTGGCAATTAATTAATTATTTAATAAGCTTTACTCTTCAAATGGGGCGCCTATTTTGTGCATGCTCATGGCTGCCATTAAATAAATTAAATTTATTTAATTTTAGACTTCTGCTTCCAGTTAACTCAAGCCTCACAGTATGCTTTGACCTTAGCCACTGAAAATAAGAATTAATTAAATCAATTAATACTTAAAAAGTATTATTTCTCTCCCAAATGGGGCGCACTTTTTTGTCATGAAGGGGCTGCATTAAATAAATAATATTTATTTAATTTTAGAATTTCTAATTCCAATTTCCTTTATCCACTTTTCCCTTGTTGACTTTTCCTCATGCTTGGGCACCAAAATTGGGTGAATAAATATTAATAAATATTATTAAATGCATTATTATTCACCCAAGGTGGGTCGCACTTTTTGGCAAGGGTGAATTCTATTTTTAAAAGCCAATTAACAATGGGATTATTCACCCTGCACCGCAGCTCCAAAAATCCCATGATCCACTTAAGTTGTTTGACTTTCATAATGGGATTATTTACCCCGCAGGCAAAGTGTAATAAAATCCCATTAATAACTTAAGTGATTTTTCTTTTATTTCACTGATGGGAATTTTTACTCTGCAAGGCAAGTAAGAAATTCCCGCTTTGCACCGCTTGCCTCTAATTTTCCATTGTGACTTAAGTGGCGTCGCTTCCATGGGAAAAAGTACCTGCTAGGCAAGTACAAAATTCCCACCTATCGTTGTTTCCAAAAATCCTATGATTCACTTGAACCTCTTTTTCCAAAAATGCGGCCAACCCAACCTTGTAAGAAGAAGCTTTTTGGTGCATGACTTCGTCTTTTCGAGAGAACCCGGACCTCCGATGGTGAATTCCTTCGGCACAACGTGCATAGGTGATTTCAGATACTCGGGCCAAGAATCGAAAGCCAAACCGGCAAAGGAATTGATCCAGAGAAATTTCACGAGTAAAAGCGAAAGCGGGAAAACACAAAAAACACAACGTTGCCGAAGTCACAAATAAAGCCTAGGATTCATTCCTGGTTAAAACCCTACTGGTATATGGGAATATTGACATGTACGATCACAACAGGGTTAAACCGGAGCTCAATTTGCCTCAAACGGGGCTCAAAATAATTAAATACAAATTTCCCGCAGGCAAACCCCAGCGACAGAATAAAACAATTTTGGGCATCTGGGTATTTGTCGAAAATGACTTATATGGCTCCTTGGGAATATCTTGACATAATATAGAAACTTTCTGGCAATAAAAACACAAAACGACCCATTATTTTAAAAGTACGATTTTTTTTTAACATGGGGTAGTCTCAGATTTCAGGGTGAAATCTGGGACACCAGAGCCAAATTTCCTCAAGCTTCTCCGGGCTATGCGGGTGTTCCTTAGGAAAAACATTAGAGATTCTGAATTGGAATATGAATGATGTGGGAGTAATCTGCAATGAGATTATCACACAGCGATTCAGACATGCAATGAGCTCCCCCATGGTGTCAGCCTCACATACTGCAAACCAAATTAACTCCACTGCCTTCTCTCCACCCTCGAAGCAGCTGCAGATGAAATCTTTGGACAGTGGATGATTCGGGACTGACTGCTAAGAAGAAGACCTGCATGTATCTATTTTCGAAGCACCAGAACTAGACAAATGCCAAATAGACATGGAAAAAGAGCACAAGAGAGGAAGAAAATGCAGCTGTGGTGAGACATAAATCGTGGAGAGCTCATCATGACAAGGTGAGCCATAAGATTTGGCATGTTCTAGAAGGGGATGGGTGATGTGCAGCAAGATAGTTGAGAAGTTTGCAGAGTGAGGAGTGAGATGACAGTGGCGGCGTGATAAATTATGCAGTGGATGTGTGGGGATTGGAGATGTCATGATGAACTATAGTGCTAAGGCCATCAAAATTTCTTCACGATTGCTTTCTATTGAACTAAAAATGTCTATTTGAACTCCTAAGTTTGTGACGTGATGCACAACGGCATTTTACCTTTATCTAGCAAGGGCCGCTTGAAGTTTGCATGAAGTGATTTGAAAAAGGGTGGTAGGGCAAATGAGAGTGTTGAAATATGAATTTGGAGTGGATCCTTTTAGAAGAACATTAACTGCGACTAAAGGGTCGCCTTTTACCTCCAATTTATCTATGTTATGGCTCTGAGCCAGCTTGAGACCTGCCATCACTGCTCCATTGTTGGAAATAATCCTAGTTGTGTTAGTACTCTCTTATTGTGTGATGTACTTAGGATTAATATTATTAGTTATGTGTGTGTGAGTATGTGGGTTGTTGGAACAACTCACCCAATATAGTTTGAGTGGTTTTAGGAGATACGGGAAGACTCCTGTTTTATAGGAGAGAAAAGTCATATTTAAAGATATCTCAATCATTGAATAATTCAACTAAGTGTATTATGTGTAATCTCTTTCTGAAACCTTCATCGCTGTCAGAGCTGGTAATGGAAGCAGCAGTGGTATTTTAGTTTATCGAGGGGCAGCGTCGTCTTTCTTATGTTGCCCCTGTTGACTGTAGTTTATATTGCAAATACAGATTGTAGTTTTAAATTATTTATTTTAGATTTCTGTGTTTGAGTGAAGTATAGAAGTGTGGAGTGAATGCTGCTCATTTGCAGTCTATTCTAGAACATGCCTTGCATTCTTTGCCAATGTTTTATCCATCAGTGCACTTGACTGCAGGTATGCGAACGACCACTTGTGTATTGTTTTGACTGTTTCTTGGAGTGGATGCTGCTGTTTGTACTTGCAAATTTGCAATCATTCTCAATTCTGGTCTTCCTCTATCAACTATCACAGTGAGGTCATTTACTTGCCAAACACAGGGCATCCATTTAGAGTTTACAAACCTTGCTGACTGTACTTAAGTTAGAGTTTCCCTGCATGTATGAACTTCTCTTGTACAGTTCTGATCTGCTATGAATCTTCGTGTGTTGCCTGACAAAACCTATTCATTTCTTTTATTGTGCATATTCATTGCTCTGTGCAATCAGTGCCATGCATGCTTAGAACAGTGAGCTGTTAACCATTTTTCGTTTGCTCGAAATTCAGTTCAACCTCCTGTGCTAGCATCAACCCTGCCATCATCATGTTGATCTGCCAGATCTCGTGTTTTTGTCTTTGATTCCAATGTACAGCTGTGATCCATCCATGTGCTTCAGTCTGTGTGAGTGTGTTCATTGCCATTGCCCATGTTCTTTCCTATCATTGCCATTCACAGATGGCATGAGATACTTTTGATAAAAAGTATGTTCCTTTGATACGGTTTGTAAGTATGATTGCCTACTAAAATACACAGAATAAAGATCATGGTGCTTGTAAATTGGGAGAGTTTCTTTTATATGTTTGTCGTTTAAAATGATTAATATTTTGGAGTCTAGTGTATTTTAGTAGTTGATAAGGATTTGATTAGTTTGTAGTTGATAAAGGTTTGGGGTCTAATGTAAAACTTTTAATGGTCTTAAAAGTTGTATTAGAATATATGGTATAATTGTTTTGCTAATTTCTTTGTTGTTTTGCCTATAGGATGTTTTGTCTTTTTATAGTCTAGGTTTGTTAAGTTAGGGTCCATTGTCATTTCTTAGTCAAATAAAAAATTAGTTTGTCGTCATTGTCAAAGTCACGAGTTAAATTTTCTCGTAATGAACGCAATTTTGGGTGAGCTTCACATCCAGTTGGAATGGGATTGTATGTTTTGTGGGGGAGGGGGTCAGAATTTTTCCATGAGCCTGGAGGAAATGGAGGGAGGAAGTCCATCAACAACCTCAAGTTCATTGTTACCTTAGAGGCTGTGTACCGCAGTAATGGCAAAACCAACACAAAACCGACTAATGCCGAGGATAGTTTCCAATGGCAGTGGTGATTGTATATTCTGTTTATGATTGGGTGGCAAAGATCAAGGATAGAGGCTGTAAATGCAAACTTCAGTGAGAAGCCCAATACTCACTTAAGATAGGGAGGACCCAGTCTTCATATCCTTTGATTTGTACTTTCTCAGCGACTCTCAACCAACCGGAGGAGCAATTTTGAGAAAGAAAAGTGGAGGCGCATGCCACACTTGCAGTGATGAGTCCAGTGATGATGTGTTCTCAATGGAAATTGAAAATGAATAGGTCAGAAAGTCGAGATCAATTGATCTCGTTGTGAACAATTGTGTCATTGTTCACTATTCTTGGACAATGATGTGTTCCTGTTCAAACTAGCGCAGTGGAAGAGTAGTGGTCACTACCCTGTTGGATTGGTTGATATGTTCTCATCCATGCACTTGTTGATGTGTTCCCATTCAAAAAGTTCTTTTCAAACCATGATCTGTTATGGTTCTGCTGACAAGTGTTTCATTTCCCTATATATATATTTGGGGGATTGTTCGAAATAATCTTATTTGTCTTAGTACTCACATTTTGTGTGATGTACGCATGATCAATATTATTAGTCATGTGTGTGAGTACATGGGTTGTTGGAACCTCTGTTTCAAAAATCGCGATTTATCGCGATAAATCGGTTTCCTCCATAAAAACGATTAAACTTCTCAAAAATCGCGATTTTTGTTATCCCGATTAATCGCGATAAAATACCCTGATAAATCGTTGAAAATCGTGGTTAAAATTGGCGAAAATCGTGGGGAAAAACGTGGCCTAGGGTTAAATACGAAAATAGACTAAATCAGGTTTTTATCCTCTTTTCTCTTTCCACGAATTCGTTTTTGCAACAGCGACTTGCGTTTACTCATTGTGAGGGCATTCGACTTTCATTTTTGCTACTGCGAGGGCAGTTCGTGGCTCATTTCCCAGTTCGTGGCTCATTTCAGTCATTTCGTGCCCACTTCCAGCGGCAGCAGGTATTAATATGTATTAAAATAATTATTACAGTAAAAATAAAAATACTGTATATTTATTATTAAGTATTAATATTAATACTGTATATTATTATTAATATTAATACTGTATATTAATATTAATAGTTAATAGTAATAGTAAATACTGTATAATAGTATATTAATACTGTATATTAATGTATAATAGAGTCTAGACTATAGTATATTAATATTTATTATTAATACTGTATAATATATATTATAAATAGTAAAACTAAATACTGTAAGTGTAATTGTAAATTACTAAATACTGTATACTGTATATCTGTATAGTGTATACTGTATACAGTGTATAGTGCACTGTATACTGTAAACTTAATCGAAAATATGCATATGGGCCTATGGCATTCTATAGAGTCACTTCTCGCATCATTTAACATTGTTTTTACATTTAATTTAAGTATATTTTATGAATTTAAATGTTTTTAAAAGTAGCGATAAAGTTGCCGATTTTTTACCGATTCCCGATTTTCAATTCAAAATTTGGCCGCCGATTAATCCCGATTTACGATTTTTTGAACTATGGTTGGAACTACTCACCCAATATGGTTTGAGTGGTTTTAGGAGATATAGGAAGACTCCTATTTTATAAGAGAGAAATTTTGTATTTAAAGATATCTCGTTCATTGAATAATTAAGTTTATTGTGTGTAATCTCTCTGAAACCTTCATCCGCTTCATTATTATAGCTTTGGAAATATGTGATGAAGATGCAATGATGAATTTGTAAGAAGACTTGAACAAAGAATGAATGAAGAGAAACCAGAATGCCCACTTCAATGAATGTGGGTACATCATTTTATTATGTTGGGAGTAGTTACAATGTAGTTGAAACAATTGAGATCAGTTAGAGAACTACCAACTACCATGTGTGTATAAATATATTTAATACCCCACCTTAATGACTAAACCAGAAACAACTCCAAGTTTGTCCTGAAATTTTACAAACAAGATAGGACCAAGAGGTTTAGTCATTAGATCTGCAGGCTGCTCCTTAGAAGGACAGAAGTGAAGAGAGATATCACCAGAATCAACCAACTATTGAATATAGTGATGATGAATCTCAATGTGCTTGGTGTGGGCATGATATACCAAATTCTTTACCATCTTCAATACACCTTGATTGTCACAAAAAATAGAAAGTGGAGTAGGTGTAGCTTGGGAAAGTTGAAGATCAATCAAAATCCGACATAGCCAAACTGCTTCACATTGGCACTGACAACTACTTTGTATTCTACTTTAGTGGAAGATATAGCTACAGTGGGCTGAAGCTTACTTTTCCATGAAACAACTCCTGAACCAAAAGAAAAGATGTATCCGGTGGTAGACCTCCAAGTATCCACTGATCCGCCCCAATCAGAGTTTGTATAACCAATCAATCTGAAATCGGTGACTTATTGATATAGAATGCCAAAGTCAAGAGTTCCTTTGATATATCTCAGAACTTGTTATACTATTGCCCAATGAATGAGCTTTGAGCTAGACAAAAATCGAGAAAGGAAGCTATCAACAAAACACAAGCCCAGTCATGTGGATGAAAGATTTATCAGGCTGCCCACCAATTGTTTGTAGAGTGATTCATCAATTGGTGATGAATCATCATGAGCTGATAACTTCTGCTTGATGTCCATAGGCGTAGAAGAAGAAATCATTCAGACATCTGAAACTTCTTCAATAAATTTGTAGTACACTTGATTTGGGCTATGAATTCTACACCAATGCAATAGTGTAGGAGGCCTAAATCAGTCATGTCAAAAGCAACACATAAATCTGATTTTACTCTTTGAATAGCAGTGGCCCCACTTCTTTGAATACTTAGCTGACTTATAGATAAAAAATTCTTATTCATGTTAGGAACATATCTAACATTTCTAACTATGAATTTGGCATTATCATTCAATATGATGTGGATATCCCCTATCCTTCTACTGCATGAGATCTTCCATCCCCTAATGAAATTGAATTAGAAGAACTGAAATTTGCATGAAAGTTTACATACCAATCTTTTTGACACGTGAAGTGTCTTGATGCTCCAAAATCAAAGAACCAACACCTTGTAGGGCTGTCATCTGAGCATGATGCCATGAGGGCATACTCTTCTTTAGACTCTCATTCAACTGCGTTTGCTTTTTTAGCAAGGATATTTTGTCTCTTTTGACAATCCTTCTTCACATGACCAAGTTTATGACAGTAGTAACACTTTACTTGATATTTAGGAGATGATCCTTCAGGTTGATGTTTCCACTTCCCTTTGGATTGAGTGGCAAAAGCACTCTCGGTTTGTCTAGAACTGGACTCAAGTGTTTGAGTTTGTCTCCGTTCCTTTTGTAACAAATAGGAATTAACTTTATCAAAAGTCAAAGTCTGACTTTCAGCCATCAAATGGAGGGCTTCAACAAATGACTCATACGAGGATGACAAACTTTTCAGCACAAACGACACCAAATCGTTATCATTTACCTTTTTGTTAATGGAAGTGAGCAGTCACAGAGATCTTTCATCCAAAGTAGTTGTTCTGACAGCAGCCCACCCTCTTGCATCCTTGCTGAAAACAACAAATTGTTCGAGGATAACACCTGAATCTTCTCTAAAGTCATGTATTTGTTCCTTAGGCTGGTCCATATATCACCTTTCACGGTGGTGTTTTGAACCTCTGGTATCAAATTATCAGATACCGACAACTTCAGCAGCAACAGGGCCTCAATTTGCCTGGCCTTCCTTCCTTGCCCAAGTATTAGTTTATTACACTCTTGATATTTGGAAATAGTCAAAATCTATTCTCCAAACATTATAGTTTTGACCTGTCAGTTTCTGCGCCTCCGACATTTAAGGTTTTGGATGTTTGCCATTTTACACCAATTTTAATGTTCGACCTGCAAATTAATGCATCAAAATGAAAACAAAAGTTTGTAATTTGACTTTTTGACTCCTGATACAAAAATAAATGCAATAGAGAGAAAACGAAAATACAGGTTTGTATTCTGATTTTTACACAAACAGCAGGGCAAGGATTTTGAATTTGCTTTTAACAGAATTTTTGCTGAAGAATCTTACCTCATGTTTGCAACTAAATATAATGAATTCTGGACTGTAGTAGAGAGCATGTTCCGTGCCCTTACAAACTCGTCCACTTGCTGCGAGTGTGGTCTTTCCCTAGACCAACATCGTTATGGTCCCAAACTGATTGAAATAACTTCAGGTACCCTCCAGCGACTGTATTTTCTGTGCCCTTGAATAGCCAAACGGGTTCGCTTCACGAGTTATGTTATTTCCATCTGATACAAGCCTAACTGAAAAATTGCGATAGGGACAAATATAGGCAAAAATTCCCTAGCCGACTGTTTTTTCACAAAATCGCATCCTAAATCTTGTGTTTTGATGTGTTTTAACTCCTTGTGTGCCTTAGAGCGTGTCCTCAAAATTTGATTGTATTTTCATTTACAATAATGGCAAACTTGCACTGGCAGGAATACATATTGTATTGATGATCTGCGTATTTTTGAGGTCCCTAAATGTCCTCTTCAACTTCAGTTCGCACCCTAATCCTGGGCTTCCTCGAACTTGCACAATCTTCATCAATCTGAGCTCATCCCACGAGCTTGCTCAAATTTCAAGCCCCTTCAAGTGCCAATAGCTATGATACCAATGTTAGAAGATGTGAACAAAAATGAATGAAGAGAAACTAGAATGCACACTTCAATGAATGTGTCTATCATTTTATTATGTTGGGAGTAGTTCTGATATCATTGAAACAATTGAGATCAGTTAGAGAACTACCAACTACCATGTATGTATAACTATATTCAATAGAATTCACCATTGTTTATGTTGGTATCCAAATTGATTCTCCCTTAGAAACCGAGCAGCATCAAAGATTTAACAAGACACTGAGAGACAGACAGATCATATTATGAGTCATTTTGTAGCCGGGAGGGGATTTGTTTGACTCTTTGTCACTCGGGCATCGGAGAAATGGATAGCACCTTCATTAAGGATTTGATCTATCCTCACTACTTTAGGCCGTGCCTTTCGACTAGGGTGAGAGGACCCGTTTTGTAACCTCTGTTGGTGAAGGAGAATGAAGATATCCTTCTTTGCACAAATTTGAAAGGAGACCTTGAGAAAATATGATCAATGCACCACAATTTAACTCTCACGAGTTGTCACTTCTAAAGAATGGTGATATTTCCTAAACAGGTTGAAGGTTACTAGAGACATTATGGAATCCTGATTGCTTCTGCATATTTTGGCAATAGAATTTATACATTTGTGGACATACAGGGCAAACAGGGGTAGTTCAGGTAGGATTCATTGTTTTGAATAATTTTTTGGTGGGAGATTAAGTAGGATAAAATTGATTATTCCTTCACAACAATTGGAATACTAAATGATAGAAAGCTTCAAAATAGCTAAAATATTCCTTCAACTAGAAGGTGTGCATCAATGGAGGCCCAAATTTGCACGGTTTCACACAATCTCCAAGAATTTAACACGAAGGCTCGAGCTAAAGACTCAATTAAACATCAAAGACCCCTGGTTCCTCACGCCTAAGATACACTCAAAGGCTTACAGAAAATCTTTATCAACAAATGACAAGTAAAGTGATTTTAAATTGTTTATCTCATTGCAGGATGAAGGCTCTTCTTGAAATGAAATTGCAAATGCCACTAAACTGTCATAGGGACGAGATCTGTGTGATTCGGAGGGACTTTAACACAAGATTGCAATAGGAATAAGAAAAACTACTTGCAGACATTCTGAAATAAAGCAAACACAAATTGGTCCAAGATTGACACAGATTAATTTGAAATTGATTAGATTCATCAGCAAGGGAAAGTTTCTTTGAACAGTCTCAGAGCTTGTCAATGGCTGTACACTCGCAACCAACTTGACGTGATTGAAATCTAAAACACAGGAAATTAACAGGTTTCTCGGATTGGTCTCTCAGGAAGATGGGCTCTCTCAAATTTTCTCTTAAGAATTCAACCCCGACATTTTGCAAGAGTATTCTCATTGCATTTATACATTTCACTTGCTCACTCATCCCAAATTTTCCCCAAAAAGAAGAATATTCGAGGAACCTTTGCTTGTTACCAATTTGCCTCGGAAAGTGGTATTTAACAAATTTACACCTGCGGTGCCAGGTGGACAAATTATGAACTGATCACGTTTCTCAGACCCTCGACTAATGACTGGGATGCCATGCCACAAATTTTTGACAGTCCTAATCATTCTTATTCTGTCATGCAAGAAATCCCCGTTTTAATCATTTTCCGGTGGCCTTGTATAGTTGGATCTGATAGGCAATCCTTTTCACCCTCGAGGCAACACCTTTTTCATCCCTTTGCGCCTGCAACCTCCATCATTTCACCCTTTTCCCATTCTTTCCTCTGCAACTCTCGCTCCGTATCCAACTTCTCGGTAATTTGCGTTTTTTGCAAGTGCCCGAGCAATTCCAACTTCAAAATATCAACCTTTACAAACCTTGGACTCACAAATTAAGCTTTAAATCCATTCAATTGCACTTTGCAGACAAAAACGCGGGAAATTTAATCAAAAACGATGAAAAACAATGCGTAATCGCATCTCTAGGAGTCTTGGAGCAAAAATGGCTATAGAATCGATGTAATGCACAACCGTTGATTCTACCCTTTCTCAACTTTAGATCAGAGCCATCCACGTGGAAAAATCTGATTCGAAGTGGGCCGGGGTTGCCTTTTGTATTTTATAACTTTTGGAGAAAATGTGCAATTTTCACATTTTGCCCCGCCCTTTGACTTTTCAATGAAGCCTCCACGTGTTTCTCGGCGCAATTGCAAAGGTGAAGTACAGAGGTAAGTTTCCAAACAAGCACGGGCCTTCCACGTGTTTTCTTGGCGCAACTTCAAAGATGAAGCTTAGATGCGGGACCTCAAACGAGCGCAAGCTCTCCACGTGCCCTGGGCCCAAGAAAATTGCCTTTTGGCCTTTGAAAAGTCTCTAGTATAAAAGGAGCTAGCGGAAGCCTCCACGTGTTTCACTGACACACTTTTGATATGGTGCCCAAAGGCGGAGACCCCAAACAAGCGCGGACTCACCACATGTCCTAGTCCGGCAGAGTTGTTGAAAAGTTTAAGGACCAGCGGAAGGCGCCATGTGTCTAGGGTCCGAGAAAGTTTCTTCGGCCATTGAAAAGTCTAAGCAAGGGCAGAGTGAGCGGAAACTTCCACGTGTCTTCATGGCGCTCTTTCAAAAATAAAATTCAGGGGCAAGTCCCCAAACAGGCGTGGGCCCTCCACGTGTCCTAGGCCTTAGAAAGTTGCTTGAAAATTTTAAGTATAGAGAGGAGCCGACGGAAGCCTCCACGTGTCTCCTTGGCGCAACTTTGAGATGGTGCCCAAAAGCGGAGACCCTAAACAAGCATGGGCTCACCACGTGTCTCCTTGGCGCAACTTTGAGATGGTGCCCAAAATCGGAGACCCTAAACAAGCGCGGGCTCACCACGTGTCCCCTGGCACAACTACTAAGGTAGGACCCGAGGCGAGATCCTCAAATGAGCGCCGGTCCTCCACGCGTCCATGGTCCGACAAAGTTGCACCGGCCGCATAAAAATGTCTAAGTCTCAGGCGGGGCCATTAGAAACCTCCATGTGTCTCCTCGTGCAACTCCAAAGGTCAAACCAAGAGGCGAATTTTCGATGAGCATAGGCCCTCCACGTGGACAAGACTTGAGTTGAAGCGGACCTTAGAGTTTTCAAAATGCTCCACCGAACCGCATCCAATCAAAAAGGGCCACATTTCCACATATGCTGAGATATAAATTGACGGGAAAAAACACCCCACAAATTTGTAAATGCGGTGGAAATCACCATTTGCGCCGGAAATGAATCTTTCTTTAAGGACAAAGAATTTGGAAATGATATAAGGCCCAAATGTGATCCACGACCATGGAGAAGGATCTTTCAACAACATACAAATGAAGAAAACTTTTCACGCATCCATTCGGGGAAATAGAAAATATGACAAAGCCCGCAGATTGAAGACTTTTTAGAGCAAATGGGGCGAGATCAAATTGAGCACCAATAGTTTCCTTCAAACAACCCATGCCTACTAGACCCGGATTTCTTTTCGAGGCTCCGTTGAAATTTAATTTGACCTATCCTGTTTTGGGGGTTGCGAAATGGGTATTTCGCCTCATGATTTTATTTACTTGAGCCCCATGAACAAGGTGATGCTTGATGGCTGGCCTTGTGATTATGAGAGCTTGGTCCCTTTAGGTAAGAGGATCTTTAAATTTTGATAATTGGGCCATTGCCCATTTTGGGATGTTCGCCTCCAAGCAAAGAATAAATCTATTCTAGTGAAAGGGAGTCTTGTAAGAGTCTTTGATTAGGCTCTAGCCAAATGTTTCACAAAGTGAGAATAAGGGCAACACTCCAGAGAGGAAGAAGCCTTGAAGAAAAAGGCAAGGGCCACATAGAGATTAAGTTTGTATTACCAGTGAAAGGCCCAAGAAAGCGAGAATTTCTGAAAAGCTAGGTCCAAAATATTCTCGGAGTAGGGGGGAAGAAGAAGATGCTCTCTTGTTTCGATTGTGCTTTGCAGATAGGGCACGTTGACTAGGACCATGAAAACCTCTTAATCTGCAACTTGTAATATGTGAGGATTTTGTGTTGCATTCGAAGCCAAATGAATGAGCTAGATTTTGGCATGTTCCATTGAGACCATATCTACTTCACAAGTCGGGATTGATCAAATTCACGGCAAATAAGGTGTTGATATGTGCTTTTCACGTGTAGGAGCCTTAAGTGGAGGCTGCTCATTTCAATGAATCTGGTTGTGTTGAATGGAAGATCATTATTTCCCTTGTGATTTTGATCATTGTCTCTGCTTGGTTGATGGGGCCACCTACATAAAACAAGTTTTTCGATTTCTAGTGAGTGAAGGAAGCATTATCGGCCCAGTAACTAGGTAGTTGCATACATTGTGACCCCAATGGTCAATTTTTGCAAGAAGAGGCTGAATTCTCAGCTAGGAACCAAGACAAATTAGAGCAGCAGTACGGGGACCAAGTAGTGCAGCTGCAGACAAACAAGCTTCCAAAGGGTTTGGTAACATTGGAATCTATCTTCAACCCGAATGACCAGTTCCGTAAAGAGAAAGCCAACCTATAGGTCAAGGGAGAAAATTCAGAGCCAATTTCAGTTGGGGAAGGAAAAACACTCCAAATTGGTAAGGTGGCCACTGAGCAAGAGAGATATGAGTTCATACGACTTTGCCAAGAGTTTCCAGACATCTTCGCTTGGAGTTATGAGGACTGCGAGGGTTCAATCCGAAGCTGGCACAACATATAATAGAGCTGGATCCAGATGCTGAGCCCATCAGGTAGAAGCAAAGACCAGTCAACCCACACATTGAGCCTCTTATGAAGAAAGAGCTGAACAAGCTAATAGAGGCAAGCATTATATTTCCAATCAAACATTCAAGTTGGGTTGCAAACTTGGTACCGGTCAGGAAGAAGAACGGAGAAATCAGGTTGTGCGTGGACTTTCGAGACTTGAACAGGGCATCTCTCAAGGACCATTACCCACTTCCTTCAATGGAACAAATCTTACAAGTGGTATCTAGCTCGGAAAGATTTTCCCTCCTCGATGGCTACTCGGGGTATAATCAGATAATGGTAAAAGAAGACGACTAGTTCAAAACGGCTTTCACCACTAAGTGGGGCACCTATGCCTACAGGAAGATGCCATTCGGATTGTCTAATGCCGGAGCCACTTTTCAAAGGGCGATGGACATGGCATTCAAGGGGTTGATCAACAAAATAGTGCTAATATATCTTGACGATATCACTGTGTTCTCCAAAAACGCAGCGGATCACCTCTTTCATCTGAGACAGGTATTTCAAAGATGTAGGAAATTTGGGGTATCATTAAATCCAAAAAATGCATATTCCTGGCTCACGAAGGCAAGCTCCTAGGCCATATTGTGTCAAAGGAAGGATTGACGATCGACCCAGAAAGAGTTGAAGCAATTCGAGCATTGCCCTTGCCAAGCCATAAGAAGGCTCTTTAGAGCTTTCTAGGAAGGATCAATTTTGTTCGCAGGTTTGTGCCAAATTTTGCCGCTCTTGTGAAGCCAATAACGTTGATGTTGAAGAAGAGCATGGCATTCAGGTGGACAATTGAAAGCAAAGCGAGTTTTGAAGCAATAAAAGAGGCTATATCCCAAGCTCCACTCTCGTCAATCCAGACTTCTCCAAGGACTTCATGCTCTATGCCTTTGGTAGTGGGGACACAATTTCTACAATCCTAGTGCAACAAAACAAAGAGGGATCTGAACAACCGGTTGCCTTCTTTAGTCAATGTTTGGAGGACTATGAAGTGAGATACTCCATCGAAAAGCATGTCCTTGCAGTGATTAGGAGCTTGAAGAAGTTCAAGCACCTTGTCTCAAACAACAAAATTCAGTTGTTGGTCTCTCATGCGGGAGTCAAGGACTTCCTTTTGAACAAGGATCTAAATGAGAAACGTGCAGGATGGATCACTCGTGTCATGGAATATGACATTGAGATTAAAGTCACTAAGCTGGTCCGTGGAAAGGGGTTATGTGAACAGTGGCATCAAGTCAACAAGCTGAAGCAGGTGATGAAAAGGAAGCTATTTTGGTACTACAAGACGGTCAAGGGCAAGCGAATGATAATGTGTCTATTCCTTGTTGGACTCAGAATATGATGCACTTCTTGCAAATAGGCCTATGCCCTCCATAAATGAGCAAAGCAAAGAGGAGATACTTCAGATTACAAGCCATTCCATATGTGCTTATTGATGGTGTTTTGTTCAAAAGGGACATCAATGGTGTTCTACTGAGATGCATTAAACAGAGTCAAATCGAGAAGGTGTTACAGGAGTTTCATGATGGAGAAGCCGGAGGTCATTTTGCCCCATGGGTAACAACTCTCAAGATAATGAAGGCGGGTTATTATTGGCCCACGGTGTTCAGTGACTGCTACACATGGATCAAAAAGTGTAAAAATGTGCATTCTTCACAGGAAAAGAAAGGTTAGCAGCACTTCCATTGCACCCAATTTCAGTTGACCAGCCATTCATGCAATGGGGATTGGACTTCATTGGGGTCATCAATTCAAATTCAAGCCAAGGCCACAAGTGGATTCTCACAAAGAACAGACTATTTCACCAAGTGGACCGAGGCGGTAGCACTCAAAGAAGCAAACGAGTCTAGCATACTAGACTTTTATGAAGGGATAGTGACTAGGTTCGGAGTACCGCCACCGTCATATCGCATACAATGCATTGGCGTTCCTAGGTTCTAAGATCACAAAATGGGTTGTAAGAATGGGATCTACTTGAGCACCTCTTCAAATTATTACCCACAGGGTAATGGGCAGGCAGAGGCCACAAACAAGAATTTGCTAAGAATCATCAGAAGGACTCTAGATGAAAACCATAGGACATGGCATACTAGGCTCAAATCAGCCTTGTGGGCTGATAGGATCACACCAAAGAGGTCAACAAGTAATTCTCCCTACAAGTTGGTCTATGGGAAAGAGGCAGTGTTGCCTATATCATTAGAGCTTCTCGCATTGGAACTCATGAAGCAGTTGGAATTATCTGAGTTTGAACCAATGGAGGCTAGGTATGCAGAGTTGATGGAATTGGAAGAAATCGAAAACATTCAGTTCAAATGATAGAGAAAGATCAAGCCTTAGTCAAAAGATGGTTTGATAAGAAAGCAAGAGCAAGACCTTCCAGAAGGGGACCTAGTTCAAGTGGGATGCAGATCGGGCAAAGCTAAGAAGGCATTCTAAATTTGATGCTATTTGGAGTGGCCCCTACATGGTCATAGGATGTAAAAGTAGCAATGCCTTCCAATTGTCTACATTGGATGGAGAGGAGCTTTCGATTCGGTTAACGGAATCTATCTTAAACATTGCTACGAAAGGAAAGTTTCACCCTTGTAAATATTAACCTAGGATTTTAATTCCTCTAAGTGCGTGTGCACATTGTCTTGCTGTAGTGTAGGTTTCAATTTCCCTAAGTGCTTTGGCATAGGTTTTTTTGCTCCAAGGTGTATCTACCATGTAGTTCAAGTGTGCCTCCAGTGAATGTCAGTAGCTATCCATTCCGAAACAGTGAAAGCTCCAGTCAATACAATTTTTACTCTCACAAACCTCATTTCTAAGATTTTCTTTAAAAATTGAGAGTGCGGACAACGGGCGGAGTTCAGTGGTCAAGCAGGTTCAGTTAAAGCGGTCGGGCTTAGGGTTTCAGAAAAGGATCGTGCACTGGCTATCATTCATGACTCCGTGCCTAATGAATACTTCATGGTAACTGATCTTTTCACCTATCAAGTAGGTGATCCCGTGAGTCGCCAAATTGTTATCCAATTTTGCCCCTCAGGAAAAATTGATCAAACACGACCTTGCACAGGGAGAAATGGAGGGGTCGGTTCAGTCGTGCGAGCTCACATTCGACCCCAAAAATCAAGTTGTGGGCGGGCTCGACAATGGAGAAGCAAGGTCGGCAAATGAGTGGCCAAACAATGTTAAAGGAGATCAGAGCTCAAGAGGAAAAAAATGGAGAAAGGCTCAAAGTTTTCGGACTTCACATTTTGGGGATCTCGGGGAAATGGACGGTTGAAACAACGAAGAATGCTAACTGGTAAGTCAAAATCGAGCCCAGAGCGAGTCGACTCAAGCAAAGCAAAGAACCGTGGAAGGTGACATGTGTCGATTCAACGCACCTTCAAAAGGTGCAACAAAGCGGAGACCCTAGGGATGCGCTTGACCCCACGTGGATCTCCACATAATGAGCTCGTGACCGATGTCAAGTGTCCAACCGCGCAACTTTAAGAGGGAAAGGAGGGGGTAAAGTCTTGGAATCCCGGGCAGGGTTTCCACGTGGAGCTAAGTCCAATCGTCACCAAGCTCCACGTCTCTTTGGCGCACTTTTGTATGGTGCTCAAAAGCAGGGTCCCCAAACGAGCACAAGCTCTCCACATGTCAAGGGTCCAAGAAAGTTGCACCGGCTGTTGAAAAGTCTAAGCAAAGCAACGGACCCAGCGGAAGCCTCCACGTGTCAACTCAACGCACTTTCAAAAGGTGGAACAAAAGTGGGGTCCCCAAACGAGCGCATGCCCTCCACGTGTCTAGGGTCCAACAAAGTTGCACCGGCCGTTGAAAAGTCTAAGAGCGCCGGAAGCCTCCACGTGTCTCATCGGCGCAACTTCAAAGGTAAATCCAAAGGCAGGTCCCCAAATGTGCGCAGGCCCTCCACGTGTCTCGAGCATGTGTGAAAGGCATGAAAGACTCGACCACGACTTTCAGATGATCATAACTTTCGACTGGAAGCTCGGATTTGAGCAAGAGATGACTTTTGAAAGCTCTCGACGTCTGCTACTCACCTACCACCATAATGAAAAGTACAGTCTGCCATTTTCGGGGTCACTGTCAGGCTCTCACCTACCACATTAATGAAGTACGGGCTTCCTTTCTTGTCCAACAAGGAACAACACATGGAGGCATGGGCTTTTTGCAGTGGAATCCATCATTGCTGCATGCAAATTCAATGCTCTTTTGGGGTGGTTGAGGCAGGTTTCGATTTCTTCTCTCCATTCCCTCTCATATTCTGGATATATATTGTAAGGAGGGGCAATTTTTTGGAGGTTGGACATTTTTGTTTTGCACCCTCCCTTCTTCTCTTTCTGAAAGTGGATTTGTGGAGCTCAAACCTCCCATTCAAACTGTAAATGCAATCTTGCCTCTTGGCCATTGTAATGGATTGTATCAAATCTTTGGAGCAATAGTATAAGTTTGTGGATGATTTCAACCCTCTCTTATGTTCATTGTATCTTCCTGATCTCTCATTGCAATCTTGGTTATTTGTGCATGATGGTTGTATTACATTTTTTATGGTTTGTGTTTAATGGCAAAGCAGGTGTTCAACATTCCTTTGGTGCATCACCTCTGTTAGTTTAGGTTTATATTCTTGCATCTTCTTAACCCTGTCTCCTAGGCAAATTAGAGTAGATCCTCTGCAATATGAATGTGTGCACTTGAACAGAGGAATAGGAACCGGCCTTCATCCGGAGAGCTCTCCCGATTCGCAAAGTCCCACACTTTGGGAGAAGCTCCATGTTATTCAATTACACTAAGAGTCTCAACCCATCAAGTTGCAGACATTTAGGGGTGCTGTGATTTGTCATCAATAGTTACCTAAGTGCAAGATGAGACGAGTGGTGCTCACTTGGGAGATGAAAAGTGGAGGAGGGGGATGAGGAGCAATGGGAGGACCAAGAACATATCTGAGGGAATGGGAGGGGAACACATGAACCGAGGAGGACAGCGAGGAAGGGAGAAGTGAAGAGGAGGGGAGAGGAAGTGGTGCTGACTGGAACCAAGAACCCATTTGGAAGAGCGATCATGTGATCGAGCAAAGGGGCACGAATAAATTCTTCTACAAACAATGCTACTTTTGCGTAAGGAGCTGGAAAATCTTGGATCTCCCAAAAATGAGGGCCAAGCTGACCAAAAGGAGGGGAACTAACGGCTATATTTCTCTTGACTACCATGGTTGACTGGCCTTCACCTGTCATTACTATTAAGCTATCATATTTATGTTATTATTTATATATTTGGGTTCATAGCTGAGCTCTTCATAGATGTTTGATCCACTCTGAGATTTGAGTAGATAACCATTGTTTGTTTAGCGATGAAAATGAATCTTTAACAATGTTTTTCGTCAGGAGCATTGGAAATGTGCTGCCCAGTTATTCAGGAGCTATTATAGCAAAGGCAGGCATCAATTAGAAACAATCAAGTGGTTAGTGTTGGAAATATTGTCATTGATGTCGAAGGAGAATGCACAACAATTACAGTGATCAGATTTAATATACCGTGATCAGATTTAATGTAATGACAATGAATGTAATAAACAGCATTCATACTGTATACAGTGATCAGATTTAGTATAACAGTGATCAGATTTAATGTAATGACAGTGAATGTAATAAACAACATTCATACTGTATACAACATTCAAAGGGACAACAAATAGCAGTGATCTGATTGAAAGATGAAAGGCCAAGTAATTACTTGATTTGATACAAGTAACAGCGATCTGTTAATGGGAAAGTAACAGCGATCTGTTAATGGGATGACAATGATTTGATTTAATGAAATAAACAAGCATTAAAAGACAATTGACTCTCTTATTTGTTTAATCAGGCCGACCCTCATTAATGGGATGCTTGTGTTTAATGAGGAATAAAATAATAATTAAATGAATGGATGTCTCTTTTGGTTTATGGGTGTCTTTTGGAAAGGTCGTCTCCTTTGGGAAAAGGTATCAAGGGGCTATAAAAGATAGATGAGAGGATGGAGGAAAGCAAGCAAAGGAAAATGAATTCGATACATCATTGAAGAATAAGAAGTGAGTGAAGAGCAAATTTTTATGAAGGAAGAATTTTGAGCGAATATCATTCGGAAGAAGAGCAAAATTTTATAAGTGTGAAATAAGAGTTATATCTTGAGAAGACAAGCAAATTTGTGAAGAGGAAATAAAAGTCTCCATCATTCGTTGAAACAACAACACTACGAAGGTGGTATTGTCATCAGTTTGGAGGTTGGTGCCTCATAAAACGAAGAGATTGGTGTCTCTTGCTGAGTTGGTGCTCGACAGAAAAGATTGGTGTTTGAATTGCTAAGTTGGTGCTTGGCATTGGGGATCGGTGTCTCCAGTAGGTTGGTGCCTACACAAATTGTAAAAGAGTTTTATATATATAAGCAAATATTTTGCCATGGTTTTTTTCCGAAAGGGTTTCCACGTAAATATTGTGTTGCATAATTTTTAGATCTTGTGAGATTGCTGCTGTTCTGACTATTAAAGTTTTGAATTATTAAAAGTTTATCTTATACTGATTCACGCCACTCTTAGTATAAGTGTGTTTAACAACTAGTTCAATATACAACGTTTTTCTTCCGCTTGCAGGATATTTGTAATCTCCCAAATGGACATTTTTGACCCCAAATGGATTTTAGGCCAATCCCAAACCCCAAATGCAGATTATAGACAAGATATCAAATTTTTATTATGCAGATCTGAATTTTATCTATAAATGGCGACTAGGGCTAGATAAGAAAATGCATGAAATATGTCATAAACCCACTAGATCTTTAGCCCAAACAAATCAACAATATTTATAATGATAGGATCATGAAAGAAATACCTGAATAGAGCTCCAAATCAGGCTGGAATAATTTTATAAAATCTGCAGACAGGCTGCCCTCAGACACAACTGAAAATAATATTTCCTTGACTCCAAAAATTCTGAAAATTTGTTTGCAAGTAGATAATGAATAATCAAAATAGGATCTTTAATCAGATTCGAAAAATATTAATTCTGGAATTTATTAGGGCAGAAAACGCAACAGAACTTGTAAATTCAATAACTTGCAAAATACTCCAAATTTCTGGGCAAATGATAGCTCAAACTGAAGCTTGAAAAATAAGCTTTCCAATGAACCCAAAATCAGAATTTTTCAATGGTGGGAAGGCATCCAAAATGGATCTGCAATTCTGGAACAGTGTAGATATACCCTAGATGTGAGTGAAAGTTGGAAATACAATTTTGCCGCCCTTAAAAAAGGCCCAAAACACCTCAAAATTGATCAAATACTTCAGATCTGATCTCTCCTTGAATTTAAGCTTGAAATCGGTCTTCAACAACCGTTGGAAAACTACTGGAAATCAGCTAACTCTTTTATGCACTATGGAAACCCCAAGGTGGAGATTCCTCACAAACTAGAGGAAGGGTTTTCGTCCTTCTCTAGGCTCTTGGAGGGTTTTCGTCCTCAAGAGTGGAGATGTAAGCAACAATGCTCAACATACAATTTCAGAAATGAGAGAAAATAACAAGTCATGCTTCTCCAAGCAAGTCCCATTGCTTAAATAGAAGAATTGGGCCTAATGGCCACCTCCAACAACCAATCAGATTTTTCCTCCTCATTTAATGTTTTCACCCACTTGCTTTCTCTCCCTAGGCAAGTCGCATTTGCCTAGAATAAATCATTTGGCTCATATACTTTTCTTTATATTGCCCTTTTTTATCACTTACTTTCTCACATTAGCAAGTTGCATTTTTCCCTAGGATGGATAACTAATGCCAAATGCTTTTTGCCTTTTGTTGCTTTTTTCTATTTTTAAGTTAATAATAATTTATTATAAGTGCATATGATATTTTATTTTGCACTTTATAATAAAATATTAAAACTTAAGTCACCCTTATTTTCTTCCCTTAGCCGTTGGGTAGACAAAATAGGCTAAGGGTCTTCGATTGGGAAGGGGATATTACAATATTGAAGCCATAACTGGGTGGTGATTACTCTATCCATGTTATGTACTTCCTCAAATATTGTAGAAACATTGATCACTGCCTAGTGACACGTGTCACAATTTTCTGGTCATTTTCAAGTAGGTCAGGGAAAGCAATTGATATCTATTTCTGTGCGATAGTTTGTGTGATTTCGGATTTGTTTTACTACTTCATTTCTTCTGTAGTGGTAGTAGGTGCTTGCATATCTTGTACTTTGTCTCTTGTTACTGCCCTAATGAATGCTATTTAGTATTTTATCATTAGCAACATGAATAAGTATTTTCATTTCATTTTTGTTTACTTTTGGCAGAGCTGAAAAGTATGTTCTTTCCTTTTTGCTTCATAGATTTGCATCTTATCCTCAAAATATCTTGATGTAATTTTTAGTCATATAGATATTGTTTGCCATCCATGTGCAACGGTTTAAGCTATTTTCCTTGTGTCTATTTTGATTGTTAATTATACATGCACAATGCCAATTTACTTATGAGAAATCCATAATACTGTTAGGTTCTCACAGGTTCTGAGGATGGGACAGCTCGTATATGGGGTAAGTTTTTGGCTTGCACACTTTTGGGGAAAAGATAAAATGATATTGTATCGGCTGCCCTACAAGCTGTTTAGAGTCTCTTCAGAATTAAATCTGAAGGATGTCAAGAAAAGAAGATATATAGAACATAGCCTATTTATATAAAATATTATTAGAGATTCCATTACTAAATCAATTAAATTTCTGTTTTTCAGTTGATGCACACATTCTCATGTTACTAAATCTAAAATTCAGATCGCAGAAATGGCCATTGTATAGCGATCTTGGATCCATTAAGAGCTACTAAGATAACAAAGCAGTCAAATAAGAGTTCCCCATGGGTCGGCTGCATGGCGCTTGATACAAGTCAGAACTGGCTGGTATGACTTGCATGATGTGTTATGAGTTTGTGTTCCTGAAGTTTAGTTTATCATTTACAGCGTATTGGGTATTCATGCTTTTAGCTAGATCTTTACATGGAATCATGGACGCTTGATTTTCTGGGCATTAATCTGATGGAATTGAATTGTCCGTGTCACTATGTTTTCTCTTCTGATTTTGTGTTCTGGATGCTCTAAAAGACATAATGTGACAGTTTGAATAGCTACAAAATAAAATCATGATGTTTATTAGAATGTGAAGAATATGGCAATCAGTCCTATTTAAAGCTTATTTTTTAATTGCTTATGTTTTCTCTTCTGATTTTGTGGTCTCTAAAAGACATAATCTGACAGTTTGAATAGTTACAAAATAAAATGATGATGTTTATTTGAATGTGAAGCTAGAAAAAATGGCAATTGGTCCTATGTAAAGCTTATATTTTAAGTGCTTACAGTGTTTTTGTTATGCAAATAAATTTTAAATTCAACTTTCAGGGAAAACAGATACAATTATTTCAATTATCATTGTTATTCTAGAATACTGATACGGCCTGCCCTAGGCCCAGAAATGGATATGGTATGTATCCGGTGCGGGGTGACAGACCAGGGTATGGGGTGACAGACTATACACATCTGCAACCCTGGCTGTATCCAGACCATATCCATGGCAAAAAGCGATTTGTCAACTTTTAATTTTTCAGCATTAAACACAAAGTGCAAAAAAAAAACATACAAAACATGAAAGAAACCCTAATAAGTCAAAAGGACAGCATAAAGCAAAAGCAAAAGCAAAACATACATGATGTTGATGCTCTTGATGAAGAGCAATATGATGAATATTGAATACTAGTTTGATGTAATAATTAAATTTAATATTTATCATGACATTTGTGACTTGTCATTTGGCATTTGGTTGGCTTTATACAAATTATGAGTAGTGTTTTGTGGTTATTTAGCTTATTTTGTTTTTAATATGCATAATATGTGGTTAATTTCTATTTATTAGGCTAAATTACATATTTTTTTGTACGGCTGTATCCAAAGCCATATCTGGGACCCACAAAAATTGCCATGTCCAGGACCCAAAAAAATTGTCGTATCCATATCCAAAATGTATTGGCAACTTAGATGTTATTATATATGGTTTGTTAGTTGCCAATGAGGGACTATTGAGCCGGGCAACTGGTTGAAACCTGCTTCAGCAGAGAATGCATTTAAAAGGGTCTCAAAATGTATTAGCTGATGATAGTTGAGTTATAATTGTATCTCCAACTGTAAGGCGTTATTTAAGAGGATTAGGCTGGACCAAGATTTTCTTTCAGTGAACAAAAGACGCTTCTTGTGTATATGCTATTGGTCCAACAATTGAGCCTATCTGTGTAATTGCAGTGTGAGTAACTATTGAATGCCAAACTTAGGCAGATATTATACATGTTTTTAGTCATTATTTTTAGAGTATATAGTGTCTCATTTGATTGATAATAAAATATGTAATTTCAAAAGCTACAAATCAGAAATAAATGTTTTTGGGTATCTTTTTCTGGACTGATTTTTGCATCACTCTTTAACAGGCATGTGGAAGCGGAGGTGGTTGTTTAACTTTATGGAGCCTCCTGGGTTGGATGCTATAATAAGAATTGCAACTCGCGCACCCCTCAAGATTTAGTAATTGCTAACAATCAGGTCAGTCTCTTTCCTAATGCTTGATATTCCTGGTTTGCATCAGAAACTATTGATCTAAAAGTCTGTTTGTATGATAAAAAGACAGTGTCTTTACCTTTATGGTGAAGTGAAATTTGAATCATGCCAAAGTTTGAGCTGACTTGACTTTACCAACATTTTGTAGAGCTGAGTTTTGGTCATCAGTTTACTTACCACAATAAGAAAAATGAGTCAACAAAAAGTTTCATTGCCTCCTTATGAGATGATGTACCAAGTGTGATTTATTAAATTTTGAATTATGAGGGTGATTGTCAGATTGCCAGTTGTGGCCAACTGTCAAACTTACCAAGTTGTCTTGTATTGTTTGGGGATCTCCATTTTGTGTCTGTTGTCAGATCACATATGAGTCAGACCTGCATTGGGAATCCATGCACATCATGTTGATCTCTGTTAATGAAGGCATTCCATTCTATATTTTGTATGTTCTAGTATATGATGTTAAGAAGATTATGCATGCTTTATTGTAGACAGTTTTCTGCTGTTTTACGGACATCTGCTGTTTCTATTTTGTCTGCATTGTATAAGTACAAGTGTTCCCTTAACTTATGAGTAAGATTAATCCTAATGGTAGAGATGATCTGCTTTGTGTGGCAAATGTAATCTTTTTGTGAATGTTCTTCAAATAATTAAATGCATACTTGACATAGTTGCCTTATGGACACTAAAGGTAGAAATATCCACATTTTCCTATAAACACGATAATTTCTAACATGTTATTGTGGTTTTGAATGCTAACATAGGGCGGTACTTTTTTCTATGTTCCTAGATCGTTGCAGTCGGAGCACAGCCGTTACTCTCTCGCTTCAGCTTTGGTGGGAAGATTCTTTCCCAAGTGAACTGTGCACCATCTTCAGCCTACTCAGTAGATGTGCACTCCTCGGGAGTAAGTTTTTACAATGTCACATCATGTGATTTGAATTTTAAATGAAAACGGGAAGTGCCTGTTGGCCTTTCTTTTGTACTCAGCTTTATGAGGGTCTATAACTGCAGTAAAAATCCTTCAAAAATATATATTTAAATGTTTAGCGGATTAGTTGCATTTTTAGTTTTAGCTCATGTTTTTACTTAATTGTAGATGGAACTGGATTTTACTAAACCACTTTAAAGCTTTTCAAACATGAAGATAGGCAGGAAGTTGAAATTAATAATATATGATCTCAAAGCATGCTAATGAAAACTTAAATTTCCACATAGAATAAAGTAGAAAATCTTGAAATGCCTAAAACAACACGTCACTGTTCCTAGCAGTTACGGTTACCTTGATCCAAAGGTCATTGGGAGTACAAAATATTGTTTCTGTAACCTCTAAGATTAGGGTTTCTCATCTTCTAGAGAATTATCATGGTAGATTCAGCTACCATCAATCTCTTAGGGTAGAATTGTAATAAGTACAATATATGCTAATATTAGTAGTCGGCTGCAAACTAAGTTGCTAAGGATTTAAAGTAAAATAAGAGGACAATAGCATAATCAGCAGCTAGAGAAAGAACATGATCTCATACACCAATTGTGTATAACACAAAAAGGCAAGATGATCTGAGCATTTCCTACACTCGGGATCAGATTCTCACATTCCCAAGGATATTGTGTAGCATTTCCAAGCTTTCCAATGCATTCACAAGCTTGGAAAACCTTATTCGCAGCTTTCTCAAGCTTTCCAAAGCATTTTCAAGCTTCGCAAGCCTTTTGCGAAGCACCTGCAAAATCCTTGGTGTGAAGCGATTTTTTTGTTGCAAAGATCTCCCTTCATTGCGGATTTCCTTATCATTTTTGCAAAGCTTCCCTTCCTTGCACACCTTCTCCTTTACACACCTTTTCCTTCTTCTTTGCAAAGCTCCACCTCTTTGTGCACCTCCGATTCTATTCCTTCTTTGCAAAGCTCCACCTCTTTGTGCACCTCCAGTTCTATTCCTTCTTTGCACACCTTTCCTTTTATGTAAAGCTTACATAGTCACATTCTTGGAAAATAACTTCACAAGTTGAGCTATCACCCTATTGGATTCTACATGCACAATATGACAAGGAATTTGCCACTCTAGAGCTCATGATAGAAGTTGGATCAATGCATCATCTTTGAAGATCGATGTTGGTTGTGGAAGACAAATCGATTGGGCACATGAACAATTTCCACATGATATAATCTATATTTCTTGTTTTCTTTTAGGATCATAGCAAGAGGCTAGGAAGATAGAGAATATTCTGTAAACATCAGTCTTCATAGTGATCTAGTCTTGTTTGTAAATGTCATGACCTTCAAGGTTCAATAAACGAGATACACACAATGACACTTGCATTGTATATATTTCATTCCTTTTCTGTGTATAGTAATAGAAGAGCAACTCTACCTGCATTCTATCTTGAATGTGTAATGGTTATTCCACATCTCTGTTTAGATTCTGTTGCATGCTCTATAATTTGCAGCTCTATTTGACTAGACTTGTCTAGCTTAGTTAGCTATAGGTAGCCCTCTGCACACTTCCTGGACTTGGCACAGATCATTGGTATCACAACTGATTAACATAAGCATTTTACTTGTGTATGGCAACTCGCTAGCACTATTGGATGGAAGGCATCCAACACAGTTCTGTATTGGTCTATCCCAATGAGTAAAGACATAATTTCAAAATAGTTGATTAAACAAAGAATTATACCATGATAAATCTCCAACAACTCATTTGTGGCTCTCGCCAAGCCTTATTTTTGCACTGAAATCTGTTCAAGGTGTAAGTCAACTTGGATATACTAGTGTTCCAAGGTAAGATCGATGCCAAGGCATTAGATGAGTGGCACGACCTTGGAAGCATACTACACCATCAACTGGTTCTCTAATGATGAAAAAATCATTTTTACAACTTCAAGATTCTAACTCTACGCTCAACTGGTAGAGATCTTACAATGTGTTGAAGGAGAGTGAATATGAACCCATTGATATATGTTAAAAGTTTGTCAAAATAGTACGTGGCAAGGGAGGTATGGTGAGGGACACTGGGCACTCAACTGGTAAGCTGTATATAGATAGGACCTCTTGGGCCCCTAAAGACAAGTATGAATCAAAGTCCTCACTCATAATCGATGAAAATTATTGCTTGTGCCCATATATATGAAGGGGGTATATATCTATACTATGGGCGACCTCATCTTCATATGATATATTACCATAGCCCTTGTGGGATATCACTTGAAATTCACAAAATATATAAAAATAACAACGAACTAAAATTCTGATTTTTCTGATTTTTAGGACAGCAATATGCAGAAACAAAGAAAAATTGTATTTTCCAGAATAATAATTTCTAACACTACCCAGAAGCTTCAAATAACTTAGAAAAATATGTAGAACAATAAACAAAAGAGAAATAATTTTTATCTCTCAGATCTGATTTTATTTATTTATTTTAACTGCTGAAACTGCCTAAAAATTCCAAAAATTCACAAGGAGCTGAAATGATCTTTATAAATTCTGAAATTCGGACAACAATATATTTAAATTATAACGAATCAGATCCAACTGGAAAACTGAAAAACTCCAACTAGAAACCCTAGAAAACACTGCTGCAAAACCCTAAGTAAGTAGATCTGAAAATAAATAAAGCCCAAACTGAATGAAACTCCTCCGGGAATTTCGCCAAGCTTGCCTCAAATGTTGGAAATAATCTGATCTGTAGATGGCTGAAGTATGGACCAAATAATCTCTCTCCGACACTGAGCAAACCCTTGAAATTCTTTGAAAATCCTGATCGAAAATCTGATTTGAATGAAGCTCCAAATTAGCAAACTAGGGAGGATCTTTCACCACCGAAGAGTGCTCTGCTAGCTAGAGATCTCTCACCATTGAAACTAGGGTTTCTGTGGGATCTTACTCTACAAGCAAAAAGTATGCAACCAACACTTGGCTTCAATATTATAAAAGAGTGAGTGTATGAATGAATCCCAACTCTCCCCAAGCGCTTCCCTTTTATAACTTTTCATTGCAACAAAGGGCCCAAAAGAACCCTAATCAACCTCGGTGGGGAAAAAACACATAATAATAAAATAAGATAAGTTATTTTATCACCACTAAGCCAAAAGTACACTTAAGTTATCCCAACGCAAAATTAGAACATAAAGTACCATAGGGGAACATCACACAACCTTATTTCACTTAAGTCACCTCAAAGTACGTGTCCAACGTCGAAACATAACCTATAAGTGAAATGAAGGTGCAAACCATACCCAATAACCATCAACATCACTAGCCCCTTGGGCATGACCAAGGCTAAGACGGATGAAAAGCCTCCTAGGCCATCTGCTCGGAAATGGGGACATTACAGTCCTCCCTTCCCGAAAAATGCTTGACCCCAAGCATTATCTTGTCATGCTGCAGAAGCTGAATCCCACAAAGCAAGTTTCTCCACCTCATCCTACAATCAATCAAAATAATTGTTGCAAATTGAATACCACAAGGCAAGTCTCTCCTCCTCACCCTGTAATCACTCAATGATTGGTGGGATCCGAAGTAACCAAGACACCCTATGTAATCATCATGCTCTCCATGCCGAGTAGAGAGCAATGCTTCCTGAAGTAGTAAGATACTCACACCAACTCTCCACTGTTACCCACACTGAAAATGTCAATCCTTGCCAATGTGAAGCTGCCATCATGTGATCACTCACAATCATTGCCTCTTCAGTCAACCCATGGGTACGAAAATCCACTCGAATCCTATAACATCCCCTAGATCAACTTGTGAAACAACCTATATAAGCACTAAGCGTGCCAACTCTCCCACATGACCCACACTCGTGTGAGAGCAAGGCTCCTCATAATGTGTCTCAATGTGTCTGTGGGGAAAAAATCCCAAGTCTGCGATGAAACGGTTAACCAACAATATCAACTCTACATAGCTCACCTCTTGTGATGAATGTGAACCTACTGAATAACCAGGTAATTGAGTCAACTCCGTCCCTCCACTGACTAGCACATGGGTGAAGTGCTCACGTGCATAGAAGTAGTAAAATACATAGGAGTGTTATCCCATGTCGAATCAGGCAATGATGAACATGTATACTCGATTTATCATGACGACAAACCACACATCCTTGTATAAAGTTGAGGATATCCTCCCTTAACCCATGCCATCTGAACCTCTCCCATATGAACTGTAGGTCTCATCGAAGCTCAAGTGTCCAATCATGGAAGAACAATGCACATGTCGCAGTATCTCCATCCTCAACCATGAATCTGGCACAAGGTACAATCTTCCCGATAGAAGATCATCTCGTCCTCTAATCTGTAGTTGTCATCTTGTGTGTGACCATCCAGAATCTCACAAGTGTGTTGGTTCTTGGAGTACTCAACAAGCAAATGAGATCTCCAATCTACCGAAACCTCAGATAACCAACATAATGATAAACTCAAATGATTTGAACCTGTAACTCCAATCTCTCGATCACACCCATATCCATCGAACTCCACATTGGCCTGCGATAGTAAACCCCTCGTCGTGCCGGAAAGTCCTCTTCATCCCTTGGTTGTAACCACTCTAGGTGTTCCTATAGATAAGCCTCTCAAGATTACATTCCTGCCTCGACTTAAACTTCAGCTCCATCGTCTGAAAGTTAGTCTAAACTCACCAAGAGAGTGAAGCCATTGCACTCCCAACACTATGTTGGTCACTCCCATACCAACAATGTGGAAATCATTGGTAACTGTGTAGTTACCCATAATGATGCTTAACTGTGGAACTCTCCATGTGCATCTCATATACTCTCCATTGGCTGCAACAATGTTGAAGCTCTCCAAGTCTTTTTGTCGTAGACCTTGCCTCTCAACCAAGGATGCATCAATGAAGTTGTGGGTAGCCCCACTATCAATGAGTACCACAACACACTGACCTGTATAACTCCTCTAACCTTGAATGCCTTGTACATCGGAGTACTAGACAATGTAGCTATAATCTCTCGAGGAAAAGTCTCATCCTCCTGCTCCACATCAACACTGTCCAATGCAACTCCATCTCCAACATCCATCTCGTGGGTCTCTAACTCCTCATCTCTGTCACCCTCACTCTCTTCAAAGACCTCAATGAATTGGGCCTTTCCTTTCCCTGTGCAATCATGCCCTGGAGCCCAAGGTGTACGACAATCGAAACATAGTTTCTTTCACCTCAACTCATCTCTAAGCTCTCGGGAAGTGAATGGCTTCTTAGCCACATCCTGCCTAGGTGTAGGCTCCTTCTGTTGAAGCTCATCCGGTCTAGATGGAGGTTCCTTTTGCTGAACTCAAGGTGGAAACCTCGACTTTGGAGTGGCTAACTCCAAATCCGGGCTCTCCTAATAACATCATGCAATGAAGAAGGCTCAAATGCCTTCACAAACCCTGCTAGTGCATCTGCCAAACCCGCTATGAAGAGAGAAGTCAATCTCATCTCTGAAACATCAGAACCATAACCGAAAGCCTCTGAAAATCTGCAATGTAACCGTCCAAAGAACCTGTCTGCCTCAAGTGAGTCAACTCTCTGAAGAACCTGTCAGGATCCCTCTGTCAAACCTACTCATCAACCTCTGTGTAAACTTTGCATATGTATCAATATGCATGTGCTTTTGTGTAATGAGACCATGATGCCACCAGTCATGTGCATATCCCTCCAGATGTAGGATTGAAAATTTAATTGCATCCTCTTTGCGCATGGGATTCAAGTCAAAGTATGTCTTCAACTTCTAAATCCATGATTGCGTTGTACACTTCTTAGAACCATCGAGTGTGGAATGGAAATCTGTCCCAATCTCTTCTGCAACTCCGGAACATGAATAGAGTGATCCCTCTTGGGTCTGCTACCAATCTTCATCTTGCAATACTCTGGAAATGACATGTTTTCCCGGAAACCCTCACTCAAAGACTGATACTTCTCCCAACAAGATTCCTCATCAAATACTTCTCTTTGTTGCCCCACCGGTGAAGCTTCCGGATCCTTCAAGAAAGAGGGCTCTTGAAGTCCCAAAGGCTTGGTAAAAGAGCAGGGAGATCGCTGCCCTGAATGTCCACTTTCACTTCTTTGAGCATGCTGCCCCATATTACTATTTTCTCCTCTATCCGCCTGAGGCCCAGATCTGCCTGTGATAGTCTCTCTGTGAGTTGGCTCAAATAGAGGTTTGTGGTCTCTGTTGCTTAACCATATTGGTGAATAATTGCTTCATTAAATCCACATTGAGATCTTCACTGTCACTCATTTTTAACCCAAACAGGCTGGAGGAACAACATCTTTGATACCACTGAAATATCCCTTGTGGGATATCACTTGAAATTCACAAAATATATAAAAATAACAACAAACTAAAATTATGATTTTTCTGATTTTTAGGACAGCAATATGCAAAAACGAAGAAAAAATTGTATTTTCCAGAATAATAATTTTTAACACTACCCAAGAAGCTTCAAATAACTCAGAAAAATATGTAGAATAGTAAACAAAAGAGAAATAATTTTTATCTCTCGATCTGATTTTATTTATTTATTTTAACTGCTGAAAGTGCCTAAAAATTCCAAAAATTCACAAGAGCTAAAATGATCTTTATAAATTCTGAAATTAACAAAAAAATATTTAAATTATAATGAATTAGATCCAACCTAGAAAACTGAAAAAATCCAACCAAAAACCCTAGAAAATACGCTGCAAAACCCTAAGTAGATTTGAAAATAAATAAAGCCCAAACTGAATAAAAATCTTGGGAATTCGCCAAGCTTGCCTCAAACACTGGAAATAATCTGATCGTAGATGGCTGAAGTATGGACCAAATAATCTCTTCGACACTGAGCAAACCCTTGAAATTATCTCGAAAACCCTGATCTGAAAATCTGATTTGAATGAAGCTCCAAATTAGCAAACTAGGGAGGATCTTTCACCATCGAAGAGTGCTCTGCTAGCTAGGAGTGGATCTCTCACCACCGAAGCTAGGGTTCTGTGGGATCTTACTCCACAAGCAAAAAGTATGCAACCAACAATTAGCTTCAATATCATAAAAGAGTGAGTGTATGAATGAATCCCAACTCTCCCCAAGTGCTTCCCTTTTATAACTCTTCATTGCAACAAAGGGCCCAAAAGAATCCTAATCGACCTCCTTGGGGAAAAATCACATAAAAATAAAATAAGTTACTTTATCACCACTAAGCCAAAAGTACACTTAAGTTATCCGAATGCAAAATTAGAACATAAAGTACTTTAGGGGAACATCACACAACCTTATTTCACTTAAGTCACCTCAAAGTACGTGTCCAACTTCGAAACATAACCTATAAGTGAAATGAAGGTGCAAACCATACCTATTAACCATCAACGTCACTAACCCTTGGGCATGGCAAGGCTAAGATGAATGAAAAGCCTCCTGGGCCATCTGCTCGGAATTGGGGACATTACATATGTAGGGTGCCGACCCCAAAATGTCATGCCTCTATACATATATGGCTAGTGGTCATATATATATGGGGGAGGGGGCTAAAAGTGATAATAGCATCCTTCCGAATCTCATAATTTATTATCTATAGATCCCTATGGTAAGTACACAATTCTATCCACAAAAGCATTGTCACGATGTTTATAAGTTGTTCCAGTTGTTAAGGGAAAAAGGATTAGTCCGTGACTGATTATACGGAGTTCTGTGAACTCTATGCACATTTGAATCTCAATGAGACAAATTTGCATCAAGTCTTGAAGTACACTAGCATGTTTGACGCCTACATAAGGCTGTCATGCAGTTTGTGCCATGTGAAAACACGAGCTGTATGCAATAACCTGTCAAGATTGAAGAACACTTCAAAAAAATATTTAAGGCACAATTTCTTATGGCCCTTCTCTCAAGTGTTTGGGATGCAAAAGACAAAGGCTACTGAACCAAAGAGTTCTTCCCAAAAGAAAGACATGATATGGATGAAAATGACGCCATCATCACAACACCCATGATAACTAAGAATGTTGTGCACAACAGACTTCGCTTGTTTAATCTGCACAATAATTCACAAGTGAAGAAGAACAAGACACAAATCCTGATGTTCAATACTTGAGCATCATTATTCAGTCAACACTGTTGATGTTGAAGAATTGCTTCATGCCATGATTGATAGTGGAAACCAAAATTATATCATTACACAAGACACCACAAAGAATTTGATTTGGTAACAAAGGCAAACCACATCCAAATTTGCGTGGATGGTTTTAGTAGGTCGTGATATCAAAATTTCTTGACAATGCTCATAATGGGATTTCAGTCACGCAAGATTCTCTCACTTGTGATGTAGATCCTCTCGAAATTTTTAAGTTATTCTTGGCAAGCGATACTTGTATGATCGAGATGGGACCTACAAAGCTTAGCCACAGTTCTAGTCAGTCAAGATCAACAACTACACATACCACATTTTGAAGCCCCCTTGGGAGATCAACATTTCATTAGTATTCACAATGATATGTAGAAATGTTGTCTCATTTTCTCAGAAGTTCGCTCTGCTCATGGTCTGTCCCGAGTCACTAAACGATGTTGCAAATAAACATACTCTTGCAGCTTCCTCCCACAAACTTGGGTCCCAACAAAAACAACTTGACAACTTCCCACAACAATATGGAGATGTATTTGAAGATTCCAAAGGTGTCCCTACACATTTCTTGGTTAAGTATTAGACTGATCTCCTTTTGGGGTTACCTCTTCCAAATAGTACCGTGTCACATTCAGTTTGAGTGAATTATGAGATTCAATGACAAATTCAATAATTATCAACCAAGGGAAGATTTGGCCATGCTATTCACTCTTGCGGTAGTCCAATTATCCTCCCACCAAACGAGGATGGTTCATGGCCTCTTTACAATGACGATTGTACACTCAACAACAAAGTTCAAAAAATCGTTATCGGCAGGCCAAATTTTGACTTGAAAATCGGGAATCGGCAATTTATTGGCATTAATCGGCAACTTTATCGCTACTTTTAAAAACATTTAAATTCATAAAATAAACTTAAATTAAATGTAAACACATTGTTACATGATGCGAGAAGTGACTCTATTGTTATGCAGTATACTATTATAAATTTATAGTGTATATTGTAACAGTTAACTATAAATTTATAATAGTGTATACTGATTGTATACTATTATAATAAATGTATAATTTATATAAAAATATCATTGTGTTAACAATGGATATATTATCATTACTGATAGTGTATAAAGTATAATAGTGTATACTGTGGATATATTATGTTAATTGTTAACAATGGATAGTGTATACATTATAATAGTGTATACTGTTACCAATGAATATATTATCGTATATTGTACCTAGGGCCACGAACTGGTTGGAAACCACCACGAAATGCCATGAAACCACCACGAAATGCTCAAACCGGACACAAAACTAGGTCGCAGGAGAAAATACGATTCGCGTAGGAGAAAAAAGGCATGAAATGGTTCGATTTGGTCATTTTTTTGCATTTAAACCCAAGCCACGCGATTTTCCACGGTTTTCCCACCGAGTTTCCATGATTTTTTAGGTTTTTATCGCCGGAAATCGCCGATTTATCGGCACTTCGAAAATCACGATTTTGGAAAGATAAATCGTTTTACTTTCCTAAACGATAAACCACGATAATCGGGCGATTAATCACGATTTTTAATACAAGATCAATGTCAAGAACGTGTCTCCTCTCGTGTCACATTGATGTTCTTTTGAACCGGTCATTGCTGCATAATACTTAACAAAGATTGATCTGAAGTTTGGTTATCACCAAGTGTCAATCAACCCAAATGATATATGGAAGACACCATTTAAAGAAAAAGAGGGCCTATACAAGTGGTTAGTTATGTCTTTGGGTGTCAATCCTATAAACGACTTAATGAGGCTTATGAACAACATACTACAGAAATCCACCTATTCTTGTCATTTTCTACATAGATGACATCCTCACCTACAACAAGACGCGAGAAGAGCACATGTACATGTTTAGAAAGTCCTCAACACGCTCCGCATCATAAAGTTGCAAGCCAACATAGGTTAGTGTACCTTTGGTGTTAGCTAAGTTCAATATTTGGGATGTATCATTAGTAATGAAAGCATTTGCGTGGATTTGAAAATGTTCAAGATGATTCAAGACTGGCCAGCTCTTCACTCTCTCACGAGTTGCAAGGTTTTCTTGGACGAGCTAACTTCTATTGACGGTTTGTGTTGGGATTTTACGCCTCACTGGTTGTAGAACTTGGAATCAACATTTCAATGGACACATCCATAAAAACATTCGAAGAACTCAAGTCAAAATGACGCGTTGATGCATGTCCTTATGTGATTGGTCAACATGGCTACCCCATTCCATATAATTTAGAAACATTCAATGACATTGTTAAGACATATCTTACATACAAGAATGATTTCTATGCAATTGTACAAGGTATCAAACAATGGTGATGCTATTTCCATTGTAAGGAAATGATCAATTATTTAGATCAAAAGCCTTTTAGTTTTTGCACACTCAAAGCAAGTTGGATAATGCTGTAGACACATGAAGTAGATGACGTACCTACATTAGTTCCATTTGGCAATCAAGCACAAGAAAAGGGAAAGGTGACAAAGTAATCGATTGCTTAAGTAGACCCCACCACCTCGCTTCTCACAATAGTCAACACTAGAGGCCAAATAACATTGTTAATTGGCTATCTCACCACAACACATCCAAAGTTTGCACACACCTTCGATACCCTTTCTCAAGGACAATAGGATGGTGACTTTTATTTCATGGCACTAGATTATTTAAAGGCTTGGTCACGTGTTTCATATGGTATACCTCTCATAAGGCTCATTCGAGAAGCCCACTATTACAAACCGTTTGGACACTTTGGGGTCAAAACAACATTATCAACCCTTCAACAACTTTTCTAATTGCTCAACATGTGCAAAGACATAGATGCTCATATCTTGCAAAGATCACCAAGCTTGATAACGTGACTTGGATATGTACACACCTCTTCCGGGTTTTGTCTAGGGCATGTGAGTCTCTTAGTATGAATTTTCTTTAATGTTTTCCGACAACCAAGAACCAATGTGCTTACACCTTAATTGTTTTGTACTTGGTTCTCCAAGTTGGCAATCTTGGTGGCATGTAGGAAAGCAATCAATGCACCGACACAACCAAACTTGTCAACCTTGATTGGCACCGATTGATTTGAACTGGGTTGGCTAGAGATCAACCATTTTGTTGGCTTCATGAAAACAATGTTGAATTTTGAAGAAGTAAACTTGTGAGATGGTATCTAACTTGACTTAGAATGTTTTTGATTCTCTATGTTTTTGAATTTCCTAATTGGATGGCACGAACAATTACTTGTGAATCCCCCTCAATGAGAATGTGATCTATACTAGAATTTCGAGCCATTGGGATGCCTCTTAGGAGTGTTGTGGCTTTCGCTTCATTATTTGTTCCGTGTGACAAAGGTGGAAAGAAGTTGCCCCGATTAGTGATCCGGAGCACTCCTCGATAATACTCTCGACACCTAATTTTCCAAGATTGCCCCAAGAAACTCTATTGAAATTGAGTTTGAAAATCCATGGTTTTTGTAGGTATCCTGGACTTAGCTTTCCGAACTTCCTATATGGAAGACATACCCTTGGCCCATTAATGAGGGTCTTTTATTGTAATTTATTAATATATAGCTTATATTTTATTTTAATAATAAAAATTATTCCATTGGTTGAACTTTATGGCAATTTTTTTCAAACTTTATTCATTCGCGAACTAGAACCGAATTTCATCCTCGTCGAACTCGAACCTTGAGACATAGGTTTCAAATACCCAATCATTATATGTTTTAGATAGATAAATCACTAATAATATAATAGTAGTTTGGAGATTGTTTACTCTTTAAAAACTCAAAAAAGACTAGGTATAATGATGAAGCTAGACATCTCCAAGGCCTTTGATGGGTGCATCCGAAAGTTTATGGAACAAAGCTTTGAAGGATTACACTTTTAGTTAATAAATATTCCAATGGATTGACCGTTGTATTTGCATACCACCTATATTGTGTCTCTTAATGGAGAACAAGAACAACTCTTCACAACTTCTAGAGGTCTTAGACAAGGAGACCCTCATAGCCCAAGCTGATCCATCCTCATGGGGGAAAATTTCCAAGGCCTCCGATAGATGCATCTGGAAGCTTTTGAACTAATTCTAAATAATTATTGTTTGGGTCAAGTGATCTAATGGATTAACAGTTGTACCCACACTACCTCCATTATTTTTCATAATGAGGGCAAGGATAACTCTTCATGGCTTTTGGAGGACTTACATAGGGAGACCTCTCAACCTAAGATTATTCATCCTCACGGGAAATGTTTATGTAGAACGGACAAAATAAAAGAAAGGAAAATTATTGGGTTTCCTACAAAGGAAAGAGGAGCAAGTTATTCTCACTTTGCAAATGAAACTCTTCTATTTGCTTCTTTGCTAAAGCAAGAAATGCTCCACATATATAAAATTTTACGAGACTTACCAAGAAGCTTTTGGACAACAAATTAATAAAAACAAATCAAATATTCTCTCACAATATCCCCGTATGAAGAAAATGTGTTTTTCTTTGCATCACATAGTTCTCAAAAGGAATATTTTCATAACTACCCAAGATTTCCAATTTACCTTAAAATGTCTTATGAGTTTCGGTCTAAAGCACTAAATCTCTGCATCACATAGTTCTCAAAAAGAATATTTTTCATAATCTACCCATGATCTCCAATTTACCTTAAAATGTCTTTTGAGTTTCGGTCTAGCACTAAAGCTAAGATGCATGCTATTATTTCCAAATGGACAAATTGATGTATTTGCATCAAAGTTATTAGGTAATGGCCTTGATGGATCCAACTCTTGAATAAAAGGTAAAGTAACAAGTTATATTCAAGCAATTATTATAATATTTTTGTGGACTTTGCTAAACCTTGTAAATTGTCTATGTTGTGGTTCTTAAGGCAAAGCCTTTTCTTTTATCATTTGCGGTTTTACTACATTGGTTCTTTTAGCCTCATGCTTAGGTTGGAAAGTATCATCACCGTCTTTGGCCTTGAAGTTGCCCTTAGGTTAGAATTTTGCTCCACTAGAAGTAGGGCATTGTCCCAATATTTAATCATGTTAGCTTTTATAAGTTTGATCTCCGCATTTTTTCATTGCATGGTAAAGTTCATCAAATGATTGGTATGTGTCAAGAGGACTTTGTCCTTGATAGGTGAGAGTAAGCTTTGAGCATATATATTGATGAGCTTAGATTCGGGAACTTAGTGCAAAAGGTCGGATGCGCAGATGAAAGTTTCTAGGTTGATCACTTTGGCATCCAAGCATGATTGCATAACATTGAATCCTTTCTCCAAGTGTGGGACTTAAAAAAAATGAGAAAGGATTCTCCAGAGAAGGCTGGTTCCTATTCCTCTGTTCGGATGCACACGAAATATGCAGAGGGTTTTTCAAAACCTAATGCGCCAAGGAAAGGTAAGAAGATTAAAATAAATCTAAGCTAATAGAGGTGATGCACCGAGGAATGAAGAACATCTATTTTAAAAGTAAAACATGTATTTCTAATGTGATATAAGATCATGCATATATGACAAAACCCAAAGAAAAGACCAGAGGATGCAAAATGAACACAGAGAGGGTCGAGAATCATGGACATGCATTACTTGCTCCAAAGATTGATACAATACATTTATGAATGCCATAAGGCGTAATAGTAACAAATTTAAATGAGAGGTTCGAACTCCACAAATTCGCCTGAGGAGAAGAAGGAGAGGCAAAAACAGAAAAATGTTCGACCCTTGAAAAGAAGCTCCTCTCTTTACAATATATAGAAAGAATGAGAGAGGAAAGAGAGAGGGGGAAGCCAAATCTACTTGACCACCTCTAGGTCGTATCAATTCATCTCATTTAGCGGCGGATCTCGCAAAACGGCATTACTTTCTAACGCGGCGAACATCTGCATTAAAGTTGTTTGTCAAGCATTACTTCGCTTGTTATTTCGCTTGAGGTGTTTCTTGATTTTCTCTCTCAAACCGAACCAAAATGCTATTTAATCGTAGAGAATCTCACAAGCTTTCCGTTGATATAAGAACGTGCAAATCCGAAAGCTTTGATCGAAAGATATGCCGATCTCAAGATTTAGGACAAAGTAAAACGGATTTTTAAATTTCTTCCCGTGCTCGCCACTGGATGACACGTGCGTGTTCCCGATTCGTTGAATCAAGGGCTCTCTTTTGAAATTCCTCAGGCCCTCCTAGGACACGTGGCACTATCCCATTGGTTTGGGACCCTTCAAAATCGCCTTTGACTTTTTGACCTTTTCCTGTGACACGTGTCATGATTTGATTGTCCGCGAATCGCTGCTTTTTTCGCGCCCAAGGATGTCCAAAGGTCTTTGCTTGGGGATGAACCTCCATCCGCCCGAAATGGGGACACATGGCGTAATCGATTGGCTCGGCTTTTTGGTATCCGCGTCCCTCGCGTCCCGCGGCCCAGATGTCCCAAACGAAAGTTTCCTGGCTAGCTAAATTAGCCATTGGCATTTTCAGCCCATTTGTCCTGAGATGTACTCATAATTCTTTTCCGAAATGGGCTTCCTTGCTTGCCGCCGCCTTTCGCGCCCTTCACGCCTCGCGGCCCGATTGTTCCTTTGCGAAAATTCTTTGTTTCGGCGAAGCCGATTCGCGCCTTCAGCGTCCCTCTGCTCCAATTGTCCCAAAGCGACCTGATTGAGCAGACTTAGCCAATTTCACGATTTTCCTGGATCAATCTACATGCTCGAAAGCAAAAAACATGTTATCGAAATTTACCCCGGGGGTGAAATTTTTGACAACAGGAACTTATGGGTCATTTTTTACCATGTTTTTGTAGAATACATAAATAGCTTCATTAGCATTTTGTCTAAGTTGGGTTATCATAATGTTTTGAAAAATGTTCAAGAAACTATTTATTAGTGATGTAGAAGTATGGATAGACCCGAGGTAATGTGTAGAACAATCAAGATCATCTTCTTTTAAAGAAATAACTTGGTTAATAATTTAGGTAAATACGGCATTAGGAGGCATGGGCAATGGTATCGTGCGTGGTATTTAAACCTGGGTATATTATTGTGTCAACCACATTGCCGGTCAGAAAGCACTCTCGGGTACTTCTCGGGAGAGTGCGCGGCTGTACTAACGCAGTATCGGTTGTGGTAATTGACTGTATGCGTACCCACCAAGAAAAACAACAAATTTTTTTTTTTTTTTTTTTTTTTTTTTTTAACTTTTTGTAAAAAAACCTAGTTTTGAGGGTCAATAAAGGTCAATAGATGTGATTACGTAAATGATTCAACTGTGGTAAAACTTCACGTAAGTACCTAAAATAATGGCCGAACTAAATTTTTAATTGTTTTTATTTTTTATTGCCTCTAAACCCTAATTTGGTGTTATAAATACACCCCCCCCCCTCTATCACTTCACACCTCTCTCATTGAGCATTTGTGAGCAAAAGCATTTGTGAGCATAAGATTCAAGAGTTTATTTTTTGTAGTGAGCTTGGAAGTTGGAGGCTTGGAGCTTGTTTGGCATTGCTTGTGGGCTCTTTGTGGTGATATTGGCATCCATTTGTGAGCACCTCACCTCTATTTGTGAGCACCTCTCTTATTTGCAAGGATTTGGAGGATTGGGGCAGCCTTGAATAGTGTTCATTTGGAGTTGTTTGGCATCAAGTGTGGGCTCTTTGTGGTGGCATTTACATCTACATTTGGAGTGTGGGCTCTTTGTGGTGCCATATACAAGCTTGGAGCATTTCCTCACCTCATTTGTGTGCACATTGAAAGGTATGTTACATTTTAAACTTGCCCCTTATTTGTAAATTTTATTAAAAAAGAAATAGGAAATTTATTTATTTTTTATTTGCATTTTCAGATTTGTTTGCATTTGCAATGGCCCCCAAATCAAAAGACCCTACATGGGCCCATGCAGACGTAATTGATGATCAAGTTTTTTGTAAATATTGTAAGAAACACATCAAGGGGGGGGGGGGGATTCATAGGTTGAAACAACACTTGGCTGGTCAAAGAGGCCAAGTTACCCCATGTGAGGCACCTGATATTGATGACATTAGGTTGGAAATGAAAAACATGCTTGAAAAACATAGAGAAGAGAAGGCTAGGCAAAAAGAGATGGAAGCTGAAATAGGGAGAAGGAGGGAACATGCCTTGAGTGTCAAGGATCTTGCTTGCTCGACCTCTTCGTGATCTATTAGAGACCCCTTTCAGTATATGCCTCCCCATCCACTCATAGTCAAGAAAACCGGCCTCAAAAAAGAAAGAACATTCAAAGCTTTTTTCCATCTTCCACACCTGCCACTGCTAGTGCCTCCATGCCAACACAAAATCAGCCTACCTTGGATAACCATTGGAAGAAGCAATACAAAGAAGCAGCTTTTGAGTACATTGCTAGATGGTGGTATGATGCAGATATCCCTTTCAATGCTGCCCGCTCACCTTATTACCAACCGATGTTTGATTCCATTGTTGTTGTTGGTAAGGGCTTCAAAGGCCCTAGTATGCATGACTTGAGAGGATCACTTTTAAGAAAGAAGTCGATCCATAGATGAATATTTTCAAAAAGGTCAGCAAAGCTTCATGGGCCAAAACAGGATGCACTATCATGTCAGATGGGTGGAGTGATGGCAAGAACCGCACAATAATAAATTTTCTTGCCTCTTGTCCACAAGGTACAATGTTTTTGAAATCAGTAGATGCATCTGATAGGGTGAAAGATGCAAATTTATTGTTTGAGCTTTTGGATGAGATTGTTTTAGAGGTGGGGGTGGAAAATGTTGTACAAATCATAACAGATAATGCATCTAATTATGTTCTTGCTGGTAAGATGTTAGAGGCTAAACACAAAACAATATTTTGGACTCCATGTGTTGCACATTGCATAGACCTCATGCTTGAGGATATAGGGAAAAAAGATTGGATCAAGAACACTGTAGAGCATGGCAAGAGCATCACCAAATACATCTATAATCACTCATGGGTATTGAACCTAATGAGGAAGAACACTGAGGGCAGAGAACTTGTTAGGCCAGCCATCACGAGATTTGCAACAAACTTTCTCACGTTGCAATCTCTTATTTCCCAACAACAGAACTTGAAAAGGATGTTTTCAAGTGATGAATGGAATGCATCAAAGTGGAGCCGAAACAGGATGGGAAAGACACAAAGAAGAAACTTTTGATAATTTATTTTGAAAAAAACAACAGAGATTGTGAAAGTTCTTTGAGCCTCTTGTTAAGGTGTCATGTTGGTGGATGGGGAAAAATTAGCCATGGGCTATATTTATGAGGCTATGGATCACACAAAGGAGAGAGATAAGGGCAGCATACAAAGACAGGGTAACTAAGTATGGGCCTATATGGGAGATCATAGATAATAGATGGAACAATCAACTCCATCGGCCTATACATGCAGCTGGGTATTTCTTGAACCCAAAATATCATTACAGAGCTCAGCTTGGAGAAGATCAAACAGGAGAAGTAAAAGATGGTTTGTACGAGTGCCTAGAGCGCATGGTCCCTGATGAGATGCAACAACTTGAGGTTCACCGACAAATCAGCTTCTTCAGCAGAGCCACAGTACCTTTGGGAAAAACCTTGCAAAGATTGCAAGGGATGTGGACCAACCAGGTAAGAAATTCTAAGTTTTTTGAAGTTCATTTGATTAAAAATTTTAATGAATAATCATGAATTTTTAGCATAAGACAATATTTTTCTAATTTGTTGAATTACGCTTTAACCTTTAAGTTATAAGTTTATGTTTTACTTTTAATTTTTAATTGTGTTTTTAACTTTTTATCGTCATTGTTTACTAATTAAACATTTACACTTTTTATCGCAGCACATTGGTGGGATTCGTTTGGTAGTCAGTGTCCTCAATTGCAAAAGTTTGCAATTAGGATCCTGAGCCAAACTTGCAGTGCTTTTGGGTGCGAGCGCAATTGGTCCATCTTTGAGCGGATTCACACGAAGAAGAGAAACCGTTTGGAACAACAACGGTTGAATGATCTTGTCTTTGTGCAGTACAACCTTCGGTTAAGGCGCAACCAGTTGTTGAATCAAGACCGAGCATCGATCCCATTGTCTTGGATGATATAGATCCAACCTCAGAATGGGTAGAGGAGAGTCAGCCAGCAGAGTTTGATCCCGATGACTTGGGGTGGATGGGTTTGGATCAAGAATCTGATGAGCCATTAACAACACCGCCGCCATCGTCACGAGACACAACAGGCACTAGTCGCACTCGTGCTACTCCCCGACCCCGTGCAGCTCCAGTTGTTGCAGATGTACCTGAGGATTTGGATGAGTCCGAGTCAGAGCCAGAGGTCGGTGATGATATTGATGAGGATGACCTTGAGGATCCCATTTCCAGCAGCGGTGCAGAGTTTGATGATTGATCATTGATGTCATCTAGTTTATTCTAGAGTTTTGTAACTTGTAGTATTTGTAATGTATCAATGATCATATCATGTTGTTTTTTTGGAGTCTTGAACTATGGAGGCCATTTAGAGCCTCATTGTTTATGTATTTTGTTTCGGAATCTCATCTATGATATATGTATTGTGTATTGGACTTGGAGTTCGTGCCATTTTGCTATAAACACCTTTCTTGCATATATATAAGAGAAAACTTTGCATATTCTGTGTGTAATTGTTGGAATTATGGTTTTTAACCTTTCAAATATATTATTTTCATTAAAAATATAAAATTTTATGTATTTTTTAGTAAACCGGTTCATTAAGTTTGAACCGGTCCGGTTCCGGTCTCAGTTCGGTTCGGTTCCGGTTCGTTCGGTCGGACCTCGGCCGGTTCCGAGTCCGGTTCCGATTTTTAAAACATTGGGTGCACTATGAGATGCTTTGGGTCCCTGTAGGATGAAAAACTAGACCAGTAGATTTCTAGTATGAGTGGCTAAGACCATTGCGGGAATAATAGAGAAACCCCAAAATTCCTTGGTGGTTGAAGGGTCAGATATGCTGATCTGGAATGCTTTCAAATGTGATTTGTTATTATTTATGTTAATAAGGGCTATAACCAGCTGAGTTGCTGAACAAGTCCTACCTTCAATTCAATCATGAATAGATGCAAATTTCAGATTATTAGATTTGAGATTTGGAAAATTTGATGGAATTATTAATTTGTTTACTCTATTCATGTATAAGGCTGAATTTTTTCTTATTTGGCTATATTTTAGGAGAATCTTTAGAATGGGTATTTTCATGGGCCTTCTACATGCACCCTATGCAAAAATAGCAAGGAAGGAATTGATCAATTTCTTGAAACTGTTATTTTGCCTCTACGATTTGGTAAAACTACTGCATAGCTGTCAAACAATGCCGTGTCCTTTCCTCTCTGAGTGTTTTCACCTAGTTAATAATTGATCAGCTTACAAGGAAACGTGGACAAGTAATGCTTGAAACAGCCTAAGATCATTTGATGAGATAGATCTCAAGAATTTTCCAAGATAGAAGCAGAATGGCTGAAGAAATGATCAACAAATTCCTATATGCAACTGGAGGAACTAGCAACAAATGATATGAAAAAGGGTTAACAGGCAGATATTTCAAGAAGTGACCCTAGTGTCATGGCTTTTGATACCCTTGAGACCAGGTAAGCTCAATCTTAAACTTTGTAATTCATGAATGCCTCATGAGAGTGGTCAAACTTCAAAAGTATAGCAGGTAGTAGTGTAATATGTAGATTGTCTTTTCGATCAAATGTATAAGCATTGGTGACCCTAGTCCATGGCTTTTGGACCCTTGAGAATTCCTTGAATCTAATAATTTTGTAATTCATGACAATTCTCAGAGGGTCCTTCAGAAACTATAAAGAGTCAGTGGTCTATGAGGATTGAAGGATAATGTAAGAATGTGGTTGAAGGCTGATATGAAAAGAATAAACAATGAGCTGAAATAAAATAAGTCTGTCCTTGAAGGTGGGAAGACATTCAAAGTAGTCTCAAATTAAAATTGTTGTCACCTAACCTGCAATGTAGGATCGAAAATTTCACAAGATGCGCAAATCTTAGTGTTTTGGCGGGCAAGATATGATCTTATGCAAGCCTTCTTCAAAAGGTGGTCAATGATGAAAAATATAGGCAAGATGTCCGAAATAGTGTAGTCTCGAATATAAAACTAGAGAATGCCCCCAAAGGTAGTGCAAGACAAAACTATGTCATCACAATAAGGGAATGCCCCAAGAAGGGCAAGGTGTAAGCAGTGGCTGCAAGTGGGAAAAGATAAAATCATAAATAACTTTAAGAAAGGAGTCCTTTCTGCCAATGTATGCAAAATCACATGGAAAATATGAGCAAGGACAACAATGGCATGATATGTATCATGGCACCACAGGGCATATATGGAAAAGGCTATGTTCCACTATTGAAAACAAATAGTGTAAGCAGAAGAATATGAAAGGAAAAGATGCAAAAGACAGTCAATCAGTTAACTTGAACAACCAAGAATAATAATAATAAATAAATACTAGAGAAGGAAAACTAAATAAAGAGTCCCCTACTTGTGTACATTTTGCATCAAATCTATGTGTGCTTAGAGACATTGTGAACATTCTATATAATTGTGTTTTCATTGCTTAGAAGTTAATGTAGGCTTTGGGGATGGGGTTAAAGCAAGCTAAATCAGGGGCGACACTGGAAAAAATTGGAGAACAAAGGAACATAATCATAGAAACAAAGGAAAATAATAATAGTAACACTTGAAGCTAAAATAAGTCATGAAGGCAAATTAAAAATGCTGTTACCTGGGTACATCAAAATAGAAGTGACTGTTCAAAGTTAATCAGATTGAAATCATAAAATAATACTGGGAATCTTATAGAAATTAGAAGGGAAGGAAAAAGAGAGGAACAAACTAGAGAAATACAATCAAAATCAAAGGAAAATAATCATCAATGCAGCAGATAAAAAGAAGCATAAGAAACTATGTATAGGAAAATACAGGAAACTATCTACAATAAGAAATTATGTGCAATAAATAGATAAAGCTTGGTAACAAATTCAAGAGGCTAGTTAAAGAAATAACCTACAATACTATCACATTCTGGACAATTGCCATTATTATTTCTATTATGGGAAATATATGTATCATCGTCTGCACAAGATCAAAATGATTGGTTCAACAAACCTAGAAAAGAGAAATTGTCGGAGTTATTTTTGTCATCATTTGTATAATCATATTTAGATGTAGCTCTATGCAAACTAATATGATCCTTTATCTTAGTATTGGATTGGAACACATGATCATTTGTAAGCATTTTATGTGCTTGTGTAATGAGAGGTTTCTGTTAACACAGCCTTCGAGGTTGGATATTAACTTTTGAAATCAAAGGTTCTAATGCATTATAGGCCAAAATAACTGATGTTTATTTTGGAATTTTGCGCTTTTCGTGTGAATGATCTCAAAGCTTGAACACGTTGGATAAAGGGGTCACATCTACATATAGTGATTACTTCGTTTCATACACAAATTTGAGACTCTAATGTAAAGTGTATGGTATTGCTTTCATTTCCATTAATCTAGGACCTAAAGAAATACATTATATCAAAAGTTTATAAGTAATTAATGGAATCAAATTTGAACTAAGATGGTCTTGGGAACATTATCACATTTTTATTAAGCATATGCCATCGAGGGGTTTCGAGTGTTTTAATCATTATTGTGGAAAAGAGCCTCCCCCAATTTTTCTTTTGGTATCAAGGCTAAATAATAAGAACCCAATTGTCAACATATGTTATCACTCTCACATCAAGGCCCTCCAGATTTTTGTGCCTCACATCCGTGGATGGGTAGAAGAAATAACTTGGGGTTGCGGTATGAATACATTGCATGATTCATCGTTTGGAATTTCACCTATTATAAAACATTATGGGGGATGCTCTCTCTTGGTTGTTATAACCATGAACACCCAATAAATCCATTGAGTGGATGATCTTAGAAGTATGGTGGTGGTCCTCATCTTTATAAGATGTTTATCCCCATCAACTTGAGACCCTACCAATGGCTTGGAAGAGGACCTACAAAAATTTGAAGTTTTGGTTACAAACTTACAAATAAACACAATAATTAAATAACAATATATTTATAATTTAACAAATTAAAATAAATGAATACTTTTGAAATATAAATCGTGGATCTTATTTTTAGGTGATGATTTTTTAGAAGAATGTCCATAAATTGTGATAATCAAAAAAATGCACTTGCATCATAGTTCTTAGGTAATGCACTCGATGGATCCAACTCGACTCATAAAGGTAAATTAATCAAGTTGCAATCAAGTAATCATAAATTTTGCAAGTGCAATTTTGCTTAACCTCGTAACTTGTGTGTCATGGCTGCTTTAAGGAAAGACTATTGTATTATTCATTGTTGTTCTCTAACCTAATGGTGAAAATATTATATGTACTTTGTTATGTCTTGAAGTTCCCATAGGATGAAATTTTGCTCCATTAGAAGTAAGGGCAATTGTCCCTTTATTTAAGCATGTTAGCCTTTATAATGAATTTACATTTATGGTTCATGGCAAAGTTCATTTAATGATTGTGCATCATGACTTTGTCCTGATAAGTGAGTGTAAGCTTTAAGCAAATATATTGATGAGCTCAAATTCATAACACCCTATTTTTTAGCCATTTTTTTTTGAGGCATTAATAGAATACAAAACACCAGTCTCACATTTCAAGCATTTTGTAAAAAATTAATTAGTGTGAACCATAGTTCAAAAATAATCGGTAGACCAAATTTTGACTCGGAAATCGAGAATCGGCAATTTATCGGCATTAATCGGCAACTTTATCGCTACTTTTAAAAACATTTAAATTCATAAAATAAACTTAAATTAAATGTAAAAACAATGTTAAATGATGCGAGAAGTGACTCTATAGAATGCCATAGGCCCATATGCATATTTTCGATTAAGTTTTGACCAAAAAAGAGTACAAAGTTTGCAAACAAAAATGCTCATAGAGTCATGTCACATGTGACTTTTGAAGTATCACTATCAAATATCAATAATATTCCATTTCATCAAGCACGCCTAAAATAAGTCTGTTGCACTTGTGGTTGCCTCGTGGAAGTGGAAGGTAAATATTCCTCCTCTGCAACACCAACATTGTCATCTACAAACATATCATCTGGATCATCACCAACTTCTAATGTCCCTGATGGTATTGCTTCTTCAGTCTCCCTCTCCAAAGCTACTATCTCCTCTGTAGTAAACATAGGCTCCGCATCATCAACAATCCAGTCATCATATGGATCAATGTCAGCCAAGTCAATTGCATCATAACTCTGTGCCCCCTCCACTTGTCTCACACGAAGACGAAGATTGTATCGCGAAGACAAGGTCATTGAGGCGTTGTGTTGTCAACCTGTTGCGCTTCTTTGTGTGAACAACTTCGAACATGCTCCAATTACGTTCGCATCCAAAAGCACTGCATGGCTGACACAAAATGCGGATGGCTAGCTTTTGAAGATTTGGTGTTTTTGCACCATAATCTTCCCACCACAAATCTGCAAATAAAACATTTATAATTTTGTAAGTTAACTAGGCTTGAATAAATAAAAGAATTCTAGACTTCTAGTTTCTAGTTCTACGTGTAATGAGACTAAATACAAATGACTCAATTTGTTTTTACCTGGCTGAGAAGTGTTTCTTCTTTTCACACATAGAGCCGAAGAAAAGAGCCTCCCCTCTGCAGTCTTGTAAATTGCAGCTCGTCAACAATTGCATCTCTAATATCTTCGTCAGATACCATCCTCTCTATGCATGTATTAAGGCCATCCATAACCTCCTCATCAGCCTTAAATGATGGGGAATAGAAAAACTTTGGGTTTAGGTAGTACGTTTGCATGTATATGTCGATGGAGTGTCTTGTTCCATCTCCGATCAATTATGCGCCAAATGGGTTCATATTTTCGTTGATTGTGCCCATAATATTTAGCTATGGCCTCCTTGGCCACATCCATAGCCTCATACAAATAACCCATTGGGTTTTTCTCCCCATCCACCATCCAGTAGAACTCGAACCAAAGGCTCTGACACCTAAAACAAAATAACATATATATTTAAAATCAAAATTAATAAAAAATTATATAACAAACAAATGATAAATAAACAAATATTCAAGTTTAGATTACCTTCATGATTTCTTCCATTTGCTTTGCAAACATATCATCAAAAACGGTCTTCACGACCCTTTCCCCTTTGGTCTTCCTAGCATAGGGAGACTCCAACCATCGCGTGCTCACAAACATCTGCTTAAGGGATGTTAATGAGGTTGCAATGCTCTGCAATGTAATGAAGTTTGTGGCAAATCGTGTGACCCCTGATCGCACAAGCTCCTTTCCATTGGTGTGCTCTCTCATCAAGTTTAGCACCCAAGTGTGATTGTAGATGAATTTTGTAATATTTCTTGTGTCTTCAACCACATTTTTCACCCATGAGAGTTTTCCTATGTCCTCCAATAAGAGATCCAAACAATGGGCTGCACAAGGGTCCAAAAAGTGTAGGGTGTCTCTCCTCAAGAAGTCTCCTGCTGCTACATATGCCGCCGCATTGTCTGTCACAACTTGGACGACATTCTCCACGCCCACCTCTTCACCACCTCATCTAACATATCACACAAAGTGCTTGCAGTTTTCACTTGGTGGGAGGCATCAATTGATTTCAAGAAGACCAACTGCCCACTTGATGCCACTAGGAAGTTAATCAATGTGTGTTTTTCCCATCTGTCCACCCATTAGACAAAATGGTGCATCTTTTTTTTTGCCATACCTTTTTTTGCTCTTCTACAAGAGTTTTGGTATGTATGATGGAATCCTCCAACAATGGGCCACTCAAATCATGGGGAGTAGGAGCCTTGAACCCCTTCCCCAACAATCAATGCAGTGACCAAATTCTCCCAATATGGACTTTTTGCCACATTGAAAGGAATGTTGTTGTAGTACCAAAAGTTTTCCGCAAGCTATTCTTGCTTCATTGTGCATTTCTTTATTCCAAGCGGTACCTTCGAGTGAAGGTTGTGAACCAGAGTACTTCGAGGAACAAAAAACATCGTTGAACTACTATCAGTGGATGAACCCCGTCCCAGTGTTTGACCTCGTGGAGTTGGGGCATTAGAAGATGCCCCAATGTCAAAATCTTCCTCGCTGCCCTCCTATTTGTTAGGGCTAAGTGCATCAACTTTCCTCTTCTTTTCTTCTTTTTTCTCTACATAAGTTGCAAGGTAAGCAAGACAACTCTCGTTGAGCCTCAGGCGGTGCTTGATTGCACACTGTCACTTCATTCCCTAGTATCGTGCAATGTGGAACTTAAGGCGATAAACACCTCCACTCATCTTCATGCCACAATAATTGCATACAACACAATTGCCTTCTGCTCGTTCACAATGCTTCCAAGAGGGGTCATTTGAGTTAGGCTTACTACGAGCAACTGAACTTGAACCGGATGCCGATGCCATTCTACAAAACAAAACAAAAACAATTGTCTTAGATTTACAAGCCTTAGAGAAATTAAATTGTATGACGAAATTAAGAATAATATTGCTATTGCATGAAGAAAAAATTACAACAAAGCTATATTGAAAACGTATGATTCTCATTTTTATATAGTATATTCTATTATATTATGATAACTTCATAGATAATATTTTTAAAATCGTTATAAAGTATACTATTATAAATTTATAGTGTATATATAGTATATATATATTGAGCTTTAACTATAAATTTATAATAATGTACAATATATAGTTATACAAAACGTATAAAATTAAATTTATAGTGTATGCTGAGTGCTCACAATCACATTATAGATTGTATAAAATTAACTGTTATAACTTATTTTATATAAATGTATAACTATACACTATATAAAGATATATGTATATACTATACAGTTAACTATTAACTTTAAATAAGACTGTAATATATTAAATATATACAAAAGTAACAAAACTAATTAATATATTAAATAAATACTATTTACTATTTAGTATTAACTATTATTAAGTTATTAACAGGTTTGTTAAATATTTTAGTAGTATATTAAATATTTTATTGTAAAGTGTACACTGTATATACTATACTATAATACTGTAATATAATTATTAATATTGAAGATCTTTAAAAAAAGGAAAAAAAAAATACTGTAATACTGTAATATTTACCTCGAAAATAAGTTGAATGCACGAGCTGTTGGAAAATAGGGCTGGAAACCACTTCGAATGCACTCGAAACCACCTTGAATGCCCACGAAATCACCTTGACTGCACTCGAAACCACGTTGAATATTTACCTGCCCTCGAAATCACGTCGAATGCCCACGAAACTAGGTTGAATGCCCTCGTAACCATGTCGAATGCTCGTGAATGGAGGAAATACGAGTCGCAGGAGCAAAAACGAGTCGAGCAGAGAAAAAATGAATCGATTTGGTCTTTTTCGCATTTAAACCTAAGCCACGATTTCATCTGCGATTTTCCACGATTTAGCTGCAAAGCTGCGATTTTGCAGGGTTTTTATCGCCAAAAATCGCCGGTTTATCGGAACCCCACAAATCGCGATTTTTAGAAAGAGTATGGATAGATCCTTGAGATAATGTGTAGAACCAATTAAAAGCATAGTCTCTAAGGAAATAACTTGGTTAATAATCAAGCATCTTGAACCAAATCCAAACATGAAGCATAAAATGACCTAAGATGGTGAGATGGATCTCGTTTCCAATTATATAATCCAAATTTTGGAACTATGAAACCCATTGGTAGGGGGTAAACCGAAGAGTTTAGTAATATTTCACTTAAGTGACCTTGTTGCATGAATTTTGGAACCTTGAGACAATTCTTTAATCTTATCTTGTAATTCACATACATTTAGATGCGGGCACACCTAATGCTCATGAGAGTGGCCATCTCAATTGGTATAGCATTAGTGGTGGAATATGTTGGAGCGAACGTATAATACGATGAAGAAAAGGAGAGTAGGAACAATACGCGAATGGACACTAGGAGGCGTACAAGCAAGAGAAATGTGTGTATCAAGAGAAAAACACAATTGAATGGTGTTGGAAGAAATTTGAGAGATAACAGCATGAGAAGGTGTAAGAGGTGTCTAAATAGGTATGTGGTCATCATAACATCAAGTACCCATGGTTCGTCTTATAGGTTTATTTATGAATAAGAGGCTCATTGGGATTTTTGTGACCTTGGGTGTTTTTATCAAATAACTATTATAACACTCAAACAATGGCCATTTCCTAGGGTTTGGCAACATATGACTTATAGGATCAATGATATTTGGATTTTGATTTTGACCTTCTAAAGCAATCTTTACCCCGTTACTATTTTGATCTTCGATAAGAATCTAAGGACCATTCAACGCATTGTCATCCATAGAAGTCTCAAAAGGTGTTGGAATGATTTCATTGTGAGGTTAAGTCTTATTGAGAGTCACCACCTTATATTTTTCACAAACTCTAGAGGAAACACGATTATTTCTACAAGATCAACCAGATTGGAATTTAACCTAACATTAATTCGGGTTGGTGTCTTGGCTCTAATCAACTTGGATAACATAAAAATATATATATATAAATATATAATACGTAAACAATCTCTGTCCAAATATGGAACATGCAAGAGCTAGGGCTAAAATATTGGAACAAACATGAATGCAATCAACAAGAGGTGATAACATTATCTAGAATGTGTTTCCAAAAATTTAAAGTTAAGTATTTTTTTTATTTATTTAGTATGTTTTTAAAATATTTTTGGCCACCTAATGGGACACAATATTATGCTTTGATCCATATATAAGTATATAATATGTAAACAATCTATGTACAAATATGGCACACACATGAATTAGGGCCAAAATATTGAAACAAATAAGACAAACCCTGAGGCAATCAACAAGAGGTGATAACATTCTCTAGAATGTAACAAGCAAATAAGAGTTATATGAAGCGAAGTCTTAGGTTGAGTACTAGCCGAGTGGGGAGTTTATCCAAAAAAACTCTAGGTTCGTTGTTCAATCAACCGGGTTTACATAAAAGGAAACCCTAAGGGTTTAAATGTTGATGTATCTTAGGTTCACCAAAATGTAGGTGTGGAAAGTGGTTTAATCTAACAATTATACTAAACTAACCAGACCTAGGCTATGCAGTTAAGCAATTTAAAAATAACTTAATAAATGAGAACTAATTGTGTCTTAAGCTAGAACTCTAGGAAATCAGAGAACTATTAGATCAGTGTAAAATGATAAAATGATAAATTGCTAGGGGAATTTAGGGTTTGCAGGATAATACCCACTTTCTGGAAATTCTGTGATTGTCAGAAGTAAATTGAAGAGAATAGGTCGAGAACTCAACATGAACGACTGCTAGAAAAATCAGTCTATGAAACCTCTTCTGACATTTTTTTAGAACTCGACCATTTTCGCTATATTCACAAATGGTCACTCCATGGCAAAATTGGCTATGTGCATACAAAATGAAATCTGAATTGACATTTGTGTTTAGTGTGCCTTAATGTGTGAAAGCTTGTTTCAGATTGTCTCGGTCACTTACAAATCAACAGGAAATCAGTCTCCTTTGCACCTTACACACACATAGCTAACATTTGCAAATATTTTTTTAACATGATATACAATTATAATGAAATTAGCCATTGGTTAAACATTATTTTAATAAGTATTATTACATATGATTTAAATCACTCACAATTTATATTTAATCTATATAGTAAACAATCCAATGTTAAACAAATTTTGTAGACATTGCAAATCATATATCAATGTCAAACATTACAAGCTCTAACACAATTTTCATCAAATTATTCCCATTCGCTTGATGCACAATTGGTCGAGCTTCGGTGGATGAAGATGAATGACAGACCTTTCCCATTTTTGGAGTTGAACTACCGTCGTTAGATCCCATTTGGTTCCTCCCTTTAACACCCATTTTCTCATGGAAACATTTTACATACTTGCAAGTGTCCATAAAGTTTCAATTAAGTGGGTGCTTATTTACGGGCTCTGGTTGATATAAGTTATGCCCTTGGGGTTCCTATTGAGATGACCTTCTACTTGGTCGATGCAAAATAATGTGCCCCTAGGAGGTGGAACAATGTCTACATCAACCTCCTTCACAATCTCCTTAGATGGTGTATCGATGTCAATATTGTAGACATTGTCATTGTTACATCCTATTTTATTCCTTTCCATTACATGCATCTGCTCACGAAATCCCTTTACATACTTGCATATGTCCATGGGTTTCTCGATAATAAAGGAGCTATTCATGGGGCTGCAATTGGATGGTGGCCTTCTATTTGGTTGGTGCAAACGAATGCACTTTCCAGGCTGCAATTGGATGGTGGTCTTCTATTTGGTTAGCACAAATGAATGCACTTTCTACTAGGTGGCACCAAATCCACCCTATCTATATTCTTTTCATATTACTTATCACTATTCAAATTGGCATAACCCTCTTTAAATTTTCCATTCCGCTCGAAAATATTGGAGGAACTTCACGTTTCTCAAAAAGAGAAATCCTAATCATTGTTCTAGACTTGGATTTTAGTTTACAAGTCACACCTTTAACCCTTTATATCTTAGTCGATTTAGAAATATATAAAATTGGTATTTTAAATACATTTGATCACACTCAACCCTAAACTCTAAACAATTAAGTCACATCATTCTCATTTGTCTAAAACCGGATCAATCAATCGCAGAAAGAACATGACTTTACTTGATGAGTACATTAGAATAAACACACTTGGTATTAAACCCTAAACAATTGAGTCACATGATTCCCACTTTTAAAAGTCTAATTCAATCATTTGCACAAAACAGAACTCTTGATTTAATGAATACATTACATTGAACACACCTGACACGAAACCTTGAACCTAAACAATTTTGTCACATATATTTGTCACATTTGTTCAAGTCTAATTCAATCAATTACAAAAAAGAGACAACTTGATTTGACAAATACATTAAAATGAACACATTCAACAAGAATCCCTAAACAATTTGGTCACATCATTCCCGTTTGTTTGTGTCCAATTTAATCAATTGCAGAAAAAGAAGTACATGGCTTGATTTGTGAATACATCGGAATGAATGCACATGACACTAAACCCTAAACACTTGAGTCACATCATTTTCATTTGTCTAAGTCCACTTCATTGAATTGCAGAAAGTAGTACACTTGATTTGACGAATACATTGGAATGAACACACTTGATACTAAACCCTAAACACTTGAGTCACATTATTTCCATTTGTCTACATGTCCAATACAATCAACTCTAGAAAATAGTAAACTTGATTTCACAAATATATTAGAATGAACATTCTTGACATTAAACACTCAACTCTGAATAATTATCACACATTGTTCCCATTTTCTTTCACCAAATCCAATCGATCAGAAAGAACTAGAAGTAAATGAATTGATTTGATGAATACGTTGTAATAAACACACTTGAAACTAAACCCCAAACATTTGAGTTACACCATTACCATTTCCCCCGAGTTCAATTCAATCAATTATCGAAAGTAGTACACTCAATTTGACAAATTGATTGCACCATTGCACTTGATTTGATGAATACATGGAATGAACAACTAAGTCACTTCATTCTATTTCTCCAAGTAATTATGGGGTGAAGGTGCGAGGAGAATAGGTTATTAGTTTTTGTTCATTCTATTTTTGCTGTGCTCATCTCATTTATTCAAATTCATCTTCATGCATTCATCTTGGAGAGTTCATTTTGCAATGTTTATTGTGGAACTAACTTTGCAATAGTCGATTGAGTATGGCTTCTAAGCATTCATAAATTTGTGCATGGAACAATTTAATTGTATGTCTTCATTGATTGACTTTTCTTTTCTTATTGTATCAATGTATTAGTTAACTATGCTAAGAGAATTGAAACTAACACCTTAATAGTTCCAAAACAAAGCTAACTACACAAAGATCATCATGTTAAGAGCTTAAAGAGACTAACTACCAACATTATGCATTAGAACTTTGAAGGAAAATCAAACTAATATGTTAAGCATTTAACCTCTACTCTTTAGATTGCAACTACAAATGAACCTAGATAGATCCATGGCAATCAAAGTTGATTGTTTGATCTTCAAGGGTTTGAGAATGGAGGCTCATCAAGACATGGCTATAAGACCATTTTGATTCCCTCCATATGACTCAAAAGCTTGGATGGATGAAATGCAAGATGAAGATACCTAGCTCAACACTAATGGAAGATGCTCAAAGATGAAAATGCCTATAGTTTATGTTATATGCATGCAAAAGGTGTAAGAAGAAAGGTAGGAGGGTTCTTTATATAACCCTTTGGTTTGAAGGAGCTTTGCATCCTATTGTATGTGGGATAATAACAAATCTAGGTTAGTAATGGATAAGCATGGTTTAGAGTGGTTGAGTTTGCTTTAGGAGAGTTTAATTTGTCCTTTAGTGACTCATGGGAATTGAGGGGGTGCATTAATTAAATCAAAATGATTAATTAATAGGGATGTGCAAGCTTATAGAAGCTTTTTAGAAGAAAGTTAGCATGATCTAGGCTATGAGAGAAATTTAATCAAATATGTGATGTCCCGTGGACATCCACCAGTCCCAGCGCAAGGTAGGGAGATGTGCCCCGTAATTCCCTTGGTCACGCTGCCCCGACTCGAGCGGTCCTCTGGTGGACGGAAGGTCCACCCTTAAGTGCCACGGTTGTATCGGGCACTGTCAGGCCGGTCTTTTGGTGCAATGGCAACCGCTCTTGGTATCTTGAAAGATCCCAAACCCCTTTTTGCCTGAATGTTTTTTTTTTTTTAATATATTGCTCTGGCTCAAATCTGAACTGATAATACCAAAAGAATTCGTAGAACACCACACTAAAACTGCATAGATAAATTAAATAAAACAAACCCCGCAAACCGGGTGCATATAGAAAAGGCGCCTAGGGTTTAACAGCAAATTTCTTCATAAACAATTCAACCGTGTATTTAATAATGATTTCTGATGCTAAATATTACGGCAATACAATTATAAATTTGCAGATAGATTTAATAATAAAGATTGACCAAAAACCCACTGTAAATGATTCAAACCAAATCGATTTGATATATATTTGCTGCTGGGAATTACAATAAATATCTATCATGAAAAATACCTCTGATACAACATAAAACAACTGTAGAAGAAGTCGCCCCACTCTGGAAGTAGTCTGTATGCCCACTGCTGCAATTTATTTTTTTTGTCTAAGTCTTTGGAATAATAAAAACTGTGAATCCCCATGAAGATCCTGTATGGAAACTTCTCTCACTGCTCCTGGGGTTTCCGTCCGCAAGAGGAATAATCCAGAGGGTTTCCGTCCTTGGATTTTGTCTGCAAAAGCTCAGTGCTAACTGTCGGGGAAAAATAATAATAATCTGAATGCCCTTTCCCCAAGTCGCATTTTTCCCTTATAGCCAAAAAACCCTCCAAAGGAACAAGTCGCACTTTTTCCCAATCCTCATAATTAATTATTTTCCTTTTCCCACCAAGTCGCATTTTTGGGTTTATTTGACCCTTACCCAAGCAAGTCGCATTTTTGGCTAGGAAGGCAGATTAAATAATTTATTAATTTATTTAAGTGCACTTTCTATTAATTCATTATATGTGCTTTAATGATATTTTACTTTATTTTGAGCACCATATAATAAAAATAATAAACCGAAGTCACCCTTGAAAACACCCTTTGGCCGTCGGGTAGACAAAACAGGCCAAAGGTCTTCGACCGAACTATTCGAGAAAGAGGGACATTACAGTCCTCCCTTCCCGAGATTGCTTGTCCCCAAGCAACTGTAGAGTTGGATGCTGTAATATAGTCTCGCCCTCCCATGTAGCATCCTCCTCTGGTAACTCTTTCCACCTCACTAGGAACTCCCGAATAACTCTATTCCTCAGTCTCCTCTCTCGGCTGTCCAAGATCTCCTCTGGCACTAAGTCCAATCTCCCTTCCTCATCCAGGGGTGGTAACTCTGTAGAAGAAATAATGTTCTGCCCCAAGGCCTTTTTCAAGCAAGATACATGAAAACATTGTGTATCTTACTCTCAGAAGGCAACTCTAGCTCGTATGCCACTTCACCAACTCTCCTCAACACCCTGTATGGCCCATAGAATCGTGGCTTGAGCTTTTCAGCCCCACTCTTCTTGAGAGTACTCTGTCTGTAAGGCTGAAGTCGTAGAAAAACCATGTCTCCTACCTCAAATGATCTCTCCACTCTGTGCCTATCTGCATACATCTTCTGCTGATTTTGGGCCCGCTGAATATTTTCCTTAAGTACCTTAAGGATTTCCTGACTATCCTGTAAACTCTCCTGAGCCTTGGGAGCTCTATTGTCCCCAAACGCCATATCAACAAAAGATCTCGCATCATACCCATACAGTGCTCGGAATGGAGTCATACCAATAGACATATGGTAAGTGGTGTTATAGCAATACTCACATAAATATAGCAACTTTACCCATGCCTTCTGCTGTCCTGCAACATAGTTGCGAAGATAACCCTCTATCCATTTGTTCACAATCTCTGTCTGCCCATCCGTCTGAGGGTGATAACTAGTGCTAGGAGTCAACTCAGTGTGAACCAAACGGAAAAGCTCCTGCCAAAATATGCTCATAAACCTGCTATCCCGGTCACTAACTATGTTCTTCGGAAGTCCATGCAACCTGAATATCTGACGGAAGAACAAATCAGCCACATGAGGTGCCTTAAAGCTGGTAGGGACAGCGAAAAAGTGTGCATATTTTGTCAACCGATCAACTACTGCATAAATGCGATCATTCCCTTGCACCACGGGAAGACCTGTAATGAAATCCATCGAAATACTTTCCCACTTCTGCTCCGGAATTGGCAATGGCTGTAGTAAACCTGCTGGGAAAGTATGCTCTGACTTGTTCTGCTGACAAGTCATACACTCGCGGACATGGCGCAAGACATCATCCTTGAGACCCTTCCAGGAGAATCTCTCTCTAATTTGCCTGTATGTTTTAAAATACCCTGGATGTCCTGCAAGTGGTGCATCATGGAAAGCATGCATAATCTTCTCCTTAAGCTCAAATTTAGGAACTAGGTAAATTCTGCCCTTATACAAAATCAAATCAGCTATTACCTTATATCGGCCATCCTGAATTTTTCCATCCATAATGTCACATGCCCAAGTGTTTTGGAATACTCAACTAACAGTTGAGATTTCCAATCTGCTGAAATCTCGCTCAAAGAACATAGGGCAGCGAGATGGGGTTTCTTGGAAAGTGCATCAGCCACTACATTCTTCGTCTCCTTGACATACTCAATGTCAAAATCATATGCCTGGATTTTGCTGACCCATTTTTGTTGCCTCTCATTGAGTTCCTTTTGTTCCAGGAAATATTTCAAGCTGTTGTGGTCGGTTCTCACCACAAATTTTCCACCCACCAAATCTGCTCGAACTTTGCCAAAGCGGGCATAATGGTGAGCATCTCCTTATTGTAGGTGGAATACAATCTCTCATTATCTCTCAACTTCCGGCTCTGAAGGAAATAGGATGGCGATCCTCCATAAGAAGCGCACCAATCCCAATCCCGAAGCATCACACTCTAAAATGAAGGGCCGTGAGAAATTTGGAAGAGCCAAAACCGGGACAGGTGCTCATAATTACCTTGAGCCTCTCAAATACCACCTGTGCCTCATCGACCAAGCCCGAATACACCCTTAGTGTGAGATCTCACAATGGAGCTACCAGCTGAGAATAACCCTTCACAAACCTCTGTAGTAACCACATAACCCCAAGAATCCTCGCAAGTCAGAGATATTCCTGGGTGGTGGCCAATCTTGCATTGCCTGTATCTTCTCTTGATGGACCTTGACCCCATTGGCCCCAATGACATGCCCAAGATACAATATCTCCGTAAGTCCAAATTCACACTTGGACATCTTAGCAAATAAAGACTGAGTCTCCATTATGCTAAGTACCTCATCAAGATGCCTCAAATGATCATCCCATGTCCTGCTATAAATCAGAATATCATCAAAAACACCAACACAAACTGCCTCAATATTGTTGAAGAGATGGTTCATACATGACTGAAATGTAGCAGGGGCATTAGTGAGTCCAAATGGCATCACCAAGAACTCATAGTGCCCGTAGTGACACCTGAAGGTTGTCTTGTGAATATCCTCATCCCGAACTCGAATCTGGTGGTAGCCTGATCGAAGATCAATCTTCGAAAAGTAAATAGATCCATGCAACTCATCCAACAACTCGTCAATGCGAGGAATGGGATACCTGTTCTTGATGGTTTTCTTGTTCAGTGCACGATAGTCAATGCACATCCTCATGGTCCCATCCTTCTTCACCAAAACAACTGAAGAAGCAAAGGGACTAGAACTAGGACGGATGTGTCCCATCTCCAAGAGCTCTCTAATGGCCTTCTCTATCTCATCCTTGTATGTCTTAGGATGGCGATAAGGCGTAGTCATCACGGGTTTAGCACCCTCCTCAAGCTCTATAACATGCTCAAACCCTCTATCTGGTGGTCTACCTGGAGGAATGTCACCAAACACTGGGCCGTGCTTATCCAGTATGGACTGGATGTCAATGTGAAAAGGCTGCTCACTGTCTAGAAGAAGATTTGGATGAAATGAAACACTGGGCTGCCCATGCAACCTCACCATGTCTGACTATAGACTCCATCCTGTGTGCTGAAACAACTCTAGGCCCACCGTCAGAAAGAGCCCGAAGCACAATCTTCTTCTTATCCACCATAAACTCCAACTCCATCCTCTGGAAATCCTGCACATATCTGCCAAGGGACTGTAACCACTGAATACCCAATACTGTATCAATCTCACCAAGTCCAATAACATAGAAGTCATCGGTCAATGTGTAGTCCCCCATCTGAATACTAAGCCATGGAATCCTCTTAGTGCAGCTAATAGCAAATCCATCTGCTACCCGCACACTAAACCCCTCAAATTCCTCAACCTGTAATCCTCGCTTCGCAGCCAACCCCTCATCAATGAAGTTGTGCGTAGCTCCACTGTCAACCAGACAAACAATCTGCTGTCCCTTAAGCACTCCCTTCAACCGAAAGGGATGGTACCTAGGAACGCCTGAGAGTGTAGCAATAGTAACATCGGATGAATCCAATGCCTCACTCTCGCCAAGCTCTATCTGGGGCTGCTCCCCCTGTGCATCATGGTCACCGCCCTCATCCTCTGCATCTGTATCTGGCGAGTGATCATCCTCCCCGTCTGAAATCACCTCAATGAGATGCACCTTGCCTTTACCAAGGCAACGATGTCCAGGCTCCCAATGATCTTTGCAATGAAAGCAAAGCTTCTTCCTCAACTCATTACGAGTCTCCTGATCCACCTTAGGAGGTGGTGCACTCTTCTGCGGAGCGGTAGAGCGCTGAAATGGCCTAGAGCTCGTGGGAAACTTCTTATTGGGTTGATAAGAAGTGGGCTGATATGAAGTGGGGGATGTGTCCAAATCTAATGCCGTCTAGATGGCATCATGCAATGTCCTAGGCTTAAGAGCCTTGACCAATCCTCTCATCCTGTCATGAAGGCCCTCTATAAATAACATCACCACCCTCTTCTCAGGCATCTCTGGAACCATAACTGCTATCCGCTGAAATTCGTTGATGTATGAATCAACGTGTCCACTCTGTCGGAGCTGTGCCAAGTCCCTGTAATACAACTCCACATCCTTGCGATCAAACCTCGCAATCAACCTCTCGCTGAAATCCCTGTATGACCGTAGAAGCTCATGACCCTGTGTAACTAACCCATGGTGCCACCAATCATAAGCCACCCCCTCAAGGTGTAATGTAGCGAACTGTATGGCCTCCTGCTCCCTCATGGGTTTGAGGGTAAGATAGGTGTCGAGCTTGTGAATCCAAGCCCTGGCACTGATCTTTCCACTACCATCAAAAGTGGAGAGGGTTACCTTATTGGTAACCTGCTGCAAATCCCTGTTCTGCTGCGCTCTAGGCCTCCTGTCCTGTCCAGCCCTCATGTTGTCTCTCCTCTGAGCACAATACTGTGGGAGGGGAAATACATCCCTCACATGCTGCGGCAAACTCCACTCATCGCTGACTGCCATAATAGTATCCGGAAAAGCTACTTCTTCCGGTCGTCCCTCAATCTCTGGTGGGTCACCTCTAGGCAGGAAGTTAGGCTGCATAGGCCTATCTGCAGTCCGTGTAGGTCTCCTCTCATCTGTATGAGTATGCCTCCGCTCACGGCGTGGCGATCCCCTAACACTCCCAAGCTCTGAAGGTGATCTGCTATGATCCCTGTAACCACTGGCCACTGATACGGATCTATCCCTCCTGCCGTGCCTGTCCCGCGGCCTATCTAGTGCCAACCTGTCCAAAGTAGTGCCCATGCGCTCCATGGTCTGTAATAACTGCCTCTGCGTGGCTGCCATATCCCGAATGAAATCCCTATTTGGATCTGCATGTTCCTCTCAAGGAGGACTCTCAGGTCTCTCACCCAAATATTCCATTCTGTCACCTCTTGCAATACCAGCTTCGAGTCGTGCTCGTCTGCGGGTGTAGTATCTGTGTGGATCGTCCTCTCTGTGCTGCATTCAAAGCTGATTTCTATTTTAATATACTCTTTACTTCCTTCCCACACAGGCTGGGAGGATACACTGCTCTGATACCACTAAAAGATCCCAAACCCCTTTTTGCCTGAATATTTTTTTTTTTTAATTTTATTTATTTATTTTATTTTTTTATATATTGCTCTGGCTCAAATCTGAACTGATAATACCAAAAGAATTCATAGAACACCACACTAAAACTGCATAGATAAATTAAATAAAACAAACCCCACAAACCGGGTGAATACAAAAAAGGCGCCTAGGGTTTAACAGGCAAATTTCTTCATAAACAATTCAGCCGTGTATTTAATAATGATTTCTGATGCTAAATATTACGGCAATACAATTATAAATCTGCAGATAGATTTAATAATAAAGATTGACCAAAAACCCACTGTAAATGATTCAAACCAAATCGATTTGATATATATTTGCTGCTGGGAATTACAATAAATATCTATCATGAAAAATACCTCTGATACAACATAAAACAACTGTAGAAGAAGTCGCCCCACTGGAAGTAGTCACATGTATGCCTTTGCTGCGGTTTTATTCTCTGTCTAACTGCTGGAATAATAAAAACTGTGAATACCATGAAGATCCCTGTATGGAAACTTCTCTCACTGCTCCTGGGGTTTCCGTCCGCAAGAGGAATAATCCAGAGGGTTTCTGTCCTTGGATTTTGTCTGCAAAAGCTTAGTGCTAACTGCGGGGAAAAATAATAATAATCTGAATGCCCTTTCCCCAAGTCGCATTTTTCCCTTATAGCCAAAAAACCCTCCAAAGGAACAAGTCGCACTTTTTCCCAATCCTCATAATTAATTTTTAATTAATTATTTTCCTTTTCCCACCAAGTCGCATTTTTGGGTTTATTTGACCCTTACCCAAACAAGTCGCATTTTTGGCTAGGAAGGCACATTAAATAATTTATTAATTTATTTAAATGCACTTTCCTAAGTCAAAGTCACTTAAACAGTCTATTAATTCATTATATGTGCTTTAATGATATTTTACTTTATTTTGAGCACCATATAATAAAAATAATAAACCGAAGTCACCCTTGAAAACACCCTTTGGGCATGGGTAGACAAAAGCAGCCAAAGGTCTTGGTGAACTATTCGAGAAAGAGGGACATTACAAAATAAATGATGATTTGTTGATCTAATGAGAGGGGAAGATAATTAATTAGTCTAGATAGAAAGGAACATTAATTAATGAAGGTCGTTAATTGGCGTCTTTGAGCGATAGAAGAGTTAATTAATTAGTGTAATGTAACTAATTAACGGTGATAGAAGAGAAAAGGTGCGTTATTGATGATATGTCGTCAATTTGCGGGAAAAAGTACGATTAGTGCAATTTAAGTATTTAAATTGCTTGATCCAAATTATAGGTGTCTACATTTTCCCCTCTTTGGGGTGATGTAAGTGACGTCACTTCAAAGATAGTAGACAAGTATAAAACACGTAAATTTTGAAGAGATAGAAGAAAAATTAGTGGAGTGAAAGAATGCCCCCTCGAGTGTCGATGGGGTGATGAAAGAGGTCGATCGATGATCGAAAAGATGAAGGAATGGAAAGAGGAATGGGGGAGGGGCAAGATGCCCCAATTGAATGAGAAGAATAATGTTGATAGGAGAATGATATAGAAGAAAATGAAGACGGAGAGAAAAGAATGAGCTTTCATCCAGTGTAGTAAAACAACTTCTGTGTCATCATATTGCCAGTGATCTACATCATCGGTCCTTATTAAAAAATATGCATACGACAAAATGTAGAATGACATGAAATGCCATAATACGAACAATTGTCCCTTGCTGAAAACACCAACTCCATGCAACATACAAAATGCAATGCAATACAAGAAAGTGAAAGATGCCTAACTCCCTACAACATACATAATGCAATGCAATACGAGAAAGTAAACAAGCTAACCTAACAGAGAAACATAATACAATGTTTTTGTTATCAAGCTTTGATTCCGACTGCGAATTAACGACAAGGGTTAAAAGATGGTGCCCCAAGCAAGGATACATGCAAGGGGAATAATGAAGCAGAGGACACTTGGGTCTTATGAAAAGCAATCGTGCACTATGAAATGATGCAAACAACTCATTGTGCTCTAGGTGAGTACATAGACACATAGTAAGCAAACCAACTTTGTTAATGGAGGTAGATCAAGATGATTGCGAGTCGCACACAAGAACAGGTGAGAACCAAAGAGCAACGTTTTGTAGGATGATTTTTATTGTTTTTGATTTTTTAGAAACATATTTGAATGTTTTTGATTTTGAAAGTTTTCTGAAACTATGTACAAGAAGACAAAAGAAGCGTGGATGTCCCCAACGATAGATGGGATGTCTGAGGCGAGAATGCCACATGTATGCGTAAGAAAGTGAAGATGCGAAAATGCCCCAATGATTAGGTGGGAGTATTTAAAGGCAAACTCTTCACGCGTTGAAGGGGGATTAAGGCCAATATAAAATAGGTTCAATCATGAGGGAGCAAGGATGCCCAGCATAAGTTGGCCAAGAAACACATGAGAGAAAGGAAGTAGAAAATTGTCTTGTTAAAATGGGACAAAAGTGTCTGCAAACATGGCAAAGAGTCCATCCTATACACATGGATGTTCTAAACGATTTCCAAAGAACAGAGGATGCTATGAAAATATTTAGAAGGCGGTTAATGAAAAAGTGATTAGCCCAAGGCACAAATCATGAGACAAGACATGCGCTAAAGCAAGAGTTTGAACAAGGTACAAAAACAACACTTGGTAACATACTAATCCTATTTACTCATAGAGATCTAGTGTGTGCTCGTGGAAATTAATTATGTCTTGAAGGAAAGAAGAATTGATAGCGTGTAAGTGAAGACAATAGCCAATGTGTAGGAATGATTTAGTTTGAAAGGTGATTTATGAATGGATTGTGGAAGGAGAGCCATACATTGCTCCGCTGCCAACCAGATGTCCATAGCCCCGACAGAGATGTATTTGATTCGAATCACAACATTGCTCTACTACTATCACAACAGGCATCCATAGCCCGATAGAGATTATTGGAAATACCCCAAGAGAGAGTTATATATCAATTTGCTTTTGCTTTGTAGCTTTTGCTTCGTTGATTGATTGATTTTGATTCTTGTTTTTTTATTGAAAAACTTATTTCAGCTCTCTTGTTTGACAAGGGGTTAAGAATCACTGATGGCTTGATGGAAGGATGTGAAAGTGATTGTGATGACGACATTGGCTAGTGTCAACAAATACGTCCAAAAGTTCTTCACAATAAGTTTATTAGATGAGAATTGTGATAGGATCTCTAAGAGGTCAGTTGTTCTTTAATTTACCAAGGTGATGAAAGACCAAGGTCAAACGGATACCATAGAGATAAATGTCACAAAATGCGTGTGAATAGGCTAACCACAATAACATTGAAGGGATGAAAATGGTGGATGACTTGCAAAGGAATATGAAAGAAAGGGAAGAAAGAACATCCATGTGTACGCAATACCTGATTGCAATGTTTGATCTTTGTACCTTTGATTTTGTTTTTGTAATGTTTTAATGTTTTCTCATTTTTTTGTATTTTTGAATTGTTTTATGATTTTTTTGATTTTTGATGGTTATCGAAAATGAAACATGTCACTCTGCGTGATAGGATCCAACAACGATGTTCATGATTTCCTTGATAAGAGAGACTAAGCGCGTTTGCTTATCAAGTGTAATATTATCCCGATCTTGATGATCGTGGTGAGCTCACACTCAACAAATGATTGTGATTTGTTTTGAAACATGGGTTTCGTATGTGGGAGCTTGAGTTCCCTATCCATAGGTTTCTACGCACTTTGCGCCATACTTGATGGGAGTGCATTGGTGTGCATTCTGGAATCGCGTTTGATTTTGGATTTTATGATCATTTGAGTTGTTGGGAGCTTTGGAGCTCTTGGTGTTTTGATCTTAGCTTGATAAAGAACTTGTCTGGGTTTCTTATAAGCTAATGCGTGACTTGTCTGATCCCAAGAAGTGGGAGAAGAACGTGGACGTTTAGAATTGATGGGAGGAATGTGAGGAATGATGGTGAGCTTTACCACAATCATTGATAGAAGAAAAATGTGATGGATGAAAAGGATATGGTCTGAGAATTGAAGAAGAGGGACTACTAGGAGGCGAGCCACATGATAGAAGATGAAGGGCTACTAGGATGTGGCCCAAGAATAGAAGAAGAAGGGCTACTAGGACGTGACCCATAGATGGAAGATGATGGGCTACTAGGATGTGGCCCAAGAATAGAAGAAGGGCTACTTGGGATAGAAGACAAGGGGCTAGTTGGACGTTCCCCAAGAATAGAAGATAGTGGACTACAAAAATGTCCCACAAATAGCAGAGGGAGGGCTATTAGAAGGTGACCCACACCTAGACGAAGATGAAGGGCTACTTGGCATTGACCCCATAAGAGATTGTGATTGAGGAATTGTGATAGACAAAGAGTGATTGGGTGATGAGAAGATAGGCCATGGATCAATGCAAGACCCAAGAGTTTCATCACGTAATGAAGAATGTGAAGATGGAAGAATAAGAGGAGGATCAAGTTGCATGATCTGAGGCTCTTCCTTTGTTTCTTGATAAAAGGAATCAACCTTTTCCTCACAATATACGTGACGCATCAAAGTATAAAGAGAATCCTTGCTCATAACTTAGAGGGATATCTTCATGTGCCCCTATAAAGGCCATGATCGCTCCTTCATTATGAAAGAAATCAATCGTATGGGGTTTGATCGACCATGAGGGTTTGATTGGACGAAAAAGGGCCAACTGGTGTGAAATATTGAGAAGATGTTTGATGATGATTGATAAAAGAAGGTGATGTGGGGGATGAAGTAGACATGGAGCTAGATGTCTCGGGAGTAGAAGAAGGCGGTGTGGACCTACCTATATGATGGTATATCATCTGTAAACTAGTAGGATTAAGTCCAAAGTCTACAGATTGTGCGGCGTAGGAGTCGATTCAGATGTTTGACTAGAAGGACTTTGAGTCGCATGAATCTTCAAAGAAGGAAGAATTCGTGGGGTGATTGATGAAGAAGGTCTGCGAAGAAGGGGAGGACCGTGATTCAAGAATCACATTGGATGAATAATAAAGGGGTCCTGTGAAGAAAGAGAGGACCACGATTCAAGAATTGTATTAGATGTTTGATTGGAGGGATTTGGAGTCGTGCGTATCTTCAAAGGAAGAAGATGTCATTGAGGTGATTGATAAAAGGGGTCCTGTGAAGAAAGGGAGGACCGCGACGTAGGAGTCACATTAAATGGATGATGAAGAGGGTCCTGCGAAGATAGGGAGGACTGCAATGTAGGAGTCGCATTAGATTAATGATGAAGAGGGTCCTGCGAAGATAGGGAGGACCACGACTCAAAAGTCGAATTAGAAGTTTGATAGTGAGAGGCCCTACGAAGAAAGGGAGGACCATGACATCATAGAGTCGAGTTAGATGAATGATGGGGAGAATTTGCGGCGACACAAATCTTTAGGAGGAGAACGTCGTTTAGGTGACTAATTATTCCTTAGAAGAAGGTTGATTGGATGAAGTTTAGGAGACTAAGGAGAATCGAATAATAGTTTGGATCAAAATAATCAAGAGAATTAGAAGAATTAGACGAATAGTTCGGATTAGAAGCCTCAGAATCAGAAGGAAATGTTTGGATTAGAAACAAGAAGAATCATACCACCGACTATGAGATGAAGATGGGGAAAGGCGTAGCTAGATGGGTTCTCTAGCGCGAAGAACCAAATGAGGTTTAGTCATGATGGGCATCTTTTGATGTGAATGTTGAAACTTTGATTCCTTATTGTTGTATGTATAAGGGACCTTGCGATAATTAGTCATTGTTGGCGTGTGTTGGGTTCAAAGGCCTAGACCTAGATTGTATGATCAAACTTCTTCAAAGTGAAGAAGGTTTCATGTTGATTTGGGTAGCATAACGACAACCAACTAGACATTTCGTAAAGATGGGGATGTTTGTGTGATTTTTCCAAAAGGGATTCTAAGGAAAACATACATTGTGATAACAATTTCAACAATCCAACAAGGTTTGGACAACAAGTTACGAGTGCAAAGAATCAAAGGCTCAAAAGATTGTCCTTAGAAATATAAGTCTATAAGGTGAACGATCGCAAGGAACAATCATGCAAGCTCAAAACACAACGCCAATCAAACTTAAGTGATAAAAAATGACCAAAGAATAATGAATGATAAAGAATCAATGGATCAAAGTGATTGTCCTAAATGGATAAGTCAAAATGATGAATAATCGCAAGACACAATCACACAAGGTTCATTTTAAACCAATCAATCATTGAATTACTTCCTAAGTGTTTTCAAATGGTAGTTTGACATTTTAAGATGATCAACGAAATGTCACCACTTATGTCAAGTTCAAAATGAACAAGGCGTAAGTAATAACAAGAAGGTTGATGTGATTTCCAATCAAAGTATACTTAAAGTGAGTTTAAATCCAAGCAAGACCTATATCTCAAAAAGTGGGGTTACGAATATGAACAACGTAACAATACCACTAAGATACATTAACCAAACTTTACGGAAAAGTAAGGTATTAATATCAAAATAATATTAGTACGATGTGCACAAAGTAACAACACCTTTCAAAATCGAGGTAATGTTTGAAATCAAACCAAGGCTAAAGTATACCAAGGAATTGTTAAGATGCACGTAGCGTAACATTACAATCTAGACACTTAGGTCAAGTTTGTAAGAAACAAGACGTAAGTATTGAAATTGTGGTGATACGATACAAGCAACGTAACACTTCAAAGGAGAATCAAGTGAAGAATCAAGCCTAACTACAATGATGATCTTGACTTGGGTATCAAGATCAAATGGCTATCAAGATGTAAAAATGTACCCACACACTTTAGACATTTTAACAACTTAGCCGCAAAAACATGGATGAGCATAAACGGACATAAAAGTGGTGAACACATGATCGATTGATAACACATGTATGTTTGCTCTTCTTTTGATCAACAAAGTGTCAAAAAGAAAGCAAATGAAGTAGATCAATGGGGTTGAAAAGTGTTTGGCCTCACTTTGATGAAGTTTTCCCACCTTATGGCGAGTGAAAAACTAAGTAAAAGTAATGCTTCACAAATTTTGTGGTGAATGACGTGTAGTTTGAACTTTAATGGACTCTCCCTTTGTTCGATAAACAAAGTTTCGACTCCAAAAAATTTCTCCCTTTGTGAAGGCTCTCAAAATGATTGGTACAAATAAGTTGGCTCCAAGTCAAGATAGCTTCCTAGGTGGTTCCTCAACTAGGTGTCACAAGTTTATCTAATGCGAGCTCGGTTTGCCAAGGTTTCCCAAGGAGTATCCTGGCTTTACTTTACCCCTTCAATACGGTGAGAAAATAATCATTCATCATTATGTACTCTCACTTTGGGGGTCATGATACGGATAACTTTGACTCTAACTCACAAAGGTAAAACTAGTCAAGTAGGTGTGCAGAGCACTTCCTCTTTTTCCACAAGGTTCCCTCTTGCGTGGACTACTTTGGGGTTCTAGGACCACCCCATTGTTGTAGCTTAAGGCTTATGCCAAAGGGGTTATGTCCTAGTTAAAGCGGACGAGCGTACCCTTATCCGAACCTACATATATAATGTGATGAATGTGGTGTGTTTTTTATCTTTTAGACTTAATGTGGTTTAGTCGTTCACCATTTGGCAACCTGCAATCACACATGTATTAGTAGTTTGTGTTTCGAACCTCCTTTCTTTGACAAGTGAATTAGGTCCTACACACGAAAGATTAGTAATTTTCCACAAGATCAAAATATCATGAAAAGGGTTTAAGTGTTGTTTTTGATTCCCAAGATCACCTAAAAGGTGTGAGGGAAGAGCATACACAACGCGAAAACCCAACTATAATAAGAAATGGAAAACACTTGTGAAATTAAAGTGCAAGATAGTTCGTTTTAATCAATTTTGACATTCATTCCCTTAGCAAAAATAAGTATAATGTGTTTTCAAAGCATAGAAAAGATATAGAAATCGTTTTTGATTCCCAAGATCACCTAAAAGGTGTGAGGGAAGAGCATACATGACTCTAATCTCATAGACAAACAATGCAACATCATTAACTTTAAACAAACCAAATTAGCAAAAACATGTAAATATACCTCTGTAAAATAGAAGTTAAATTCAAATAAACTGCAAGGAGTTAGCACATCAAGAACACAATCTTTTGCAAATTTTTTAAAGTAGACCTTAAATGCAAGTGTAATGCTTGTGCGCCTTTTTGGGTGTGTGTGCGCACGGATATGGATGTGTTCGCACTATGCTAAAATGACAGAATAAAGCATGTACACGTGTCAAAGAGAGTTTGTATACGCGGATTTTTTATAATGCATGCGCGCACCTATTAGACAAAGTCAAAGAAGAGACTTAGCAGATGTGTACACGCGGATATGGATGTTCTGCGCGCGGGTTTAAGTGTATACGTAGGACAAGCACAACGCAAGAAAACACGAGAGGACGATATTTCATGTATATGTGGGCAAAACAATGTACATGAACCTTTTAATGCATATGCAGCCTAAAAATCTCTAGAATGACACAAGTAGTAGCAGAATATTATCGACAACTTATAGTGTGCATACACAAATATTGTATGTGTACGCACCCCTGCAAATTTTTACCTATGCATGTACTGTAGATGACGTCAAACATGGGAATTTGATGTATGCAACTTCAAAAAGCTCAATTTTTCCTAATTTAGCTCAAATCCAATGACAACCCATCACAATAAACCCCATAAAAGAGACTCAATGCATATAAAGTTAGTGAAATAACCTAAGAATTTAACCTATTTCACATGTGCATGATTTGGGTTAGCAAAACTTGAGAAAAACTAGTAAAACTCATGAAAATCAAAGAGACTATGAATCCCTCACCGGGCATGCCAAATGTATCAATGTATTAGTTAACTAAGCTAAGAGAATTGAAACTAACACCTTAATAGTTCCAAAACAAAGCTAACTACACAAAGATCATCATGCTAAGAGCTTAAAGAGACTAACTACCAACATTATGCATTAGAACTTTGAAGGAAAATCAAACTAATATGTTAAGCATTTAACCTCTACTCTTTAGATTGCAACTACAAATGAACCTAGATAGATCCATGGCAATCAAAGTTGATTGTTTGATCTTCAAGGGTTTGAGAATGGAGGCTCATCAAGACATGGCTACAAGACCATTTTGATTCCCTCCATATGACTCAAAAGTTTGGATGGATGAAATGCAAGATAAAGATATGTAGCTCAACACTAATGGAAGATGCTCAAAAATGAAAATGCCTATAGTTTATGTTATATGCATGCAAAAGGTGTGTGTGAAGAAAGGTAGGAGGAGGGTTCTTTATATAACCCTTTGGTTTGAAGGAGCTTTGCATCCTATTATATGTGGGATAATAACAAAGCTAGGTTAGTAATGGATAAGCATGGTTTAGAGTGGTTGAGTTTGCTTTAGGAGAGTTTAATTTGTCCTTTAGTGACTCATGAGAATTGAGGGGGTGCATTAATTAAATCAAAGTGATTAATTAATAGGTATGTGCAAGCTTATAAAAGTTTTTAGAAGAAAGTTAGCATGATCTAGGCTATGAGAGTAATTTAATCAAATAAATGACAATTTATTAATCTAATGAGAGGGGAAGATAATTAATTAAGAATAATTAATTATTCTAGATAGAAAGGAACATTAATTAATGGAAGGACATTAATTGGCGTCTTTAAGCGGTAGAAGAGTTAATTAATTAGCGTAATGTAACTAATTAACAGTGATAGAAGAAGAAAATGTGCATTATTGACGATATGTTGTCAATTTTATGGAAAGTGTACAATTAGCGCAATTTACGTATTCAAATTGCTGAATCCAAACTATAGTTGTTTGATTATCTATATGTTTCATATTACTTGTAGACATGTTACTCACTTTTATAGTCTCCTTATGTATATGAGCCTTTTAAGCATGAATGAACCTTTTTGTATATGTTGGACATATTGGTCAAATAATATTTTTAACACAAGGCATAAGTTTTTTTCATAGTTACGAGGTTTGATTGGATTTGGACTAGATCCGTTTGGATTTTTTTTTTGAGGCATCCTAATAAATCTGATCTGGTTTGCATAATTTTCATATTAAAAAAGCAAAAATCCTAAAAGTAAAAACCCTAAAAGTTAAAATCTCTAAACCTAATCAATGCTCGAACGTTTATAAAAGTGATACCAAATAGCATACATATAGCAGCAATATAAATCAAAGCAGTCGCATTTGAGATTGAATACTTTGTCTCAATTCGTGCTAGTTCAAAGTAAAGGTAAGGTTCGAGGACGAGTTTCGTTGTCATTTGTGATCCAGTTCATTGTTCAACTCGGTCAAGTCTTTGATTGGCTATCACCTACGGGAGTCGGTTTGTTGTTTTTTGTCGTAATTGTGTCCCACTGTCTTAATCTTCCCCATTCGAATCTAACAGACGACGGTGCTTAGAGGTGCTTATGGTTCATGAGGGGAGGTAAATCTACATTTTAGTGTTTTAGTTTTAATTGTAGATAGTTTTAGTTTTAAATATACTTGATTAGGTGTTTTTAGTTTAAACTATTATTGTTAATGTTTTATTATTTTATTCTTTTGATATGGGTAATGTTAATTAAAATTATTAGTATAATGTTAATAACTAAATATTAACATCAATAACAAATGTTATTATTTAGTTATTAACTTATGTAAAAAACATAACTTATTTTTTAGTTATAATAATTATTTATTTTATTTGGTATTTTTATGTTATTAATGATTACCTAAATAATAATATTTAGTTATTAATGTTTATAGAGCTTATAACGTTAATAACTAAATATTATTATATAGTTATCATCTTATGTTTTTTAATTTTTTTCTTATAATTTTTTTATATTTCTAATAATAATTTTTTTCAAAATAAAAAATAAAATAAAAAATAAAGAAAATTTATTATTTTATTTTTAACAAGAGTAGAAATGAAATGATAGTTTCTATTCTAGCCTACATAAATCGAAATGCATCAAATGCATGGCCGCTACTCTATATGGGGGTCCTTAATGTTTATGCATATTTTAAAATATGTTTTGATAATAGTGTTATGCGAGGACACGCGCCCACCACCCCTCCCAAAAAAAGAAAATTAGCATGTCCGGATGTCCCCGGCATGACAAGACAAGATAGGGGAATGTCCCCCACATTTCTTGCTAGTGAAAAGTCACGTGGATGTCCCCCTTTTATGGGGACGTCTGGTTTTTTTTAAATAATATTATTTTAAAAATTTTTTTTTTTTCTCTTTAAAAAAATACTTTTTAAAATTTACTCTTGTAGTGTAAGAATGTTTTGGAAGCCACTCATCTCTTATTGAAAAAGAGTCTCGTATGTATAAATCTAATTAAAATTCATTTTGGAAGCTCCAATCACTTAACAAACTTACAAAGTCTACTGTATATTTCTATATGAAGAGAAAGGTTGTGTAGATGATAAAAGCAGTAAGACATAGATCAAAACATTTATTGGCTAACCATAATGATCCAAAACAAGATCTTGAATATGCCTAATTCATGTAATTCTCACTTGTAGCACTTGTAGAAGACGGTTCTTGTAAAAACACATCAGATCAGATGGTTTTCAAGGCTTTTACCGGTTATGGACTTGATCAATTGTATGTTTTGATGACATATTTGGGTTCGTCTTGAAAAAATACACACAAAAAAATGGCACCCAATTTCGAGTTCGTATGTAAAAGTTATGTTCTTTAGAAGTTCCAAGGTTTTTAAGGATATAGAACCGCTCTAACAGTTTTGTATCTCTTAGCGGTGGTTTGCATCTCAGTGGCAGTTTTGACAGGCAGTTTCGAATTGCCACTTGCAAACAATGGCGGTTTTGTCCCGGGACAAAAGGAAACACCTAGAATGTAACGGGTATGCATTTTTGAACTTCAAAATGGTTTCTTAGCAGTTTCTTATGTCAGGGGCATCTTTGTAGGTTTGATGGATGTCAACAAGAGTTATGGAATTTGGATTCCCATTGCTGTTTATAAGCAAGTTGGAGTCTTTGTCCACGGGAGCCAATGTTTTCCCAACAGTCAGAGATTATTTCTTGAGGGTGTTATTATTAGAGGAGTGTTTGGAAGGTGTTAAGCATACTTTGTGCAAGCTTTGGAGAGAGAGAGTGAAGTTCTATCCCATGAAGGCCATGAATGGGAGTAACTTGTACATGTTTGTGAATTACATAGTTAATGGGGAGTATAGTTGCCTCATCCACTAGAGTTTTTCCCTTCTTGGGTTTCACTAGGATAAAATATGCTGTTCATTTGTGCTTTTCCTTGCTTCTCATTTTGTATGTTTTAATTACATTGCACATTCATTTCAGCACTCCATAAATCTATTTTTCTTGCAATTGAGTTATTTTTTCAGTCTCTTTGTAAGCTAGAAATCATTTGGATACATGTTGGTGAAGCCTTGTGTGGAATGTCCACTTGGCTTACGGACTAGAGCATGTTTTCCTTTCTGCCGTAAAGGTTTTTCTAACACTTTCCGCGATTTGTGTTAGATTTTGTTCCTGTGGTGCGTGGTTTGTGTGGGTGATTGTTTTGCAGATTGATGCCCATTACCTAGATAGCAGATGCTAGTGGAGAGTTTGTCTTGCTTCCTTGGCAGTAAGGTGGGGTTAAAGGTACCATCATTATGCCTATGAAGAAAAGGATTGTACAAGGCATTGTTTGGGCACGATGTTTTGATGATCATGACCAACAATCTTTGAAGTATGCGAATGCAATGTCCCTCTCTAGAGCTGAACCGAAAAACAAATAGATAACAACAATCCCACTTGAGAGTAATCTGATTTTTATGACAGCAGATCTGAAAATATTAGTAAACCCTAGCAGCGAACTAATTTTATACTTTTAGGGCATCAAACACCCTCCAAACAAGCTGAAAGTAGGTGCATAAATCCTTTTAAATATTATATTCAACAAATGGAATAAACACCAAGCCAAAGCATGCCAAAACATGTGCAATTCATGAAATTATACCCAGGTGCAATTAAATAAATGACAGCAGAAGTACAGTCCGCAAAATGAGCTAAAAGTGATGTTTGCAAACCCCAATAAATGATAGACCAGCCTTCTAAATATAGAGAGATCTGAATACCAACTTGGAATGCCAAATTGTGCCTTAGAAGGCACCCAAACACACTTCTACCCAAATCACCACCCTAGGAGAGGGTGCCAAAGTGATGAAAAACCCTTGGTATTCTTCTCCTTCAATGCCCTAGCTGCCCAACCAGCAAGATAGTCTTCTTAGAAGTCCTCAACATCACCAAATTGGAGAGTTTCCGTTCTCCAACCTTCAACAAGGAAGGGTTTCATCCTCCTTGCTTGCCACACTAATGAATTTTCACCTCTTAAGTGGATTGGAATAGAGCAACCAACTCTAGAACCAAATAGATAAAAGTATATAAGACAAAAGCATGCCCAAAATGAGCCTATGCGACCCCTTATATAGCCTTATGGTGGTGCCAAAGGTCATAAGGGAGGAATTCCCCAAGACCGACCTCCTTTAGAAGCTTGTTTTTTCTTTTAAGCTTAATTAAAGCTCTCCAACTCGGCTGACCTGCTTAGGAAGGGAAATACAAAAGGAAAATATAATTATTAATTAAAGAAAGACTTAAAATATAATCCCAAAGCTTCCCTTGTTCATCTTCCTCTTGCCCATGGGAAGAAGAATGGGAAAGAAGCCTTCAAATGGATTAGTTCGAAAAGGGGACATTACAACGAAAACCAATTCTGGAGCATGTAAACGTGAACATAAGTTCATGCAAGTGAGCATTCAACTTGGTTGATGTACCTCCATGTAAGAGGGGTTAAAGGAGTCTCCAACAATGTGCAAAGCAAGGCATGCCAACATGGATTTGAGCATAGTTGCCTTGTTAAGGACAAGATATGGTTGTACTTGAGCAAAGGAAGATTCGAAGGTAAAACTAAGAGCTTAAGCCTTTGAGGGTATGCTATTAAATTGGATATGGCTCCTCTTTATAAAATAATGTTCTATTTTGAATATTGAAAGCTTACGTTTCTTTTAAAGCCTTCCATGCTCAACATTGAAGTAAAATCTTTTCTCCTAATGGCCAAAAGGAGTTGGATAAAGATGTTGTGTTGTAGTTGAAGGAAAGAGTGTTAACAAGAGGAGAGCAAACAGATAGAAGTTGGGTTGAAATACAATTTCCAAGCAGATCCAAATGGTATTTGATTAGAGATGGGACTGCATAGTAGCTCTCATGGAAGGCTACATAGTTGGATAGTTGAGTTCAATAGACCTTGAAAAGGTGAACATTGGAGTTCACACGCTACACCTCCAAGAGAGGGTGGTGGTGTGGGGATGGGTTTTCCTCACTTATTGAGTTCCTGAAGATTTTAGGGACTTAAAAGCCTCAAATTGGGGAGGTGTGATCTGAAATAGGATCTTGAATATGCCCAATTCATGTAATTCTCACTTGTAGCACTTGTAGAAGACGGTTCTTGTAAAAACACATCATATCAGATGGCTTCCAAGGCTTTTACTATGTATGGAATTTATCAAATGTATGTTTTGATGACATATTTAGGTTCCTCTTGAAAAAATACGCACTTTAAAAAAACAACACTTGATTTCGAGTTCATATCCAAAAGTTACGACCTCTATAAGTTACATGGTTTTTTCAAGGATACAAAACTGCCTGGTGGTTTTGTAGCTCTTAGTGGCGGTTTTGCATCAAAGTGGCTGTTTTGGCCAACAATTTTGTAACCGCTTCCTACAAATAGTGGCGGTTTCGTCCAGAACAAAAGGAAATGCCTAGAATGTGATTGGGAATTTTGACTTCCAAAATGGTTTCTTAGCAATTTCTCATGTTAGGGGCATCTTTGCAGGTCGGATGGATGTCGACAATCATCAAGAATGTAAGAGGAGTTATAGAATTTGGATTCCCATTATTGTTTATAAGCAAGTTGGAGTTGTTGTCATGGGGAGCCAATGATTTCCCAAAGCAGTGAGAGGTTGTTTCTTGAAGGTATTGTTAGAGGAGTGTTTGGAAGGTGTTAATCATGTTTTGTGCAAGCTTTGGAAAGAGGGATTGAATCTCTATCCCATAAAGGTCGTTAATGACAATCACTTGTACATGTTTGTGAATTACATAGTTCATAGGGAATACGGTTGCCTCACCCATTGGAGTTTTTCCCTTCTTGGGATTCTCTAGAATAAAACATGGTGTTCACTTGTGCTTTTCGTTGCTTCTCATTGTGTATGTTTAGATTATGTTGCACATTCATTTCAGTACTCTATAATTCTATTTTGCATGCAATCTGGGTTATTTTTCAACTGTTTGTAAGATAGGAATCATTGAGGTCCATGCTTTGGTGAAGCCTAGTGTGAAATATTCGGTTGGCTTATGGATCACATAATCCGATTGTATTGTATTATAAATATATAATAAGAATTAAGAGTGATATATCAATGCATAAATTTTCAAGCACAAGTGCACGTGGATTGTCACAAACTAGTATTCATAAATTTTTTAAAAATTATTTGTATATTTTCAATATTTATAATTTATCTATTATTATAGTAAATCGCCTCTCTGCCGTCCCAAAATTTTGGATTTTTTTGCCGTCCTGAAACTCGTCCCTCCGTCCTCCGTCGCCTCTGAGTCTTAGGTAACTACGATTGATAATGTTTATAATTTTTTTGTAAGGAGGAACTATATCATCAATGTCATGGCAAGTCGTCTGATGGAGATGAAATACATTGTCCAACAAGACACCAATCCCAGAGATTTGAAATGCACTCAAGTGATTCAAATATCACGGGGACTCTTAATAAGGGGTTGGTACCATTATATTGGGGGTCTAGATGTGAAGATTTTCCCAATAACGAAAGAGCAAGAGAAATATGTAGAATTTGTTAACCGAATTTGAAACAAATGTAAATTGAAGACACTTGCAATAACATCAACAACTTTAGAAAAATAAGAAATCTAATGTAATAAGACACAAATTCTACAATTTTAGTAGCTTGGCTCCATCAATGTTTGGCCAAGAAAATAAAAGTGCATAGGGGATGTCTTATGTTTCATTGAAATTGACGTGGAAGCCACAAGAAAAGCTTGAGATTGACAGATTGGTGGGTTAGTTTTTTAATGCAAATGTCATTTCTTTCAATGTTGTATGAAATCCTTATACAAAAGTTATGGTAGAGGGGATTGTAAATTTCAGGAAAGGTAACACAACCTTGTTTTTGAAATCCCGAGAACTACTCTATTAGAAGAGGTGTCATCAATATCTAATGAACTAGATAAAATGACAATGAATCGAGAAAATAAATTTGCACCGTGGTAAACGATTGGTGGTCCTGACATACAAAGTGAAAGCCCCTCCTAAACATTTTGATACAATGTTAAAAAGGTGTTATGTTTATCAAATCAATTGGTACAAGTATTGAGGTAAAAACAACAAATTTCATTTTCAAATTAGAGAAGAATATGTAGTCGTGGTATTACGGATAACACAATAAATTGTAAAGCAACAAGTGAACTTCTTGTGGAATTTTTTTCTCATTTGTTTTGGACTCCATGTGCAACTCATGTTTTAAATATTTTGCTTGAAGATCTAGCAAAGTTGGATTGGGTAAAAACTGTTGTTAGAGAAGGGAAATGAATTTCCAAGTTCATATTTAATCACCACTTGACCTTGAGCTTGTATCATTCATTTCTAAAGCATGAACTTCATTCCCTTATTGAAACAAGATTTGCATCTAATTTTATTACTTTGCAAAGGGAGGTGGAGGAGAGGACAACTCTGAGAAAAGTTGTGGTAAGTGAAGAATGGGCACAATCTAAGCTTTCTAAGGAAAGCCTTGCAAAAGATGTTGAGAGAATCATTTCAGGACGTTCATTTTGGGAAGGCGTTGAGAAGGCCCTAAAGCTATTTGAGCCATTTGTTCAATTGTTGAGATTGATTGATATCATAAAACCTTGCATTGACTTTGTGTATAAGGGCATTGAGCAAGCAAAACTAAAAACAAAAAAGTACTAGTAGATGATGTCGAAAAAGTTCAATTTATACGAGATATTAAGGACATTCGATATGTTATATCACCCTATACATGTAAGAAGGTGCTATTTAAATCCAAAGCTTATAAAGGTGGATCATAATGTATATGAGTAGGTAAAGAATGGTATATTGGAATCAATAAATAAGTTGTGATGATAATGAGAAGGCTAAGGTGAGAAAGCAACTTACTACATTTAAGAACCAAGAGGGCATGTTTTCTTGTAAGAAGGCATTGATCGCATGTATGCCCATTTATGGGCAAACTTATAGGTTTTCTACTTTAGAGCTACAAAACTTGCCGTGTGTATCCATAGCTAGTGTGCCAACTTCTGCATGCGAAAGAAATTGAAGTACACATAATTTGATCCACATTAACAAGATGAACCAACTAGGAGCTGAAAAACTCTCTGATCTTGTGTTTATCCACAACAATTTACATTTTCTTGAAAATAATCTTGCAAAATAAGAGGGCGATTCTCACCTTGGAGAACCATTCTTCGAAGAAGTTCAAGAAAATATTGATAGTGATGATGAGCATGATAGAGGATTAAATGATGGTGCTAGTGCTAGTTTTGATTTTGAAGAAGGTTTTGATGTTGCAGATGATTGAAATTTTCAAGTTTCATTTCAATACTGAGCTTAGGCTCTAAACCATGAATATTTTGCTTGCTTTTAATGTTTTTCAAATTTGAAACTCATATGCATTTCTCAATTTTACAAGCTTTAATTTTATGCTCATTATTTGGTAGACGGATATATTTTTGCATGTTTTACATGATTTGTCTTATGTGTCTATACATAGATAAATTATAATGTGTATATATAGCAAATCAGATTTTCCCAACTTTTTTGGTAACTCTGGATTTCCATAATATTTTAATATTCTGAACAGGTCTGAATTTCCGAACGTAGTAACTACGGTTTTTGTAGACAGTATAAGAATGAAAAGAGGCGTCAAGGTGGGAACATTAACTACATTTCTGTGCATTCTTTTTGCTAAAGGTGCTGCCACCTTTTAGACACACCCAGTTGAATAACATTAAATACACGCCCTTGACTCAGCCCCACAACTGTCCTCACATCAGCATTAAAAGAACTACGGGATTGTTTCTTCAAGGGTGAAGAGCAACTTCATACACAACAGACCTATCTTAAAGGATTGTGTTTGGACGGATATATGAATGGAGAATATAGATGGACAATGTAATGGAAATCTGAGTCGGCAAAAGTGGGTGAGAGCAGGGAAGAGGAACAATGATCTTTTGATCAAAGAAAAGCTGGTAACTCTGAGCAGGGAAAAATCAAGTCTACTAGTTAAGCCCATTTTTATACATCCTCCCCTAGTATTCATAATCAAGATGTTTGGCTTGTATTTCAGAAATCCATATTAACAACGTCCTACAACTCAAATCAATCTATCCTATGATATTTTCTCTAGATTATATGATATTTTGCAATCCTCCAAGGCTAAAATACTCGAGTATCTTAATATCTCTGCTCTGGTGAATCAAAGGAAGAGAATGAATTAGGGGCTTGAGTCTAAATAGAGGTAGAGGCCTTGTCAAGTCAAAAATGGAAAAGAAATATCCAGATGGAGTTAAAATTTTCAAAAGGAATAGAAAGATAAATACAAAGAAGAGGATTGATCTTCAAAGAAATACAACAATAAAACAAATTTTGGATCAAGATTCTACTGGTCAACATACTATGCATATTGAAGATGATGAGACTGCTCATACTTCTGCAACTCTGAAAAACCAATACTCCACTGGAACTCTCCAGCTGAGCCACAATCCTCCTTAAGAGCTCAACTTGACTCAGGTAATAGAGTGTCAAGCTGCTTTGAATGCTTGAGTTAGAACTCCTAATCCTCCTTATCATCCCGTGCCACAACAATTTCTGTTAGAGCTGAAACGTATTTGAGAAATACTAAAATCCCACTCTTTGACTCCAACATTTACTAGGTTTGGCATAAAAGCTACTTAATATTTATTCCCAAGCTGTACTACTCGACCTCTCCTACTCATGGATTATCCCCTTTGGACAATCTTTCACTTATGATGGAACCCCACCGCCCATATTAGAAGTGATATCCCTCATGGTGCTGCCCCTGGTACTCAAGGAACCCACTCTAGCTCCTGTCTGCAAAAAGGCAATATGAGAAATAATTCAGTCATTCTTGCTGCTGTACAAAAAAATTCTCGTCCTTGAGGCTCCATAAAAGTCTATCAATAAGAAAGGCATGCACAATCCATACATTGAAATTGGTTTGTTTAGTCTGCTGCATTGTCTCCTTTCGCAAAATGAAAATCAAAAGGTAAAAGTCCTCACTAGTTCTGCTGAACGTTTTAGCAAGATTGTGAGACATAACTCTAAATTTCATCAACACAATACTTCTCTGAAAATTCAAGGCAGCAGATTGCTTGTCTTTCAGTAGAATTAGGAAGTGACCAACCTTGTAAAAAGAAAGTCCAAAGTTCATGTTAGCTGAACAGAAGCTGCAACTGAGGAATGAACTGAAAAAAAAACGTTGTTCAGCACTAAAGTATCCACATTGGCCCAAACTTGGATTGCATGCAATACGAACAAAGGCATTCCTTCTTCCCTCTCTAGGTATGGTGTCGATTGCAGAAATACATAATTCTTGAGAGAAGCTATTATGTCCTTTTTGTATTTTCTCTACCATAGTAAAATAGTGGTAATAGTTGCATCGTCTGAGATTAAAATAGTGAATTTAGATATGACTATGATATACATCTATCTATTTAATAGTCTGGCTAGGTTTTTGCTCCTGTATGGGGAGATCAGAGAAGCTTAATAATGCTAAATGAGATCTTACAGACATCTATCCTTCGTATTTCATCCTTATTCTCCGGTGGATTGCCTATTGTTTCATTTTGAAAGGCTTTCATGCATGTGCTCCCCACCCTTTTATAACAATATAATATATTACAACCTTAAAAATGCCAATATTTAATTCCATATAAAATATACCATAAGTTAAAGATATTGATAATCATAACATATAGACCATACTTCAAAAATTGAACTTAGCAACCCATAATTTTGGCTCAAACTCAGGACTTGGCAATTACTCAGCAACTTTATCGCTACACAACAAAAATAAACAAATTCATAAAAATTGAAGTAACATGTGAAACACTTGTAAATGACATGAGAAATGAATGCGAGATAATACATATGTTTTTCTATTAGTTTTCGAACAAAAAGAGTACATTGCTTAGCTTTAAACCAAAAACGAGTACAATTCTTGTAGATTATAGGCATCAATGCACCATAAGATTATTTCCAACTCTTAGTCTCTTGTGTCTGTAAAAGTCGAAGATAAAGATTCCTCTAGAACAAAATCATCTGCAAACATATTATCCAAATCCTCACCAACCTCTCCTGGTGCCTCACAGTTGTACTGTTGTTGTTGGTTCCTTTACTTTCCTCTCCAAATTTGCAACCTTCTTGACAAACATGGGCTGCTCATCCTCATCCTTAAGATCAACAATACCGTTTGCATGTGGATTGATATCATCCAAGTCAATTGCCTTATAAATTTCTGGCCCCTCCACTTGTCTCACACGAAGACGAAAATCTGCTGCCAATTTTTGCACTTCTTTGTGTGATTGACCTCAAACGTGCTCCAATTACATTCACATCCAGAAGAGCTACATGATTAGGCACAAAATGCAAATGACTAGCCTCTAAAGATTTGGTGTTTTTACACCACTTTTCTCACCACTAAATTTGAAAATAGGACATTCATAACTTTGTAAGTCAACTAAGCTTGCATTTATTAAAGAAGTCTAGTATCTATGAATAACAAGATTACAATCAAAGGACTCAATTTGTTTTTACCTTGTTGTTGGGTCATTCCCGTCCGAATGAATGCAGGAGGCAAGAAAAGAGCTTCCCCTTTGCAATCTTGTAAATCCACATCTCATCAAGAATTGTGTCTCTAGTGGCTTTGTCACCGCTCATCCTCTTTATGCATGTGTTGAACCCATCCATAACCTCTTCATTGGCCTCAAATGAATTTTAGAAGAGAAACTTGGGGTTCAAGCAAAGAGGCCATTGTATGTATATGCTTTGGTGGCGTTGCTTGTTCCATCTTTGATCAATTATGTTCCATATGAGCTCATATATTCTTTTATTTTTCCCATTCTACGACCTCTTTGGCCTTGTTCATGGCCTCATATAGATAACCCATTGCGTTTGTTTTCTCGTACACCAAAGTGTAGAACTCTAACCGAAGACTCCAAAACTTAAAAGAAAATGAGAAATTTAAACCAATAAAATTATTAAAAATGATAAATAAAAATAGTTAAGCTTAAATCTACCTTAAGAATGTCATTTGTGTTTTTCGCAAACATGTAATCAAAATAGTCTTCACGACCCTTTTTCCTTGGGCCTTTCTATTGTAGGGAGACTCCGACCACATTGTGCTCACAAACATCGACTAACAAATGTTATTAACGATGCAATGCTTTGCAATATGATGAAGGATGTGGTTAATTGTATGATTCCCGCTCACACAAGCTCCTTTTTGTTGGTGTGCTCTCTCATCAAGCTTAACACCCACGGGTGACTATGGAGGTATTTTGTGATATTTCTAGGTGGTTCAACGACATTTTTCACCCATGTAAATTTTCCTATGTTCTCAAGTAGGAGATCAATGCAATCCGTTGCACAAGGGCTCCAAAGAAAACTAGGGTGCCTCTTACGAAGAAATCTCCCTGCTACTACATATGTTAGTGCATTGTCTATCACAACTTGGACAACATTCTCCACACTCACTTCCATGACCACCTTATCCAACATATCGCACCGAGTGTTTGTATTCCTAAGTGGGAGGTATTGATCGACTCCAAGAACATCGATTTCCCCCTTGAAACCACTAAAAGTTAATCAAAGTGCGACTCCTTCCATTTGTCTACCATCGGGAAAATGCTGCAACGTTTTTGTGCCATATATTTTTTGCTCATCTATAATATAACTTGTGTATTTTTGATGACATCCTCCACAATGAGCCACTCAAATCATTATAGTATGTGCGTTGAACCCCTTCCCGACAATGGACAATGCAGCAACCGGATTCTCCCATTTTGGGCTTTCTACCACATTGAATGGTATGTTACATTGCCAAAAAATTGTTATATCTACTCTCGCTTCATTATGTGATTCCTGGTTCTAAGTAATACTTTCCAGTGAAGGCTGTGCCCCAGGACTATTTTGAGGAACAAAGAAACCCTATCCATGTGAACCCGAATTGTTTCTAGTAGATGAGCCCCATCCATGAACCCTTGGGGCAATAAAAGAGGCTTCTAAGTCATACTTATTAGAGTCAATCCTTTCTCCATTCCTATTCATTACTATTCCATTTTCTTTAACTGCACTACTTTTTCATTTTTTTCTCTTCATAAAGAGGAAACACAACAACCATCTCTTTTTGAACCTTAGTTTAATTTTTGCACAAGTGTGTATCTTTACTTGCAATTCGTGCAAAGTGGTATTTGAGGGATTGATGCTTCCAATTATCTTAAATCCACAATAATAGCATATGACAGAATTGGACTTTGAGTTTGGACCTGCTTCACATTGCTTCCAAGTAGGGTCATCAGACTTCCCTAGTTCTATGGTTACTTGAACAAGATGCCATTCTTATGTAGTTGTATGTTAGTGCAAATTGAATGCAAACTGCAATTAGAAACCCTATAAAACAAAGGAAAAACTCTTTGTTCAAAATACTAGCTGCTAGCACATATCAAAGAAAGAACTAGAATAAAATGCAAAAACAAGTAAAAAAGAAAAAAATCAAACACTAGGGCCTGTAGATCAAAAATGGAAAAAAACAAAACAAATTTCACGATCAAAAATCTAAAATGGAAATCCAAAACAAATTTCACAATAAAAATCTAAAATGAATGACTCTGACCTCTCAATTCCCTGTCAAAATCCTTCAAAGCTGATAGAAATCACCAATCATCATGTTGCCACAACTGGTAAATGATAAAAATCGTCTCAGCAGAGCATAAATGACAAACAATTGTGACCAAATGTTAAAAATGTTGTTTTCTAATGCATTGGAGGTTATTGGCATCCAGCAATTGTGTATTATTTTCAGACTGGTGAGTAGTCGTGAGTAATTACTCACCATTACTTGCTAGTCTGAGATCAATACTTGGCTCACAATAAGTTAGGTGATTACTCAGTAGGTCAAAAAATGGTGGTTTTCAATGATTGCAGTTTCTCACGGGCTTTAGAACAAAGATAAACTATTCTTAGTGATCATGATCATTATCTTTGATCCTCAATTGGTAAGAGTCGGTATTCACCCTCTCGTGTTCTCCCCATTTTAATTGATTAGTTTGTATAATGTAGACTAATTCCTTGTTGAACTCGAAAAGAAATTTGAAAACGTAGCTTGACTTTTTTTTGTTGTGTTTTTCTTGAATTTAGAGATATTTTTATCTAATTAATCATTTTGGATGCTATGTAGTTTGATTTTAAATAGTGTTTTTACAAATATCCATGGTCAAACATTTGTACATGGATGTGGAGATTGAAATAGAGCGATCTAACATGTGCAGAATGTTCCAAAATATATAGCAATAGGTTAAGAAACATAAAAATTAAATTTTGGCTTTAAATTTTGGATGAAAACGAAAATTTAAATTGTTTGTGAAAAACCTAATAGAATTAAAAAATCCAAGCAATGATATATCACCGTTGTTTTCAATGCTTTGACTTAAGTACTAATTTATTATATTCTTATGGGGCTAAGAAAAATGTTGGGAAGTGCAAGATGATGGAAAAACTCACATTTGTTTGGTGACTGTGCTGGTACCTAGGCCTCCATGTGATACTAACGGCTTTTAGCTACTCTGTCCTAAACACTTTGAGGTTGTAAATGTGACATTTCTGTGTTGTGCACCATTTAACACTGTTAATATAGAGAAACCATATCTACACCATAGACAGGCAGAAAGGGAATTTTTAAGGATGAGGATGATTATTCCTTCCCTTTTTGACAACTGAGATTACATCCATCCCTAACAACTGAATAGGATCTCAACGATATACAAACTCCTCTTTTTATTTAATACAAGTCTGAATAGGATCTCAACGATATACAAACTCCTCTTTTTATTTAATACAACACTTCTGACTTTTATCGAAAAACTAAAAATAAAATTGCATCTATTTATAGTTCATATTCAATTTTTCGCCTGGTAGCCATAACCTGAATTCAAGCGAGTGTGTTAATACCCCTTTTCGTGTCAAAATAGTCTAATTTTATTATATTCAATCTATATATTTTCATGTTTCATAGCCATTTTCACAATTCAATGTTGCAAGCTAATGTTGTCGCTAGCAATTTAGTGATATCTTGCAAATTGTTGAACAATTTTCATGTTTATCTAGAGAAGCATTAATGTAATATTTTAATTATTGAATGACAACTGTTAGCATACTCATTATGTGAACTCTGAATGCAGGTTACTGCAGTTGGAGGGTATGGAGGATTAATTGACCTTATCTCTGATATTGGAAGCCATCTTTGCGTTTTTCGATGCAAAGGTTCCTAATCAAATTGTGAGAACGGCGAGGAGTCCTTTGATATTGAATTTCTTGGCATGCATCAACTAATATTTTGATGAGTTGCTAAGAATTTTTCGTAAAAAATGATTCTTTTTATGTTTTTCTCTAATACTTTAATATTTGTTAGTTCGCTATGTACATTATGTATTCATGTGGTTCACTTCAATTCTTTCATATATAAAATTGAGGGGATAAAATACTTGGAATAGTTTCAATATCAATGAGAAGAAAATCAATCATGTAATATATGCACAAAATAACATATATTGTCTTTGCACATATATTCTCAACAAAAGTAAATTTTATTTTATTTTTCGTGTTTATAATTTCTGCGTAACTAGTTATAAACTTAGACTAGTTTCTACACAAGCTGATGTTAATTAATGTGTCAGCATACCGTTGATTAGGATAGTAGTGAGCTTTTAGATGTTATGGATTTTAATTCCTCATTTTTGCAAATAGAGTTTTTATTTGTTTTAAAATTCTTGGCACATCTTAGTCAAAATAATTAGATTAGGATGGTTAACACAACAAATCATTAGAAAGGTCAAGAGTACTAAAAGAGATGGGTAATTGAGAGACAATTCTTCAAAGCACATGGAAGAGAAGTTACAAAGCTAAAAAGAACAAACAATGCAATGATAAATCAATGTTGAAAGACATGAAAGTGTTATATTGATGTATTCATATCATGCCCTTAACATGTACCGTGCATAGATATATGTGTGTGCTGACTTATGACTTACATGACATTTGTCTTTATATTTATTAATTTGTTTTTCCTTAAGGTCAACTTAATTAAGACGAAGGGGTGTGACCCTATGTAATTATACGTATACGGAGGAGTAAATCTCATATAGAATCATATTGTGAATTATAATCTTATTGTAAGATTGTGGAGGTTGCTTTGTTGAAGTGACTTAGTTATATATTCACCATTATGTTATTTTTCTAATTATGTTGAAGTAATTCCATTACAAGTGGTATCAAAGCTTTTCATTGGGCAACAATTTGGATAAAACCACTGTTTTGAAGAAGCAACTGTCTTTGACATCTTTGCATTTTTTTCTGATTTTTTTGGGAAGTTGCGGATTCATTCAAGGAAGCTACGTTAAATGTTTTAAGGTTGTGTAATCCACCTGTGAGAAAGTTAATGCAATTTTCACCTTTTTCATAATTTTGATATATATACCTTAATTTGTGGTTTTTTTTTTTTTACAGTTTTGGAAAAGCATGTAACACTCTTTACATTTTCTGTTTTTAGGCTGACACGTCTAAAATTATGTGGTCCAACTTGATCAAAGATGAAAATTGAAAATTTGCATTGTTAGGGCTCAAGTGCCACAAACTAGAGGATGGGAAAAATTCATATACTCCATGGAAAACTCCTTCAAAGATGAAATGCAATTTGAGATAGAACTAGGTGGGATTGATGTCTCCTTATTTTAATCACAAAGTGAGTCAGCTTGTGTATAGCTTGCACAACCTATGGGTTGATACGATCAACATCAATAATTAATTAGTTGAGTTTGAAGATAGATCCGATCAATTTTTGATTCTTCAATGAATCTTACACATCAACCATGGCCAATGGCCAAGGTGACTAACTCATGAAAAAAAAAGAACAATGTATTGTGGTCCCCAAAAGTCAAGGATCAAATGCCATAGGTCAAGTGTAAGACACCACATAAGGTAATATAGAGGCGCATGAGAATTCTTAGAAAGAGAGTCATGTGTAGAAATGGGGAGTGAATAATTTTTAAAGAATAGATGATGCTATCGATGGCAATGTGCGAGTCCACGGAGACAACCATGATTGAGATGAACTTCCAAGATTTGTCCACATATTTTCAATCAAAAGGCAATGGGTTTGAGTTGCAAAGGGTTGTGTCTAAATTCATCACATATGTTAAGAACTTATCAAATGAAAATGTGTCTAAGAAGGGATCAATAGTGTCCACAACATAATTTTATTGAGGGGAAGAAGCAGACATCGAAAACACAATTTCCATAGTACTATTAGGATTGGGTGAAAAACTATTTAGTAGCGGGTGAGGATATGCCTAAGGGAGAAACCACCTATAGGAAACACTTCCTCATAAATGGATCCATCTATGACCTTTTATGGTTTCCAAGCGCCATACATCTCCTCCTTAAAGGTATAATTGCACATTTGAACAATCACAGAATGCACTCAACACCAACAAAAGTTTCGTCCATCAACAAAATACGCACAATATTTTAGGTTTCCGATTTTGGCGGAGAGAATTCTCATATTTACAAAATCACCTATGATTAACGAAGAAGGAAGAATCATCGTAGAACCAAAAATTATCCGGACAAAGGTCTTATCGAGGATCTTAGCTAGTGGAAGAAATTGCCAAGTAGGGATGTGATGTTGGGAGGGCAAATATTTCATACAAATGATTCCACACATGATCAACATTGGTTCGAAGGGGAGGAGCTTGTTACACCCTTGACCTATATCATGTAGAGGGATATGTGTGCGGACTTGTGACTTACATAACATTTTTTTGTATTTACACGTGTAGTTGAAAATAAGAACAAATGATGTGATAGTGAATCAACGTTGGAAGACATGAAAGTGGTATATAAAAGATTTTGAATCTCTTTGTATTTAGAATGCTATACTAAAATCTATTATATTTTTATTATGATATTTATAATAAATTACTAATAATTTTTTTATTATCATATTTATTACATAATTATTATAATTGAATATTATAAATTTAAGAGTGGTATTATGATTATTTATTTGTTATATATATTTTAATTAAAAATAAAATAATTTTTTATTATTTTTCTTAAATTATAATTATCATAAAAATATATAATTATCAAATTGTTTATAACTTATAACTTTTCAATTTTATCAATATCTATTTCCTATCTTATAGTGATAACTTATATTAAACAAATACAATGTATATAACATCCATCACTTAATGAGTATCATCCCTTATTCACTTTGGTAGGAAAATGCGGGCCATGAAATGATGCAATCAGCATGGTCCACATTGAAGTTATACCTTTATTTGGAATAATAATAAGTTACACATTTAACTGCATTCTAATAAAAAAACTACAAATTCAACTAGAATGCAATTTAATATACTCAAGTAGAAATAATAAACCTTACATTTGAGAATATGATATTTGTTAAAAGTAATCATAGGGACATATTTCAGCATAGTCAAAATTTACGAATTCTATAATATGTCCGAAAAAAAAACTTATATTTGTTGTAATGGTAGAGGCATGTTTTATTTTCGTCAAAACGTTTTCTAACAAAATATTATATTTATTTAATAAAATTTTTATTTAATGTTTATGTGTTTTTATCAAGAAGTCAAAGTTTGTTCATGCTTGTGATAGTCAAAATGTATTCTAACAATTTTTTTGTTTTGTTTAATACAATCTTTATTTAATGTTTATGTGTTTTTATCATCAAGTTGTTAGAGATTGTTCGTATTAGTGATATATTAGGAAGTAGTTTGAGATATTTTTTATTTAATCTCATTCAAGTTCATACTTGGTAAGTTCGATTTTAGGGAGTTAATTTTTAAATTCATGCAACCAAGATTGCTACTTCATTAAACAAATTTGGTGCACGTAAGAGTATTGTCCAAACTAAATTAACTACACAAATATAAAGTTAAGTATAATAACTAGTAAAAAGTCAAATTTTGAGAATGAAGTAATAATTTGCTGCATATGTTCGTGAGATTGTTGAAAGTTTTCTTGTTAGATTGAAGGCTTAAACCTTCCTGTGCTCCTTGCCTAGCTCCTTTTGCTCATTTTCACACAATGTTAAAGATTTGGATAGGTAGAAGAAACTCTATCTAGTTTAAAGTTAATATGTGTAGAACCTTTTTCGTAAAGAGGTGAAAAATCCAAGTTTCAACCTCCACATAGTTTGCGAGATAGAAGAGATCTTACGGTTCTTCCTGAATAGCTAGGCGTATTGACACTTGAAGGTCTTTGGAGACCTACCAACTCTCTAGCTCGATTGAGTTTGATTTGTGTCCCTCCATAAGTGGCTTGGGAAAATCCTCTCCAAACATCTTGGCGAGTGGCTCAAATCTTTATTTTACTCGGTTTACATCTCGCAATTAGGTTGCTCCTCCAACCGCACCAACAACTTGACATTGATAATCCTCTTATTGGCTTTACATTGGAACATTAACCTTCCCATGCCACCACACAATGACTATTCACAAGGTAGTTGTACAAATTTAATAAATTCTTTCCTAGTGAGCTTCTACCTTTCAAGTGACACTCAAATTTGATCCTCAAATCGTGGTTTATTTTAAGACCCTCCAAAAAAAAATGTATAGATTCCTTGGCGAATATGTGAAAATGAATTTCGAAATGATGGTGAATTTGAAGAAAACTGGTTTCAAATGGTGTCGACCGGTAGCAATTTTCGACTAATAGTATATCTTTGTCATTTGTTAGTATATGATATCGATAAAAAACATATGTAATTTTTTGAATTTTTTTTTTTGACAATAGTAGTTAAAATGAGCAGTTGACGAGAAACCCTGTCCTCACAAAATCGCGCAAAGAAAAAAATTAAAAAATTAACTTTTTTTTGTGAAAATTGCAGATTTCGCTAATTTTGTATGGATTTTTTTGAAATTTTTGATGTTAGCAGTTAAAATGATTGTATCAATGAGAAATTTGTCCTCCCAAAATATAGTGTAAGCAAAAAAAATTCCAATTTTTTTCTTATGTCTAACGACATTACCACACGGTAGCATGGAAAATGCTACGTGGGGTAATGTCATTGACCGATAACATGGAAAATGCTACCTTCCGGTAGCATTTTTGCATTACCGACGATAGCATTTTCCATGTTACCGGTTGGTGACATTACCACACGATAGAATGGAACATCAGCTGGTAGCATTTTCCATGTTACAAGCGGTGACATTACCACATGGTACCATGGAAAATGCTCTGTGTAGCATGGAAAATGCTACCGAGCGGTGACATGGAAAATTGCTACCCGTCCGATAATCGAAACTCACATTCTTGTTCGGTGACGATATCATATTGGTGTGTTGTGCCCTCATGGATGTTCATGTTCGGAGCGTACTACTATTTACTCATTCGGTTGCACCACTTATACCTTTGGCTTTTGGCTTGTACTTTCAACTTTTTCACATGCTTATTCACTTTTACCTTCGGCTTTGACTCTAGATCTCAAAATTAACAAATTTTGGAATTATATTGTATTACTACATTATGGAAAATTAATCATATATATAATAGTATATTATAACATAATGGCAAATATACCAACATTGGTTGGCCCTTAGTGGAAACAACAGCAAAATTGGTTGACCCGTAAAATTTTGCATGAACTCGCTACCATACGGTAGTAAAAAAATTACCAATTTCAAACTTCAAAAATCCTAATATTCCTCAATTTACAAATATCTCCCTAAAATGAACCTCGCCTCAAATTTGCCTCTGCAAATAAGCATGGTGGTGGCATAGATAAAACCAAAATATGGCACCAATTTTATATCCTCCAATGCGAAAAGAATAAAACAAACCCGGGAAGAGTAGTTTACACAATTTTAATGTCCAAAGGTTAATTTGCTCAAATAAAAAAGTGAAATACTTTATAGTGCGGTCGGGTGAGTTCATAAAGGTCTAGAAATTTTCAAATTGTTTATTAGACTCCCAAACATTTTATTTAGGAGGATTTGCAAATTGCTCATGGCTTTAACAACAAAGGTGCCTAACATTCATCTAGAAGGCTATATAGTTCAAATGACAAATTATGATGTGCTAAGTCATTCCCTCTCTTAAGAGGTGAATTGGTTCGAACTTGGAATGGAGGAGTCATTGTTTAATGAGGGATATAATTTTTTTTCAATAAAAAGGATGTTTTTTTAAGAAGGAAGGGGGTATTATTTTGAAAAAAAAACCTATCTTTTGGGGTGAAGGTTTTTCGTTGATCGTGATGTCCAAGATCTTCGTAACTTCTTTAGCTTCCTTGTTTTGTAACGGATAATAGGGTGTTCGAACCCTTAAACTCATCTAACTATCATATCCGAAAATTGAAAATGCAATAGTGGCTCTAGTTCGAGAGGCCCATGGAGATTGTTTCAAGAAAACATTTCCGTGTTCACCTCGAGAGAAGGATAAGAATGCCTATGCATGTAAGTAGGATGAAGTGCTCAGATTGATTGATTTGAATGTGTTTGAGAGTTTGCAGTTTCACATAGAGGAAACCAAAATCCAAAAGAGGTATGGGAAATATTTGAAAAGCTCTTTGGTAAAGTGAATGAATTCATGATACTTTGGCTAGATATATAGTTAAATTCATGTTCCCCCTTTGATTCTCCATCTATTGACTGATTTGTACTAGAATTCAAGTCACTTAGATCGCAACTAAACATTGTGGTGGTAGAGAAAAGAAGGATGATGAATGTATAATTTTGATTTTGTCTAAATTGAAAGGCCCTTATAGTGTGTTTGCATCCACATTTTACTCCACAATGGATGCTTTAGAAGAGAATTTCAAAATGCCTACTTTTGAGCTATTATGTGAAAGGCTTACTCATGAACAAACAAAATTGCGAGCTTTTGATGCCTTACCTAGCTCAAGTCATGCACTAGTGGAAAATTCTTCTAAAGGAAAATGGAGGCCACAACAGAATCATGACCTCATCCAACAAAGTCAAACAAACCTTTAAACCTTCAAATTTTGGCAAGTCTCAAAAGTTTTTCAAGAAAAAGAAGGTTTGTGACTCGTATAAATATTGTAACAAAACTAATCATCAAGATTACCCTTTCTTTAAGAGAATAAAAACATTGGAAGCAAAACTAAAGCAACATAAAATTGATGTTCCCTCCACAAATACAAGGAAATGAAAAGCTCTTTCTACTAGGGCTTGTTTTCATCGATAGATGGATTTTTGATTTTGGTGCTTCTCATCATCTAACTCACTCACATGGTTTGTTGAGTTCTCTTTTTGATTACAACACTTCTCAGATAATCATGGGAAACTCTTCAAAATTTGATGTTTTGGTTCTAGTTCAATGCAAATGTAGAATGGGTGCATCAATGATGTACTCTTGGTACTTGAAATTTCATCTAATTTGTTGTCAATTTATCAAATTTGTAATTTTGGTTCTGGGAAAATTGTGGAGTTCACTCCACAGTGTTGTAATTAAAGAATTATCTAATCCACAAGATGTTGTAGCTATAGGTGTGGTGGACCATTGTTCACGCCTTTATGTATTTGATAAGTTTGATACCTCTACAGGGTCTTCACTTGTTGCTCATGCTAACATAGTGAGCAAACTATGACATGAATGTTTTGGTCACTTGAATGATTGGTATCTGCAACATCTAAGCTCACAAAAAATGGTGACATGACTTCTGAAGGTCTCTAGTTGTGATGGTGTTTTCCTAGGATGCATACTCAAAAAGCAATGCCAAGATCCCTTTCCAAAGGGACAATCTTTGAGAGCCAACCATCCACTTGAGTTAGTACATAGTGATTTGATGACTTTCCCACTAGGTCATTTTCTAGTGCAAAATATGTACTAACTTTCATTGATGATTTCACTCGGAGGACTTGGGTGTATTTTTTGTAGTATAAAAGTGAAGTGTTTGAGAAATTTGAGACATTTAAAGCTTTTGTTGAGAAGCCATAAGGAATTCCACTGAAAAAAATTGCATAGACAACGAGGGGATATATAAGTAATGCTTTTCATGGTTTCTTCGTCATGGTATTCATGGTATTGCATCAATAGAAAATAATGCACTTTTCTTAGTAGAATGGAGTAATCGAAGAGAAAAATAAAACACTCATGGTGATGGCAATTTACATGATAAATTCCAAGGACTTAGAGCTCGTATTCTAGGTGAAGCAATAAACTGTGAAAATTATATCTAGAACCACATTCCCACAAGGCAATGTGAGATAAGACTCCTAAAGAAGCTTGGTTTGGTGAGAGACCTAATGTTTCTAGATTTTGTGTTTTCAAAAGTAAGGTGTTTGCATTTGTTCCTGATTAAGCACAACTCTATGGAGAAGAAGAGCCAAGAGCTCATATTTGTTGGTCATTACAAGGATGTGAAGGCATACCACCTTCTTGATCTCATCACACATGATGTCTTGTTTTGACGAGATGTTATAATTAATGAGAATCTCATTTCTTTGGAACCAAATTTTGGACCTTATGTTGGGGTTAATCACACCGGTTGTACAAATATATTATTTAGATCTAAGCATACAAACAATAAATACGAAATAAACCAGAAGAACAATACACAAGATATAACGTGGTTCACCCAGTGTGGGCTACGTCCACTAAGAAACAACCAATCTTATTATTCAAAGATTTGTAGAGAATATACAATGAAGATCTGCAATCTTCCACACCTCCTGGATGTACAATAATTTCTTCCTCACAAGCTTCTCTTTCTCTCTCTCCAAGAATTCCTTCTTACAATTCTCCTTATTATTATCTAACCCTAGTTTTCTAGCTTATATAACCATATACAAACTTAGGGAAACTTAGCTATGCTATTACAACCATTAGATCAACTTTATATCAAAGGTTAGATCTAATTCTCGTGAGTTAAATAAAATAATCACGCACAGGAAACCGATGCTAGTTACCATAACCGATGTCGGTTCCTCCTTGCCTTGACCGATACCGCCGCCAGTGACCAATGTCGGTTAGGCCGGCCGACGTCGGCTATTTTGTATTCAACAAGTTAGTAAAGCATGCTAATGTGAAGAAATTAAGCTCCACAACTCAACAATCTCCCACTTGGAGATAAATTTCTGCACTGTACCATATAACTCCATTCTTGGATCCTTCGTGTGTTTCTCCCTCTTCAAGTCTCAAAATTGAAGACCAACATAAGTGGAGTGTAGCTCCAACTTCTCCTTTTCCAATGAATTTGTTAGCATATCCGCAGGTTCTTATATGTATGAATTTTCTCTAGTTTTAATCGCCCATCCTCCAATACTTGCCGTATAAAGTGTTATTTGATTGAATGTGTTTCATTCGTGAATGAAACGATGAGTTATTTTCCGGATGAATCACACTTTGACTATCATTATACAATCTGCAATCCTCTTACTCTTTTCCCAACTCTCCCATGAACTCCGATCATCCATATCATCTCTTCTAGCCTTTGAAGTTGCAACATATACCTCTGTAGTAGAAAAGGCCACAACCTCACGGAATCTTGAAATCCAAGCTAAATGTCGTCCCACCTACACCTGTGAATACATATCCAAAGTGGTGCTCCTCCTACCATCCAAATCTCTAGAAATATCCGAATCAACATAGCCACATAAAGAAATATCTAACCGTCCATAACATAAGCGCATGTTGGATGTCCCTCTCAAATAATCGAGAATCCATTGGACTGCTTTCAATGCTCTTTACCTATATTGGCCATAAATATGCTCACAACTCCCACCTTCTGCAATGTATCGGTCTAGTACAAACCATAAAGCATACACAATACTTCCAATCATCTTGAAGCATATGAAACTCGTGCCATGTACTGAGCCTCCTCATGCGATGTAGGACATTTTTCTTTGCTCAATTTAAAATGTCCAACCATAGGTGTACTTACAGTTTTGAATTTCGCATATTAAACCTTTACAACATCTTATTGATATAATGTTCCTCAGACAAATAAAACTTCTTGTTCTTCATGTCTCTATGAATTTGCATGCCAAGGATTTTCTTTGTAACTCCTAAATCCTTAATTGAAAATGTGTGAGATAACTTTACTTTAAGCTCACCAATGTCTTGCATGACTTGATTCCCGCAACAAACATATCATCCACATATAGTAACAAAATAATATAGTTCTCATTTTAAGCTTCTTGAAATAAACACAATGGTCGATTCATATCTCATATAACCATGCTCATGCATAAAGCTATCAAACCTCACATACCATTGCCTTGGGGCTTACTTGAGCCCATATAAGCTCTTTTTCAACCTTCACACAAATTTCTCCTTACCTTTGACTTCATACCCAAGCGGATGATGCATATAAATATCTTCCTCCAAATTACCATGAAGGAAATCCGTCTTAACATCAAGTTGTTCTAAATGCAAATATTCTGCTGCAACTAAACTTAGAACAATACGAATGGAAGTCATTTTAACTACATGAGAAAATATTTCACCAAAATCAATACCCGGTTTTTCTCCAAATCCTTTCACCACAATCCTTGCCTGATATCTCTTCCGTCCACCCTCTTCTTCCTTGATCCAGTAAACCCATTCGTTCGCAATGTCCTTTACATTGGCAACTTAACCAAATCCCATGTTTGGTTCTGTTTCAAGGAGTCCATTTCCTCATCCATGTCATGCTCTCACTTCACGTGGGTATCATCATGCATTGCTTCTTTAAAACTCTCTGGTTCACTACTATCAAGCAATAATAAATAAGGAAGGTGAAAATATTTTGGAGGTCCACTTACCCTTTGTGACCTTCTCACTAAGATTTGGGGTGCCAGAGACTCAATTTTCTCATTTTGCAAATTTGTATCAATCTCGATAAAGTGACCAATGCAATCACCTCCTACCGACACCGATTCGACTAACCAACACGGCCTGGCTCTTTTATAACCGACACCGGTTCAACTAACCGACATCAGTCGGTGTCAACCGACACCGGTTATTGTGTAGACATGTAGGTGTCACTTTTAAATCTCGAGAATGAATTTTCATCCACAAACTTTTCAACCGGTTTGTCTTTGGGTACCAAAACTTGATCCCTGTACATTCTCTTTTATTCCATTCAATGTCACAACTCCTAACAATCTTAGAATCTTCTAAATCCCAAAACGTAATCCGAAATCACCGCAGAGCCATAACCAATAAAATTACATCTCTTGGATTTAACATCCAACTTCTTTCTATTTTCTTTATCAACATGCACAAAATCTTCTGAACCAAATACTCTAAGAAAAGAAATATCTACCTCTTTTCCAAACCCAAGCTTCTTCTCGTATTCCACTATCCGATTGCACTGAAGGCCCACAACTAATTAAATAAACCGCCGTGTCTACTACTTACGCCCAAAAATTCAAGGGTAATCCAACATGTATCCTCATGCTTCTTACATGTTCCATGATTGTCTTATTCATTCTTTCTCGTAACACCATTCTTATGTGATGTTCTAGAACGGTTCTTGCTCTGCATATTCCATTTATCTTGAACAATAATCATTCAAATCCTTGGTGTAGTACTCACCACCATCATCGGATCTAACGAATTTTAAATTTAAATTTGATTCATTTTCTATAAGATATTTCCATATTTTAAAAGTCTCAAAAACATTAGATTTACGCTTAATACAATAAACCCATACGTTTCTTGTAGCATCATCAATGAAAGTCGCATATTATTGGGATCCTCCATGAGAAGCTACATGGGGTGGTCACCACACATCCGAGTGCACAAGATCTAATTTTTGGTCGTTCTTTGTTGACCCAACTTTGAGAAATCTCACTTGTCTTTTGCTTTCTAAATATACAATGCTCACAGTAAATCAAGATCTACATCTTTCAAATATGATAAATTACCTTTAACATTTAAGATTTGCATTCCTTTTTAACTCATATGACCTAAGCGATTATGCCATATGCTTGCATCTAAATTTGAAGTAGACAACACGGAAAATGAATCGCAATACTGGTAGACAATTACAATGTTGCTACCTTCTTTCCTCTTGCTACAACAAGAGATCTATTGGTAACCTTCCAAGAGTTGGTTGTGAATATAACCATGTAACCATATTCACCTAGTTGTCCTGCAGAAATTAGATTTCTCCCGAGGCTTGGCACATGCCTCACATATTTCAATATCCATGTATTTCTATCTCGCAATTTAAGATGAACTTCTCCTTTTCAAATAATATTGCATGGTTCATCATCTCCTAAATAAACATGCCCAAAATTACCCTAAACATAATTTCTCGAAATAACCCTTATTAGGGTAGCGTTGAAGGAAGCTCCTGAATCTAAAAGCCATGATTTAATTTTACTATCCAAGGAGAGAATAAGGGCATCTTGCATTACCTCGAAGAAGCAACATTTGTCTCTTTACCTTTCTCGGTACATTACATTTGCTTGTTTTCCTTGAACCAACAATCATTCTTTCACAATTCCAATAGGTTATTCCTTTACCTCTGGATTTAGATATGTCATTCTTAGACTTTGATTTCCCATTACTCTTGCTCTTAGATCTCTCCTTCTTCCTTCCCCTTCTTTCTACATTCAAACCATTACGGATGATAATTCTCTTGTAATTTTCCTACGTATTTCTTCATTCAAGATTATACTAACCACATCATCAAACTTTAAAATATTAGTAGCAGACGTTGTATTACTAACAAAAATTACCAAGTTATCCCAACTATCTATAAACAAGCATAGAAATAAAAGTGATTTTAATTCATCATCAAATAGAATATTAATTGATTTTAATTGATTTACTATAGAATGGAAATCATTCAAATGACTTGATGCAAATTCACCTTCTTGAATCTTAGAATTAAATAATTTCTTCATCAAATAAACTTTATTTGAAGCACTAGGTTTTTATATAAATTAGCTAAAGATTTCATCATCTCTATCGTGGTTGCTGCTTCAGTAATATTCGAAGCCACAGATGTTATCAGGCTCAATCTTATAGATCCCAGAGCATTTTTGTCAAGAATTTTCCATTCTTCATCAGTCATCTTTGTAGGTCTTTCCTTCTCATCCAACGGTAAGTCTGAGATCTTTACGATACGAGATAATCTTCCACCCGCATCTTCCATAACCGATAATTACAACCATCAAATTTCTCAACTCTATATTTACTATCTTACGCCATTCTTTGTAGCTCCCACTCAATCGAAATCCCTCTCGTGAGTAAATATTTCAACACATAAAACCCTCAAACAAAAATATTCGATACCGGTTATTATTGGGTTAATCAAACTAGTTGTACAGATATATTATTCAGATCTAAGCATACAAACAATAAATACGAAATAAACCAGAAGAACAATACATAAGATATAATGTGGTTCACCCAAAGTGTGGGCTACGTCCACAAAAAAAAACCAATCTTATTAATCAAAGCTTTGTAGAGAATATACAATTAAGATATTGAATATTCCACAACTCCCTGGATATACAATACATTCTTCGCTCACAAGATTTTTGCTCTCTCTCCAATAATTCCTTCTTATAATTCTCCCTTATTATTATCTAACCCTAGTTTTCTAGCTTATATAACTGTTATCACAAAAAACCAACACCCCCGAATGGCTTTAGATTTGAATGGGGCATTGGTGTAATTTGTGTAACATTGGATCATCTCTCAAGCTATGGGACTTGCGGGCTTGAGATGATCCTCTAGAGAAAGTTGGTTCTTGCTCCTAAAATACCTTCCACAATCTACTCTAATGTAAGAAAAATGTTTAACCTAATCTAACTTTCCGAGGGACCGGGGAAGAGATGCATGAAAACAAAACTGCACTAAAATGGTGATACACCGTAAAAGGAGGGTATGAGAATAATATCCAATGTGTGAAAATAGAAGCAAAGTGCATACTAGAAGGGGTGATGACAATTCTCCATAATCTAAAGCAACCACATTCACAACAATATTTCATGCACACACAATGATAATGAGTCCTTGCAAGAGAATAAATAGAAAAAATATATTTACAATGAGTTTGAAAGGGAAAGAAGAATGCAAACAAACACGTAGGGAAAGATACATCCAAAACTTGCATCTATTGCTTCATAGATATGCACAATTCAATCTATTACAAGATAAGAGCCTAGATCACCATGCAAGGAGTCCACTACAAGGGCCTACAACACATTGGCTTCACAAAACAAATTTTATAGAGTTTTTCTACTTAAAAACTAACTCTCTTTACAATGAGCCCAACACTCCAATTTATAGAATTCTGAGAGAGAGAGAGAGAGAGAGAGAGAGAGAGAGAGAGAGAGAGAGAGAGAGAGAGAGAGAGAGAGAGAGAGAGAGAGAGATTCCAAAATCTACCCTCCACCACTTGCAAGATGTCATAAATGGAGTGAAATGATGGTATGTTTCTTGTAAAAGGCTCCCCATGCTGTCCCATGTGCTACAACAGAGAAAGAATGATGACCATGCCTCTTAATTACACTCCCAACTACCAATTAAAACACTCATTATTTCTACAAAATCACCATTAATTCTTTATTAATTTACAAATTTCTTGATTGGCGTGCATAACGCTTCGAGCCACGATTCCAACGGTACCAATTTTGTGCGATTTCGTTGAGAAATGCAAAAGTTATGGCTTTCTGAGTGTGAGCAGCTATTTTGGGTTTGCCAGAGATTTCTTGCCTTTCACAGGTTGAGCATTTAATTTTTTGGAGCTGGAGATTTTTCTTATATTTTCACCACTTACCTTCAATAAAAATGAAAAATAAAATTCCCATTGCATAGAGGGCATTGAGACATTTCAATGATATAAAATTTGTCAATTTTTGAGCACTGGATCAAAAGTTATGCCCGTTCGAAGTTTCATGCGAAAAACTATCGTTTTCCTTTGTTCCATGGATTTTCCAGTTTTCTGCAACATTCCATGGATTTGGTTTTCTCGGAATTTTTACGTAGATTTTCTCTACGGCATTTTTGATTTGGCATTTTTCGCGGCTTTTTCTGACTTTTGTTCTGCATGGCATTTTTTGCATGGAGATTTTTGGACTTGGCTTTTTTTGCATTTCTTTGGCTTGCGGCCATTTTGGCTTTTTCGGGCCCACGTTTTTTTGTCCCACGTGAACTTGTGCTTCCTGGGACAATTTTTCTCGCTTTTACCGCATTGCACTATTTCCTTAGAATTTCGCCCCGGACTTGGTACGATGAACCACAGTACCCGCATTGGTTCCATTCGTAGTTCTCGGACCCGATTTCCATTGAAGAAGGCCTTTGACTTCATTTTTTCAGATTTTTGCAAATATTTACTAACTCCTTGGATTTTTCTTTCGATTGGGAAGTTAGAGGAAAGTAAAGGGGTACCCAAAAATCTGATTTTTTCCTTTCACCATTTCTATTTGCTCCTAGCTTCAAGTTATCAAATTTACCCTGGGGGTGAATTTTGGATAAAAATTTTGGTGACTCAAGCGGGGTTACCTGCCTACTAGTGAAGTGATCAGTGGCCTTGAAGTACCCATTGGGCATGGAGTCTACCTGGTAATCTTGAATCTGATTTGGAGCCTGAAGACCTGCATCTTTGAGTCATTGAAACACTGCTCCATGAACCTGGAATTTCTCTCCTTGCTTGTACTCTCATCTTTTATAAGAGAATCTTGAAGTCAAGGTTTGTGAGAGTAGAAAATTTCTTGAAACCTGGAAGATTTTCCCTCACTTGACTCTCTACAAATCTGATCTATTGGAGTGTAAGGAAAACACCTAATCCTACCTGATATTGATACCCTGTTGATTTAATTCTCATGTGGCTGCAAATTCTCTTCAGGAGTGTGATGAACTATATAGAAGCATACACTAGAAGCAATAGAACATGTGCACCAACACTTAGGGAAATTGAAACCTATTCTAACAACAACAACAAAAATGTGCACCAACACTTGGAGGAATTGGAAATCCTAGACTAATATGTACAAGGGTGAGAAATTCTCCTTTTAGTAGCAATGTTTGAGATAGATTCCATTGATTGGAATGTAATTCTTCACCATCCAACTTAGCTAGCTGGAAGGCATTGCTACCTTTGCATTCAGTGATCATGTATGGACCACTCCATATGGCATCGAACTTGGAATGCTTACCTGGCTTTGCACGATCAACATCCCACTTCAGTACCAAGTCTCCTTCTGGAATGTCTTAGCTTTAGCTTTCTTGTCAAAGATCCTCTTGATCAATGCTTGATCCTTTTCCATGGTTTGCACTACATGTTCTCTTGCTTCTTCTAATTCCATCAGCTCTACATACCTGATTTCCATAGGTCAAACTCAACTAGTTCTAACTGTTTCATGAGTTCAATTGGAAACTCAAGTGATATAGGAAGTACTGCTTCCTTTCCATATACAAGCTTGTATGGAGAGCTTCATGTAGACCTCTTAGGTGTGATTCTATCAGCCCATAGAGATGATTTGAGATTCGTGTGCCAAGTTCTTTGATTCTCATCAAGAGTCCTAATGATCCTCAATAAGTTTTTGTTTGTGGAATTTGCTTGGCCATTACCCTGAGGGTAATAGTTTGATGAAGTACTGAGGTACACACCATTCTTGATAGCCCATTCAAGTGATTTTGGTGCCCAAGGAATGCCAATGCATTATTGATATGATAGTGGTAGGGACACCAAACCTTGTGACTATCCCTTCATAGAAATCCAAGATGCTTGGATTCATTTTCCTCCTTGAGTGCCACCACTTCAGTCCATTTGGTGAAATAGTTTGTTGCCATAAGTATCCACTTGTGGCCTTGACTTGAATTTGGATTGATAACTCCAATGAAGTCCAATCCCCATTGCATGAATGGTTGATCTACTGAAATTGGATGAAGGGAAAAGCTGTTAACCTTTCTTTCCTTGCAAAGAATGCACATTTTTGCATTTATTTATCCATGAGTAGCAATCACTAAACACCGTAGGCCAATAGTAACTAACCTTCATGATTTTGAGAGTTGTTACTCGTGGAGAAAAGTGGCCTCTGCTTCCCGTCATGGAACTCATGTAATATCTTCTCAACTTGACTTGTTGTTCTAATACATCTCAATAGAACGCCATTGATGTCCTTCTTGAACAAAACACCATCAATAAGCACATATGGAATGGATTGCAATCTGAAATATATTCTCTTAGCTTTGTTCCATTCTGGAGGACACAAACCTGTTTGGAGATAATGCACCATGTCTTGAGTCCAACATGGAATGAGTGCATCGTTAGGTGGTTGTTCTTGATCATTTTGTAGTAGTAGGACAACCTCTTCTTCACCTTTTGACTCATCTTGTTGTTTGGAAGTGATTGCTCACACAAACCTTTTCCATGAACCAGCTTGGTCACTTTGATTTCAATATCATATTCCATTACGTGAGTGATCCAACCTACTCTCTTCTCATTTAGATATTTGTTTAGGAGAAAGTCCTTGACACCAACATGAGACACTAGTAGTTGAATTTTATTGTTCGAGACCAAGTGTTTGAACTTCTTCAAACTCCTAATAACAATAAGACATGATTTTCAATGAAAGAATACTTTACTTTGTAATCTTCCAGGCTTTGACTGAAGAATGCTATGGGCTATTCTGAACCTTCTCTATTAGCTGCACCAAGATAGTTGAGATTGTGTCGATCCCCCAAAAGCATACAACATGAAGTCCTTTGAAAAGTCTGGGTTGATAAGAGTTGGAGCTTGTGATATTGCATGCTTGATAGCCTCAAAACTCTCTTTTCCTTCTACTTGTCCATTTGAATGCAAGACTCTTCTTCAACATCATTGTTAAAGGCTTTACAAGAGTGGAAAAATTAGGCACAAATATGTGAACAAATTTTATCCTTCCCAAGAAGATTTGGAGAGATTTCTTGTGGTGTGGTAATGGAAGTGTTTGGATGGCTTCAACTCTTTTGGGATCAATTGTTAACCCTTCCTTTGAAACAATGTGGCCCAACAATTTTCCCTCGTGTGCTAAGAATACACACTTTTTTGGATTCAATGACACTCAAATCTTCTACATCTCTGAAATACTTTTTGAGGTGAAAGAGATGGTCTGTTGCATTCTTTGAGAACACGGTGATATCATCTAGATATACAAGCACTATTTTGTTGATTAGTCCTTTGAACACCATATCCATAGCTCGCTGAAATGTTGCTCCGACATTTTGGTCCAAATGGCATCTTCTTGTAAGCATATGTCCCCCATTTCGTAGTGAAGGTTGTCTTGAAATGATCATCTTCTTTCACCATTATTTGATTATAGCTTGAGTAGCCATCTAGCAATGAAAACCTTTTGAACTAGCTACAACTTGCAAGGATTTTCTCCATTGATGGAAGTGGATAATGATCTTTGAGTGATGCTCTATTTAGATCATGGAAGTCTACACACAATCTGATTTCTCCATTTCTCTTTCTCACTGGCACCAAGTTTGTAACCCAACTTGAATGTTTGATAGGAAAGATGATGCTAGCTTCAATTAGCTTGTTCAACTCTTTTCTCATGAGAGGTTCAATGTGAGGATTCACTAGCCTTTGCTTTGTCGATAGGCTTGGATTCGGATCTAGCTCAATAGTATGTTGTGCTAACTTTGGGTTGAAACCTCTTAAATCCTTATAAGTCCATGCAAAGACATCTAGGAATTCTTGAAAAGTTGAACAAATTCAGATTTCTCTTGTGGGGTACTTACTTTGCCAATTTGTAATGTCTTTCCTTCATCTACTGAAATGGGCTGAATCTTCACCCTTTACCTGAATGTTTGCCTTTCTCCTTCCAGAATTGATCATTTGGGTTGAAGATTGACTCCAAAGTTACAAGACCTTTGGTAATTTGTTAGTCTCAAGTTGCACCACTTGGTCACCATACTGCTGCTCCAACTTGTCTTGGTTTTAGCTAGAGAACTCAACTTCTTCTTATAGAAAATTGACAATTTTTGATCATTCTCGAAGACTTTCCAACTTGTGTTGTTATCTAGAAAACTGGTCTTACAACCACTTTGATATGAGGCTGAGATTTCTCACTTTTGATATTTTCACAACATCAAATGCTGCCCCAATTATTTCCAGTCTATCTACTGCTTCATTCTTCTTTCTTGGGATGGAATTGATGCTAAAAGCTTTGAAATATTCAATGAGATCCCATACCTTGATTTTTTAGTTCTTCAACAGATCATTCTTAGCAAGCATTTTTCCTTTAACTTGGTTCACAATTAGCTCACTATCTCCAAGGACTTATAAGTTTTAATACCTCTCTTTCTTTCCCAATGTAATCCATGAATTAAGGCTTCATACTCAAGTTGTGTTGTTTGAGAAAGCAAACTGGAAACAAAAAGTTGAGTAATATTTTGTACCTTGTGGTGAAATGAGCATATCCTCCTCTCGGACACCTTATCTACTCCTTGAGCCATCAAAGAATAACTACCATACTTCATTATCATCTTTGTGATCTGGGCTTGGTGATCTTAGGAGAGGTTGATTCTCTTCATGCAAACAATAGACTCCCTAATTCAGCTCTTCCATTTCCTTGTAAGGGTCAAAAGCATGTCTCTTGTTTTCCCATTCATCAAGAGTCAAGTCTGGAATGCATCCGACTTTGGTATCTGCTTCATAGGTGCTTGGATAATCCTCTTGATCAAATGTTGAACAATTTCACATTGATTGGACTCGGTGTATGAGGCTCAATATGAAATTTTGCAATAGGCTCAGATCTGATTGTAGCCTTAGCTCCATACCTTGTTCTGAATAACATATGTGACCAATCAACAGACAAATAGCCTCCAATTTTAGTGGTGAAGTCTCTTGACAAACATAATGCAAAGAGTGGTGGAAAGTCTATGATTGATACATTTTGTAAAGATGGTCACATTGGGACATGCATGCAATGTGAGGCTCAAATATTTGATTACTCAACCATTGTTACCATTGTCCCATCCAAATTGCACCACACCTTAGAAATGACTTCATATTGAAGACCCAATTGATCAGCTATTTGTTTTGGCATGACTGAGCTACTTGCTCCTGAATCAATCATGTAATTATGCACCAACTTATCTCCGATGATCAATGAGATATAGAATGGTGGGGGCTTCAAATTTTTACCTTGGTGGCTTCCTTGATTTCCTCCTCCTTGTTGAGCTACATTGGTAAGAACTTTTTCTTGATGATTGGGTGATTGATTTGATGCTTGACCAATTAGCCCATACACTTGCAATAGATCTCTTTGGCCTAGGATAGCTAATGACTCCCACATTGAGATGTTTACATTTTTTTCTTCATCTTCTCAATGATGTTGAATGGAGATGAGCTATCTCTCTTTCCCTTTCCTTTGCACATTCTTCTCTTGCACATGGGCTGTTACAACCAACACTTGGGCTGGTCTAGAAGGTGGCTTGGGTTGACCTTTACACATTGGGAATTTTGCACTTTGATTACCAATACCTTGTTGAGTGATAGAGGGTTGTGGATCATTTGAATTTGGATGATTGTCCTTCTCAATATTTCTCTTCTTGGACCGTGTATTGGCTGCTACACTTTGAGAAGGGGCTTGATTTATACCACATAAATCTTTCCTGCCAATTGACAAGTGTGGTCTCATTCGGAGGTGCCTCTTGTTGAGTTGCTTCCTCTATTGATTTCCTTCTTGGCTTGTCTCTTGTTCCACACCCATTGTTGTCACCATAAGAGCTTGATTCAAAGCACCATTGAAACACATTGATTGGTTATGAGGTTGATTACATGGAAACACCAGTCATATTCTTGAGCCATGTTATTTTGCATTGGTACCAAGGCTCTAGATGTGGATGCAACATTAGGATTGTAAGGATGAAATGGCCTATTAGTAGGAGGTTTGACTTGGTTATGATTTGTAGTTTGAATGGGTGGCCTATTAGGATGATATGGAGGTCTATTGGGTTGAGTTTGAGGTTGATATGATCTAAAATTTTGAGCTTTTACCTCTTAAGTGTCACTAACTCATTACCCAAGTTTTGTCAGTTGCTTCATGACTTCTTGGAGCTCACTTGAGGTACTAGAAGATGAGGTGGAAGCTTTAGTCAAACTCTTGATTTCTTGGAGTAGGAATGGGAGCTAATGTAGGTGTTTGACTAGTGCTTGGGGCTCCTATTTTGGATAGAGAGGCATAGGTGGCCTAGGTGCAAGTTTACCAGCTTGAATTAAGTAATTTTCAGCTCTAATAGCAATGTTATAGGTTGTGGGTAAAGTTATACCTCCCATAGATTGTATCATCATGGAAATATCAAAATTTAAAGCTTTAAGGAAGTATAGAAAAGCACCTTTCACTTATTGGTCTCATAGCCAATGGAATCCTATCCCATGTCCTCTGGAATCTGAAGTTGAAATCGGTCATTTGTTCATTAGGAGCCCTCTTGATTGTTGTCAATTGTTCCAATAAAGACAAATTATCTCCCTTTTCTCCAAATTGATTATGGAGGGTTGTGCACAAATGGTCCCAATTCTGGATAGATCTTGTTGTTAGAATCTTGAACCATTGCAAAGATTTACCCTTAAAGGAGGATGCCAACAACTTAACAACAATGTCCATTTCAACAATTTCATGAATGAATTACAGACATTTGCAATGTCTTGGATGTGGTCAATCGGAGTTGTTTGGTTCTCTCAGTGAAATATGGAATGTTCTTCAATGCTGCAACTGGAACTAGATTTTGTGCATTGAGAGCAAGTGGGATACTCTTCTAGTGAATTTGACATAGGGATTGGGTTGTGCCATCTGATTGGTCAGAGAACTCTAGTTGATTGAATAAAAGGCCTTACCAGGTGGAGGTGTTGATAAGGTTCTATTTGGTGGAGATGGAGACCTTTGAGCTCTTCTTCCCCTTCTTGCTCTATCTGGGGATAAGTGTAGATAGAAAAATAGTCCCTCTTCTCTAGTTCTTGACCTTGTTTGGATTCTTCTCATGAATATGCCAAGTTTTGGATTCTTTGAAACCAGTGGATTTTCCCTTTTTGGAGTCACCAGATGTGCAATTTCAAAGCTTCTTACAAGCTGGAGACTTACAACAAGTGCACATCAATCTTCTTGCTATAATTAAAATGAAGACTTCTTCTTGGTCCCACCGGGCATGCCAAAACTATTATCATGAAATTACAACACCCTCGAATGGATTTAAATTTGAATGGGGCATTGTGTAATTTGTGTAACATTGGATCATCTCTCAAGTTGTGGGACTTGTGGGCTTGAGATGATCCTCCAGAGAAAGCTGGTTCTTACTCCTAAACTACCTACCACAATATACTCTAATGCAAGAAAACTATCTAATCCTAATCTAACTTTCCAAGGGACTAGGGGAGAGAGATGCATGAAAACAAAGCCTACACTAAAGCGGTGATACACCAGAAAAGGAGGGTATGAGAATAATATCCAATGTGTGAAAAACAGAAGCAAAGTGCATACTAGAAGGGGTGATAATGGAGTTCTCCACAGTCTAAAAGCATGCATTCACAACAATATTTCATGCACACATAATGATAATGAATCCTTGAAGAGAATAAATAGACACAATATATTTGTAATGAGTTTGAAAGGGCAAAAAGAATGCAAACAAACACAACAGGGGAAGATACATCCACAAACTTGCATCTATTGTTTCATAGATATGCACAATTCAATCTATTACAAGATAAGGGCCTATGGATCACCATGCAAGGAGTCCACTACAAGGGCTTGTAACACATTGGCTTCACAAAATAAATTTTATAGAGTTTTGATACTAAAAACTACTCTCTCTTTCAATGAGCCCAACACTCAATTTATAGAATTTAGAGAGAGAGAGAGAGAGAGAGATGAAAAGAGAGAGAGACCAGAGAGAGAGAGAAAGATGAGAAAATAGAGTTTTTTCCCTCTCCACCACTTGAAAGATGTAATAAATAAATGTTCTGAAAATCCCAAAAAATGAACTTGTAAGATGTCATAGATGGAGTTAAACGATTGTTTTTTTCTTGAAAAAGGATCACCATACTGTTCCATGTGCTTTCTGAGAGAGAAAGAATGATGTCCATGCCTCTTAATTGCACTCCCTAACTACCAATTAAAACACTATTATGATCCTGGCCACATTTTCTAAAAAATTACCATCAATTTTTTCTATAAATTTATAGATTTCTTGATTGGTTTGCATGAGGCTTAGATCCATGATTCAAATGGTACCAATTTTTGTGATTTCATTGAGAAATGCAAAAGTTATGGCTTTTTGAGTGTGAGCAACTATTTTGGGTTTGCTAGAGATTTCTTTCCTTTCATGAGACCGAGCATTTAATTTTTGGAGCTAGATATGTTTCTTCTATTTTCACTCACCTACCTTTAATAAAAATGAGAAATAAAATTCCCATTACATAGAGGGAATTGAGACCTTTCCAATGATATAAATTTTTCAATTTTGAGCACTGGATCAAAAGTTATGCCTGTTTGAAGTTTTGCACGAAAAATTGTCGTTTTCCTTTGTTTCGTGGATTTTCCAGTTTTTGCAACATTCTGCAGATTTGGTTTTTTGCGGCATCTTCGTGGATTTTTTTCCGTGGGCTTTTTTCTCGTGGCTTTTTCTACGTGGATTTTCCATAGCTTTTTCCACGGCTTTTTTCTCGCGGACTTTTTGCGGCATTTTGTTATGGCATTTTTTGGACTGCGGCATTTTTCGCATGACTTTTTTATTTTTTTGCGGCTTTTTCTATAGCATTTTCTGCATTTCTTTGGCTTTTGGCCATTTTAGATTTTGTAGGCCTCGAATGTCTCGTGTGAACTTGTGCTTCATGGGACAATTTTTTCCACTTTTACCACATTGCATTGTTTCCTTAGAATTTCGGCCCCGAACTTGAGTACGACGAACCTAGTGATCCGCATTAGTTCCATCCGCAACTCTGCCAAACCCAATTACCTTTGAAGAAGGCCTTTGACTTCATTTTTTTGGATTTTTTGCAAATTTTTACTAACTCCTTGGATTTTTCTTTGGACAGGGAAGTTAGAGGAAAGCAAAGGGGTACCCAAAAATCTGATTTTTTCCTTTCACCATTTCTGTTTGCTCCAACTTCAAGTTATCAAATTTACCTTGGGGGTGAATTTTGGATAACAATAACCATAGACAAACTTAGGAAAACTTAGCTATGCTATTACAATGATTAGATAAAATTTATGTCAAAGGTTAGATCTAATTCCCGTGAGTTAAATAAAACAATCATGCACAGGAAACCGATGCCGGTTACCATAACCGATGTCGATTCCTCCTTGCCTTGACCGATACAGGTCACTAGGTGACTGACGCTAGTTACTGTGTGTTCCAACAAGTTATTAAAGCATGCTCATGTGAAGAAATTAAGCTCCACAACTCAACATCTTCTCCATCATTATCTTTACCTCCTCCACCTAATAGGGAGGGTACACTTACTAATTTTGATGATGACACACTAGCTAAACCTATTCTCGCTTTCTCCTACTATACATAGTTTTCCCAAATGGGAAAAATCTACTTTGCAAGTAGATTATTCTTTGGTTGGTGATCTTATTGATCTTTGTCACACTTGATCTTTAACTTCTGCACGTACTTTGCTCTTATGAGCCAAGTAGTTTCTATTGATCCAATATTATTTTCCGAGGGAAGGGAAAACATGAGTGGGAGATGCTATGCAAGATGAGTATTCTTCACTCATGAAGAATAACACATGGGAGTTAGTACCTCTTCCTAAGGGAAGAAAATTGTGCATTGTAAATGGGTCTATAAGACCAAATATGTAGTAGATGGTTTTGTAGATAAGTACAAGGCTTATCTTGTAGCTAAGGGGTTCTCACAAGTTGAAGGGGTGGATTACTTTGAGACTTTTTCTTTGGTTACAAAGATGGATTCAATTTGCCTTGTTCTCTCCCTCGCTACATCACATCGGTGGCTAGTTTATCAAATGGATGTGAAGAGTGCCTTCTTGCATGGTGATATCCAAGAGGAGATTTACATGGAGCAACCTTGGGGTTTTGTGTAGGACTCTTCCATGGTATGCAAACTTCTTCATTCTCTTTATGGGCTCAAACACGACCCGTGAACTTATTATGAGGAGATGGATAGATTTCTACCGATTTTTAGATTATATCGTTGTGAATATGATCACAATGTTTACATCCTGAAGTAAGATGATGATATTTATATATTGGCATTGTATGCCGATGACCTCATCCTTATAGGTAGCTCAAACTCCTTGATTTAGGACATAAAACACAAGTTGATGGAAAGATTTGACATGACAGAGACATGAGACTTTTACACTATTTTTAGGCCTCTAGGTTCATTAGTCTCTTGAAGGTATTTCTATTGGACAACAAAAATATTCCATATTTCTTCATCATTTTGGTATGGCAGGTTGAAAGCCTTCTCCCACAACATATCAATCGAGGTGTTGATCGACTACTTATTGCACAACTAACTTGGTAGATGCCACTTTTATAGACAAGCGGTGGAATTTTTTTATATTTGAAGCGGCCCGGTTTATTGCTATTCTACCAGCAGGAATCTATGCAAGTCTCACAGATTCTGCCTTCGGGGGTTTGGGATCTCATCCCAGTGGGGTGTTCCACTGTGAAAAGAAAGGAAAGGAAGAGGGGATGAGGAAAGAGCAGGTCCGAAGGAAGAAAAGAAATGAATTCCAAAGCAGAAAGGTCAGAAGATTTATGTTTTGGGATTGGTAGTAAACAGAGCCAAACCTACTTGCATAAATAAACAAAGCAATACTGATGATGAATAAATGACAATGAAACAGAAGCAGATTTAACAGAATAAGCACATAGATCAGACATAAGAAAGATCTAATGGCGATAACACAGGTATTCAGCACAAAGTCTAAATATTTGTATTAATTACTCTTCTGTTACAAAAAGCTCAAAGTCTCTTTTCCTTACTCCTATTTCTTATCTGAAAGATATTCACTCATGCATCCATAATACTACAAGTGTTGGAGTATTTATAGAAGAAGAAGGGAAAAGAAGGCAAAAAGGAGCCAACAACTATTTACAAAGATATTTACAAAATATCTAAAAGTCATGTTGACTTTTTACAACTTGATGGATGACATCATCCCATGATGCAACATGGATGATGTCATCATTTGCATCAACATACTTCAGATATTTCCAGAAAGACGAAGAAGAGAGAAGAAGAAGAAGAAGAAGAAGAAGAAGAAGAGCAGCAGCTATTCGTCATCATCATCTTGCGGCCGAAAGGGGGTGGACATTGCTTTTGTTGCTCCTCAGGTGACGAGATATGGAACTGAGAGCGGTATTCCATGAACTTGTTGATTATTGGCCCAAGTTGATCCTGAGAAGGATCCTTGTGCCTATCGCTTATGCCTCACAAGTCTCCCGCTCATCTATGAGCTTCTCTGGGAGTTTGGAAAAGTCCTTTTCCGCCTCAATGAGGAACCCGACGAAGTCCCTACAGGCCAACAGGTTGTTGATGGATTCAGTGTCAAATGTGACCTCTGGCCCCGTTCCTTGAGAAGCGATCTCCTTGAAGATCCGGATGGTTTCATCAGCTGACCTTAAGGTAAAGGAAGGAGTGAGCAACCCTGGAGACATGTTGAGAATAATTCGTTCCATTTGGTGCATCGCATCCAGGGCTTCTTCCTTGACTTTGTCAATCTTTTCTAGAATAAATTCTAGCTGATCCACCTGGTAGTCGAGTGGACATGATTTTGTTGAGGGCCCTTGGATGGCGAAGCGCCGAACTTGACCGAGATCTTGGTGAGCAGTCGAACATTTGTTGGAAGGCCTCGTGTCGCGCGATCTAGCATGTTCCAACTCTTCTGATATGGGCCCCGCTAATGCTTGGAGCTCCTTGTTTGCCTTTCCGATGTTCAGATACAAATTGACAAACTCGGTGATCACTCTTTCACTGTCCTTGAGGATCTGGCTCCTCCAAGCAAAAACGGCCATACCCTGCTCACCGATCTTTGCATATTCGTTGATTTTCTCCTGGCTGAGAAGCTCAGAAGTCTCGGCGGCAGTTGTGGGAGGCGCACTACCCATCTTCTGTAAGGCTTGGAGCAGATATTTGTTTTGCTCTTTTAGTAGCCTTTTCTCTTCTTTTGTCTCTTGAAGCTTTTGTGAGGCGTCAACCACGGAAAGAGCTTCCCCACAGAGACTTTGAGAAGATGTCCCCATTGTGACTTGGGTCACGGTAAAATCTGTCGGAGACGGATCCTTTTTCTCTTTGAGGGGATCGGGGTATGCAATTTCCATGATTCTCTCACCTGCTGACACTTTTAGAGAAGCGTGTAAGTGAGGCTCGCTACGCTTCTTCGCCCCTTTGGTGGGATCTTTGAAAAGTCCATCGGAGCGATGGGAACTTTCCTCTTTTTTTGGCTTAGCTCTTTGAGAGATCAGGCTGGTCCTATGGAAGAAGGACCGAGAGGCAGAGAGGAGGCAGCTACGGTAGAAGAGGGAAAAACGTGGAGACACGCGGCGGCGGCATTGAGAGAATAGCCGAGAAGAAGTGTCCACGGGAGGAAGGAAGCTGCAGCTGCGGAAGACATAGGAAGGGAAGGGAGCTCGGAGATGAGGGAAGAAATGGAGGAGGAAAGATCAGTGAGGAAGAGAAGATAGATGAAGAAGCGGGGAAAGAGTAGAAGAAGGGGGAAGAGGACACGACAAAGGGATGGTCGCTTGAGTCACTCGAGGGAGGAAGGAGAGAAGAAGAAGAGGGATAGAAGGGACTCGGTTGTTGTAGCAATGCCGACATCACGAGTGGATGGGCCGGTGGAACTATCCTCTTGCTTCTTTCTGGTGTGACCAGAGATATTACCTACTCGGGTGCCGTGGAAGGAGGACTCTCAGGGGCTTCTTCTTGGGTGGTGCTGGACTCACCCTCTATGCCTTTGCCTTTAAGCTGCTTCTTGGATCGTGAAGGTGCGTTGCCCAATGGGGAGGTTGTGAAATCTACCCCGAGGTAGATTAGGCCGTTCATCCGGCACCAATGTTATGTCCTCCGCTAAGTCTCCTTGACCCTCTCCTCAATTGTCTGAGGAGCCTTAGTTCTATCAATGGCCGGAAAGGGCCAATCGTCCCCATCTGTATCATTATATACCTTGTCTACTTCATCTTCCGTAGTTTGGAAGCCTTTGGGGACAATGGCTATCCCGTATTGGATGATTTACGCAAAGCTAGGTGAGAATGATCCTTTCTTGAGCTCCACCTCATGGAGGGCGTCGATATAAATATCCTCGATCTGAGGAACATGGATTGGATCAAGCTTTGCTCTTGGCAGGCAGCCCCTTGGGTCGAAGGTAGGCCTGGCTGGGAAATCATGCTTCAAATTGAGTAACTCCAGCTCTGCGAACATTTCCTTCGCCTTGTGGTGGGTAGAGCATGTATATCGGCCCACTGTGAGGGGGAAAGGAGTTCCACCCTTCTTCCTTTTCAGGCATTTTTCGTGGTATGTGATTAGCTGCCTTGATAGTTCAGTGAGAATCGCTTAGGCCCAGCATACCTTGGTAGCTGGTTGGCTCTCCCAAAAAGTTGTGAGCCCTTAGATAGGTGAATGTGGGAAATTGGGTGAACAGGGCCCCCATTTTCTCGTGGCTGCCACTATGTTTTTGGTCAAATGCGACCATGAGTCATATTCGGCCTCGGGGGAGATGATGACGTGGTAAAAGAATGCATCGTTGATTTTGGTGAATTGGGCGATGCTATTCTCGGCCTCGACTCTGGATAATATTCATATATTTTGACACGAGGCCAAACTCCACTTCGTGTTAGGCACGGATAATCCCTCTCGACGCTTTGCGGCGTAGACCACGTAGGAGTTCATATGGAATACTCCCGTTGTCTTTGAATTGTTGTATTGCTCGGAGATGGTCTCGCTTATAATTTCCCCCAGCAAAAGCGTTGATCGGGAAAATTCTTGTTCATTGTTTCAAGTAGTGACATCCATTTATGGAAGTAATGGGCATCGAGAAAGCGAAGACCACCTGCTCGGGAAGGTAATGGTATCATTGAGCTCTTACGAGAAGTCACTGCGGTGGATGATTTGGGGCCACCGGGTTACCACCTTCTTATTTTCAGATATACTTCGTTCATTAGCTGCATACATTGGTCTTCATTGTCTTCCCGGGCCTTGATGCACTCTGGCTTGGCTGACGGCCACAAAGTGCGGTGGTGAGGATGCTTTGAGTATGATCTCAAAATGATGGGCGGTGAGGTTAATGATTACCTCGCCCTTTTATTTTCGACACACCTTGTGTCTTTATTATAAAAAATTGGGCAACCACCATCATAAATTCATTGTTGGCGGCGGCGCTGGGATTCCTCGGTGAAGTGCGAGGGCACTGCTATTAGTTTGTCCATCCATGGACTCCTTGTAACTTTACGAGTTACTAGCCTGAATTCCTCCATGTCGATATGCCCCAGATTACGTCTCGGCGTCCATGCTGCATTCGGCACGTGACTCGGGCATTCGACCCTTTGATATTTGTATTTCATTCTCTCCTCGTAAGCTTAGCCTTTCCTTTGATTTGGTGGGTCTCTCTTCTTTGGATGTAGACATATGTTCTTTCGAACTCGATTCTTTGATCTGCATGAAGAAGAAGCGAGACCCAATCCGAAAAGGTTGAATTAGCCATTTGATCTTCCATTGGAATGTTAGCGAGAAGAAAGAGTTAGAGATTTTTAGGCTCGGGCGCGGGCGCATGAAAATTGCAGCTTACAGGGCTAAATAGGTAGGGCGCACAGGAAAGGGGTGTTGCAAAGGTTAAAGCGGCGCGAAGGCGCATGGCGCATGCAAAATGCGAGTGCATTTTATAAAGGCGCATGAAAACAATCGTGTTACATAGAGTGAGGATGCGCCCTTTGGCGCATGGATTTTCATGTTGCATTGGGATTTGGTGCGCCCTTTGGCGCATGGATGGTTCGTGTAACAAGAATTTTTGTGCGCAAAGGGAATATGGCGCGGCGCACGAAAGGTTTACACAACATGATGTTATTGTAATCGAAGGATGCGCTGCGCCTTCAAAATTTGTACTTAGCGAGATAAAGCTTGTGTTGCATGGATGCTGGGTGCGCCATTGGCGCATGGAAATGTGATGCAGCAAGGAAGGATTGTGCGCCAAAGGGGCGCAAGTTTAGCACTTGCAGCATGTGAAAGAGGCGCGCCTTGAGGGCGCAGGAGTTCATGATGCAACAAGTATGAAAGGTGCGCCATTGGCGCGGGTTTTGTTCATGTAACAGGGGTGACAGATGCGCCGAAGGCAAGAGAGAAACAGTGAACTAAATCACTCTCAAAGGGGTCTTTACATGGTTTAGATTTCTTCTTCTCCTCTTTTCCTTTTTGACAGGTCATTTGGGTAAATGAAATGGTTAAAACCAGGAGGGTTACAAACCATTGTTTCTAGGATGACATCCTCCTCCAGCAGATCTGGAAAGAGGAAGATAAGGAAAGACAACATACGTGGGGGGAAAAAGCTCAACACATGCATATCAAAAACCAAACCAGCAAGCAAGAAGCACTATCTAGCAAAACTCACAAAAGAGACAAGAGCACTTACCGGATAAATAGCAAAAATCTGGAAAACGGGTCCACAACGCGTTGAAAACGACGAGGCAGGGGCTGACAGGCTCAGAGAAAGGAAATCACGTGCTCTGCGAATAGTGAAAATGACATTTGGGCGCAAACAACACACACACACACACACACACACACATATATATATATATATAGGTAGGTGAGCTGGTCATCAATCGCCACCCACTTTTTAAGGGCGCATGAGAGTTCTTTGTCGGCGAGGGAAAAGCGTGCGCCCTTTGGCGCATGAAAAGCGTTTGCCAGCGAGGAAATTAAAGCGCGCCTTTGGCGCACCAAAAGCTATGTCGACATGAAGTTATGTGCGCCCTTTGGCACACTGCAAAACATGGCGCAACAAAAGTTGTGCCAACACAAAGGCGCATGCGCCTTGGCGCCTGTGAGGAAGGCTCAACATACTTTGGCGCACCAAAGGTGTGTTGACACTTTGAAAATCATGCGCACCAAAAGGTTTTAAAGGGCACACCAAAAGAAAGTTGGTGTTACATAGCAATTTCATGCGCCAGTATGGTTATCGGTAAAATTGCCCCAAAAAAGGCTCAAGAAAAAAAGACTAAGTTCGAATGAAAACATATGTATTTAATGATGGATAGAGGATTTTACAGCTACGTTCATATTTCCACAAAAGGTTCCCACTTTAATCTAGTGTGATAACCAGAGTGCTATTGGGATTTTACACGACCCGATTGAGCATCGATGGAACAACATATATAAATTTACATGTACTTCATTCGGTAGTTAACCCACTTTCATATTTTTCCTCCACACACCTTCGCTTAAGGGAGGGTGTTAGAGTTGTGTTCAAAATAGTGATACATTGTCAAAATATAGTTCGAGTTATTTTCTACCTTAATCATGTTCATGTTCCCACTTTGTAAGCTTGGTTTTAGGGAGTTAATTTATTAAATTCATGCAACCAAGTTTGACACTTCATTAAACAAACTTGGTTATCATATGAGTATTGTTCAAACTAAATTTGTTTAGAAAAGTATGAAGTTGTTAAGTATAACAAATTGAAAGCCTATTTATATAGGCATTCTTTAATAACCAAAAGTTGATTTTGGAGAATGTAATAATAATTTTCTAGGTGTGTTTGTAAGATTGTTGGAAGTTTTCTTGTCGATTGAATTCTTAAACCTTCATAGGCTCCTACCTAGATCCTCTTGGTTTTCACACAAGTGCAATGTAGTGTTTTTACTTAATAAATATTGTAGTTAAATTAAATATGTTTAATTGTATTCAATAAATGTTATATTAGTAATTGTTGTATAAGTGTGAAGTGCACAATTGTGATTTCTTTATAAAATGTGAAGTATTTTTTATATAAGATTTTTTTGAATATAAACTACTATCATATTATCTAAAAAAATTGTCAATAATGATTATAATTTTTATTAATTGTTCATGGCTAAGATTTAGTGATTGTGGAATGGGATGCAAAATATCTCGAACAATTGTTTGGAAGCATCTTAAGAAGAAAATATAGTCAACTATTTATTTTATTCCGTAAACACTTAATAGTAGTACTAAACTAATTAATTGTTGTGGTATTAGTATACTAATTAACTATTCGTACACCATTAGTCAATTGCTATGATATAGTGGTATTAGTGTATTTTTATATTTATTAATTATTGGTGTGAAATTAACTAACTATTATAATATTAATTTATTTGAATTATTATATTACAAAATTTTGACATGATAAATGGAATATTTATAATAATGATAAAACCATTAGTTGAGGTGACAAATCCAACATATAATAATAATAAAGATACATATGTTGGTTCATATGATGAATCTAACATATAATAATAATAATAATAATGATGATGATGATGATGATGAATATAAAATATTTGGTTAATGTGATAGATCCAATAACCGCTGTCAAGTAAAATTTAAGTGGTTGCCTTTGATGTGTGTGGGAAGTGGATGAATTAGATTGGCCATGTGTGGTCATTGGTACATGGTGAAATCCCACCTGTCCATGTCCTAAACCCTAATTAAAATAACTAGCACTAATCACAATACATTGTTGCAGTTTATCTCATAAGTGAGGTTTCTTGACAACCAATACAAAGTTCTTGCAATGACATGTGTAGTACTTGCTCACACTTCCAACAACAACACGTAAAAATCCATTCCCAAAACAAATTGCCCATAAACACAATTTTATATCCTCTATCACAAACTGCACAGTACATTTTTAATGACTACCACTCACAAACGGAAAGGGTTATAGTTAACAAACCAATTCATTATTATTTTTGAATTTTCCCTTTTTGGGAAAGTAGAGTTATAAAGGGTTTTTAACAACAATTTCCATGCTTTTATAACAACTGAAGCCTTGTGCCATGGGTGAGAGGCTTCATGGGAAATATAATTAAGGAACAACGAATCAACTATATGGACATACACAAATGTCATGAAAATGCTGATTCTAATTTGTAGGCATTTTTTTGTCTCTTAATGCGAGAGGATAAGATGAGAAGAAGAGGACATGAGCTCTATTCTTTGGGTATAACATATTTTTCTTTTTCCTCCATAATTTTTTTAATTTTTAATTTTCATTGTTTTGTTCTGAAATTCAAGTTCGTAAAGGTGTTTTAATGGTTTTGCGCAATAAATGATATTTCAAGGAACTTATACAATGCTACTAACATAGATGGTTATGGTGGAAGCGGTGCTAATTTGAAGTGCAGAGGAAGGTGCTTGATAGGCTAGAGGGTGTGGTGGGCAAGGGAAAAAGCGTGAGTGATTTATACATATACAAGATTCCCTATCTATAGGTTATGGTTAAGGAGACTTTGAGAATGTATTCTCTCTAGGGAACAAACGTGGTTGGAAAATGCTATACTACAGTGGGCACCACAACCCGTGCATGGTGGAAAATGCTATACTACAAATGGGCACCGCCACCATAGTCAACATGTGTTCGATTGCAAATGGCCCAATTTTTTTATTCTCTTGAGAAGTTTTGAGTAGAGAGATAAAATGTGGATGTGAGGGGAACAACATGATGCTTTTCAATTGGGAGATGGTATCTTTGCTTCGTGTTGTTCCCCTCATGAGAGTGACACTTAACGTTATCCTTTGTTTTGTGTTTTTGTTAGCTAATGTTTTATAATTGAGTGTGCTATTGAAATGTGGTTGTGGACGCATACTTTTTTTTGCACTCTCTCATTTTATTATGTTTTACTTGTAATTGTGTGGGAGATTATGACACATGTTTTTGGTTGGATTTTAGGTAGCCTTAACATTCTCTTAGATTTAATACATAGTTTCTAATATTTTAGATTTCCATCTTTTTAATTATGGGGCGGTGAATATGTGTATATGTATTTCCTTATAAACCTTTTGAGCAATACGAAATTACAATTTTGTAAATATTACTTTGGCATTTTTAATTTAAAAAAACCCAAATGACTTGAACCCCACACTCATATAAGGAATATTTTGTGTTCTACCAAGCACCACCACCATGGTTACACATTATTTCTTACTCATGATAAGAAAATTTGGGATTTTCATGAGCAATTTCAAGCAAAGAGGTTCCTTTTCTTCAAGGGTGGGGGAGGGAGTTTCCTACACTTGGCCTATGAATGCACAGAGATTTAACCTAATGGGTTTTGTTATCACTAAACATTTTCACCCTCTACTTGTTATCATGAATGGAAAACATAACTTATGGGTAACACAAGAGTGTCTCTAGGCTGTGGGAATTACGGCTTGAGATAGACCTCCAGGAGAAGGACGACTTCCTCTACCTATTCCTAATGTTAAATTACTCCTACATCCGAAAAAATACAACTATGTAATTCTAAGATAGTCATTCAAGGACCGAGGTTAGAAATAAATGCAAGGAAAGGAAACCCTAAACCAAAAGAGGTGATTAACACCATGAAAGGGGGGAAAAAATTCTCAATGAGGGAAAATGGGAAGAAAATGATGGATGAAAAGGAAAACAACTATACCACAAACAAAAACAACACTTGATCTTCCCTTTTCACCAATGAAAAAACATATGGAACCTAACAAAGGAGAGAAGTATACATTCTGACACACAACAATAATAAAGAGGCAATATTTCAAATAGAAACAAGCTAGGCTAGAGAAATAACCACAAAACCAAATTTTATTGCTTAAAGCATGCACAAACCATTACAATGGAGTGGAAGAAGGAAAAAAGCACCTTGTAGATCCCAAATTTGAGGCCTGCAACTCACAAATACTTCTAAAATCACTTTGACATGGACTTCAATAATCCAATATGCGCCTATATTCACCGAGAGGGTCCACCCTTTACAAATGTGCACAACTTGTCAATATATAGAAAATGAGAGAGAGAGACCACTCGAGTGAAAAAGAGGGAAACTCCATATTTGAGCTCAACCACCAACAACATACATTAAATCACTGAAAATAGGCATGGGAACCTTGTCAAAACCATTCCTCCACATCATATTTTTTACAAGATAAGGTATGGGCATCATTCACCATTAATTCTAGTAGTTGAGCTACTTGGAACTGCACTTTTATTATTGGGACTATTTTACCTTTTTCACCCTCCTAACTCTTATCGATATCTTCATTTCTTGATGACAAAGTGGAGTTCATGATTATTCCTTTCCCATGAGCCCAAGTTCATGAAATTTGGAGTCACAGTGAATAAGTTATGACATGGAAAATCTATGGTGCATGGGAGGAACCGGAAAAAGTTCCATGTGGGCCTTCAAAGGATGCTTTAATTGCATTTGGCATGGGGTCGATAAATGTTCCTCTATCATTGATACATCATTTTACACATGCGGGAAGAGGAGGAAGGAGGAACAGTTCCAATCATTCCTCTAAACCTCAATGTGACCAACTAAAGTGAAGGTGCTTTATTTTCCTCTTGTGGAAAAGGTAGCCGAGCGGGAGCTCTAGGAACCAAAGAGCTATTCCTAGGTTCCTTGCAAACCCAACATGTCGATTACCCCATGCTATGTGGCGAGTGTAAAGAAATGAGGAATAGGGGAATAAAGGCACATATGATGAATGGATTAGATCTTCCCTTGAAAACTCATGAAGCCGCTTAAGATTATAAAGCGAGGCATTTCAATGATAGCTTTGACTTTGGTGGGATCAACTTTAATACCCCGATAGATATGATACATCCAAAGAGTTTTCCTATGAGAACTCCAAATACACACTTTGTGGGATTAAGTTGAAGAATGAATTGTAATAGACATGTAAATATGACATCCAAGACAACTAAATTATCTCTTTAGTGATTATATTTACTTAAGATATTTTTGACATAGTCCTCTAGTTTTATGGATAAGATCATGGAAGATGTAGGTCATGTCGCGTTGATATGTGGATTATGATTTTTTTAGGCCAAAATACATTACTCTATAGAAAAATTTCTCCATGGGGTGATGAAGGATGTCTTGTGTTGATCTTCGTGTGATAAGGATTTTATTGTAACTAGAAAAACCATCCATAAGAGATAACATCTCATGTCCTACTATAAGATCGAAAAACTAGTCAATATTGGGTAAAGGAAAATAGTCTTTAGGGAAAGTTAGGTCAAGGTCCCAAAATTCCATGCGGATATACATTTTCTAGTGGCTTTAGTGATGGGTATGATGTTAGAAATCCATTCTGGATAATAAATAGGTAGGATGAGTTTGGATGAGAGAAGACATCGAGTTCTTATTTGAATAATAAAGTACAACACGAGGATGCATTTTATGAAGTTTTTGTTTCATAGGTTTAGCACCTAGGACTATAATGATGTTGTGGATGATGATGTTAGGGTCTATACCTGACATGTCACTATAAGACCATGCGAAGGATTGAATGTGTTTGGATATGAAATTGTGAGTTCTTGGAGTTTATGTTGGTATAAGACTTGTCCAATCTTATAATGTGTGGTTCTTGAGGTGTACCGATATTAACATCGGTGGTTGATTCATTAAGGAGTGTGGATGTGTCAGGGGGTAGGGATTTTGAGGTGGTAATCTTTAGAATTCATATAGATGTTGTCTTGACAATGTAAATATCAATAAGGTTTGGCGATCCTCTATCATGTGTGGTAACGAGAGAGGAATAATTTTAATTTTGTCATGGGCTTGATAAATCAATGATCCAAGTGAGATAATATTTGATAAAAAATATAGGAGGAATGGATAGGACATCATCATCATTGGAGGGTGGATCTGATGATGATGATGAGGGTGTCAAGGGTTATACTATGGATGATGATAGGTTTGAAGAAGGGAGATTGAAGCCTAGACCATATTTCTCATTAGGGTTTCTCATATTTTCATAGGGGAGGTTGTGTGTACCTTGTTTATAATGAACCAAACCAAAGCATTTTCATGCAGTGGCAAATGCAATTTTTGCAAGCCAAGGCCTATCTAAGAATGAGAAGACGAGGACAGTGGGCTTAACATGTGGCCAAATGTCAAGATGAGATGAAGGATGGTTAATGTCATGTCATATACTAATGATGTTTTTAAGAATGGGGGACAAGAAGGAATGATATCTCCAACATTAGGATTGTAGAAGATGGCTATTTGTTAGGTATCCCATGTACATTTTAGGTGTAGGAGTGAGTTGAGGGGCTAGAAGGTAGTACTCCTCCGGTGAGAGTAATTGCATAGCATCTTTGAAGGAGTTATCATCTAGTAGATTAGATGCGGGGATGGAAGAGCTCATTAAAGCTTGGTCTGAGGAAATGGAATTTTGTAGTGGAAGTAGCACATCAATGGTCTTGTAAGTCGAGTGACATGATTTGAAAGGATTTGGATCGATAGGAACAATAAAGGTTTTATCTTCATGTTCATACTTTAGATAATAGTTTAGTGTTGATGGGATACACCGCATAACACATATTCAAGGGCGTCCTAACAACATGTTATACTGTAACTCTCCTTCTACGAGATAGAAGAGATCATGGAGACTTTTAAATCCTATTTTTATGGGTAAAATGGCCATGCTTAATGTAGGGGAGACAGTGTTGTTAAAGGCACGTAACATGGTAGGTGATTGGGAAATGATGGTGTCGAGTTATTGAAGTTGTTTGAAAGCATGAGATGATTTTATATTGATATCTGGTTCCATTGTTGATTATAAATCTCTTGACATGAGTATCATTTATTTGGGTGGTAACGAAGAGGGGAAGATCATGGTATTTAGGTTGTAAGCGTGGGATTTCAAATTCATCAAAGGTGATAACAACAAACATTTTGAGAGTGCTGAAAAGGTTGGTGAATGGTTGTGGGTCATATGATGGTACTGATATGGATTGAAGAGCCTCAATCATTGCTTGTCGGTGTTGTAGATAATTTTGAACAAAATCATAGAGAGACATCTTAATAAGAGCTTTGTGTATTTTTTTGATGCCAATGTTTGAGTAATATGGACGTGGTAGTGGATTGTGTGGGGAGGCAGGGATATACACCCTAAGTTTGGAAGATGATGGGTTAGGTGTGTTAGCATATGGATTTGTATGCATGCAAATGAAATGCAACAATTTGGGAATGAAGTCCTCCTCAATGAAGGTGAGGCTTCCTTTATTGAAAACCAAAACTCTATTTACACCTGTAACATTCAAAAGTGTATGTGGGGGGGTTTTGGAACATCAATGGAAAGAAAAGTGAATGAGGGAGATGGAATGGAATGAAGGAAAGGAATGGATGAAAGGAACATGCAATAAATAGGTAAAATCATAGCCTAATATTGTAAGGATAAGAACAATAAATAACTAACACAAATAAAACTGAGTTTGCATCAGTTAAATGAGAATGAGTAAAGGGAACACACGTGAGCAAGTAGATAATCAAAACTTGATCACTATGAACTAGAGCAACATATTATTAGCATTGATAATAAGATCCAAGAAAATATTTACATGTAAGATTCAAACACTAACATCTAATGAACATAAGAACATCAAATACTATAAGATATAATGAATGGGACATAAAGTTCATATTTCATTAGCTCTAAAATTTCTTTTGAAAGAACACAAAGTTTCTTTCTTTGAAATAAATCTTGCACACAAAAGTATTTTCTTCTCCTCTCTTAAAGTCACCCTTACAAATGAGCCCCTAACTTCCTTTTATAACCCAAAAGTTGGTTACAAAGTAGTTAGGGTTTTACATGAACATTAAATAGGGCATCTTAAGTGACTTTGAATTTTTCAACCAAATTTATTAAAAACAACTAAAAATATAAATCACTTAAGATATTAAAAGTTTTCAAAAGTGAGTTCAACAATAACATAATTTCAAAATACCACTTTAAAAACATACGAAAAAACCAGTGCCTTATCTGTTGAAATGGGGTCCGCCTATCTAAATCATATGAGAAATGGAGTCTCCCACCCATTAGAAAATATAGGAAATCACCCTACCATGTTGTTAGCGAAACAAGGATCCGATTCTTTGTCAATTCAAAAGATTTGATCTTCTGTAATTTATGGTGCATCTTCTCTTCCTTTGGATTATAAATCGGAAGAAGACCAACCTCACAAACTACCTGTATTTCGAGAATATTACCTAGTATGGTATGTATGTCTACAAATTTAGATTATATCTCTTCACAAAGGTGTTTGATCCTGAAACATTGATCCATAAAAGAAGTGGAAAAAACATCAACATGAGTATACATTTCATGTATCAATTTTGTAAATTTTTCCACTAGATGTTGTATTGAATTCCTTTGGTTGTGTTCATTAACGAAGGTACAAGGAATATCTTCAATGAATGCTTGAATGGATGAGAGCGTAGTATAAGCTTTATCACACAAACCATCAAACGGAATTACTAAATCTTCCAGAATCATTTTCCTGGACTTAGCATGATTCAGCCATAGAATTCGTGTCATGCGATGATCAAACTCAAGTATTCCCTCTGAGGCTAAGAATGTAGATTCCATATGGGAAAGATCCTGAAGAATTTGAAAAATCTGATCTAGTGTTATTAATTCTATAATGAGGCATTCCTTGAATGGAAACATTGAATCAAGGTAGGCATAAATATTCTCATATATTTTTATCACCTCATCAATTGTTCTCAACCCACCACTTTCTATCTCGGAAACCCATGACCTTAGAGTGTGCCCTAGAGTGATCACATCCTTTGATTGATTGATAATTTCTTGATCTAGGATGGCCACCATCTCTAGAACAGGAAATGAAGACGCAATTGGGCTGATCAAATGTTGAACATATGAGATCAATTGATTCTTTTCTTCTTTGAGTTTGGAAATTTGAGATTTGTATCTCTCGAACCTTTTAAGCACACTATTCATTCAATCCTTTGCCATAACAACATCACATTCAAAATTGGTCTTTCAAGGGCTATTTTTGATACTTCATAGTCAGTGACTGTCATGTACCCACGATCCTTTTCAATAGTTGGAACTGCAATTTCTGCAAATTTATCTCCATAGTCATCAATCACTACTTTGGAGAAGACCTTAGGATTTTCCGGCACAATTTTTTTGGAAAGGGCAGAAAGAGATTCCAAATAAATGTTGGCTACTTTGACCAATCTCTTCCTCTTTTTGATTTTAGAATCAAGCCAAGTCGGTGCTTCATTCATTAATTCGACACAAAAATTTGAGAACTAGAAGAAATATCCTCTCTGCCTTTCTCATGACTAAAAATGGTAGGAATGGTTTCTGTGGCCTCAATCCTTGGTGAAGTAGCATCTGCAACACATTCTTTATTATCCTCATGTTCTTGTGAAATACCCTTATCACCTGGATGCTCGGAAGAATTAGATATATGTACCACTAGGGATTTTCTTGGACTCTAGTGTATAACATTGATGACTTGGATCCTTAGTGGGCCTATTGGAACTCTCAGTGATGTGAATAGATGAGTTTGGGGTAGAAATACCCAAAACACGTTCTTTTCCTTCCGAAGATGCACACTTTTTACTGACCCTTGAGACACTGCTTCTTTATTAGAGACAAGTTTGGGTAACCACCGAATTTGCCTCTGAGATGCGTGTGATGATGTTGGTGGAGACTGGTGTGAAGAAGTTTGCACCACCTTTTTCTGTGTAAGTCCTCCCTCATTGGCAATTTCTGTATCTCAAACATATGTGCCTAAAATGGGAGAGGATTGGCCATCTAATTCTCATACCACATCATAGTCCTTTTCAACATAGGTTGATTCATGACATCTAGAGAAGTTTCATCTCCTTTACTCCAATCAATACCAGGGAGTGGAGTGAAAACTATATGATCATAGGCAGGATCCATAAGATCAATTCCATTATCAGTAAGGGTCAAAGGAGGATCCCTCAAACCATAATTTTCTATTTGAGCCAGTGTGAGATGAGAAAGTTGTTGTCGTCTCACCTCCCTGTCATCCACACATTATGCCCAATAGTCCTCTATGTTTTTCTTGTGCCTATATCTTGCTCCTAGGGGTTTTTCCATGGATCCTTTAATATCAAATTGAGCCCTGATTTTGAAAGAATGTATAGTCATGAGGGAAATTATCTTTCCATAAGTTCTGTGCTACATGAACTTGGACATTTGTATTCCCAATCTGAATTGGGAAATGAAAACCTCCTTTATGTTTATCCACCAAGTAGGAAATGGATTTTGAAAATATGACATGAAAGTTCCATCAATTCCAATTTTTCATTGACATATTTAGGAAGTTTGTAAGGAGCTCCCACAAATCCATCAACTCGTATATAGGAGTAAGAGGGAAATTGGATATACCAAGTTCCCCATTATTTTATCACTACCTTGGCATCTTCTAAAAATATTTCCTTTGGGTTTCTCCTTAGTGACCAGATTATATAGAAAAGGAAAGCATCGTTTACCCTCCGGAAATGGTGAGAACCGTTCTTGAACTCCAACTATGGGTAAAAGTGAAAAACACTATTCTTTCCAGGACCCATTGTACCTCTAGTTGTTAGCCCTGAAAATATCCTCCTTCTTGCTACAACATAGATCAAATATGAGGTCATGTAAAAATGACCTGTCATTCTTACCTCAATCAATTTCTTATGGAGAGTATTGCTAACGATACTTGCCCAATCAATGAACATATTTGCATCAAGAATGATACAAATGAACTTGTACATCCAAGGATGAAAATTCTTAGCGGAAGGGAGACCAAAACCTTGCTAAGGAGAGTAATCATATCTCCTATTTCTTCATGAAACTCTACCCAAAACAACTCTTTGGGAATTCTTGAAGTGGATTTTTTATTTGACCAACCAATTTTTACTAACCATCTTTGACCATTTCAAAGGGTTTTTATCCTAGAATTGTTGTGACAATTATAGTGTGATGTCAACATTTTCTTCATGAAGTGGAACTCTTAACAAATCTTCCATATGATCTAGAGAATTGAGTAGAAAAGGTTCATCTTTTTCATTAAAAACTCCTCGATGCTCAGGATCATAATGTTCAACACAAGCTAGGAAAAATTTGGGGCATTGTATGGCAACTGGAAATGTTACGCTTGAGGTAAGCTGCAATGATAGAGCCTTTTTAAAAAATAGTCTTTCCTTCCGCCTTACCCTGTCACAAAATTGGACCATATCCACGTGACCCATATCGGTATCTAAAATATTATCATATGCTGAATTTAAGGACGATGTTGGAACTAATCCTTGATATGCGTATTTTAGCACCGATTTATTAGAGCGTTCACCCATTATGAATTTTAAAATGGAAAGCAAAAAGAAAGCATACACTGGGAAAGTGTCGGGTCTAAGTCTCCAGACCACCATTTCCACAAGAAAATATGACTCCTTTTTTATTATTAATTTTTAAATAAGCGGTGCCGAATTCAAAATGATAATACAAATAAAATATTGAGACTAAGCTCAAATCACCACCGGGTTAAAAATACTACGATTTTAGACCATTTTTATTATTTCTGGCAATGCGTGGGCTACATGAGCCTGGTATTTTGCCCAATGCATGGGCTTTTCGCTTGTATTTTTCTTCTTTGGCAGTGAATGATCTCTTTCCTTTCCTGGTGCATGGATATTTTTCTTTCCACAGGCTTGCTTGGAATTGGTTATCTTTAACTTGCATGCATATTTCCTTGGAATGTGTGTGTGTGTGTGTGTTGTTATTTTTCCTAATGCGTGGGCTTCTGATTTATCTTTTCAAACTACTGCATGTATCACAAAAACAAACTTCCACCCACGTGGAACTCACCTCCTTGGGCAGAGAATGGAATTTGTTTGGGATTTTAGATTAATTCCTCCTTGTGCATGCATTGAAAACTCTTCCTTGATTGGTTTATTTCCTCCTACGCATGGGCATCTCCATTTGACTGGAAAACTCTCTAAAACCAGCACATGGGCATGTATATGCTTGAAATTTAATAAAATGTGTGGGCTTTCCTTCACCCTTGGCGTGGCCTCTTTGAGCAAGGCGTTGTGTGTAGACTTTAGGAAATGCGTAGATTTTAATAGCCTTTACCCACATTGATCTCAACTTCTTTGGCAGAAAATGGGGCCTCCACTTCCTTCTTCATTCCAACATTGGTTGGTTTTTAGTATGTGTGCTCAATCTGGCACAATACAACAAAAGAAATAGCTTAAATAAAAATATACAGAGTGCAGAGAAGATAAAACCTCTAAAACCTAAGTCTCTTTTTTAAATATTTGAACTCGAGTGGAATTTAGCATGCCATACGATGATCAGAACTCTGCATAGAGCATGGAGGATCTAGAAAAATTGGAGAAGGATGGCTTCTTGTAAGCTTGTGATCCCGAAATGGAGACAACTACTTGGAACTCTCAAGGTTGCTTGGCTCTAGCTAATGCCCGTGTCAGGTTTCTGTGTGAAAGCCGAGGAGTTCCTGTAGAATGAGATTTTCCTTCTTATGGATCTAGATGTCTGCAATATTTTCTTGTTTCTCCTTCTTCCCAATTTATTCTTCTTTTCAACCTCTTGTAACCATTTCCTTCCCAATTTTTGGATGATAGAAGAAAAATTGAAATTGTCCACAACAATTGGAAGCGGAAAAATAATTTCCCAGAATTGCTCGCGGATTCTAAAATTAAAATAAGAAAAGTTCTTCCAAGTTTGTCGGTGAAAAAATTTTGTGACTATTAAATTAATATTTATTAATTAAAAACCGTAAACTTTAATAAATTTAATTTAATTTAATTATTAATTAAATACTTAAAACACAAATTGGTCAGAGCGGGAGAAGGACTTATTCAAAATGGATGAAATGAAAACCAAAATGACCATGAGAATAAGACGATCGTGATGAGGGTAATAAACCATGAGAAAAGAAACTTCATTTTTAAAAAAAAATTTCACGTTGTAATTTTGCAAAGTCAAAATTAGCCGATAAAAAGTTGAACTGGGGGAGAAAGGGAGATAAAGACTTTGGGCCCATTTTGATTTGAGGCCTTCAAGTCTTGTGCACGTGCTCTTGTGGTTATACGAATGACATTTATCCGATGAGTGGGTTTTTGGAGAAATCCTTAATCTTGTTAGATTTGGAAGTGGTATTTGGTGATGGTTTGGAAGTAGTAGATTTAAGGATTTGGGTTGGTTTGATTTGATGGCTAGGTTTGATTACATCTGGATGTTTTGGATCTGCGCAGGAAGAAGTAATTTTCTAGCAAGGATTCAAATCATAGCATGGAGGGATTTACAATCCTTAGTGGAGTGTCTTGGTATCCGATGGTATGTAAAAAACACTTCATAATTGTACCAAGATGGCTTCCACCCTTGGAAGTCAAATGACTTAGTAAGAGGTAATGTTATGAGAGATGATTGGATAATATTTTCAAGGATTATAGTATAATATCCTATCAGTAGCTATCTGGGATGATGATGAGGGTGAAGGGATCTGTATATCATTTGATGATTTAGAGGTTTGAGATAACGGGTTCAGTTATGTGTGGCATGTTTAGATGCTATTTGATGAATGCACCTATATTATGTAATGGTAATCATGAACTTAGATGAGGGATGAGGCCCTAAGATGGAAGGAAAGGGTTGTGTATTTCATGATAAGGTTGTCTGATGATCATGTGGTATAATTTCTATTTTTATGGATGAATGATTTGTGGATTGTCTAGTGGGATTATTAAAATTCTTGATGTGGTGTCATGGGGTGATGTGGTCTTATTTTTAATATTTCCTGATAGGTTTATTTTATGGGGATATTAGAGGCATGGTGGGGGAGATTTAAGGGGACGTGATAGATTGTATGTGTTGTGATGTCGGTGGACTTTTGGTCTTGACAATGAAAAGAATGGAAAAGTCGACGATTCAACTAGTGTCTCGATCATAGAAACACTCGGGCGTTGAGGGTGTAAATGGGATATATTTGACTATATTGATAGTATGATGGGAGTTGATAGCATTGGGTTGGGGTTGAATGGTAGATGGTGGATGATTTGGGAAAGGTTGTTTAAAGACATCAAATTTTTGATTTGGAGGTGAGTTTGGATTGTCAAGTTATAAGTCACCTCGGTTAAAGAGACCCAAAAGGAAATTTATGAATGAACAAAACCTTTCCATGTTGTGGCCTTAGAATTGATGGTACTTACAATAATAGTTGTCTCTATACCATCAGGGTTTAGATGTGGATATGTCAATAGGGCAGATGGGATGGAGTTTAATCATGCAAGCAACTAGAAGTTTGTCAAAGGAATTACTATAAGACTCCCTATAGGTGTGTAGATATGTTGAGGTTGAGTTTTTCAAAATTTGACCGATTTTTAGACGCATATTTCACCATGACCGCATTAGTCGATCCTTTATATTTTTCATTTCTAGAAGAAGTTTTAAATGAAGAATCGTGTTTGGGTTTCTTAGACCTGAGTTTAACCTTACCATCTTCAAGAGTGCAAAGCTCTAGTTTTTGGGCCATGGTAAAGGCTTCATCAAATGTATGAAAGGATTGGATCTAGAGGGTTGATGATATGTGCTTAGCGCAGATCAAGAAAATAATTGGATCAACTCAATTTGTGGAAGATAAAATTATTTGATTGATAATACCCCACCATCTGGCAATGAAATATGCAAAAACACATCTTCAAATTGTTTAATAGTGTAGAGATTAGTGATGGATATCTTATGAGCAATGTTGATGGAGAAATGCTCTAAGAACAATTACAGTGAGTTATGCAAAAGAGAAGAGGGAATATTATGGGATGTTGTTATACCAGTCAAGGAGATCCTTGTTAAGGACATGGGAAATGTCCTCAACATGAGATCCTAATCATGGGCGATGAGATAACACGCATGAAGAAAGGCCCTAATGTGTTGTTGTGGGTCCTCCTTACTATAGAATTTAATGAATTTAGGGGTTCCCAATGTGGGGGATAAAATTTAAAAGGTATTGATGGGTGGATGGGTTTTTACAAATTTTTTCATGTGAAAGGGTGCTCTTAGGACCCAAAGTGACAACTTAAAGGCTTGCAATCCTATTCAGTAGTGCTTACAAGAGGATCATTTTGAGATGGTTGTTGAATGCTTGAAGATGATGAGCTAGGTTGATTATAAATATATGGGTTGGGAAGATTGTAGGGTGGAGTGTAGTCTTAAAAAGGATGGAATATCCCTTGGATGTTGTGAGCCTATTAAGAGATCAAGGGTTGTGAACAAGATTGAACATATTGATAAGGAGGAGGAATATACATGTGGATTAAATAATTTATTGAATTAGGTATATATTGAGAAGCAATGGTTCTATATCGTAAAATAAGTGCGGTAGATTGGTTGCGAAAGTGGATATGTCATGGTAATGAAAATTGTATTGATGAGTGGAATGGATGTGGGTATGGACATAAATAAGCTCTGAATAACGGATGTAAGTTGTGACCAAACTTGTTGTGATGTGATCAAGGGACTAGTGGTGAGAGGGATAATATATGAGATGGTCTAAGGGGAAGAGTTGTATATGCAACATGAGTGGAGGTAGGTGGCAAGGTAGTGGTGTGGCTATGAGTAATTTGTGTACCATATGAGGAAAATGGTGGTTGAGGTAGTGAATGTTGAATAGTTAGGTTTTGTGATGAAATGGTCTTAAGGTTGAAATTGGTGATAGGAGCGAATGAAGCAAGGACTGATGTTCCTGATTCATCGGAAGTGGAATATGGGTTGATTTTTTGGATGACAGGCTCATGATCGGGGTCAATGAGTTAGAAAGGATCAAATGTGACAATAGTAATGAGAGGTCGATCTTCTGGATTTAGACGTCGGAGGATAAAACATCGGGAGGCAAGGTAACCATTAAGGGCCATCGGATTAGAGTCTAGAAGTTTAGTAAAGACTAGGTCACCACTATCAAGAACCATGGGATAGGTGGATTTGAAATTTTGATTTATCTAACCGAGTACTAGGAGAATTTGAGGATTCTGGATCGGTCTCTAAGGTCATCGAATAGATCTATCATGCTTGGAATATTTTAAATATGAGACTAGAGAGATTTTAGTGATTCTTTGAAGAGGGTTTGCCACATCGTTGGTGTTTTGAAGATGAAATTGTTGTTTGGTTAAAATCATGAACTAATCAAACAATCAACGAAGAAAAATAAAAATGGTTATTTAAAACAACTGAAAACAACACACAAAGAATTTGATTATCTTGATTAGTTTAAGAAAAGTGTGAAATGAGAAAATGACCTGAAAGGGGACTAAGGAAAGGTAGTTAAGGTTGGTTTCAGGTGAGTTTAGGGTTGGATTTCACAATATATCCAAAGGTACGTGAGGCCCAATTATTTTGGTGTTGGTATGAGGCATGATATTGGGCCCCCTCACTTCACGGTTCTAGATTGATAAGGGTGTCAGGTGTTTAGTTGATATACCACCCACCATATTGTTTATACTCATCTAGAAGATCGAGTCGATTTTCCTCTTAGTGATGAAATCCAAGTAGGTCCTCATGGGAAGGATTATTTAAATGTGATTTTAATGTGATACGTGGTTTGGTTGTGTGTGAAGGGATTTTTGTGAATGTAATTCATTTAAATCCTAATTAAACTATGTGAGAAAGTAGATATGAAATTTTATTTTAAGATCCAAAAGGAAATGTTTACTTCGATGAAAATAAGCCAAACAAAATGCAACATGAAATAAAAATAAAGAAAAATGGCATACTTGTGTTCGTTATTTCCTTTTTGATTTTACTTATGTTACATGTTTTTGAAGAAGAAAAGCAAAGGACTCCAAGTTGAAAGGTTAGAGAATTTGAAAAGAAAAAGAAAACAAGAAGATATGGAATCTAATAAAAAAGAAACTAAGGGTCCCATTGGGTGTGCCAAGATGTTTGAGGTGAATTTCAGTTCGTTAATATTATATGAAATACCAAAAACTCTAAAAGTAGTAGGGTTTAATGATACTTGTGCCAAAAATGAAATGTCAAGGTGAGTGGGTACACGAACAATGTAGAAGACTCCTCTTTCCACCGAGCAAGAGGACCTATATGTAATGACAACTAAACAAGGAAAATATTAGATAACGATTAAACAAGTTGCTTGGTAACGACCGATCCCAGGAACCAATGGGATTCCTTGAGGGATGTCAACTCATGTTTACAATCAAGTGATATGATATGAAATAAGATAATGAAAATATGATTAATTCGAGAGGGATGAAGAGATCTTGTTCTGCTTGATAGGTGGTCTAGGAAAGGGCTACGATGAACTCGAAGTCCAAGAAGTACTCGAACCATGACTATTCTATTGTGTCCTATATTTCATGTATTTATTCAAGTTGGTATTCAATGTCTTCAATCTTGGGATTCAAAGTGATGGCACATAGGCTGAGTTTGTGTGCATTGTCAAACTGCTCCCACACGAAGGGATGCCGCATGATCGGGAGGATATAAATACTTATAATGGGTGTGACTCACCTAACACTATCATCTATAAGGAGACACATCTTGGAACAGATGAACTAGAAAAAATAGAATGATGAAATGACTAAAAGTATGTAAATGTGGTAGAATGATAAAATGATAGGAATCATGTGCGATTTAAGAAAAATCATGGAGATTATTGATGAAATATGATTTCTTTGATAATAAGCTAATTAGATGCAAAAAGATGAATTTGATGATTTAGACATGATAATAGATGATGCATAAAGAAATTGGGATATAATTGAGACAAAGATATGTACCTTGATAGCGTAAACAAAAGGACAAAGCTTGAGGGAGCCTTACAAAGGTTTGTGAATGTTCCCAAGGGTTGATGGAATTTATGATTATGTGTGGATGCTTATATTGGTGTCGTATTAATGGTGAACACATCAAATCTTCACTAAAAGTGATTGAATATCCCTAAACAAGGATTTGGGTTATCAATTTATAATCGTTGGTGATTCTGGTAGAGTCACCGATGATTAGACAAATGTGGGAAAAATGGGTTGGAAGTGGTTTTAACCACTTCCAAATGAGGTTTTTTGGGTTTGGGTGCATGTGGAAGAGGTTAAGGGGTTTAGGGGGTTAGGATGTTAGGATAAAAATGGGTTAGGATGAGTGGTATATGGTTAGGGAGGTTTAGGATGAGTAAATAGGATAGGTAGATAGGTTTTATGGAAGGTAAATGTGATTTTAAAAGGGCTATTCATGATTTAGGTTAGTAAGATAAGTTTTTTGTATTTTTGAATGAGTGTGTGAGGGGTGTAGCTAGGAAAAATGTGTCTACAGTAACCCTTAAACTAGGTCAAACTAGGGTTTCCAATGCTTGTGATCAATATAGAGGAAGGAACCCTACTGAGACATCAGTGGTTGGGTGTGGAGAGGTATGGATCAACAATAAATGAAAGAAACATGTAAAAAATGAAATGAAAGTAACTAAGGAGATGATATTTGATAAGATTACTATGAAAAATAGCATCAAACTTGTAAAATACTAAGCTAACATAATACAATGAAGAAGAGGAAATGAACCGATATATTCAAATTGAGAAATAAGGGTTAGAGCAATCACCTATACCTGTAGGGTGGTTCATTGATGCATCTATTTCCACTGAGAAGTAGCACACATAGAGAGAATAACTATTAGGTGGAGTAGGGGAAGACCATTCTTGTCCTAGAATCACTATATGATGACCCAATAGTGCAAGCAATCATCCAAGAAGAGGGGTTTCTAATCCAATCCAAGCAAGATGCAAGATGAACCAAAAGTAGAGTGAGTAGATGCAAAGATGGCGTAAAAGAGAAGAAAATGGAAGTTTAGATGTATTACCTTAATTTTTAGTTTTGAGTGTCAAATGTGGTGGAGGTATATATAGGATGCCATTTCCCACGAGCGATGGTATCGACCCCAGGAAAATATAACACTGACACAATCACCCATAATCGATTGTGTCAGCCAAAGATGCAAAAATGAAGTAACGTGTAATGCAAAATAAAAAAATGTTTTGTGAGTCATGAAAGAGGATGGAATAGTGCAAAATGGTGGAATGCAAGCAAGAAGTCATGAATGTAATGCATATGAGACCTAGAAGGAAAAGGGTACCTAGTGCAAGGAAAACTAAGGCCAAGACCCAATAATGACACTCTCTCCATGTAATATCTCTAACCAATAATGGTTATATGAATAACCATTCCCCATAACCTGGTAGGCCCTTTAAGGAACTTGAGAAATAGATGCATCGGTGACCGTTATCCGCACAAAGGAAATGGCTAGCAACATGTATGAAAGATGAAAAAGTGAAAAATTAGGTGTATACAATAAGTACTAGAATGCATTCAAAACCTAGCTAACATGTAATAAATTATCTAGAATGTTTTTGTTAAGGTACAAAGAGATGGTATTTTAGAGTGGTGAGAAGTGAAAATCACCTTCTCTGCTAGATTTATTCAGAGCAATACACATACTAAGACATGTGAATTCCATGGGAAGGATTCTGCTTCACACCATGTTCAAAAGTGTGAGAGACTTTGGATAGAGGGGCAAGAGGCCTTATCACCTTCACTGTGGGTTCACAAGTTCTACTTCACTTTGTGTGGCTGCGTGCGCACATGGTATGTTTATGTAGAATTGAATAGAGAAACAAGGAATTGGCAAGAATTGACTATAGGTATGATACAAACCTTTGACTATTTTTCTACTAAACCTCTAGTGAATGAGGCATTACAGGTTATGAAGCGCTTGAAAATGGGGGATAGTGCAAAGACTGAGGAACTTCTTCAAGAACTACCTGGGTGAGTCGATCCGGAGGCGCGTTTTGAAGAAGAAGAGACATATGAGGAAAATTTTGGGCGTGCCTACCTATAAAAATAAAAAGGTAAGATGGTTTACATTATTGATGATGAAGAAGTGGAGAATTTGGATGTTGATCATACTTGTGGGTACACGCGAGGTCTTAGATAGTGCATATGATAAGGCACACACATATCATGAGATTTTTGAAAATGAAGAAGGTTAAAATTGGGACAAATGTTCAACATAATGAGGCCATCATTGGTGATTACTAGTATTACTTAGAGGTTGCAAAAATCATTGAGCTACTACATGACTTCCAGGACTTATTTCCTAGAGGCTATCACGAGTTGAAAGGATTACATCATTATTTTAGCGAGATGAGGATCAAGCTAATGAAAGGTGTGCACCCAGTTAGAAAGAGGCCTTATAGGATGAATCCTAATCTGCACATTAAGGTGAAGGAAGAGATTGGTAAGATGTTGAAATCTGAAATGATTGAGCCCATGAAGAGTCATAATGGGTTAGCCCTATGGTGATAAGCATAAAGAAATATGGAAGGATAAGAATTTGTGTGGATTATAGGGAGTTGAATGTTGCATGTGTAATAGATCCCTTTCCCACACCTTTTACTAAAGAGATTCTAGAAGGTGTTGCAGGGCACGAGATCTACTCTTTCACTGATGGATTTTAGATATCATCGTGTAAGGATTCTAAAGAGGATCAAGAGAAGAAAAATTTCACCACTGAGTGGGGAATTTTTACATACACAATTATGCCTTTTGGATTGAAGAATGCACCTACAGTCTTTTCACACATTGTTGTTCAAGCATTCTAGGACTTCATTCATAAGTTTTTATAGGTTTACTTGGATGATTGGACAGTTTATGGGCTAGTAAAAGATCATTGTGACAATTTAAGACTTATGTTTGAGAGGTGTCGGTAGTTGAGCATCTCCTTAAACATTAAGAAGTGCATTTTTGCTACACCTTTTGGGACTGTTGGGGAATATTATCTGTAAGGAAGGCTTGTTGGTAGATCCTGCTAAGGTTGTTTTTATTTTGGGCTTAGAGGAACCTATTAACTGCAGTGAGTGCACAAATTCTAGGGGCACACAAGTTATTCCAGAAATTTTATTAAAGGTTATGCTAGGATTCCCGCGCCCTTGGAGGAATTGTTGAAGAGTAAGGGAAAGTTCCATTGTAGTGAAGCACGATAGCTCACATTTGAAACATCAAGGAAAGGATTACTACATCGCCTATTCTGCGTTTTCCTTGATGGACCAAACCATTGTAGACACCCTAAAAATACATACATATTCTATCCCACTTCTATCTAATTATAATTAATTAAATTAATTCTATCTCACCGCAATACACCCCTTTGGAATTAATTAAATTAATTTCATCATTCAAATATTCCCTTTAGAATTAATTAAAATTAATTCTATTACCTAAGCTATATTCCTACCCATTGGAATTAAATAATTTAATTCTAACATGCCTTTGGAATTAATTAAATTAATTCCTACACCCTCTTAGCTAATATAATTAAACATTTAATTATTTAAATGGTTAATTATCTCCTCACAATTAAATTAATTTAATTATACCATTCTCTTGGAATTAATTAAATTAATTCCTAACACCTTCTAGCTAATATAATTAAACATTTATTTATTTAAATGGTTAATTATCTCCTCACAATTAAATACTAATTAAATTTAGTTATTTAATTCCACCTATTTCAATCAACATCCACTTGGACTCCACTTGTACTCCACATTCTCATCCTACTTAACTACACTTATAAAATCCTGAAAGGAGGGAGCTATTGAATTGCACGTACAACCACCTTCCCGGATGCAACTTCTGTAATTAAATCCATTACTGCCCCTAAATGTCCCGACACTACTGTAACTTCCTCCAATGCTATTTTTAGCATGTGCATTCAACCATGTTCAACCAACTTCCAACCACTTTTGCTTCTATAAATTGCAAGCTTACTCTCTTACAAATCCTCTTGAATTGTTTGCAAATAAACTCTATCAATTTGCAATCTGAAGCTTTCCAAAGTATCTATGTTTGTAGCATTTGCACTCACATTTGGAGAATATTCAAGAGCACCCACATCCATTTTCAAGGTTCCACAGACGAAGTCTCCACAATGTTAATGATGTTTTCACCGAAGGATTTCATGGAGGTTTGCATTTTTATTGTTTATCTTTCATTCACTGTGATTTTTATTTGCTTACAACCATTCCATGTACATGTAGATGCCTCTGGAATGTCCATTAGTGTAGTATTAGCCTAGCCTGGAGAAGCTATAGTTGATCATCCTATTTGTTTTGTAAGAAGGATGTTGACACCGGTGAACAAAATTATACAACTACGTAACACAAGGCCTTGTCTATGATTTACACGATGCATAATTTTAGATAGTATTTGCTAGCTACCCCATTTATATTCTATACTGATCATATGACATTGAAGTACTCGGTGAACAAGCAAATTTTGTAGGTATGCATATGCCGTTAGATTCTATTGTTTCAGAATTTGACTTTACAAAGTGGTGTTCAACTAGGGAAGAGAACTTTTGGATCATATCATTTATCAAGGATTAACTCGGTGAGGACGTGCAGAGCATTGAAAATGCAATGTTAGATACAATTTTTTTAGATTGAACCTGTGTTCCCTCCGACCTAGAATATATTGCTATATTTTTGTGTACTGCGGTGTGGCACCTAAAGGGGTGAAGACTCTAGAGAAGAAATAACTTGCCATATGTGTTGCGCCTTACATGTTGATCAATGGAGACTTATATAAACTAGGCCGAGATGAAGTTTTGTGTCGGTGTGTACTTGACCATGAGCACGAAGTGATTATGGAGGAAGCTCATGGCAGTATTTTGGAGGACATTATGTTGGGGATGCCACCACATGCAAGATTTTGTTGGTTGGTTTGTGGTGGGAAACACTGTATAAGGATTATAAAGAATATTGTAAGGCATGTGACCATTATTAGCACCTTGGAAAGCCTGGGCATAGAGATGAAATTCCTTTAAGGCCTATTGCTAGTGCAAAACCTTTTGAAAAGTGGGAAATTGACTTTGTGGGTCCTATTTCCCCACCCACGCGCAGGAATGGATCACGCTATATTATAACTTGTACAGACTATCTCACAAGGTGGGTAAAAGCAACACCTACAAAGTATTGCATGATAGCTACAACAGTAAGGTTTATGTGGGAGAACATTATCAACAAGTATGGATGCCCATTAAGTTTGACAAGTGATAGGGGAACTCATTTCATTAATGATACAATCATGATACTATTGGTAGAATTTATGGTGGCACACCATAAAATAACACCCTATCACCCGCAAGATAATGACATTTCAATGAGGCTTTCAAAATATATTGGGACATACATTGACTAAGATTTGTGATGTTGGAAGGAGATACTGGGATAAAAAAGTCTCTACTATACTTTGGGCATATAGGACAACATACAAGTGGTTGAAAAAGCCACACCCTTTCAGTTGGTGTTTGGCACGAAGGCTATTTTTCCCATGGAATTCATGTTACCTTCTCTATGTATTGTGTGCGCATGAGGTTTGGCTAATGAGAAAGCACTTGAAGAGCGTATTGATAAACTGATGCGGTTGTATGAAAAGCGCGTCATTGCGGATGGAGTCGAAGACATAAAAGGCTAGGAAGAAGGCATGTCATGATAGGCATATTAAGGATAAAAACATGAAGTTAGACAGATGGTTCTTCTTTATGACTCCAAGTTCTTGCACCACCATGGAAATCTCAAAGTGCATTGGTTGGGACCATATGTTGTGACTTATATACTTGATTCAAGCGCTGGCAGCTACAAAGTGCGCTGGATGGGACACAGTTTCCCGATTACTTTAATGGGAGTAGGTTGAAGCCCTACTATAAATAATTCTTCTTGGTGTTTGTAATAAGGTAGTATTTCCATTAGATTATATTTCCTTTAATGCATTTCCTTTATATGTGTTTCCTTTCATTGTTTCTATGCTTTGTCAATTTAGTTCAATGTTTTGTGTAATAAGTGCGCTTGCGCGCCAGAAGCTGATTACTATCTATTGAATTCATGCGCAGAGGAATGCACATACTTTTAGTGTGGGGTGGAGTATATACAGGATAAATGGATTGAGTTTGAATGTTATCTTAAAGATGGATATGTATAGGAGATATTATGTAGGTTTTTGAAGTAAAGGTGTGGATATAGAAATATTTCTCATAAACAAAGACCACGTGTGGATGAATGGACACATAGTGTAACACAAGGTAGGCTACAATACAGTGGAAACTACTTGGTGAAAGCGTAGTGGATAGGTAATTCGATGCATAAGGGAATGCGAAAGGAGGTCTATGGTCGAGGAGTAAAGGGGCACACCGAGAAGGTTACAACCGGGGCAAAGCAAAAAAATAAATGCTGAAAAAGGAAAGAAACATCATTTAATGTTGAGTATGGTGGTAGGTGGAGAGCAATAAATGTGGAAAATTTTATAAAAATTATAAAAGGCGGTGTTGTGAAATCATTTTTACCTTGCGATTGTGAAGAAGAAGCATTCAAGCGAGTTGAAGAGAAAGTTGTGTGAAGTATGAAGAGATGTGATACAACCGAACCCGATGAATTTATGCACTGGATTGATTGGTGTTCCATTACAGAAAGTGTTTGAGAGAAACAAAGGCATGTGGGGAGGAAAATTGTGTTAGGGAAATTAATATTTACATGGTTAATAGTTGTTTGGGTGCTTAGTCGAAACAAAAATATATCACGAATAATTTTTAGGTTTGGTTAGTTTTTTATACGAGTTATATTGTTATCATATATTATTGCAATAACAATATATTAGTATAGGTTTGTTGTACCCGTAATGTTATTCACAAGATATTTGGTTGTATGACTTCCTATTTTGTAGGAGGGTGGTTTAATATTTCTATGGATTTATAATAACCACTTGTATTTGGTCTGAATATAACAACAATGAAATAATATTAAGACTATGTTTTTGTTGTGCTAATTTGACTCTCGTGCTATATAGACTTTGACCAAATTCAAGATTTGGTATCGAGTGACCAAATTAAATGAGATTCTATCAAGATTATATTGACAAGTGAATCTTCCATTATATGTTTGTCTCCAATATTTGTACTCAAAGATGTTAGTAATTAGAATTGAGATCTACTAGAAAATACATCTTTCTGATTTCATGTGGATTGAGGCACCATTTTGTGTCTTCACTGTTGTGTAGCGACTGAATTATTTTTGTGTGCCAAAGAGAAAACATTGTGTCTCTGCAAGGAGGAAGGATGCCATCAAAATTAATCATGTGTTGATTTAGATCTACTTGCACAACCTTAAATTCAACTAAGGATTCATTCATTTTACATTTGTTGCACTCGAACGGTCTGTTAATGTATTTCATTAATTCATTCTATTTGTCCTACATTTAGACACATATCAGTTTTGTGCCTAATATCCTGGTGTGGTGTTGAGAAGGAAATTAGCGTGAAGTTTGACCATGCGTGTGAACCTAATCTAGATCTCTATGGATCCATGAACCTTACAACTTGGTGAAATCTTTCTTAGGTATATTAGATATCATTACTAGCTCATGAGATTGATCTTGTTTCCAACTCTCTAGTAGTGACAGGCTTTGCAACTTGTGCATCACTCCAAATTTGGCAATGTATAAACCCAACATGTCTTTCATGAATATAAGTATCTGCACTGGTTTGAGTCAAAGGTTATCTTGCATCCTTATGCATCAAGAACAAATATTATCAATAATAGGATGTATTTGATTTGCATGTCACCATATGAGGTTTGTCTTTATTGCATATATGTTTTATTTAGTTTGTTAGCGAAATCATTGTGTGATCTAGTCATTTGGAAAATTTTATCAAATAGTCATTTGTTTCAAAAAAAGTCAATTTAATGCGATGTCTTAGTCATGGTCAAAATAAGTCCTCTTGTTAATAGAGTCATGATAGTCATTATATCTAATTTGTCTATATTGTCTAGTCCACGTGTCTTTCCATCATTTGTTTATGGGTCAAGTTGTTTTTGGTCTCTATTATAAAGTGTCTTTGCTATCCACTTATATTGTCTCCAGTTACTTTTTTCATCATTGTTTGTAACGAGTCGAGAGTTTAGATTATTTTTATGTTGAGTCCTCAAATTGTCAATTAGTGTTTAGAGTCATTATATAAAGTTATCAAAATTCGTGTCATTGTAAAAAAAAACATCCTATTTTTTTTGCCTCACGGACACATTTTCGGTGTTACCCGACATCCGAAAATAATGTGTTTCACATTGAGGGGGGAGACAAAATAAACACAATGTGGAAACTATTGAGCATCCAAGTCAAATATTGCTGAGTTAGTAACACACATATTGGAGGATGAAGGCATCAAAGGTTGGAGGTGGATCAACGACCTCTGCGCGTCAATGCAAACGATGAGGCTACTTCACTGATTTGGTGGTGCGTGTGTGAAGTGTGTTTGTTTTCAATTTTCAGTTGTGCTTTTCATATTTCTACATAATTCCCCATTGTAATAACATAGTGAAGAACATATAGCACAATGAAATGCAACATCATGAGTCTTGAAGAGGTTGAACAATCAAATGTGTTCCTATTCATACCTAGGTTTGTGGTTAGCCTCTGGAAAACCATTGAAGGTTGTTCAGATGTGTTCTTTCTTGAGTTCCCACACTGTTAGGTCAGATGTGTTCCCTAGAGTGACTAGTTGATAAGAAAATGATTCCTAAGCGTGTTCCCATCCTTGTCAATCAGATGTGTTCCTAACAATGCATGGTTGATAAGAAGTTGATGTGTTCCTTCTTCTACCTTCAGTTCGAGTGTTGTACCAAGATCATGAGAAAGCACGGGTGACAGGCTGTAGAGGAAGTGTGAAAGTTATTTTACTACCATGTAAACATTAAGGGGTGAATGTTAGGAAATTAATATTTACATGGTTAATAGTTGTTTGGATGGTTAGTAAAAACAAAAATATATCATGAATAATTTTAGGTTTGGTTAGTTTGTTATATGGGTTATATTGTTATCATATATTGTTGCAACAATAATATATTTCAGTATAGTTGCGTTGTACTCGTAATATTATTAACGAGATATTTGGTTATATGCTTTCCTATTTTGTAGGAGGATGGTTTTATATCTCTATGGATTTATAATAGCCATTTTATTTGGTCTGAATATAACAACAACAAAATAATATGAAGAATATGTTTTTTCTGTGCTAATTTGACTCTTGTGCTATATAGGATTTGATCAAATCCAAGAAATCGCGATTAAGGTTCAAGTTTGAGCTAGGGCAAGTGGGTTTTGAGGTGCAGATCTTGAATCAACTATAAAAACACACTTTTATAGTCGCCATGACACCTAAGTGAGAACTTGGAGTGTTTACAAGGGGCAAAAACAAAAGGAAGTTGAAACATAAGTCAAGACACCCACAAAAGCCAATTTTCAAAGATGCAATATCCGAAGGGGTTTTTATGGGCCGCAATTGGGAGTCACACATTTGGCATTGCAAAGTAAGTGACTATAACCATAGAACTAAGGACAAAAAATATGAATTGGATAAGTTGTTGGTGGTAAAAACAACTATGAGAATAGAGAATGATATGGTTGTATATGACGATGCAAGGGAAAAATTATTGTCAAATGTAGGAGTTTTGCAACTTTATGAACTCCCCTATTTTGGAAAACTAGAGAAGTTGTATCAATGGTTGATGAGAAGAGTCCATGAGGAATTATTTTACTTTTCTGGGAAATGAATGAGGCTTACCGTGCCCCTGATTGGGAGACTGACATGATTAAGGAGTTTGGGCACCGAGGTTAGCAGTGATCTCACTAACAAGGAGGGCATAAAAGTAACCAAGAAAGTGTTGGGTTACATGATAATGGATATACCTAAGTTTCGAAGTACTCTATTATTCGTGGTAACGCATCTCCTCACTAAGGTTTATAATCAAGAGTGTTGGTCACAAGTAAATAAGGCATGGTTGCACATTACAAAGAAGATGATGAAGGAGTAGTCTACAATTTGGATAGTTTTATTGAGACTATTGTTGAAGAGGCACACCAAGGAGAGAAGATAAGTTTTGGTGTGATCCTTTTGTCTATTGTTTTTATAGAAATTGGAGTGCCCGATGGGCCAAAAGATAAAATTTGGCAATACCAGAGGAAAAGAAATCTCTTGTAGAGAGATTTATGAAGTATACCTGTGATGGATCCATGAGCGGACCCTATAAGAAGAGAACAGAACTTTGGTATGAACACTTGTGTGTTGCATTTGAAGAAGAATGGAGAATACCTAAGGATCTTCCTTCGGTATTAGACAAACATGTTCATTTTTTCGTGTATCAACACTTTTACATAGGGTGTTTTGACATGAAGGATGGAAAGTGGAGCCCTTGGTTCAAGATCCCTATACATTCACTACGTGCTAATTTAAGGAAATGGTACATAGGTTATCAAACACACAAAGGTTTCTCTTTAGAATTTAATGCAGAAAAGGGGATTGTGACTATCATACACTCCAAAAGACATATGTCTACCCGGGTAAGTCTGCGTATATTGAGAAGTTGATTTTAGATGATATTCATATCAGTTCTATGAGCTTAACAATTGGGAAGGCTAGAGTGGCTAAGGTATATATCTACCTTAAGCCTAAATTGGAGAATGGGAAATATGTAGAGAATGAATTCAAGCTCCCTGAGTTACCCAAGGGAAAACATACAATGGGTACCCTGCAGGATGAGGAGAAAACGTTTCCCCTTGGAGATGAAGGAGAAGAAGAGGAGGATAGTGGTGGTTTGGAGCATGATAGAAGGAGGAAGCCCAATGTAGGGGAGAAAATAATGTGTGAGACAACTCGCTTTGCAAAAAGGAGATGAGGAAGTGGAAATGGAGATAGGAATTGAGGACCAACAATACATGAGAGTGTTGAGAAGGATAAGAACTCAAGGTGTGGGGCTATCAAAGTCACCCAGAGGTCACCAAAACATTCTCCAGTGAAGGTAGAACCGATGACGAAAAGGCATAGGTATATACCTAAACATGATGATGAGGGAAATAAATTAGAGGAAAAAAGCACAGAAGACTTGGTCAATGTTGAGGATGTAGAGGATCCTCAAGAAGAATAATTGAGACATGATACAAAGGAGTTGAAAGAGAGGGAGATAGGAAGTGACACCATCGAGATAGAGATAGATGAAGAAAAAGGCGATCCATCTAGTGAGCCTATTGATATATAAACTAATGGAGGACCAAAGTCTTTGGTTTCGAGCGTATACATTCCAACAGTAGGTGCGGCTGGGAAGGAGAAGGATGAAGGAACATATGATACTCCTACAGCTGGGTATATAAATGATCCTACCAAGATTATTCACACTAGGTTCCAAAGTACATTGGAACTTAAGGAGTTATATGGCTGGGAGTTGATGGATTTTGAGATGGCAACCATGCACACATGGAAGAAATTATCATGGAGTATGCAAACTCATATGGATGAGCCTGATTTTGATGTGTGTGAAGAATCATGCGTCTCATGAAGAATGAAGAAAGATCCACACTTGTGCTATGTAACTATGAATCCCACTCATATGTCATATGACCAGTAAGAAATGTAATGACAAAAGTATCTACAAAGGTTGCGTTCTAGAACATAGATAAAGTGAAAACTATTCAGGATTTATTAGAAGATAGAAAATATAAGGATACCGAGATCAAGTACCTGACAGAAGAGAAAGAGAAAGTTGAGGAAAAAGTGCATAAAGTTCTTGAAATGACAGAGCAGATTGGGGATGAGATCCTGAAGGTCAGACCACAGTATGAGGAAAAGGTGGTTGTAGAGTTCCCTTCTGCTTTACATTATTCTGAACATTAGTTCATATGGTGTTGGATGAGGGTCCAGTGCGCATGTTGAAACCTAAGGATGATGTGGCATAGGAAGAGAAGGCCAAGGAAAAAATAGTGCATAAAATTACTAGTTATGAATCTATACTGTAGACCTTGAAGGATGAATTAAAAAGGTAGATATGGCATTAAACATGTGCACAGATCCTGAAATCATAATCAAGACAAGGACTATGGAAGAAGAGAATGAGGTCCTCAAAGTAGTGAAGAATGAAACACTTGGGCATGAGGAGAGGATCACTTTGGTAGCAGAGAAGTGTGATGATGCGCTTGCAATAGCCCAAGACCCTCACAAGGAAAATATCAAGGAAATTGGAAAATTGATAGCGTGGTGAATGGATGTCATGGATGGGATGGTCTCAAGCCTGGATAATGTTCTCAGAGTATTATAGAATGAAGGTGAGAACATGAATTTGGATGAGCTGGATGGGGTACTTGTAGACATCCTAAATAAAACTAATAAGGTGCTAAGTGATTGAAACGAGCTTGAAGCAAAGATCAAAGATGAATATCGAGAGTTAATGCCGTCTCAAGAGGTATAGAGATCCCAAGTATTATTTTTTCTACATAGTTATTATTTCATTCCTTATTCTTTATTCATGGAAGATGAATCATGGTTACCCATTTCTAGGGGCGTAAATGAAGCAAGTGTGGGGTAATGTTGGGATGATAAACTGTAGCCTAAGTATTGAAGGTGCATAAGGATTGGGCATGTGAACATAGGGCACATAGGTGCATGTGGAATTATAGTGGAAGAAGGTGCACCTAGGAAAGAATGAAATTATGACTTAGCCATTTTCAGTATGAGGATAAATATAGATGTTGAGTGTGGAGCACATTTTGTTAGAAGACTTGGAAAGCATGCAAAGGTTGATTCAGATGAGTGGAAGATCAAGTGACATGCATAGTTTTGGGGCTATTAATAGGATTAGAATTGCAGTTATTATTAGATAATCTATTATTAGTGAGCTTGCATGCTTTTGTAATTATCTTATAGTGGCAGATGGCTATTCTTAGCATGTAGCCTATTTTGGAGAATGCATGAGTAGTGAAGGGAAAGTCCCCACTACCTATAAATATGTATTGATTTACACGGTTTAGGGTGTCAGTTATGTAATAGAGTTATGTTGCTGGTTCATGAGTGTGCATGACTTATGGTGTCACCATTATGTATGTATTTGGATTCTGTGTTTTATAGTAATTAATACAATGGATCTTTGTGGTTGGATATTGGTTGTTGACATATATGTGAGTGATTCTTACATGGTAAACCTAATCATGATTCTTGTATATGGTTGTGATCTAGATCTACTTATGGTTTATCAAAGTGTATTGTTATTATGGATCTGGAATGTATATATGTATGTTCTCATCATGTTAAATCTTTGAAAATTATTCCATAAAAGAGGGACCTGGTACCCTTACACACTTCGAGTGATCACTCATTCGGCCAAATGAGTGATGTGCCAGCCGCTACTTTAGGCTATTTGGTAAAATAAAATATTACAGATCTAAAGAGGCCTAGGTCATTTTTATCTACCCAAGTTTTTTATAAAGTGTGTTGTGATCCAATATACTAGGTGGGTCATTGGGTTTCTCTTGTCACTCCACAAATATGTTTCAACAACCATGTTACCCAACTCACCATCAATAGAATCATAGATGGTTATGATACCATTTCAAACTATTCAGGATCAATAATATTTTTATGTTAGTAATAGGGGTCATTAAAACATGAAAAGGCCATTTATGTAACACCATCATGCTATGTTTTTCATGAGAGTGTTAGTGTCAAGAAAAAAAAAGAAAAATATCTCTATTTTCTTAGCACATTAGTTATTACAAAGTCTACACATAGTAAGGTGTAATCCCTTTGAGGATGTGTCACAAATGAACTTTAAATACGAATACTAATAATATGATATTGTTTTATGTTGATACTTTCTCTCTACATACATACTTCTCTTCCACTCTTCATATGCACTACTCCACAAATAAGCTCTATTTCAATACATTCATTTGCACATATATTCTAAATATGCACTACATCACATTCAAAGACACTTTAACAACATTAATTATCTAGATATTTTATTCAAATGTTATGATTTAATATTCTTTATTAATATGATAATAATGACAATAATGACCTATAATAGAAATTTCTATTGTGCGGAATTTTTTCATTCCATTATGCAATTCCGTGTTCATTAAATGCACAAATTTATCTAACCCATGATATAGTACTATAATGTGTAAATAGGTATATATAGGCCATTTCCTTAAGTCTTCATTTTTGTGGTGTCAGCCTATACCACCAAGTAATTTTGATGTTGTGGGTAACTACCAAGTGGAAAGTAGTATCTAGACTTGGAAGGTGTTGCGACATGTTCCATAGCTTCCATAGTGGCTATATATTACTCTCCTCTCTATGTCCTGTATTATAATTTTCATTTTTCAGAATTCCGTTTCTATTCTATTTCTATCAATGATACATTGGTATGAAGTTTATTACAGACATATATCTAGTTTAGAGTTAAGTCTAGAAGATATATTTTATCAATAAGTAACATCGTAATGTTGTTAAAAACTACCCATCAAGAGTTGAGGGAACAAGGTCAACTTTATTATCAAGATAAGTATTTCACATAGAGGTATACAAGTCTTCATTCAGTAGCATCATCCATGCCATAAAATAATTTTTATGTTATAGATAACCACCAAGTGGCACGTAGTTTGCAAGATTCATCCTAAATGAAAAGGAAAGAAAAATAAATCATCAAAACTCACAAAATATCCTAAGAGATTTATAATTTCTTATGAGAAGTATACTATGATAAAATAATGATATTTTTATAATTATATATAGGAAGCATAGAGGTGAAACTTCCTCATCTCAAAAATATAATTTTAAATTTTTTAACTCTATCTAAAGCTAACTATTGATAAATATATCTCCAACTAAAATACACATGATAATGTTTCTTAGTTGAAAATAATATCTTCGCTCATAGATTGTATTTTCAAATACAAAGTTTCATGAAAAATGTATATACTCTAATTCTACTTCAGCTAGATGATCTATAAAGATAGTGATGCTATATTTAATTTATCACTTGTTTCCCTTTTCCTCGAGTGATAATGAAAATATGGTAACTTTTATCAATGGATGTTTCTTAATGATTAGAGGGTTATATTTATCTTCATTACAATGGATGAAGTCTACTAACATCTCATGTAGAAAAACATAATACCTTTGGCCCTTTCAATATATTTGGAAGTATGAAGAAAAAAATTTATGTACTTGGGAGTTATTGACATTCTCTATTGTTTCCACCTATTGATCAATGCTTTCATAAAATAAAATAAAGTTGAATCAAATTGTCCCATAACGTAAAACTTGTTTTCTCATCCACAAGTTCCGCTATACAAAAATCTACCAATAAGGAGATAACGTTGTAGTATAAAAAGTTCACATGTTTTATTGTAATTGAGAAGGATGAGGATATATCTCCTAAATGAATCTTGGATTTTACCAAGAAATTTTATGCTATTAAGAAATCATCTATACTCATGAGAGGAACATTAGAAGTAAATTACCTTTGACGATATCGTATATAATAGCCAATTTCTCTTTGGAATCACATACTTCCTATACATATCCTTAATATTTGTCATCACATCATCAAATTTATCTTTATATTATAAAATATCTTTAAATTTTATGAACGAATCTCCGAGATCTTAGTAAACTTCGGAGTGCAAGGTGTGAGGTACAACTATGTGAGGTACAACTATATTTATATTAGCTATACTAGCATTCTCTTTCATAGGTATGATAACTCTCCCTCTTTTCTTAGTTAGGCCCATGGTGTCTTATTTTATTATAATAAAACCTTCTTACCAACCCAAATCAATATGTTGTTAGTCACTATATATAACTTCTTTTCTTTATTATTATAATGTAAGGTGAATTCAACTGGTTGATAAACTAGTGTATGAGCTCTCCTTATTAACTACTGCTACATCCATTATTGTTTTTATTTCCCTCATTTAGACGTGTGTTAATTATTTGAGTGGGGGTAGTAGAAGTAATGACAATAGTGGTTGTGAAAACATGATCTAACTTGGAACTAGGGGTAATAGATGAAAGGGATGGATAAGGAGTAGAGGAAGATGAAAAAAGAGGATGGGATGATGAAAGACAAAGTAGGAAAATACCTAGGGATATAATAAGGAATGCATTTTGAAGAAAGGACAAGGGTGAAGAAAAATGCATGGATACATATACTCCTTATGAAGAAAACATATCCACGAAAGATATACATTATTGTAAGGCCTTTTCGCCTAGGCCTAGAGATAACAGTAGTAGAAATAATGGATGGGGTGAGAGATTATTGTGGAATGAGATGAAGAGTGGAAATACCAATGAATTGAAAATTGGATGATGATGGAGTTATGAGTGAATTGATAAGGGATGAGATGGAAGGAAATAATCCAACCGAGATAACAAATGTTTGAGGAATTTATGTGATCGTCATATGAATTGATTGTGTAGAAACAATAGGAAGATAAAAATATCTTAAAAAATAGAGTCAAAATAAGGGACTGAATAAAGGGAGAGGAATTGGGAGCCACTATGATTGAAATTGATAAAATTATTATAAAAATGAAACACTAGATTATATTAAATCAAACATAGATAAAACAATAGGATAATGAAGAAATTGACCTACACTTACTTTAGGAGGACACACAAGTGTACCTTGATAATTGGATATAGTATCAACCTCCATCTCTTCACTTTATATTAGTTTATAACCAATATAAGTATAAAATATAAAATATTGTAACTAGATACTCAAATTTTGGAGAATAAATAATAATATTCACATGAACTTGAGAGATCATCCCTAAAAGACCAATAGATACAAAACCTAGTGAGAACATATTTCTAAATGAAGAAAACGTTTTCATTTGAGCCACTTAAGGCCTTGATACCAAGGGAAAAGTTGGAGGTACTCTTTTCAAAATAATATACTTGAGACCATCCCTTATCTCATCTAGTGAATTAGGCATGTTAGATGATTTATCTTGCATTACTTGTTAGAATATATTCATATGGATTCATTTTTATCTCATCCTTTCAAATAAATCATTAAAAATATCTTGGATTCATATAAATGAGGTCATTATGAAAATTGAAATGCATTTATAAGTATTATGATACATATATCTAAGAGTCCTTAAGTGTTCCTTCACTGTCCCATGATGATCCCATCTTTTGAATTCATTATAAGTAGGTATCTTATAATGATCATGATGGTGAGTAGACTTATACATTGCAGGTTATGTGGAAAACTTGTAATTACCTATATTGAAGGGTATGAATGTGTAATTTCTTTGTGAAACCCCCTCGCACAATCCCCCAATGCCTTTATCATACTAATAAGCCACTTTAGTAGCGCTTAACCTCTTTAGAACATACCTAGGAAAATTATGGGAAGGAATGAGGAATCCCTCAACTATGATTAAGGTAACATATTAATAATACTGATAAGATATGATAATATTGATGGATTCTTAAGTTGAAGAAAAAATCGTGGTCTAGATAGACCATGAATTATGTGATAAATAATAGGGTAATATACTTCTATATATCACATATAACACTATAGTTATTGTTCTTGAATAATTTATTAAACACCACATAGATATGAGATGGTGAAGTGGGGATCCATTTTGGTCATGGAGGGAAAAAGATAAAATATGCTCTTAATATATATAATAAATAAATAAGCATAATAAATTTTTTCCCATGTTCTATGTGTTACTTCCCATTAGCTTGGATTCTTATATATGATTATCATTACTAGTAGATTAAACCAAGTATAGTTGACATGGTTATATTTATCTACACCATATGTTCTATTTAATAATATCAGACCTACCCTTATTACATCTCTACAAAATGGAATTGGAATTTATAATTTGTGTTTTCTCTTTATAATTTCAGGTTATAATGCCCAACATTTTAAATTATCAATAAAATTCCTTTCACTCACTCGTTGTTTATAAATGTATTGATTATATGAAAATTTTTGTGGTTCCATGTGATGAACACTATTAAATTATTATCCATAGGTAATTACAATGAATATATTTGAAACTTTGGAAAATATTTTAATGCCCTCAATTCTATATTATAGTAAACACGTCTCAAAAAAGGAATTCGTAAAAAAACTTTTGGATTATAATTAATTTAGTGTAAAACAAATTACTTGATTGAATTGAGATCCTCATATTATATTTTATTTACCTCCCTGAGTTTCCTTCCTATAAATATAGAATCAAATTGGTCTATCTCCCAAAACAAATCACTATAGTTCTTAATGTGGCTCGTTAAAAATTTAGTGAAATTAGTATATGTGAACACCTATGGATTGAGACCAAAATATTATTCCCATTTATTTGATTCCATCTCCTTTGAATACTTTTTTGGATTTCCTCGATACACTTACATATATTTACACTCTCTAATGATTTTACTCTTGAATTTGCTTAAAATAAGCAATGTTAGTTCACTCTTACTCGAATCTTAATAAAACCATTAATAAATTAAAAATTAGACAATGGATCATGTACATGTAAAGTGTTAAATGATAAACCATTTTCAATTATTAAAATTGAGACACCTATAGTATCTTAAACATTAATTATCTCTTCGTGGTTTATGTGAGTAATCCTATATTTCATATTGCTAAATTGATTAACTATAAGCTTTGATGATGATATTTAAAATTTAGTGACTTATTGGTGTACATGGAAAAATGGTTTATGAAAGAGGGAATGAAGATCATCTATTATGTGTACACATCAACCAAGTTTCACTCTTTAAAAAAATGAGGATAAATTAAAGTAATTTGTAAGAATTAGCTTATAGGAATCGTAAAAAAGAAAGGTATACTAATTATCATAGATCAAAATAGATGACGTACAAATATGAGTGTTATATAACTCATTTGCATGGAATAGCCAAGCCTCAAAAAATTGGAGGGAGGAGATACAATCCAATAATAACATGTAACTCCTACTTACATATGACATATGAAGGGTATGAAAGAATCTTCCATTCACAAATTAACTCCTATGACTCATCTAATTAACTATGACTCACCTAATTGAGGTGACTTACCATAGGTGAGGGAAATTCACAATATTAAATAATAATAATAATAAAGTGAATAATACCCATCACATTAACACCCCTTAAACATAACTTAGGTTAACAAAACCAAAAATGGGTGAGCTACACATGATGAGGTACCCATGTACAATAAGGATCTCGAGTAATGGAAGAAAACCAAAAGGGAAAAACATCCTCTTACAAGAGATAAAAGACCCCCTAAAAACTAAATAAATATGTCTCATATGGGTTCGACGACAAGGTCCGATAAGATAGCCTTGTGAAAAATGTAATATTTCTTGAAGAAGAAGAGAAGGAGAATAGGATTATAAATCTTGAAGTAGATGTGCTGTAACAATAGACCTCACCCCAAGTAGAGAGTACAAGTAAAGAAACTTGGCTTCAAGTAAAGGGTTTGGTAAATATGTTTCACCTGATCTAATGATTGGAAGAACTACAAATCGATGATGCCTTCAAGATTTACCTCTTTGATTAATTACATATATTTCCTAATGTGCTTCATCCGTTGATGTTGAATCAAATTTATGTAGATGGAGATTATGTTAATGTTTTTGCAATAGATAGTGGTAGGAATCTTGAATCGAATACCAAACTATGTCAAAATTCTCTCGCATAACCAAACATATTTCGCGGTAGCAGTATTGATCGCTCTCATGTATCCTACCTCTGTAGAAGATATAAAATTTTTGTTAGGATTCTTGTTTGACGAACTGATAGGACCTAAACCAAGAGAAAGTCTATATCCCGATGTAGACTTGTAATGATTAGAATCATCGACCAATCCGAATTTGAGTATTCAACCAAGTCTATTTCTATCCCCCAATTAGTGTATTCCATCGCAGTGTAGGTTCCTTTAACATAATGAATATTCTACTTGTCTTATTTCCAATGCAACTCATGAGGTTCCTACATAAATCTAGAGATAATGTGAAAAACAAATGACAATTCAAGTTTAGTATGGGTTAAGTAGATTAAGCTCCCAACCAATTGGTGATAAAGGGTACCATTAACTAAAGGAGTGGAGCAATCAGATACTAAATTGACTCTAGAAAGGAAGGGAGTGGGAGATGGATTACAATAAGACATGATAAAACTAGTAAATAAGTCAAGGGAATACTTGGGTTGAGTAATGATGATCCCGAGTCATCGAGTGATTTGAATCCCAAGGAATTATCAAGAAAACCCAAGTAGGTCATGGAGAACCTGTTGGCTAAGGAATTTTTGATAGTATTAACAATGGATGAGGATCTACTTGTAATCAACATATAGAACTAAAATGAGCACAAAATCATCTTACCACAAAATGTAAACATTTGGGTTAGAGTGACACCTAGTGAACCTTCCAGATTAGGCATAAAGAATCCATTTTGGAATACCAATTGAAAGAGGATTATTTGAGGCCATATCCAAGCTTCCTACATCTGCAAATTAAGGAGGAATCCTGAACATAAACAAGAGGTTGTTCCATGTAAATTTCTTCCTCTATGTCACTCTGAAGGAAAACACTCTTAATGTGCATTTAGTGGACATCTCATCTATTAGAGGTGAATATGGATAGGGTCATTCAAATAAAATTCATCTTGGTGACATGAGAAAAGGTTTTAGAATAATCAAACCAAATAACTTGGGAGAAACCCTTAACTATGAGTTGAGATTTTTATTTTTAGACGTTCTAATCAACACCATACTTCGTTTGATATATCCACCTTCACCGAACCATTTTTGTTCCATTAGGAAGAGGGGTGAGATCCAAAGTGTGGTTCTTTATGAGGGAGGAATAATCTCCTCCATGACATAATCCCACTCGGTAATTCCATTTTCCTCCCTAAAGGATTGTGGGTCAGAGGTAGAGGAAAAGAAGGCATGGGATCCAAAAACTTTTATCGAGTTCATCTCTCATCTGAAGGACCTCCTTTTCAATCACCAACACTTTGCAAGGTTTTCCTAACCCATAGAGGACTAGGAGGAGATTTAGGTTAATAATTTTTTGATTCACGATTTGAGCGTGAGGGGACATATTCCTCATCATCACTAGTATGAAATTAAAAATATGGAGGAGAGGGCGTAGGAGGCTTAGGATTAAAAATGTCATTAGAAGAGTTTGAATCATTATCAGTGATGTAAAAGTTACCTATGTTGATGGAAAAGTGGAATTAAGAGAAATATCTTAGAACTTAACACTTTTCTCAATATATATCTCATGAGTTGTGGGGTTGAAAATCCTATATCCCTTAACACCTTTGGGATACCATACAAAGATAAAAGGTTCTACGGAATTACATTTCTTATTAGGTATTTGAGCCATGATAGGTGAACCTAGGACATGTAAGTGCTTGACATATGGTTTATGACCATACCAACCCTAAAAGGGGTCTTCTCCTTTACTTCTTTGTGAAAAATCCTATTCCAAATGTAACAAGAACAATTCACGGCTTCTTCCCAATACTATAGTGGTAGATGTTGGTGCCCATTTTAATCCTCTACCATTTTTCCATGTTTCCCCTTTGCTCTTTGTGCTCTGAAACATTTTTTCCTCATGAAATCGATGATGTGAAGTTGTAGCTCCATTCTTGTGCATTAGATTGTTTGCAAACTCATTACCTTGCCCTAATTTGCTAAGGAGAAATGTGTTTTGCCCTAATTTTTCCCGTTCAAACACCTCTGTCATTTTTCCCATGTTTTCTCGGCCTTTAGAGCTCAAAATTGTTCATTTTATACATATTTTCCCTCAAATATCCCTTGCCATGGTCGTAAATTGCCTAAAAACACTTTCCATTTGTCTTTTGATTAAAAAATTCTTCACCCACGAAGGAAAAATTGATTTTGGGCATCCCTGGCATTTTTGTGTTTTTTTACGGTCAGACGGGTGTCATTTTCCCATCAAATTCATCTTCGACATTCTAGATCATCGCTGGAAAATTTTGTGTCTTTTGACAGTCATACGGGCGTCTTTTTCCCATCAAATTTTAGCTCACAAATATTCTCCTACGTGGCTTGTTCTAATTGGACAAGGATCGGCGGGTCATTTCTAAAGACTTAACGTTTTTGTGTTTTTGGAAAAAGTGCAAATTTCCCCCATAGCTCCACAGGTCCCAGAGGAGGTACACATGTTGCAAGTAGAGTGAAGGTAGACGAGCGGGTCTTTTTGTGCCTTAAGGAATTTTGGAAAAAAGAGTTAAAGTATAAAGAAAATGCCTAGGGCCCGTAATAAATCAGAATGGAACATGTGGCGGCTTCAGAGCGTAGGCCCGCAATGAATTAGAGGTGGACACATGTCATGTTTTCATCAAAAGTGGGATGGAAGGTCGAGGTGGACACGTGTCATGTTTTCATCAAAAGTAGGATGGAAGGTTGGCGGAGGACTTAGAAAATTTTTGCTTTTTGGCAAAAGGGGGCAAAAGTTGTGAAAAAGGTCGCGGGTCCATTGGGCCAATTAGGAGAGGACACATGGTAGGATCAGGGGCAGAGGGGAGTGTGGGCCACTGGAGGAAAAAGGGAAATATTTCCTTTTTGGAAAAGTGAGTTAAAGCAGTAATTTGAAGCGTGGCTTCACAATGAATCAGAGGGAGACACGTGTCAAAAGCAATGCAAGAGGGGAGTGCGGGCCGCGGTGAGTTTTGAAACTTTTGAAAATTTTGAGGAGTTGAGTAAAGTTTAAAAGGAGGAACACAAGCCCACAACGAGTCAGTGATTGCCACGTGTCAAGGACAGAAGCGGAGGTGCGGGTCCGTGGGGAAAATTGTGAAAATTTTCCTTTTTCCAAAAAAGGTGGAAATGTGTAAAATCGAGCGGCGACCGGATCCAATCATATTGTGCCACGTGTCGGTGCTAAATCTTAAGGGCAAGAGTGGGCAGAGGAAATTGTGAAAATTTCCTTTTTCCCAAAAAGGTGGAAATGTGTAAAATCGAGCCGTGATTCCAATGGTGCCCACTTTGGGACACGTGTCAGGCCCGTTTTCCAAGGGTGGAGGGGCAAAGAAAAATGTCAAATTTTTACATTTTTCCAAAATGTTAAAATATCAAAAAGTGATCCCAAGCCCATTTCTAATCACATTATGACACGTGGAGGGCTCATATTGAAGGGAGAAAGGCAAATCAATGGTAACTATGCATTTTTCAGTTTGACCACCATTTTTCTCCAGAAAGTGTGGAAATGTGATTTTTGCATCATTTTCACCAATTTTTGGTGAATTCATGTTGTTTTTGCCTTTAAGGATCAATGGAATCAATTTTAAAATTCAATTTGCAGATCTGAGGTACGTTTGAAATGAAAATTTGTTCGGGCTCGAGCAAAAACGTGAAATATCAGATCTAAAAGTTGTAGAGTCAAATTTTGGAGGGATAAGGATGAAATAATGAAAGAAAGGGGTCTGCATGCTTTGAAGATGAAAAACGTGCCTCCACAATGGATAATGATGCAAAAATCCTCAATGATTCACCTTTTTCAAAACACCTGGCAACTTTTGTTGCAAATATGTTAAACGTCCCTGTCTACGAATCATGATGGAATTTTGTAACAAACTTGATGCTTGGAATATTCTTTTCTTGGGAAAGAAGGATTGGATGTAAAAAATGATATATAATGCATGTTTTTTGACATGCAAAGGGTCGGGAAATTGAAAATCACGAGAAAATTTTGAGAGAAGCTCATCTTCTGAGAAACCCTCCAAAAAACCTGGTTAATGTCTTCTATGTTAGATCTTCATTCATGTTGAGTTGGTTACAAGTGTATAGCCATCACACAACTCTGAGATTGTTCCTGAAACTCTCCCTTGCTGATGAATCTAACAATATTTTGAATTAATCTATGTTATTTTGGGAAATATGATGTTTGTTATCATGTTTAAATGTATGTAAACAATTTTCCTTATTCTTGTTGCAATCTTGCATTGAAATCTCTAGGAATCACACAGATCTCATCCTTATTGATAGTTTAGTGGCATTTGCAATTTCATTTGTCAGAAGAGCTTTCATCTGGCATTGAAAATAATTATTTTAAAATCACTTCACCTTCATTTGTTGACAGAGATTGCTTATAAGCCTTTGGGGGTACCTTAGGCATGATTTGATCTAGAGATTTTGATGTTTAATTGAGTCTTTTAACTCAAGCTTTTGTGTTGAGGTCTCAAAGATTGTGTGAAGAGTGCAAACCTGGGCCTCCATTTGTGTATCTCTTCTGGTTAAAAGAACATCATGTCTCATTTTGAAGCATTTTATCTCGATAGTTGTTCAAATGTTGTATAGGTTGTCAAAGATCCGGCATAGTCAAGTTTGTCTTGTCAATATCCCACCAAAAATCATTTTAAACAACTAATCCTACCCCATACTACCCCTGTTTTGGCTGTATACCCACGGAAGATCAAAATCCATTTTCTAAAGTATGTAGAACAGATCGGATTTCAAAATGTCTTGATAACCCTTGCCTTGCATTGAAAATATCTCCATAATTTGGAAGTGATAACTTGTGAAAGTCGGATCTGGAGTGTTGATCATATTTTCCCAAGGGATTTTTCATAGTATTTTCACAAATTGAGGGATACCTTCATCTCCTTCACCATTTGAGGGTTACAAAATAGGCCCTCTTACCTTGGTTGAAAGGCGCAACCTAAAAAAGTTAGGACAAGATCAAGTCCTATTTGAGTAATATCCATCTCTCCACAAATCTAAGTGCTAGTTAGATCACATCCTGCTATAAAATGACATACATCATGATTTATCTATCTCCAAGCTTCATGCCATATCTCGATGCTTCTCAAACTGAAAAGGAGAACAAATTTGGGTACCAATAGTAAGGATTTAGATGGAATCATACAATTAGAAATCTCTTTGAGGGTTAGATTGTTTCTCTATGTAACTCCATTTTGCAAAGGACTCTAAGAAACAGTACGTTGTAAGGAAATTGATTCATAGGTGTAAACATCATCGAACATGTTACTAACATAATCCCCACCATGGTCGGAGTTCTAATAAATTTAATGGAATTTTCATCTCGCTTCTAAACTAGAGCCTTGAAGTTTTGAAAGTTGTCAAAAACTTCATATTTCTATTTGAGAAAGTAAACTCATGTGAAGCGTGAACAGTCATCTATAAGTTTAAGGAGATAATACACTTTAGTGAATGAATGAGATGAAAGGGTCCCAAATATATTGACTATGAAATGATTCCAATGCTTGAGAAGCTCTCTAGGGTTTTCCCTTGCCAAATTTCTCTTTAGGGTTCTTCCTAAGAGAATAACCCTAAAAAATACCCTTATAAAAACTAACTCATAAAAATTGATTGACCATCTCATGTTGGCTCAATTGCTCAAGGTAACAATAGTTTAAATGGATAAATTTTTCATGCCATAGCTTACTAACTTTATCAGTGTGAGTTAGCAAGGCGGTGGGAGAAACATCAAGAGCAAAGTGGAAAAATGTGTACAACTTGGCCTGGTGGTATTCCTTTCCCTTAACCACCGTAGATTCACCGTGTATCTCTCTAATGATAAAAAAATCAAGGTTTAATTCAACACACATCCCTTGGTCAATATGGGTGATTTGGTAGATTGACAGTAGGATTTTGGAAATTTGGGGAACACTAAGGACAACATTAAAGATTCCACCATCAACTTGCACTGATCCAATACCGCAACTATGATGGATGTGTCATCACCCAAGGTGATTTGGGACATGCTACATGGTTATAATTTGGTAAAATCAACATTTGAGGACCCCATATGGTGCAAAGAACCAAAATATATAACCCATGTCGATGAGGAGGCTACTCTTACTACTAGGGATTTTCCTTTCTTCTTCTCTGACTTTTTTTCCTTTGATTTTGAAGAATCGGGTTTGGGAGATTTTTTCTCGATCAACTCAGGGACACCTATATTGGTCTTATTAAGTAAATGAGTTAGGTTCTCACTTTCATTTCTCATTAATTTATTCTATTCATGGCTCGAAAGCTTATAATAGGATCACTTGTAATTTTCCTTCTTTAGTTTAGACTCAAAAGTATAAATACTAGTGTCGAGGTTTGGGTTTGGGTTGTCTTAAATTCCTTTTAGGTTAGTCCTTTTCTTTTGTTTCTTCTCCTTTTTCCCTTTCCTTTACCATTTCCAACTATTAGAGCATGTGATTTGGATTGGATTACACCCATTTTGATTAAATTTTCTTGTTACGGATAAGTTGTGTGGAATTTTTGTCAAATGAGGGAATTTTCCAAGTGGTCCCTAAAGCTTATTTTGTGGCATAGAAGGTGTAAATGAAAATATAGTACTCAGCTCCAAGTTTAGAAAGTACAAACACAATTAGTCAAGGCGTCCTTCTTATCTAATCCACATTATTTCAACACTAGTCCTGTTGTGGAAAAATTTGGAGAAGGAATGTAGGTTATCAAATTTACTAAGGGTCAAACCTAAGAGTTCATTCTCTAACTCATGTGCTCTCATATCATCTTATTTCCAAACATGAGATCTAGAGTTTTCGAGGTTCCATCGGGTGTTGTGAATGACTCAATGTGAAAGAATAGGTGAGGGGAAATACACATACACTAAATACCTAAGGCTTTGTCACATCTATTGAACCATTTAGATTTATCAAGTTCAATTGTTGGTTCTTTCTCCACTCCCATATTGATGCAATAGAATATTTTACCCCTTAGTGTTATTATCATTTTGGTTTTTCATTCATGAAAATTAAACATTTTGAGCAACATAAATGTAATGGAATCCATCGTAAGGAAACAAAAATAATGTATAAAAGAAAGAAACATACACACACCCCAGAAAAATAGTTTTACCCCATGTTTGTAGAAATTTATACTTAGTGTGTTGATTACAATTAGGCATGTTCGTGTGGTGTGAAACAATTAGTCATGCACATTGCAATTGGCTATGAAAGAGTGGAGACCACAATCTATTTTGATACACACAAGAAATATAACACTGTAATAAGAAAAATAAGGTTGAAATAAGGGAAAACAAGAAAAAACTAAGTATAAGTGAGAAAATGTGTCTCACGTTGCATAGTGGAGCTCCTTTTCCACAAGGTTATAGTGGATGTGCTTACTAACCCACAATCAATAATAAGATCCTCGATTAAAAATAACCTCCAATAACGATTGAGCATAATAACTTAGTTTTCCCAATTAATTTAAATAAAATATTGGTTTAAATTTAAAAATAACCATTTATAATTAAGAAAACTAAGTGTAAACAAAGAGGAAAACCAAGTTTAAAACGGTCAATGTGGGTTGATAGCTCAAGACCCGAGGTGAGTTAGGGGTTTGAGGCAAGTTTACTTGATGGTAATGGATCGTAGAGGAGTGAGCATGTGGCGGGTGAGTCGGATGAGGAGGGAGTTGTAATGGACAAGGTAGGGAGTGATAGAAACAAGGTCAATCTAGGGCACGAGCTTATCAAAAATAGTGAAAATATATGGTACCAAGTGAGGTGTAGGGATAAGGAAGGATTTGAGAGAGTAAGGCAAGGCTCAACACAAAGTGGAAGAAGCCAAGATGTGAATGATGGATAACGAGCTGGCCTATTGAGTTGAATGCAATGTAAAATAAGACATGAGCTCGAAGTCAATGATGAGGAAGAGGAGTTAATTCATAGCAAGGGTCGAGCAGACGAGATGGTGAGGGTGGATTGATCTGAGTAGTACATGGGTCAAGTCAAAGTAGGGACATGAGAGCGAGCCACCAAAGATATGGGTTAAGTCACCACACACGGGATAAGAGTTGAGAAATGGCCGAGTTGTGAGGTCAAGCTAGGTAATAGATCTCAAGGAGATGATATTTTGAGATCAATTAGGTAGGGTGGAGAGTGGGTCAATGGTGAGGATATCAGGTTAGACATGAGTTTGGGAGTAACAAAGGTGAGATGAGATGGCCATGTAGCTCACTGAGTTGAGGGTGAGTAGGGTGGAGAGATTGAGGCAAATCTAACCAAATAAACCTCCAAAATTTAAAATTTAACCAAATTAAACCTCGATTACCCACATTTGGTGGCCAAATAAATGGAACCCCTGCACAAACGCTAAGAACACACCAAAATAGAAAACTCCACAAAAACCAAGAGTAACTTGAATAGTGTTAATTTTCATGAAAAAATAAAATATTGAAACTTGCACTCGAGTTAAGATAAACAAGAAATAGAGAGTAATCATTAATAAAAATAGGAGTGACACGATTACCTAGATCCATTCTCTAATACCTTGAAAGAGGTCATTAAAATCATATAGAATTCATATACATGAACCACATTGCACTCTTTACGAAAATGAGAATAACTCAAAGTAATTAACACGAATTAGCTCATAGAAATTGTGAAACAAAATAAGGTGTACTCATTCTCATAGATCAAAATAGTGAAGTACAAATAGGTGTGCTATGTAACTCCTTTGCATGGAATATTCAAGCCTCCAAAAATGGGAGGGGGAGTTACAATCTAATAATAACATGTAACTCCCACTAACATATTACATATGACGTGGTATGACCAAATCTGTCATTCATCATAAGTATATCCTACGGCTCATCTAACTAACCTATGACTCACCTAAGTGAGGCGAATCTTCATAGGTGAGGTAAATTCATAATATTAAATAATACTAAAGTCGATAATACCCCTCACACTAATAGTTTTCTTCAATCTTTGATTTATTTTTTCGCTTCTAATATCTTGAAATAAACAATGCTCAAATGTTCTAAATCAAAGCCATGTGGCTTCAATCGATGCTCCACATTGTACTTGACTTAATATTTATAACATTAGTGATATTTTACATCTTTTTATATAGAATGATGATTGACAACACATATTTATCATCAAGACAACCATGTTTCACATAACCTTTCTTTATTATAGTGTATATAAATTGTTTCTTCAGCGTAGAGTATGATGAAATCTACGTGGTGAATATTAGTGTATCTTCAAAATATTAGTTTGATAATATGAAATAATGAATTTATAAAGGATTTGGAAAATTAAATAAAATGAAATGGAGTGACTGTTCAAAATTTCACATTTTTACAAATTCTTGACTTTGTCCGATCCTCAATCCCGTATGAGTTAGGTTCAAAATTTCCAATAGGTCTCCATGTTTTATTAGGGAAATAGGGGAATGTTGGTCATAAAACATACCTTGGGGGAACAAATTCAACTTGATTATAAATACCAATATTTCATAGAGAGGCATATAAGTCTTCATTCTATGGTGTTTTCCATGCTTTAAAGCAATTTTGATGTCGTGGATAACCACCAAGTGATAAGTAGTTTGCAGATTTACAAGGTGCTAGGACATGGTTAATAGATTCCGGGGTGGATGTGTCCTTCTATTTTGTCTAAAGTCATTCTAAAATTGCACTTTTAGAATTTAGACTTCAATTGTCTATTCTATTTGTAATCAATGATATATAGGTATCTAGCTCATTATAGACATATCTAATTTAGTGTTAACTTTGGATAATATATTTTCACATTATGTAACATTGTAATCTTATAAGTAATCATCCATTTATTTTTTAATTATGTAATATTGTAAGTTCATAAAATTACAAAATTTTAATATTTTGGAAATTTTCATTTAACATTTATGCATTCATCAAATATTTCATAAGATCACCAAGTATTCCACAAGTGCCTCCAACCGACGGAGCTATGCTTTGGTAATTTGTTACAATTATTTTCCATGTATCCTATACAATTCACTTACTTTATCCTATTTATTAATGTTTTAATCCTTAAATATATAAAATAAATTTGTTCTTTGTTCCCGTTATGATTCTATATGTTTCTATTCCATGGTTGTCTTAAGGTGCTTGGATTTACATAGCTAATGTTTGTACATAGAAATATTTTCTCTATGGTTATATAAGTTGCTAGAACTTTATATTCACCATGTAGTCCTTCAAATAGGAATTAATGAATGCTTTTTTAATTTGATAAGGTTAATAGGATATTTTTGAAAGGGCCCTAACCCTTTTACTTTCCCAAAATATTTATATACAACTTTACAATCCACAACAAAAAACAATGTATACAATATGAAACATAGGTAAAAGAGAGCCTCGACCAAAAAAATGACAAATAATCTAATAGTCAACAACCAACTTGCTTAAAAGTAAAAATAATTTTCTAATTAATCTTATAGGACACAAAGGCCTCCCTATCAATTTTTACAGTTTTAAAATCCTCTTTTAATGTTGGATATTCTATTACGGATCTTGATTGAAAAATTGGCCATCTCTTTTGAAATTCCACCTCCTAATTAATCTTCTACAAGATTATTTAGCACTACTCGCTAACTGTTCTTGTTGTAGCCTCTCAATTATATCTTTAAATAGAAGAAAAAGAGACAAAAATAAAAACAAGGATATTTGGATTGCTACAAAAGAGGGAATAATGCCAAGTTTGTAAATATATGGATATCATTATGTTTTTAGTTCAATAGGAAATGCAGAGGAGGTATCAAATTTGTGAGAGGAATATAGAAAGTACCACAAATCAACTAAGTCATGTAATAAGGTGAATCAAACATATAGATTTATAATGACAAAAAAATATAAGGCTAAAAATGATGGAGCAATTGTGCAATTAATTTTTCTATAATATGCAAGTTCAATTCAATCTCTTTATGCATAGATTTTATTTACATTTCAAATATACATTTTTGATTACTTATTGTGGGATTTAGTTGATTTGTGAAACTTTCTAGATCCATGATTGCCCTATATTTTCTAAAATATAAACTAGAACACAATGCCTAATCATTTACCCTACTTACAAAGTCTCCAAATGAATATAAATTCATGGAAAGTAAGTTGTAAGTAATATAAATATTTGGAAGAACACATGTGACTAAACTTGTCATAACCTGAATCATAAATCCCATCCTCAATCCTAAAATGCTTTGCAAGATTTTCATGGGGAAAATATTAATGGCCTTATCATTATCCATGCTACTATGTTGCAATATTTATGGAAATAAAATTAAAAATTATTTAATCATCCTCTCCCTAGGTGAATTAAATAGAAGACTTAATCCCTTAATAGTATTTAATCATATATATATATATATATATATATATATATATATATATATATATATATATATATATATATATAATGATATTTAAAATTTTATTTGAACTGTTAATGTTGATGAGTGACATGTCAACTTGACAAGAAAATATGGGGAATAAAAATAATGGGTGAAAATACCGTAGACACAAAATATATGCACTTGGTTACATTTCTATGTCCTAAAGCATACTAATGTATACATGATTCCTTAGTAAAAAACCTAGTGGTTGATAACACATTTGGGCATTTTTGTTACTATATCTTGCACTTTAATTGCCTTACACACCTTATAGATTTTTCGAGAACTTGATTGATTTATCTTTTATGGCCTTGGACACTAGTGTTCGATTAGGAAAGAAGTGACCAAGAAATCCTATCCCTCCCGGGTGCTCCCGACCATCTCTTTCTTCTTCTTACTCTTTTGGGTATCTTTTATTTATTGGTCACCTTTTAAAACTTTGGGACGATCTTTTAGTTTTCAATTATGAAATTCAAAAATCAAATCATATATATATACTCAATTACTTCTTCTAAACCAGGGGGCCAAACACTATAAGGATCATCTATCATCACCTAACCTTCCACAAAGGCACAAGAGCATTTCAAAGGAATTAATCTAGCACATCCATACAAGGGACAAGGGATGCATTACTATGCATACACAACATAGGAGGGGAAGTTCATTCTAGTCCATCACACACATACCGTGCATACTCAATACAATCTACATCTAGTCCGCTATCATCGTGTAACTTGCACAAAGGAAACCTAAGGCATACACACACCAAAATAAATACATGGAGTATGAGATGTAGTGCAACACTTTGTCATAAGATATCTCTTCGGGTGACTCGCCGGAGTCATTCGACTCCCATTCTACATCTTATTTATTAGGTTTAATATGGTTTATGGGAATGTGCAACTAGTTATCTATTTTGCGGTTTACGATTAATCGATGAAAATGGAGTGAAACTAGAGAGAAAAACAAAGATTAATAACGAAGCTTTTCCATCCCAAAAAGGCCAAAACTTGAGCCTCTAATTGGATACTAGAGCCCAATTCGGTCACTAGTGCCCAAACGCTCCTATCCTCCCGCATGGTCATTGTTGTCATGTGTGGGTTTGAGTTTTAGAACCCCAATGAGCCTTGATGACACTATTTTCAAAAGTATGTTTCAGAATTTACTCGATTCGAGATCACCTCCAAGTTACACAAAATCAGCTAAGTTATCTTCCCTCTCTCATTTTCTTAGGGTTTTTGTTGTATATATCTTCCCCTGGGTAGATATAGACAAACAAGAAAACGGAAATCAGAGAAAATCAAAGCCCGATATTTTTTGCGTCACCAACAGCCCATGGCGTAGGTAAGAAGATGTCGACACACCAAAATTCGTGCCCTTGGCGTAGGTCGAGGCGCACAACAAGAGGTGTCGACATGAAAATAGATGCGCCCTTGGCACAGGTAAGAAGATGTCGAAATGAAAATAGATGCGCCCATGGTGCAGGTAAGAAGATGTCGACACGCCAAAATTCGCGCACTTGGTGCAGGTCAGAGGCACATAGCAAGAGGTGTCGACATGAAAATAGATGCACCCATGGCGCATGTAAGAAGATGTCGACACGAAAATGGATGCGCCCTTGGCGCAGGTAAGAGGTGTCGACATGCAAAAAGTCATGCCCAAGGCGCATGTGAAGGGCACATGACACTGAGTGTCGACATGACCAAATCTGTGCCTTGGCACACATAAGGGTATGTCGACATGAAGATGGATGCGCCAAGGCGCACCTTCAGGAGGCACAACATTTTGAGCGCCGACAGAAGTGCACTCGACCCGAGATATTCAGACGGCCATAACTTTTCACAGGGAGCTCAGATTCACGCAAGGTTGGACTTTTCGGAAAGCCTACGAGGTCCTCTGTCCAACTATGACTGGATATCTTTAATTAGGTGGGAAAAAGTTCTTAAAAATGTAAAATACAGCTCGCCACTTTTTGGGTTTGCTAAGGCTCTCACCTACCACCATAATGAGATGAATTAAATGCAACCTGGAGGTGGTTGGGGTAGATTTGGATTTCCTCTCTCTTCCCTCTCTCATTCTTCCTATAAATTGTAAGGAGGGGATTCTTTCTAAAGGTTGGAAATTCTTGTTTTGCCCCTCCCTTCTTCTCTTTGGCAGGTGAATTTGTGGAGTTCAAACCTCCCATCTAAAACTGTAATGCAACTTTGCCTCTTGGCATTTTGTAGTGTATTGTATCAATCTTTGGAGAAAATAACGCATGTCTGTGGATGATTCTCAACCCTCTCTGTGTTCATTTGCATCCTCCTGATCTTTCACTGTAATTTTTGTTATCTGTGCATGATCTTGCATTACATTTTGATGGTTTGTGTTTATTGGCAAGACAGGTGTTCTTCATTCCTCGGTGCATCACCTTTGTTAGTTTAGGTTTATTTTTATGCATCTTCTTACCCTGTCTCCTTAGCAAGTTAGATTAGGTTTTTGAGTAAACCCTCTGCATTTTTATGTGTGCATCTGAACAGAGGAATAGGAACCGGCCTTCATCTAGAGAGCTTTTCCGATTTCACAAGGTCCCACACTTGGGAAAAGCTCCATGTTATGCAATCGCACTGAGAGTCTCAACCCATCGAGTTGCAGACTTTCGAAGTCTTTGTGATTCGCCATCAACAGGTTTCATATCTTTGAATGTTTATTACTTGCATCTTACTATATTTTATCATCAAAATATCATTAGTTATAGTAGTTACTCTGAAATAAAGGTTTAATTAAATTTAGATTAAATCATTTGGTGAACTGATCGATCAAACCCTACCTTCTAAACATGCATTAGATCCTCTCTCCTTCTAAATTTATGGACCAATCCTCTTACCCATCCTATGCACCCACCAAGATTTCTAGCACGATTGCCATTCTGCTAATTTTATACAACTCCATACCAAACATACTCCTTGATTCAATAATCCAATGCTTGAACCAACTATTAATGTGGTCACCACTTGACACAATAGGAAACCGGTGACTCCAAACATATTTATTCTACCCCATATTACCTCCATAGTCATTACCAAAACCTCCAAAGGTTATGACATCATCAAACAACTAAATAATACCTTTGGACAAAATATATCTTTATGATCTTTTACGCAATGCACCAGATTTTCGTCATACATTAGAGGTTACCCTCCGTTCCATCCACATTACAAGTGATAATTCCCCTATTACCTTCACCCATCTTATTCAATCCCTCAAAAACCTACCACATGCCATATCATTCAGTAATGAGGATATCCCTCCTACGTTCGTTGGCAAACCTTCCTCACCTTTGCTTATCACAATTACTATTGGTTCTCATTATATCAAGCACATACTAATTGAAAATGGCTCCACTATAAATCTATGTTCCCTCTCATTACTCATGCAATTACAAATTCCTGATAGTTTGATCACTAAATCCTCTACCCTTATTCGTAGATATGATTCTACTATTTGAACATGCATAGGCACCATCACCTTAACTTTACAAGTTGGACCCAAAACACTTCATACTTTGTTCTATATCATTAATACATCATTTCAGTTCAACTGCTTACTTGGTAGACCATGGATCCACGTGATGCATGATGTTCCTTCTATTCTTCATTGGTATGTTAAGTTCTTACATGATGGATATGAGCATATTATTTCTCGCTGACTATGACCCATTCAAGTAATTCCGCATAAACCCAGTCACCACCATGCCCATACCTCCACCGCATCCTATTCCATACCATAATATCAATACATACAATGTTGGTCAATCTAGTACTTCCATTAATTCTTCTACCTCCACATGCATCCCTTCCATTCCTACACATACCACTGATCTTATCTCACCTACCATATCTCCCTCTATCACTACCACTATCCCACCTTTCACTACTCCTCTCAACCCTACATCCACCTCCACTCCTCTTAATATCCTTGATAATGTTATCTAACAAGATAATGTCAACACCGATGATTCGATGATGAGGTTGATGTCGTAGAGCTTATCGATGAAAAATTACACAACCTCAATTTTAATCCTCTTGAGATAGATGAATCCTACTTCAAGACATTTTTTTTCTATTAGCCCTGTAATTATCAGTTTAAGCAACCTATGCCCTCTACTACAACCATGATTCCTTTCCAACCAACTTGTACATACATTAGACCTCATGCCACCTCCTTCATCTCCCTAGGTCATCTTTGGTCCACAAATTGATCCATTCACCTACACTCTATTCATATATGAATCTTATTTGCCTCTTATTCCATTTGAATCCACTTTCCCTAACAATTTTTGTGCACATGAAGGCTTAGAAAAGTTAGGATTCACACTTGCTGATCTATCACAAATATTTACTCATTATTATTGCATATGGCCTCTATGTCTTCCATTTATCAATATTCCTTATGTGTACACTCCATTCCTCTCCACTCAAACTTTAACAATCTTGGATTGACTATAATGGTGACACCCTTGACCCTAATCATACTACCATTACCTTTTTTATGCCTTTTGGCCACATCTCTATTTGTAATGATTCATTCCTTGGCTATACCCAAAACCTAACTCACTAGTATGCACATGATTTTTTTACCCCTTTTACTAATGAAGAATATGCTATGGGCATGTATAATTTACACTGCACATGATCTTTCTATGATCAAATTCATACTATTACATACGATGTCTCTAACCCAAATCCTATCGATTTACAACCCTAACATTCAAAACCTCCTTGATGAGTTTACTTGAATCCTCACCTCGTAAAATTTGGAGGAATCACACTTTATCCCCCCCATAATTATTTTCTATCTCTATGGTCTACTTATATCTTATTTACTACTCTATACACTCTTGTGATTCATGATAAATCTTTTCAAGAATTCTCACATCTCTGATACACACAATGTACCATCATTACTTGGTGATGCACTCTAGTTCCACGGTTCATACTTTATTGTTGAGGGAGAAATTATTAAATTAACCTCATCTCACACACATCCATGGGGGAAACACGACTCCCCTCATATGCACATCTGTCATATTACAACACACCATCACTTTCACACAACATTTGTATATCTTGGTTGTATTTACTCTTGTTAGCTTATACTATCTACATGTTGCACTTTGTCTTCCTATACTAGCTAGATACTTAGTAAATAATTATATTGTTCTATAAAAACATGCACGTTTACTTGGTATCTTGAGGTGAATGCAGGACCTTTACAAACTTTTACATGATGAATGATGCTCGACACTTCTCTTTACCAAGTCCCATTGAGGCTCCTCTACACATCTACCTTTACTACTCTCATATTATACACATCACAGTCCTATTGTTACACTATTTACCACTTATTATTACTGTTAATTTACTCTTCGCTGCTATATACATGCTCTAACATACTACTTATATTTATAACATGTTAATGGGTGCTTCGTGTGTAGCATTTTCCTTGGAAAATTCTATACAACCATGGTTATCTATCAATTCTTGCTTACTATTGCTTGCTATTTTTTACAGACTATGCCCTCTGTCATGCTTATTCATTATTTTCTTATAGTTGCTTTAGCCTTGATTGTCTTGATACATTATGAGTGATGTCCCATGTATGCAACCCACTACTCATAGTCCATCTTGTCTTCATAGTTACTTTGCTACATTTTATAACATTACATGCTATCAATTTTACACTAATACTTTTTTGTAGCCTACATTATTTACATGTGCCTTGGTTTATACCATGCACATCCCTTCCCCTCGCAGCATCAAACTTAGATATGCATATCAAGTATCAAGTCCTTTCCTTTGGGCCGCATCCTCTTACAATCTTCACATGCACTCTAAATGAGGGGGAATTTATTGGGGGAAAAAATCACCATTACAACAGCTCGAGATCCAAAACAAAACAACAAAGAACAAAATTGGCAAAGGCACATAGTTACAAAGTGATCCAGAATCAAACTTGGATAACAGATACAAAGCGCAGACACTAGCACACAATAATAAATAGTAGAGGTGGGTGCTTGTGTCCCCCCCTAGGCACTTGTGTCCTAGGGATAAAAATAGTCATTTTCTTATCTCAACACAATTTCTAGTAGTTTATAACATATTTCTCTAGTATCGGGAACTTGGATTCAACTCATCGAACGCCTTCAATCAGCTACAATTTAGTTATAATTCAGTTACCACTAGTTACAATAGGGTTACAAATCGAGACATGCCATCCGAATTGGCAATTATTTAGGAATCATCATGGAAGGAGAGAAAAAAACTCTCCTTCAACACTCTTCTCTTAGCACAAGATCACCTAAAAACTCACTCTTTGCGTGAGATCACCCAAAAAAATCACTCTTGGCATGAGATCACCCAAAAACCTCACCATTGGCAACAAGGCATTCAAATCCGAAACATCTCTAAAGAAAACAAGACAATTTTCTATCTCATACTCTCTTACACATTAGGTGCACTCTTTCCTTTACACACTTTCTACTTACTTATACATACATTACTATAATTTTTCATACGCGGGACTCTAAATACTTTCTTGCTCTTCTTTTCAAGTCCATCCTTATACACAATATGAATCAGCTCTAATCAGTAAGTACACACTCCATCAACATGCTACTATGTATACCCTTCACTTGTAGGGTCTACTTCTCTTTCCTAGTTTCCACACTTCACATTATGATCAATTCATGCTTCACTTTTCCACTCGACACACTATTAGCTACACTCTTCTCTATACGATTATAAGGTATGCATATTCTAAATAATTTATGCTATGAAGTAATTACTCAACAACACCAAGTGGGGGAGAATGTAGAAAAAAATACATACACTGGTACATTTCTAGGTCCTAAAACATACTAATGTATACATGATTCCTAAGTAAGAAAACTAGTGGTTAACAACTTCTTTTGGGCCTTTTTGTTTTTCTATCTCTTGCACTTTACTAACCTTACACACCTTATAACTTTTCCGAAACTTGATTGATTTATCTTTTATGGCCTCGTAAACCAACGCCTAGTTAGGATAGAAGCGCCAGTGATCTTGTCCCTCCTAGGAGATCGTGGCCTTACTCTTTTGGGTCTCTTTTATTTCTTGGTTACCTTTTAACAATTTGGGTCGGCCTTTCAATTTTCAAATATGAAATTCAAATAAGGGAATCATATATAGACTTAGTAACTTATTCTAAATTTGGGGCAAAATACTATAAGCATTATCTATCATCACCTTAAATTACACAAAGGCACAAGAGAATTTCAAAGGCATTCATATAGCACATCCATACATGGGACAAGGGCTACATTACTTTGTATACGCAACATATGAGGGAAATTTCATTCTATTCCATCACACACATACCGTATACTCAAGACAATCTACATCTATCCCACTATCATCATGTAACATGCACAAGGCAACCTATGACATCATTTCACACACACACACAAAGAACTACATGGAGTCTAAGATGTAGTGTAATGCTAGTTCGTAAGATCAATCTTTGGGTGGGTGTGGGGTCACGTTGAATCCCCATTCTACATATTCTTTATTAGGTTTGATGTGGTTTGTGGGCATGTTTAGCTAGTTATCTATTTTGTAGGTTACAAGTACGATCGATGACATTAGAGTGAAACTATAGTGAGAAACAAAGATTAACAACCAATATTTTCCAGCCCTGAAAAGGAAAGAACTTGAGCATCCGATTGGATACCAACACCTAGTTCAAGAACTAGCATCCAAGTGCTCCTATCCTCTCATGGGCGCTTTTGTCTTGTGTAGGTTTTTCCTCCCTTGGGCACTTCTATCCTATGCATTTTGAGTCCGAACCCTTAGTGAACCTTAATGATGTTGTTTCTAGTCTATTTCAATAGTTACTCAATCCAGATCACCTCCAAGTTGCACGAAATCAAAAAAGTAATCTCTCCTCTTCCATTTTATTAGGGTTTCATATCTTTGAATGTTTATTACTTGTGTCTTACTATATTTTATCATCATTAGTTACCGTAGTTACTTTGTAAAATAAAGGTTTAATTCAATTTTTAGTAAATCAAAGACAAACTACAATGTGCGTATTGAAAACATTTTTTAAAGCATAAGAAAGAAAAAACACCCAACATGAGGAGTTAAAATATGAATCCATGCAATCTATAATAAATGCAAAAACGATTTCTAACCGCAAACAAAAATGGTAATAAATCCATGGTAAAATATAAAAATTAAGGCATGTTAAATATTCAATGTATAAATATTTTAATATATGTAACTCTTAAGAAATTATATATTGCTTTCATGCTTAGAAATTTTCTTACGAAAATACAAGAGAATAAAGATAAGGTTTGTGAGTCGTAATGTAGAAAAACAAGGCATTATGAAATATTAGATATGGCTTCACCTTATTGTTAACTATTTAATCAAGTTAAATCTATGTAAGAAAAATGATGATTAGATAAATATAATAGTATTCAAGAAAGATCTAGCTATAGAAATACAAGAAAAAGTGATAGATAGGGTTTATAGAATGACTCAACTTGCCTCCATAGGTATGAGCTGATGAATAAGATGGAAAGGTAGATTCTAGACTAGAAGATCTATTTATGATTATAGAATATGATGATCTCGGGGATACGAGTGCCTAGAATGGGACAAGACTTGTGTATTTTTTGGGTGCTTGGTTTCTATGGAATAGATTTGGTCCTCGTTCTTTCAAAGTGTCACTTCTTATTCATTATAGGTCATGTCAAAGTTTACTCTAAGTTTTCTTAGGCACACATGTACTGTAAAATAAACCCCAACTACTCCGTATAATACTCAAGTGCACATTATATGAATAATGCTTTTGCATATTCCTAAGTCAGATTGACCTAGAGGTGGTCACCTGAATGTGATTTTCACCGAACACTCCGTGCTACATTTTAGACTCAATGTAATTCTAGTGTGTGTGTGTGTGTGTGTGTGTGTGTGTGTGTGTGTGTGTGTGTGTGTGTGTGTGTGTGTGTGTGTGTGTGTGTGATTGGAAGTGTGTCCTTTGAGCTAGGATGCCTTAGTGCTAGTTGTACATAGAATAATGGGCTACAAACTAATTTTTCCCAATGTAAAATGTGTGGTATGGAATTTAGAAAAAAACCCTCATATGCAACGAAGTATCCGGACTCCAAAATGCAGTCCTTGATGTAGTAGATAGAAAATATTAGCTCCTTATATATGTATATGCCTCTTGAATGCTTGGCCCAATAATGATGTTAAGTAAGACATGTATATATATGATTCATTCACTTAAGTTTTGTTATTAATACGTGAAAGGATGATTAAGGGTGAGAAAGAAAGTTAAGAAAGAAGTAGCATCGAAAAACCATAAAAAGTGATAAGGAAAAAGTTCCCGGAGGGGATAGTAGCACTCGGGCACTCTTATCCTTAATGGTTGGTTTTGTATAGTGTGTCAGAAAGATAAAACAATGGAATCAAGGATGAGTAGGATGTCATATTGTGTGCAAAAGCAGTAAATTGTAAATTAGAAATAACAAGAAATAAAAATGAAAAGGATAAAAGTAATGTCAAAGAAAAGTAAAAGGGTTGTTAATGAGTAATTCTCTTTCTTAGGAATCATGCATATAAATGACATATTTAGAGGCTAGATGTACATAGTAAGTACCCGATTTAGTGACATAGTTAGAGGGTGAATTGAACTAACCAAATTGGAGGATGAATAGTAAAAAAAATACATGTGATCTACAAAAAGGTATTCATTTCACATCCCATTCAAAGTTTCATAATCCTACAATGTTTACAAGTACATTCACTCCAAACTTGTAGAGAAAACAATGAAAATATATGGATAGATATATAATATTTGGTTGAAGTTAATTCACATACACAAAAGGAATAATAGAAGGAACTCGCAAAGTTAATTCATGCATGAAGCTAAATGTTTGGGATAACTTTCCCTAATTTATTTTGGAAAAAAAAATATAAAAAATATTGCTTAGTTGGATACATAATAAAATTATAGATATATAGACAAGACATATCCAATAACAAAGGAGGAAATTGAAAATGTCATGTGGTTGATGAGAGATGGGAATAGTGTGCATAAATTGGAAAATAATGTTACAGGAAAGAATATTGAAAGGTTATTAGGGAATACTATTAACAAAATAGGAGTATCAATAAGTGACATCCTGAATATAAAACATGGAAAGTATACCACATCAACAGAGATGATGCCATGCATCCCATTAGTATTATGGTTGCATACGATATTATGTTGAATGAATTAAAATAAACCTCTATGAGATTTTATTTGAATAATTCAATGATTATGTAAAAAAATGAAGTTAGGTAAAGATGATTTCTATTATGGCTCCCTACTAATTTTTATACATGTATACTTCATAAAAACAATGTCGTGGAAGGAAGGATGTGTAGTCCATCGGACATGGGATAAATCAATAGGAGTATATAGAAAAGAACATATTAAAACTATGATAGAATTATATGCCATAACATACCTATCAAAATGGGGAGAAAGTATTAAGGTTATGATAGTGGGATGAAATAGGATTTTGGGAAGATGATGGCTTGGTATGGAAATGAAGTTGCATTTATGGTGGATCTTGCTAATATTTATAGTGACCATTTCATTCCATAGATAAATGAAGTAGTTCCATTACCATGAAAAGTGAAAAATGAGAAACTAGATAGTGTAATAGAGCTCATACAAATAACATCTTAGCAGAAAACAAAAAAATGAAGCCACTAAAAATTAATGAGCTCATAGAAGAAACCTAGAAATAATATGGAGGCATCCCTAAGGATTTCCGTCTTGTACACACAAAAATGATGTAGAAGAGATATGTATGAGGCCATGAAGAAAAAAGGTGAAGGTATTGAGAATCAATTAATGGAGAATAAAGAAATAGGGAATAAAATTTAAGTTCAAGCATGGAATATAGTGACCAACAACAACAATTTTAGGTATAATCATTAGTCATAGGAAAATGAATGAAGGAACTATAGCTCTAAAATAAAAAATCTCCAGCTCGCATTTTTTTGCTAAAATTCGCATCGGGTTTTTCTCCCTTTTGACACCGAGGTTCTGCGTGGGCTTGGGTGCTTTGGAACATGACCGCATCCTAAGTTATCTCATCTATGGGCTCCTCCCAGGGGCATTCTCCCAATCTTGGATAGATTTCAAGTCATTCACATCAAAGATGAAGACATAGTTACTTTCATTCGGCATCTCGTTGTTGTTCCCCGATATGTTGATTTGTAGGTTTCGAAACAATCTCTCGACCTACTTAGCTCGGTTAAAGAATAATCTGGGGCATCTCATCTTGAACCGGGTAAATTTTTTTCCTCGGGGCTTCTTTCAAGTTAATTTCATTAATTCCACTTTGCTAGAGATGATGATTTTGGTTTGGCCATTGGTTTATGGGTCATGCCGACCTTTTATGAAACCATGGGTTGAAAATTTCAAGCCCAACTTGGAAAACATGAACAAATTTAGTGTTTGTACAAGATTATATGGTCTTCCTACCGAAATATGGAATAAGAACACCTTTTCCCTAGTTGGTAATGCTTTAGGAGAATATATCATCAGATTGAAAACCTATTAAATCGGGGCTCCTTGTAGTATATGCCAAAATATGTATTAATCTAGACATTTTGCAACCCCTTCCAAGTTCCATTTGTTTTAAATTTGAAACCAGAGAATGGTCCCAGGACCTCACTGTCGAAAATTTCATCAACATGGACATTTCGTTCGAAATGCACTAAAATGAAATAAGTTGAGACCTAGAATGAAGAGGGTTTTCCCAACCAAAAAAAAAAAAAAAATCATATGACAAGAAAATTATGGAATAAAAACATCCCCAAGGAAAAAACTCCACGATGCAAATATTATCTAAAAAAAAATCATGAAGTGCTTGAGACCGAGGAGGAAATAATTAGAAAAACCCCAGATAATAATAATCAAATTGATGATAAGGAACAAGAAGATGGAAGAAATCTGATCCTGAAATAGAGGAAGAATAAATTCAAGTAGAAGAAGACAATTTAGAAAATCTAAAAGCTATATTGGATAGTGAAGATTTGAATAAAATAACAAAAACTAACAATACTCTAAAATTCTTCCATATTAGCAAAGGAAAACCTGGTAGACCTCCCCCCTCAAACTCCCGAAATATGGAAGTTATGCTTAATATTAGTAAAGGGAATCAAAAGTAAATACCGAAAAACTCCGAAGGTAAGAAATAGGAAAGGAAAATCATCCCACACTAGATTCTAATGATGAAGAAAAAAGGAAAAAAAAAGAAAGCATTCCTTGAAAAAAAAAAAAAAGAAGTCACCTTATAGGCCAAGCACCCATAACAATAGCGAGATTAAAAAAATCAATGGTCATAATTTCATGAAACATGAGGGGGATAAATTCCCCACGAAATAAATATTGTTAAAATCTCGCATTGAAAAAGAAAAACCTGGTATTGTGTTAATTGAATAAACTAAAAATGGACTAAAACTCTCTTGCCAAGATTTTTTCAAATCTTTGGAGATAAGGGAATCACACAATCGAGATGCTAGTGGTGATTTCGGTGGTCTTGCCACCTTTTGGAATCTAAGAAAATTCGGGGAAGGCCTATTGATGATCGCACTAATTGGCAAGTTATGGAATTCTAGAACATTGAAACTAACTAATCCTTCCTTTGTGTAAATGTCTATGGTCCTAGAACCGGTGTTGGTAGAGAGATATCTTGGATGCCTCTCAATGCTATAAAATAGTCTCATACTACCCTCTCGAATAAATTCGGAGGCAACAATACAACTTCTCGATCCATATTTAAGTTTTTAATGGATGTGCCTCTAAAAAATGGGCAATATACTTGGTCTAACAGAAGAATTAGAAAATATTATGTGGTGGAAAGACTAGATAGATTCATCCTAAGTGATGAATGGGTTCAACAATAGGTGATGTTTGAATCTGAAATAATTTGGGCCTCAAGGTTCGATCATTGGCCCATCTCTCTTTCCATTCTCCCCCTCTCCTCCTATCAGAAGGCCTTTTAAATTTGAACTCATGTGGATTAAAGACCCTTCCCTTTTTGACAACCTGAAAATATGGTGGGAAATGGATATAAATGGCTCCAATATGTACATGTTAGCAGAAAAACTCAAAAGAGTCAAGAAGCTTATAAGGGAATGGAATAAGAATACATTTAGGAATGTCTTTGCTAGGAAATACGATACTCATAACAAAATCACTCAGATTGAACAGAAATTTAGGATGTTGGTCTAATCGAGGAGATAAAATAGGAAGAAACACAACTCACTAAGGAGCTCAACAAGATCCTCCTTCAGGAAGAGATTTATTGGAAACAACAATCTAGAAACAAATGGATATGGGAAGGAGACATGAATACTAGTTTCTTTCATAAAAACAACGACTATAAGAAGGAATTTTAATAGAATCACCAAGATCAAGCTTCCATCAAGGGAGGAAAAAACTGATAACAAGGCCATATGTAGTGAAGTGTTATATATTTTCAAGATCTCCTCAATGATCCCAAAGAAAACTGTGAGAATGCCAAAACATAGATTCTCAGTCAAATTTCTAATATAATTACACAAAACAACAATTTGGAACTAAACAAAGACATTTTAGAAGTTGAAATCAAAGAGGTGGTCTTCTCCTTCAAACCTAACAAAGCTCCTGGGCCTGATGGATTTCCAGCTGGATTCTATCAACATTACTAGGAGATTTAGGAAAAGATGTGGCAGAAATTGTTCAGGAATCAAGGGCTTCCAAAGAAATTCTAAAACAATATAACTTGAAATTAATTGCTCTCATTCCTAAATATGAAAATGTCGATTCCTTTTACTCCTACAAGCATATCTCATTGTGTAATGTAATCTATAAGATTATCTCCAAGGTCATGGCCAATAGACTCAAGCCTATTTTTCTAAAAATCATTTCTCTTGAGTAGGGGGTTCATTGTAGGAAGAAAAATATTAGATGATATCATCATAGCTCATGAGATGCTACACTCTGCCAAGAACCAGAAAACAAGTAACATGTTTATAAAACTTGATATGACTAAATATTTTGATATAGTAAGCTAGGATTTTGTCATGCAAGTTCTAGAAAAATTTCTCTTTAATCAAACCGGAGAAAATGGATTTTCAACAAATGTTGTATCAAGAGTGGTACGGTCAAATAAGTACTTTTTTCTCATTAACTATGAGCTTACGGTATTTTTAGTTCCTCAAGAGGAATCAGGAAGGGGACCCTTATCTCCCTTCTTATTCATTATAATGGTTGACACTCTTAGCTAATGGCTTCCTTCCTCAAAGAAAGAAGAAAGAAAAATGGAACCACAATAGTTGATGGAGCCCCTAATGTCACGCACCTATAATTTTCTGATGACACTGTTGTAATTGGGAAAGCCTACATCAGTAAAGCTAAATATTTAAAAGAAGCCATGGATCTCTACAAAATGGCCTCTGGATAACAAATCAATAAAAGGAAATATAGTGTATTTTATTTCAATACCAGCAGGGAGGTTCAAATTATGATAGGCAAATTTTTGGCATCATCTTTAGTAATATACCTTATACTTATATTGTTTTCCTTCTCTTTCAGGGAAGAAAATCTCTTGGTATATGGCAATCCATTATTGACAAAATTTAGAAAAAAATTGCTAGCTAAAAAGGCAAATGGTTATCTCTAGTTGAAGAATTCAATCAATCTCCTCTTGCATACAAGCAAGTGCTAATATATATGATGTCTATCCTTCCCATCCCGACCAATGTTCAAAAGATCATCAAATCCATTCAAACTAGGTTTCTATGGAGTGGGACTTTGATGAAAATAAAATTCCTCTAGTGAAATGGGAAAAAATTTCCTTCCTAAAGAAATGGGTGGCCTGGGTTTTAGATTAAATAAGGATATGAATCTGGCCCTTGGAGAAAAACTAGTCTGGAGATTTTACACAAAAACAAATACACTATGGCGAACTATCATCAGGAAAAAATATCTGGACATCATGGAAACCTGAAAGAATTTTCACCACTCAAAATAATTTGTCTAGATCACACAATGAGAATCTCATGATCAAATATCTACAAATTATTAAACACCTACTAAGATGGTCGGTAGTTAGAGGTACCAAAGTCAACTTTTGGAAATATGCTTGAATCCTTAACAACCCCTTGCATTCTTAGAATTTAACTAATCTCCAAAGATAGTGTGAGTAGAAAATTAGTAACATGGTTCACAATTATATAAACCAAGAGCACAATGAATGGATTTATTTACAAGTGCCATCTTGATCTTCAAGTAGATAAATCAACATTGATTAAAATTATCCAGCCTTTTCACTTCTCTAGACATAGGGATACATTGATATGGACTGGGAAAAATTGGGAAGATACAACGTTAGAAGAGGCTACTCCAGTATCATTCTCCAGAATAGAGATGTTTCTCTCCTTCCTGTGCATAAGGTTTGGTTTCAAAGATGTCTCCCAAAGGAAAATTCCTTCCTTTGGATTACCTATTGGGAAAAAATTCTCACTCAGACTAATCTTTGCAAACGTGGTTTCCTTGACTAATTTTGGCATAAAATTATTGAAAAATTTAACCTTCCTTTGGTTCTCCCAGATTATGTTAGAAGGATAATCCTTGGCTGGGAGTTCAAGCTCAAATCCTATCCCCTTATTCAAATTTGGAATTCAATTCCTACCACTGTTTTCTGGAATATTTGGTTAGAAAGAAATAAAGAATCTTCAGAGAGGAAAGCAAGAATAGTGACTACATTCTCTCACTGATATTTAGATCAATTAAAGAATCAATAATAACATGGCATCTATATAATGGAGATATATACCCCTCGATCATAACATCTACCTCAAGCTGGAAAGACACCCTACTTGGTATCCCTAATAAGGGGTTTGGAGTTCAAATAGAGGAAAAACACAAACAAAATGGAAGTTGCGCCCCTACAGCAACTACATCAAGTTTAACTTCGATAGATCCTCTAGGGGCAATTTGGGGAATGATGGTGTGGGTGGTATTTTTAGAGAATCACATGGTGTACCCATTCTTGGTTTTTGCAAATCTTGGGGCATCTATACCAATTTGTTTTTGAAGTCAAAGCATTGGAGAGGTCTTCAAAAAGTAGAAAATAAATAGTGGGAAAATCTCCTGGTTGAGGGGGATTCTTTAATGATCATCAATGCTGTTAAATATGGTTGGGCCAGACACTAGAATCTTCATCACATTGTCGAAGAATGCTTTAGACTCCTTAATGGTATGCACATCTCACACATTCCTAGGGAGGCTAATAGGGTTGTTGACCAATTAGCTAATTTGGGGGTGGAACTAAATTTTAGTAGACCCCTAATGATGGACATGGTGGACATTATGGAAAAAGAAAGTGAAATAATTAAAACAGATGGGATGATCTCGATTGCTCGTGTGGCCAATGATGTGGCCTCCACATCCTATTAATGAAGATGATGCATAATCATTACAAATCACTTGACTTTATTAGAATATGTGGGAGATGCGTGTGGATAGATTTGGGTAGGTGTCTAGAAATTTTATTTAACCGAGATTGTAAATCCCTCCCATATGACTGGAATTCTCTTTGCATGGTGAAAGGGGATTATAGTGGTGAAATGGAGAAAAGGTCGCATGAGAATAAAGGAAAGGCTACTGCAAGCAACACTGTCAAGGAGATGCAAGAGAATTTGGAGCATCATTTTAGTATTGAAGATGTTCATTATTCCTTCCTCGGCCTAGTAAATGATCTTAAGCTCAAACAACTTCTAAATGTAGGCCATTTGATAGACAGGGGAACCAGAATTACTGTTAAGGAGGCCATGGACTACTGGCAGCAAGTGCTCATCGATGGAGTCAAAGACCCTAAGCTTCTTAGATGGATGGCTACCAACCTGCTGAGGGCGCAACTTTCTACTAGGTTGGGGGACACGGCTGTGGTGGAAGAGGTTGTAAAAGTTATGAATGATCCAAGTCAGTCAAACCCTCGTTTGGACACCCTGAAAGTAACACAAATAATCGAAATTTAGATGATTTCTTTTTGTGCCAACAATGCTTACGCTATCCATGAATATTTAGAGAAACTTGGGTTTGATATGGGACTGAAAATGGACCAAATGTGGCAACTCATGAAGGACATGGCCGTGGAGAACGTTCAACAAGGTAAAAAGATCAATGTTATTTGCTCTACTCTGCACATTCCTACTGAGAACTTCAAGGCCTCCAACTTAGCCAATTCCTTGGCTGCACTGATGATCGAGGACAAAGCGAGGAATGTCGACGCTGCCACTGTCATGGTAACCATCTCTTCGGATGAGGAGCTTAAATAGATCTAGTATATAAGTTCTCTTTTTGTCGATTGTAATTCCTACTAGCTATACCATCACAGATGGTTTGTTTTGTAACTGGAACTCTCCTTGTTCACAGGGATTTTTATTATATTAAATATATAAAATAGTGAGGCCTTGAGCCTCTTTTTTGGCTGATAAAAAATATAAAAACTCCCATTTGATGAAAATGGAAATTCCTTAATGTCTATGGCTATCAGAGAAATTCCACAAAATAAAAAAGGAAAATAAGGTAGAGTTAAGGTGTCTCCCTTTGTATTCCACTAAAATGAGGACATGGGTAATGAGAAAAACACCCATAGAAAAGTGTCTAAGGCCATTCTTATCTGAGATACTAAAGATTGAAAAAATTGTGGAGGACAATGAGGAGCAAAGTTTGGATACAAGATAATAAAAGGGAAGTCTATTTAACCCATTGAACAATGATGATGAACTTATGAAACAAACATGTACACTTTTGGAATAATGTAGGGTAAGGGATGGATTATATACAATATGTAATAAATATGAGAATACATCTAGGGTAGAGAATATGGAAATTATTGAGGCAATAAAATACATAAACTATCACCCCTTACTTATTATAAGATATCTTAGAATATATTCTTGTTAAGAGTAGCCATAATAATGAGGAAATAAATAAGGGGGCCATGAAGGTGGCCCAATTGTAACACGATATAGATTTGGATAAGTTATTTACTAATAATTAATTAACACTTGAATGGTAATTAAAACAAAATAGAACTATAGGAATAATAATTCTATACTAAAATCCATCATGAGAACATCTACATTCAAAAAGAACCAAAAATATCTAGAGAGGATAAAACGAGAAGAGAAAGTAGTGAGACACGAAATATAAATTTTTGAAAAATAAATAAAATAACATGAGAAAAATAAATAAATAGTGAGCTTGCACTAAAGTCCCAACAAAAAATAAAGAAGGAAAAATACGTAAAATAAGTAGAAGAAATAGATAAGAAGGCCACATAGGCCCAAAAATAGATAGAAAAAATAAAAATATATGATGGTTGTGAAGGCTAAAAAGGGATAGATGAAGAGTAAAAATTAGAAGGAAGTAGAGTCCAAAAACTAGCTAGAAAAGAAGAAAATAATAAGGATGTTGAGGCTAAAAATAAAGCACAAGAAGTAAAGGAAAAGGAAGAGTAGATAAAATAACAATAAGAAGCCACAAAATCTAAAATAAAGATCACATAGGAACTAAAGACACAACAGAAAGACACCATGAAAGTGACTGATAAAAATAAAGATGAATTGAGAGATAAAGAACACAAGGAGAAAGAAAAGGCGGATAAAATTAAGGTAGACATTATGTAGACATAGGGAGGAGATGTGTCTATTAGGGTACCTTAATCTTTTGTAGGTTTGGTAACTACCCTTAATACAAGTAAAATAAGTAACCTTCTCACAAGAAGAAATATAAAAGGTTCATTCTCCCTTTAGAAGGGAGTAGTTGACAATAGTGAAAAAGGACCTATTCAACACATAAAAAAACTTTCAATCCTATAAAATACTGAATTTAGTGATCTCCAACATGAAAGTTCACACATATAATGGACGAAGAGGTGTGTTTCCTAGAATATGTGATGAAAAAGTCATTACATATACTAAAAAGGTAAGGAAACACTACGATCATGATGAAAACTATCTCATATCAAGAAAAATGCAAGAAAAGGAGGTAGGTTTACTATGCCACTTAACTCTGTTAGAGAAACAAGACCACAACAATTATGATGAGGATATGAAAAATATAGGACTACCAAACTAATTATCTATCTAAAAAACCAATATTAATAAACAAACAAAAACATATGGTTTATGGACACAATTTAAATCACAAATTTTAATCAATGATGAAAATAACATATTCAACCAACGAGAATAACCCAATTTTTCCTATATAAGGTTGTTTTATAGGTTTTATACACATAATAAACATAAAAATAATGATAATGTGAAACTTGTTTAGTTAGAAATAATTCAAAATATAAAACTACTGTAGTCATATACATTATAGTCGGAACATGAGATATAAATTCAACTTCACATTCTTCTCAAACTCACATCTTCTAGTCTACCCCTAAGTAGAAATCATTGTTGGCCATTGTGTCTTCTTAGTGTTATCATATACGTAAAATAAATTGATGGAAAAGGGTGTGTAGGTGTCTTGAGAGTCTCCATGAGGTGTTGTACAAGTCAAACAATGAAGGATGATTGGTAGTGTCATGTTTTGGTGAAGTACTATGGTGTTAGAGAGTATGGTCTAGTAGGTATGGTCATGGTATGAACTCTCCTAAGTTCATTGAATGTTTTCATGATGTCAAAAAAGGTTGACATGATTTGTTAGAGGTGTCCAAGTGTTTGAAATGAGTCATCACAATCAGTTCATAGGTTGTATGGTTTGATTCAGGTCATTCTAGGCCTATTCCTAGACCTAAAACATGCGGTTTGGTATGGAGGTATGTGTTTTGGAGAAATTAAGTCATGGTGAAGCATATTAGGATCATGGTGATAGTTTATATGACATGTATGATGAGTTTTAGGTCCTATCTAAGCTGTTTGATAATGTTTCATGGTCATTGGGAAGCAAGATTGTGAAGACAAGCTAAGTAAGCACATGTAAGTCACTATGGATAGAGAGTTTCAGGCCTATTTGAGAAATGTGGATAGTTTGAGAATTTAGAGTATATTATCATGATGCTTCATGACAAGTTTCAGGTCAAAGTGAAGAATAAATTGCAAGTTATGTCATTTTTGGTAAAACCAAGTTGAGAAGAAGGAAAAACTAACTCAAATTGGAAACTTTAGATGCTCACCCACTCACACACACTTTGCATGGGAATCATAGGTTTTGGGGATGTTTTTACATTTATCTAAAATTATTTTTCAAAAATAATGATGTCATTTTATCTTCATGTTTTTATGAACAATCGTTAAGAAGTTAAAGTGGTTTGAAACCCTAGCAAAACCCTCACAACAAAGTGACTTGGAAGATTTGAATTTTATGGTATCCAAAATGTCTTGGAGAAAAATTATGCATCAAGGTTGAATAGGACTCCTCTAGGATCATTTTGGTGGTGGTTTGGTGTTCCGACAATTTTGGAAAGATAGAGAAAAACCATAGTTTTGTGGGTTTTTTTCTATTTCGGAGGATGAGATGGAAGTTCCAGGATGAAAAGTGAATTGTTTCAAAATCCTTGTGAGTTTATCTAAGTAGTCATGAAAAGTTTTAAGGAAGGTATAGTGGAGAAAATGGAATATTTATGTACTCAAAGTGACCCTACCAATTTCGCCGTTAAGGGCTCGAAAGCTAGTCTTGTGCTCACGAGTTGTGTTTGATCATTTTGTATGTTGTAGCTGTGGTTGTTCATTATGGTGTTAGGAATGTAGTGTTCACATGGTTATGGGTTATCTACTGATATGGTAAATATGTTTGACTATATTTTTGGTATGTTATTGTTATGAATAACGACAATATCATATGAGTAATGTTATTTGGTTAATAGTATGAGAGATTATATGATCGGAGCATCCCCAATTATAGGATATATATCTCTTATATAATTTCATGATTGTTCTAGCATAATAATTAAATTATTCTCTGTGTAAACATTTTGTAGATCCTTTATATGGTATCCGAGCAGTTTCCTTGTGGGTACAATATGATTTTGTGATTGCCAATGGGCATTACCAACTTTTTGTTTTCTCGCACGGATGTCACCAAACCCCTACACAAATGAATCTCCATGTCCTCCAGCCAACACTCGCCACTCGCCATCTAGTCTATGAGATTCCATGTATTGCCCAAGGATGCATCCACTAAGAATTAGAGAAAGGCGTATATTTGCTAGATCTACATGCATTGCTTTGCAATTATCCAGTCTTATGAGCATATTATTATTTTGGTTTTAGAATAGCTATGGAACTAGGTCTTCTGTGATGTTGTTTACATAAATCTTAATTTCTGCAGACTATATTCCTCAGATTTGTCACAATCCTCAAACCATGACTTCGTTATCGATTACATCAACAAATAAAAGAATTCCATATATACATTCCTGATATTTTTTAAAGCATTTTTAGTCCCGTAAGTGCTTATTCAAATAGCTGGTAGTTTTGTTGAATATAATGGTTCAATTCACTCGTGAGATATCCATTCATTATATCCCTGAAATTCAATCCAAATTGATCTTAGTTTGAGCATTGGAAAAATTAATATATGTTCTAATTCATGCTAAGTACCAACAGGTCAATTACATGTGGTTTTGATTGAAGGGATTGCAAATATATTTTGGGTATAACTGAGAGTGCTGGGATTCCCTCATATTAAATCATTTTGGGATAATATTTGGTTTGAATCTCTTCTACGATGACAATTAATTTAACATTATCCTATATCGGCATTGCATCAGCCTTTCTTGTGTAAGGTTTACACTCCTATATAGAAGTGGTTTATTTACAATTATCTTCTCATCTGAGTTCACTCTCGAAAAATGCGTCCTTCCATTGTGAGCTCGATTTGATCCGTTCGATCGTCTCAAAATTTATATCAAGAATTTCATCTTAGCTGCAGTATTGGTGGTCTATGCCTATTAAACATGACCTCATCAATGAGTTGTTGTCTAATTTTAGATAGTCAAAGTCAATTTCCAGTCTATTATTTACTTTTCATATTATTCTTTATAGAATGTCACTTATCGTAAAGTCTCAATATTAGAAAAATAAAAACCAAGAATCATATAGTTTTATTCTTTCCTTTGGTCTATTCAAGTTATTTTTTTATGGGAATTTTTAATAGTGAGTCGAGTTTGTAATTAGTTTTCAAGTAAATAAGTTTTAGTGTTGTAAATCTAAAGTCTTGTTATGCTATTATTGTCATGTATATCTAAGTTTTTAGTTGGTCTTGTATGTCATATGAAGTAATGTGATGTAATAAAAGTAGTTATAAATTACTTTTAATAATTATATCAAATAAAGTGTTATGTCTTGTCAATGTTATTAGTTGTGTCACACAATGTCATTTGTGTCATATTTTCATAACCAAGAGTTAAAGTTGTCAAAAAAGCTCTAAAAATAAAAAAATGTGCCTCACGGATGTATTTATGGGGTAAGATCCATTGTTAAATTTGGTTGAGATAGAAGCATGATACTAGAGGTAAGAGGAAATAGAGTAATAAGGACAATCAATGCCTCTCATCAATCACCAATGACGGGGTCACATACAACACCGGTGGCACCTTTTTATAATATTTTTAGTTATTTATTTTGTGTGGTGTGTGTAGAAATAAAACACATTTTTCATTCCTTTCCAATGTTTGAAATGAGGAGAATATGCATTACGAATGTTGAGGCGTAGTGATCTTATAAGCTGCTTTGAGATTCATGGTATCGGACTTATTAACCAATTGTTTAGTGGAAGTGCGATCATCCAGTGAGGGATTCACTATGGTGAAGTGGATGGTAATGTGCAGCAAGATCTAGATAGAAATATCCAGAAACAATATATATACCTAAAAGTATGCGAGAGGCATATAATTATGTTTCGAGTTCTTTAGATTTACTTTCTTCCCATGTAAACACTAAAGGGGAATGTTAGGAATGCAAAGTTCACATGGTTATGGGTTATCTACAGGTATGGTAAATATGTTTGATTATATTGTTTGGTATGTTATTGTTGTGAATAACAACAATAATATGTGGGTAGTGTTATTTGGTTAATAGGTTGAGAGATTATAGGATCAGAGCATCCCCAATTATAGGATATATGTCTCCTATATATTTGTATAATGGTTGCAACATAATAATTAAATTATTATGTGTAAATTTTTGTATCTCCTTCACATGGATAACATGTAGGCACCTTATATGATGTTTGAAGCTCTTGGTTTGATGTGGTGAAGTGGTTTTTAGTTGAATACCTATTGGCCTAGAAATCCCTAGTTGGCTTCTTAAGAAGGCTTGAAGGAACATGTGTGTTGGGTAAGATTTCTCCACATGAGCTATGCATGTTAGTGCTTTTACATGTTGGTACAAGTGTCCTTGATGTGTTATAGGTGGTGGTCTAGCTTGAAAATGAATTTGGAGTTATTTGTGCATGTGTCTCTCAAGACTCGGTTCCCGAGTCCTAGAATCTTAAAAGAGAAGTTTTAGAGATTGGCTTAGTTGAAGGCCTTCCATTATGAGATGGAAGATGAAATGAGATTTTGTCGAAACTAGATGTAGAGAAATTTATAGTGATATGTGGTTTGTGTCATGATGAGGTGTTTTGGTGTGTGAACCAGCTCTATTTTGAAGACCTAGTTTTGGGGTCTTGAAGCGGTTTGGAGCTATTGTAGATATTGAGCTATTTGGAGGTATTCCACTTGGAGTTGAAGGAAAAATTGAGTTGTTTTGGAAAGTAGACTCAGAGATATTTCTAATGGTATATGACTTTAGCCTTGATGATGAGTTTTGCTATATGAACTCATTCATTCTTCAAGATGAAAATTATGGGCATTGAAGACCTAATGGGGTTTGTATGCTTTTTGGAGAGATTCATGATGGAGATGGATGTTTCAATGCTTATTATGATTTTTGATGATGTTGGGGACCTGCTTATGACTTGTGTGGAGTTTATGGAGCCATGAAAAAGTTTTCTAAAGACCTTAGAGGTGTTGGAGCATTAGTTAGAGCTTGGAGAGTGCATTTTTAGCTTGTGTGTGTGCCTTGGATCTTGTTGAAGATGTCTTGACCAATGAAGACCTACTTGGGTCATTTGATATGATTTATATTATGTTATTCTTATTTTTTTTGAGTTGGGATGACCTACCTACTTGGTCATGGCTGACCTAGGTGTGTTTTAGAGTTGAGACTTTTATATAAGCAAGTGTATTTGGTCATTTGTGACTTGTAGAGATAATAAAGGAAAAGTGAGACCTAAAGGAGATTGAATAAGGGTGTTAAGGGGTCAAGGGAAGAGATTATAAGATGAGTTAAGTCTTGAGAAATTTTTAGAATCATATTTTTAAGGAACTTTGATATATTCAGCCCATGAGAGGAAAATTTTGAGCGAGTTAGAGAAGAGATTATTTTGATGAGGGTTTGGTGTGTTTGGAGCTGAACTTGGATCACTATCAGTTATGTGAGAATAATTTCATCATTGATCACTCATTTCTAGGTGGTTGAGTTGGTGCTTGATCACCTAGGAGGTTGTAGACTTAATGTGGGGTCGGTACCTCACTAAACTCGAGGTTGTTGCTCCTTGTAGGGTTGATGATCTACTAAACTAGGGGTTGACGATTCTTGTGAATTTGGTACTTCACTAAATTTATTTTATTTGAGTAATATAAGAATATTTTTAGTGGGTTTTATTCCCCTTGAGGGTTTCTCACTTATATTTTATTTTCTTGTGTACTCTTTTGTGTCTTGCTCTTGTGTAAGGTTGATTCAATGTTTAAATAAACACACATATGGTTAATGCATGATTGAATGGTTATATGGATAATAATGAATAATTAATGAAATAGAATAAAGTTATAATGGAATTATTCACCCTCCTCCTCTCAATCCCATGTACTTCCAACAATTGGTCTCAGATTTTGTCCTTGAGAAGAAAGTTTGAAAACTTGAAGGATATCCTCTTGAAACACAAGCAATGAGTAAGTATTCAGATGTTGAAGATGCTTTAAGGAATAAGTATGAAGTTTTAGAGTCCTTTATTCATAGTCTACAAGATCAAATCAGTTGCATGGAGTTAGAGCATGGTCAAGCTATCAAAAATATGCAATCATAAGTTGAGAGAGTGGCCAATGCCCTAAAGGAAAAAGAAGAAGCTTGTTCCAAATATGAAGAAAAGTTAAAAGCTATAGAATCTGATTTAGAAGGTGCATCTAGTAGGTTGAATATGTATGAGAGGTTATAAAAGAGTACTAAAGCTCTTGATGGGATCTTAGAAAGATAAAGAGTTGCTAATGATAAGACATGCTTAGGTTTCAAATGAGAGTAAGAGGAGAATGATGAAGAAGATGGAAAAAGCACTCAATCAGACATGAAGGTGACAAGGAAGGCTGATTCAAGAAGGTATTACCTTGTTAGATAACCTAATGTAATGAGGTATGGTTCTTCATTTAGTGGATATTGTTATTCATGTAATGATTTTGGTCACAGAGCTAGAGATTGCAAAATAAGGTCTTCTAGGAATGGTGCAAGTATTTTCAAAGGTGAATGCTACTCATGTTGTGAGTATGGTCATAAAGCTAAGGATTGTGGTTGGAATCTAAGTGTATATGATTCAAGAGGAAAAAAGAATGGTATTGTGTGCTACAATTGTCACAAACAGGGTCACATTGCAAGATATTTCCACCAAAATGAATCTCCAGGTATAGTAGCAGGTTTCAAGCATCCAAAAGGAAAGAGAAGAAAGAGTTCAAGAGGAAAATCAGTCCTAAGAATAAATATGAGATAATCAAGTTTGTTCCTATGGTTAAGAAGGATGTTGACCAAGAAAAAAGGTCAAGATAACTGATTCTCAGTTTGAAATGCATAACATGAAGTCTAATCCAATAAGGTTTTTCAAATAAGGGCATAATTCAAACAAGGAGGAAGAAAAGTTAATCAAGATCAGATCAGATCGGGAGGTATATTTCCTTGGTTGAAAAAATAAAGGTCAAGGAAAGCCATATGAGTCTAACTTCCATCTAGTCACCAATACATGATAAGTTGAAGAAATTAGGTATTTGGGATACTTAAAAAGCTGTAAGGTATGATATATGATTTAGTATTTGGGATACTTCCAAAGTTGTAAGGTATGAGCTCTGATTTGACCATAATGTCTGTAGTTAGGAATATTTGTTGTTGATAAGATGTTTGAGTTTGTGTAAATTAAGAATGTCTATGGTATCATTCAAAAGGTGTTTGAGGTTGTGTTAAGAGTCTTGTCAAGTTGAGAAAAGAGATTTGAGGTCATGTATCATAAAGTATTGTTTGAGTAAAGAAAAGTCTTAGTGTATGTATTTAGTGTTTAAGGTATGTCATCAACCAACTTATCATAAGTATGTTCTAGATTTCTGTCATGGGTTAGTGTGCTTTGAGTTGATGTCACAAGTCATACAAGAAAGTCTGGTATTTTTGTGATTATGAAGGCCATCAAGGTTGAATCTGTTCAAGATATAGTGTGTGCATATTCCAAGTATGTGTAATCCCGAGAGATCATCGGTTCATGTCATCTCTAAGCCTGTGACAAGTACTCCTTAGGATTGTGTCAAAGTGTTGAAGCCTATAAGTTGGTGTTCAACAATGAAAAGTATTATTTATCCAAGTTTGAGATGCCCGAGATCATGATGAGGGGTATGTTGGTTTGAGATCCTTAAACAATTGAAAAACTTATCCATAATTTGATCCATTTATGAGAGGACATTGTTGAATTAGGCCTTGAAGAAAAGCATGAAGTAAAGATGACTTCAGTATGTATGCATGAAAAAGGGAGTTTTTCACTTTATAAGTCCATATAGATGAGATTTTGGCCATAGTATGAAGTATTGTCATGATGGTGGTATGGAAAATACAATCCTTGTTGAGAATTCATGATGACTTGGTTAGAACATCTATAACAGGATGCCCTTGAAGGAGTATGGGGTTATATTGAAAAGTATGAAAATGTGTCTTTATGGTCTGAAAAGTGTTTAGATGTAAAAGAAAGTGTGATATAATCCTTGTCCTATTATATAGTAGCTCAAAGTGTTATCAGTACATTTAAAGACTGTGCTCGGTGTCTAGTTTTGTGTGAAGTTTTCACTAGGTCTGTAAGAAGAGAAAAGTCATAATTCATGATGAAGTATATGGTTGTCAAAGATATTCCTCTAAGTATAATGTGTTTTAAATACGATTCCCATATACATGCAAGTGTGAAGAGAGTCTCCATTTGATGAACCAAATCCACAACTATATATTGTTGATGATATAAGTAATTAAGTAAATGAAGTGTTCCTAGTACTTTTGACACTAAAATTTTCCTCCGTAATATCTATTTCATTAATGTATGTATTAAGAATAAGATGTTGTTAACTATAATTAGTAGTAACATCCGATAGAAGATAACGGCATTAATCTGCATGTATCATGACGCCAATAAAGTAGAGTACGGTAATAATCAAAGTACAATAGAAATGTTGTGGTAAAAAATATAGGTAATGTTAAAATGTCAAAGTTAGGGTAAATGGATAAGTAGGGTCTACATGATTTAGAATTAGAAATATTATATTTGTAATAATGACAAGGAGTGATGTCATAAATATTTTGTATATTAAATTTGTGTAATATCTATAAAGGTGGAACCCATGTGAGATGATAAGGTTTATCTTATCTTAGAAGATAAGCCTACATGTAAAGACAAGAGTTGAGGCATGGAATATGATTGGCCGGAAGAGATTTCCTATCCTATCTTAGAGATAGGGTGGATAAGCTTGAATTTCTATAAATAGAGAGGCCACTTCCTCTCATTTATCATAGAACAAAGTTGTAATAAGTATTTTATGAATAAAAGATTTATTGTGAAGGTGTGTTAAGGAAGCCATCAAGAGGAGTAATTGTGAAGTTTCTCCCATAACTATTGTTGGAAAACAAGTGGATTTGGTAACACTTGGAGTAATTCATGGGTGAGATTGTAACAATTTCATGTTAATAATATATTTTATAGTTGTATTTAAGATTTTTATCATTCTTTTATGTCATAGTCTATGGTATTCTTGTGTTATGTCTGTTATTGTGTTTCAGATTACTACCACCAAACCAAAAGTTGTGCATTAATAAAATAATCATAGCATGAGGAGTTCTTGGTGAAAAATTATCAGTGTGTTGGATTGGTGTTGACATTTGGTTCCATTTTGCCAAGACCATTCCTGTTGGTGGATTTTTGGAGAGATATTCCCACTTAGTCATAAATCATTTGGAGGGTAACCTTGTTTTTACCATGCATAGTAGTTACCATGGTAAAATCACTTTTTACCATGAATAGTATTTACCACAGTAACTTCACTTTTTATTGTGAATAATATTTACCATACAGTAACTTCACTTTTTACCATGAATAGTATTTACCACAGTAACTTCAATAAGTGAATAGTTTTACCACAAAGTAAAGTCAAGTTTTACCATAGTAAATGTAAGTTTACCGTGGTCATTCCTATTTTACTATAGAAAGGTGTAAAGTCACTTTCTATTATAGTGATTCCAATTATTTGTGCACATAAGTCTTTTTATTGTACTTGTGGGTTGGTATTTCATTGTGGTTACTTTTAGAAATGGGAAAGATTCCAGTTTTTTTAGCCAATCTAATGAAGATGCTCCCTCTTTCATTCAAGAATTTAAATGATCTTGCATTTGTAATGGCCTCATAAGAAGGGAACAATGGAATGAATTTTTTTCCTACCTTTTTGGATGGTTCAACCCTTAGGTGGTTTGAAACACTAGGTGATAATGTTAAAAAATCATGGGATTTATTAATTTAAAAGTTTTCTTGAAGAATTTGGTGAATAATGAAAAATATGAGATCTCATGATCGAGATCACAAAGCTATCCCAAGGAGAGAAGGAGAAGATAAGGGATTATCATGCTCATGTGTTCTAGAGCTAAGGAGGAAGCTCGATGCCCAGATCTGGAAGGAAGGATTAGTGGATGGGTTGATGAATGACATGGATAATCTCCTATGTAAGCACTTCATTCTTGGGATGAAGCCAAAGATTAGACAATGAGTGAAGTATGACCACCCAACTGACCCTCGAACAAGCAAAGGAGATTGTAAGAAGGCAAGAAGAAAGCATGGAAGAGGAGCCCAAAGAAATTATTGCTAAGGTGGAGCCTACACCAACACCTTTGGTCCAGAAGCCACAACCACTCTTGGTGAGCACAAATATTCCCCCTAGTACATCTACTGAGTATGAAGATCTGCTAAGAAGATGGGCTAGTTAACTATTAATCTTCTTCAAGGAAAGGAATTTAGTTCCCAGGGAGGAGATAGAGGTCCAAAAAGAAATATATTTGAAGTTGTATGTTATGGTTTTCATAAAAAGGGTCATTATAAGTATAATTGTCTAGATAGAGCTTCTACATCTAGTACAAGAGATAATGATAAAGGAAAAGCACTGTGAATTCTTTTGATGTAGTAGATAGGAGCATAAATAATGAAGCAAATGTGTTTGTAACAAAAAGAAAGAAAAGAAAAAGATAACCAAGATGGAAATGATCCTAAGAAGATGAAAGGAGAGACTAGTAAGAAACATAGGAGAAGAAAGTTGGGTGTGCAAGATTTTTTGATTTCACAAGGGAAAGGACCATACTCCATCTTAGAAGATTTGTCTAAAAGGCCTACAAATATTACATATGGTCAACTTTTTGCTATGTCTTCTGAGAAGAGGTGGGAGCTGTGAAGTGGACTCAATGCTTGGATGAAGGAAGGAGGTTGAGGTCCCTGTTTTGGAAGTAGAGGCGGATCCCTACGCTCCACAAGCTGAGGTATTATGTAATGGTATTTCAATTCATGATGTATTAGTAGATGGAGGTGCTGTAGTTAATGTAATGACCGAGTCTGTAATGAATATGTTGGGTTTAAAAATTGATCACCCCTCAACACTTATGTTAAGGTCATTAAATAAGGAAAAAATAAACTAGAAGGTGTTGTTTCAAATGTGACAATATCTGTCATGGGTGTTGTATGTGTGGTAGACTTTAGGTGATGAAGAATGGTATTATTGCATACCCAATGTTGTTGGGAAGGCCATGGCTAAGGAGAGTTCATGCAAGAAACTATTGGAATGAAGGCTTCATGACACTTGGACATGGAAAGAGAGAGGGTGAAGATAAACATGATCCCTCGGCATCATAAGGTAGAACCTATGATTCAAGTGATGAAACTGATGATTGGACATCCTCTGATTACTCTAGTACCAGTGAAGTGGACATAGAAGATGAAGAAAGTGAGGTTGATGTTTTGGTCATGGATATCCTTCCAATCACACCGACTCATGAACCCATAAAATTATCTGAAGAAGAAATTGATGATCATCTCCAACAAATAAATATTGGTGATGTTGTGATGGAGAGTGAGAAGGAATCCTACCTCTAGCTCTTTTGAAGGTACATGCACTTATTCACTTTTGATTACAAGGAACTCCGTCAAGTAAGTTGGGTAGAACATTATATTGAGTTGGTAGATGGTGCTAATCCCATAAAGAAAATGCCATATAGAATGAATCCTAATTTCTCCAAGACTGTAAAAGAAGAAATAGATAAGTTGCTTGATGTAGGATTCATATTTGCTATGGAGAATTCAGAATGGGTTTCTCCCATTGTGATCTCAATAAAAAGAATGGGAAGCTACACATTTTTGTTGATTACAGGAAGCTCAACAAGGCAAAAAGAAGGATCATTACCCTCTTCCATTCTCAGATCAGATCTTGGATGAAGTAGCTAGCCAGGAGTGCTATATTTTTATAGATGGCTATAATGGATACAACCAAGATTCGTATAGTGGAAAGATCAATTGAAGACTACGTTCACCACTCCTTGGGAATGTTTTCTTATAGAGTTATGCCATTTGGGTTGTGTAATGCTCCAACAAACATTCCAATGCTTGATGAATAGGGTGTTTGAACCCTACATTGGAAGCTTCATCAGAGTATTTCTGGATGATTTTTGCATCTATGGGAGAAAAATGGACCACCTGCACTAGATGGAGACAACATTTCAAAGGTTAGATGAAGCACAAGCCTCACTAAACCCTACAAAGTGTGTCTTTGGATGTTTTAAAGGCATTTTGTTAGGGCATGTTGTATCCAAAGATGGTATTGGTATATGATCTTGATAAAGTTTCAAAAATCAAAGAGTTACCATTTCCTATGAATAGAAGCAAGTTGAGATCATTTTTAGGCCATGTGGGTTATTATAGAAGGTTCATCAAGAATTTCTCAAAGCTTTCACAACCACTAACCCAGTTCTTGAAGAAGGATGTTACTTATGAACCAAGAAAGAAGGCGCATGAAGATTTTGAACAACTAAAGGAAGCTTTGGTGTCTTCACCTATTTTAAAGAATCCAGATTGGAGCAAGCCATTCATTGTGTATATTGATGCTTTAGATGTAACACTAGGAAGTACTCTGAGCCAAAAGGATGAAAATGGAATGATCATCTAGTTTACTTTGGGAGTAGACAAATGAGTAAGTGTTGAGGTAAATTATACTGTAACTGAAAAAGAGGCTCTAGCTATCATTTTTGTTGTAAAGAAGTTTAGAAATTACTTTCTAGGGAAGAAATTTATAGTTATAATAGATCATCAGGCTCTAAAATATATTATAAATAATCCTAACCCATTAGGAAGGATAGCAAGATGGATAATTTTTCTACAAGAATTTGAATTTGATATTATAGATAGGCTAGGAAAGAAGCATGTCAATGCAGATGCACTCTCTTGAGCCTATGATGGTTTAGGTTCATCTTGTGATGATGATGATTTCCAGATGCAACATTGTTATCCTTGACACAATCCCTAGTGAATACATAGATATTTGGAATTATCTGAATGATTTCAAGTTTCTTGATGGTGTCAATGTAAAGACTAAGAGGAAGATTACTCAAGCCATTTGTCCATATTCTATTCTGCATGGAGTATTATTTTGAGATAGGGCTTAATGGAAATACAAGAGGGAAGTTGGACGTGATCAAGGGAAGGAGATAATGGAAGAATTCCAAAATGGTACATGTGGAGGAAACTTCTCTGGACAACTTACAACAAGAAGGATCTTGGATGTAGGTTATCACTGGCCCACTCTTTTTAGAGATTGTTATAATTATTGTAAGACATGTGATATTTTCAAACACATGGGAACCGTAAGACTTCATCAGCTCCATTATGCCCTATTCTTCCACTTGGTCCCTTTGAAAAGTGGGGAATAGATATTGTAGGTCCACTTCAACTACCCCACGCCAAAATAAGTATATTATAGTTACCACAAATTATTTAACCAAGTGGGTTGAAGCTAGGCCCTTGAAAACATCTTCCATGGATGAAGTGAAAAGGTTCATGTATGAATGCATTGTCACCAGATTTGGTTGTCCATTAGAAATTGTAACAGATAAAGGAATCCACTTCATTAATGAGGTGGTAGAGGCCTGGTAAACAAGTTTTCTATTAAGCACATGAAGGAAACAACTTACAAGCCAAGCACAAATGGATAGGTGGAGAGAAAAATTATGTATTGTGTCAAATTCTAGAAAAAGATGTAGCTTTACAGGTACATAAGTGGGATAAAAGGATTCATGCAACATTGTGGGCATATAGGGAAACATCAAAGTCAGCAATAGGATACTCCCCATTTCAGTTGGCTTATGGCATTGATCTAGTTCTTCCTATTGAGTTTGATATTCCCACTGTGAGAGTTATGAAAAATGAAAGGATGGATGAAAGTGATTCGGTAAAGGAAAGGTTGGTACATATTCATTTTTAGAGGAAATGAGGGAAATAGCGAAGGATACAAGTTATAAGAAGAAAGTTATAAGAAGAAAATGAAGTAAAAGGAGTACTTTGATCAAAATATCCTCTGGTCTCCATTTAAGGTGAATGACTTGGTCATAGTATATGATTCTTGATAAAAATGAGGAGGCATAGAAAACTTCTTCCCAAATGGATGGGACCCTAAAAATAGTAGTGCATGAAAATGGTACATATCGACTAGAGGAATTGGATGGTACTCCCATTATGAAATGGGTCAACCATGACAAGTTAAAGATTTTCAGCAGCACTTTAGAATGTCATAATAGTCTACTCCGAGGATGGAGTAGAAGCTAGGGAGGGGGAAGATGTCGACACTAAAATTTTCCTCCGTAATTTCTATTTCATTAATGTATGTATTAGGAATAAGATGTTGTTAAGTATAATTAGTAGTGGCGTCTGATAGAAGATAACGACACTGCCAGTATGGCGCCGCCAATAAAGTAGAGTATGATAACAATCAAAGTATAATAGGAATGTTGTGGTAAAAAGTAAATATTTTTCATAAGTGGTCTTGGTAATGTTAAAATTTCAAAGTTAGGGTAAATGGATAAGTAGGGTCTACATGATTTAGAATTAGAAATATTATATTTGTAATAATGATAAGGAGTGATGTCATAAATATTTTGTATATTAAATTTGTGTAATATCTATAAAGGTGGAACCCATGTGAGATGATAAGGTTTATCTTATCTTAGAAGATAAGCCTACATGTAAAGAAAAGAGTTTGAGGCATGGAATATGATTGGGTAAAGAGATTTCTTATCCTATCTTAGAGATAGGGTGGATAAGCTCTGAATTTCTATAAATAGAGAGGCCACTTCCTCTCATTTATCATAGAACAAAGTTGTAATAATTATTTTATGAATAAAATATTTATTGTGAAGGTGTGTTAAGGAAGCCATCAAAGATGAGTAATTGTGAAGTTTCTCCCATAACTATTGTTGGAAAACAAGTGGAGTTGGTAACACTTGGAGTAATTCATGGGTGAGATTGTAACAATTTCATGTTAATAATATATTTTATAGTTGTATTTTAGATTTGTCATCATTATTTTATGTCATAGTCTATGGTATTCTTGTGTTATGTCTATTATTGTGTTTCCAGATTACTACCACCAAACCAAAAGTTGTGCATTACTAAAATTTATGACAGAGATAAGCATGGTTCAAAAGATATAAAGGAGGATCAAGGCGAAGGATTAACACATTTTAGAGAAAATTTGTTGGATTATGGGTTTGATTATCAAAGGTAGTAAAATTAAGCCTCCCAAGTATGTTATTCATTTGATATGCATGGGTAAAGGTCTTTGCATGATCATTTGGGCTTGGAGAAATGTCTCAAGATAGGTGTATGGATAGTCTTGATGGTTTATAAAGCCCTATTGACCTAGAATGGAGAAATAACTTGATAAAGGTTTTGAAAGTTGAAGAAAACATATCAAGTGAGTTTATACATCATGAAGGCCATTTTCATTGTGACTATGTTATGACATCCGTATAAGAGGCTTGAAAGAAGGTCATGGAATCATAGTGTTAATGATTTATTATAAGGTCATCTCAGTATGAATTGTGACCTTGAAATAACCCAAATGTGTTATTTGTGTCTGTAGAAGTTCGAAATAGGTATGATTGGAATGTTTTCATCAAAAGGTCAATGTTAGTTGAGATTCAAGAATATTGGAAGAGTGACAACAAAATATGCATCTCGGGGAGTTAATAGAAGTGTCCTAGCTCTAGGACAATATTTCTCATGAAAGTCTATAAATCCAAAAGAAATGGTGATAAGGACCGTAGCTATAAACAACAAAAAGGTCACTTGTATAAGGATAATGGGAAGTTTTGGTCTATGAACATGAGAAATAGTGATTCCAAAAGGATGGAGTTAATATTTAGAAGTGTTCCCATATTATTCATATCCATAGAAGGCTTGAAACCATGCATAATGTTAAAAATGTAGAGTCTTTCAGTGTGTATGTGAAACACTCATTAGGATAAGGTATGTATATCTTGTTGAGTGTATTATATGCATAACTAAGTGTGAGTTATCATGATTGAGGTCCCGAAGGTTTGAGTTTGAGGAAATCACACTCCAACAAAAACAATGAATGGTAGATGACTTCTTTCACTAACGAATGTTACTTGAGAACCTTAAATGCATCAAAATGTGTAAAATATGTCATCAATATGATAGAAGGTATGATTTAAAATGATAAAGGTATGTGTATTAAAACCTATCATGGTGTTCTAGATTAAGGAGAAGTCATATATATGGTTGAACAAGATCTTTTGAGAAAGGCTAGATAATGTGACTGTTAATGTGATTAGGGGTATGCATATGTGCAAGAGAATACATTTATGATGAGCTACAAAAGTGTGGAGACTATGTAGGTCATGTTATCATAAAAATAACACCCTTTGATTTTTCATGCATGTGTGAATGAGAAACCGGTGTTTTTGGGTAACATTGGACCATCTCTCAAGTTGTGGGACTTGCTACTTGAGATGGACCTCTAGAGAAGGTTGGTTCCTCTACCTAATCCTAACACTAAACTACTCCTAAGAAAGGAAATGAATTTTAAGTTATGGCTATTTTAAGTTTTATGAAAAAAATGTCATTTTCCTTTTTTTCTCGTGGATTTTCTAGTCTTCTACGACTTCAATATTCTCGCAGGCACTTTCCGTAGACTTTAATTTTTACGGCTTCCACGAATGTCTCGGCACTTCTTTTTTTTGTGGAATTTTGTAGACTTTTTCTCGGCACTTTCCGCAGACTTTTTTTGTGGACTTTATCTCGTGACACTTTCCATAGACTTTGTTCTCGTAGACTTTTTTCTGCCGCACTTTTCGCAGACTTTGTTCTATGGACTTTTTTCTGCAAAGTAATTTCTAAGGACTTTGTTCTACAACATTCTACGACTTTATATCCAATTTTGTATTTTTTTCAATTTTTTTAACTTTTTTATTTCCCTTGATTTGAGGAGTTAAAGAAATGAATTAGAGTGCCTTAAAGGAATTTTTTCTCAATTTTACTCATTTTTGCTCAAATTTGGCTAAGAATTGAATTCCTTTTCCTCTAGAAGAAGGGAAATGCACCAATGACCCCAAGTGCTCCCAAATCAACTGCAAGTGTTTTGAAAATGGGAATTCACCGACATATCTAGATTCTCCATTAAATTCCCGATCAGCTGCCCAAGTCCAATTTCTTTCAGGTTGTCCATTTTTGCCTAGGGGTAAAAATGGATAACAATTTGGAAAATCACAGGGACATCTTCCTATTAGATGAATTGACCAGTGGCCTTGAAGCATCCATTGGGCATAGAGTCATCATGATAAATAAAAATATGATATGAAACTATGAAATCCGGTCCTTGAGCCACTTGAAACACTGTTGAAACTGGAGCTGATCTAAAGCCCAAATTTTCCATCTCATTATAATAATTTTCGACTTTGGTTTTATGAGACTGGAAAATTGTTTTGAACCTGAATTTCACTTCTCCATTTCCTCTATAAATATGATCTATTGGGACCGAAAAATGAAGACCTGAACCTACCCCAAGATCTGATTCCTTCCAAGTATGAAGCACAATTGAATTGATGATTTCTTGGCAAGGATAAAATACTACAAAGTCTTGACACAATTTCTGATTTGGATACACTTTGAATACCTTACAAGAGCTTATTTCCCCAAACAATGCCTCCAATGGATTGTGCACGAGCAACAAACCACCACAACACACTATGTACAAAAGAGGAAGATCATACATGCTCCAAGTAGAACATACAGAGTTTCCACAAGAACTTATTCTACTAAAAGAAAACCTACCTACTCTACACTAACCTAAGGCAAGGAAAACTCAAACAAATCCTAACACTAACAAGGAGAAGTAGCTTCCCTTCCTCACAAATTGAGACCATGTGAATGATTTAGCACTGAACATGGTTGTGTGTATGAGTGAAAAATTTACTACAAGCCGATTTTCCACCCAAATCATTAAAGTATCAACTGGAAACAAGACAAATACCTATTTTAGTTTATCTCGAATTTAGATTGAAGAGACATTACAGTTGATACTTGGTACTCTCAAACTCATCCTTATGCTCAGGATCAAGCATGACTGGTGGAAACTCCTCTTTTAGCTCCAATGAAGCCAAGTACTTGATTGGGCATGGTCTGATCTGTAAAGTTTTCCCATTGCTCTGAATCCCAACTTCAATAATGAAGTCTTCTTGTAGACATTCCTAGGAAAGGTGACTATCTGTGAGTTGGTTCTCTTCTCCTTTCTCATCTACAGATAACTGATGTCCCCTTTGGGTGAATGGTATGAAAGAGGTGACATATTCATGCTCTTTTCCTTCCTCTTCATCTAGTGTGATACTTGGAAGATTAAACTCCTCCAATTTTTATTTAAGAGGACTGTTGTGAAGTGCAGTTGCTCTTGCATGTCTTCTTCAATGGAAGCATGATATTATTATTGAAGGATGAATGATGGGGTAGAAAATGTTATGATTTCCATGGGTTCTTCTCCATCAAAACACTCCTCCAAGTCAGATAAACAATCAAGCTCTTCATTTTCATGTTGTGCCAAATCTTCTCCCTCTTGCATGATGACCTCTAAATCAACAATTTGTTCACCATGTATAGCTTCATCATCAAACATGAAGCTTGTGAGCTCAAATTATTCCAAAAATTCATATTTTTGGAGAGATAGAGTGGGATAGAAATCTAATTTTTTTTGTGCAACCTACTCATGATTCAAGACCTTTGAAATTTTCTTGTTCACCTCCATGTGCTCCTCTTTATCTAGATGTGTAAGCTGGTTTGTTTTCCTCCTCCGTGACTGATTTTACAGTTGGAATATGATCACCAATATTTTCAATTAAAGTTACATCATGGAAACTATAGTCAAAGCATACTGACTTCTGATCCTCTTCTTGTTCTTGCTCTGTTATTACTACCAAATCATCTTTAGCCACCAATGGCTCTTCAAATTCTACCTCCTTCGTAGGCTTAACCATCAAGGAAATTTTTAAAAAAATCCATATATTAGAGCCAAATTTCTTAATTTTGTTTTATCATTTATTCTCTATTAGGATCTACTCCTTGTTTCCCTTGACTAGTTTTCTAACTTTCATCTTTCCAGGATGAACTTGGAAATGCAAGAGGAGGGGTGGGTTGGGATTCAACTAGTTTTGCTATTGTTTGTGGTGGTGGGAGGGATAAAACCTCTTGTTTCTTTGGAGGGGATGATTTCTTGGAAGGGAAAAGGGTAGAAGAATTGAGGTGAGATGGAAGATTAGGAGATGGAGAAATGGATTCCACAATTGGGGCAACATGCAAGAAGCTTGAGTTATGACACTCAGGATGAAATGACATAGTTTGGGAAGGAGAAAAAACAAGACTATGAGGTGGTGGACTTACCCATTGACAAGGTTGTCTTGTATCAAGCTCATAAGCCTCTATCTCCCCAATCCATTGTGTAAATTGAGGTAGCATTTCAACCATGAAATCGAAGCTTCGCTATAGGTTATAATGTCTTGGAAAAGGGCCTTCCCATAGAAAAGGTTCCCTGTACCCAATTATGACCGCTTTCATCTAAGTTGTAGCCCAATACCGCACCATGCTTGCTTCCATCATTTGAGTTTCCATGTGCAAGTCAACTACCTCAAGTGTGAAAATCCCTCCAAAATATATATATCCATGCTCGAGATGACTACATAGTTTGGAAAATGACCAAACTGATTTGAATCTGGCTCACTTGGATATGCATGTTGTTGATTTTCATTATAAAATTGCTCTAGAGGTGTGTTGAAATATCATGGAGATGGATATGGATAAAAGCTGTTCTGTAAATGTGAATTCCATGAGGGAAATGAAGTCATGATTGCACAACTTCATGAATAGGAGAAAATGGAAAGATGTGGAAAGAAAAAGGGTAGAAATGAAAGAAAGAAAGGTTTGTAATTCAGAGATGGGTTAATTAGGTTAGTGGATTCACCAAATGTGCTTAGAATTACTTCCAAAAGCTGAGATTCCACCAAGAGCACAACAAAATTGGTGAAATGAAGATGTAAAGCTCCTCTATCCGGTCCCACCGGAATGCAGAACCAAGTATCACCGAAAAAAACAACACCCTTCGATTTGTAATCCTTGTGTGAATGAGAAACCAATGTTTTTGGGTAACATTGGACCATCTCTCAAGTTATGGGACTTGTTACTTGAGATGGACCTCTAGAGAAGGTTGGTTCCTCTACCTAATCCTAGCACTAAACTACTCCTAAGAAAGGAAATACAACTAACTACTCCTAACCTATCAATTCCAAGGGACCAGGGAGAGAGAGAATGCATGAAAATGAATAATTCCTACACTAAAAGAGGTGATAACACCAAGAAAAGGGGTGAAATATCCTGTTGAGGGAGAATATAGAAGGAAAATGGAGTTGAGAGAGGCCAGACCAATGTGACATAGACTCCAGATCTTAATTTACCACTGAATCTCCATGAAACACAACATCTTGCACCTGCAAATGAGACATAGATGCATAGAAATACAAAAAAAATATAGAGAGGAAATGAGATATAAAAAAAAATGTAAGGGTTGAAAGAACACCACAAACACATATTTTATTGCTCTTATAATATGCATAGTCCATTACATTATTGATATAGAGGCACAAATACAATTTCCAGGAACATGATAAGGTTTGTAGCTCAACTATGTTGAGAATTTATTTTTATAGAGTTTCCCCACATCCCATATTATCTCCCATCAAAATGAGAAGAGTTTACAATATATAGAAGTGAATGAGAGAAGAGAGAAAAGTGAAACTCAGATTTCTACTCCCACCCACCAAAAATTTCATTGAATGCTCTAAAAATGGCATGGGCATCCTTACAAATCATTTTCCCCACGTACTCTAGATTCAAGAAGAAGAAATGGGCACCATACTACATTAAATGCATTGGTTGGGTCTGGAATTATGTACTTTCATGTTGGAGACGTTTTCCAAGTTTTTCACATCTAACAACAATAAAATTGAGAAATAAAATTCCCATTGCATATATGATATTGATACCTTTCCAACGATATAAAGTTTTCAAAAAATGGAATAACGGGTCAAAAGTTATGGCCATTTAAGTTTCACATGAAAAATTATCGTTTTCCTTTGTTGCACGGAATTTACAGTCTTCTATGGCATTTTTGTGGACTTCAATTTTCTACGGCTTCCATAGATTTCTATGGCACTTTTTCTGTGGTACTTTTTGTGGACTTTTTTGTGGTACTTTTGGATCGTGTCCTCCGCGAAATTTTTCTACGGCACTTTCCATGGATTTTATTCGCGCATTCTCGCGACTTTATCCAATTTGCATTTTTTTCCAATATTCTCTATCTTTTGAATTTCTCTTGATTTGGGGAGTTAGAAAAAATAAAGTAGAGTGCCCTAAAGCCAATATTTCTCAATTTTACTTATTTTTCTCAAATTTGGCTAAGAATTGAACTTCTTCTCTTATAGAAGAAGGGAAATGCACCAATGACCCCGAGTGCTCCCAAATCAACTTCAAGTGTTTTGAAACATTTGAATTTACCTGACATTTCTAGATTCTCCATTAAAGTCCCGATCAACTACCCAATTCTAATTTCCTCCCAAGTTGTCCATTTTTTCTGGGGGTAAAAATGGATAACATGTCATATAAAGCTAATAATTATTCTCAAATTCTTGACCAAGGTGTCTAAAGGAATATTTTTGATAGACTATTTGATTGAGTACATACATAGGTTTTATATGATGAAACATGGTAGTAAACACTAAATTAACACTTCAAGTCTCGAGACATTTATGTTGACATATTTTAATGGTGATTGGAAAAGGTATGAGCACTCATTTTTGCATTTCCTATTAGAATATGATGATATCTAGTTAAGGGGGATTTTGGAAGTTGTTTTACATGATTGGGTTGATCTCTTTGCTTGGATAAGTTGGTCAATTTTAGAATGAAAATATGGTTTAGGGACTTTGGTCCTAATGGTGGACATGACACTTATGGAGTCGAGTTTGTGGATTTGGTATGTTAGATACCTAGATGGAGGTGTTTGATAGGTATGAAGAAACATTTGGAGAGTATACATTCAGGGGTTTTTTTTAGGCTCATATCATGTCTATGATCCTAATTCTATTGAATAAGACAAGAAAAAGAGAAATTATAGTACAAAGGGGAGTCACTTAAGTAAGTATGAGTTTGTGCATTGTTTCTAGTGTGTATTGTTTTCATTTTCCATGTCTAGTCATCATTGTAGCCTTTGTTATAGATTTCAAAGGGTGAGAGTAGCATTAGAAACATTAGAAATAATCATGTAGGTGTTTGGTATTGTTGGTTGCCATCAATGTTTTTGAAGGTGGTTGCCATCAATGAAAAAGGGGAGATTATTGGTCATTGTGTCTTAGTGTTGTCATTGATGTCAAAGCCATTGATGAAAAGGGTGTGTAGGTGTCTTGAGAGTCTCCATGAGGTTTTTTACAAGTAAAAATGAAATTTGATTTGTAGTGTCATGTTTTGGTGAAGTCCCATGGTGTTCTAGAGCATGGTATAACAATTATGGTCATGGTATAAGCTCTCCTAATTTTATTCAAGGTTATCATTAGGTCAAGCAAGGTTGAAATGATGTGTTATAGGTGTCCGAGTATTTATAATGAGTCATCATGGTTAGTTCATGGGTTTTATGGCTTGAGTAAGGTCATTCTAGGCCTATTCCTAGACCTAAAGCATGTGGTTTGATATGGAGGTATGTATTTTGGAGTAAGGAAGTCATGGTAAAGCATGGAAATATAATTTGTATAGTTTATATGAAATGTAGGATGATTTTCATGTCATATCTCAACTATTTGAGAATGTTTCATGTTCTTGGGAAGCAAGATTGTGAAGAAAACCTAGGAAAATACATGCGAGTCACTGTGGATAGAAATTTTCAGGAGTATTTGAGAAAGTTGGTGTGTTTTATAAGTTATTGGATGTTGTTATGATGCTTCATGACAAGTTTCAGGTCAAAATGAAGAAGAAATTGCAAGTTATGTCAGTTTTAGTAAAAATGAGTTGAGAAAAAGGAAAACTATCTCAAAATGGAAACTTCAGATGCTTACCCACTCACAAAAATTGAATGGGACTCAAATATTTTTGGGGATGTTTTTCCATTGAGCTAAGATTGATTTTCAAAAATAATGGGTCATTTAATTGTCATGTTTTTATGAAAAATTGTTAAGAAGTTAAAGTGGTTTGAAACCCTAGCAGAACCCTCAAGAAAGGGACTTGGGAGATTTGAATTTCATGGTATCCATAATGTCTTAGAAAGAAAAGGATATGTATCAAGGTTGAAGAGGATTATTCTAGGCTCATTTTTGTGGTGGTTTGGTGTTCACGTTGTTTTGGGAAGAGAGAAAAACCCTAGTTTTGTGGGTTTATGTTGTTTCAAGGCTGAGATGGAAGTTCAAGATGAAAAGTGAATTATTATATAATCATTGTGAGTTTCTATAAGTAGCCATGAAAAGTTTTAGGCAGTTTTAGTGGATAAAATGGAATATATAGGTGTTCAAAGTGACCCTACCAATTTTGGCCTTAAGGGCTAGAAAGCTAGTCTTGTGCTCTAAGTTGTGTTTGATAATTTTACTTGTTTTAGATGTGGTTGTTGACTATGGATAGAATGTATGAAGCTGATATTATTTTTTTAAGCTCTTGGTTTGATGTGGTGAAGTGTTTTTAAGTTGAAGACCTTTTGGCCTATAAAGCCCTAGTTGGCTTCTCACGAAGGCTTAAAGGAACATGTGTGTCAAGAAATATTTCTCCACATGAGCTATGTATATTAGTGATTTTACATGTTGTTACAAGTGTACTTTATTTTTACAATTTTTGATCTTGAAAGTGAATTTGGAGGTATTTGTGCATGTTTCTCTCAAGAATGGTTCTTGAGTCCTAAAATCCTGGAAGAGAAGTTTCATAGATTAGCTTGGTTGAAGGCCTTCCACTATGAGTTGGAAGATGAAATGAGATGTTATGGAAACTAGAGTTAGATAAATTTATAATGATATGTGGTTTTTGTTATGATGAGGAGTTTTGTGTGTGAACTAACTTTGTTTTGAATACCTAGTTTTGGGGTCTTGAAGCCAATTTGGAGTAGTTGCAGAGATTGAGTTGTTTGGAGGTCTTCTACTTGGAGTTGAAAGAAAAAGTATGTTTTTCTAGAAGACAAACTTAGATAATATCCAATGGTATATTAATTGAGAATTGATGATTAGTTTTTCTATATGAACTCATTCATTATTCAAGACTGATATTATGGGCATGAAGACCTAGTGGGGTTTGCATGCTTCTTGGAGAGTTTCATGGTGGAGATGGATGTTTAAGATTTTATTTTGATTTTTATGATTATAGGGACCTATTTATGACTTTTTAGATCTTATGGAACAATGATAAATTTTTTTGAAGACCTTGGAGAGTTCATTTTTAGCTTGTGTGTGTGTCTTGGAGCTTGTTGGAGATGTCTTGACCCCTGCCAAACTAATTGGGTCATTTGAGATGATTTATATGATTTTTTTATTATGTTTTTGAGTTGGGATGACTGACCTACTTGGTCATGGATGACCTAGGTGTGTTTTAGAGTTGAGACTTGTATATAAGCAAGTGTATTTGGTCATTTGTGACTTGTAGTGCTAATAGAGGAAAAGTGAGACCTAGAGGATATTTAAGAAGGGTGTTAAGGGGTCATGGAAAAATCTTAGAAGATGAGTGAAGGCTTGAGAAATTTTTAGGTTCAGATGTGTAAGGAAATTTGATATATTTAGCCCATAAGAGGAAAAATATGAGTGAGTTAGAGAAGATCTTGTTTTGATGAGGTTTGGTGTGTTTGGAGCTGAACTTATATTAGTTCACTATTAGTTGTGTGAGTAGCATTTCATCAGCAATAAATCATTTCCAGGTGGGTTAGTTGGTGTTGATCACCTTAGGGGGTTGTAGCCTCCTTTTGGGGTTGGTGCCTCATTAAACTAGGGGTTGGTGCTCCTGAAGGGTTGGTGCTCTACTAAACTAGGGGTTGGTGCTCCTTGTGAAGTTAGTGCTTCACTAAATTTCTTTTATTTGAGTAATATAAGTATATTTTAAGTGGGTTTTCTTCCCCTTGAGGTTTTTCCACTTAAATTTGGCATTCTTGTGTACTCTCTTGCATCTTGCTATTGTGTATGGTTGATTTAATGTTTAAATAAACACACATATGGTTAATGTATGATTGAACATGGCTGTATAAGGGTGATTAAAGCAAGTTGGGGGACCAAAAAGTGGACCTCAAATCTTTAATTTTACATCAAAAACAACAAAACATCAAATTTTATCTTCCAGGAACTTGAATCATGCCGAAAAATCAAAAACATGTCACAAAAATGGTACCATGTGCATAGGGAGACTGAAGCTTTTAGAAATTTAGATTTTAAAGTGAATAGAATATGATAAATATCACTTTATAATTTTTTTACTAATAGTAGGAATTTAAGACACTTTTTCCTGTGAATGTTCATGTCTACATTTGAGACTGCAACTTTTGTTTCACTTTTCATAATGTGATAAAACCTATACTATCCCAACCATGAAAAAATTCTATACACGTTAAAAAAAAGTATTTGATTTTGATATTTTTGATGAAGTTATGGTGGGAAAATGGAAAGTGCTCCATTTTCTTTATGTTTTCAGACCACTTTCAAGGAAAAAATAAAAAAATACAAAATAAAATCCATCCCAAGATAGACATCGACATCTTATTTTTCACTAAAGGAAAAAAAAAATATATATATATATTAAGTTTTGGCCATCCAAATCATAGGAAAACAAATTAGAATCTTATAGAATTTTAAAAAATAAAATCAAGTCATTGAATTTTGAGTGTTTAATATAGCTAAACTTGTTCGTTTAAAAAAAATATTATTTTAAAAACTAGATTCTAGATGCTACGATTCATATTTCTATACATTTTTCTAATTTTGAGTGCATGCATTGCTAATAATCCCTACAAGTTGAGATTTCATTGTTATTTTCAATATGATGTCCACTTATGACCCCTTTTTGCCCCCCAACTTGTTGCACTTACCCATAAATGATAATGAATAATGGATGAAATAGAATAAATTTTAATGGACTAATTCACCCCCTCTCAATCCTTGTGCTTCCAAAAATCATCCCAATATTAGTTTCCCAACAATCCCTAAGTGTAGAAATAAATATACAATCTACGTAAGTTCTTTAGGAACAAACTAATGATCATGTGTAAAATATAATAGGACTATTTATTGAAAATGCCCTTGCCAGGTATTTATTCCATGAAACCAACCATGTCGCAAAGTAATTTTTGGTGGAAAACATTAATAACAAGTTAGCTATGAGTTTAAAGATCGTGGCATGTTCCATTGATTCTACAATGACATGAACATCCATATCACATATTAACAAATGATATCTTAAAATTTATTGATGTTGGAACATGTGCAACATTTTATTAACCGATTCTATAACTTTCTTTACATTCAATTAGTGTAATAGATCCAATGAAATTTCCCACATTGTCATCTATTGTGTTGGTGACATTTTTATAACCCCTTCTCCTTTCATTAATTGACATCCATATTTCCAGATCTATTTCAAATGGAAATTTGTTCACTTTGTACCATGATGTGTAAATGCTCAAACATTTTTCCAAATTTTCTCCAATCATGTATTGTAATTTTGACTTTATAAAGGATAAGGTGATGAAAAATATCTCATCTTTAACTGAACCCAAAATCATTATTTGATATAGATCAGCTAGTGAAAAAAATAACTCATGGTTTCTACAAGATATTACAAAACCATGTTTTTCCATAGTTGAGTTATTGATCCACACTTTGAGGAATTATCCAATATTTTGAATTAATTAAGCATTTAATAAGAAAATTGTTGGGATTTAATTTTTGATAGGGTAAATTTGGGGTTTTGAAAGGTGCCAAAACCATATACAATATCTAGAAAAATCATAAATGTTACCACACACATACAATAATCCTAAATACAATAGCATAGAAACCAAAAACCTTCCAATCACTCTAACTATAAACTTTGTATATGAATGAGTTTATATGAGCACCAACTAGTCTACAAAATTCAATAGACCCCCCACCAATATTTTTCCATGGTATAAGTCATCTTTCATGATGGAGGTTCATATTAGAAGACCCCATTATGTGATTTGAAAGGTAAAAAGGTTAAACTATTGCACTTTCTTACATGATTTTTATTTTTTTCCTTAGAGGTATGGAGTGAGAGTTTGTGTGTGGAAGGAATTTGTCATATCCTCACCCACCAATTTATTAGCATTGGTTTTGATGTTTGACTTGGTGATGTGGAGTTGAGGAGAAGTGATGTGACATCCTACATAGAGCCACCTCACCCTCCTCTCCTCTTTTTCTATTTATAAAAGTTATTTTGATGTTTTGGGGGTTACTTGATTAAGTTGTGCACTTACATTTTAGAGAGTATGGCTTAATTTACTTACTTGGAGTCTTGGAGATTTTTTGGATTTGAACTTGAGATTGGAAGGAGCTTAGAGTTTTGATTGTGGATCAAAGGTTCTTGCAATGGAAAGGTAGGGACTTTAACCTTGCAATTTTATTTTATTATATGTGTGTTGTATGTAAAATGAATGTTTGTGTGTGCATGTTTGGGACTTGGGGTAGTATGGCCTTAAGGATGGTGTAGGAGAAGGAATATGGGGATCTTTTGAGGGAGGGATAAGAGTATTTTTTTCATATTTTGGAGGGAGTTTGGGTTGGGTGTCCCACCTTTTTAAGATAATATATTCTTACTTATCTTTGTATGAAATACTTGAGGGAGTGATAAGAGTATGAGGGAGTGATAAGAGTTTGAGGGAGGGATAAGAGTTTGTTTATATTGTTTGGATGAATATTTTTGGAGGCCTTTAAGGTGGAAACTTAACCCATTGGGAGGAATAAGTGATTTCCCATATTTCCTTGCTCCCTTGGTTTAGAGTTTTTAAGCCTTGTTTTGGAAAAGTTACATTTTATTGATATTGTTGTTTTGTGCTTGTATGCTAAAATATTGTTGGCAAGTGTATTGTAATGTGTAAGAATTTGTGAAGTTTTTCAATGGTAACATCTATTCCTTATTTCTCTATGGTTGGGGCTCGAGGGCCAACAAGGAGGACAACTTCTTCTCCTCATTAGAATATAGGTTAGGAGGAGAGCGTTTCCTACTCCCCTTCTTGTTGTTGTGATTTGAAGATGAAGAATTTGAAGGAGCTCAAAGTGAAGCCTTGCATGGAGTTATTTTGTATGAAACCAAGATAGAGAAAGAGTTGTAAAGTATTAGTGTTTTTCATCCTTGTGTGGAGTGCATTAGAATTATATTGTAAGATGAGACTCTTGTAATGTATTACCCTTGGCGAGAAAAGTTTTTAGGTAGATAAATTTAGGATTTCTTGCCAATGCTATGGGAATCTAAGTCCCTCTATTTAACCGGTAAATATTTTGTATATGAATGTGCAAGAAAATGTGGATTTATCTGGTGGCCTTATGGCCAGGGATCTAATAGGGGAACTCTACTGACCCTATGAAAAAGCTAGCAATCTCTTGCTAGGGAATACTTTGTCTAAAGAGTGGGAAAGGGAGTGAGAAAAGAGGTAGGAGAACTAATGTTGCAGGTAGGAAATCAAATTCCTGCACACACTAGTTAGAAATTTCAACACATGCATTCATGAGAAGAAACAACTCTGCAAATAACAACAAGACCAAATAAAATTTATTGATCACAAAGTATCAAGAAACCCCTTAGTCAAAGAAATCTAGAAACTCCTTCTTGTATTGATTTTTTAAACAAAAGTTGTACATAGTGTGGGAATGGAATAAATTTGAGAGTGGAGGAGAGTAGAAGAAAATGGCTATCTCCTTTGCTTTCTCTAGGTACAATGCACTTTCTAGTTTACAAGATCAATCACCAACCCTTTGAAATGGGAATGACTTTACAATTTATAGAGTGAGATATGACCCTTCATCTTCCCCCAATTCCTTTTCATATGTCCTTACACAACTTAAAACTTTTCAACTTCCTAGGAAACTTTTAAGTCCCTTTTTATAACATAAAGGTGACTTATTACATTAGGAACATTAATACATATGAAAAAGTGCAATCCCAATGCAAAATTAGAACATTGAGAAGAGAGAGAAAGTTAGGGGAAGAGGAGAGAGAAAGAGCGAGAGAATAAGAAGAGGATATGTCATTCCCAATGAAATCCATTGATCCTTGTTGATTGAAAAATCAAGTGTAGTGAGACTCTGAATCTTCAAACTCCTTGCACCTTGAGAAACTCCTTCAAATCAGCTCGTGAATGCTTGCCAAGTTGAATGAACTATTCTGTTGATGACTAAAACTCCCATCCTACGTATGATATACCTGTGACCCAAACTATGTAGTGAGTATTGAAAAACATTATCCAGTTCCCTGAGATGATCATCCCTCTATGTCCCATTGTGCCAAACTTGCCCTTTGAGAACAACCTGTTATTTTTAGAATATGAGTCCATGCTCTACTATCCTAGGACATATCACCTGTCTTGCTCCAATTTCATCTTCTAAACCATCTACCATATTCCAACCTCCTCTATTCCTGAGATATTGCTATTTTTAGCACATTTCTTTTTTAGTAGGTTGCTATTTGGGGACTTGCTATTTTGGGAAGAAGTCATTTTCTATCTTACTTTCCATTTTACCCCTTTTTGATTGTCCTGAGTCATAGAACTTGCAATTCATTGGGCTTTCCATTTATAGCATGTGAGAAAGTATAACATATGCTATTTTTAGTAAATGGTGAAAATAACATTTGTTTTATGATGGAACAACTATTTTGGATTCGGCTCTTTGTCACGAACTCGTGCTCAATTTTCATCATGATTCACTTTCCAGAAAGCTTAGAAATGAAAAATGAAAATTTATGCTTGGTAAGAGCTTCATGTATGGAGCTACCAGGGAAGAATATTAATAAAAAAACAGTCCTTCATATCTCGAGAAACTAGAAACTTTATTGTGTCAAAAAATAGTTTGAGAGAAACTAGATTTTTTGGAGACTCTTCCCTCTGAATTTTGGATGATTTCACCTACCGGATCATCGGGAATTTGAAATTTTCTTCAAAGAATGAAGAATGCTAATAAAAACATAGCCCTCCATATACCTAAAAAATAGGGACTTCATGGCATGAAAACTGGTTCACGAGTAAATATTTTTTTCAACGATCGTTCCTCTAATTTTCTATGCGATTTCACCCACTAAAACCCTTGAGAAGTGGAGAGGTAGTTCATTGATTTCTTCCACTACTATGTCATGGCAGCCATTAATGGAGCTTGAAATTTGTAGGTCTATTTTTTTCCATTCATGATGAAATACACACCATTATGATAGGTTTTTAATTTAAATGGTGCTTCACGCAAAATTTTACTTCAATTCGATAATCAGTTTGACAAGAATTTGAAATTTGTTCTTCATGGAGCTAGAAATGAAATTTATTCATTGTGAGAATTCCTTGCTGAAAATTGGAGGTTTGAATATGATTTTTTAATGTCATTCAAGAGATAAGAACTCAACAATAGATGGTTTGTCAATCCGTGCACCGGTTTGCAAGATATCTTCAAATCTTTGTTTTATGGCAATGGGGATTTCCACTGTTCTTCTTCTCTGTTCTTCATTTCTTCTTCTTATCTTGATGAATTATTATTCGAGAGTTTTATATCACCATGGGGTAGATGATTTTTTTTTGGTGAAGCTGGTTTGAGTTGTGGCATGGTGGAGTGGTGTTCTCTACAACTTTCTTATGGTAATGGAGAAGCAATTAGAAGCAACAAGAAGCACCAAATAGTTAGATTTTTTTTAAATTTTGGAGTTGTATTTGGGAAATTATGTTTTACCTAATTTCCTAACCTCAAGGATGTAAGGGACATCAAATTCCATAATGAGCAAGAGGTCGACACATGTTCTTGATTTGATGACAGGAATTTGAGCTCCAAAATGCACTTGGGGGCTTAATTGTCAAAGTGAAGGTCACATGAGGGTCTCGAGAGGTTACATGGGGCTGGGCACATTTTTCCAAGGTTGATGCACCTGACCTTAGGAACATTAGGGACATAAAATCCCGCTGTGCTCTCGGTGCCGACACATGTCCTCTCGAAAATTGACTAACTCCCAAACCTGTCTCAAGAGGGTAATTTGGAACGATGATAATGTGAGCTAACAAGTGAAATTTCTTGGTAAAATGTTATATGATATTGAATGGAAATGGAATTTTGAATCCAATAGTGGGAATAGTATTTCTTGATTATTTGGTCCCTAAAAAAGGGATTTTTGATTTAGTACTCTACTTGTGCTTGAGAAAAACTACCTTCAAACCCTATGCACCAAGGTGTTGTGAAAAATATGATTTCTTCATCTTGTAGGGATTGAAATTATATTTTTGGATATATTTCATTTTACTCCTAACTCCATTTGGAGCTCCCGGAATCTTCTTTTGAAGCTCAACAACTATTTTAGGCATATGTATTACCTAGGCTTATGAACCCTATTTTTATTCAGACTGCTCCAAGTCTTTCAAAACTTCTCCAAACCTTCCAAAATAATTTCCATGATGTTATAAGGTCTTCAATTCACCTCCATGTTGAATTTGGCCCTTCATTCCGCTCCAGGGGTTGATCTAGTCCTGGGAAGGCCAACGATAGCCCTTCTCGTGACTGCCCGAAATTTGCATTTCCAATGAACTCCTAAAATCACCTAGGGGACTGATTTGAATTTCCTAAATCACCTAGCAAGATGAGATAAAATTGGATGGGGGTCAATTGATGGGGTTGGGTGGACTTGTTGTGCGAGGAATGATAAAACATGAAAATTTTGGCACATGGGTATAGTTGTCGTGCTTGGAAATTGTCAATTTCCCTATTGCACATTTGCACAACATACCCCAAATTTTTTTACAATGGTGAGTTGGATATATGTATGGTTATAGAGAGATATTTTGTAAAAAAATTCTATATGTTGTTCCCATGATTGGGAGGCTTTTCCAACTTGTAGTTTAAAGATTGAACTCCATGTAGTTTATTATGGAAATTTGATTGGTATTATTTATTAAAGAATTGAATATGTTGAAAAGAAACATTTGAATGTGCATTTTATTGTTGTAGTATTTCATTTAACTCTGCAAATTAAATGTAGCATACATGTGATTTGTCAATGGATTTTGTTCTCACTTCAAACTATAAGGAAAAATATATACATATTTGGTTTTCCTTTAAATGAACTAGTTGAGTTTTCTTTAGTCATACAAAGGAAGAATGTACTTGTGAAAATCACATTTGTTACCTCCTTCAAAGAAAATAAATAGTGAAATTTTAGCATGGTGGTTATAAGTAAACAATTTTGCATATCAATGTATATACAAGTTTATAAATTATAAATATTCAAACATTCCTTTTATATTTGGTTATACAAACAAATTAGATTTATTATTAGTCGAAAATGATAAAAAAAATAAATTTATAAATATTTATATTTATTTGAACTACAAATATATTTATTTATTGAAACATTAAAAAAACAAAACATACTTAAAAAACACACACACACACACACACACACACACACACACACACACACACACACACACACACACACACACACACACACTACACACACAACACACACACACACACACACAATACGTAAATTAAAATTCTATTAAAATAAAATTATAAAAATAAAAAATATTAAAAGAAAAAAATGTATAAAAACTATATAATATGGGTGGGGGGACACCCCCACCACTATGTGTGTGTGTGTGTGTGTGTGTGTACATACATACATACACACATATCTCGTGTGTGTGTGTGTGGGGAGAGGAGAGTTGGGGGGGGGCGACACCCCCTCCTACGCACCTTTTTATATTTTTTTTAAAAAGGAAAGAAACATAGTGGAGAGGTGGGGTGATCCCCCATGTGTGTGTGTGTGCGTGCGTGCATATATATATATATATATATATATATATATATATATATATAAAAAGGGATATATATATAATATAAATAAAATTAAAATATTAAACAAAAATTTAAACAGGATGCCCCTTTGCATAAAATATAAGTTATAAAAATATTATATATATATATATATATAATATATATATATTATATATATATATATATATATATATATGCATTCTAATTAAGATATCCAAATATTTAAGAAAATAAAATGAGGGTAACCATTTTCCATAACCAGTAAATATGGTTGTTTCTCTTTTTAAAAAAATATAATGAAGGAAATAAAAACCATAGGAGTAAATAAATTAAATGAAGAGTGAGACGGAGGAAGGGTGATCTCCCATTTGCAGATCTAGGAAAAAAACCTCCATAGCTTCTTTCCTCAATATTTCATGGCTTCCATCTTCTCCTCCCTTTAAATCTACAACTATAAATGAGGGAGGTTAGGGAAAAAAGTGATTAAGATAAATCCATAAGGATAATTAGGGATTTTTAGGGCAACCTAAGATCTAAGGGACATAATATATTTAATCCAAAGGTGGAGATTAGATCCTCCCCCTTTTTGAGTTATGGGCATTTTGTGGGAATGGTTGTGTTTTAAAGTGAGTTTTGTTTAGTTAACTAATAGGGCCACCTAAGGTATTTTGACTTGGGTAATAGTGAGTTAGGTGTTGTTGTGGTATGTCCCCTTTATTTTGAGAAATTAAATTAAGGTTGCACATTGGAATATTTTTGTTAATGTATTATTCAAGGAAGTTAAAGGAGGAATAAAATAAAAGTGTAGCTAATTAAATTAAAAGAAAGTATGGGTATTATTTACCTAGGAGATATTTTAATTAAATTTTTTTAATGGGAAATGATTTTTAATGAATCTAATGAAAATTTAAATTGACAAATTATGTGAAATTAATATTAAATTAGGAATTAATTTAATGACCATAATGCGAGATAAACAGGAAGAATTTTTAATCCATGCTAATTTTGGGTAATAGAGAATATTAGTTAAGTAATGGTTACATTTAAATAACGTGGAAGTACTTTAATAAACACAACACAAGTTCATTTAAGAAAAATTGTCCGCCATTTTTTTCCCTAAGTGATTGATGGAGTTTGACATCGGTGTTGGTGCATCATTTTGTGGGCATTACACTTAATATCAGAGCCGTGGGTTCAACACTTAAACCTATGGGATTAAATAATAATAACAATAATAATTTTTTTTTGGATTTTTGTATTTGCCTAAGTGGGTGTATTTTCGAACCGATTATCAAGAAATGTTAATCTAGTTTGATATTATTATGAACTACATGAGTATTAGAAATTTGGTTCCTTGTGAGGATGTTGGTTGATGGGTTCCTCGATCTTGGTTATGGTCATGTGATGGTGCTGACCCTGTAGAGACCCTCCCTTATTTGGATTGTTATTTTGTTTGGTGTAACTCTTGGGAATTAGTGTTAGAGGTAACATTTAGGGTCCATTATGGAGGAGATCCAAAGATTGATTAGTTGTTTAGAACTTTTTTTCTTCGGTGGTTTGGCAAGATGAGTATGGTTTGTCGATAGCTATAGAATTTGGTGATGGTTGTCATTTTGAAGACTTAATCCCCTTATGGGAGAGTAGATATCATGACATGATGTCACATTAGACCCAATTTTGTATGTATATTCTTAGATGTGAGCTCGATGTATAGTACCCCTACCGGTAGCCCACAAAGGGCTACAAAGTGATTGTGATGTGGATATTTCATGTGTTTTATATTTGTAAACTTAAATTATTTTATCAAGGAACAACATTTTATTTTAATGATTTGTTGAGAATATCTGAGGCTCTTCTTATTATTTTGTCTTATTGTGAGATATTTTTTTGAGGATTGAAATATGACTACTTAGTCATTTTCTTGATTGCCGAGATTTCTTGGATTTTACCTTTGTTTGGTAACTCGGAGATTGTTTGTCTCGATGGCCACTTGGCTAAATTTTGTCAAGAATGTTACATGGTTTTCACCCTTTCATTGATGAGTTGGTACTATGGTGTTTGTGTTATGTTCTCTCGTTGTATGGGGGTACACCCTAGGTGTCTTGATTTTCATCTTAGGTGTTTCAGATCATGCCTTTGGTTTTGGAGTGATGGGACCTTGAAGTGATCCTCTTGATGCTAAAATCTCCCTAGGCGAGAGGGTTTTTATGTCGTGTAGTATAGTTGGCGATTATGACGGTGATTATGTTCATTCTTGCACCTTGGTATGAGTTTTGTTCATCATTAGGATAGATGTGACACTGTATGAAATTAGGGATTTTTTTAGGGATGAATTAAATATTGAATAGCTATAGATTTCGGAGTCCTAACTTGGTTCTAGTGCTAATTAAGAAAAGATCAATATTTTAAACTATTAATTCTGCGGTTGAATATGGTTATACATGAGGTCCTTTGAAATTTTTGCTTAAATAAGTATGATTGTTTTGATCTTGGGGACCCATAGATAAACCCTTGTCTTAATATCTTAACTTATTTAGCTTATACCATTCTATGATCCATTAGCAAAGAGTTGTTCTTAGGGAGATATGGGTACCTTGGGATTCTTTAGAATTTGTTCTTGGAGATTTTGGTTTTGTAAGTCTTAAGTTTCCAACCTTGGTTGTGTTTATGTCATGCTCTTTCATCCAAGGCTATAATTCTTGACCTTAGAGGATATGTTTGAGTAAATAATTTGATTACCCTCTTGATATTTGATGTCCTCTTAGTGGGAGTGTGGTGTCATTGGGGTAATTTTCCCCCTTGTCCTCTTGATTTCTTGGTTGATGGTATCTTGTGGAGGTACAAGTTTTGTTTGGAAACTCTCTCTCTTATATAGTGAACCTATTTTGAGTATAAGTCGTAAACATTATTTTCTCCCACATTGATCTAAATATCTTAAAATCATAAGAGAAAATGTATAAATTCTTAATGTACCTATTTATTGTATCTCTTATCAACACTTGTGGAGACTCACTTGGAATGCATCGGTGATGCATGTAACTTTTGGGAAAACTCTTGTAAACTTGGTGTGTTCCATTTTGGTTAATGACCTCTTGTTTTTATGAACTTAATAATGTGATAAACTTGGCTCTTCCTACTCATTAAAATTCAATTGGTAATGTGATAAACCTGATCATATTATAACTCTAATTATGAGGCTTGGATGTTCGAAATTTTATAAGTAATGTGAAAATTAAGGAAAATGGTTCCTTACTCTAACCTTGTAGTTTAATTGAAGAAATGAAAACTATGAGTATAAATTTGGATTAGATTGCAGAGATTAAACAAAACAATTAAACATTTGTATATTACTCACAATAATACTGTACTCTATATTATTCACTCTATATCACTCTCACAATACATTTGGCTATTATATAGCCATATACATAGCCAAAACAACCTCCTACAAAATAGGGAGGTGTTATAACAATTAACCCTATTTAGTTGTGATTGTTACTCCCGTAACAATACACAACTCAACACCAATAATATATTATTGTTTATATAACAATAATATATTAATAACATATTAAACTATATAATAATAATTACCAATGTAATTATTATCTTACACAATGTAAATACTAATTCCTAACATTCCCCCCTTAGTGTTTACATGGTTCAATATATCTCGTTCTTTTCTTATAGCGTGCCACCTCTGTGTGCTCATGATCAACAACACGCAAATGTGCAAGATCAGGGTTCAGCACAACACTTGAACATGTGACAATGCACATTTCTTCCACTCATGTTTTTCTCTCGGCTTCTACCAACAACCTTACCAAATTGGTTTTGTAGGTGTACCAATAACCTTTCACAATTGGTTTTGCAGGTTCACCAAAAACCTTTCACAATTGGTTTTGCAGGTTCACCAAAAACCTTACACAATTGGTTTTACAGGTTCACCAAAAACCTTACACAATTGGTTTTACAATAATTTTTGATCAATATTATACAATGTCTCTACAAAAGGGAATCATGTAGGAAATACTGCTTTCAAAACTGAACAATAAAACATAATAGAAATGGAACAATGAGATCATGCTCCCCCCCTCAATGTGAACATTTCACTTATTCAAAACAAGAACTTTTAAATCATACTACACATAAAAAACTACAATTCTGAAATGAAAGAAAACTCACACACACATTGTCACCATAGCTTCATGTGGCCCCGTCATTGGCGACTGATGAGAGGTCACTGATTGACCTCCTACCTCCTGTGCCTCCATCCTCCATCGGAAAATCATTTAATAGAGAAAATATTCATCACTTTGATTTTCTGTATGTGTTGTATTTCCTTCCTCTTCATTTTCTCCTTCTTCATCAACAATCATGGCATTATCTTGTAGTTTCCCATCGAGTAAGTCTTGTGCTCTTTTTCTGCAATTGTTAGATATGTGACCAAGTTGTTTACAATAGTAGCATGTAAATTGTTTCTTTGTTCCTCTAGAGGTTGAACCATATTTGGGATTTTTACCAAATGCCTTCTTATTTCTTCCAAACATTGCAGTCTCCTCTGGTTCAACAACCATAATTATTTTTTCTTCATCTAATAAAGAAGAAATAAGTTCTTATAGTGCTTAATGTAAAGACCATATTAGAATAACACAAAGGCATGTTATTAAGTAATACTACTTTAGCATCATCATCAGGTACATCTACTTTTATACCAGCAAGTTGATTACAAATAGAATGAAACTTACTGATATGCTCCACCATGCTCTCACCTTCTTCCATCTTGAGGCCGAACAATCTTTGCTTCAAAGATATTGCATTGCGCTTCCCATTTGTGATCCAAACAACTTGTTCAATGTCACCCAAATTGTATGAGAGGACTTTTTAAAGTCTATATGATGTAGATAAGCATCTGATAGACCCAATCCAATAATCTCTATAGCATTTCAATCTCTGCTGTCCCATTTTATTGCTTCATCTGTATTTGTCGGTTTTTTTCTTTTCCATCAAGAATATCCCATAAGTCTTTATTGATTAGGAATAATTGAGTTCGCACTTGCCAAGTATGAAAATATTTTCCTTGAAATTTTTCAATGTGACTTAACTTATCCATTATGAATTTTCACAAAATTCGGATGTCAGATTCTACCGAGAATGCATCCGTGTGATAATGCATGCTTTGCGCAGTTGGATCACATTTACCACCTTGTGTTGGAACGATGTGTGGGAGTTGTTACTTTATTGCTGTGTCCCGAGATTGATTGCATGGCTGGGAAACTTCAAAGATTGAGAAAATTTTCAACATGAATAGCATGGATGTAAATTCTACCTATGCAATGAATACTGCAGGTGATTCCAAATCTTTCACCCCACGAGACAAGGAATGTCACGTACAACCAACAACTATCAAACAACTCAGACCTGCAACCATGTTTTTGACGTTTCTCAAAATATACAATGTGGGTTCATCTGAAATTTTGATAGTATTTTACATGGATATTTATCTTCAACCCCTCAAAAAATCATAGAAACCCAGATCACGAAAAAAATAATACGACCTGTTTTGTAGACTATACAATGATGTGATCTGCAAAAGATAGCTCCAAGTTGAATGACCGCAGAAAACGGGAGGATGCGTTGGATTCAATGCAACAATATTTCAATGCATACTCTTCTCTAGACCACTCACGCTTCTGTTATACCCTTGGCCAGCTTTGAATAGGATGCTTTGATTGCCTTCACATGGTCAATCCTCTCTAGCTGTCTACACGGGAATAATTCTGCACGGAAATGACGTTCAATAGCAGGAAGTCATTGGAGTTGTCTACAGCTGTAACTCTCAACATAAACAATTATAATATGGCTCTCCCAATCCATGCAACAGGCTTCACGTCTTTGACTGCCAATGCATAGATCACACTATGCAACTCGCCCACCTTGATGTGAAGACACATTGAACAACATAAGACTATAACAATAAACTCAAAAACAAATGTACAGGAAACTATGAATCACAATGGATCTATCCAAATACTATTGAGGATCTCATAATCACTCTGATACCAAATATAAATTTGGATCAGATTGCAGAGATTAAACAAAACAATAAAACATCTATATATTACTCACAATAATACTGTACTCTATATTATTCACTCTATATCACTCTCACAATACATTTGGCTATTATATAGCCATATACATAGCCAAAACAACCTCCTACAAAATAGGGAGGTGTTATAACAATTAACCCTATTTAGTTGTGATTGTTACTCTGTAACAATACACAACTCAACACCAATAATATATTATTGTTTATATAACAATAATATATTAATAACATATTAAACTATATAATAATAATTACCAACGTAATTATTGTCTTACACAATGTAAATACTAATTCCTAACAATGAGAAGATAGCAAGAATCCTCTTATACTTCCCCTAGAAATAGAATGAATAAATTTTACCGCCTATATAGAATGGTGAGAAATCATGTCAACATTGGTGATGATCCTTAATGACACAAGATATAGGAGATTATAATATAATGAATGCATTAATTAGAATCTTATAAGAAATGTGCTTGGAAAACGTAACTATAACTTGTGTTTTATAATTTGGAATATGGAACAGATAATTTTATGGGATTGAACACAAGTAGAATGTACAAATAAACAACCTTAATTGTATAAATTGCTATTACATGCCCTAAAATTTATAATCTGAATGATATAACTAATTGAAAATTTCCTTGAGCTACTATATGAGTGCCTAATATTAATTGCACCCTAAGGCTTTGGGTTGTGTAATGTTTGAGTATGTCCCATACCCCCTTGTTATATCAAACAATAAACATATGTATAATGGTTATAACGTAAGTTACATGCTAGAATATTTTTGGACCTCTCACTAGTTGCATGAAAATTTATAGAATATACATAAGGATTTAATCACCTTGTAGAATGGATTAATTGTTGTGTCCATATCGATGGAACCTACATTCTATCACACCAAAGGTGGTAACTATTCAAACCTTTAAATTGTTCACCTATCTTGAATAATAGAGAGGTGTTTTATAGTGATGTGTTATGGTCGTGTGTTTTCTTCTTGCACATAAATGTGTGTAACTTCCCCTTGTTGGAGTCTTCAAGACCATCATGCCCTTTTTCCTCTTAGCTTGAAAAGTGTATGATTTGTGATCATTTAGGTATGAGTCTATATCTCCGGTTTAAGAGAGGAACCCTCCTCGTGTGGTAATAGACCCTTTGGTGACCCGGGATTATTGAAAAGCTTAGGCAATATATGTTAAGGATATGGAGAAATTTTGAAGTCCTCCCTCCTTTTTAGGAACTATGATGTTTTCCCCCTTGTCCTTTGGGGAATAGAATGGTGCAGGTTGTTTACGTAAGTGTCTACAGGGAAAGTTTTGTGTGTTACTCTCATAAATTGTTAAGTTGGACCTCTCATGTTACCTAATTTCTTCTATCTCACTTGAGTGTTCCTATGTGTTATAATAATGATCTTGTGTTCGTTTTAAGATTCTTGGAGATAGGGTGGGCCTAAAATTAGTAAATTTTGTTTGTTATATAAAGTGAATGGTATATCTTGTGTTGATATGATAGTATGGGATAATATTGCATATAAAAAAAGGAAATGGAAATGTTGTCTAATTGATTGGGTTTTCTAATTTAGGAGTAGAGGTTGTGTATTATGATATTTGGGTACCAATTTCAAGTTATGGAAACCTTGTGGCCAAGAGTATGTATAGTGTCACCATCAAAAATTAATTGAGTCCTTGCGAATTATATAAAACACCTATAATGAATAGTCTTCATCCTTGTAAACTCTTTTGTTAAAATTAGGTGTTTTTATTGTTGTTAAGTCTTATTTGTGTGGACCTAAAATTGTTAGTCCTATTAGAAGGTGTGGGTTTTCATGTAAAATTGAAGGTCGCGATTGGTAATCGTTAATCTTGCCTAAAATAATGAACATTGAAGTGTAATTAAACCTAAGTGAAAGTATTATCTTCCTTTTTATCATCTGTAGTATCCATGTGTGGCTATATGGACACCTTGTGTACATGAATTTTCCTATTCTTCTTGGACCTTAGTTTTCATTCATTGGAATTCCATTGACAATTTACTGTTTAAGTGTCTTGTGTTATAACGTGGTTAACATCGTAGAGATTATTCGAAGGTTTGCATGCTTTTTTTCCCTACCTCTTTCCATAACTTCGAGGAGGAATTCAAGTCTAAGGGGAGGGGGATATAATACCCATTCCTCTTTGACACTTATTTTATTATGATTTTGATTATTATTGATTGAGACATGGACATTATTATTATATTTTAAATAGCTTATAGATAGACACGATGGACATTATGAGCTTGTGCTAGACATATCTCTCTAACTCTCCAAGTTAAAACCTTCCACATGTTTGACGAGGTATTCACCATGGCCCGAAAACTTGAAATACGTTCCATTGAAGAGAAGAAGATACAATTGTGTAACAATAACGCTGCGCTTCAAACCAAATAATACCTCTTTTTCTTACAAATTACAAAATAATTATTATAAAGCAAAAGGATGTACCAATGCAATAGTTTTGAAAGCCTACCCATCTCATCCATCCAACCAATCAAATCCTTCTTCCAATATTTCTCATGTTTAGGATTTCCACTTCAAGTGGGAGCAATGAAAATATACTCCCATAGGAGAACCCTACTCTTCAATTTTAGAAAAACTTTTAAAATATTGAGTAGTAACTCTTCCACCTGTCAAACGACATACTGGTTTTAGCCCCTCTCATCATATGCCGTATGGTACAAATAAAATGATTACTAAAACTATCATTGTGTTCGAGGTCATAACAATGGTAATTGTATAAATTTCAAAAATATCATCCAATAAATGTTAAATAATAAAGATCTTGTCTTAGATAACCCTAACACACCAACTAATCAGAACCTTCACATCTTCAAGAATCCATTCCCAAATCACACCTGTCATCGACCAAACCAGAGAAACCTCGACCAATGATGGTAACATTTGTGAGGTTCATGTTGTTTTTGACATCATACCAGCTCTTCCGGCTCAATTTCCTCCTACTCCATGTATAGAGTATATTATTGCATGAGTTCATCCAAAAGGGATTTGTCTCATATGCTCCTTTACCCATAGAGGAGTCTCCCATATCTCCTCCTTCACCTGGGAGGATCCCACCATATCAGCCGATGAAGTTTCCCCACTCACCTCTCAACTCCGATGAACAACCCTGCAGACTTACTCTTCTACCCACGAGAGAGTCATGCTTACCTTATTCTTCACCAAAAGATGAACTTACCTCATCCAAATTGTCATCTCCCCTACCCTTTGGGATCCATTAAGCAAAGTGTCCCTTCCCATTGGTGACAATTCTTCACTTGATTTCAAATATCTTTTCTATTTTCTCTTGTCTCTTTTACCTAAAGAGTTTGAAGCCAATCATTTCCTGTCTCACGTAAATTATTTATAGGGATTACTACTAAATCAACATCATCCCCTCCTACATCTGTGTCATTCTAACATTTTTCGATCGCTTAGATTATTTTGACAATTCCATGCTTTAGGGACCTCTTCAACTGCTTGTCTCAACTAAAATGCAAATGTTGTCTGCTAATACTTCCGTGATTTATCCAAAGATGTTTGGACAACTAAACCCACCATGCCCATGCCATTTACAATGAAAAATTCTTCATCACCCTCGCCCACACCTAAAACTTTACCATCAAATGAACTTTTTCCTATGCCTAAAACCTTACTGCACCTATATCTTCCTCCCTTTCCGGACCCATTACCACATTCGAGTCATGCTAACATCAAGCCTATTCCATCCTCATGTCAAATTGGATTTATCAACATCCTCATAGGCCATCGCAAAAATATTCCCCCACCTAAGATGAAGGACCAACCCCTTAGGTCATATACACCGGCTTTGCCCACTACCCCTCTGTCACCTTCACCACTTCCATCTATCCTAGGTCCCCACCCATCAACCTTGGCCAAACAACCTCCTACCTAGAGTAAACCAAAAGCACAACAACCTACCTCATCACGATCCTCTATTGCACCCAAATTATATACACAGTCTATTCCTTTTCCGTCACCTACATCCTTTCTACCTCTTATACCTACACTACTTCCAATATCCTCATCATTACCTATGCTATTCCCTTCTCTTCAACCAGTACCTTCCACATTACCTCTTACTAAAACCTTCACCACACCTCCATTATCACCTTGGATAACTTGTCCCCTTCCACCATTTGCCTTCCTTCTACATCACACACTTCTTCTTCACCTTTACCTAAGAAGGTTCAACCAAATCCCAAGAACCCACTACCCTCTAAAGAGGTAGTTAAACCTACACCACCTTCAACAACTAGTTCACCTGCTATATCTTTACCTAAGAAGGTGCAATCCAAACCTAAAACCATATTATCTACCAAACAAGGTGGTCAAAATTACTCAACCTTTAACTCCACCTCAAAGGTGACACCTCTCCCACTAAAGTCACCACAATTCCATCTAGACCCACACTTACTTCACATTGTGATCCTTTGGAAGGGTCTTACACCAACATGTTAGCTAACCTTTTTGAAACCTTTTTTATCACGTTGCCACAACTTAGATCTTACGACCCACTCAAACCTAAACCAGAATGGTTTGATGATACCAAAATTTGTGCTTACCATCATGTGTCAGGGCATGATGTGGAAAATTGTAAGGCTCTTAAGACTATTCTTCTCTAACTATGTCCTCTCGAAGAAAACTTTGACGATGATGATCTTTTAGATGAGGACCCTATTCCACCTTCACCTATCACCACACATCCTTGTCCCATACCTATTCGAAACCTTCATCTCCCCCTCCACAAACCTTTTATCCTCCTCTAACATTTGAGATCAATATGGTCCGCATAAGAGAGCTAGCCAAACCTCTGCCAAAATGCCAATGTGCTGCATTGTTTTCACAAAACTAGTATATTCCCTCACCATATTTTTCCCGTCCTATCGCTACACCTATCATGATGCACTTTCTCCTTTACCGTAGATCAATATGGTTTAAATTTCCACTTGAGCCTAGAAGAAAAAGGAAAGGAGAAAATAACCAGCTCATCCACTACTCTTTTACCCAATATTCCATCTGTACCTACACCAAAAATCACCATCTATGGACCCACATACCCTATTTCTAATGGGGTTTCCCATTGTACAATTCTTAAACAATTTCACTAATATCCTCTCAAAATTAGTTTATATGACCTTGTCCAAACCTCTAAGTCTCATCATCAGGACCTCATTGAGCTCCAATAATATATTAAGGTTCTACCTAATGACCCTACGCCTGTTGCATCCATTATCACTCCTCATCATGTGGCCTCTCTCACCACTTTTCCCCCTTCCTCTGCTCCCGCTACCACTCATCAAGTAGCCGCTCTTAGTTTCTCTGACGATGAGATTGTACCTCTCCAATTAGATGATCCTAACCCCACCCTATTTATTTCTATCTATGTTGATAATATACATGTTTGACATGTTATGATCAATGGAGGTGCTAGTATTAACATCATTTCCTCTCATGCGTACATACCAAATACGCATCCATACCGTAACATTCCCCAAATTAGTACATTAGAACAAGTAATTTTTTTTTTTTTTTTTTTTTGATAAATGCTTCCTAGTTCTAAATACATAATTTAGAACTCACAAATCAAAACAACCATTCTTATAACAGATAACCATATGCAGCTGTAATGACTCGGTGCACCACCGATCTATTCATTCCATGACTATTGATCTACTTGATCTATTCATGTGTTTCATAGAGTTGGTGTTTTTACAAACTCTTCACTCTTGCGGTTCTCTTCCTAATGGGATTTTGAATGTTCTATCCAAGGAACCTATCCGAATAATCATTACCATTATTCATCAAAGATCTCGCCCCTTAGACTAGGTGACATAAGACAACACAATCGTGAGCTTACGATACTTTGGCCAAAGTTTTGAAACATACTGTTCATGTCTCATATTCCTTGATGGCATACTCGTCAATCTAGAATACGTCCTCCACCCCACTCCGATGTTATATAGAATGTCCTATTGACTCACAACCATCCCTCCCCCAAGTCATTCACTCAGAACGGATTAATAACATGACAACGTTATAAGGATGCTCTCGAGGACTAGGGATAAGCTGACATACTAGATAAACCTAGTTAACCCAAAGGTGTCAATGTACCCCAAATCTCCAAGGGCAGCCTCATAACATGACAATGTTCCTAACTGTGAGATCCCGAGTAAAAACTTGTTCGAGTTTAAGATGTAAATCTTAACGATCAATGCAAAGGGTGTTGCCATAAGCCAGCCTGCATTGTTGTATCTTCGAGAAGATCCTAATCTTCTTGAAGGTACAACCCTGCGATTGACTTGTGTCATCATTCTTCAAAACCACCTCGAAAAGATCTACTTAACTTTAAGGTGTTACTTCCGTTGAGTTAAAGTTATACTTTAAGACGCTCTTTTTTAGGGTAGTCTTTTCCCAACTCCTGGGCTCCTCATCATTGAGTTGCCTTACTTAATTAAGATCCATTTCACAGAGATAAATTAATAAGATTTGAGATCTCGTCAAGAGTTTTTTTATTCCCCATAATCTTAATCAACGAAAATGGGCAGTAGCCCTAAGTCTTCTCATAAGGTTGCTAACTTAACCCTTTTAGGTTTATATCAGTTCTCAAAGCTGAAATATATCTTTCTTATTAGTATAAGATATAGTAATTTTAAATCATTTAATATGTTGTCTTGACTTAGATCAAGGTTAGGAAGTAATAAATTACTCTTCCTGTTCTCAGTTCTGTTAAGGTTTATTTTAACCTTAGCTTCTCGAAGAACAAGTGGGCTAATTTTAAATTTAGCCTTATATAGAACATAACAGAACTACCAATCATTTACAAGTATCCAGCCACATAATCTTTACAAGGCTTACTTAGAGAATCCCAAATATCTCCAAGGTATAAAATAATAAAAATGCACTTAAAAACATTCGAACCGAAGAAGTTCAATTCATCAAGATACAAATGCAGCCACATAAGTAACAATCCCCTCATTTCATTCATTTCTAAGCTAATCAATTACAATTTATGCATTCAGCATATTTGATACAATACACAACAACAAGAGAACAACTTTCTCAGTGTAGTACATTTAGAGAATCAAGTTGGAATTCATCATAAACCAAATTAAACAATCTGAACATCATATTAGATCTGCGTGCCTTTATCACTTACGACTACCATCTACAAAAATTGTCAACACTTGGGTCGAGTTCGGTGAAGCCGAGCATGATAAGCACTAATTCTTAAAACAATTGCAATCCACCAATTGCTCTCATTAAACACCCTGTTTAAATGAAATCATTTCATCAAACATGTAAACATAATTCAGACTATGCTCTTTCTGTAATTCAAACATGACTTTTAATGCATAACTCATATTATAGTTACCAATTAGTCCTAAATACTTTTCAGATGTTTCATCATATATATTAGAGACTAAGAAGAACAAATGTATCCAAAACAACCATCCATCTGAATCACTAGGACAGCAATAATCCACAAATTATTCCATTCAACAACACAAATGAATTTCCTAACAGTTCGTGTATCCAACAAATATGTTTTTACCCTTCCACAAAGGCAGTTTATAACATTCCGCAAGCTCAACTGACGGGATTATTTTATAATCATAACATATTTCAATGGTATTGACAAGTATACCTACTTATACAGCAACACACATTTTATACCAGTCTCTCCATACAATACCACAGTCTATTCTTGTTATGCCCTTACCGTAGAGATCACATAAGGATACAAGAAGAAAGCACACAAAGTTTCCAGACTAGGAGAGAGTATTTTCTTATTCCTCCTATTATGCATCAACATATACTTTACAACATAGGAAAAGAAATAGAGATAGTCAGATTCCCATATCAATCATGTTCTGGACTGTACCGACTCCTCTAGAATAACACAATTACATTTATGCATGTGACTAAACAGTCGAGATTACAAGAAGAACTACAGTTTCATCTAAATTCCATAATAAAAATCACCTGTAGCCATTAAGCAATACAAGAGCTCTCGCGACAAAGCAGTAGTAAATAATCCAAACATAATAGACTCAACAAATCTTTCCATATCATTCATCAAACATGAAAATACCCTATGCCATCGCCTGACATGGCACAGCTAGGAACTCTTTATCTCAGTCAAATACGAGACTAGATAACACTATAAACAAAGGACGTTTCCATATGCAAACACAGCGACATTTCCACTGAGTTGAAACACATACATACACAGCAACATTCAACTGAGTCTAATCTCTACGATGATACAACAAGGACTTATTTCAGAAGCCTAATTCAAGAAAGAATAACCACAACAAGGATTTCACATAAGTCGACTCCATATCAATAATTCATCAAAGTTTCATCCGAAGTCGAGCTAATACGAAAATACAAAGCAGGGACTCAAACAGAGTCAAGTTTTTAATGAAAACCCAACACTTAATTCCCGTAATCAAACTAAATATATACACAACAATATTTAGAAAGAGTGTATTCAATATGCATGCACAGCGAGGACTTAAATCAGAAATCGAGTCAACACGCAACACATCATGGACTTCATCAGAAGTCGTGTTCAAATGGAAATACTGCAAGGACTCCAACAGAGTCATAACCCACCAGTACTCACAACCAGGGTTTCGATTGAAGTCGAATTCATACGACAACAACTCAAAGACTCCAACTGAGTCAATACCAAATAGTATTCACTACAAAGCTTCTACAGAAGTTGAAAACATAAGATACGTTTCAAGGACTCCAACAGAGTCATTTGCATAAATAATCCTTGCAAACCTTCGACGGTGTCTAACCAAAATTGAAAACACAGTAAGGACTTCACAGAAGTCGCGTTCAAGTAAAATAAACACAGTAAGCATCCCAAATAGAAGAAACATCAAGTATTCATAGCAAGATTCAACAGGATTCAACAACAATAATAGCACAGCCGGGTCTTCAGTCGAAATGAATCCAAAAAGAAGAATAAATTATTAATTACCTTACAATTAATAAATCCACATCTCCAAACCTGCCACCTCATTTCGCCACCTCATCATGACTTAGTCCTAACCCTAAACTAACCTAATTAAGACCTATAACTTGGTCTACATCCACACCCATGACTAATTACTCCTCACCCGCACCCAAAACCAACCTCATAATGACTTGACCAAGCCCACAACTAATCCCTCGGGAGAAAAGGAGGGAAAGTTGGCTATTTTACTAAAAATAGCCCACTTTGACTGAACCGATACCGGTTCCTACTCGACCGCCGTCGGTTACGTAACCGCCATCGGTTCCCTGTAAATGACCTCCCCAACCAAAAACAAAGGGTGGATTTTCATTGATCGGAATATCGAAGTCATTGGAAGAATCCGGAATTTACTTGGCCGAGCAGAGACAAGTGAAGGAAAGAGAGGAGTTTGCAGAGAAGGACATCAAGCCCAAGACTGCAACTGAATAACCAGAGCCCAGTGACACTCATCCAAGCATCGGGAGAGAAGATAGCTCATCTTGGATTGTCAGACCATCCTACCTGAACCCTGCCTTCATCATAACAGTCCTTGGACCTGTATCTTCATCAGGAACTAGTAAGTAGTATTTTGTACGTTCTTTTAATAATATTTCTTGGACTTCTGAATCACAGTAATTACAAGTCTACTCCTAGATCCACTACCCGGTAACACTCTCCATCTAACTTACATTCCTCTACCCCTACATTGCCCCAAGAACAGCCCCCATACTCTCTGAGTCTTCTCCATCACCTCATTACCTATCCCCAATCATTTTACCAGCCTTATAAACACCATAGCTATCATATAGCCATCTTATAGCCAACCTTCACCAAACCCCTAAATCACTACCCCTACCGATATCGGTTATCATCAACCGGTACCGGTGACACTGACCGGCATCGGTCACTGTGATTCAAAACCAAGACCAACCTTTTCTCTATTGTTCTAACAAGGTAAATAAATTGTAATTGGACAATAGCTTATTTGTTAGAATTTGTGTTAATTCATATTAGCAGGGGAACTGACCACCTTCGAAAGGAAGTCTCATATTTCCTGGGCCCAAGGTAGTTCCCTCACTTATTATCTAATTAGAATCTGGTGGTCTTGTATTCTTACTTGCAGGTAGTCCTTCCCAGACAAAAAGGAGTTCTTTGCAATCGATCTGATCTCTCTCTACGGTACGCGCACACCCTCTCAACATTCAACAGGTATTCCTCCTAGCCCTAACCCTTATCTATTTCTCAAAGGAATGAAAGGATAGAAGCAACTCTATTCCAGAACGGAAGCATTTCTGTGTGAAACATTTTGGCACGCCCGGTGGGACCCATTTCGGGTTTCTTTCTTTCTTGCTTGCTTTCATATAGGGAGCACACTTGCTATTTTCTTCTTCTAAAAATATTCACAAGATATTTTGTTATATTTGGTAAAAGAATTTGTCTTGCTTTCCCAGCTTTGCATTAGTGAAAGTCATCTTCTTTGCTTCATCGAATATCATTTTCGATTTGGGTTTAAAACACGTGCATCCCATTCTTGCTTGTTGTTTTCAATTCTAGTGAACGTAGATTAAGTAACAGGTCGTACACGTGGGGGTGATTTCCATGGTATTGACAAGAAATTAATCTTACTTTCACTGCACAACACATACCGAATCACTTCATAATTAACACAACAGCTCAAAACATCCCCCCTTTTCCGCGGTATTCCTCCCGATTGAGGTAACCTTATAAGCCAAAACAAACTTGACATTTCCCCTAAGTCTTTTGTTTAGGATTGACATCATTTTGTGTCTAAGGCATAAGCCCAAATTGATTAAAACTAATCCTAGGGTTAGTCTGTTAATTTGTTTGTGCATCTTGTTTGTTTTTTGTTCTGTTTCTCTGTCATACACTATTTTCTGTGATCACTTCAGAACAGTTTGGTAGGCATACTAAGCACTGTTAACCCCAAATCAGCAACTTCCTTCAGCTTCTTACACCGGTCCTATTATACCGACATCGGTTAACTTACCGACGCCGGCTACAGCCTGACCGACATCGGTTACCTGACCGATATCGGTTACTGTCTTTTACAGTTCCTAAAACCAGCAACCTACCAACTTCCAACATTTTGTTGCTGCTTCTATTCCTGATAGATTGCATCCTTACTGTGTACCCTTGTCCATGGTTGTTATCACTCGGAAACAAGCTGCAGCCATGGTTTCACATGCCTGCTCCGTGCCTTTGCCTGAATCACCCCCTGCACATCCTGTGGGGAATCCTACGGACACCAGCGAGGTTCCCAAAATCCCTGTAGGAGATAAGGAATTTGCAAAAATTTTGGACGCTAATCCTAGCGCTGTACAATACTATTTGTCTCATGCCCCTGACCGTACACCCGATGGTCAACTCCTTGTTGGCATGCCTATTAGTATAGCTGCTCATTTAGCTCCTTCTCCACCTGATAACTCCACCTTGCCTTCTTCATCCTTAGTCCCGTCTCCTAACTCAGCGGCTTCAGGGGTTCATACGGCACAGATTGGCTTTCCTTTGGTTAATCTTGGGCCCAACATATCATTACCACTGACTGCTCCTACCTCGTCTCTCTTGCAGACTGCTCCTTTCATAACTTGCTCTCTGCCACCTATCCACACGAGCTTTCCTTCTCAAGCTCCGCCCACCTTTTCATTTCCACACACGTATCCGGTGACTTCAACATCTTATATAGGACATCCCTATTCGGCCGCCTCAACATATTCATCCTCCATACCTTATCAACATGTAACCCCATCATTGTCTAGTGGTGGCCCTTGGCCCAATCTACGCCTCCGTTTACTGCAACCGCACCATCATCTCATCCAACTACTGATTTAATCAAACAAATGATGGACAAGATGCAAAATCTGGAGGCTTCTGTTTCAGGAAGCCGTAGCGCCTGACATACGAGCAAGTTTTTCGGGAGCCTATCCACCCTTCTGTCCCCCTTCATTCATATCCTCCTCAATGGGAATTACCAAAATTTACTCGTTTTAATAGTAAGGAGGATCCTCAACAACACTTGCGATCATTTAGACATGCCTGCTATCTGATTGCTCATGACGATGCCTTACTACTCCGCACCTTTCCCATGTCCTTATCAGGACCCACCTTGGAGTGGTACAGTGCTTTAACCCAGCACTCAATCTTCTCTTTTAACCAACTAGCCCAATCTTTCTTGGATCATTTCTCCATTAACATTGCCAAGAAAGTATCTATCACCGACCTCTATGCCATCCGACAATTTGAAGACGAATCTATCGCAGATTTCATTGGACGATGGCGGGGCCTTATCAACCAACTTACGTATGCCTTGCCTCAGGCCGAACTTATCGAACTCTTTACGCGGGCCTGCGCTAAGCACATTTCTCCTACCCTCCAAATTCAAACTTTCCGCACATTTGATGAGGCCTTTACTATGGCTTGAAAACTAGAGATTCGAGCCTTAGAGGAAGAGAAATTGCGGTTGTGCAACAAAAACCCCAATTTCCGAACCCAAGATTCCACCAACAAACCTAACACCACCAATCCTCACACATCGATTGCTTCGAAATCAAAAGGAGCTGTCCACGCGGTGATGGTCAAATCCCAACCACCGTCTAATACCCCGCCAAAAACCACCTATAAGTATAAAGCTGAGCCCATCAATTACACTCCCTTGGGAGAAACTTATGGTGTGATATTGGAAAAATTGCTTAAAGCGGGAGCTATTACCTTACCTCCTGTTAAACCTCACTCCGGGTTTGATTCCACCCGCGCTATACCTTCTTGGTACAAAGAAAATGACTTCTGTAACTTCCACCGCGTGAAGGGACATAGTCATGAAAACTGCAAGATGTTGAAAAACATAGTGCAGGAAATGGTTGATGCAGGGGATATAGCCCTCGATAATCCTAACGCCCCTGCTAACCGAAATTTGAAAATTTTCAACAAACCATTCCCAAATCACTCTTCTAACAGTAACATAAACCAAGATATCTTAGCCGAGGAGAGTGTTCATGAAATCCATGCAGTCTTCGACTCCCAACCAAAAGCCTCTATCGAAAAATTCTGAATCAAGCCTCTTCACTAACGCAGGAACCCGAACCCCCTTCACCACCATCAAGACAAGACGAAATCCTTGCCGTTCCTTTACCCATCAAGGAATTAACCGCCCAGAGTTCTCTTCTCATAGATGAGCCTTCTTACACCACATCCTTGCAAGACTGTGAGCGGATGTTATCTAACTTATCTATTTCCCAAACATCTCCTTCTACCACTCTTGTTGTACAAGAGGAAGGCTCGCCACTTCTTTTGTCATCCTTAGACGAGAAACCTCTTGAACCGACATCACCAAATTCTTTAATCATGATGGATCCTCTCAAACATGCCCTCCTACCTATTAGTTCTTCATCGCCTAAATCTTTTCAGTGACCGGTTGACCTCTTAACGCCCATTGATACAGTGCCTCATTTACCCCCTGTATCACACCCACAGTGGACCGGAATCACAACCCACCTTTCTTCCATACAAAAGTTCCTATTCACACGTGAGGATTGTCATCCCTCAGAAGATAGACGAGTCCTATGGGAACGTTTGAGTACGCCATATTCTACTCAAATGTAGATGACCGATCCAGACGCCTCTACCATATACCCGAAGTGTTTACAGAAGCTTAAAATGCCTATGTCCTCATCTTCACCCCCCTCATCTCTACCAAATACCTCATCCACCTCTATTGACCTAACCAAACCTTCCCCTACGCTTGGGACCTCACCAATACCCAGTCTAACACACCCACCTAAACGGTTAGATTTATCCAAAAGTAAAGCCGTCCATCCACTTAGGAGACAGACTCAATCTCCTCAACCCCAACCTATGCCTCTATCACAACTAAAACCATCATCGTCACACCTACCTTCCATATTGGGACCTCATCCCTCCACCTTGCATCAATATATCATACCTCCTGTGTTTTCTTTAAAATGACCTATACCTTCTGCACCCATACAGAGATCCAAGGGTATATCAACACCATCACCCCACGTATCCTGTCCACCTATCAACCCTAAACAAATTCCATCATCAAAGGATTTGTTTGCTTTGTCACTCCTCTTTCTCCGTGGTTGTTCTCTGATACCACATCATCATGGCCTCATCATCTAACCAGCTAAACATAACTTCTACGCTGAAGAAGCCATGTTTAGTTAAATCCCATTATCAAAACCCCTTGGCTAAACCGCCACCCATACAAATCAACCATACCCCGTCATTACCAAAACCTACCCAGTCAATAGCCTCATCTTCCTTTGACTTTGACCCGCTCAAAGGGTCTTACGCCAAAATCCTTGCTATGTTGGTGGAGAATGCGACCATTTCCCTACCCCCACTTAGACCTTATGATCCATCTAAACCTCGACCTATAGGTTATGATGAGTCTAAAATCTGCGCTTACCACCGCACACCAGGACATGATGTAGAGGGATGCAAAGCGTTGAAAGCCATACTTCGTCAGTCACCTCTCTCGGATAGAAAGGTTAAGAAAGACAACTTACGAAGGGAGAGACCTTTAGCTTCAATTCCCTCTCCTATACCACCTGTCCCCGCCTCACCAAGATCTATCATTATTACAACCCCACCTCTCGAAGACCATGACTTATCCATACCGTCTTCCTCCTCTCGTGTTCACGAGATCAATATGATTAGTGTTGCTACTCGAGGGCAGAAAAACAATGGGAAAGCTAAAGAAAGCACACCTGCGGCCTCTCTTTCTCCGTCCACCATCCCGATCGCACCACCACCTAAAGTGGTTATTCGTGGACCCACCTACCCCATCTCTAATGGAGTTTCCCACCGAACCATGATCAAACAACTTCACCAATCACCTGTAAAAATGACACTGTATGATCTCATTCAGACCTCTGAATCTCATCGACAAGCTCTCGTTGAAATCCTTCAAGGGATAGAGGTCTTACCTAATGAAACCTTTCTGTTACCTCCATTCTAACACCCAATCATGTTGCTTCGCTCACCAAACAACCTATCTCCCAACCATACTGTCTCTCTCGTGCAAGCCAGCTTTGTCGCATCAGTTTCTCGAAGACGAAATTATCGACTTTGGTGCTGAAGATCCTGACCCTGCTCTTTTCATCTCAGCTTATGTCCGGGACATTCGGGTGCGTCGTGTTATGATTGACGGGGCGCTAGTCTAAACATCATCTCTTCAAAAGCCTTCCAACAAATGAATATCCCTTCTAGTTGCATGTGTGCCAACCCCATCATGTTGCGGTCATTCAATGATGCTATTACTTCTACCTTAGGCACCGTGATCCTTAACATTCGTGTAGGGCCACGCACTTTACCCGAACTCTTCTATGTCCTTGAGGGAGAGTTCCAATACAATATGTTGTTAGGCCGCCCTTGGATCCGGGCTATGGGATGCGTTCCCTCCACCTTACATAGATGCATAAAATTTGAGTACGAGGGGAAGTCCTACACCGTAAAAGCTGATCCTCCCCCCTTCAAAACCTACAATATGTTATATCACCCTAATGATGTGCTTGTACCAGTCAAGACACCCATTCATCAACCCAACCATCATTTGACCACACCTCAACCATCCACCTCAACCGCACCTACACCTTGACCAATGAAACCGCCATCGCAAATACCACTTCCTTTCCATGCAGAAAACATCCCAACCTCGAGATCCCTTAGTAGATGTTTTTCTTGCCTTTCTTTGGGGAGTATCACCTATATAACGTTAGTTCTTTCCATACCCCACAGGAGTACGGACAGTTACATGCGCATCCTACCTACGACCGTCGCGTGGGGGAGGTAATCTCTTACGGACCACCTAATTACCGCACCAACCTAACGTATGGGGGTGTCGACGCATCCTCCGTTACCCCTGAACCTCCTCTTGGTGTGGTTCCCTTCCAATCTGATTTTCAATACCTGACAAATCGTCGTTTCACCCTCACCTTCTTGACTCGTTGTGCTTGGAAAGGCTTTGGTTTTGGTCTTTATGAACAAGGCCGACATACAATCATTCCCGTGACTACACGCAAACACAATGATCGTAGTGGTCTCGGATTTCCTGAAACACTTACACTGGAGAAACCTCGTGTCAGTTGTATCCTGGAAGATGACGACGTCACCCCTACCAAACCATCATCACCCATTTTGCCATCATCACCCACAGAGTCGATAGACCCTGAATCTATCCCTCCTAACTTTTTTTTTTCATAAATGCTATCTTCCTGGGTCCTCTCACTTATCAATGCGATAATGAGGACCCATCTTCTCTTCCCCTTCTGTATCCAGACATGATCGAAGAGGATTCACCTTCAATTAATGTTGTTGAGTGCCAGGATGACGACTCCATCCTCACTTACCTTGGTGCGGATGACTCTTATATTCAACGTGCCTTACCGTCTGAAACTCAAACCATGTTGAATGAGTCGACTATAGAAATCAACATCCACACAGAGGATGATCCTCACATTGTGAAGATCGGACAATCTCTTAACGCATCAGAACAAGCCGCCTTTACTACCTTTCTCCGTGCCCACAACCAAGCTTTCGCTTGGTCTTACGCTGACATGCCAGGAATTGATCCTGACATTGCTGTCCATAACATTACCCTGAAACCCGATTCCAAACCAGTTAAATAGAAACTGAGAAAAATGCATCCACGCATTGCCCTCTTGGTCAAAGAAGAGCTTCAACGACTCCTTTATGTTTCCTTCATCTTACCTATTGACTATCCTCAATGGATTTCTAACATCGTACCTGTCACTAAAGCAACGGGGGACTTCGGATATGCGGATTTCCGAGACCTTAACCTCGCTTGCCCCTAAGGATGACTTCCCCCTCCCAAGTATTGATCAACTTGTTGATCTCACTTTGTGAGCCATGAGATGCTTTCTCTCATGGATGGCTTTTGGGATACTGATCAAATTTTGGTAGCCCGGCCGATCAACATAAAAGCGCCTTCATAACTCCTTGGGAACCTTTCATTATCGTGTCATGTGCCATTTGGCCTTAAGAATCTTGGGTGCGACCTATCAGCGGGCTATGACTTACATTTTTCATGACATTATGCACACTATCCTTGAGGATTATGTCGATGATCTTCTTGGCAAATCTAAACATCGTAGTGAACATCTCGATGTTTTAACCATTATTTTCGATCGCCTGTTACAATATTGTGTCCGTCTTCAACCAAAGAAATGTGTCTTTGGTGTCCTTTCAGGAAAACTTCTTGGTTTTATCGTCTCTTTGCGTGGCATCGAGGTCGATCCATCTAAAGTCAAAGCTATCCTAGAAATGCCCCCACCCAAAAACCTCAAACAATTGCGTAGTTTGCAAGGTAAACTCCAATCTATCTAGCGTTTCATCTCCCAACTCTCGGATCGATGTCAACCTTTCCATCACCTCCTTAAAAAGGACATTGCCTTTCAATGGAGCAAAGAATGCCACCAAGCCTTTGAGGCTCTCAAAGCCTATCTCTTGCAGCCACCTGTGCTTATCCCACCTCAGGACGATCGCCCTTTCTACCTTTACCTTTCTGCCACCGACCATGCTGTAGGAGCCATGCTCGCACATCGTGACTCGAGCATCGAGAACAAGCCGTTTATTATATAAGTCGTACTCTCGTGGATTACGAGACTAGGTATACACATGTAGAAAAGTTGTGCCTAGCCCTATCATTCGTAGCCACCAAACTCCGACACTACCTCCTGAATCACAAAACTTTTGTCATCACCAACACGGACCCCATTCATTATATGTACGCCAAACCACATCTAAACCAACGCATCACCCGATGGCTTATGCTCCTCGCTGACCTCGACCTTGAATTTATACACCAGAAGTCAATCAAAGGACAAACTATCGCAGACCAACTCGCGGAGGCCCCTTTACCTAGGGAACAATTTACCAATTTTAATTTCCCGACGAACTCATCGCCACTCTTTCACTCAGTGAGGAGTCGTATCCAATGACCCTCTTCTTGATGGATCCAAATGCCAGCGCGGCGGAGGAGCCGGCGTTGTTCTCATTCCTCTTGACGTTGAGCCTATGCCTCTTTCATTCGGCTCGATTTCCCCTGCACTAATAATACAGTGGAATATGAGGCCCTTGTTTTGGGTCTCCAGGTTGCGTTACACTTAGGTGTCAAATCTATCAATATTTTTGGTGACTCTCAATTGGTAGTCAATCAAGTTATGGGCATCTACCAATGTAAAAATGAGGAACTTCAAAAGTACAAACATTACGTGGATTCACTTTTGACCTTATTTACTCATTATTCTATCCAAACCATTCCCGCTCCACTAACAAATTTGCGGATACTATGGCTTGCTTAGCCTCACAAATTCCTGCCTCACCAACTGACTCTGACATATTCGTCTTGGTCCAACAACTCTTTGCCCCATCTTACTCAGCCCCGGTTGTTTGTATGATAAATAATGTGTCTGCTAATTTGCGTAGGATACCTGGTATCACCAATTTCACGACTACCTTACAACCTCTGTTCTCCCACCTGACCTTACTAGTAATGGAAAACGTGCTTTTCTTAAAAGTGTTTCTCGTTATGTTGTCATGGGGGGACTCCTCTATAAACGTGGCTTTGATGGCATCCTCCTTCGATGTCTAACCGGTGCGGAGGTCACCTATACCATCCAACAAATCCACGACGGTATTTGTGGCGGACATTTTAGTGGCCTGGCCGTGGCCAAACGGATCCTTCGCCTAGGCTATTATTGGCCTACTCTTAATAACAACTGCTACGAATATGTTAAGCGTTGTGTTATGTGTCAACAACATGCCAACCTTCAACATACTCCTAGCCATCCGCTACAGGTCACACGAGATCTTTGGCCTTTCTCACAATGGGGTTTAGACCTTATTGGTGAGATTCACCCACCCTCTTCGCAACGTCACCATTGGATAATCACAGCAACCGAATATTACACTAAATGGGTGGAAGCTATTCCACTCATTTCAACCAAAAAAGAAAAAATCGTAGAATTCATTAACCATCACATTATCTGTCGTTTTGGCATTCCTCATCGCCTGATAACAGATAATGGTAAATCTTTCAAAAATAAGTTGTTACAAGACCTTTGTGACAACTTTGGTATCAAACTTAGCTTCTCATCACCTTACTATCCACAAGCCAATGGTCAAGCTGAATCTTCTAATAAAACCCTAACCAAAATCCTCATGAAAGTTGTTAACGATTCTGGAAGAAATTGGCATGATCACATCCCCTTTGCCCTTTGGGCTTATCGTACCAGCATTCGTACCTCCACTAATGCCACACCATTTTCTTTGGTATATGGTACCGAGGCTGTCTTGCCTCTCGAAATACAAATACCCTCCCTAAGAATATCTCTTCAAGATATTCTCACCAATGATGATTTCCGCCAAGAGCGGTTAGCCCAATTGGAGCTTCTTGACGAGCGTCGTCTTACGGCTCTTGACCACCTTCAAATCTATCAAAAATGCATCAAGCGTGCTTATGATAAGTGACTTCATGAGCGTACCTTTAAGGTTGGTGATCTTGTCCTCAAAGAGAATCAACATGTAACCAAACTAGAAAAGAAAACGTGGAAAATTTGCTCCTAATTGGATTGGGCCTTACATTATCACGCATATTTACGGATCAGGCACTTACCGTTTAGCTTCGCTTAATGGTAAACCTGAGCCTGAACCCCTTAATGCCTTGCATCTTCGATCATTCTACTATTGAATTTAGTGTTATATCACTTCTTATCTACCTTGCGCTCGTCCCTTGAGCTCATTTACCACCTCATACACTTTGTTTCATGCATCTCAAAATAAAATCAAGCTCACATGGTTTGGTCATAAACTCCTCTTAAAAAGATGCCTTCCCCTTTTTAGTCAGGTCCATGACTTAAAAGTATAAAAATAACATGTTCTCAATTGTACATTTATGGGATATTCTTGAGTCAAACTTCCTACAAAACTAGATGCTTCATGCCAAACGGACATCTAGACCTCTAAGTTATACATAGACTGCTCCCTCGAAGGACAGCTATGCACAAAAATCACATCTGCTACTATAAATAGACTGCTCCCTTGAAGGACAGCTATACAAAGTCAGCCTTTATCAGAAGCTTCTCACATTGATCCGCTTCGTGAAGACCTCAAGAACAACAAAATACATATCCCATGTAGACTTCCCGCATCGATCAGTCTATATCCAAAAAGTAAAAAGTAGTATTCAAAAGCACTTTTGAGTCATGGACTTGTCTATTTAGGTTTGGTTCTCTTTCGTCAGAATAATCACCTTATAACAAGTTCTCAGCACCCCGCCTATATCAACCACCTCACCTCACCATTTGTCAAAGCAACAAAACTCAAGGGACGTGACGTATATCCGATATATTGTGATTATACAACTCTTTTCACCTATCGACTTCTCGCCTATGCAAGGTACCTAGGGATTCAAGCTCATCCTATGTTAATATGTGGTTTGTTTAGCTCTTCTCAACTACGGGACACTTTTTCCTCTTTTGCTCGACTCTAGGATTGTGTGTTGACCTTAATCAGGACACGATTCCCTACTACTTGGGTAAGCTAACTTTCGCTTCACCTATACCTACATCAACATCGCCAATACCTTACCAACACCAACAACATTACCCTACCAACATCAAACCTTACCAACCAACAAATTGCCTAACCACAACCAAATTGCCTGAATTCACCTCTCCCTGGTTCTAAGGGAGAACTACATCGGTCTGAGGCCCCTCCTTGCTTTGTGCAATGGGCTATGTAGGCAGCACTTAGGAGACATGGGGTCTCCCAAGGTTTCTCGACCATCATCTACCATACCCTATCATGTGTTGTAAATATAAATATTTTTGTGTATTTCTATTTTGACAACATTCATCTTTATCCTTTTTCAAAACAAACAAAAACAACATTCAAAACACAACCATTCTTATTATTATCATCTTTTTGACTTATTTTAGATGTTAAACAAATTCTTCTTTCATCACCTCACGCCTATACCATCCTTTTATTAAATACCTTTGACTTTCACTCCTCCCGGCCGGGTGGTGATCTTGATCGCCGACGCCACCACTTGGCCCTCCATCCTCAAGGCCGCACATTACCATTTGGCCCACCCAAGGCCACATTTGGCCCCCACCATTTGGCCCGACCCAAGTAAATACAAATAACCTACCCTTTCTCACCACATCACTATGGCTAAAGGCCTTTTTTGACCAAGGCCCAGGCCACCCGACCATTTGGCCCAGACCAAGGCCATGACCAACCATTTGGCCCGACCTGAGGCCTAAGGCCGCAACCAAGGCCAAGGGCCCGACCAACCATTTGGCCCGACCAAGGCACGCACCAGGCTAACCAACCACCATTTGGCCCGACCCAAGGCGTAACCAACCAACCAATCAGGCCCGACCCATGGCCCTCACTAATCAATCGGCCCGACCCAAGGCCGCACCAATTAAATACCTCACCCAAAACCAACAAATTACAATTTTATCCACCCATCATGTAGCTTTTTGTTCAATCGAGCTCACTGTTCATGTTTTAGCATGATTAGGGTACTTGACTTGATCAGTCGACCAACTTTTCCTAGACCGAGACCGTGACGTTTATCTCAACCAAACCAACCATTTGGTACTGCCGAACATGCCTAAACGTTCATGTACCTTACCCGTTATATCCCCTGGAGCTACTTCCTATGCCTTGGATACCAAGATTATATCACCCTTGTTTGGATAAACTATCGACCTTTTCCTATGAATTGCTTGTTTGCTCTTCAAATCATGTACCCTAGTCGCACTACTGCATTTCAACGTGCGTCTGCTTCCTTGGACCTACCCCACCATCTTACCATCATCTCAACACCATTTACCCTTTATCAACCCTATCCCTGATTTCACGCTACCTCAATCTGTGATAGATTTGAGGGGGATTACCTATACCCTTAACAGGAGTAACCACTTCTTATTATTGTCGGTGTGACTTTACAAGAAAAGCTACACGACAACAAGGGCTAATGTAGACACCAAATTTGTGTGTCTGATGACCCCCCGTGCCCCGCATCTCATTTCACAACCTAACCTCATCACCTAAACCTTACACAATTATTTATTAATTACCTTATAATTAATAAATCCACATCTCAAACCTGCCACCTCATTTTGCCACCTCATCATGACTTAGTCCTAACCCTAAACTAACCTAATTAAGACCTATAACTTGGTCTACATCCACACCCATGACTAATTACTCCTCACCCGCACCCAAAACCAACCTCATAATGACTTGACCAAGCCCCTGACTAATCCCTCGGGAGAAAAGGAGGGAAAGTTGGCTATTTTACTAAAAATAGCCCACTTTGGTGAACGATACGGTTCTACTCGACCGCATTGTCGGTTCACGTAACCCATCGGTTCCCTGTAAATGACCTCCCCAACCAAAAACAAAGGGTGGATTTTCATTGATCGAATATCAGAAGTCATTGGAAGAATCCAGAATTTACTTGGCCGAGCAGAGACAAGTGAAGGAAAGAGAGGAGTTTGCGAGAGAAGGACATCAAGCCCAAGCTGCAAATTGAATAACCGAGCCGGTGACACTCATCCAAGCATCAGGAGAGAAGATAGCTCATCTTGGATTGTCAGACCATCCTACCTGAACCCTGCCTTCATCATCACAGTCCTTGAACCTGCATCTTCATCAGGAACTAGTAAGTACTATCTTGTACGTTCTTTTAATAATATTTCTTGGATTTCTGAATCACAGTAATTACAAGTCTACTCCCAGATCCACTACCCGGTAACACTCTCCATCTAACTTACATTCCTCTACCCCTACATTGCCCCAAGAACAGCCCCCATACTCTCTGAGTCTTCTCCATCACCTCATTACCTATCCCCAATCATTTACCAGCCTTATAAACACCATAGCTATCATATAGCCATCTTATAGCCAACCTTCACCAAAGCCCCTAAATCACTACCCCTACCGATATCGGTTATCAGCAACCAGTACCGGTGACAGTGACCGGCATCGGTCACTGTGATTCAAAACCAAGACCAGCCTTTTCTCTATTGTTCTAACAAGGTAAATAAATTGTAATTAGACAATAGCTTATTTGTTAGAATTTGTGTTAATTCATATTAGTAGAGGTGACCACCTTGAAAGGAAGTCTCATATTTCCTAGGCCCAAGGCAGTTCCCTCACTTATTATCTAATTAGAATCTGGTGGTCTTGTATTCTTACTTGTAGGTAGTCCTTCCCAGACAAAAAGGAGTTCTTTGCAATCGATCTGATCTCTCTCTACGGTACGCGCACACCCTCTCAACATTCAACAGGTATTCCTCCTAGCCCTAACCCTTATCTGTTTCTCAAAGGAATGAAAGGATAGAAGTAACTCTATTCCAGGAATGGAAGCATTTCTGTGCGAAACATAAAGTCTTGAATAACCCGAGATCACCAATCCACGGAAAAGAAAAACCAATACATTGCTTCAAACCAACCATGTACTAAAATCACGAACAGAGTTGTTTTAATGAAATCATTTGAAGGAAAGCAAGACTTTTAAAATTTAGGGCCTATCTTGCCTGATAGTGTCACGTAAAAATCTGAAGAAGACCTTTGAATGTGTTCGCGCCTTCTCTTCTTCTTCCATGATAGATTAAACAACAATAAATTGTTACCTTCATGCCTTATAAACTTTCCCCGACAGAGAAAAGAGTTAGATATTCTCATGGTTGCCATGCAACACAGAGTAGACTGGTTCGAAGAACTAGTCATCAAGCAGAGAGAAAAACGGAATGCATGGAAAACCAAAATACCAAAAATTTTTCCATTTGCATGCCTTCCCAAGCAATCCGCGCTCGGGAACCGAAGTTCATCAATGGCATTAACTCCAAGATTCCCGCCTATTCTCCATTGCCACCGACCGCCTAAGTTGGTGATTGCCAAATGAAAGCAAACAACCATTTCCAAATTTGGCGATGCTGCCACGTCAGGTCACAATAGCCGTTAGCAACCTCCACCAAATCCCAAGTCCTTCATCCTTATCCACCTCATTTAATGCCATGGAAACCACCGCCATGACTCGCGCCCCTTCATAGGTCCCCCTCCATCCATCCATTAGTTAAGATAGGTTAGAACATAGGTTAGATCATAAGGTAAGACATTAGTCTTACTTCCATAGTGCTAGGTGTAGTTAACCTTAGGAGCATTACGCTTATAGATTAGGGTTAGTTTAGATTAGAAATCAATCAACCAATAGGTTATAGTTTAGGTTAAGGTTATTAACCTTAACGAATTCAGTCAAGGTCTCATAAGTAGGACCGATCAGTTTTAGAACCAAACAGGGTATATCATTCCCGTATTGGATTCTATCCGGTATCGCTACTAAGCTTGCAGTAACCACCAGAATTTCTTACCTGGCTTAAGGTCTAGGCCTTCCTGATATTACGATATCGGAAACCAAATTCATTTTACATGATCAGCCTGAGTTAAACTCCGGAATTGCTTATTCAACTCATTCAGACCTTGCATCTTCGAAAGGTCAATAATTTTTTCTTTTTGTTCATCCTGAACAAACTTAAAACATCTCTTGGATCAATGCAACTGATCCAAGGCTGAGTCATAAAGATGGATAAATCCACAATTCCTCCCGAAATCAAATTGAACTCAGGTGCTAAAATGAAAGAAATAAAAGAGTCCAAGCATATCCTGACTCAGTCAAAGATCTTCAAGAGCAAAGAAGATACAATCCATATCAAGCATGACTTCACAATCAAAGGAACACATCCTCATATAGAAGAAATCATATATCAACACTTGCATGCTCAGGAGGAAGTAACAATAGTTCAGGGTGTTACATGCTTCCCTCCTAAAAGATTCATCGTCCCGATGATTACATATTTTGATTTACCTTCATGTCAACCAATTTATTAGTTCACAATACAATTAGACTATTTCCAACTTGAATAGTTCCAGAAATCAATGTCACGATACATTTTATTCAACCTGAATAATGTTTGCCTCAATCTGGCTTTCATAAAGACATGAAAAGATAAGTTCATAAAAAAATGTTTTGTCAACAGATTTCATTCTGTTCAAAAAGAAAGGGAAAAGCAATTTTCATCTCTTCCAGATTTTCCCAAGTTGCACTTTCTTCATTAAACTGGTCCCTTTGGACCTTACATTCATTGCTGTATTTCACGATTTCTCAAATGCAATTGGCGAGTTTCCAACACTCGTGTGGGTTTAACCACGATTATTCCTAGGTCTTGGACCTGCAAGGAATTCAATTTAAAACATGTGACAAATCTGAAATGTATTTCTTAAGCAAAGAAATATGGAAAACATCATACATGCGAGACAAAGCGGTGGTAATGCTAATCGATAAGCTACGGATTGATTATTTAGACAATTTGAAAGGTCCCACGTAACGAGGTGACAACTTGGCAGCCTTGCCAAAAGTTATAGAACTCTTTTATGGGTTTAACACGAAGAAAAACCTTCTCACCAAGTTCAAACCTTCGATCAACCCGCTTAAGGTTAGCATAGCTCTTCCGCCTTTTCTGTTGCTTCCTTTAATCGTTCATGAATCAACTTTACTTGTTGTTCCATTTCGGTGAGGATTTACGGCCCAATTACCACTCTATGCTCAATACTATCCCACTAACAGGGGTTACGCACTTTCTTCCATAAAGTGATTCAAAAGGTGCCATTTTAAGAGATGAGTGATAAGTGTTGTTGTATGCGAATTCAACTAATGGAAGATACTCTTCCCATTTATCTTTGCTCATCCATGCAATACATTCACAACATATCTTCCAACACTTGATTTACTCTCTCGGTTTGTCCATCCGTTTCTGGATGATATGCGAACTGAAGTTTAGTTTTGTCCCAAGAGCTGTATTTAGCATTTGCCAAAATCTTGATGTCATTCTAAGATCCCTGTCAGATATAATCAATTCCGGTACACCATGTAACCTGAAAATTTCATGCACGAATCTTTTGGCCAACACTGGTGAATCATCCTTTAGATTTCCAGTGATGAAATGAGCTACCTTAGTTAGTTTATCTACAACTACCAGGATAACATCATGTTTATTCCTGGACATAGGTAACCCTTGTACAAAGTCCATGCTTATTACTTGCCATTTGTACTGTGGTATGCTATGGGGATATAATAGTCCAAGCAGGTGCATGTGTTCTGCCTTAACCCGTTGACATTCCAGACAATGTGTCACAAAATCAATAACATACTTTTTCATACCTTTCCAAAAGTATTGTTGTTTTAAATCAGCAAGCATTTTTGTGATACCCGGGTGTCCAGAGAAAGGCGAATTATGAAATTCAACTAACAACTTCTTTCTCAAATCATTTAGCAAAGGTACGTATACCCTATTTTCATAACGTAAGATTCCTTCCTTATCAAAATGAAAACCTTTATACCTTTCATCATTAGGTTCTGCTGCAAGCACTATTTTTACTTGCTGAAAGTATATATCAGATTCTGAGGCACTTTTTACCTCATCCTTAAACTGAGTTCTTAATGTTATAAGAGCAGAAATGTGCTTCCTATGACTCAGAGCATCTGCTACTCTATTCTCTTTCCCTTTGATGTAGCTAATATCAAAATCATATTGGGATAAAAATCTAACCACCTTCTCTATCTGGCATTTAGATTAGGCTGAGTGAAAATATATTTCAATCCTAAGTGATGGTTTTCAACTCAAAAGGTTTCCCAAGTAAATAGTGTCTCTAGACTTGAAGCGCATGAACAATGGGCAGCAAGATCCAAATCATGAGGGGCATAATTCAGCTCATGTAACTCAAGTTTTCTACTTTCATATGCTATGACTTGATCATTTGTAACAAAAAAACCACTAAGGACTTCCCGGAAGCATCCATTTACAACAATAAAGCTCCCATTAGGGTGTGTGTATATAGCTAATATAGGTGTTGAAGTCAACTAGATTTTCAAACTTTTGAAAGCAGTTTCACACTTATCATTCCAAATAAATTTCTTATCCTTCTTCTGCAATGAAGTTATTGGTGCAGCCACTTTAGAAAAATCCTTAACAAATTTTCTATAATAACCAGCAAGACCCATGAAGCTTCTTACTTCGTGCACATTCTTTGGTGCAGGCCACTCAGTTATTGCCACTATTTTTGAAGGATCCACAACAATTCCTTCTTTACTAATGACATGACCCAAATAGTGAACTTCTGTATCAAAGAAAGAACATTTGGATAACTTACCATATAACTTTCTTTTTCTCAAAATTTCCAAAACTATCTTCAAATGCTCATTATGCTCATCAACACTTTTAGAATAAATGAGAATATCGTCCAAGAATACAAGTACAAACTTGTCCAAATATTCTTGAAAGATATTATTCATTAAGTTCATAAAAGCTGTGGGTGCATTAGTTAATCCAAAGGGTAGAACCGTGAATTCATAATGTCTGTACCTGGTTCGGAAAGTTGTTTTATGAATATCTTCTTCTCTAATCCTTAATTGATGATAACCAGATCGAAGATCTATCTTGGAATAAACCGCTGCCCCACGCATCTGATCAAATAGATCGTCGATCCTTGGAAGTGGGTATCTGTTCTTGATTGTTGCCTTGTTTAACATCCGATAGTCAATACACAGCCTAAGTGTTCCATCCTTCTTTTTTACAAATATTACTGGCGCTCCCCAAGGTGAAACACTTGGTCTAATCAAACCCTTAGATAAAAGTTCTTGCAATTGTGCCTTAAGCTCGACTAACTCTGTAGTAGTCATCCGATAAGGTGCCTTGGAAATAGGTTCCGTTCCTGGTTTGATTTCAATAGTGAAATCAAATTCCCTTTTGGGTGGTAAACCTGGTAATTCCTCGGAAAAACATCCTTGAAACTTTGCAATAGAGGGAATCGTTTCATGGAATCACCATCTTCTTCTGAGAATTCAGATATCTTTACTGCATATAAGGTACATCCTTTGTTTTTAGCCTTTTTAAGTTGCATAGCTGACAGCTTCCTAACCGAAATTTCCCATTTCACTCCTTGTATCTCTGCTGTTTTCAGACGATCATCTAAACATCTTATTTTCTTTTCAAAGCAGTCTACTTTTGCTTTATGGTCAGCTAACCAATTAACACCGATGACAATGTCATAGGATCCCAAAGGTGCAACATAGAGGTCAACTTCAGTGGAAAAGTTAGGTAAGTCAAGGACTGCCCCAAAAAGACACATACTCACTGTATGAACAGAGTTATTACCATACTGTACAGTCCAAGATTTATCCATTTTTCCAGCTTTTCTCTTAAGTTTAGAAGCAAGTTTACTAGAAATAAAACATTCAGTAGCTCCGGTATCAAAAAGAATAGTGACAGGTATGCCAAATAACTTACCCGGAACTTCTATTGGTGTCACTTGCTTTTCAGCTTGCTTTTGCGCTCTTTGCGACATGTATCTTATCTTTGCGATTACGATCGTCCGTCTTCAAAGGGCACCTGATTGGCATAGTGGTCTTTGCCACAATTGTAACAATGTGACCTCCTACGGGTCCTTTTTAGGCTCAAAATTACTTCCAGCCTTAAATTTATCACGTTGTCCTCCATAGGGTTTCTGCCCATTGTTATAATTTTTGGCAAAACTATCCCTTACATTTCCAGCAGGCTTATTCGCTATGTTTTCTTACTATTATCCCCTGGAAACTTACTTCTATTTCCAAACTTTTTCCATGGCCCCTTTTTGGGTGCAAGTGAAGTTGAAGAAGGATTTACAATCTTCTTCCGCACTTCTTCTTTATGAGCAGAAATAGCCTTTAATTTTGTTCTTGCCTTATGGCCTTTTCAACAACTCCTTCCATAGTGGTTGGGCTATGAACATCGACCTCTCCTCCTATCACGGGATTCAGCCCCATGATAAATTTTTGTATTCTGAACTTCTCGTCAGTTTGATATTGCGGTACGTACTTGAGGAGTTTCGTAAACCGCTCCCAATATTCAGTTACCGTTAGCTTCCCTTGAGCTAAGTTCTAGAATTCTGTCATTTTCTGATCATAGAAAAGTTGTGGCAGCCAACATTGCCTAAAATAGCCCTTAAATTGATCCCAAGTGATATTGGTCTCATCAATATTTAGCTCGGCTTATACGGCTGTCCCACCACAAAGATGCTTCGTGGGAAAGTTGATAGGCTCCCCAAATAGCTTTGGTTTCCTCAGAAGTTTCTTATTGCAAAGTACTTCTCCATTTCATTGAGCCAATTCTCAGCTCCATCTCCTAATGTGGTGCCATCATATTTAGGTGGGCTTATCCTTTTTATATCATTAGTGAGTTTCTTTGCCAACTTTGGCCTTTTTGTTTTACGGTTGGACGGGTGCATTTCTAGCGTTATTATCAACACCCATATGGGGTTGTCCTCGGGAGGTTGTTGATTGTTGTTACCACGACTTCATCATCCTCCTCATTTCCCATTACTTCTGCTCAAGTAAGCCAAACGATCTCTTGTGTCGATAGGGAAGCGAGGATCTCATCAAGTTTTGGGTTGTTGCTTGCCCCTTCTTGGGTGGAGCATTATTCACAACGTTCCCCCTTGTTCTAACCATTTTCTGTTACAAGAAAATTCAGGTTTTTATCAGATTATGGACACAATAGGTCCAAGAGCTGCAACCTTCAGCTCTGATACCAAGATGTAACATTCCCAAATTAGTACATTAGAACAAGTAAATTTTTTTTTTTGATAAATGCTTCCTAGTTCTAAATACATAATTTAGAACTCACAAATCAAAACAACCATTCTTATAACAGATAACCATATGCAGCTGTAATGACTCGGTGCACCACCGATCTATTCATTCCATGACTCGGTGATCTACCGATCTATTCATGTGTTTCATAGAGTTGGTGTTTTTACATAACTCTTCACTCTTGCGGTTCTCTTCCCTAATCTGGGATTTCAGAATGCTCTATCCAAGGAACCTATCTGAATAATCATTACCATTATTCATCGGCATCTCGTCCCTTAGACTAGGTGACATAGGACAACGCAATCAGTGCTTGCGATACTTTGGCCAAAGTTTTGAAACATATTGTTCATGTCTCATATTCCTTGACGACATACTCGTCAATGGAATACGTCCTCCACCCTACTCGATGTTATATAGAATGTCCCATCTTGACACATCACACCATCCCTCCCCAAGTCATTCACTCAGGAACGGATTAATAACATGACAACGTTATAAGGATGCTCTCGAGGACTAGGGATAAGCTGACATACTGGATAAACCCTAGTTAACCCTAGTGTGTCAATGTACCCCAAATCCCAAGGGCAGCCTCATAACATGACCATGTTCCTAACCAGATCCGAGTAAAAACTTGTTCGAGTTTAAGGTGTAAATCTTAACGATCAATGCAAAGGGTGTCGCCATAAGCCACCTACATTGTTGTATCTTCGAGAAGATCCTAATCTTCTCGAAGGTACAACTCGTAGTTGACTTGTGCCGTCATTCTTCAAAACCACCTCGAAAAGATCTACTTAACTTTAAGGTGTTACTTCCGTTGAGTTAAAGTTATACTTTAAGACGCTCCTTTTAGGGTAGTCTTTTCCCAACCCTCAGGCTCCTCACCTTTGAGTTGCCTTACCTAATTAAGACCCATTTCACGGTGAGAGAAATTAATAAGATTTGAGATCTCATCAAGAGTTCTTTGATTCCCATAATCTTAATCAACGAAATTGGGCAGTAGCCCCAAGTCTTCTCATAAGGTTGCTAACCATACCCTTTTAGGTTTATATCAGTTCTCAAAGCTGAAATATATCTTTCTTATTAGTAATAAGATATAGTAATTTTAAATCATTTAATATGTTGTCTTGACTTAGATCAAGGTTAGGAAGTAATAAATTACTCTTCCCGTTCAGCTTCCTGTTAAGGTTTATTTTAACCTTAGCTTCTCGAAGAACAGTGGGCTAATTTCAAATTTAGCCTTATATAGAACATAACAGAACTACCAATCATTTACAAGTATCCAGCCACATAATCTTTACAAGGCTTACTTAGAGAATCCCAAATATCTCCAAGGTATAAAATAATAAAAATGCACTTAAAAACATTCGAACCGAAGAAGTTCAATTCATCAAGATACAAATGCAGCCACATAAGTAACAATCCCCTCATTTCATTCATTTCTAAGCTAATCAATTACAATTTATGCATTCAACATATTTGATACAATACACAACAGCAAGAGAACAACTTTCTCAGTGTAGTACATTTAGAGAATCAAGTTGGAATTCATCATAAAACCAAATTAAACAATCTGAACATCATATCAGATCTGCGTGCCTTTACCACTTACGACAACCATCTGCAAAAATTGTCAACACGGGTCAGTTCGGTGAACAGGCATGATAAGCACTAATTCTTAAAACAATTGCAATCCACCAATTGCTCTCATTAAACACCCTGTTTAAATGAAATCATTTCTTCAAACATGTAAACATAAATCAGACTATGCTCTTTCTGTAATTCAAACATGACTTTTAATGCATAACTCATATTATAGTTACCAATTAATCCTAAATACTTTTCAGATGTTTCATCATATATATTAGAGACTAAGAAGAACAAATGTATCCAAAACAACCATCCATCTGAATCACTAGGACAGCAATAATCCACAAATTATTCCATTCAACAACACAAATGAATTTCCTAACAGTTCGTGTATCCAACAAATATGTTTTTACCCATTCCACAAAGGCAGTTTATAACATTCCACAAGCTCAACTGATGGGATTCTTTTATAATCATAACATATTTCAATGGTATTGACAAGTATACCTACTTATACAGCAACACACATTTTATACCAGTCTCTCCATACAATACCACAGTCTATTCTTGTTATGCCCTTACCGTAGAGATCACATAAGGATACAAGAAGAAAGCACACAAAGTTTCCAGACTAGGAGAGAGTATTTTCTTATTCCTCCTATTATGCATCAACATATACTTTACAGCATAGGAAAAGAAACAGAGACAGTCAGATTCCCATATCAATCATGTTCTGGACTGTACCGACTCCTCTAGAATAACGCAATTACATTTACGCATGCGACTAAATAGTCGAGATTACAAGAAGAACTACAGTTTCATCTAAATTCCATAATAAAAATCACCTGTAGCCATTAAGCAATACAAGAGCTCTCACGACAAGAGTAGTAGTAAATAATCCAAACATAATAGACTCAACAAATCTTTCCATATCATTCATCAAACATGAAAATACCCTATGCCATCACCTGACATGGCACAACTAGGAACTCTTTATCTCAGTCAAATACGAGACTAGATAACACTATAAACAAAGGACATTTCCATATGCAAACACAGCGACATTTCCACTGAGTCGAAACACATACATACACAGCAACATTCAACTGAGTCTAATCTCTACGATGATACAGCAAGGACTTATTTCAGAAGCCTAATTCAAGAAAGAATAACCACAACAAGGATTTCACATAAGTCGACTCCATATCAATAATTCATCAAAGTTTCATCCGAAGTCGAGCTAATACGAAAATACAGCAGGGACTCAAACAGAGTCAAGTTTGTAATGAAAACCCAACACTTAATTCCCCAGAATCAAACTGAATATATACACAACAATATTTAGAAAGAGTGTATTCAATATGCATGCACAGCGAGGACTTAAATCAGAAATCGAGTCAACACGCAACACATCATGGACTTCATCAGAAGTCGTGTTCAAATGGAAATCTGCGAGGATCAACGAGTCATAACCCACTAGTACTCACATGACCGGGGTTTGATTGAAGTCAAATTCATATGACAACAACTAAAATACTCCAGTGAGTCAATACCAAATAGTATTCACTCTACAAAGCTTCTCTACAAAAAGTTGAAAACATAAGATACGTTTCAAGGACTCCAATAGAGTCATTTGCATAAATAATCCTTGCAAACCTTCATCGGTGTCTAACCAAAATTGAAAACACGGTAAGGACTTCCACGAAGTCACGTTCAAATAAAGTAAACACGGTAAGCATCCCAAATAGAAGAAACATCAAGTATTCACAGCCAAGATTCAACAATATTCAACAACAATAATATACAGCAGTAGGGACTTGATCGAAATGAATCCAAAAAGAAGAATAAATACAGTAAACATTTCAACAAAGTCTTCGAATAACCCGAGATCCCCAATCCACAGGAAAATAAAAACCAATACATTGCTTCAAACCAACTGTACTAAAATCACCTGAACAGAGTTGTTTTAATGAAATCATTTGAAGGAAAGCAAGAATTTTAAAAGTTAGGGCCTATCATGCCTGATAGTGTCGCGTAAAAATCTAAAGAAGACCTCTGAATGTGCTCGCGCCTTCTCTTCTTCTTCCACGATAGATTAAACAACAATAAATTGTTACCTTCATGCCTTATAAACTTTCCCCGATAGAGAAAAGAGTTAGATATTCTCATGGTTGCCATGCAACACAGAGTAGACTGGTTCGAAGAACTAGTCATCAAGTAGAGAGAAAAACGGAATGCATGGAAAACCAAAATACCAACAAATTTTCCATTTGCATGCCTTCCCAAGCAATCCACGCTCGGGAACCAAAGTTCATCAATGGCATTAACTCCAAGATTCCCACCTATTCTCCATTGCCACCGACCACCTAAGTTGGTGATTGCCAAATGAAAGCAAACAACCATTTCCAAATTTGGCGATGCTTGCCACATCAGTCACAATAGCCGTTAGCAACCTCCGCCAAATCCTAAGTCCTTCATCCTTATCCACCTCATTTAATGCCATGGAAACCACCGCCCATGACTCGTGCCCCTTCATAGGTCCCCCTCCATCCATCCATTAGTTAAGATAGGTTAGAACATAGGTTAGATCATAAGGTAAGACATTAGTCTTACTTCCATAGTGCTAGGTGTAGCTAACCTTAGGATCATTACGCTTATAGTTTAGGGTTAGTTTAGATTAGAAATCAATCAACCAATAGGTTATAGTTTAGGTTAAGGTTATTAACCTTAACGAATTTAGTCTAGGTCTCATAAGTAGGACCGATCAGTATTAGAACCAAACAGGGTATATCATTCCCGTATTGGATTCTATCCGGTATTGCTACTAAGCTTACAGTACCACCCGAATTTCTTACGGATTAAGGTCTAGGCCTTCACGATATTACGATATCGGAAACCAAATTCATTTTACGATCAGCCTGAGTTAAACTCAGGAATTGCTTATTCAACTCATTCAGACCTTGCATCTTCGAAAGGTCAATAATTTTTTTCTTTTTGTTCATCCTGAACAAACTTAAAACATCTCTTGGATCAATGCTGGTGATCCAAGGCTGAGTCTTAAAGACATATAAATCCACAATTCCTCCCGAAATCAAATTGAACTCAGGTGCTAAAATGAAAGAAATAAAAGAGTCCAAGCATATCCTGACTCAGTCAAAGATCTTCAAGAGCAAAGAAGATACAATCCATATCAAGCATGACTTCACAATCAAAGGAACACATCCTCATACAGAAGAAATCATATATCAACACTTGCATGCTCAGGAGGAAGTAACAATAGTTCAGGGTGTTACACATACCAATTACATGTATAATAACCTTGATTATCTGCCTTCATTTAATGATGCCATGACTTCCAAACCGACATAATCATTCTCCACATTCGTGTAGGCCCCGTGCCATTCCTGAATTATTCTATGTCTTAGAGGGGGAATTATAGTACAACATGCTACTTGGCCAACCCTGGATTTACACCATGGTTTGTGTTCCTTCAACCTTACACCGTTGTTTAAAATTCGAACATGAAGGGCACAACTATACCATTCTAGTGAACCTTCACCATTCAAGACCTGTAACATGTTGTATCGACCCAATGATGTCCTTATACTAGTTAAGGCATCTACCACTGCTACCACTTCTTCTTCAGTTACTGCCTCATCCACCAATGTTCTTCGCTACATCGCCACAACTAACTTCTCTATTCTCACTTTGTTGTTGAAGTGACCGATCAGCGAACCCATATATTTCTCAAACATCCAATTCTTATTCTTCCCAGCTACCTAGTGATTCATCCATTCCTGCTACCCACATATCAACTACTGATCCCTTAGAAGGTGTTTTTCAATGCCTCACTCTGGGGGAGTACCGCCTTTATAACATTGACACATTCCTTACTCCTCAAGAGTATGATAACCTTCACCAACATCCCCACTATGATCACCACATAGGAAAGGTTTTCCCCTACAGTCCTCCCCACCTTCGCACTAACTTAACATATGGGGGACTTGATGCTTCTACCTACTTACCCGAGCAACCTTCCCAAACTTGACCATTTTCCTCTCGACCTTCAATATTTCACCAACTGCCACCGCTTCGCCCACACATTCCTCCATCGTTGTTCTTGGAAGGGCTTTGGATTTGATTTCTATGAATAAGGCTGCCATACTGTCATTCCTTGCACCACTCGTAAGCATAAATACCTCAGTGGTATTAGATTTTATGAACCACCTTCTAGGAAGGCTGATTCAAACTCATTGAGGATGATAAACATTCCCCACTCCATTCACCTACCTCACCACCTTCACCTACATAGTCTATGGATCCATAATCCATTCCTTCTTTTTCTTCTTTTTTTTATAAACACCATTTCCTTGGGATTTTTGACTTATCAGCATAATGACTAGGCTCCCTCTTCTATGCCCTTCCTATATCTCGACATGATTGATGATGATAAACCTTCTATTAACATCATTTAATGTTATGATGATGAGTCTATTATAACATACCTTGGTGTAGAAGATTCTTATATTCACCAGTCATTACCTTCTGAGATGCAAACCATGTTGAATGAATCAACCATCAAAATTAATATTCACACTCAGGATGACCCACACATTCTAAAAATAGACCAATCTTTAGATGTTGTTGAACATGAAGCTTTCATTTAGTTTCTTTAGGATTATAATAATGATTTTCTTGGTACTATGCTGATATGCCTGATATTGAACCAAATATTGTGGTCCACAATATCATAACCACTCGATGCAAATCCATGAAACAAAAGTTGCAAAAAATGCATCCTCGCATCGCCCTTCTTGTCAAAGAAGAACTCCAGCACCTTCTTTTAGTTTCCTTCATCCTACTCATTAATTATCCCTAATGGATCTCTAAGATCATTCATGTCAAAAAAATCAACGGGAGACTCTACATTTACAGAGATTTAAGTGACCTTAACATAGTTTTCCTAAATATGACTTTCCTCTATCTAGTATTGACCAACTAGTTGATCTCACCACCGGCCATGAGATTATATCACTCATGGAGTTTCTTGAGTTATAACCAAATATTACTGCTTAGAAAGATTAACACAAAAATTCCTTCATCACTCCTTAGGGGACTTTCTGTTATCGTGTCACGCCCTTTGGCCTTAAAAATCTGGTGCTACATACTAGTGGGCTATGAATTATATTTTTCATGACATCATGCATAACATATTGGAATATTACGTTGATGATATTATTTTCAAATCCAAAAATAATGTCAAGGACCATGTTGTCCTTAAAGTTTTCTTTGACCGTCTCATCAAATATTGTGTTCACCTTCAACCTAAGAAGTACATCTTTGATATTCTCTCCAACAACCTCATTAGTTTTATCATTTCTTTATGTGGCGGTGAAGTTTATCCTGCTAAAATTGAGGCTATTATTGAAATGTCTCCACCTACTAACCTTAGTAAACTTCATAGTTTTCAAGGAAAGTTGCAATCTATTCATCGCTCTATTTCTCATCTTTTATTTCTTTGCCATCCATTTCATCATATTCTCAAAAAGGATGTCTCCTTCAAATGGGATGATGAATGCCAAAAATCCTTTGACACCTTAAAACAATATCTCCTCCAACCACCTATGCTCATTCCCCTAAGGATGACCAACCATTTTACCTTTACATTTCTACTACTGATCATTCCCTCTGTGCCATGCTTGCTCATCATGATGAGAAACATAGGGATTAAGCGGTTTATTATATAAGCCATGCATTTTTAGACTACGAAACTAGATATACTCATGCCAAAAACTCTACTTATCCTTATTTTCTGTCTCCACTAAACTTCACCATTACCTACTCAACCAAAAAAATTTGTTGTCACCAATATTGACCCCTTACATTACATGTACACTAATCCATACCAAAATTAACTTGTTGCACGTTGGCTCATGCTTCTTATAGACCTAGTTCTTGAATTCATCCATTAAAAATATGTCAAAGGACAAACCATTGTTGACTAACTCACAAACTTACCTCTCTCTAGAAACCAATCTTCTAACTTCAATTTCCCTGATGAATCCATCGCTACCCTCTCCTTAGATGATACCATTTACCAGATGACCTTATTCTTTGATGGTTCCAAATGTTAGCATGGGGGTGGTGCGAGGTTATCCTCATTCCTCTTTATAATGAGCCTATGCTGCTATCTTTCAAACTAGATTTTGATTGTAATAACAATATCTGAATATGAAGCACTCATGTTAGGTCTTCAAACCACCATAGCCTTAGATGTTAAATCTATTAATATTAAGTTCGCAACTCGAACTAGTTGTGAACCAAGTTAATGGTATATACCGGTGTCGTAACAAGATACTTGAAAAGTATAAGCATAATGTTAACATTATTTTGACTACCTTGAACCATTATGAACTTCAAACCACTCTGCATTACACTAATGAATTTGTGGACACAATGGCTGTCTTGCTTCTCAAATCCCGCTTTACCCGTTGACTCAAAAATATTTGTCACAGTATAAAGGTTGTAATCACCTTCTTATCTAATCCGAACATTAGCATTATAGGAAACATTGAAAATGACCCACGTGACCTTTGGTATAAGTAGTTTGCTGACTACCTTTCCTTTTAATTCTACCCTCATATCTTACTCATAATGGAAAACAAGCCTTTCTCAAAAGTGTCTATCACTATGTCATCATGAGTGGTCTTCTCTATAAACATGTGGCTTTGATGGTATCCTCTTATGATGCCTTACAAGTTCTGAAATTTTGTAAACCATCAAGCAAGTTCATGATGGGATTTGTGGGGTTCAATTCGGTGGCTTAGTTTTTGCTAAGCACATACTTTTCCTGGGATATTATTGGCCAACCATAAACCATGATTGTTGTGACTATGTCAAGCATTGTGTGAAGTGTTAACAACATGCTAATCTTCATCACACCCCTAGTCACACCTTATAGGTTGCACGAAACCTTTTTCCTTTCTCTCAATGGGGTTTATATCTTGTCGGAGAGATTAACCCTCATTCTTCCCAATGTCATCAATGGATTATTACCGCTACCGAATATTACACTAAATGGGTGGAATTCATACCTCTTATTTCTACAAAAGCTGAGAAAATTTGTGAATTCATCAACCATCACATCATTTGTCACTTTGTTGTTCCTCACCACCTCATCACGGATAACGGAAAACAATTCAAAAACAAAATCCTATGGAAACTCTGAGATGCCTTCAACATAGAACTCATTTTTTCTTCACCTTCTTATCCTAAAAAAATGGGCAAGCTGAATTGATTAAGAAAACTCTAAATAAAATTCTTACGAAAGTGGTTGACAATCTTTTGGTAAGGATTGGCACATGTACATTACTTTTCCCTTATGGGATTATTGCACTAGTATTTACCTCATTTGCTGCCAAAATTTCTCTTTGGTCTATCGTGAAAGAGGGACGTCTTTCCTCTTGAAGTCCAAATTCCATATCTTCATATCTCACTCAAATATATGCTCAACGATGATGGTTTTGCCAGGATCATTTGGCACAACTTGATTTATTAGATGAACACCTTCTAAATGCCTCGATCACCTCCAAATCTACCAAAAACATATCAAATGTGTTTATGATAAATGTGTCCAAGAACGAACCTTCCAAGTTAGTGACCTCATCTCGAAGGAAAATAAACATGTAAAAAAGTAGAGAAAATTAAATGAGGAAATTTTGATCCTAATTGGCTTATACCTATATCATTCCTCATGCCTATGGATTAGGTGCTTATCATTTATCTTCACTCGAAGGTAAACCCAAACCTAAGCCCCTCAATTCCTTGCATCTTCGACCATTCTACTATTGAATCAAGTCCTATATCACTTTTTGTGTATTAAACACTCATCCCTTGAGAAACATCCAACTTACACTTACCTATTTTAAAGATCAATGACTAAACAAGAATCATGTGATTACCCATCACCTTTCAGTCTTATCTTTAATATGAGTACCACGACTCTACTCATGGCATGATTCTCATGGATACTTTTCTTCCTTTTCAGGATGGAATCCCATGGTTGTTTGTCCCTTAAAAAATATCTTCCATAACTAACCCATGTGTGCTATGGTTTTGTCTTCATAAAAGAAGTCTATACTTCTCTATAGTCTTGTCCATCATCTAAAAGTCCAAAAAAAAACAAGTCAAAAGTAATATATGATATTTTCAAATTCAAACTCCTTGACTCAAACTTCTAGAAAATAGATGACTCCTTAAAAGGACATCTAGATTTATATCTTCTCGCTATAAATATACCGCTCCTCGAAGGAAAACTATACAAATCTAGCCATATTGTACATATTCTATCACAAAAAGAAGACTATTCATACAAAAAAATTAAGAATATTTGAAGCTTCTTGCATCGATCAGCTTCACAAAGAACTCAAGGAGATATTCTATTCATCCCACATAGACTTTCTACATTGATCAGTCTATAAAGCAAAATAAAAAAGAAAAAGATAACTTTTTCATCGTGGGGTTGCCTATTTTGGTCTTGGGTATCTTGCAGAAGAGACATGTTGTCTCACACCAAGGTTACGCTAAAAAAACCCATTTCACCTCACCGTATTTTCTTTCTCATCTTCCACCTACTCAAGGGACATGCTGAAAATGTGAAATTTCATGGTCATGTGACTTTCTTCACCCTTAGAATAGTCAATCGTGCAACGCATTTAGGGCCTTATGTTCATAAGCCAATATTTGATATCATAGAATCATAAGGGTTCTTACCAATTAGGTGGATTTTCATCTCCTCTTTTCTTTCACCTCTTTTCTTAATTATTGATCCTCCTTCACAGGACTAGAACTTTGACACTTACATTCTAGGAATGCCTACATGACCTAGACTCAACCATTCCTCTTCAACCTATACTTAACCATGCCTTTTCAACCTATAGTCAACCATGCCTACTTGACCTAGACTCAACTAGTCCTATTCAACCTATACTCAACCATACTTACATGACCTAGACTCAACCATGCCTATTCGACCTATACTCAACCATGCCTAAATGTCCTAGACTTAATCATGCCTAAAACCCCATCGACCCATTCATCTCCCCTATCATATCCTTCTCTAGCCTATGGGAGAACTACATCATCCTGAGGCCCCTTTTCACCAAGGCTATGTAGGAATCACTTTGAGGGCATGGGGCCCTTGGAGGTTAGCTCGGCCACTTTTTCCCCTAACCAATTTTCCCCTTTATATTCACATAATACCCTAGTTAGTTTCCATTTTATAAAAAAATTGGAAATTAATCTATCATAAAAACATACATACCTACCATTTTTCACCATAACCATAATCTAATTAAATCATTTCATATTTTCATGATATTAATTACTTGGAAATTTAACCACAACATACATATAATACATTATTTCCATAAGAGCGAATAACTTGGAAATTACCTAGATTATGCCATGCCTATACCCGACTCCACCATGCCTTTACCTAACTTAACCATGCCTACACTTGACTCCACCATGCCTATACGACTCCACCATGCTTATACTTGACTCAACCATTCCTAAACCTAACTCATTCATGCCTATACCTAACTCCATCATGCCTACATGACCTCACCTCAATTATGCCAAGCACAACTAGTTTCAATACTACACAAAAGCAATGGAAATTAAAACAAGTAAATCATCCATCCAACAAACATTTTCAACTATATAATGGGAGTGTTTGTATATAAATACATATATACACATATATAAATAAGTATCAGTATATCAAAATCTCATGTATAATCTCACATCTTCGGCACGTAAGCCGATATATATAACAAAAATCAAAATGGTAGTACAATATCCACTATGGACATCAATCACCCTTACTGATGACCTCCTCTCCAGTCTCACCTATCTCTTGCTCCTCCCTACCAGGTCAAGCGCCATGCCTCATCATATTGCCACCTTATTTTAGTCCCTGCCTAGAATCCATCTCCTCCTCCTTGCCCTCTGTGGGGATTAGTATCCAAGAACTTGTAACCTCACCCTAGCCCTGTCTTTGGGGCCACCGCTTGCTCTGTATGTTACCGAGATGTGAGTCTTAGATCTAGTCCTCTCACTAGCTACTTGCTAGGCTTGGTTCTTGGCGTAGGATGGCACATCAATGCTTAATCTGGTCCTAATAGTAGTGAGCCTCATTCAGGGCATCCCTGAACCTCACCATGGATATGGTCTATAGTGGTGCCATCAGCCTAACTGCCACCTAAGAACTCTACCCTACCAAAAGAGGACCTTGTCCTAGTGTAGGAGCATGTACTATGGGACCCTATCCTAGTGTAGGAGCTTTTGGTGGTACTTGTAAAAGCTACATCGGCTGTAAAGCCACAACACTTTGTGCCTATGCTATGGACAACTAACCATGTAATCTAGCCACTTGTGCCTATAAGGAGGATACATGTCCTCCATCCCCTAGCCACCCTGTATTGGAGCTTGTGCCTATCTTTACTGGGGCTCTACGGGGTTGTCACCTATTCCTATGATCCCGTTAGTTGTCTTTGCAACCCTATAATTTATGCCTATAGGGCAGCCACTACCGATGTAATGCATCTCTCTGAACTATGACCATCACTAAATTAGGGTGCCCTAGCCTCAGAGGTGCCTCCTATAGCTGTGTTATCCACCACTACCTATAGCCATCAGTGGTACCTACATTTTCAATCCTCCTATATACTACCCTCTCATCTTGCCGAATGGATCTGCTAGATGTGGTGGAGACAATGGTCTCTCCACATCATCTCTATGGTACAATGGAAAAGGTGGAGACACATCCTACTAGATCTGAACTACTGTCAGACTCTATCCATAGGGATCATCTCATGCTTGCCAAGGCATGTCTTCCTTGTATCCACATGACTAGCTATAATCCATCCAACTCAGTTGCCATCCCTCTGTAAGATGGAAACCCTATATAAGGTCTCCATAATATATCAACAAATTGATACACCATCAAAAAATCGTCTATAATAGGTCACATCCCTATCCCTCTCTGACCACGTGATGGGCTCCCGGTGGTACCCACGGTTGAAACCAACTCGAATAATCCTCTCGAACCAATCCTACCTCGCAAGTTTGGTTGGTCGTAGGCACACTATATGCTCATATGCCCAACAATGTAATAATAAGGTACAACACATTCCAAACTTATGTATCCACCGATATGCCCATAGCTCTCTATATAGCTACACTAGAAATGTTAGTGCCCATACGAAACTGTACTCATTGCTCTACCATATCCTCCAAAATACCCATCAATGCTAGAGGAAACCGACCACCCTCTGAATCTGGGAGGAAAAACAACTAATCATGACCATCATCAACACTGCCAAATGGGTCTCATCAAGATGTGCCATATACATCTCTCCATACCTGACACTTACACTGTGGTATGTCAACTCTACCAAAACATCACCAAACATTGTACCCATGGCTCCAACGCCTTGTTGGCTCCAATCTGATAGACTTGTGCCCCTATAATGGGAAACCTCAAGATCCTATATACATCCTCTAGGGTGATAGTCATCTCCCTAGTCAGAAAATGGAAGGTATTGGTCGTATAATCCCATCTATCGATGAGAACAACCATCATACTATGATCCCTAACAATATGTCTATTTCATTTGCCTGATGGAACTAAGACCAACATCTCAGATGTGGTCCCACTCATCTCTTGTGATGGTGGGTCTGATCTCTGCCAACATCAACATTTATCTATCACACATCATGAGTTACTATCATGCTTGCATTCAAACAACTTAACAATGTCAAGTACTGAACTAATTTTCCTATTTCTTCAAAACTAATTAACTCACCCCTACCTACACCACATACCCACATTTGTTTACCTACCTATCTATTGCCTAAACTACCTCCCTGACCTATTATTCATTATAATCTAGCCTACTATGTTCCCATACTAATTTCATCACCTATTACCTACCTACGTTTACCTAAATTTATGCAAACCCACCTAATTCTATACCTCATCCATCTAGGTTTCCTTCATTCTTTGCCTAAACTACCTCCCATTTGATTTTTACCCCATTTTGGCCTTCTAAAATCTAACCCATTTGGACCGGTCACTTTTCCTATAACCGACATCGCCACCTTGACTGATACTCGTCACCCTCGGTGGCGTCGATAGAATAATTTCCCCACCAATGCTAACATGTTGAATTGACATTCGCCAAGACTGATTGACGTCGGTCTGGTTTGATTCCTTTGCCGAAACCCACGTCCCCAATTTTCTAAAAATAAAAATAATAATAAAAACCAACCTAAAACTACCTAAAACCTACCCAAACCCCACCCATTTCCATTTTACACCTAATTAAACTATATTTCCCCACCCCCTACCCACAATTTTACTTTTTCACTACATTTTGAACTTTTAATTCCCCACCCTATTTTTTTCATTGATTTCATTTTTACATACATTTTTAGTGAAAAAAATCAGATAGGATTGACTCCTACCTCTACACATTGTCACCATCATGCTAGAATCTTTGGGATGGGTGCCTGAGCCCCTCCCACACCTTCTCATGTTGTGGCCATGTTAAATTAAACCTCTCGCTCTCCTCTAATCAAATCACTTATCTCAATCTCTGGACCCAAAAATGGAATCAATTGACCATTGATTCCTCACCAGTCAGTGAGTATAATACCTCATCTCTTTCTCCACGAAAAATGTAAAACACTCTTCGCTCTGTCATTTTCTCTAGGTAAATAGGTGAAAATGAATCCGTATTATACATATTTTTACTTTTTACCACATCCGCGACTTGAACGATCTTTGGTTTTTTTACCAACATCGGCTAGGTGCCCTAGTTTACCACGATCGGTTACCTTTAGCCGACGTCGGTTTTACATCACTAATATCGGTTATCCTTTTACCCCATTTCCCAATCCTACACTAAATCTGCTTTCTCGCCACCTTTTCCACCCACCCCATAACTAACCTTTCCTTACACATTACCCTAATGGCCTTATAACCTCCCACCCGACCTCACCATTAGTTGGGGCATATTTTCACCCCTAACATGGCCTTACCTACTTGACCCAACCGACACTCACCTTCTATGATATTCAAAATTATGTACTCACTATAACTTGCTATGATGCTACCTATGTTGTTCAACCCAATGACCTTACCTTGCCTAATAATGTGTTATTTATCCGGACCATACCATTGGTACCTTCAAACAAAATCTATTACCTATTCCTCCACCTAGCCTAGTTTTGTTTAGGACCATATCCTATACCTTAGATACCTGAACCACTTCAACCTTGTTTGGATAAACCTATCAACCTTTGATGACGTAGAGTTTGCAAGCTATTCAACCTGGTACCTTATCGTAATCTATACGTGTGAGTGTTTTAGACTTCCCTTCCTATTACCCAACCGAAATGATCCTTACCTATGTCCAATGTAACCTCTTTTTCATCACTTACCCATTTATCAAACCACTCACCAACTTTGTTTCACACCTCATCCATTCTGGGTTTAAGGGGGATCACCTCCACCCACACTTGGGGCAACCTAACCCTCACTCATACCTGGAGCACCAAATTCCTATTTTTGTCAGCATCACTTATCAATACAAGCTACGTGACAAAAATGGGAAAATGTAGATACCAAATTTGGGTCACACTCCCTTTAGTCCCCTTCAATTAATTAATGTAACACATTTAACTAATCATGACCCCTTCATCCCATATTAATATTCATCCTCACATTATTAATTGATTTAATTATTTTAAATAAGTTAATTTTATCCTCACACCTCCACATCATCATTACACCTCACCTTGAACCCATTCTAGGGGCATTTAACTCATAACAAATAATTCATCACCTCAAGCACTAAGTCATCACTCTCGGTCTTTGAGTCACCATGTGACCTAACTAACTAAGAATTCTTTTGAAACCTAATTGGACTTCTTCTATGACCTTCCTACCTTTTCTAGCAAGAACTCCACTTCCTAAGCAGACTCAACTAGGAAATACACCAAATATGGGAAGATCTTCCTATGTTTTGGTAACAATGAGGACTAATTCACCCTAAGCGACGCCGATTTTTCCTCTATCGGTGATGGTTACCTAACCACCATCGATCACCTTATATACAATTTCAAAACTCTTTACATGGTTTGGTCATTCATTTATTAAAGAATTATTTCATTCAAGCATGAATATTCAAGCCCTCCGCATCAGATGACAAACACTCACAACCACAATGCAAGAAAAACATCCGATTCTCCTTCCAGAGCATTGGAATACTCACGGGAGTACACAGGTTATATTTATCTAACAATGGACTCAATCACCTCTCCTCAAATCATCCATAAACCATATCAACTCATAGGTCTACAAGACACCAAGTAAGTATTGTGATTTTAATCATTTGGGCTTATCCCATTGTAGATCTCTTTCTTTGTTCAAGTATTTTATTTCTTCTGTTACCCATACATCACCTTCTTCCCACCAACCCACTATTCAACCACCCTAATCCTTTCCACCCTTCTAAACCTCCTTCTTATTATTCCCGAGTCTTCTTACCCATATTACGAACCAAACCATACTACCCTTACTCTTTGTGCAATCATAGAGAGCCTAAAAACCCATTTTAATAGTTTATTACCTATTGCCCCTACCGATGTCGGTTTACCTTACCACCGTTGGTTTAACCACTATATTAGTGTCGGTCACTTGAATGATATCATTCTCTATGTCATTTCATACCCTTTGACTAGCAAGCCTTCAATCTAATCTAACCAATCAAGAACCAACCTAGAACCTTTGACATAGAATCCTTCAATCGAACTAAAACCTAGAACTTACCTGATCAGTCCTAGACCCTTTGTTAGACCTCTGTCAAACCTGAAAAACCCAAAACAACCTATCAAACTGATATAATCGTAACCTTTCCTATTAGATTAGATTTACTTATTGTATTAACATGAGATACCTAAATTGTTTAACTATAGTAGGATTTCCTTATTTCATGGTTTTTTTGTTAAATTGTATTTGAAAGTGGATTGACAACCTTTTAGGAAGCACCTCGCTTCCCGGATCTAGCACTCGCTAGGTAGTCCACTAACCTATATTATTAATACTATTTGGTGGTCTTGTTGTGTTTCTTATCTGGTCATTCCTCCTAGCCAAAGGGAAGCTCACACAATCAAATTGGATCAAAAGTCTACAACGCACACATTCTACCTTCCACCTTTGCCTCACATGTATTCCTCCTTAACCATTTTACCTTCTATTTGTTTCATCCTAGAAATCATAAAAATTATTGGTGAAACATGCTCATATATAAAAAAATAGAGGAGTGGGGGTGACACCCCCAAAACATAATAAATAAAAATATGAAACAAAAAATTAAATAGGCTACCCTTTTACATAATTCGATGGATGGGTTATATTAATATGTTTATATTTGCCTATATATATATATATATGCATTCTAATGAAGATATCAAAATATTTAAGCAAATAAAATGAGGGTATAGTTGATTGTGGAGCCTGATAGTGATAGGGGTTGTAAGGGTGGATTCACCCCCTTGCAGGTCGAGGGCCGTTTGCGCCCTGGTGGGGGTTTGAGGGAAGTGCCCTAAAAACCACATTTTATATGTATTTATGCATTGTGAAATATGGATCGTTCATTATTAGGTCAAAATCTAACAGGTGGTTTTATATGTTTTTTCCAAAATGATAAAAACCCTAATATATTTAAAGGGTCATTATGTATGAGGCTCATTGTATTAGTGTGGAAAGCCACTGTGAGAGAGAGTTTTTCTAGAAAAAATAAAAGGATTGGCTATTTTGGTGGACGTAGCCCATTTTGGGTGAACCACGTTAAATCTGTGTCTTTGTTTTATTGCATTCTTTTCTATTTTATGTTTTCTGCATTATTCATTGCATGCTTGTTTATCTGTACAACTGGTATAATCCTAACAACTGGTATTAGAGAACGTTTGAGATTTATTTGTTGGTAGTATACTCATAGAGGGATTTCTATTTGAGTGGGAGAAGTAGCAATGGTAGAGGAGAATAAGTTCGAGTTGAGAAGTTTGACAGCTGAAATTACTAGCTATGGAAAATGTAGGTGGAAGATTACCTATATCAAAAGGATCTATACTTTTCGTTGGGAGGTGGAGAAGAAAAACCTAAACCATGTCTGATGAGGAGTGGAAGGTTCTAGATAGGAAGGCTCTCGGTGTGATTCGATTGAGTCTAGAATTATCTATAGTTTCAAATATCTCATAGGAGAAGAGTACGGTAGAGTTGATGAAAACCCTATCTAATTTATATGAAACACCTAGTGCATCCAATAAAGTTTATTTGATGAAAATATTGTTTAATCTACAAATGCAAGAAGGTGGATATGTATCTAACCATATTAATGATTTCCACACTATTGTAAATCAGTTAGATTCAATTAATATCCCATTTGATGAGGAGGTTAGAGCATTATTATTCCTATGTTATTTACCAGAAATTTGGGACAACTTAGTAATGGAAGTTAGTAATACATCATCTACTTCTCTTAAATTTGAAGATGTAGTCACTGTCATTTTAAATGAGGAAATGCACGGGGGGGGAAAATTATTCTTCGGAAATGCTTTGAATATGGAGTAGAGGAGAGGAGCAAGGAGAAATCAACAAGTAAGGATCATGGGAGATCTAAATCGAATATGGGTAGATCCAAATCTATGAGTAGAGGCATTACTTGTTGGGCTGTGGAAAGAGAGGACATGATAAAAAGGATTGTTGGTTCAAAGAAAATAAAGAAAAAAATCTTGAAGGTATTAAAGAGGAAAATCGACGGGTAATATTGTTTAGGATGCTCTTATACTTTCTCTTGATACTAGAGTAGAATATTGGGTAATAGATTCTAGTGCCTCTTTTAGGTAACCCTAATAAGGGCTATTTTAAAGAGTATGTCTAGGGAAATTTTGGATAGGTTTATTTGGGCGATGATGAGCTGTGAAACATTGTCTGGAAGGGAAATGTACACCTGAAATTATAAAATGGAAATACATGGATATTGAGATATGTGAGGCATGTACCTATCCCAGGATAAATCTCATCTCTACGTAACAGGTTAGGTGGTGAAGGTTTCACAATCACATTCACTTAAGATACTTGGAATGTTTCCAAGGGTGACCTGGTAGTGGCATAGGGTAAGAAAGTAGGCACTCTTTATTTATCTACTTGTATATCTAATTCTTCTACCATATTGTTTACTTAGATGAGTATGCCAACATGTGGCACAATAGATTGGGACATATGAGTGAGAAGGGCATGAAAATTCTACGGAAAAAGGTAAGATTTCAATTTTGAAGCAATTGGACTTAGAGTTTTGTGAGCATTGCATTTTTGGGAAACAAAAAAGAGTTAGATTTCTCAAGGTAGGGAATACCAAGAAAGAGAAAAAGTTGGAGCTAGTTCATACAGATGTGTGGGGGCTAGCCCATGTTACATCTCATGGTGGTATGTCTCACATTCATGATGCCACAGGAAGGTATGGGTATATTTTAAATGGTATGATGTATTTGATACATTTAAGAAATGGAAAGCACTTACTAAGAATCAATGTGGTTTTAAATTGAAATGTTTGAGATTTGATAATGGTGGTGAGTATTGTAGTAAGAAATTTAATGATTATTGTTCCTTAAATGGGATTCGTATATAGAAAATAGTTCTAGGATTCCAACAAGATGGTGTTAGTGAGAGGATGAATATAACAATAATGGAGCATGCACGATCAATGAGATTACATGCGGGGCTGCCTCTTCAGTTTTGGGCAGAGGCCGTAGATACTTGTGTACTTAATCAATTGTGGGCCTTTGAGTGCACTAGATGGAGGAATTCCCAAAGAATCATGGACCAGGAAAGAGGTAGACCTTTCATTTTTAAGAGTATTTGGTTTAGAGGCATTTGTGCATGTTAATAAAGAAAATAGGAAGAAATTGGATTCAAAATCCAAACGTTGTACATTCATAGGCTATGGCTCCAATGGTGATTATGGATTTCAGTTTTGGGATCTAGATGAATCTAAGATAATTAGGAGTCATGATGTTGTTTGGCATGAAAATAGAATCTACAGGGATCAGGTATAGGATGAAAAAATCCTAAGGAAGAATTGGTTGAGGATATAGCTCCTAAAAATGAACTCTTGGGTGGAAAATATCCACCTACAGGTACCAAGGTTGATAGTTTTGTAGGCCGAGCATGACAACTAATGTCGGTATTGACACCTCTGTCAGAAATTCAAGAAAATGAGAAGAAAGAAAATAATGATCCCGTGACACCACCATCTTTGCAAGAAGGTCACAACGTATTAGTAGACCTCCAAAAAGATTTTCCCTTACTTTGTATTATTTTTTACTAACAGATAGTGGAGCCAAAGATATTTGATGAGGCAATATAGGTGGAATCCACTAAGGAGTGGAGCGTACATGAATGAGGAGATGGACTCCTTGGAGAAGAAACAAACATGGGATTTAGTTAAATTGCTGGCTGGGAAGAGAGTATTATAAAAAAATGGGTCTACCATGTGAAAGAAGAAGAAGGTGGATGGAAAAGGTACAAAGCAAGGCTTGTAGTGAAGGGTTATGAACAAAAGAAAGGTATCGATTTTGATGAAATTTTCTCCCCTATTGTAAATATGTCTTCCATTCGTATTGTATTAAGTTTAGTTGTTGTTGAAGATTTACACTTAGAGAAACTTGATGTCAAGATGAAATTTCTCCATGGTGACTTGGAGGAGGATATTTATATGCAACAACCACTTGGGTATGAGGTGAAGGGTAAGGAGAAATTGGTTTGCAGGTTAAAGAAGAGCCTATACGGGCTCAAGAAATCTCCCGACAATGATATCTAAGGTTTGATAGTTTTATGCATGAGCATGGTTTTACTAGATGTCAATCAAATCATTGTGTGTACTTTAAATGGTTGGATAGTGGGAGCTACATTATTCTTTTGTTATATGTAGATGATATTCTTATAGCAGGGTCTAATATGCAGAAAATTTCAAAGCTTAAGGAAAATCTTGCACAAACATTTGTAATGAAAGATTTGGGTGCAACAAAGAAAATCCTGGTATGAAAATCAAGAGGGACAGGAAAAATAATAAATTGGTGTTGTCTCAGGAGGACTATGTAGAAAAGGTGTTACTGAGGTTTTAGATGCGAATACAAAATCGATTAGTACACCATTGGTGGTCATTTAGATTAAGTAAAGAGAAATGCCCAACAAAACAAGAGGAAAAAGATTATATGGCACATGTTCCTTATTATTCAGTAGTTGGGAGCCTCATGTATGCCATGGTTTGTACCATGCCTAGAAATTTCCCAAGTAGTGGGAGTTTTTAGAAAGTATATGGAAAATCTAGGTAAAAACACCTTTGGAAGGAAGTCCATTGGATTCTAGGTACTTAAGAGGGACTAGTAGTAGGAACTTGTGCTTCAGAGGGTCAAATTATACTTTACAGGGATTTGTGGATTCAGATATGGTAGGAGATGTGGATAGTATGAGGAGCACTACTAGATATGTGTTTACAATTGGTGGTGTGGTAGTGAGTTGGATCTCAAAGTTACAGAAGGTAGTTTCCCTATCTACTACAAAGGTAGAATATGTTGCGGTGGTGAGGTAAGTAAGGGAATTTTATGGATGAGTAGGTTCATGGAGGAGTTGGGTAAAGAGAAAGGGGATTGTAAGTTACACGGTGATAGTCAAAGTGCAATTCACTGTGCAAAGAACTCAACCTTCCATTCTAGAACCAATTACATTAAGCTAAGATATCACTTCACATGACATGTGTTGGAGGATGGGAAACTTGAGTTAGTGAAGATTCATATAGATCACAATCCTACTGATATGTTTACTAAGACAATGAAAAAGGAGAAGTTGGATTTGCATTCAATTCTGTGGGTCTTTAAGATTGATCTTGAAGTGGAAGAAACAAGCCAAGAAGAAAAGTCCAAGAAGGAGCTGTAGTTGTGGAGTTACTGACAATCGGTCTCAAGTGGGAGATTGTTGGTTGTGGAGCTTAATAGCAACAAAGGTTGTAAGGGGGCTCCGCATGCCTCGGCGGGGGTTTGGGGGTAGCTCCCCAAAAGCCACATTTTATATGTATTTATGCATTGTGAAATCTAGACTATTCATTATTAGGTCACATATCTAATGGGTGGTTTTCTATGTTTCCCCAAAATGATAAAAACCCTAATATCTTTAAAGGGTCATTATGTATGAGGCTCATTGTATTAGTGGCTGCACTATGAGAGAGAGTTTTTCTAGACTGAATAAAAGGATTGGTTTTTTTGGTGGATGTAGCCCATTTTGGGTGAACCATGTTAAATTTGTGTCTCTATTTTATTGCATTCTTTTCTGTTTTATGTTTTACGTATTATTCATTACATGCTTGTTTATATGTACAACTGGTATAATCCTAATAGATAACCATTTTCCATAAACAAAAAATATGCTTATTTCTCTATAAAAAAATATAATGAAGGAAATACAAACCCTAGGAGTAAATAAATTAAATGAAGAGTGAGATGGAGGAAGGGTGATCTCAATTTACGATCTAGGACAAAAACCTCCATAGCTTCCTTCCTCAAGCTTTCATGGCTTCCATCTTCTATTCCCTTCAAACTGTAAGTGCAAATATGAAAGGTTAGGAAAAAAATGAATAAGATAAATCTAGAAGGATAATTAAGGCTTTTTAGGGCAACCTAAAATGTAAGGGACCTAATAGATTCAATCCAAGGGTGGAGATTAGATCCTCCCCATTTTAAGTTCTAGGAATTTTGTGGGAATGGTTGTGTTTTAAAGTGAGTTTCGTTTAATTAACTAATAGGGCCACCTAGGGTAGTTTCACATGGGTAATAGTGGGTTAGGTGTTGTTGTGGTATGTCCGCATTATTTTGAGAAAGTAAATTAAGGTTGCACATTGGAATATTTTTGTTCATGTATTATTCAAGGAAGTTAAAAGAGGAATAAAGTAAAAGTGTAGCTAATTAAATTAAAGATTAGTATGGGTATTATTTACCTAGGATATATTTTAATTAAAATAAAATTAATGTAACTTACGAAATGATTTTTAATGAATCTAATGGAAATTTAATTAGACAAATTATATGAAATTAATATTAAATTAAGAATTAATTTAATGACCATAATGCGGATAGATAAGACAAATTTTTAATCCGTGCTAATTTTGGGTAATAGAGAATATTAGTTAAGTGATGGTTACATTTAAATAATGTGGTGGTACTTTAATAAATGCAACACAAGTGTGTTTTAAACAAAAAAATTTCCTCCATTTTTGCCTAAGTGATTGATGGAGTTTGACATGGGTGTAGGTGTGTCGTTTTGTGGGAGTTAAACTTGGTATCGAGAACCATTGGTTCAACACTTGAACATTTGAGATTAAATAATAATAACAATAATAAAATTTATTTAGATTGTTGTATTCTCCTAAGTGGACTTCTTTTTGAACCCGATTATCGAAATGTTAATCCATTTTGATAATCCTATGAGCTACACAAATATTAGAAATTTTGTTCCTTGCGAGGATTGTAGTTAATGGGTTCCTAGCTCTTCGTTATGGTCATGTGATGGTGTTGACCTCATAGAGACCCTCCCTTATCTGGATTGCTATTTTGTTTGGTGCAACTCTTAGGAAATAGTGCTAGAGTAACGTTTAGGGGCCATTATGGAGGAGATCTAGAATTTGATTAGTTTTATAGAACTTCCCTTTTCTTGGTGGTTAGGTGAGATGGGTATGATTTTTGATGGTTGTAGAATTTGGTGATGGTTGTCATTTTGAATACTTAATACCCTTATGGGAGAGTAGATATCATGACATGGTGTCACATTAGACCCAATTTTGTATGTATATTTGTAGTCATTTTTACACCCACTAAAGAAAAAGGGAATCCCATACATGGTGACCTATCACCCTGGGAATTGGGTGCTCACCCGAGGCACGCGGGTGCCGAGTCTCTCTTTATGTGAGTGAAGTGGGAAAAATCATCTATGGTAGGAGCTTAAAAGAGTGAGTGGAAATGAGACATACACTTATCATAGAACTCAGAACGGCTTCTAGACAAATGTAATCATCCCAGATCGAATGGTACTTAACAAATTATATATAGGAACCAAAACAAAAAGGAAATTCATATCTATTCCATAAACATTCATGAATCAAAACTGTAGGCTATAAACATGGACTAGAATCACTAATAACCATATTCAATCAAGTTTGGTAACCTCATTATATTCATTGGATCCATTACATAATACCACAAATGTATAGACCGAAGTCATACATCAATGATAGATTCATGCCAATCACTTTGCAAGAGAAACATTACTATCCCAACCCCTTATTACATCCTTTTCTTATAAATCCCTACCCAACTTATGGAGCTTTCATAGTATTCCGCATGGCTTTGTCTCTTCTCCTTCTCTCTCCTTTTTCCTCTCGGTGGTGCTTGTATTTATAGCCCTTCTTGACATCATCAAGCCTTCGTGGGAGTAGTAGATCCATCCCCAAGTGTCCAAGGTGGTAATTCATGGGAGCATGCTTCTTTAAGTCCATGTTCTCCACTCCTTGTAATGATGGCCTTATAGAAACTTCCATCATAGGTTATATTCCTTCTTAGGCCAACTTGTCGCTAGGCTGACACCTTATCCATTCCGCATGCACAATCGGGTCATGCTTTTCTCATGTTCTTCCTAATGTGTCAAATATGGCTAAGTCTTGAAACCTTTGTTTTGTCTTGCACGTGCACCACTTTCTCTGTTAAACCCTCCTAGAACCCTATCCTGCACTTTTGCTTTTCACACCCATTCTTAACTAGGCCTTGCACATCCATGCACCTTCTTGTACTTGGCCAATATTTTAGAGGCTGAGCATCACCCCACACTATGCCTATTCTCCACCTGTGGGAACACCTTCTCAATGAATAAAGAATGACTATGTTTAAATGGTTTGGGGAAAGGGAATGAAGAACTTTGGGGAAGAAAGAAAGAATGGGGGAACTACATCATCACTTGTAAGAGGAGGAAATATTTTGTTAGGTTTGCCTCTAGCTTATTCCAGGTATTGACCTCACTCTGTGCACACTAAGAAATGTCACCAACTAGGGCACTCACCTCTTCAAAGCTTAGCCCCTATCCTTGGGTATTCATCATTTCCACGATCTCCTCTAATTTTTTGCCCAAGTCTTCGAGCGTGTCCATCCTTTGAGTGATCTGGGGATACAACTCCTTCATTTGGTTCTTGATTGAGCCCCACAAGGTCTCAATAGCCTCTGATTTCCTCTCAACTTCGGCTAAAATCTTGTCATTCCACTCTATTCCCCTTGTTCTTCTCTGGAACTCCTTGAGCTCCACTTCATGGGAGGTGACCAGAATGCTCGCCACTCTATCTCTATCGGTGCAATTATCATAAATAGCCTCAATGGTTTGGGTGGCAACCTTCACATCTGCGAGGACTTTCTTGTACTCGGTAACAATTTCCACAACCTTCATCTTGTCCTCCTTTTCCTTACACACCGATGCCTCCTCCATAGAATCTAAGGCTAGTGGTCACCTTTCCATTGTGAGGATGCGGGTCAAGTCCTCTAGACACTCTAGGGTGGATCCATACTTCTGCGTGGGTGGCGTTAGATCTGGGTGCTTCAAGAAAATGGCATCTGTGATCATCTCTGCTTTCTTGCAAACCTCACACCCTTTCCTTCTCTTCTTTCAACTCACACCTTAGTTGTGCGCTGATTAGTTCCTCCCACTTTAAGTCCTTGGTCCTTTCTTTGAGCTCTTCTTCCTTCTTCTCCAACTCTACCTCTAGGAATTTTACCCTATCGTTCCTCCCAAATAACTTGGCTTCTAGTTCAACCAAGACCTTGTTTAGTGTGTTGTAGACTTTATCGTTGATACCCACTGAGTGCTCACCAAGGGGTTGTCTCCTTTTGACTCAGGAACCTTCATTATTTGCCCCTTGGCTTACCTTGAATTCCATCTACTTGATGTGGTACTTGATTTCTCAAGAAAGCATTTTACTCGTCCAAGGGTATACACCTTCCTCATCAAATGAATTCATAGCCAAGAGTTTCTCTATTGGTACTGTGCTTTGGAAATACATGTGCAACACCTTGCTTGGATCATCAATATAGCCCATTCTTGGTTTTTGGGTCTCTTTGTGCCTTCCTCATGTGTGCGTTTCCTTAGGAATACATACCATCAAACTGGGGCATCCTCCTATTCTACCATGATCTTTTCCCATACTTTCTTCCTTATCTTCATTTATTACTAAATCAACGTTGTGCTCCAACTCTTGTTCTACCAAGGCTTTAGTGATTTTTGCCTCTTATTTTTTTTCCACCTCATTTATCTGCTCCTACGTGAGGTTTGGAGTTTGATTTTTCGTACTTACTTCTTCACTTCCTCCCTTATCTTGGGTGCCTTCCTCCTCCTGGCTACCCTTCCTCCACATGAAGAGAAACTCATTTTCCTCTTCTCCGCCCTCTTCCTCTAAATCATGCACATCAAACACTAGTGGTTCCTAGGATCCTTCAAGTTCATCTTCTTCATCATCATCCCTCTCTCCTTTGTAGGCCTCAAGCTCTCTCGTGTCCTCCGAATCAACTTCCTCCATCACCTTCTATTTCTTCCTAACTGGGGATTCCAGTATAGGAGATTCAGCTCTTTCTTCTTCCTCCTCTGGTGACTTCTCCTTTGTGATAGGATTTTCTTGTTCTAGTACCTCCTCTCTGACTGGGGACCTCTTCCTATGTGTGTAAGTACTAGTTCTAGCACTTGTCCCTGGGGCACCCACTTGTGGTGCACTTTGGACACTTGGTGCCTTCTTCCCTTACACCTCTTCTTTTCCTTTCTTTACCGGCATGGGCTTCTTTCTTCCCATGGGGTCTTTAGGGATGGAGACATCACATTCCAGGTATGTGCCCTTCTCAAACTTTGGTCTTATGTGTAGATATACCCTTGCCATGGTCTCTCCTGCTATTGGAAAAGTTAGGGGATTTTTCATTTGAACTTCATGGGAGACATACCTCTCCATGTACACGTGCTTCTTGGGGTAAAAAATATTTTTGTGCAGCTCCTGTGGTCTTGATCTACCTCACTAAGGTTAAACCTTAGTCTTTTGGCCTCTTTAAACTTATTTACCCTGCTTGGAAATATTGAGTGGTGAAGGAGAAGGGGAGCTTGCACCAGGGGCCCATGTTTTCATCTGTCAATTTAAATATGCCAATGCAGAAATGTTGGTACACTACAAATTTGGCTTCTCCATCAATGAGCATTGGTAGCTACTCTGGGATCCTCCACTCTGCCCCAAACACATCCCTTAAGTGCTTATACCATTTTTCCAGGCGTGCCTTGTGAGCAGCCATCATGCTATCGCAAGTGTACTTTGTAAATCTTTTCATGGGCGAGGGGTCTTCCTCTAGATATTCCCAAACAAACTTATCTGCCACATCTGGCACTCCGATTTCTGAAAACACAATTGTCAAGAGGACATTGCCAAAGATTATCTTGTCTCTTCTTGCTTGTTGATAATTTCATTTGCGATGAAGGTAGAAAAATTGTAGATGGTGCCTTCTGATATTTTCTTGCACACATTTAACTAGACCTTATTTACCTATGTCCACCTTTCTTGGTCATTTAACTTTATCACTAGGCATGAGGCCATTCTCATGACAGGGTCTTAGATCTTTACAATATCAAAGTATCATGACCCCTTCTTATAATCATATGTAGTGATGGTTGTATTGATGGCTTCCTTTTCACTCAGGTCATCATCTATACTTTCTCCTTCATAGATGAGGCCTGTGAATCTTGAAATCAACTAAGGATTTATGTGCATCTTTTCTCTGTAAAGTAAAAGTGGTCCTCATGTATGCGTGACATTAACCATTGATAGAGGTGCTCAGGTTTTCCAAAATAAGGAAACTCCTAGAGTTGCAACAATCCTACCTTCTCTAATTCTACTTTTACCTCATCGCTATAGATAGGTAAACCCTCTGGTGTCCTCTTGTTTGTCGAGAGAAACAATTCTAACGTTAATTACTTTTCTGTCATGTTCGTGTGATGGTTGTAATCACTCACCATCATGTTTCTTAAGTGGGACTCCCATTCTTTCGAGAAAAACCCCATCTAGGTATTGCATCTCTATGTACCATTCTTCATTCATGCTTATGGGGGTTTCTAGTTATTTTCCCTTGCCCTTTCCCTTGCTCTTTCCTTTGGCTTCTTAGGTGATATAGTTGGTTTCTTAGGTGCCATGGTTTAGGTTATCTTAGCATTTTCCACTTCTTTTATTTTCTTTTCTTTTCTACCTTATCCAAGATAAGACCTTAATCTTGTGAAGAAACCATTTTCAACTCATGCATTAGATACCAAACCCTAACGAGAATAACTTTTTCACCAAATGACACTTCTCCAATAATTTTTCTCTACACTCATGAACTTCTTTCCTTCTAGTTTGTAGATCAAATCTAGTCACTCACGCCTTAATTTCTTCACATAGATCAACTCTGGAAACCTTAGTCTATAAAAGCTTTCTTTTTGTATTCACAATGTCCATAATGAAGTGCCCAACCTTCTATTTATAGTTTTCCATTCTTTTTAGCATTAAATGCTACTTCACCTACCACCATACTTCAACACTTATTGCGGATTTTTCCACTAAGCCATACTCTAGCACCCCAACTCACACGCCCAACCTTGCACAGAAAATCCTACAACCTTCTAGTACGTAAACAATCTATCTGACATAAGGCTCTTATGTGCGCGTTACCAGCACCGAAGGTACTTATGTCATTTTCCCTTTTTTCCCTCACCTACCTCATGTTGTTCCTACGCTCTTCCTTTTTTTTTGTACGTGGTTTCTTCAAGGATTTCTTGACACCAATCATTTATGTTCATCTCTTATTTATGTGCCTATCACCTATTAGTGTAAATCAGCAACACCCTCTGGATGTTTTCTCATATTTCTAGTTTGATAATGGACATCCAGTGTGATTGCACAACATTGAATCTTTTCCCAAGTGTGGGACTTTGTAAAAATGGGAAAAGAATCTCCAGATTAAAGGTTAGTTCCTTCACTCCTCTAATCAGGTATATGCATGAACTTTGCAGAGGTTTAATACTAGATCCTACTCTAAATTCTAAGGAGACAAGAGATAAAGGATGCAGAAGAAATAAAACTAAGTGAAAGTGGTGATACACCAAGGGAGTGGTGAACATATACTTTGAAAAATTGACATAGATAATAAGAAATACAACACAAAATATGCATAGATTGCTAGAATGTAATGAGAGATCAAAAGACAATGATAAACACATGAGAGGATTGAGAAAATCAATCACAGAACATACATTATCATTCCCAAGTCCAATACAATGCATTACAATGGCTAGGAGGAAAAATACGTGTTGTAGTCTATATGAGAGGTATGAAACTCTACAAAATCCCCTGTGAGGAAGAAAAGAGAGCTTGCAAGAGAAAAATATGTCCAACCCTTTACAAATGAGCCAAATCTGGATTTTAATGGTCAAGTAGAAGGAGAGAAAGCAAAAATGTAGGTAAAAATGGATTTATGAACTCAACCACCAACTAGATCCCTCAAATTTCACCTGTAGAGTGATGGGATTCATGGATGAACCCATACTTAGAAGTACATTGTTCTGCAGATCCAAAAATGACCATACTTCATTAAATTTGGTGGTTGAAAGTCAATTCTATGTTTTTTCCGTGCTAGGGACGTTTCTCCATTTTTTCCCACAATTTTCCATCAAAATACAAAATTAAACCCTCCATCATGTAGATAATTTCACCATCTTTCCAATGATACCAAGAACATGAAAATATGAGCTTGGATCAAAAGTTATGCCCCTCTGAAGATTTAGGGCAAAAAAAATAGGGCAAAAAATGGGTTGGCGGGACAAAAGTTTAAAATTTTCCCTTTTTTGAATTTGGGAAAATTTTCCCAAAAATCTCCACCCCACCACTCCAATGCCACATGGCACATCTTGATTGGATGCGGGCTTCACACGATCATTTTACACCTTTTGAGATTTGGAAAAAAAGTTTATGGCAGTATCGCCCTCACCCCGCCGCTCCGATGCCACGTGGTGCTCTCTGATTGGGCGTGGGCCTTAGCTAGTTTTCTTCCCCGCAGGCCGTGGGAAAAATTCTCCTTTGCACCCTTTGGAAACACTTTGGTGAAATTTTAAAATTTCTCCGTGCCCCGACCTCCACCGAGATGAGGACACATGTCATCTTCTTATTTGCACGGGCCTGAATCATATCTTTTCCCTTTGTGGACCCACCTTAAGATTTTTGATAGCCACATGGACACATGGCATGTTTTGATTAGGCATGGGCCATTGGAGGGTAGAGTTTTATTGTGCCATTTTCCACACTTTGGAAAAATGGAAAAAACCCCCTGCGTGCCTCCGCCTCCCACCTGTCTGTGGACACATGGCAGCTCCTCATTCATTGTGGGCCTTCAGGCCGAGATTTTTCTTTTCACCCTCACCTTGGAAAATTTTTTAACTTCTCCCTACTGGTCTGACCTCCAACGGCCCCATGGACACATGGCCACTTCCTATTTTCCGATGGACCTTGGTCAAAGATTTTCTTTTCACCCCCGACCCCTTGGTGAAAATTTCTAACTTACCTCCATCGACACACCATTCCACCGCCACGTGGCGCTCTCTGATTGGGCATGGACCTTCCTAGGGAAAATTTCCCTCCAAAACTCTGTCAAGCCATAACTTGCAAAATACAAGGATTTAGAAGGAAAATTTACCTTCTCGGAAATTTGAGAAAATTATCTATTTGATGAAGCCATTTCTAGAAAATTTTGAGTGCTTGAAAAGTGAAAATTTTGATTAAGGCACAAGAAGGAAAAATGAAAGAGAGTTAGCCAAAAAAATAAGAAAGGGGCTTATTTTGGATAACATCATCACCCTTACGCGCCTTTCACAGGGCCATTCAATCTAGGATTTCCAACACAATCCTTCTTAGTACTTCACACCTTGCACTTTATTTGACAACATTCCATCCCACACTAAAATGATGTGTGGTCCTCTATGCATTCACAACCTTAAAAAAAGTAATGAGGTTATCGGTGCCCAAGGTGCAACACAAAACAACAACGAGAAAGGGAAACACAAGAAAATAAAAATGCATTAAAGGAAGTCCTAAACTATCGCGGCAATCTTCGCTTATTACAAACACTAAGAAGACTTATTTATAATAGGGCTCTGACCTACTCCCATTGAAGTATCATGGCAATCATGTATCTAATGCTTGTCAGCAATCGCATCCCATCTAAATTAAGGATGTACGAGATGATGTAGGGACCTAACCAATGGAATTTTAACTTCCCGAATGGCATAGAAACTTGGAATCATAAAGAAAAACCATATGCCCAACTTCAAACTTCTTTTTCTTAATGTGACGATCATGCCATGCCTTTTTCTTTCCTTTTTCAGTCTTCTGGCTCCACCTAGCAAGAGATCATATTTCATCCAATTGCATTAACTTGTCAATTCTTTCTTCTAGTGCTTGTTCATCACCAATCCTCCTTCCCACGCTATACGTAGAGAAGGTAATATGAATTCAACTGGTAGGATAGTCTCTACGTGCCATACACTAATAAAAGGGTGTGGCCTTATTTAACCTCTTGTAGGTTGTCCTATATGCCCAAAGAAGAATGATACTTTGTCATCCTAATCTTGTTTACCAATGTCACAAATTTTTGTTAGGGTATGACTTAGTATTTTGTTAACTTCCTCTGCGGTTCCATTTTCTTGTGGATGGTAAGGGGTAGTCTTGTGATGAGCCACCATGAACTCTACCAATAAAATCCTTACTATCTCATTTAAAAAATGTGTACCCTATCACTAATCAAACTCAAAGGGCCCATACCTTGTAATAATGTTTTCCCATAGAAAACTTTGCTGATGTGTGATGTACAATCCTTGGTAGGTGTTGCTTCTACCCACCTTGTCAAGTAATTTGTGTAGTGATTATATAACGTGACCCAATCCTACGTGGCTGGTGCAATAGGGCCTACGAATTCTATAGCCCACTTTTTGAATGGCTTGGTGCTTGGAATAGGGTGCAAAGGCATTTCATCTCTTCACCCTAGTTTCCCAATGTGCTGACAATGGTCACACGCCTTGCAATATTCCTTGTAGTCTTGATAAAGGGTATCCCACCATAATCCAACCATCAATATCTTGTGTACAGGTGTGTCACATGCATAGTGCCCACCTGCACTACCTCCGTGTGCCTCTTCTATTATGGCTAGGTGCTCATGTTCTAGCACACACCGACACATAATCTCATCATGTCCTAGTTTGTATAAATACCCAATAATCAACATGTAAGATGTGGAGCATATATCTAACTATTTTTATCCAATGCCTTCATTCCTTCTAGTGCTACACCTATCTTGAGAAATATTGTAATATCTTCTAAGTATGAGGGTGTGTGCCACAACGTAAATAGTTGTGCATTTGGCATGGTATCCTCAATTATTTGCATGTCCTCTTCTAAATCGATTCTAGACAAATGATCAGGTCTGGAATTACTTTTTCCTAGTTTGAAAACCACCGTGAACTCAAATTCTTGGAACAACAGTACCCACGACATATGCGCCCTTGTAGAATGGGCTTGTTCACTAAATATTTCAATGCCATATGGTAAGTGTAAAATATAAAAGGGGTTTCCAGTAGATATTTTCTAAACTTGTGAAGCATAGATCATTGATAATGCCCCACGCTCAGTTGTAGTATAATTATGCTCTGCTGGTGTCAATTTCCTACTTGTAAAGCATAAAGGATGATCAACAATCCCTTCACTAGGCTGTGCAAGTACTACTCCAATGGTAGTTCTGAGGCATCAACATGAACATGGAAGGGATTATCCCAAGAGGGGAATCATAGTATGGGCACGGTGACAAACCTATCCTTTAAAGTGTCAAATGCCTTCTGTTGTGCCTCTCCCCAAAGGAAGGCACTCTTGTGTCTAAGTAACTCTTCTAAAGGCATGGAAATCTTGGTGTATCCCTTGATGAAATTCTTGTAGTAACCCATGTGTCTAAGGAATCCACACACTACGCTTTGACTAGTAGGCTCCCCCAATCCCACAATTATTGCAACTTTGGTGGGATCTACTAGTAAGCCCTCCCTACATATGATGTGCCCTAATAATGTTCCAAATGGGGTAGCAAAGACACATTTCTTAATGTTGAGGGATATCCTCAACTACTAACACCTTTCAAACATTAACCTTAAGTTGTCACAATGGTTCTTCACTAACCCATATATTGTCCAATCATCCGAGTAAACTTTAATAAATTTATGGATGAATTCTTGGAAAGCTTACACCACAATATGCGAGAACACAATGAGACACATTCTTCAACCCAAAAGGCATGGGTATATAGGAAAATATCCCCACTTAGTGGCTAAATTCATCTTTCTCGGGCTCCCTTTGCAATCCTTACGGTGATAGCCCGAGAATCCATCCGTGAAAGAGTAGACCTCACATCCTGCCACTCCCTCTAAGATTTCTTCAGTAAATGGGGTTAGGAAAGGATCAATGACACACATTGCATTTAGGTCCCTATAATCAACATAGATCCTTATCCTCCCATCCTTCTTGATACTAATCACCATTGGACTTATCCATTCTGACTCTTCCATAACCTCAATGATACTTGATGCTATCATTTTGTCTATCTCCTCCTTGACCTTTACACATAAATTGGGATTCATCTAGTATGGTCTCTTCTTGATTGGGTGCACACCTTCCTTCAACTTTATCCTCATCTCCCCAAGGAATGGTGGATGCCTTTAAGCTCATGGTACCGTGTGGGAACAAATCTTGGAATTCACGTAACAAATCAATGATTTTAGAGACTTCTTTCTCTAACCAATAGTCTCCAATGATTTCCTCCTTGGGTTATGCTTTTGAGCCAATGTTAACCTTTTTCATCTTCAAAGGTTCATGGTAGGTGCGCACCCATTCATCAACACTATCTATGACTTTGCACATCCCTATAGAATGGTTAACATCTAAGATTTCTATATCTTCCCCATCAATAACATACACCATCCTCCCTTTTTCTTTTTCCATACATGTGTACTCAAGTTGTATCTCTTTTGTTTATTCTTCCTCAAAGCGTGCCTCCAGGCCAGTTCACCTAGAAATTCTTGTATTCTATCTTCCACCATAGCACTATCCCCTATTGTAAGGTGCTTGAATACCTGTAACACCTTATGTAATGATGGCTTTGCACTCCGATACTTAAATGTTTGAATGAGATCAGCCACCAATTCTTTCCAATTACCAGTTTGATGATGCATCTCCAAAGTGGATATACCATGTGTGCACACAACTTTGTAGGGTGGAGTACAACTTGTGAACCCATAATGAAGGTGGTAATGTTTCTACTTCCCATCCGGTTTGTCTCACATGCTTGGATATGGAAGGAAGTGGTCTCTTTACCATGGTAGTCTTTTATAGCTATGGGTGCATTGCTCCTACAAAACCTTATGGAGAAGGTAATTCTCACCTCACGCCATTCAAATAAGTTCCCCGATGTGTTGGCCACTAGTAGCGCACTGATTAGTTCCGAGTAGGTTGTAGTTAAAAATTTCCCTCCTTTCCTTCTCATTTCTCCAGTGGGCCTCCATTTCTCATAAGAAATCTTCTGGATTAGCCCCTCTGAGTAACTTGGTAGTTTTCTCCCTCCCAGGCACAAGAATGTTCGCACCTTTATCACCTTGGTTACCGATCCTCTTAAGGGTCGTCTAATCAACTCATAGGTCATGTGTGCCCAATTATCACATGCCATGCTTGTGGTATCACTCACAGACTAGGCATCCTCAAATTGGATAACTCCTTCTGTAGGGTGAATTATCTTAGGATCTATAATTGAGCACATGTATATTCTATCAAGGACTTCTTCTCCCAATGGCTCTGTGTAGGGTGCAGACTTCCCATATGTTAAAGGGATGATAACCCATTCTTCCTCATTTTCAAAATTGATATATCCTTTGTTAAAACTTATGTAGAATTATTCTTGTAACACCATGGGCACCTAAGAAATTGTGGAAAATTATCTACCTCAGAGAGCACCAAGACCTCAAAGTCTCCAGTAAATTTGGCCCCCTGAATGGTTATCACTGCATCCTTTAATACTCCAATGGGCATTTCCTTAGTTTTTTTGCCATATACATCACATTTGAAGATGGCTGCAACGTGGGCCTTCTCATCTGATGCCAAGCATCTAAGTTAAGAACATTCACCTCTGCTCCTATGTTGATTAGGATATTTCTCAAGAGCCATCCATCAACAACTGCATTTAGAGTAATTTCTTTTTCATATTCAAGGTTGTGTAGAGAAAGGTTTGCATGTAAAACCTATCTCTCTTGTGTGTGTGGCATCTTCTCCCTTAGCCATTATGCCAGCAAGGGAATAATATTCTCTTGCCTCAACATTTTACATACTTATTTGACCTCATCCAGGTCACTTCTTAGAACCTCATTATCCTTCCACTACCCCACCTACCTTGATTACTCCTTGAGACACTATATCTCCCCTTGTAAACTTTGAATTACGTCCATAGTCTCTGGTATACTTCTTTTTGATGGGCAGGGTCCGGGTACTTTCCATGTGGTACCTCCTCTCTGGAAACTAATTTCCTTGGTTTGGGCATCTCCTTGGCATGCATGGCCTCTGCACATGTTGTCACCAGTACAAGTTCTAGCTCTGACTCACATCACTCTTGGCATCCATTGTGAATTGGCCCTTTTTAAGCTCACCATAAGCAGCGCCCTTATCTTTTAAGTGTCTTCTTTGGTTCATATGCTCATATAGTTCTGGACACTTTTCATACTTGTGTTTCCTTTCGCACCACAAGAATTGTAATAGATCAGGACACTCTCATTTATAATGTTTAGTAGATCCACAATTATAACATGTTCCCCATGGGAACTCGGTTCTTCACCCTCCATGGTTTCCACGACCCCAAAATCCTTTGTGATAATTTCTTCCATGCATGCCTCCATCATGCGCTCCTCATAACTAAGTGGTCATCACCCTTAGAACTGCTAGCAATACTAGTCAAGTGCACACCAAGATCAATAGCCTCATGTATCTGGTCAAAAAGCCTACAATCCTTAGTATCATGGGCTGTAGAGGTGCAGATCTCACAAGTAACAAGATACATTCTTCTAAATTGTGTTCTCTAATAAGGGACATCTACTTGCATCATGGTCCCCTGTGGAAAATTTAACAATCCCAGCTACGATGCGTACAAACTTCCGAGGGAAGTTGTCCTTTGCATGCCCCTCCACTTCGTAGTCTATACACCACATACCAATGTGAGTATCATGGGTTGAGTTAGTAGACAAAATTTCTAGCTGCTTTGCCATAACAATGATTTAAGATTCCAGAAATGGGCTAACACAGTATCAATGCTTCCAATAGGCTTGATATGCAGAGAAGCTTCAAGTGCCCACACAGTCCATGAAAGTATTATGAGATAACACTCTTCTAAATGGTGTTATCAACCATCCAAAAAACAATTGAGCATCTTTGTGAGGGTGAATGTCATATGATAATTTTGATAGGAAGTTTTGAACCGGGAATCATAATCCACACACTCTTTACCATTCCTGTTGTATTTCCTTTAGAGCGCTGATGCTTCTCTGTCAAACTCGGGGATGTGGAATTCTACCAAGAAGGCATTTTTAAATTAGTATAATCCACAAGTCATGCGATGAGAGTCATATTTTAGTACCAGCTATGCATGTGTCCTTGCAATGTCATTGCAAACTATCTTTCCTTCCACTCAAGGCTAATGATCCCTTTCATGTGCCATAGTAACTCACACTTGTGCACATGTTATGTAACATCTTTAATACCCCTATAGTTTGGTAAGTGCAAAGAAATCTTGAAAAAAACTTGGGGGTGGTTGGGGTCCTTTTCCTCCCAATCCAAAGCCTTGGTTTCCTCCAGTGTTTACTCTATTTTTGTTCCCGGGTCCTATTCCTCTTGACCTACCAGATCCACCGGATCCACTAGATCTTGTATTGGTTACACCAAGGGTCCCCAAAGTTCCATTGAACTACACACTGACGGTCTTTGATAATGTCCCACTACTAATAGTGTAACTTGCGCCACTCTCAGACACGAGACTGGAGGTTTGTGTATCCACACTCTACCCAAAAATTCCTCCAAACACTAGAATGGTATGTGCAGCCATAGAAGTCCCAAATGATAAATTATATCTCCTGGGCACAAGGATTGGTTACTTCCACCGATACCAACTGGGTTAACAATACTCTTCTCTAAATTTGACATACCAAACACCAGGGATCGGTCATCAGATTGGTTCAGATGCAAACTGATGACTCTCCTTTCTCCATGTGATCAACTCTCATCAAAAGTTGAAGGATATTCTTTTACATGCTTTCCAAGATATGGTAACCTGATTGCTCGGGCTCCACATCCTCCATGTGATCTTTAACACCTTCCCAAAATGTCTGCCTCCATAGATCCATCACACTTGCTACCTCACATTGTCTAGTCATCTCCCTTTCTTGAGCTTCATTATAATTGAGTCGTCTCTCCTCCCTTTCCTTCTTAGCTATAACTTCCTCCATCTTCCTCCACCCTAGCTTCCTTTTCGCAGTGCTCAAAGAGCTTAGTCGGCCATGGGGAATGCTTCTAAACCCAAAGTAATGACTAAGATCTTCATAGCTAGAGGAATAAACATAAAAATGATCCTCTAGGCTCCCTTAGAAACTCAAACTCAATGATCTCTAGGTAGGAATATGTCGAAATGGTGTATTTCAAAGTATAGCTAGTCAACACCCTCTTCCACTAGTGATCAATAACACATGTCCATGTTAGATATGCATCATTTAGCCTCTCCGGTACTATTCTTAGGTCACACACGTGATCTATAATACCAACTTGATCTAGATGCATATGTGGAGAGCCATTCATATAGTTCTACTGGGAAGCAACAAAATAAAGTTTCATACAACTCATGGTAGAGGTTCCCTTCTACCCATCCATGCGTACTAAACTCAGACCCAGTGCTAAATCTCTGAGAAAATTCCTCCTCCGTGCTTTGAACCATGATTTAACAATTTCTAGAGTTATATGTTTTGTTATCACTCATTGCATAGATCATGATGTATGTCATTTCCCACTACAAATTCGAAAATAGGTCCTAGAAACGGAACCAAGATGTAGTAATTTTTACACCCACCAAAGAACAAGGTAAGCCCATGTGCACCGAACTATCACCCAGCGGGTTCTGGGTGCTCACCCAAGGCACACATAGGCACCAAGTCTTTCTTTTATGTGAGTTAAGTGGGAAACATCATCTATGATAGGAGCTTAAAAAGAGTGAGTGGAAATGAGACATACATTTATCATAGAACTCAGAATGGCTTCTAGACAAATGCAATCATCCTAGACCGAATGGTACTTAATAGATTATAGATATGAACCAAAATAAAAGGAAATGCATATCTATTCCATAAACATTCATAAATCAGAACTGTAGGCTATAAACATGGACCAGAATCACTAACAACCATATTCAATCAAGTTTTGTAACCTCATTATATTCATTAGATCCATTACAGACTACCACAGCTATGCAGACCAAAGTCATACATCAATGCTAGATTCATGCCCATTAGTTCTCAAGAGAAATTTTACTATCCCAACCCCTTATTACATCCTTTTCCTATAAATCCCTACCCAACTTATGGAGCTCTCACAAGTATTCCTACATGGCTTCGCCTCTTCTCCTTCTCTCCCTTTTTCCTCTGGCGAGATACTTGTATTTTTTTATCCTGTAAAATTGAAAGGGAAATTTTTGGGTAACCATACCGAAATTTCTGTTTTGGTCCCCCATTGAGATCTCTTAAACATTTGGAATGGCATAAAATCCCTTTCCGGAAAATCTAGTTTTTAGAACTTGGTCATTTTCAACCTTTTAGGTTGGGCACGATTTTCATTCGCGTGACATCAACAAAAATTGTGCCCCTATATTCCTTTGGCGCATCCTAAGGAGTGTCAACACTCCAAATGTTGCGCATCTCAAAACCACACCTCTATTCTCTTGGTGCATTCTAAGGAGTGTCAACACTCAAAATATTGTGCCTATTAAAGGTGTGCAAGGCGCATGCACCATCTTGTTTACACTCAAAATTTTACACCTCTCTAAAGTACAAATTGGGCGCTAAAATGTACGTCGACACTCCCAAAGTCGCCATGGCACAAATATCTTCATGTCGACATCCACTTAAGTGCACCATATAAAAAGTTGGTGGCACATTTATTGCACTTTTGATATATATAGGAGTGTCGACTTTATCATTTTAACAATTCAAAAATGTGAAAAATTTATTCCTCTCTGTACTTATAGCATTCCTATCAGCCCCGTGTGTTTGCCATTTGTTGCATTTGTGGACCTCACATCATCTCTTTTATCATTATATGTTCCTTGTAAGTGGCCATTGCTCTTCTTGTGGATTTGTTGTGTTTTTATAATTGGTTTAGGTTATTAGGATTGATAAATGAACCCAAGTACTCAACTCCAAAACCCCTTCTCCTCCTTCTAGATCTATAAATCTGGAAGGCTATGCCATAAAACCACTCAAACTCATTTGTCCCTTATTCCCTGCTTTGCTAAGTTTTCCCTCCTAGACATCAAAATCTAACAAAAGAGTGAAAATCATAAATTTTTGCAAACAACCCACTATTTTTCCTTCAACGCAAGTTTCATTCTTGTTACACAAACACAGTCACACCATAGGTGCACTATCACTACGTGTGGCATTAGGCTTCTCCGTGCCTTATAAACATTATTGCAAAATTCCCTAGCGCAAGAGCTGCCTAACTAAACAACATCTGAATGTTGTGTAAACCTTTCCCTTTGTGAAAACTAAACCACTTGGCACACCTCACTCTCATGCAACATCTACCACATCTACACTAATGGCGCATCCTAGGACCTTGCTACACCAATCATATCTGCACCCCACTTAAAAAGACTTCCAATGGCGCAAGCGCACATCCCTTGACACCAACATCTGAATGTTGTGTGTAGCCTTTCACACCTTGTGCCCCTTTTGGCATTATTTTCTCCCATGCAACACTTTCCCAAAGTGTGCCTTACTTTTCTATGTCCCCTGCAGTAAAGTTGCACCTTACACCAGAGGCTCATAAATTGCTAACTTTTCATTCTGTAAGCTTTTATGGATGACTTAACGGCTAACATGGCTCTTCTATGATGGACTTCCCTAATTCTTCTTACAGATCAACAACTAAACTCAGATTCACACATGTCTTCATCGAGTAAGAATCCAACCAAGTCCAAGGGTAAAGCCAGGCTAATAGAAGAAGAAATGAAATATAAATACCAAAGGATCAGAATGCTTGAATCTCTTACAGAGTGTGATCTTGATATCAGAGATTTAGAACTTGGACACATTGACATGGAAGACTTCTGGGCTAGAACCAAGAAGGTCACAGGAAGCCCATGGATGGATAAATTGGTTGGCAGTGGTCTGCACTTTGCTGCAGGGATCCCAGTGAGCACTATCAACAATGAGTTCATGATGTTGGTGGGCCATTGTTATAATAAGGACACAAGATGTGTCGAAAATGAGAAGGGCGAGGTAATAATCAACCTCACGGCCCAACATTTTGAGATTATGTTGGGTATCCCTCACCATCGACATTTTGTAGATGAAGCCGGAGGACTCATGAAGACATGGATTGAAAATGAAGACAAATGCATGCAACTGATGAATGAGGTGTACCTCAAAAATAAGAAGGTAACAAGGTGGCCACAAGTCATTCATCGTAGTGACTTTTCAAAGGAGCTGAGTGACACCATCACCTTCTGCGAAGTAGGTGTTTGGGCTTCCCGATGCCCATTACTTTCACAAGTGGATGCTCAGGTATTTAGAAACAATGAATAAAAATGTTCCTGATCAATGTTTTGAATGGGGAGAGATTATCAGCATAGACACAATCTCGGAGAAGCTTCAACAACTTTCAACAACTAGGAGGTTCTATATGAACTCCTATGTGGTATATGTCGCCTCAGAGAGGGACTACCCAACATTGAATCGGTATGGGGTATGGCCCCAGGTCAAAATATACGAGTACTATCCAGAATTAAGATTGGAGAACAACATAGTCCAATTCAGTAAAGTCAACGATGTCTTCTTCTATGGTGTCATTTGCCTCTTGAGGCCCAACATGACTTACGGTCGGGGAAGACCAAAAGCATGGTCACCACGACAGAGAAGAGGGGAGCATTATTCATGTAATTCCTCACTTTCACATATCTCGAGCCGCTAACTTCTTGGGGGAGCCACCAAATTACCAAGGTATGCGGGACCCAAGCTGATCCTATTAGAGCTATCTAGAAATCTTATCACATACCATGAAAAGTGTTTGAAAAGGAAGAAGGGTGGAACTCCATTCCCCCTCATAGTGGGTAGGTACACCTACACTTCAAAGGGAAAAGCCCGGGAGATGTTTATAGAGCTTGAATTACTTAATTTGAAGCATAATTTCATGGCAAGGCCAACCTTTGATCCTTGTGATTGCCTTCTAAGGGAAAAGATCGATCCAATTCACGTCCCTCAGATCAAAGATATCTACATCGATCTATATCATGAAGTCAAGCTCAGATGAAAGGATCACTCCCGACTAGCCCTAGCAGAGATCATTCAATATGGTGTGGCTATCATCCCAAAGGATTTCCAAGTAACTGATCAAGAATTTGATCAAGTTTATCTAGACACGGATGGGGAAAATTGGCCATTTTCCAAAATTAATAAAAACAAGGCCCCTCAGACTATTGAGGAAAGGGTCAAAGGCACTTTGTAGTGCACCGAGCATTGGTGTAAGAAAAAATGTATCATCTACCTTGGGGTAGACTTTACCACGTCTCCCTTGGGTGATGCACCCACTAGGCTGAAACACTTGCCTAGAGGTAAAGGAAAAGATATAGAAGGAGAGGCAAGCACTACTCAAAAATAAGTCCCTAAGAGCCCTCCTTCCACCGCTGAGGAACAAGTTGTGGACTTAGTGTCCCCAAGAAGAGAAGAAGCGGCCAGTGCTCCAATGGACACATCCACTCAAGATGTTGTCACTTCTACAACTAGTGAGGTCCCAACCATCCCTCTCTCACTCCTCCTTCCCCTCCTCATGTCACTTAACCAACCACTCCTTTGGTTGTGTCTTCTCCCCATCTTCTACTATTCCCCCTCCCTCTTCCTCCATCTTCTCTTCCCTCGTGGATCTATCCCCCAACATTTCTTCCCTCATCTCATAGATCCCTTCCACCCCATGGTTTCCTCTCTACAATCACTCCTAACCCATGAACATTGGAGTGTTGGCTTCTTTCTCAATGCCACCACCAAGTGTCTCAACACATTTCCCGTGTCTATTGTAGTTGCTCCTTCTTCCACCCTCGTTTCCTCCTCTTCCTCGGTCCCAATCCCTTAAGTCCGTAATGGATCTCAAACACTGAGCCAACACAAGAGGAAAGTACCTATTGCACCCATGGACTTCTCCATTATTCGGCTAAAGGGCCTAAGAAGAAAAAGGCTATAACCCACTTCTCTAAAAGTGCTTCGGTGAAAGGGTTTGGAGATCACATACCCCGATCTCACAAAGAAGAAAGAAGATCTATCTCCTATACATTTTATAGTGACTCGAGTCACGTCGGGAACATCATCGAGAGAGCACTGCAAGGAGAGGCCTTATCTCGGTGGATGCCCTTTCCAAGAAGCTTCAAGAAGCAAAGGAAGAGAAGAAAATATTAAAAGAAAAAAACAAGCATCTTCTCCAAGCCCTACAAAAGATGGGCAATTCCCCTCCTATGACTGTCGCAGACCCTCAAGAAGTTCTTAGTCAGGAGAAGATAAATGAGTATGGCAAGATTGGCAAGCAAGGTGTTAGGAAATAAGAGATAAAATATGCGGAATAATCCCTTATAGAATCACAATAGTAGAAACTAATATGTAGAAAATATTATAGATCTCAAATAAAAGTGTAGAATAAATAACACAACACAGAGAGACAAGATTTAACATGGTTCACCCAATTTGGGCTACGTCCACCAAGAATCACTTGCTCATATTTTATTACAAGCCTCCACTCTCTCAATAGAATACCCATATCCATTTGGAGCTATGCTCAACAAACTCTCTGAAATTCACACTGAATTTAAAACACATCGCAATACATTTGCTTGTCTATGTATCATATGCATAAGACCATATAAATAGAAATTTCTTAAGTATTTTGATACAAAACTGTGGGTATCAAAACCATGGGCAAAAAAACCGTTTGTATCAAAACAATGGATACGGAAAAACCATGGGCCCAAAAACATCCCATAACGGTTACCCATTACCCATGGGTTAATAAACCATCCATGAAAATTTGCTTTGGGGCTTTCATCAATCGGGGCCCACTTAAGCCCCTTAACAAAGCAGGTGAGCGGGACCACCATAAAAATACCCGAGTGTAACACATAGAAGGTTTACCACACTCTAACATGAAAATAGGCTCCACAAACATAACACAAGGTGTAACAATGTTCACTTGGAGAGAGAAGATCCTCAAAGATAGTGAGGAAGTGATTACAAAGTTCATAGAGCTTTATCAAAATATAGATCAAGCTAACAAGGAACTCCAGGCAATAGTAGGACCTATCTCCGAAGAGTTGGACCATGCTAGGTTATAACACAAGATGTTCCAGAAGATGCTCATTGCCCTAATCGATGACTTAGTGAAAACATCTTTGATCACCCGCGAGCACCCAACAAAGTCCTTACTACTTTAGACTATTAGGTTGACCAAATGGAGTTTGTCTTGGAAAAGATAGACAAAATCAAGGAGGAAGCCCTAGATGTCATGCATTAAATGGAGCAAATTGTCTTAAGAATGTCTCTGTGGTTACTTGGTGCATCGTAACTCCTTGAGAAAGGTAGATGATACTATTTGGATTTTCAAGGAAATCACGTGCAGAGGCCACTTTTGATATAGAATCTATCAACAACCTTCTAGCCTGTTGTGACTTTTTGGATACTTGATGGAGGTAGGAAATGAATATTTCAAACTCTTGGAAAGACTCAGAGATGAACGGGAAACTTGCAAAGTCATCGGGGATCACACCAAGGGTCCCACTCAGGATCAACTTCAAGCAATGGTAAACAAGTTCATGGAGTATCAAGCTCAATTTCACATTACCTTGCCTAAGTAGAAGCAAGACACTCCTTTCAAGCCAAGGGATGACGACGAATAGGATCCTTCCTCTTAGGATTAATCCCATTTTTGTAAAAGTATTTAAAATTATGTTGGCATAAATGATGACATCATCTATGTTGCAAACCATGGGATGTTTTCATCCACCAAATTGCCCTAAAGTCAACATTTGACTTTTAGATATTTTGTAGATATTTTGTAAATAGTTGTGGTTCCTTTTTATCTTTCTTTCTCCTTCTCCTTCTATAAATCTTTGGGATACTTGTAGTATTCAAGGAAGAGAAAATTTGTATGAAAAATAGAAGTGAGGAGAGAAAGACTTTGAGCTTTCTTGTAATAGAACAACTTTTTAATACAAAAATTGAGACTTTGTGTTGAATTCCTGTGTTATGTGTTAGATCTTTCTTAAGTTAGATTTGCATGTTTATTCTGTTGGATTCACCTATGTTTTTGTCATTTGTTTATTAGTATTGCTTTGTTTGTTTATGTGAGTAAGTTTGGCTTTATTTACTACCAGCCCAAAACATAAACCCTTTGACCTTTCTACTTTGGAATTCATTTCTTTTCTCCCTTCAGATCCATCTTCTTCTATCCCCTCCTTCATCCCTTTCTGTTTCTTTGTCGAACTAACTCCTTTAGGATGAGATCCCCCTTGAAGGAAGGATCTGTAAGACTTGCATAGATTCCTGCTGGTAGAATAACAATAAAATAGTTTCGCTTTGCTGTCTCAAAGAGGGGCTATGCCCTGCACACTATTGGCTTGTCTATCCATAGATCTGCCCACCTGACAGATTTTCAGACCAATAGTTTTTGGCGACTCCATTGGGGAAAGAACCAGATCTATGTGAGTGTTATGTCAGCTAAAAGACACCAACAGTTTTAAAAAGTTGTTGGGAAGACTAAGAAAATAGCTAAAACTGTAAAAATCACTACCTGTTTGCAAATCTTAACTCTTTGTTTAAAATCCAAATTTTTTGTAAAAGTGATCCAAACTAAAATTTTCTTAAGAGATCCATAGATCTAGACCAGTTAGAAACCTTTAGTTCACTGAGTTTTTATAAAAATCTCTATATTTTCATAGATCTGAGATTCTGATAGTTTTACAAATATTTTCAAACCCTTGCAAAAAATCAAATCTAAGATTCGAAAATCAGCTTACTAAGTTAACCATCATTTTATCCTCGTTAATCTTTGTCATTAAACCACAATCGGTTTTCAAAAGAGGGATAAAATTAAATATTTAGAAAAGTACATGCTGCTGATTTTTGTTAGAAAAAAAAAATCAGCAAGTACAAACAAAAGAGTGTTTATAAATCTACTCTAAAATCACTGCAGATTTGAACAGATACATTGGCAAGTGAGCCATTTACTAATATCAGGAGAGCTCATGGAGAATTTGATCCTATTTTCGATCTACTTCAAAGGCACAACTTCAGTATTACACCAACGTGCTTCACGTCGCTGAGTTCAGCTGATCGGTCAGCCAGAAGTGCCTCGCCTCCACGAAAGAACCATTTTTCACAAGGAGCCTCCACATCAATTTGTAGTGCTCTGTTGCTAAGTGGAACTACACTCTCGGCTCGTGTCCTCTTTCCATCTTTTCAAATGGTAGTACCATGGGGAAACACTATGGGCCCTCTTGCATTGCCCGCATCTAGTTCACGACTCCCTCATGGAAATCGCAAGAATTTCCCAAGATTTGATGGGAGTGGAAATCAAAGCATGGATTCACATATATCTACATTCATTATGTCATGTAGCATCCTAGATGTGACCCATGAAGATGTGTCGGTACACTCTTTTTAGAGACCTTGCAAGGACCTGCAGCAGAGTGGTTCCAACACTTACCGGCCGGATCTATCACCAGTTGGGCCACATTACGAACTACGTTTGAAGACAGGTATAAGCCTTCAAAAGATGCATTTGCGTTACTGTCAAATATTACTCACTTGAAGAAGGAGGCCAATGAAACCATGTGTGATTTTATCACCCATTTCAATTCAATTCATTGATTAATCATGTGCCACCTACCATGTTGCCAACACCAAAAATCAAAAGTGTTTCTTTGTGAACGCCATGAGTTTAAGAGTAAGTTTCTTACTTTTACAAGAAAAAATCACCACCTTGGTCCTCACTCAAGCTGTGGCCATTCGGATAGAAGACAACTTGCTTATATCTGGCAAGTTAAAACGAGATCCATCCAAACCAAAGGCTTCAACTCCTTCTCAAGCCACTTCATCAGATCCGACATTCCAAAAGATGGCAAACGACTTACTCGCATTAAAGAAGTAATTAGCTCAAGCTTCATCTACCACTCCGTATCGGGATATCCCACGGAGGAACTTCACTCCCAACAACACCCCACAAAGGCCACATTTTCCTACTACTACTCCAAGGTTAGCACTTGAGGCCCCTTTGGTTAATGCCCTAGTCGAGATCAAAGAAGAGGAGAAAATTTATGAAGAACCTTCATCGTAAGGTGAAGATGATCAAGATGTCGGTGAACCGACTGATGACTCTACAATTAGGTATATGGAATTTGAAGATGAGGAATCTGATGAAGAGGAAGGTACCCAAGGGTATGTAAGTGGACAGTCATATATTTTTTCACCTGCTCATAAGGAAAAGAAGTAGAAGTTGCTGCCAGGATACAAAAAGAGAAGGTTGTGTCGAACACGCCTCCAACCATTGCTAAAAGAGGTAATCCTCTTCTTGCTCAACCTCCTATTAAACCTTTTATGAAGAAATATTTTCCTCCCATCTCTCCTCCAAATCAGCCTTCTTCTATTTCCATAAAGACCAGTAACCCTACCCTACCATCGTGAAATGAAGGACTCATTCCTTCGTCAACGTAAACCCTTGGTCACATTTGACATAGTCGATCATGCTAAAAAGACTAAGATTCAAATGTCACAAGTGAGTATCTTGAGTCTAACCCTGAACAACTTGTAAGATTGATTGAATATATCCAAAGCCAAGCTACCATCCCCTCTCATGTCTCCCCAAAAAGGAATCCTTTCCACTCCTCTGCATCTCGCATAAATGTTGCCTCGACTTCCGCATCAGGAAAAATTGAACCTTTTTATCTCTCCCTCCTAATCAATGGTCATAAACTAAGCAACTGCATAATTGATTATGGGGCTTCCGATAATGTCATGCCGGTGAAGGTCGCTCATGCTTTAGGCCTCACCCTTACCAAGCCTTTCGGCAGATGTTACTCCATGGAAACCAAATAGGTTCCATTAATTGGTCAGATCAAAGACACACAGTTCGCATTTGCAATGTTCCTAGAGAAAAGGGTAAAGATGACCATCCTCATTGTTGATATCCCAGCAACATATGGAATTCTACTAGGAGAAGCTTTTGTAGAGAGGTCGGTGGAGAGATTCATATGGATTGGTCCAAAGCAAGAATCCCGTCAAAGGAGTAATGCAAACATTGGAGCCTAAATCACAAAAGAAGTACCTGGTCACCAATTTTGATGACCCCAAAGCCCAAATTCTATTCGAATCATCGGGAATGGGAACTACTTCTTATCCCCGAGTCTGATAAAATGGATGTTCTCATCAGGAGGAGGACCTTAACAAGATATGGACACTTTAGCTTGATGGGTAATTGTGCAACAAGTGGATGTGGCGGCTGGAGCCATCTTGATATCTCTGAAGAAGAGATTTTCCTCTTTCTTTCAAATTGTAGTTTTTCAATACAAACAATCTGCTAAGTATGAATCTTTGCTAATCAACACACAAGCTACAAAGGAAAGAGGAATCAAGAATCTAAAAGTATAAGGTGACGCCTGAACTGATCACCAACAAGGTAAAAGGGGTGTACCAAGTGAAAAATGAAAAATTAGACACTACCGCATACGCAAAGTATGGGATAGCATTGAGGAATTTGAAACTTTCTCAATAAAATCTATTCCAAGAGCTCAAAATGACATGGCCGATTCATTGGTTGTCTCAGCGTCTCTTATGCTCCCTCACCCAAGGCTGAAAATAGACACATATACCATTGAGGTAGTCTTTCACCCAAGTGTGCTAGATAATTCTTAAGCCTGTGGTAGGTATTCAATGATGATAATCAGCTTGTTGCTTTTCTAGAAAAAGCTGATAATTTCAATGAGCTTCATTTTGAGGGATCTACTTCTGCATGTCATGAATCTATCACTAGTCAAACAAACGAATCAAAAGAAGGCGATGGCATATGTCAGCTCAAGGGAAATAAAATTCGAAGGGTTTAGTCTCTCTGGAATGATTTTTTGACAAACATGATCATTTTGTCAAGAAGAAGTGATAAGATGATCCTAACTCCTCTCCAGAGACCGAATCGGTCAACACGGGTGCTTTGTAGAACATCCACAGTTTGTGAACATCGGGAAATGTTGTACACCCAAAGAAAATCAGAAGTTTGTCAAATTGCTGAAGAAATATATGGACATATTGGCATGGTCTTATGCCAATCTAAATTCTTTCAAGCCTAAGGGCATTCAACATGACATCCTGTTAAAGGATGATGTCAAACCCTTTCACTAGAAACAGAGGCATTACAATCCCAAGATCTCGGGTACCATCTAGGTGGAAATATAGAAAATGTTGGATGCGAGAATCATCTTTCCTATCCATCACAAGTACCTAGGTCGCAAACATCATACTTATATGAAAGAATAATGGAGAGATACACATATGCGTAGATTTTCACAATCTGAATCAGGTGTCCTTGAAGGACAATTACCCACTCCCCATAATGGATCGGGTTCTATAGGAAATAACTTGATTCGGAGATCTTTGTCCATGCTTGATGGTTTTTTGGGCTACAATTAGATTGAAGTCTTACACGAAGACCAATTCAAAACAACATTCACTACTCCCTTGAGGCACATTCACCTATAAAGAAGATGCCTTTTGGTTTGACCAATGTCGGTGCCACCTTTCAAATGAGTGATGGACTTCACATTCAAAGGTATGATGGGAAAAGTCATTGTATTTTATTTGGATGACTTAACTATGTTCTCAAAAAGAAAAGTGATCATTGAGATCATTTAGAGAAAGTATTGATTAGATGTCGAGAACACGAGATTTCCTAAATCCAAAAAAGTCTATTTTCGAGGTCATGAAGAAAATTTTTAAGGACACGTTGTTAGCAAGGAAGGAATAAAGATAGATGTCAAAAGGGTTAAGGCTATTCATAGCCTTACCCTACCCACAAGTAAGCTCTAAATAGCCTTAACCTACCCACAAGCAAGACCGGTGTTCACTCCTTCAGAAAGGTGAATTTTCTCAAACGCTTTGTTCGACTTCATTGAAAAGACTCGTCACATATCAAATATGATGAAAGGGTCGCAAACTTTCCGGTGGAGAAAAAAAGGAAAGACATCATTTGAGGATATAAAAGCCTTCATTGCTCATGCACCCATCCTGGTATGTCCTAACTTCTCCAAGGATTTTATCATGTATAATTATGCATCTACGCATATTGTATCAGCCATCTTAATGTAAAAAAACTCTAAGGATGTTGAATCTCCAATCACGTTCATGAGCTCCCCTCTCAAGCTTCATGAATTGAAGATGTCTCAGTTAGAAAAACATGCCTTCATAGTAGTCAAAGTAGTCAAGAACTTCCAGTACTACATCCTAAACTCTCATATGGTAGTGTTGGTTCCTGACACGGCAGTTAAGTCTATCCTAACTCAACAGGAGTTAGGAATCTTACGAGGGAATTCAATCACAAAGTTCCAAGAGTATGATCTAGACATAAAACCAACCAATCTGGTAAGAGGCAAGGGCTTATGTTAGCTTATGGCTGAAAACAAAGATTCAGAGGTCCCTAAAGAGGAAGATGATTACATCGATGGAGCGTAGGGTCAACTTAAGAAAGTAGATTCTCTACCTATGGTTCTATTTGTTGCGACCAATGATGAGTGGTATTCAGACATCACTTTCTTTCTCACTTATAGTGAGTTCCCAGCTCATCTAACTTCAAAGGAAAAGTGGACTATAAAGCTCAGGGTAGCTAGATATGTCATATGGGATGATGGTTTATACAAGCGTGGGATTGATGGATCTTCTTGCGATGCGTTGAAAAACCACAACAGATCAAATTGCTTGAAAGTTTTCATGACTCAACTTGTGGTAGCCACTTCTCCTCATCCGTAACAACACATAAGATCATCCTTTGAGCAGTACTCTGCGGTGGCGCTATTCTAGGATACAACCACCTGGGTAGCAAAATGTGAGCTCTACCAACAGTTTGTTAGCAATCCAAAATTAGCTACTTTTCCCCTCAGGCCCGTCATTATTGACAAACCATTAAGGTGATGGGGAATTGAATTTATTAGATCACTACATCCCCAATCAAGTGCCAGACATAGTTATGTCCTAACAATAATAGATTACTTCACCAAATGGGTGGAGGCCATACCTGTCAAAAATGCCACCTCTGAAGTTGTTTCCAACTTCATCAAAGAAAATATCATCACGAGGTTTGGCATCACACAAAAGATCGTTGCTGATAATGCTTCCAACTTCTCCTCACGGGAAGTTATCGCTTTTTTCTATGGATGACACGAGATAACCTTGCCCACACCTCGAATAATTACCCTAAGGGAAATGGTTAGGTAAAATCTAGTAATAAGAACGTAGTAACCATTATACGAAAGTGGTCGATGAGAATCGGTGGTCCTAGAATAAGTCATTATATGATGCTTTGTGGGCAGACCAGTATTACTCGAAGAGGTCCCTCGGTATTGTTGGTCCAAAAATCTATCGGGAGGGTAGATCTATGGATAGGCGAGCCAACGGTATGTAGGGTATAGCCCTTCTTTGAGAAAACAAAGCAAAATTGGTTTATTGCTATTCTATCGGCGGGAACTTGCGCAAGTCCTATAGTATTCTACCTTAAGGGGTTTGGGATCTCATCCCGGTTGGGGTATTTCATTTGTAAGTAGAAAGGGATGAAGGGAAGAGAGGAGATAGGATAGTTACGAAGGGAGAAAAGAAATGAATTCCAAAGCAGAAAGGTCAGAGGGTTTATGTTTTGGGATTGGTAGTAAACGGAGCCAAACCTACTTGCATAAACAAACAAAGCAATACTGATGAGCAAATGATAAAAAATTACTGAGATAGATCTAACAAAAATAAACACATAGATTGACATAAGAAAGGTCGATGCACATAACACATGTATTCAACACAAAGTCTCAATATTTGTATTAATGTTTTCTTTCTATTACAAAAAGTACAAAGCCTTTTCTTCTCACTTCTATTTTTCATCTAAAAAATGTCCACCACATGGAATACAACAAATATCCAAGTATATATAGAAGGAGAGGGAGAAAGAAGGATAAAAAAAACCAACAACTAATTACAAAATATCTAAAAATATCTTCAACTGTTGAATTTGGGACACCTTGGTGGATAACAACATCACATGGTGCAACATGGATGATGTCATCATTTGTGCAACAAACTTTTAAATATTTACAAAGAGAAAATCCTAGGAGGAAGGAGTCTATTCATCATCGTCCGCGGTTGGAAGGGAGTATCTCGCTTCTGCTCAGGAGAGGAAATATGAAATTGAGCACGATACTCCAAGAATTTGCTAATCATCGGTTGAAGTTGGTCCTGAGCAAGACCCTTGGTGTGATTTCCAATGACTTCACAAGTCTCCCGTTCATCTCTGAGTCTTTCTGGGAGCTTGAAGTATTCATTACCTACCTACATCAGGTATCCAATGAAATTGCGGTAGGCCAGAAGGTTGTTGATAGATTCCACGTCAAAAGTAGCTTATGACCCTAACCCTTGCTACGTGATCTCCTTAAAGATCTAAATAGTGTCATCTGCCTTCCTCAAGGCATATGATGGGGTGAGAAAGCTTAGAGACATCCTTAGGAAAATATGCTCCATTTGATGCATTGCATCTAAGGCTTCCTCCTTGATTTTATCAATTTTCTCCAAGATAAATTCCATCGATCTACCGATAGTCCAAAAGCAAAGGACTTTGTTGGGTGCTCTAGGGTGATCGAAGACACCAAATTTCACTAAGTCATCGACTAGGCAGTCGAGCATCTTCTGGAATGTCTCATGTTGTAACCTAGCATGGTCCAAACTCTTGGGAGATAGGTCCCGCAATCACCTGGAGGTCCTTGTTAGCTTTGACCATTATTTACGATATAGCTCGTGAACTTGATGATTACTTCCTCACTATCTTTAAGGATGTGGTCTCTCCAGGAAGATATTGCCATGCCTTGTTCGCCAATCTTGGCGTATTCGTTTATCTTTTCCTGGCTAAGGGCCTCAGGAGTTTCAGTGGCAGTCGTAGGAGGTGCACTGCCCATTTTCTACAGGGCTTGGAAAAGGTGCCTATTCTACTCTTTCAGTATCCTCTTCTCTTCCTTTGCTTCCTGAAGCTTTTTGCAAAGGGCATCCACCGGAGATAGGGCCTCTCCTTTAGGATTTTTGAGGATGTTCCCATCGTGACCTGTGTCACTGTATAATCTATAGGAGACAGATCCTTTTTGTCCTTTATGGGATCAGGGTATGCGATCTCCATTACCCTTTCACCTGAAGCACTCTCGAGAGAAGCGGGTTATTGGCTTTTTTTCTTCTTAGCTCCTTTTGTTGGGATGACGGAGAAGTCCATAAGTGTAATGGGGACTTTCCTTTTGTGCTAGGCTTAGGTGTTGGGAGATCCATGCTAGACTTAAGGGAGTGTGACTAGAGGGAGAAGAGGGAAGCGAGAGGAAGAGGAAGGAGCAACTATAATGAACTCGGGGAAATGGGTCTAGACGCTTGGTGGTGGCATTGATAAAGAAGTTGAATCTCCAATGCTCACGGGGTAGGAGTCATTGCAGGAGAGGAAATAGTGGGGGTGGAAGGGATTGAGAGATGAGGGAAGAAATACTTGGGGGTCACAAATCCACGAGGGAAGAGAAGATGGAGGAAGAGGAAGGGGGAACAATAGAAGATGGGGGAGAAGACACGACCAGAGGAGTGGTTGTTTGAGTGACGTGAGGAGGGAAGGAGGAGTGGGAGATGGGGTGGTGGGAACTTCAGTGAGTTCTGATGGTGGAAACATCACGAGTGGATGTGCCCATTGGAACACTTACCACCCTGCTCTTTTTAGGGAGACAGGGTGCACGACCTACTCCTGGGTGGTGGAAGGAGGACTCTCGGGAGCTTTCTCCAAGCAAGTGCTTGACTCTCCTTCCTTATCTTTCCCTTTTCCCTTTGGCAAGTGTTTTGGCCTGGCAGGTGCATTACCCAAAGGAGACGTGGTGAAGTCTACCCCAAGGTAGATGAGACCGTTATACTGCACCAATACTACTGTGCTACTCACAAAGTTCCCTAAACCCTCTCCTCAATAGTTCGAGGTGCCCTTGTCCTATTATCTCGGAAAATGGCCAATTGTCCCCATTCGTATCTAGATATACTTGATCAACTTATTTATCGAGTCATTTGGAAACCTTTCGGGACAATGGCCATGCCATACTGGATGATTTCTGCTAGGGCCAGGTGGGAGTGATCCTTTCTTTGGAGCTCGACCTCGTGATATAGATCGATGTAAATATCCTCGATCTGTGGGATGTGGATTGGATTGAGCTTTGGCTTTGGGAGGAAATTACGAGGATCAAAGGTCAGCCTTGCCAGAAATTGTGTTTCAAGTTGAGTAATTCAGCCCTGCAAAACATTTCCTGGGCTTTGGTGTGAGAAGTGCAGGTGTATCTACCCACTATGAGGGGGAAAGGAGTCCCACCCTTCTTTCTTTTTAGGCACTTCTCGTGATATGTGATAAGCTGCTGGACAGCTCCAATAGGATCAATTTAGGTCCCACATACCTTGGTAACTTGGTGGGCTCCCCCAAGAAGTTGGCGGCTCTGAGATAGGTGAAAGTGGGGAATTACGTAAATAACGCTCCCCACTTCTCTGTGGTAGTCACTATGCTCTTGGTCATCCGACCGTGAGTCATATTAGGCCTCAATAGGTAGATGATGCCATAGAAGAAGGCATCGTTGATCTTGTTGAACTGTGGGATGTTGTTTTCTAGTTTTAACTCTGGATAATATTCATATATTTTTACTTGGGACCATACCCCACATCGGCTCAGTGATGGGTAATCTCTTTCGAAGCAGCAACATATACCATGTAGGAGTTCATGTAGAACCTCCCTGTTGTTGAGAGCTATTGGAGTTGCTCAGAGATGGTGTTGCTGATGATCTCCACCCATTCAAAACGTTGATCTGGAACATTTTTGCTCATTGTCTCCAGATATCTGAGCATCCATTTATGAAAGTAATGGGTGTTAGGAAGCCCAAATACCCGACTTAGGAAGGTTATGGTGTCACTCAGCTCCTTTGAGAAGTCACTGCGATGAATAACCTGCGGCCACCATGTTATAACCTTCTTGTTTTTAGATACACTTCGTTCATGAGCTGCATTCATTTGTCCTCATTTTCATCCCATGCCTTTATGCAGTCTTCTTGGCTTATTGCCATAAAATGTTGATGATGGGGATACCTAACATGATTTCAAAGTGCCGGGTAGTGAGGTTGATTATAACCTCACCCTTTTCATTCTTGACACATCTTGTGTCCTTATTATAGTAGCGGGCCACCACCATCATGAATTCGTTGTTCACTACACTCACGGGAATTCCCCCAGTGAAGTGTAAGCCACTTCCAACTAATTTGTCCATCCATGGACTGCCTGTGACCCTTCTGGTTTTGGCCCAAAAATCTTCCATATCAATGTGGCCGAGTTCTGAATCTCTGATGTCTAAGTCACATTCTGCAAGGGACTCGGGCATCTTGACCCTTTGGTACTTATACTTCATTTCTTCCTCCGTGAGTTTGGCCTTACCCTTATACTTGGTTTGCCTCTTACTTGATGAAGACATGTGTGAATCTGAGTTCAGTTGCTGATCTGTAAGAAGAAGCAAGGAAGTCCATCGAAGAAGAGCCATGTTAGCTGTTAGATCATCCATCAAAGCTTGAGAATGAAAAGTAAGCAATTTAGAAGCTTTTGGGCATAGGGAACAACTATACTGTAGGTTGTACGGGTTCAGAAAAGCAAGGCACACTATTGGAGTGTTGCATGGAAGAAAACAACGCAAAAGGACACAAGGTAGTAAATACTACAAAATCATTTAGTGTTGGTGTTAAAGGATGTGTGCTGCGCCATATGAAGGGTTTTAACGAGGCACGAATAATTCTAGTGTTGCGAGGAAGTGGAAGATGTGCCAATGGCATGAGATATGGTGCATGTTGTAAATAGTTATGGTGCGCTAAAGAGGCATAGGTTTAAATGATGCATCATTGAGTTATGGTGTGCCTTGTTTTTAGCTTTGGCATGGCACAGGAAGAGTCTACATAACATTAGATGCTGGTGTAGTTGGAGTTATGCCTACACCTCTTTAGAGTTTTGAGGATTTTTATAAGGTGTGGGGAGAAACGTCTTGTGCGGGGAAGGGATAGTGCGCCTCCTTGGCGCGGCTGTGTGTTTTGTGCAACAACGATAGCATTTGCACCAAAGGAAAACCGGGTCAAGATTTGCGATAACTTTAGATTTTCTCCTTTTTGGCTAGGTTTATGGCCTTTGGCCTCTTTCAACATAGATTTTAGGCAATGCGAGGGAACAAAGCAAATAGGATCCTAGATTCATTTTCAAGACAAAGCCCTCCGAGGCGGTAGATCTAGAAGGAGTGTAAAACCGGTTTGGGGGAGAGAAAATTGCAAAACGGGTTGGAGGTAGTGTTTTATTTCTTTAGATTCATTTCTTTGTTTTTAAACAAAACAACCCCTCAAACAATATAGAAAACCCACAAACAACCACCATAAGAAAAGTAAAGACCACTTACTTAGGAATATATAGGATGGAAGAAGCGATGTGGGGTCCGTAAACATGTGTAAAGTGACACGGGGATGATAGGAGCAGCGCAGTGCGAGAGGAATTAAATTTTTCACGTATTTTCAATCGTGAAAATGACAGGTCGGATGCGCCTATTTATAGGAAAAGGTGTAATAAATTTGCCACCAACTTTTTCAAAGGGTGCACCAAAATAGTGCCAACATGAAATTACTTGTGCCTTTGGCGTGGTTTTAGATTGTTGACATTGCCTTTTTAGTGCCTTGGCTCACCGTTCAAGGGTACAATAATTTTAGTGTGATCAGGGGGCAGGGTGGCATGCACCTCAGCGTAGGTTTGAAAGGCGCATCATGGGAAGGCGCAACATTTGGAATGTCGACAGTCCAAAGGATGCGCCAAAGGAATAGAAGAGGGTGCATATGCATTTGATGTTGCATGAATAAAATCTGCACCTAGCCAAAAAGGACCAAAAGACTAAGTTTGAAAAACCATATTCTCCAGAAAGGGATTTTATGCCAATCCGAATGCTAAGGGACCTTGGCGGGGAACCGAAACAAAATTTTGGTATGGTTACCTGCAAAATTTCCCTTGTCAATTTTACAGGATAACAACTGGCTCTTTCTAGGGACTATCTTTGAGTGAAGCTTAGGGGTAGAGAATCCCAGATCAACATGTGCCTATCCATGGGTTACATAGTCAAAAACAAGGGTGAAAGAAAAAAGGAAAACACACAACAAACAAAAGCAAGCACACACAAAAACAAACACACAACTAAAGCAGACTGTACAAAGAAGAGAGCAAGCTCTACTTCCTGAATATTTTGAGATGTTGCCCACTATAGGGAAGCGGGAGCTCAGTTCCATCCAGATACGAGAGATAGAAGTTATTCTCTCCATTGAGCTGCTTGATCTTGAAAGGCCCTCTCCATAGAGAATCAAATTTTCCGTGCATGCCCTTTGGCTCTCTTCACTTGTCCCACAAAAGGATGAGATCTCCCACCTAAAAATCTCTCTACTTGGCCTTTTTATTGAACAGTCTCTTGACTTGATTCTGATGTTCGGTGATCCTGTCGACCACTCTTACTCTCTTTTCTTCAAGCTTTGTTAGATACATGACCCTCTTTTCAAGAGAATTTTGGAAAGTCTCATCTTCGATCGCTCGTGCCAAGTGTAGGGTGGAAGTTCCGTAGAAATGGGAAGCTCGGCATCGATTCCATATAATACTTGAAAAGGTGACATACCGAGGGACCTCTTTGGAGTAATATGGTCTACCCACAAAGCATCATACAATGACTTGTGCCATGACCGCTGATTCTCATCAACTAGCTTCCGTATGATGGTCACTAAGTTCTTATTGCTGGATTCTACTTGACCATTTCCCTAGGGGTAATAATCTGAGGCGTGGGCCAAGGTTATCCCATATTCATAGAAAAAACTGATAACTTCCCGTGAGGAGAAGTTGGAAGCATTATCAGCAACGATCTTGTGTGGAACGCCAAACCTTACAATGATACTTTCTTTGATGAAGTTGTAAACAATTTCAGAGGTGGCATTCTTAACCGGTATGGCCTCCACCCATTTGGTGAAGTAGTCCATTCGTTGTTAGGACATAACTATGTTTGGCACTTGATTGGGGATGTAGTGCTCTGATAAAGTGAATTCCCCATTGCTTGAATGGTTCATCAATAATGACGGGCCTAAGGGGAAAAGCGGCCAATTTTGGTTTACCAACAAACTATTGGCAAAGCTCACATTTTGCTACCAGGTGGTTGTATCCTGAAATAGCGTTGGCCAATAGTACCTAGCCCAGATGATCTTGTGTGCTATCACAGATGAGGAGAAGTGACCACCGTAGGCTGAGTCATGAAAAATTTCTAGCAATTTTACCTATTGCGGCTTGTCAATGCATCGCAAGAAGATGCCATCAATCCCACGCTTGTATAAACCGTCATCCCAGATGACATATCTAGTTGCTCTGAGCTTTACAGTACACTTCTCCTTTGAAGTTAGATGAGTTGGACACTCACCATAAGTGAGAAAGAAAGTGATATCGGAATACCATTCGTCACTAGTTGCAACGAATAGAACCATAGGTAGAGAATCAGCTTTCTCCGGTTTACCCTGCGCTCCCTCAATGCAACCATCTTTTTCTTCAGGGCCTCTGAATCTTTGTTTTCAGCCATAAGCTGACATAGGCCCTTGCCTCTTACCAGCTTGGTTGGTTTTATGTCTAGATCATACTCTTGGACCTTTGTGATCCAATTCCCTCGTAAGCTTCCTAACTCTTGTTGAGTTAAGATTGACTTGACTGCCGTGTCAGGAACCAACACTACTGTATGAGAGTTTAGGATGTAATACCGAAAGTTCTTGACTACTTTGACAATGCAAAGGCATGCTTTTCCAACTGAGACATCTTCAATTCATGAGGCTTGAGAGGAGAGCTCATGAACGTGATTGGAGATTCAACATCCTCAGAGTTCTTTTGCATTAAGATGGTCGATACAGTATGCTCAGATGCATAGCTATACATGATAAAATCCTTGGAGAAGTCGGGACATACCAGGATGGGTGCATGGGCAATGGAGGCTTTTATATCCTCGAATGACATCTTTCCTTCTTCACTCCACCGAAAGTTTGTGACCCTTTCATCATATTTGATATGTGGCGAGTCTTTTCAAGCAAAGTCGGGAACAAAGTGCCTGAGAAAATTCACTTTTCCGAAGGAGTGAATGCGGTCTTGCTTGTGGGTAAAGTAAGGCTCTGAATAGCCTTAACCCTTTTGACATCTATCTTTGTCCCTTCCTTGCTGACAATGTGTCCTAGCAACTTTCCTTCAGTGACCTCGAAAATAGACTTTTTTTGAATTTAGGAGATGGCATTTTCTCGACATCTAATCAATACTTGCTCCAAATGATCACAATGATCACTTCACTTTTTGAGAACACAGTTAAGTCATCCAAGTAAACTATGATGACCTTTCCCATCATACCTTTGAATGTGAAGTCCATCGCCCGCTGAAAGGTGGCACCAACATTGGTTAAGCCAAAAGGCATCCTGCTATAGGCGAATGTGCCCCAGGGAGTAGTGAATGCTGTTTTGAATTGGTCTTTAGGTGAGACTTCAATCTGATTATAGCCCGAAAAACCATCAAGCATGGATACATTTCTAAACCATTTACTGCCTGAAGAATTTGATCCATTATGGGTAGTGGGTAGTTGTCCTTCAAGGATGCTTGATTCAAGTTGCGGAAGTCTATGCATATGCGTATCTCACCATTCTTCTTTCACACTGGCATGATGTTTGCGACCCAGGTACTGTGGTGGATAGGAAAAATGATCCTTGCATCTAGCATCTTCTATATTTCTACCTGGATGGTACCCAAGATCTTGGGATTATAGTGCCTCTATTTCTGGCAAAAGGTTTGACATCTTCTTTCAATGGGATGTCATGCTGAACGTCCTTCAGCTTGAAAGACTTTAGATCAGCATAAGACCATGCCAATATGTCCATATATTTCTTCAGCAATTTGACAAACTTCTGCTTTTCTTGGGGTGTGTAACATTTTCCGATGTTCACAAGCTGTAGATGTTCCATAGTACCCAATTAACGATTCGGTCTCTAGAGAGGAGTTAGGGTCATCTTGCCGCTTCTTCTGACAAAACGATCATGTTTTTCAAACAATCATTCCAAAGAGACTAAACCTTTTGGGATTTTATTTCCTTTGAGCTGACATATGCCATCACCTCCTTTTGATTCATTTGCTTGATCAGTAATAGATTCATGACATGCAAAAGTAGATCCTTCAAAATGAAGCTCACTGAAATTTTCTACTTTCTCTAGAAAGGAAATAAGCTGATTGTCATCGTTGAATACCTGCAGTGCTGAGAGTTGTTTGGTATGCTTGGGCGGAAGACTACCTCAATAGTATATGTGTCTGTCTTCAACCCTGGGTGTGGGAGCATGAGAGATCTTTGAGACGCCAAAGTGAGTCGGCCATGTCACTACGAGAGCTCTTGGAATGGCTTTTATTGAGAAGGCATCAAATTCCTTAATGTTGTCCCATACTGCGTTGCGGTAATGCCTGAGCCTTTCATTCTTTACTTGGTATATTATTTTTACTTGATTTACGACTAGCTCAACATCAGCCCTGTACTTTTAGGTTCTTGATTCCCCTTTCTTTTGCAGCTTGCATGCCAAGTAGCAAAGATTCATATTCAGCGTAGTATTATTCATGTTGAAAAATTGCAACTTGAAAGAGAGAGGAAAAACCTCCTCCTCAGGAGATATTAGCACAACTCAGCACCGCATCCACTAGTTGCACAACTGCCATCAAACTACAGTGTCCATATCTTGTTAAGGTCCTCCTCTTGGATGAGAATGTCCATTTTATCAGACTCAGTAGATAAGAAGTAGTTCCCCATTCCTGATGATTCAAAGAGAATTTGGGCTTTGGGGTCATTGGAATTGGTGACTAAGTACTTCTTTTGTGATTCAGGCTCTAATGTCTGCATTACACCCTTGACGGGATTCTGGCCTTGGACCAATCCATATGGATTTCTCCACCAACTTCTCTACAAAAGCTTCTTCCTAGTAGAATTCCATATGCTGCTGGGATATCAGCAATGAGGATGGTCATCTTTACTCTTTTATCTGGGAATGCTGCAAAGGTGAACTGTGCATCTTTGATCTGACCAATTAATGGAACCTATTTGGTTTCCATAGAGTAACATCTGCCGAAAGGCTTGGTAAGAGTGAGGCCCAAGGCATGGGTGATCTTTACTGGCATGAAATTATCAGAAGCGCCAGAATCAATTATGCAATTGCTTAGCTTGTGACCATTGATTAGGAGGAAAGATAAAAAGGTTCAATTTTTCTTGACATGGAAGTCGAGGCAACATTTATGCGAGATGGAGGAGTGGAAAAATTCCTTTGAGGAGACATGGGAGACTATGGCAGCTTGGCTTTGGATATATTTGTCAATCTTACAAGTTACTCAAGGTTTGGTGGAGATATTCAGCCTCAGACATTTGAATCTTGGTCTTCTTAGCATGATCGATTATGTCGAATGCGACCAAGGGTTGCGTTGATGAAGGAATGAGTCCCTCACTTTGCAGTGGAAGGGTAGGATTACTGGTCTTTATGGGAATAGAAGAAGGCTGATTTGGAGGAGAGATGGGGGGAAAAGATTTTTTTGTAAAAGACTTAATAGGAGGTTGAGAAGGAAGAGGATTACCTCTTTTAGCAATGGTTGGAGGCGTGTTAGACACAACCTTCTCTTTTTGTATCCTGGCAGCAACTTTTGATTCTTTTCCTTGAGAGCAAGTGAAAATAGCATATGACTATCCACTTGCATACCCTTAGGTATGCTCTTCTTCATTAGACTCCTCATCTTCAAATTCCATATACCGATCATAGAGTCGCCAGTCGGCTCACCGACATCTTGATCATCTTCACCACCTGCGATGAAGGTTATTCATAATTTTGTTCTTCTTCTTCAACCTCGACTAGGGCATTGACCGGAGGGGCCTCAAGTGCCAACCATGGAGCAATTGTAGGAAAACATGGCCTTTGATGGGTGTTGTTGGAAACAAAATTTCTCCGTGGGATATCCTAGTATGAAGTGCTAGGAGAAGCTTGAGCCAATTGCTTCTTCAATGCGAGTAAGTCATTCGCCATCTTCTGGAATGCCGGATCCGATGAAGTGGCTTGAGAAGGAGTTGAAGCTTTGGGCTTGGATGGCTCATGTTTTAATTCGCTAGATATAAGCAGGTTGTCTTCTATCGAATGGTAGTAGCCTAAGTGAGAACCAGGTGGTAATTTGTTCTTGTAAGAGCAAGAAACTTACTCTTGAGCTCATGGCGTTCATAAAGAAACACTTTTGATTTTCTGGCGTTAGCAGCATGGCAGGTGGAACATGGTTAATTAGTGAATTGAAACAAGTGATAAAATTGTGCATGGTTTCATTGAATTCCTTCTTTAGGTGAGTGATCTTGGATTATAACGCAAACACATATTATGAAGGCTTATACCTTTCTTCAAATGTAGTTCGTAATGTGGCCCAACTAGTGATAGATCCGACCGACAAATGTTGGAACCACTCTGCTGCGGGTCCTTGCAAGGTCTCTAGAAAGAGGCGTACTGACACATCTTCATGGGTCACATCCAAGGATTTGCATGACATGATGAATACAGATATATGTGAATCCGTGCTTTGGTTTTTTACCTGCCATCAAATTTGGGGAAATTCTTTCGGTTTCCATGAGGGAGTGCGTGAACAGGATGTGGTAACGCAAGAGGGCCCATAGCATTTCCCCATGGTACTGCCATTTGAAAATCTAGAAAGAGGATGTGAGCCAGAGCGTGGTTCCGCTGAGAAATAAAGCGCTACAAAGGGATGTGGAGGCTCCTTTGAAAAATGGTTCTTTCATGGAGGCGAGACACTTCTGGCTGACCGATCGGCTAAACTCAATGATGAGAAGTGTGCTGGTGTAATACTGAAGTTGTGCCTTTGAAGCAGATCAAAAATAGGATCAACTTCCCCACGAGCTCTCTTGCTACGAGTAAATGGTTCCCCCACCAGTGTATCTTTCAAATCTGTAATGTTTTTAGAGTAGATTTAAAAACTCTTTTTGGTTGTACTTGCTGATTTTCTGATTTTCAAACCAAAATCAGCAGCATGTACTTTTCTAAATATTTAAATTTATCCCTCTTTTGAAAACCGATTGCGGTTTAATGACAAAGATTAACGAGGATAAAATGATGGTTAAACTTAGCAAGCTGATTTTGGATCTTAGAGTTGAATTTTTGTAAGGGTTTGAAATTTTTGTAAAAATATCAAAATCTCAGATCTACGGAAATATATGGGTTTTTGTAAAAACTCAGCGAACTAAAGATCTCTAACTAGCCCAGATCTATGGATCTCATGAAGAAAATTTTCAGTTTGGATCACTTTTGTAAATTTTTTTGGATTAAGCAAAAAGTTAAGATTTGCAAACAGGTAGTGATTTTTACAGTTTTATCAATTTTCTTAGTTACTTTAGCAACTTTGTTAGTGTCCTTTAACTGACACAACACTCACATAGATCTGTTTCGATCCCCAGTAGAGTCGCCAAAAACTGTTGGTCTGAAAATATGTTGAGAGGGCAGATCTATGGATAGACGAGCCAACAGTGTGCAGGGCATAGCCCCTCTTTGAGACAACAAAGTGAAACTGGTTTATTGCTATTCTACCAGTAGGAATCTATGCAAGTCCTACAGTATTCTACCTTCAGGGGTTTGGGATCTCATCCCAGTTGGGGTATTTCTGACTATGAGTAGAAAGGGACGAAGGGAAGAGAGGAGATAGGATAGTTCTGAAGGGAGAAAAGAAATGAATTCCAAAGCAAAAAGGTCAGAAGGTTTATGTTTTGGGATTGGTAGTAAATGGAGCCAAACCTACTTGCATAAACAAACAAAGCAATACTGATGAGAAAATGACAAAAAAGTAGAGATAGATCTAACAGAATAAACACACAGATCTGACATAAGAAAGTTCTGATGCACATAACACATGTATTGGCCACATAGTCTCAAAATTTGTATTAATGTTTTCTTTTGTTACAAAAAGTACAAATCCTTTTCTTCTCACTTCTATTTTTCATCTAAAAAATGTCCACCACCTGGAATACAAAAAATATCCAAGTATATATAGAAGGAGAGGGAGAAAGAAGGCAAAAATAAAAACCAACTAATTACTAATTATAAAATATCTAAAAGTCAGCTGTTGACTTTGGGGCAACTTGGTGGATAACAACATCTCATGGTGCAACATGGATGATGTCATCATTTGTGCCAAAAACTTTTAAATATTTAGAAAATCCTAGGAGGAAGGAGTCTATTCATCATCGTCCCGTAGGCTAGAAGGGAGTATCCACTGCTTACTACTCGGGGAGGAAATATGAAATTGAGCATGATACTCCAAGAATTTGCTAATCATCGATTGAAGTTGTCTAAGTAGGACCCTTGGTGTGATCGCGAGATGACTTCACAAGTCTCCCATTCATCTCTAAGTCTTTTGGGAGCTTGAAGTATTAATTATCTGCCTCCATCGGGTATCGAATGAAATCGTGGCAAGCTAGAAGGTTTTGATAGATTTCGCATCAAAAGTAGCTTCGACCTAACCCTTACAACGTGATCTCCTTAAAGTTCTAAATAGTGTCATCTGCCTTCCTCAAGGCGTATGATGGGGTGAGTAAGCCTGGAGACATCCTTAGGACAATCTGCTCCATTTGATGCATTGCATCCAAGGCTTCCTCCTTGATTTTATCAATTTTCTCCAAGATGAATTCCATCTGATCAACCCGATAGTCCAAAGCAACAAGGACTTTGTTGGGTGCTCTGGGGTGATCGAAGACACTAAATTTCACTAAGTCATCAAATGGGTAGTCAAGCATCTTTTGGAACATCTCATGTTGTAACCTAGCATGGTCCAACTCTTGGGAGATAGGTCCCACAATTGCTGGAGGTCCTTGTTAGCCTAACCAATATTTTGATATAGCTCTGTGAACTTGACGATTACTTCCTCACTATCTTTGAGGATCTAGTCTCTCCAGGTGGATACTGCCATACCTTGTTCGCTAATCTTGGCATATTCATTTATCTTTTCTGGCTAAGGGCCTTAGGAGTTTCGGTGGAAGTCGTAGGAGGTGCACTTGCCCATTTTCTGTAGGGCTTGGAAAAGGTACTTATTCTACTCTTTCAGTATCCTCTTCTCTTCCTTTGCTTCCTGAATTTTTTTACAAAGGGCATCCACTGTAGATAGGGCCTCTCTCTGTAGGCTTTCTGAGGACGTTCCCATCATGACCTGTGTCACTATATAATCTGTAGGAGACATATCCTTTTTGTCCTTTGTGGGATCGGGGTATGTGATCTCCATTACCCTTTCACCTGAAGCACTATGAGAGAAGCGGGTTATTGGATTTTTCTTCTTAGCTCCTTTTGTTGGGATGATGGAGAAGTCCATAGGTGCAATGGGGACTTTCCTCTTGTGCTAGCTTAGGTGTTGGGAGATCCATGTTGGACTTAAGGGAGTGTGACCAGAGGGAGAAGAGGGAACAGAGGAAGAGGAAGGAGCAACTACAGTGAACTTGGGGAAATGGGTCGAGACACTTGGTGGCGGCATTGATAAAGAAGCCGAATCTCCAACGCTCATAGGGGTAGGAGTCATTACAGGAGAGGAAATAGTGGGGGTGGAAGGGATCTAAGAGATGAGGGAAGAAATACTAGGGGATAGCTCTGCGAGGGAAGAGAAGATGGAGGAAGAGGAAGGGGAATAGTAGAAGATGGGGGAGAAGACACAACTAGAGGAGTGGTTGTTTGAGTGATGCGAGGAGGGGAAGGAGGAGTGGGAGATGGGGTGGTGGGAACTTCAGCAGTTACAATGGTGGTAACATCTTGAGTGGATGTGCCCATTGGAACACTTACCGCCTTACTCATTTTTGGGGAGACAGGCGCATGACCTACTCCTAAGTGGTAGAAGGAGGACTCTCGAGAGCTTGCTCTGAGCAGCACTTGACTCTCCTTCTTTGTCTTTCCCTTTTCCCTTTGGCAAGTGTTTTGGTCTAGCAAGTACATTACCCAAAGGAGATGTGGTGAAGTCTACCCCAAGGTAGATGAGACCGTTATACTTGCACCAATGCTCTGTGCATTGCAAAGTTCCCTTAACCCTCTCCTCAATAGTCTGAGGTGCCCTTATCCTATCTATCTTGGTAAATGAAAATTGTCCCCATCCGTATCTAGATAGACCTGATCAAATTCTTGATTAGTCATTTGGAAACCTTTCGGGACAATGGCCACGCCATATTGGATGATTTCTGCTAGGGCCAGGCGGGAGTGATCCTTTCTTTTGAGCTCGACCTCGTGATATAGATCGATGTAAATATCCTCGATTTGGGGACATGGATTGGATCAAGCTTTGCCTTTGGGAGGCAATTGTGAGGATCAAAGGTTGGCCTTGCTGGGAAATTGTGTTTCAAGTTGAGTAATTCCAGCTTCAATAGGATCAATTTAGGCCCCGCATACCTTGGTAACTTGGTGGGCTCCCCCAAGAAGTTGGCTCTGAGATAGGTGAAAGTGGGGAATTACATAAATAACGCTCCCCACTTCTCTGTGTCAGTCACTATGCTCTTGGTCATCTGACCATGAGTCATATTGGGCCTCAATAGGTAGATGATGTCGTAGAAGAAGGCATCATTGATCTTGCTAAACTGTGGGATGTTGTTTTCAGTCTTAACTCTCGATAATATTCATATATTTTCACTTGGGGCCACACCCCACATCGGCTCAGTGCTGGGTAATCTCTTTCGGAAGCAACAACGTATACCATGTAGGAGTTCATGTAGAACCTCCCCATTGTTGAGAGATGTTGAAGTTGCTCAGAGATGGTGTCTGTTGATGATCTCTGCTCATTCAAAACATTGATCTGGAACATTTTTTCTCATTGTCTCTAGATATCTGAGCATCCATTTATGAAAGTAATGGGCATCAAGAAGTCCAAATACTCTTCTTAGAAATGTTATGGTGTCACTCAGCTCCTCAGAAGTCACTGCGATGAATAACCTATGGCCACCGTGTTATTACCTTCTTGTTTTTCATATACACTTCATTCATGAGTTGCATGCATTTGTCCTCATTTTCATCCCATGCCTTTATGCAGTCTTCTTGGCTTATTGCCACAAAATGCCGGTGATGGGGGATACCCAACATGATTTCAAAGTGTCGGGCAGTGAGGTTGATTATAACCTCACCCTTTTCATTCTCGACACACCTTGTGTCCTTATTATAGTAGCGAGCCACCACCATCATGAATTCGTTGTTCACTGCACTCATGAGAATTCCCCTAGTGAAGTGTAAGCCACTTCCGACTAATTTGTCCATCCATGGACTACCTGTGACCCTTCTGGTTCTAGCCCAGAAATCTTCCATATCAATGTGGCCAAGTTCTGAATCTCTGATGTCTAAGTCACATTCTACAAGGGACTCGGGCATCCTAACCCTTTGGTACTTATACTTCATTTCTTCCTCTGTGAGTTTGGCCTTACCCTTAGACTTGGTTGGCCTCTTACTTGATGAAGACATGTGCGAATCTGAGTTCAGTTGCTGATCTGCAAGAAGAAGCAAGGAAGTCCACCGCAGAAGAGCCATGTTAGCTATTAGATCATCCATCAAAGCTTTAGAATGAAAAGTAAGCAATTTAGAAGCTTCTGGGCATAGGGCGCAGCTATACTACAGGCTGTAGGGTCAGAAAAGAAAGGTTCATTGTTGGAGAGTGTTGCATGGAAGAAAATAGCGCAAAAGGGTACAAGGCACAGGAATACTACACACAACATTTAGTGTTGGTGTTAAAGGATGTGTGCCTATGCCATATGAAGGGTTTTTAATGAGGCATAGATAATTCTGGTGTTGCAAGGCAGCAGGATGCGCCAATGGTGTAGATATGGTGCATGTTGTAAATAGTTATGGTGTGCCAAAGGGGCATAGGTTTAAATGATGCATCATTGAGTTAAGGTGCGCCTTGTTTTTAGCTTTGGCGCAGCGCACTTGAGGAAGAGTCTACATAACATCACATGCTAGTGTAGTCAGAGTTGCGCCTACGCCACTTTAGGGTTTTGAGGATTTTTATAAGGTGTGGGGAGAAACGTCTTTGTAGGTAGGGACAAGTGCGCCCCTTGGCGCGACTGTTTTTAATGGCAGAATAGATTTTCACCAAAGGAAAACCATGGGTCAGGATTGTGATAACTTTAGATTTTCTCCTTTTTGGATAGGTTTGTGGCCTTTGGCCTCTTTCAACATAGATTTTAGATAGTGAGGGGAACAAAGCAAAGAGGATCCTGGATTCATTTTCAAGACAAAGCCCTCCAAGCTAGCAGATTTGGAAGGAGGGTAAAACCGGTTTGGGGGGAGAGAAAATTACAAAATGGGTTGGAGGTAGTGTTTTATTTCTTTAGATTCATTTCTTTGTTTTTTAACAAAACAACCCCTCAAACAATACAGAAAACCCACAAACAATCACCATAAGAAAAGAAAAGACCACTTACCAGGAATATATAGGATGGAAGAAATGATGTGGGGTCCACGAACACGATGTAAAGTGACACGGGGATGACAGGAGCGCTGACAAGTGTAGAGGAATTAACTTTTTCATGTGTTTTCAATCGTGAAAATGATAGGTCAGATGCACCTATTTATAGCAAAAGGCGTAATAAATGCACCACCAACTTTTTCAAAGGGCGCACCAAAACAGATGCCAACATGAAATTATTTGCACCTTTGGCACGGTTTCAAGACTTTTGACATTGCCTTTTTAGTGCCTTGGTGCACCGTTCAAGGGCACAACAATTTTAGTGTCGACAGGGTGGCGCATGTGCCTCAGTGTAGGTTTGAAAGGTGCATCATGGGAAGGTGCAACATTTGAATGTGGATAGCCAAAAAGATGCGCCAAAGGAATACAAGGGGGCGCATATGCATTTGATGTTGCATGAATAAAATCTACGCCCGGCCAAAAAGGACCAAAAGAACAAGTTCGAAAAACCAGATTCTCGAAAAGGGATTTTATGCCAATCCGAACACTGAGGGACCTTGGTGGGGAACCGAAACAAAATTTTGGTATGGTTACCTGCAAAATTTCCCTTGTCAATTTTATAGGATAACATGGTATGTCACCTTTTCAAGTGTTATATGGAATTAACGTTGAGCTCCCCATTTCCACGGAACTTCCTACTCTACGCTTGGCACGAGTGATCGAGGATGAGACTTTCTAGAATTCTCTAGAAAAGAGGATCATGTATCTAACAGAACTTGAAGAAAAGAGAGTAAGAGTGGTTGATAGGATCACCGAGCATCAAAATCAAGTCAAGAGACTATTCGATAAAAAGGACAAGCAGAGGGATTTCCAAGTAGGAGATCTCGTCCTTCTATGGGACAAGTGAAGAGAGCCAAAGGGAATGCACAGGGAAATTTGACTCTCTTTAGAGAGGGCCTTTCAAGATCAAGCAGCTCAACGGAGAGAATAGCTTCTATCTCTTGTATCTGGATGGAATTGAGCTCCCGCTCCCCTATAGTGGGCAACATCTCAAAATATTTAGGAAGTAGAGCTTGCTCTCTTCTTTGTACAATTTTCTTTAGTTGTGTGTTTGTTTTTGTCGTGTGTTTTACTTTTTGTTGGTTGTGTGTTTTCCTTTCTTTTTCATCACCCTTGTTTTTGACTTTGTAGCCCAATGGATAGGCACATGTATATCCGGGATCTTTGTACCCTTAAGCTTCACTCAAAGTTAGTCCCCAGAAAGAGCCAACTATTATCCTGTAAAATTGACAAGGGTAATTTTGTAGGTAACCATACCAAAATTTCTGTTTTGGTCCCCGTTGAGGTCTCTTAAACATTCGGAATGGCATAAAATCCCTTTCCGGAAAATCTAGTTTTTAGAACTTGGTCATTTTCAACCTTTTAGGTTGGGCGTAGTTTTCATTCACGTTACATCAACCAAAACTACGTACCCCTCCATTCCTTTGGCACATCCTAAGGAGTTTCAACACTCCAAATGTTGTGCCTCTCAAAACCGCGCCTTTATTCTCTTGGCATATTCTAAGGAGTGTCAACACTCAAAATGTTATGCCTATCAAAGGTGCGCAAGGCGCATGCGCCATCTTGTTTACACTCAAAATGTTGCACCTCTCTAAAGTGAAAAGTGGGTGCTAAAAACACAGTGTTGACACTCCTAAAGCCGTGCCATGGTGCAAATATCTTCATGTCGACATCCACTTAAGTGTGCCATAGAAAAAGTTGGTGGCACATTTATTGCACTTTTGCTATATATAGGCGCGTCCGACCTATCATTTTCACAATTTAAAAAATGTGAAAAAGTTATTTCCTTTGTACTTGTCAGCATTCCTGTCAACCCCACGTGTTGCCATTTGTCATGTTCATGGACCCCACATCATCTCTTTTATCGTTATATATTCCTGGTAAGTGGCCCTTGCTCTTCTTATGGATTTGTTGTGGTTTTTATAATGGTTTAGGTGATTAGGATTGATAATAAACAATGAACCCAAGTACTCAACTCCAAAACCCCTTCTCCTCCTTCCAGATCTACAAATCTGGAAGGCTGCCACAAAACCACTCAAACTCATTTGTCCCTTATTCCCTGCTTTGCTAAGTTTTCCCTCCTAGACATCAAAATTTGAACCAAAAGAGTGAAAATCATAAAATTTTTGCAAACAACCCACTATTTTTCCTTCAATGCAAGTTTAATTCTCTTTACATCAAACAAAATCGTTCCACAGGCGCATTATCCCTGTGTGCAACATAAGCCTTCTCCGCACCTTATAAACATTGCTGCAAAATTCCCTAGCGCAAGCGCAAGTGCTGTTAGCACTTAGAACAACTACAACAACATCTGAATGTTATGTAAACCTTTGTTGCGTTGCACAAACTAAACCACTTGGCGCACCTCACTCTCATCTAGCATCTACCACATCCCGCACCAATGGCGCATCTGGTACCTTACTACACCAATCATATATGTGCCCCGCTTAAAAATAATTCCAATGGCACAAGTGCACATCCCTTGACACCAACATCTGAATGTTGTGTGTATCCTTTTGTGCCTTACCCCTTTTGGCATTGTTTTCTCCCATGCAACACTTTCTCAAAGTGCACCTTGCTTTTCTAAGTCCCTGCTGACCTACGGTGAAAAAGCCTGCGCCTTGCGCCCGAGAGGATCATAAATTGCTAACTTTTCATTCTGTAAGATTTTATGGACGACTTAACGGCTAACATGGCTCTTTTATGATGGACTTCCCTAATTCTTCTTGCAGATCAATAGATGAACTCATATTCACACATGTCTTCATTAAGTAAGAAGCCAACCAAGTCTAAGGGTAAATCCAAAGCAATGTAAAAGAAATAAAATATAAATACCAAAGGTTCATAATGCCGAATCTCTTACAGAGTGTGATCTTGATATCAGAGATTTAGAACTAGGGCACATTGACATGGAAGACTTCGGGCCAGAACCAAAAAGGTCACAGGCAGCCCATGGATGGATAAATTGGTTGGTAGGGCCTGCACTTTGCTGCTGAGGATCCTAGTGAGCACAATCAACAATGAGTTCATGATGTTGGTGGGCTGTTGTTACAATAAAGACACAAGATGTGTTGAAAATGAGAAGGGCGAGGTAATAATCAACCTCATGGCCCGACATTTTGAGATCATGTTGGGTATCCCTCACCACCGACATTTTGTAGCAGTAAGCCAGGAGGACTGCATGAAGACATGGACTGAAAACGAAGACAAATGCATGTAGCTGATGAATGAGGTGTACCTCAAAAACAAGAAGGTGAAAAGCAAGTGGCCATAAGTCATTCATCGTAGTGACTTTTCAGAGGAGCTGAGTGACACCATCACCTTCCTGAGTAGGGTGTTTGGGCTTCCGATGCCCATTAATTTCACAAGTGGATGCTCAAGTATTTAGAAATAATGAATAAAAATGTTCCCGATCAGCATTTTGAATGGGGAGAGATTATCAGCAGCACAATCTGGAGTAGCTTCAACAACTTTCAACAACTGGGAGGTTCTATATGAACTCCTATGTGGTATATGCTGCTTTGCCTCGAGAGAAGGACTACCCATCATTGAATCGAAGTATGGGGTATGGCCCCATGTCAAAATATATGAGTACTATCTAGAATTAAGAATAGAGAAAATATAGCACAATTCAGTAAAGTCAACGATATCTTCTTCTATGGCGTCATCTACCTCTTGAGGCCCAACATGACTTACGATCAGATGACCAAAAGTGTGGTCACCACCACAGAGAAGTGGGGAGCATTATTCACGCAATTCCCCACTTTCACATATCTCAGAGCCGCTAACTTCTTGGGGGAGCCCACCAAATTGCCGAGGTATGTGGGACCCAAGCTGATCCTATTGGAGCTATTTAGATAGTTTATCACATACCATGAGAAGTGTTTTAAAAGGAAGAAGGGTGGAACTCCATTCCCCATCACAATGGGCAGGTACACCTGCACTTCACAGGGAAAATCCCAGGAGATGTTTGTAGAGCTTGAATTGCTCAATTTGAAGCATAATTTCCTGGCAAGGCCAACCTTTGATCCTCGTGATTGCCTTCCAAGGGAAAAGATCGATCCAATTCATGTCCCTCAGATTGAAGATATCTACATCGATCTATATCATGAAGTCGAGCTCAGATGAAAGGATCACTCCCGACTGGCCCTGATAGAGATCATTCAATATGGTGTGGCTATCGTCCCAAAGGATTTCCAAGCAACTGATCAAGAAGTTGATCAGGTTTATCTAGACACGGATGGGGACAATTGGCTATTTTCTGAAATTGATAGAAACAAGGCCCCTTAGACTATTGAGGAAAGGGTCAAAGGCACTCTGTAGCGCACTAAGCATTGGTGCAAGAAAAATGGTATCATCTACCTTGGGGTAGACTTTACCACATCTCCCTTGGGTGATGCACCCACTAGGCTGAAACACTTTCCTAAAGGCAAAGGAAAAGACATAGAAGGAGAGGAAAGCACTCTCAAAAAGAAGTCCCTGAGAGCCCTCCTTCCACCGTTGAGGAACAAGTTGTGGACTTAGTGTCCCCAAGAAGAGAAGAAGTGGCCAGTGCTCCAATGGACACATCCACTCAGGATGTCGTCACTTCTACAACTGGTGAGGTCCCAACCATCCCCTCTCTCACTCCTTCCCCTCCTCATGTCACTCAACCAACCGCTCCTTTGGTTGTGTCTTCTCCCCCCTTTTTTACCATTCTCCCTCCCTCTTCCTCCATCTTCTCTTCCCTCGTGGATCTGTCCCCCAACATTTCTTCCCTCATCTCACAGATCCCTTCCGCCCCCATGGTTTCCTCTCCTACAGTCACTCCTAACCCCGTGAGCATTGGAGTGTTGGCTTCTTTCTCAATGCCACCACCAAGTGTCTTGACACATTTCCCCATGTCCACTGCAGTTGCTCCTTCTTCCACCCCATTTCCTCCTCTTCCTCTGGTCCCACTCCCTTAAGTCTAGAATGGATCTCAAACACTTGAGCCAACACAAGAGGAAAGTCCCTATTGCACCCATGGAATTTTCCATTATTCCAGCTAAAGGGCCTAAGAAGCAAAGGCTATAACCCACTTCTCTCAAAGCACTTTAGGTGAAATAGTTATGGAGATCACATACCCTGATCTCACAAAGAAGAAAGAAGATCTGTCTCCTACAAATTTTATAGTGACTCAGGTCATGATGGGAACATCATTAGAGAGCCTGCAAGGAGAGGCCTTATACGTGTGTTAGGAAATAAGAGATAAAATATGCGGAATAATCCCTTACAGATTCGCAACAATAGTAGAAACTAATATGTAGAAAAATATTATATATCTCAAATAAAAGTGCATAATAAATAACACAACACAAAGAGACAAGATTTAACGTTGTTCACCCAATTTGGGCTACATCCACCAAGAATCACTTGCTCAAATTTCATTACAAGCCTCCACTCTCTCAATACGATACCCAGATCCATTTGGAGCTATGCTCAACAAGCTCTATAGAATTCACACTCGAATTTAAAACACATCTACAATACATTTTCTTATTTGTGTATCATATACATAAGACCATATAAATAGACAATTTTTAAGTAGTTTGATATAAAACCATGGGTGTCAAAAGCATGGGCAAAATATCATGGGTATCAAAACAATGGGTACTAAAAAAACCATGGGCCCAAAAATAGCCCATAATCGGGGGTTTCACACCCCGAAACCCCCTTGACTGCTCCTTTGGTGAGCGGGACCACCGCGTAAAAATACCCAAGTGTAACACATAGAAGGTGTACCACACTCTAACATGAAAATAGGATCCACAAACATAACAATCTCCCACTTGGAGATTGATTTCCACTGAGCAAGCTTCTCAACCCTTCACTATCATCTGTGAAGGCCAACCAAAGCTAAACATAGCTTTAGTTTATCCCTTGTGACCACCTTGGTCATCATGTTTGTAGGATTCTAACTGGTATGAATCTTCTCCAACTTCAACTTATCTTCCTCCAAAATTGTCCTGATGAAGTGATATCTCAACTGTATATGCTTCATCCTAGAGTGGAAAGCAGAGTTCTTAGCTAGGTGTATAGCACTCTAACTATCACTATGTAGTTGACATTCCTCCTACTTATGCCCTGAAATCCTCAAAAAGTTGTTGTAACTAAATCATCTCTTTGCTTTCCTCGTGGCAGAAACATACTCAGCCTCCGTGGTTGACAAAGCCACCAGCTTCTGTAGTCGTGAAATCCAGCTCACTGTTGTCCCACCTACAAAGTGTAAATATAACCTATCGTGCTCCTCCCCTGCTGTCTACATCTCTAACCATGTCTCGAATCTACAAAACCACGTAAAGTGTGTCTAATCCAGTAGCACATAGAAGGTGTACCACACTCTAACATGAAAATAGGCTCCACAAATATAACACGTGGTGGATGCCCTTTGCAAGAAGCTTCAAGAAGCAAAGGAAGAGAAGAGAATATTAAAAGAACAAAACAAGCATCTTCTCCAAGCCCTAGAAAAGATGGGAAATGCCCCTCCTATGACTATATGCGCCCACCCTCCCGAACTTCTTGGTCGGGGATAAGATAAATGAGTATGCCAAGATTGGTGAGAAAGGTGTAGCAGTGTCCACCTAGAGAGAGAAGATCCTCAAAGATAGTGAGGAAGTGATTACAAAGTTCACAAAGATTTATCAAAATATAGATCAAGCTAAAAAGGAACTCTAGGAAATAGTAGGGCCTATCTTGAAGAGTTGGATCATGCCAAGTTACAACATGAGACTTTCCATAAGATGCTCGACTACCCATTCGATGACTTAGTGAAATTCAACGTCTTTGATCACCCACAAGCACCCATCAAAGTTCTTATTGCTTTAGACTATTGGGTTGACCAAATGGAGTTTGTCTTGGAAAAGATAGACAAAATCAAGGAGGAAGCCTTAGATATCATGCATCAAATGGAGCAGATCATCTTAATAATATCTCCGTGGTTGCTCGGTGCATCGTATGCCTTGAGGAAGGTAGATGATACTATTTGACTTTTCAAGGAAATCATGTCGCAGGTTTAACATCGAGGCCACCCTTGATGGAGGTAGGAAATGAATATTTCAAACTCCCGAAAAGACTCAGAGATGAACGGGAAACTTGCAAAGTCATTAGGGATCACACCAATGGTCCCGCTCAGGATCAACTTCAAGCAATGGTAAACAAGTTCATGGAGTATCGAGCTCAATTTCACATTACCTCTCCCTAAGCAGAAGCAAGACACTCCTTTCAAGCCAAGGGATGACGACGAATAGGCTCCTTCCTCCTGGGATTAATCCCATTTTTGTAAAAGTATTTAAAAGTATGTTGGCACAAATGATGACATCATCCATGTTGCACCATGGGATGTTGTCATCCACCAAATTTCCTAAAGTCAACATTTGACTTTTAGATATTTTGTAGATATTTTGTAAATAGTTGTTGGCTCCTTTTTGTCTTCTTTCTCCTTCTCCTTCTATAAATACTTGGATACTTGTAGTATTCAAGGGTGAGAAAATTTGTATGAAAAATAGAAGTGAGGAGAGAAAGACTTTGAGCTTTCTTGTAACAGAACAACTTATTAATACAAAAATTGAGACTTTGTGCTGAATTCCTATGTTATGTGTTAGATCTTTCTTAAGTTAGATCTGCATGTTTATTCTGTTGGATTCACCTATGCTTTTGTCATTTGTTTATCAATATTTCTTTGTTTGTTTATGTGAGTAAGTTTGGCTCTATTTACTACTAGCCCAAAACATAAACCCTCTGACCTTTCTACTTTGGAATTCATTTCTTTTCTCCCTTTAGATCCATCTTTCTTCTATTCCCTCCTTCATCCCTTTTTGTTCTTCATCGGAACTAACTCCATTGGGATGAGATCCCCCTGAAGGTAGGATACTGTAAGACTTGCAAATATTCTTGCTGGTAGAATATCAATAAACCAGTTTCACTTTGCTGTCTCAAAGAGGGGCTATGCCTGCCACACACTGTTGGCATGTCTATCCATAGATCTGCCACCCGATAGATTTTCGGACCAACATATTTATAGCCCTTCTTGACATCATCGAGAGCCTTCGTGGGAGTTGTAGATCCATTGCTAAGTGTCCAAGGTGGTCCTTCATGGGAGCATGCTTCTTTAGGTCCGAGTTCTCCACTCCTTGCAATGATGGCCTTCTAGAAACTTCCATCATAGGGTATATTCCTTCTTAGGCCAACCTATCGCCAGGCTAGCACCTTATCCATTCCACATGTGCAGTTGGGTCACACTTTTCTCATGTTCTACCTGATGTGTCAAATATGGATAAGTCTTGAGACCTTTTTTTATCTTGCACATGCGCCACTTGCTCTGTTAAACCCTCCTAGAACCCCATCCTATGCACTTTCTCTTTGTGTGCCCTTTCTTAACTAGGCCTTGTGCATCTATGTGCCTTTGTAGTTGGCCAATATTTTAGGGGCCCAATAATATTCTTAGATGTGAGATAAATGTATGGTACCCATACCGGTGGCCTACAAAGAGTCTGCAAACTTTTTGTGATGTGGATATTTCATTTGTTTTATATTTGTAAACTTATATTATTTTATTAAGGACCAAAAATTTATTTTAATGATTTGTTGAGAAGCTCTTAGGCTTTTCTTATTATTTTTTCTTATTGCAATATTTTTTCAAGGATTAAAATACAAATACTTCGCCATTTTCTTGATTTCCAAGATTTCTTGGATTTTACCTTTGTTTGGTAACTCGGAGCTTGGTTGTTTCGATAGCCACTTGGCTAAATGTCATCAAGAATGTTACATGGTTTTCACCTTGTCTTTTGATGAGATGGTTCTATGGTGTTTGTGTTATGTTCTCTCATTGTATGGGTACACCCTAGGTGTCTTGATTATCATCTTAGGTGTTTAAGATCATGACTTTTGGTTTGGAGTGATGGAATTGTGTGTTTTGGACCTTGGAGTGATCCTCTTAATTCTTAAATCTCCATAGGTGGAGGTTTTTTGTGTCACGTAGTATAGTTAGTAGTTATGATGGTGATTATGTTCCTTCTTGTACCTTGGTATGAGTTTTTTCATCATTATGATAGATATGACAGTCTATATGAAATTAGGGATTTTGTCAGGGATAAATTAACTCTTGGATAACTATAGGTTTATGGAGTCCTAACTCGGTTCTTGTGCTAATTAAGAAAAGATCAACATTTTGAACTATTAATACCTTGGTTGAATATGGTTATACATGAGCTCCTTTGAACTTTGTGCTTAAATAAGTATGATTTTTTGATCTTGGGGACCCATAGATAGATATACCCTTATCTTAATCTCTTAACTTGTTTATCTTATACCACTCTATGATCCATTAGCATCAAGTTGTGCTTAGGTAGATATGGGTACCTTGGGCTTCTTTGGACCTTGTGCTTAGAGATTTTGTTTTGTAAGTCTTAAGTTTCCAACCTTGGTTGTGTTTATGTCATGCTCTTTCATCCAAGGCTATAACTCTTGACCTTAGAGGCTATGTTGAGTAAATCATTTGATTACCCTCTTGGTATTTGATGTCCTCTTGGTGGGAGTGTGGTGTCGTTGGGGTAATTTTCCCCTTTGTCCTCTTGATTTCTTGGTTGATGGCATCTTGTGGAGGTATAAGATTTTTTGGAGACTTTGCCTCTTATATAGTGAACCTATTTTGAGTATAAGTTGTAAACATTATTTTATCCCTTGTATTGATGTAAACCTCTTAAATTTTTAAGAGAAAATGTATAACTTTTTAATGTACCTCTTTATGGTATCTCTTATTGATACTTGTGGAGACTCACCTAGAATGCATCGGTGATGCATGTAAATTTTGGGAAAACTCTTGTAAACTTGGTGTGTTCCATTTTGGTTAATGACCTCTTGTTTTTATGAACTTAATAATGTGATAAACTTGGCTCTTCCTAATCATTAAAATTCAATTGGTAATGTGATAAACCTGATCATATTAGAACTCTAATTAGGAGGCTTGGATGTTTGAAACTTAATAAGTAATGTGGACATTAAGGAAAATGGTTCCTTACTCTAACCTTGTAGTTTAATTGAAGAAATGAAAACTATGAGAAAATAGCAAGAATCCTCTTATACTTCCCTAGAAGTAGAATGAATAAAATTTTCCACCTATATAGAATGGCGAGAAATCATGTCAACATTGGTGATGATCCTTAATGACACAAGATATAGGATATTATAATATAATGAATGCATTAATTAGAAGCTTATAAGAAATGTGTTTGAAAAATGTAACTATGGATTATGTTTTATAAATTGGAATATGGAATGGATAATTTTATTGGATTGAACAAAAGTAGAATGTGCAAGTAAACAACCTTAATTGTATAAATTGCTATTACATGCCCTAAAATTTATAATCTGAATGATAGATCTAATTGAAAAGTTCCCTTGAGCTACTATATTAGTGTGTAATCTCAATTACGCCCTAAGGATTTTGGTTGTGTAATGTTTGAGTACATCCCATACCCCCTTGTTATATTAAACAATAAACATATGTATAATGTTTATAACGTAAGTTACATGCTATAATATTTTTGGACCTTTTACTAGTTATATGAACATTTCTAGAAGTATACATAATGATTTTATCACCTTGTAGAATGGATTAATTATTGTTTCCATATCAATGGACCTATGTTCCATTATGCCAAAGGTGGAAACTATTTGAACCTTTAAATCGTTTTCCTATCTTGAATAATGGAGTGATTTTTGATAGTGATGTTCTCTGGTTGTATTTTTCTTCCTTGCACATAAATGTGCGTAATCTCCTTGTTGGAGTCTTTCATGCCGTTGTGCCTTTTTTCCTCTTAGCTTTACAATTATATGATTTGTGATATTTTAGGTATGAGTCAATATCTCCATTTTTAAGAGAGGCTCCTCATTATGTAGGAATAAGCCATTGGTGACCTAGGATTATTGACAAGCTTAAACAACATATGTTAAGGATATGGATAAAGTTTTAAGTCTTTCTTAATTTTTAGGAACCATGATGTTGTCCCCTTGTCCATGGGGAAGAGAATGGTGCATGTTGTTTTTGTGTAAGTGTCTATAGGAAATTTTTGTGTGTTTATAAATTATTGTAAAATTGGACCTCTCATGTTACCTAATTATGCTCGCTTTTTTTCATATTTGTTATAATAATTAGCTTGTGTTTGTTTTAAGATTATTGGACATAGGGAGGGCCTAAAATTACTAAATTTAATTTGTTATATAAAGTGAATGGTATCTCTTATGTCGATATGATAATATGGGCTAAGATTGCATATCAATTTTTTTTTTTTTGGAAATGTTGTCTAATTGATTGGGTTTTCTAAATTAGGAGTAGAGGTTGTGTGTTATGATATTTGGATACCAATTTCAAGTTATGGAAACCTTATGGCCAAGAGTATGCTTAGTGTCACCATGAAAATTTAAGTGAGTCCTTTTGAATTATATAAAGTACCTCCAATGAATAGTCTTCATCCTTGTAAACAATTTTTTTAAAATTATGTGTTTTTCTTGTTGTTAAGTATCATTTGTGTGGCCCTGAAATTGTTTAGTCCTATTAGAAGGTGTGGTTTTTCATGAAAAATTTAAGGTCATGATTGGTAGTTTTTAATCTTGTCTAAAATAATGAACATTGAAGTGTAATTCAACCCAAGTGGAAGTCTTATCTTCCTTTTTATCATGTGTTGTATCCATGTGTGGCTACGTGGACACCTTGTGTACATGAATTTTCCTATTCTTTTTGTACCTTAGTTGTTAATCATTGGGATTGCATCAAAAATTTCCTATTTAAATGTTTTGTGTTATAACTTGGTTAACCTCGTAGAGATTATTTTGAAGGTTTGCATGCTTTATTTCCCTACCTCTTTTCATAACTTCTAGGAGGAATTAAAGTCTAAGGGGAGGGGGATATAATGCCCACTCCTCTTCAAAACTTATTTTACTATGATTTTGATTATTGTTGATTGAGACATGGACATTATTATTATATTTTGGATAGCTTATAGATAGACACGATGGACATTATGAGTATTGTTGTATTCTGACGACTATATTTGGATTATTGAACTAACCTTGTGATTTCTTGGATGTTGAGATTTTTAATGATGTGAGGATATTAGGGATCAATGATATGTTGTTGAGCGCATCCAATATATATGAGTTCTGATAGACATATGAAATTTAATAGTTGTCGTAAAAATATTATTTGTTATAGTTGGTAAATATTAATGGATAGCGAAGAATTATAATTGTAAATAATTGATAAGTGAAATATGTGTTTTATTATTTGACGTATTGATTATGTTTAGATGATCAGGTTGGCCTTGTGACCTCATTGATGTTGGTGAAAATGGTGGAACTGAAATGTTTAGAAATTATAAATAATTGATATAATTGCTTAATGATGGTTTAACTACGTTATATGATGATGTTAATTGATGGATATGTATGAGTTTTATTTCTTGATGTTATTGATGCATCCTTAAGTCCGAAGGGTTATTTTTGATTGGTTATAGGAAATTATATCACGACAACAAGAAGGGGTTTAAGAGACTAACGATAATAGAATATCGATGGTCAGCAATGAAGCTCATCATGGCATATTTATGTTCAATTATATTGTTGTGTGTTGTTAGGTTGTTAGGAGGTCCCCATGGGGGATGACCTCAAAATGTGACCATGGGCTATGTGTGATTTTTCCTTTTCATTTTTTGATTATTTGTGAAGTATGTGATTTATTATTGTAATGTATTTCACTTTATTATTGTTAATTAATGTGCTCTTATTTAAGTTGATTAATCATGTTAATTAAACTAATTTGGGATGTGACCAAGGGGAATTTAATTGGGGTAGATTGTCCTTGTGATATTTTATTTGAGTTGGATTCTAATTGATTTGGATGTTGTGCACTCAACCCATCCCTCAAATCCCGAAATTTGACTTTAGAGCCATTTTTGGAGGCTTGTGGGACAAGTTAAGCTTGTTCTACACCTCTTAAATTCACCTACCAACTATACCTATGGGGTAAGGGGTCAAAATTAGACCCCATTATGTGATTTGGAAGGTAAAAAAGTTAAATTATTGTACTTTCTTACATGAGCTTTTATTTTTGTCTTTAGAGGTATGGAGTGAGAGTTTGTGTGTGGAAGGAATTTTTCATATCCTCACCCACCAATTTATTAGCCTTGGTTTTGATGTTTTACTTGGTGATGTGGAGTTGAGGAGAAGTGATGTGGCATTTTACATGGATCCACTTACCCTCCTCTCCTCTTTTTCTATTTATACAAGTTATTTTGATGTTTTGGGGGTTACTTGATTGAGTTGTGCACTTACATTTTGGATATTTTGGCTTGTGTTTCTTGCTTGGTGTCTTGGAGCTTGTTTGGATTTGGACTTGAGCTTGCAAGGAGATTATATTTGTGATTATGGATCAAAGGTTCTTGCAATGACAAGGTAGGGACTTTAACCTTGCAATTTTATTTTATTATATGTATGTTGTATGTAAAATGAATGTTTATGTGTGCTTGTTTGGGACTTGGGTAGTATGGCCTTAAGGATGGTGTAGGAGAAGGAATATGGGGATATTTTGAGGGAGGGATAAGAGTATTGTTTGCATATTTTGGAGGGATTTTGGGTTGGGTGTCCCACCTTTTTAAGATAAGATATTCTTACTTATCTTTGTATGAAATAATTGAGGGAGTGATAAGAGTATGAGGGAGTGATAAGAGTTTGAGGGAGGGATAAGAGTTTTTTTTTGTGTGGATGAATTTTTTTAGGCCTTTAAGGTGGAAACTTAACCCATTAGGAGGCATAAGTGATTTCCCCATATTTCCTTGCTCCCTTGGCTTAGAGTTTTTAAGCCTTGTTTTGGAAAAGTTGCATTTTATTGATATTGTTGTTTTGTGCTTGTATGTGTGTTAAAATATTGTTGGCATGTGTGTTGTAATGTGGAAGCATTTGTGAAAGTTTCCATTGGTTGCATCCATTCCTTATTTCTCTATGGTTGGGGCTCAGGGGCCAATGAGGAGGATGGCTTCTTCTCCTCATTGGAATATTGGTTGGGAGGAGAGCGTTGCCTACTCCCCATTCCTTGTTGTTGTGATTTAAAGATGAAGAAGTTGAAGGAGCTCAAAGTGAAGTCTTGCATGGAGTTATTTTGTATGAAACCAAGAAAGAGAAAGAGTTGTAAATTATTAGTGTTGTTCCTCCTTGTGTGGAGTGCATTAGAATTGTATACTAAGATGAGACTCTTGTAATGTACTACCCCAAAATTGTTTTGTAATGGTGAGTTGGATATCTATATGGTTAGAGAGAGAGATTTTGTAAAGAAAAAAATCAATATGTTGTTCCCATGTTTGGGAGGCTTTTCCAACTTGCAGTTTAAAGATTGAACTCCATGTATTGTATTATTGATGATGTGCCACAATTAGCGGGAACATGACAAGGTCATAACTTGAGCTCCGGGTGTCGTTTTTTTTGAAACCACGTGTTTTGATGAGATGAACACAACGAAACCCACCCTACTAGTTGGGGAAAGTTTTAGCACATTTTGGGCCCTAAATCTTCCATCTTGAGGCCGAAAATTAGGATTTAAGTTGTAGTTCGGTTTTTTTCTATTTTTGGGCATTAGTTAATTTTTGTCTGCTAGTTACATTATGAGTTAGAAAGTTGGAAATTACTCTAATTTAGGAATGTAGAAGATGCATGGAAATTTCTGTTCCGTATGAATAAGCATGCGAACTTACTAAGAATAGCAGGTTCTAGTAAACTACTAAAAATAGTAATTTCTGCCACCTAGAGTAGATTTAGTCAAGTTAGTTAGAGTTTTCTTGGCAACTCGAGTTGGGAGTTGTTTTCCTATTTATGAAACATTGTAATTCATTATTCAATAACAAAGAAGGAGATCTATTTTCTTTTGGAGTTCATATTATTTGCAGTATATCAAGTTTGTTCATAATTTGGCTACATTATTGAAATTTGATTAGTACTATTTATTCAAAAATGGATATGTTGAAAAGAAGCATTTGAATGTACATTTTACTGTTGTAGTAGTTCATTTAAATCTGCAAATTAAATGTAGCGTACATGCTATTTGTAAATGGATATTGTTCTCACTTCAAACTATAAGTATAAGGAAAAATATATACATATTTGGTTTCCTTTAAATGAACTTATTGGGTTTTTTTAGCCATGCAAAAGAAAGAATGTATTTTTGAAAATCATATTTGTTACCTCCTTCAAAGGAGCAGTAACTAGTGAAATTTTAGCATGGTGGTTATAAGTAAACAATTTTAGATATTAATGTATACATAAGTTTATAAATTATAAATATTCAAATACTTCTTTAGATTTGGTTATACAAACAAATTATATTTATTATTGGTTGAAAATGACAATAAATAAATAAATTTATAAATATTTATATTTTTTGAACTACAAAGATATTTATTTATTGGAACATTAAAAAAAAAAACACACACACACACACATTCTTAAATATAATATTGAAAAAATCTATTAAAAAATTTAATTTTAATAAAATTATATATATATATATATATATATATATATATATATATATATATATATATATATATATATATATATATATATATATATATATATATATATATATATAAAGAAAAATAAAATAACCATTGTTTATTTAAATAAACAAAATATATATTGGGTGACAGGTGGGGGCGAACCCCCACATTTTTATAAATTAAAAAGAAAAGAAAAGAAACATGGTGCCCCCATACATATACATATACATACATACATACATATATATATATATATATATATATATATATATATATATACACACACACACACACACATACATACACACACACACACATACACATATATATATATATATATATATATATATATATATATATACATATATATATATATATATACATACATATACATACATACATACATATATATATATATATATATATATATATATATATATATATATATATATATGTATATATATATATATACATGTATATTTATATATATATACATATATATATATATATATGTATATACACATATATATATATACATATATATACATATATATACATATACATACATACATACACACATACATACACATACACATACATATATATATATATATATATATATATATATATATATATGTATGTATATGTATATATATATATACAGAGGAGGAGGGGGGAGAGGGGGCGTGCACCCTCAAAACAAAATAAAATAAAAATTTAAACATGCTACCCTTTTCAGATAGGCCGAGCCCTATGGGTTATATATATATATATATATATATATATATATATATATATATATATATAGATATATATATATATAGATATATATAATAGAGGAGTGACAAGGGGAGGTGGGTGGCGCCCACCCAAAAAAAAACAAAATAAAAATATTACATAAATTTTTCATAGATTAAGCAATAGGGGTGGAAGCCTGATAAATTATATTAAACTCAATCAACCAAATTACATATGAATGAGCTGCAATACTTATAGGTATTGTACAATTGAATACAAACAAATGAGGAGTTGCAACAATGCAACAACCAATTTAAAATATAGTAGCTTCCAATATTACATCCGGGAAGCACAAAAATAATATTGTTAAAACAATATAACAACACCCGTAATGTTTGAATAAAAACAATAATATGGTTTATAATTAAATATAACCATATAAACAATAAATACATTAATTAATATGAAATGCATAATTAATATATAGGTAAATAATAATTAACCTAACATTTCCCCCTTAATTGTGCATTGTCTCAAGGGATGAGGAGAGTAATTCTCTAAATAACTCAATGAGTGACTTCATGAAGATATCTACTCGTTGTTCAAATTGTTAGACAAAATTGAAGTTGGATGTTGTGCTTCAACACATGCTCATATATGAAATGAACCTTATACTTCAATGTGCTTTGTTCTCTCATGAAAACTAGATTGCTAACAAGTTTGAGAACACCTTCATTTTCAACATACATGGTGGTCGGTTTGTCCTATGGTATTCCAAGTCCTTCTTACATGCGACGTAGCCAAATCACTTCACAGAATGCTTCTCCTACTGAGAATGATACTCAGCTTCTGTGGAAGAATGAGAAACAAAGTGTTGTTTCTTTCTTCCCCATGATATTGGTCTAGATCCCATAAAAATACAAATATTGAAGTGGATTTTATGTCATCAATATTGCCTACATGATCTGAATCCGAATATCCAATCAAGAAGAATTTGTCATTCTTTTTGTATTCTAGACTAAGATCCAACGATCCTTTGAGATATCTTAAGATGCGTTGTGTTGCTTTCCAATGAAAAAAATTTGGGTTCTGCATGAACCTAGATAGATAGCTCACTTTGTAAAGATGATATTTGGTCTAGTGTAGGTCAGTAAATGAGACTCCCAATCAACTGCCGATGAGAGTGACACTTACCTCGGGAGATGGATCGAATGAGATAACGTGCAATATATTATCCATAGGTATAGCAATAGGTGTGTAATCCATCATCCTGAATTTCTCGAGCGTTGTCTTGGTATATTTCATGAGAAACAAAAAGGTGATTCTCTTTCTTCCATACTTCCAATCCAAGACAATAATGCATCATCCCAAGATCGCCATGTGAAAAATCAATTAATATCTTTCTTCGTTCAATTGATCATCTCACCGAACTACTAGTGATGAATAGATCGTTGACATAGACAATGCCAATCACAATCTCCCCCTTTATTTTTGAGGTAGAGATTAGGATTGTATGGATTTATAACAAATCCATGTTATATGAGATGCTCATCAATCTTGATGTACCATGCCCGGGGTTCTGTTTGAGGCCAGAGAGATTTCTTGAGTATGAATACCTTTTGCTTCTTGACTGTGTACAACATATCCCTCAAAGTTGAGTCATATAGAATTCTTCTTGTAAATATCCATTCAGGAAGGCACTTTTTATGTCCATCTGATGGAATTTCCATCCAAACTATGCAACTAGAGAAAAGATCATCCTAATCATTTTGATCTTAGTTGTGGGAGAAAATGTCTCCTCATAATCAATGCCTTCTTTTTGTGCATACCCCTTTGCTACTAGTCTCACTTTATACTTGTCCATTTTCCCATCTTCTTTGTACTTAATTTTGAATATCCATCTGCATCTAATGGTTTATTCCCTGGTGGAAGATCAAAAAGCTACCAAGTGTTATTTTTCATCACTAATTGATATTCAGAGTCCATGGCATCTTTCCAAGATTTTGACTGTAGGGCTTCCTAGAATGTAGAGGGCTCATCAGACTCGATAACTCTACTCATCAAAGAAAAGTTAACTTCTTCTCTTGCTTTATTGTGAGTCTGTGGTCCAGGGGTGGATGTATCTGGTGGAGCATCCATTCTTGCATCTCGTAATGTGCTAGTACACCACTTGGGCATACACTGAACTATTTTCATGGGTCATGGTTCTATCATATCAATACCATCATCCCCATCATCACTTTCCTCATCTGTGGGAACATCAATTTAAATTTTTACAACTGGTGAATAATCTACATTAGGTGAGTCTAGAGGAGGAGACTCGCTTCCTTCTTCGAAAAAAACTCAACATCTCTACGTTGGTGTAGAATTTTCTAGTCTTTAGATCCATCAATTTGTACCCAAGAGTCTCTTCATTATACCCAATGAAGATGAGTTTATGTGACTTCATGTCCAATTTCATTTTTTTTTGCTTGGGTATGTGCATACTTTCTTTACACCCGAATACTCTAAGGTGTGAATAGATGGTTTCCGATTTGACCATGCTTATTGTGGTGTTACTCCTTCAAGATAAATTGTGGGCACTCTATTCAACAAATACAATATTATCTTTGTTGTTTTTACCCATAATGTCTTTACAAGTCTAGATTCATTGATCATGCATCACACCATTTCCATGATAGTACAATTTCTTCTCTCAACAACACCATTCTACTGCGTGTGTGTGGAGGAGGCATTTATCGACATATCCCATGAGTTTGTAGGTAGTCTTTGAACTCATTACTAGTGAATTCCCCCTTTGATCTGAGTGGAGATTTCTGATGTGATGACCAGTTTCATTATACAATGCTACTTTTAACTTCTTGAAAGTTTCAAAAGCTTCACTTTTCTTTCCAAGACAAAAATTCACATTTTCCTTGAATAGTCATCAACACATAGCATAAACTACTGAAATCTAGAATGATTTGGTCACATTGGACCAAAAATATAGGTATGAACCAGATCAAGTTGACCATGAGATTGATATATACTCTTCTGGAATGAAGCTCTGTGTTGTTTTTTTGCTAGGAAGTGAGGACACTTGTCTATATCCTTCTGAAGAGATGGTAGCCCATGTACCATATTATGTCGACGTAGTGTCTCGAGATACTTGAAACTAACATGAACAAGTCTCGATGCCACAAATATGCTGAGGTAGAGTTCTTAGCCATAAGTTTCTAATCATCTATGTGGACAAAATCAAGCTAGAACATGCATCCCACATTAGAGGCTTTTGCAACTATTTTTGAGCCTTATGATTTATCTCGAATCAAACATGTTTTCTTGTGGGAATGAGTATCAAAGTCAATTTTTAGGTTGTGATCTAGGAGTTGACTAATGAAAGTAGATTATTTTTCAACCTAGGCACATATAAGACATATGATAGTTTGTAGTTGCATGAACCCAAGGGGTAGAGAAATGTTCCTAATCCTCTAAATCAGAGTATATGAAGGATCATATCCCAACAAAACATGATTTTTAGATGGCATGTCCCTCATTCAAGTAAACGAATATTTTTGGCTGGTCATGTGTTGAGTGGCTCTCGAATCAACATACCGAGACATCACTAGATGACGTGGATGGTTCACTTGATCATGTAACAAGAAGTCTTCATTATTTGAAGTATCTTCTCGCTCAACAATATTTCCTTGCTAATGGGTCTATTTTTCCAGTTCCTTTTTTTTTTTTACCCTGATTTTAGTTAGAATGTCCCTTGTGAGATTGTTGTGGAGGTTGAGAGTTGCTTGACAAACCTTTCTTGTAAGTATTGTACCAATAATCTTTCAAGTCATGTCCTCTTTTACAAATTGGAAATTTCTTCTTTTATTGTTTGTCCCCATGATACTGATTCTGATGTTGGGAATTTTTATAGGAATTAGGTTTTCCTTTACCTTTCCTTTCCATTTTTGATGTGAAGAAAGTTCCTGCTCATCTTCATCATCCTTATTGTGCATTGCTTCCTCTTGTTGCAGTAGGTTTACCAATTTGTCAAAACTAACTGTCATATTTGACAAATTTAGTGTTGTGACAAAAATACGGTATGAAGAAGGGAGTTCTCTCGGAAAATGGGAACAAGAGCATCATATTTAACCGATTCTCCTAGGGCTAGAAGTGAAGCCCTCAATTCTGTAACTCTTCTTAAGAAAGATTTGATTTTCTCATTTTGTTTGAACTTCAGTGTGTGTAACTAACTTTGCAAATTAGAATGACATTCTTATTTTTGGCCTCATACACCATGCTCAACTTATCCCATGCTTCTTTGGTTGTTGTGGCATCATGAATGTGGGGTTACACATCGTCAAACACTCCAAACAAGATGATGAGTTTGGATTTCTGATCTGCTCTATCAAATTGCCGTTGTTGTGTTGTATCAGTAGCTGATCTAGTCATAGTACCATTCACAACAGTCCAGATCTCTTCAAACTCAAGATGTGTCTTAATTTTAGTCTTCCATGCAACATAGTTGTTCCCTCTTAGTAGTTTTGAATCTGGAAGAAAACGTTTGGGGCCATTGGTTCCCATTTTGCATAAAACACTGATAGGGTTTGGCTCTTATCACTCTAGGTATAAGGTCTCCCAATCTATATAACGTCAATCCGATATACCAAAAATTTCTATATACGTGCCCTTCGATATACCCGGCAAGTACGTGGAAGAATATCACCCTTTCTATATACCCAACGGTATGTGAAAGAGGTGTTAACGTACGTGAAATAATTCAATACGTGGTACCAACACAAGATCAAAGGGGTCAGTGTGATTATCGACACTAACTCAAATAAAAATCCTCATACACGCACGTAACTTCACTATATACTTAGATAATTTTTCACCAGATTTATGTCATGCAATCATTCACGTAAGATTTGATGGCTCATAGGTGCATCGTGACCTTATTACTCCCCGTCGATTTAAAGGGTCGATGCCTGACAATGTTGTTATAACTATATGGGCCTTAAGTGTAGTAGTAGTCGTGATGGATTTAACCGTAAGTGTTTCCTAGAGGCACTCGTACACCGTAAAAGTGACAAAGCAGTGTGGGAATCTACAAGTGACTCTTTTCGCGTGCACCCGACCTCTCGAGGTCGTGCAAGATAGCCGGTGGGGGTAGAATATGTGTGGGATGCAGACAAACTAGTTAGGAAGTCTAATGTCTTCGACACGCACTAATGGAATTTGTGAATCTAAGGCAAAGAAGGCCCTTCTAACTTGGACTAGTGTGATAGATCGATCGGCAAGGATGACCGCTCGAAGGCTCCAATCAATATCGAGCTCTGGCGTGATTCGATCTATGGGTTGTGGAATACGTGGAAAATGACCTGGGATAGTTTCGTGTATGTCTCCAGATAAGGTCATATGGTGGATGGTGAAAACAATTGACTTTACGGATGATTTTCTGGCCTAGTCCAGAATTCTCTAGCTTCGTTAGCCGCTATATCCAGTAAGGACAATTGTTCGATGATGATGGGTGGAAGTGGAGTGGATTGGAATACTAGTGTGCGTAGGCCAGCGTCTATATCTGATTGACTTGTGGATTCGTTGGGCTGTGAGATCTGTGGATCACAACCATGGACTCTTGGATGTTGCGGTCCTGTTATGGTCATACGCGAAATCAAGTCCTAATCCCTAGTATCCAGTAATCGTATGCTTTCTCAGCTTCTATGTTTAGGACCAACAACTGTGTGATTTTCTCAGAATATCTCACAGGCGTTCGTGCAACCTGGATCCTTAGACTAGTATCTATATCTGTGAGAGTGTCTCCTGCACCTGGCTGTGGGACCAAAGGATCACAACCAAAGGTTTGTTCTCTTTCGAACCCTTCTACAGTCATGTGAATGTTTACCTAGGGTAATCTGTAGTTTGGTTGGTTTGACCAAAACGTGTGTGCTTGGTCGTCTTCTATGTTTAACCCTCTCAACTGAGAACTGATCAGTTGTAAATCTGTTGTTGTTTGGAATACTTGTATTCTGAGATTTTGGTCTATGTCAACTATTGCTGTGACGAGGTTTGGTTGAGGCACGATTGGCTCAAATATATATTCCCTGGGCTCCTGAGGTCCCGTGATTGTCATACAAAATAAAATGTAAATCTAACTGTAACAAAGCAAATTCTAACTACGTGGAATAAATCTAAAACATATATAACTTCTATTCTTCTAAGAAACCTTTTAAGAATTTAATGAAAGCAAGCTATTTAAATGTATCTAGGAATAACAACTAAACAATAATTTAAAACAGACAAAATAACCGAGTGTAGTTATCAGCCTGTGCAATTTGTAGATTTATTCTAAATAAAATAGCTCATCTAATCTATCTGCAAGATTCTCGATCCTACCTCAGAAGTGAGGAGTGAATCATAGTTTCTTAGAAACTATCAATCCTCACAGCTTCCCTGGCAATATCGAGAATAGAATTCACTAAAATGAAGCAATTATCTACTCTATTTGATATGATTCTAACTAGAACTTTGAAATTTAAAACCTGGATTCCGCAGAACAGTGGCGAATCCGATGGTGTGTGTGATCTTGTCCCCTCAGTATGATCTCCTCGTTCTTTCGTGTTCACGTGGATCCAGAAAAGCGTGTAATGCTAGCATCGACAGGAGTAGATATTGGGACAAGGACAACTTAGAATGTAGACCGAAAATGCGAGTAGGAGAGGGACAACGCAAGAGTACAGAGCTTGGCTTATGCGATTCCTAGCGGGATTTTACTGCAAGTCATGCAATATGAAGCGACCAGAACCTGAAACTATCCTGTTTGAAGAGAAAAACCTGCAACTTTAATGGCTTCCTAAGCTATTCTATTCCAATGGATTGGATAAAACAACAACATTTTTGCACAAATTTGGATATGTGGCTTACCAACAATTTGGACAATGCTAACTAATGAGCATGCGAATGAACTAAAACAAGTATTCTAAAGCAAAATAATAGCTAAATCTAATGCAAAGAGAAATTGAGAGACAAAGTGACCGGATTGGGTGACCTTTGTTTGCATTTGCCGCACAAGATGGGTATGTGGCTTACCAACAAATTAAAACAATACTAACTAAACATGCAAGTGAATTGAAACTATGGCTTCTAAACAAGATAACAAGCTAAAACTACTAAAAATGAGGAGATGAGAGCAAAAAAGATAGACCTTTTGTTTGAGCACAAGCCATGCATTTATAGGAATTCAATCACCCAAAGATCAAAACCAAACTGAACTCCTAAACAATAAACAAAGGAAAAACACTATTCCAGGGGACCAAAAACATAAATGCAAGCTTAAGTCGGCAAGGAAAGCTGGTGAAACGTTGATATTTCACGCGAGTCACGTCAAAGCACTGTCGGAAAAAGAGGACCGCCACTGAAAAGCAGGCGGCGAACATAAGACCGCCGCCCTTATCGTAGTGGCGGCGGTTCACGAGACCGCCGCCCTTGGCAGGCGGCGGTTTGTTACTTAAAGATCAAAAGGGCAAGAAAAGAGGGGAAAAGGGGAAAAAAGCACGCGGGGGCTAAGCGGGGTATGCGGGATGTTAACGCATATTCGGAGAGATTTTCCGGACCCCGAACACCTTGCGAAGAGACCTGTATCATCATTGGGGCACTTATTACGTTGTTCGATAAAGATAGTACCTTACAATTTTGGGTACGTACATATTGCCCCTCGGAGAAGAGTTTTAGCCATGAAGAGGCATAAACGGTGGGTCCGAGTATGGCAGTCCCGAAATGGGAAGTTAGAAGTTATACCTTACACGTCGTGTGTTGAAATGACGCCATCCAAAATTCCCGCTACCTGCAAAATGAAAAGAGGATTCAAGTGCAGATAGATACAATAACTTGGAAAATAAATGCTAAAATAATAGGGAATGAGAACGTACCATTCGCGGGGATAGGGACTTACCTCCATCAGCGCTCCAAACCTGTGAAAAATTCTTTTAAAACGAATCAGGGTGCTATATATATGAAAGTGGGCCCATTTTCCTATTCATTTGCGCGAGTTGATTTGATTGATTTTGAGCTCTGGGACCCACGGTGACGGTTTCTTGCGTGAGTAGAGTCAAAACGTCCGCAGCGAGATCGTGATCATGCCTCCACGTGCGGAACACCGTCCTGCTAGATCACAGGTTGGTTTTCTTCAATTTTGTGTTTTTCCCCCTTTAAATTTGAAATGCTAAATTTGTTCGTAATGGGGGGGTTATTTTTGAAAATATTAGGTTCAAAAGGTCCACCTAGGGGGGGCGCCTACTGGGTAGGCTCCATTTTTAGGTCAAATGGTCATTTTTTTGCTAGTTTTAGGCTTTTTAAGATTAAAAACCCGCGTGGGTTTTCGGACCACGACCGCCGCCCTGGCCAGGGTGGCGGTTACATGACCGCCACCTGCCTTTTCAGGGCGGCGGTTACATGACCGCCGCCCTTAAGGTGGCGGTTACAAAACCGCCTCCCTGCTCAGGGCGGCGGTTCTGCACAGAATGCAAAAGAACTTATATTTGAGATTGTGTTTGTATTTTTTTGCACTTCTACACATTTTTATGACCTTCTTGGTATTGTTCAGATATTAACTTGCTCTGTTTTGTGTGTTTTTGGGTGTATGCAGGCGAGAGAGGAGTATATTAGATGGAGCAGAGAGAGAGAGTGTGATTGGCTCTCAGGAGTACTGGATGCCCTCTCGCAGGACGAGGAGGACACACTTCAGAGGGCTGGTATACTGCGTATATCGCGTGTGCCTCATGTTGCACCATCTAGTCACATCCTTTGTGACTTATTCTCTTATTGGGATGCAGATCGGAACACCTTCCGACTGCCAGGGGTCCGTGGTGAGTGGACCATCACACTCGAGGATGTCTACCATATTTTGGGGGTCCCGATCATCGGGAGGAGACTTACATTAGAGACAGCAGGCTCACAGGCACAGATTGCACAGTGGGCAGCATATATGGGAGATGCAGTTATCTCCACGGGGTCGAAGAAGGGAGTGAGAGTTCGATCCATTCCTTCTTTGCCTATCCCCGTACTTCGACAGGCCGTCATGGGGATCCTTGCCTCGAGACTGATCGGGGACAAGGGAGGGGATACATTGTTATACTGCTGGGCCCCCATCATTGCGCAGATAGAGGGGCATGGCCGGATATACGCCTGGGGTGCAGATATTCTGGGGACCACCTACCATGATTTATACAGGGTGGTCCATTTACAGGGACAGTCATTGAGCCACCCAACTTTAGTCATGAGTTGGGTGTATGAGCATTTTATCCCTTATGGCAGAGGCGTGGAGGTGGCAGATCCTGGGGCTGTGAGGGCAGCCAGATGGATAGATATGTCGGTGCTTAGAGCACCTCACCAGCCAGTTGCCTCCCTTACTACTGCAGACATGGAGGTGACACCGTACCGGCTTATGGCCGGCATATGGGGAGAGGAGACTCTTACCTTGATCTCTTGCTCCACCACAGGGCAGCTCATTGATCGAGTGGGGCGAGTGGAGGTGCATCCTTTTGGCAGAGTTCCTCAGCAGTTTGGCCTACCGTATATGGGCATGCTTCCCCCAGTGGCGCCAGTTTACAGATCAGTTCGCGAGGCCAGAGGGGGGCCTAGAGGCCGTGGTTGGACAGTGATCACTCCTGGCATTCCCATTGCAGCCAGGAGGATAGTTCGTGCTAGAGGGAGAGCTGGTGTGCCTCGGGCACCTTTACTTCAGATTGCTGCGGGTCCTGCTCATAGTAGCGATGACCCCATAGATATTGACTCGACTCTGAGGAGCTTACAGAGGGAGGGTCAGAGGAGCAGACTGATGACAGTGATCCTGAGTGGCATGACACTCAGGACATTATGCAGGCAGAGAGGGCTGAGCAGAGCGCAGAGAAGGACACTCTAGTTTCAGAGGAGCCACTCTCTCAGGGCCATGGTGGAGAGGATGAGTCAGTTGCAGGGTGACATGTTGCCCCTGCCACAGGAGCAGCCCCTCAGTCGGCAGCGGCATCCGCGGTGGGTGCTGGCCCCAGTGATCCATCTTGGAGGCCCGGTGATCGAGTAAGTTATCCTTTCTTCCTTCTTTAACGTTTGTTTAATTTAGGATTTGTTTTAATTGCTATCTCTCCTTGTGTTTTTATCTTGTATCTTTTAGCCTCTTGCTTGGTTTCTGATTCGTTTTTCTCCTTTGTTTGCAGAGACTGTTGACGAGTGGCGGGATTTGATCCGCAGGGTATGTACCGATTCCCTGATGATCCCCATGGATAGGACCCGCGCGGAGCTATCCGTAGATGCCGGGAGCCCTCAGCAGCTGGTAGACATACCGATGTCTTCGCTCCCATTTGGCACGTGGCCAGGATGGTGTCGACCCTGCGCACAGAGTTAGCGGGCTACAGGACGGCTGAGCACCTTATGAGGAGCCATTCTCATGGTGAGACCGCGGCTGCCCCTCGGGACCCTGAGCCCTCCGTACATTCAGAGCGCCGGCGTAGCCGGAGTCCTAGGCGAGGGCGTGCACCTTCGGAGGGGTCACGTAGGGGTTGAGAGGCCATTTGGCCCTTGTGTATTTTGTACTATTGTATATCACGGGCTCTTTGAGCATTTTGACCATGCCTAGTGCATGATGGCATTGTATATAAACATTGATTATTTATATATATGCATTCGTTTTGGATCAAAATCTTGGCACTCATGGCTTCTTTTCTATTTCTAGTTTCTTTGTATATACTACGATGTATGTTTGTATGCTTTTTAGAATGTATGCAATGGATAACAGATGATGCAAATGTTTACTTTCTTTTTGTGTTTCATGATGCTGATACATGATATTGCAGATATATTGTGATTTTGAATCTTAGCTTCTGTGAGCAATTTGGATACCTCATGTTTGTTTTGCAAAGTGATGAATATAACCAGTATGATGAACAGATTAACTTGCCCCACTCCTAACTCCACGCAACTAGTAAGATGCGAGGGCTCATCACCGAGAGTTAAGAAGGGCGCAAGTGGTGAAACGATAGTGATGAAAGACAGACAAAGCTTTGGTGGAACCAAATTGGAAGCTACAAGCTTACTCTACCCGAATGACTTCATAGTTTAGAATGCACTTGCTTTGTGGTTTATCTAGACTTAGACCCGTAGATGGCCACATAGTAGACAAGATCTGGGTTTTTAGGATTTTAACTCTCTTGGAATTTTGAACATCTGATTCATTCGTTTTTGACTCAAAGTTTGAATTGTTTGTTTATGACCTTTTAACGTTTGTTGTGTCAAGAGGACCCCCTATACTTTGCCCCATGCTACTAGTAAGAAGCGTGGGTTTATCACCGTGGGCAAGGCATAGGTGAGTAAGGGCATTTCCATCCTTTCCCAACCCTACGTCACTAGTAAGAGACGCAAGCTCATCACCGAAGGTTGGTGGGGCAAGGAAATGTGTAAAAATAAAATTTTCTGTTTAATCACTTTTTGACTTGCTTATTTGAGTAAAATGTCAGTATATGCTTATTTCCAAAGAGATGTATATATGGGATAGATGTGACACCATGAAGCTTCTAGAACAGACCATAGGCAAGACACCTATCCTAAGAAGAAATCAAAGTGAGAACAAACTTGCAGATCTTGGTATGGTTACCGTTAAGACTTTGTCATGTTTGATTTATTTGATAAAAGATTCGAGATGATTCGATGATATATGAAGATGGAGAGGTATGATTAAAGAGCTTAATGCCAAAAACATCATGAGTTTGTAATGAATTGCTTTGAGAATAGATTCCTTGATCACAATTTATGTAAGAAACAAGTGGACAAAATGATCTAAATCTATATGAAGATGCAATGTAGATAATTATACAAGTAGTGCTAGTTGCTTATGCGTAGAATCACTTGAGGTGCAGGGAATTGACTGTTTCGCCAAATTCCTCACCTTCTAGCGTACATAAGAGGTAAGCACCATTTCCGTAGTCCTTCATGACTCGGTATGGGCCCAACCATTTGGGCCGGAATTTCCTTCCTTCACGGTCTTCTTGTCGATCCGGCTGTCTAGTCTTAGAACTAGATCACCTTCGTATATATCGCGTTCATAGACCTTCTTGTTATACTGCCGGCACATTCGGTCAGCATAAGCTCTATGCCGCTGCTCAGCATCTAACCTAGTTTCATCTAGGCTTTCTAGTTGTGAAAGACGTGCTTCTCTGTAAGCGTCTTCATCCAGAATCCCTTGTAATGAAATGCGGAGACTGGGTATTTCGACCTCAAGTGGGAGAACTGCTTCTGCCCCAAATACTAGCGAGAAAGGAGTTGCTCCCGTTGGTGTTCTTATTGAGGTTCGGTGGGCCCACAAGGCCGGATATAACTTCAAATGCCAATCTCATTTGTTTTCTTTCACCGTTTTAAGGAGAATGGCTTTCAGTGTCTTGTTTGTCGCTTCAGCCTGTCCGTTGGCTTGAGGGTAATACAAGGAAGCCGTATGATGGCTTATCTTAAATTTATTGCATAGTTCGCGAACCTCTTCATTTTTAAAAGAAGTTCCATTATCGGAGATAATGATTTGCGGGATACCGTACCTTCAAATGATTTGGTTCAAAATGAACTTGGCGATCACAGAACCAGGTACAGTAGTAAGAGGCATGGCCTCCACCCATTTGGTAAAATATTCAGTGGCCGTGATTATAAAATTATGGCCGTCTGTGGATGAGGGAGAGAATTTCCCTATTAAGTCTAGACCCCATGTAGAAAAGGGCCATGGAGTTGCGATTGGTTGTAGAGCTTGTGCTGGCATGTGGATCTCGTGGGAGAATTCTTGGCACTTATGACACTGCGTGTGCAAACTCTATCGCGTCATGTTCTAGAGTGGGCCAGAAATAGCCCATTCGATGTATTTTTCGAGCGGTGGCATGGCCACCGAAGTGGCCTCCACATATACTTTGTGAGATTCATGGAGAATCTTCTTGGATTCCTCCGTGTCGACACACCTTAGGAGCATTCCATCGAATGCTTTTCGATAGAGCACCTGCTCTATAATGACGTATTTAGCTACGATTATGCGTAACCATCTTCTTTGTTGTGGTGTAGCTCCTTCTGGATATGTATGGTCCATGATATAGTTAATGATGTCAGCGTACCAGGGACACTCAGAGATAGCGGGTCGGGTTTCGATGTAGTATACGCACTCATCTGGAAAGTCTAAATCTACTAGATCGCCTCCATCTAATGGGTTGTCAGCTAACCAATCCGCAATGATTTGCCCTTTAACTGACTTCTGATTTACAAATGTTAATTCGAATTCTCCCATTAAGGTTATAAAACGTCCAGCCTTTTTAGACAATGACCCTTGTGTGAGGAAAGTCCGTAGATGGTCCGTTTTTACCATGACCTTCGTTTCTTGATTCAGCATATAATGTCTTAGGCGTTTAGTAGCAAAGACTATGGCAAGGCATTCTCGTTCTGCCTGTGTATAGTGTGTTTCATAGTCGAGCAACATTTGGCTAATGAAATAAATCACACGTTCTCTCTTGTTATCATCTTCTTGGGCCAACATACAGGCCAATGAGACATTGGTAGCTCGTGAATATAGAATTAACGGGTGATCTAGCTTAGGTGGCATTAGCGTAGGTGGTGATAATAGAAAACGCTTAACTGCTTCAAAGGCTTCATTACAGTCTTTGGTCCAATCAATGCTATAGTCCTTCTTGAGTAAATTGTTGATTGGATGAACAATGAAGCTTAAGTCCAGGATAAATCTTCGGATTGCGCCTAGCTTTCCGAGAAATGATCTGATTCCAGATTCATCTGAAGGTGGAACCATTTCGAGGACAGCCCAAATTTTGGTTGGGTCAACATCTATCCCTCGTGACGATATGATATAACCTAGGAGCTTCCCTCCCGTTACACCAAAGACGCATTTCTCTGGGTTTAATGTGACTCCGTATTCTATTAGACGTGAAAGAATGACGCGGAGTACTTCGGGATGGTCACAACGCTTCTTGGCCTTAGCCAATAAGTCATCTACATAAGATTCCATGATTTTATGAATTAGATCGTGAAATATGTATGTCATGGCCCGCTGGTACGTAGCACCGGCGTTCTTGAGACCGAATGGCATAACAACGTAGCAATAGGTTCCCCAAGGAGTTATAAACGTGGTTTTAGCTTGATCTTGCTCAGATATTCTGATTTGATTGTATCCCGAGAATCCATCCATGAGAGACAAAAGTTCAAAACCAGCTGTTGCATCAACAATAACATCGATGGATGGTAATGGGAAGTCGTCCTTAGGACATGCTTTGTTGATATCTCGAAAATCTATGCAGATGCGTATCTTCCCATTCTTCTTGAGAATGGGGATGATATTAGATACCCATTGGGAGTAGTCGACTGGTTTGATGAATCCTACTGAGGAGTTTTATTACCTCCTCTTTTACCATGAGAGCTACTTTGGGCTTCATGGGTCTTGATTTTTGTTTAATTGGCTTTGCATCTGATTTAGTGACGAGGTTGTGCACCGCAATGTGGGGTGCGACTCCTGTCATCTCCTTATAATTAAATGCAAACGCCTTCTGATGTTCTTTGAGAATCTGAGTATGTATTTCCACTTCTTCTGGGGTTAAGGATGATCCTAATTTCAATATTCTCGGTTCATCTTCTGTCCCGATGTTGACATCGATTGTTTCTTCGATCAAAGAGGCGTTACCCTCTTCGAACTCAGGTGGTGCTGGAGGTAAATCCAAACCCTCCCCATTGTCTACTGCGTATATGCTAGGTTCCATTTGTGAGGGGAAATCCATCATGGGATTCCCGAAATAGGAAGACGAATGTGGAATTAAGGATAAATCTAGCATATGATAGGAGAGATGTAATGCCGCATAGGCGTTTAAGTATTCCAAAGTGGCCATATTATTATCGACATGGTCTGGGGTGGTAGATTCACTTTCCTTGAAAGGGGATTTGTCATTATTTTTATCAATGGCTCATCACGAATGGACACCGTGAACTGGGTATCTTCTAACTCATTACTTGGAGTAAAACGTGATGCTGAAGTTGCTATTGAATCGGCGAGAAGATTTTTCTCTCGCGGGATTGCTTCAATGGATATGAAGTTAAATGCCTTGCTTAAATTTAATACGGCTTCTTTGTAAAGCTGCAAGTGTTCGGCTTTGGTTTCGTATACTTCAGAAACTTGGTTTGCCACTAATTGTGAGTCTCCTAAGACTCTGATGTTATTAACACCAATTCTCTTGGCTAAAGTGAGGCCAAGGAGGAGGGCTTCGTACTCAGCGCCGTTGTTTGTGCATTCAAAGTTTAACTTAAAAGTGAATGGGAGGACTTTCTCCTCGGGTGAAGTAAGAATTATACCTGCCCCGCTCCATAACGGACATTTAGCTCCATCGAAATGGAGAGTCCAATACTTAGTCGGGAGTATAGATGTTGGGGCATTTGCTGCGTTTGTGCACTCTACTTCTACCATACAGAGGTCCTCTGCTGGAAGGGAACCAACACCTAGGGAATATCCTATGCCTACTGAATCAAATGGTAAGAACATTGGTGAATCTTGTTCTATCAACTCAACGATTTTCGCAGTAGTCCCTAATGATACTGTTTCTTTAGTTTTATCTTTGGGGGTTGGAATTGTTTTGGCTATGCTGATAGTTTCAAGATCCGTCGTAGGTACCAACTTTTCCTCTGGTTTTGGGTCAGTGGGTTTATTAAGTTGGTTTGTTGGAAGTTCAAATTCTGAGTGCACCCCTGGTCTTTTCTTTAAATCAGCTAGGTGCAAATCGAAAGGTTTTGGATCACCTTTGGCTACAAATACCTTTCCTAGATGCAAGAATCTTACTTCTTGAAATAAAGTAGAAGGGATTGCCTTCATTCGGTGTATCCATGGTCGGCCGAGTATCATATTATAATTAGTTTCCCGATCTATAATATAAAACTCAGTCAGGATTGTTTTGGGCCCTAAGGTGACCGGCAGTATTATAGTTCCTATCGAAGTGGCTTTAAGGCTATCATAGCCTCTCAATGTATTTCGAGTAGTGGAACAGTTTGTTTCCCCATATCCAAGTTTTTGGAGGAAAGAGAAAGGGACTATGTTAACTGTGGCCCCATCATCAACCATTGCCCATTTTACATAGTTATTATAAACCCATACTTGTAAGTGTAAGGCTGGATCACCTCGGCGTGCGATCTCAGCATCTGTGGGCATTTTACTTATTTCGAATATGAATTCGACATCCTTGTCCGGCTGCCCCGGAGGGTGGATATCAAAATCTACGTGATTTACTTGTGTTTCAGGAGGTGGAGTGATGTTAATTAGATGACCTAGACCTAATGCTTCTAAAAGAGCAGCTCTGTGAGGAGGAGAGTTCTTTAGTAAATCTAAAAATGAGATGTGTGAGAAGGTCTTTGTTAGGTCATTAATTAAATCATAGGCACCTACGGGTTTTTCTACTATTTGCTGACTCTTATCTGTTTCTGGCAGATGACTTGAGCTCGGTTGAGAGAAATATTCTCGCGTTCTTGTTATAGCTTCGATAGGTAGTTCAGCGTCTAATTCTACCAAACTGACTATCTTGGGTCTCGGTTGACTTCCTAACTGTGGTGCAACTGATGGATTTAATGAAGTCGAGGCTTCGTGATCATTGTTTCCTGTCATTGCACTTTTGTTTGTTCCAGTTGGATTCAGCCTATTGCTATCATGATTTGGGAGTGGATCGTTAAAGATCTTGAGAGGAGCATTCTGAGGGGAAACTGCCCCTACGAGCGTATTTGGTGTGATGAGACGGGATCTGCCAAAAACAAATCTGTGAAGAACTGTCTTTGTTCTTCTGGCAAACGTTGCATAAATTTATTGTAGTCACGACACGTTCTAGTATCGTGACCCAATTTTGTGGAAACCACAATAAGAATTGGGGTTGTAATTCCTGTTTTGTTGGTTTGGTGTGTATTGTGGCCTAAAATTCTGATCAAACTGTTGCCTATTAGGATTAAAGTTTTGCATTGTTGTTTGGTTTTGACTTTGGTTTTGATAACCAAATGAGTTTTGGCTTGGCCCTTGTATGGGATTTCGCCGTTGTTGTTGTTGTTGTGGATGATTAAAATCCACTGTATTGATCGTCGGGGTAAAGTTGTTGTTTCGTTGGTTGTTTGTTTGTGACGGAGTATTAACAACATTTACCCTCTTGGGCTGGTCGGTTACTCCATCCGTTGTTACCCCATGATTTTTGTTAAGGATTTTGGGTCCTTGATTGACATTTGTGATAGTTGTAGTGTTCTGAGTGGAGGTGATTAACCTCCCGTTTGTTCCATATGTCTTACGACCACTATCTATCGCTGCTTGGTCTATTCGAAGAGTGCTCTCAAGTACTTCATCGTAAGTTCTTAGTGGGAACTTTTGGACTTCTTCCTTCACCTCTTTGCTGAGAGAATGAAGGAATAAATCACATAGTTCCATCTGATCCATGTTTGGAGCACTTGCCGAGGAATAAAGGACTGTACGCCACCTTTGGATGAAATGGGCGACAGATTCGTTGTGTTCTTGTTTGATGTGTAAGAATTCCCTGATTCCTGTTCTCAACAATTTGTTCATGTCGAATGCCTTAATGAATTCTGATACGAGCTGTTTAAATGAATGGATGGAGGCTTCAGGTATTCTATAATACCAGTCGAGAGCAATGCCTTCCAAGGTTTTGGGGAATATTTTAGCAACAACCCCATCCCAAGGGAGTAATTCTCGTATGGCTGTAGCGTAAGCCTTGATATGTGCATTTGGATCTCCCTCACCTTTGTACTTGGGTAAATCGGGAAGGGGTCTTGGGAGCATGACGCTTCGTATGGTGAAGTCTAAGGGCTCCTTCAGATATTCTGAATAAGTCCCTATCGCATAGTTTTCGACCATTGATGGTGGTTGCTGAGGGAGTGGTGGTGGGATGGGTTGTTGATATGGTGCAATGTATGCATTGGTAGGGGCATAGGGAAGTCCCTGTGTTTGAGCAAACATGCCGGGAGAGGAGAACATATCTCCTTGTGGTGATTTGGAGTACATGTTTAAGTATGACGAGGTATTGTCTAGTAATGGGTTACTTGATACTAGACCGGGAGGAATAGTGTTAGAGATGACAGGCCTTGTTGGCATTTGTTGTGGATAGTGAGGAGGCATACCTAACGTGCCTACGCCTGTGAGGAGATCTACTTGGCCAGAGTGGTATGGAGGATTGGAACTTCCTGCTTGTATGAACGGAGAATTTTGACTTGCTTGAGCAAGTTCTAACCCTCTCACTTTTTCTACTAACGTTGAAATGACTTCATTTGGTGAAGTCACGGTGCTTTGCCTGAGCGGCGTTTGTTGTATACCCTGGTGTTGTATAGGCATGTGATATCTTGTCATGAACTGATTGCTATCTTGCCAAGTTTCTCCGAGAGTATTTCCTATATGCAGTGGCATAGAGGTATTTTCTTGAAAAGAGACCTCGGGTTGTATTTGTAAACTTCCTATGGGTGGGTACATACCCCGAGAATGTTGTTCACTCCTAGGATAACGTATTGACCATTCATCATCTAAGACCAGGTATGGGTCTGATTGCCTACTAATTTGTGGTCTAAGTAGCATTTGAGGAGACGAACCAGATTCTCCGGTAAACGTCATATTGTTCGAGCCTGAAGGCTCTGTTTGTTGTGTTCGAGGGGGTTGATCTAACTCCTCTGTCTGAAAAGATGAGTTATATCTGATTCTTGGGGTTTTTGTTGACAACTGATTAGTTGAATAGTTGTCACCCCATACTGAGAGTGAGGGTGATGATTGCCTATTCTGTTGGGCATAGTATGCCTCGAGACCCAAGAGGGGTCTGCCATATTCATCGAATCCCGACATATTCGGGGGGTATATGAATACCCGCAGAATAATGGGAAGGAGCGAAGGTGATTGAGATGAGATGAAACTTCTCAAAGAGAAGGTGAAAGGAAGTTTTGTTTGTTTCACGTAAGGTTTGTTTTTCATGATTTTGTATGTACGCGGAAAAGTGACAAAGAGCGTGAGAATCTACAAGTGACTCTTCCACGTACCCGACCTCTCGAGGTCATGCCGAGACAGCCGGTGGGGGTAGAATATGCATGGATTCAGAAAACTAGTTAGGTAGTCTAATGTCTTCGACACGCACTAGTGGAATTTGTGAATCTAAGGCAAAGAAGGCCCTTCTAACTTGGACTGGTGTGATAGATCGATCGGCAAGGATGACTGCTCGAAGGCTCCAATCAATATCGAGCTCTGGCGTGATTCGATCTATGGGTTGTGGAATACGTGGAAAATGACCTGGGATAGTTTCGTGTATGTCTCCAGATAAGGTCATAGGGTGGATGGTGAAAACAATTGACTCTATGGACGATTCTCTGGCCTAGTCCAGAATTCTCTAGCTTCGTTATTAGCTTATATCTAGTAAGGACAATTGTTCGATGATGATGGGTGGAATTGGAGTGGATTGGAATACTAGTGTGCGTAAGCCAGCGTCTATATCTGATTGACTTATGGATTCGTTGGGCTGTGAGATCTGTGGGTCACAACCATGGACTCTTGGATGTTGCGGTCCTGTTATGGTCATACGCGAAATCAAGTTCTAATCCCTAGTATCCAGTAATCATATGCTTTCTCAGCTTCTATGTTTAGGACCAACAACTGTGTGATTTTCTCATAATATCTCACAGGCATTCGTGTAACCTGGATCCTTAGACTGGTATCTATATCTGTGAGAGTGTCTCCTGCACCTGGCTGTGGGACCAAAGGATCACAACCAAAGGTTTGTTCTCTTTCGAACCCTTCTACAGTCATGTGAGTGTTTACCTAGGGCAATCTGTAATTTGGTTGGTTTGACCAAAACGTGTGTGCTTGGTCATCTTCTATGTTTAACCCTCTCAACTGAGAACTGATCAGTTGTAAATCTGTTGTTGTTCGGAATACTTGTATTCTGAGATTTTGGTCTATGTCAACTATTGCTTGTGACGAGGTTTGGTTGAGGCACGATTGGCTCAAATATATATTCCCTGGGCTCCTGAGGTCCCGTGATTGTCATACGAAATGAAATGTAAATCTAACTGTAACTAAGTAAACTCTAACTACGTGGAATAAACCTAAAACATAAATAAGTTCTATTCTTCTAAGAAACCTTTCAAGAATATAATGAAAGCAAGCTATTTAAATGTATCTAGGAATAACAACTAAACAATAATTTAAAACAGACAAAATAACCGAGTGTAGTTATCAGCCTGTGCAATTTGTAGATTTATTCTAAATAAAATAGCTCATCTAATCTATCTGCAAGATTCTCGATCCTACCTCAGAAGTGAGGAGTGAATCATAGTTTCTCAGAAACTATCAATCCTCACAGCTTCCCTGGCAATATCGAGAATAGAATTCACTGAAATGAAGCAATTATCTACTCTATTTGATATGATTCTAACTAGAACTTTGAAAGCTAGAACCTGGATTCCGCAGAACAGTGGCGAATCCGATGGTGTGTGTGATCTTGTCCCCTCAGTATGATCTCCTCATTCTTTCGTGTTCACGTGGATCTAGAAAAGCGTGTAATACTAGCATCGACAGGAGTAGATATTGGGACAAGGACAACTCAGAATGCAGACCAAAAATGTGAGTAGGAGAGGGACAACGCAAGAGTACAGAGCTTGGCTTATGCGATTCCTAGCGGGATTTTACTGCAAGTCATGCAATATGAAGCGACCAGAACCTGAAACTATCCTGTTTGAAGAGAAAAACTGCAACTTTAATGGCTTCCTAAGCTATTCTATTCCAATGGATTGGATAAAACAACAACACTGTTTGCACAAGCTGGATATGTGGCTTACCAACAGCTGGACAATGCTAATGAGCATGCAAATGAACTAAAACAAGTATTCTAAGCAAAATAATAGCTAAATCTAATGCAAAGAGAAATTCAGAGACAAACTTCAGACCGGATTGGGTGAAATAACAACACTTCCTGCACAAGATGGGTATGTGGCTTACCAACAGCTGAACAATACTAACTAAACATGCAAGTGAATTGAAACTATGGCTTCTAAACAAGATAACAAGCTGGACTACTGAAAATGAGGAGATGAGAGAAAAAGATCAGTCCTTTTGTTTGAGCACAAGCCATGCATTTATAGGAATTCAATCCCCCAAAGATCAAAACCAAACTGAACTCCTAAACAATAAACAAAGGAAAAACACTATTCCAGGGGACCAAAAACATAAATGCATGCTCAAGTCGGCAAGGAAAGCTGGTGAAACGTGATATTTCACGTGAGTCACGTCAAAAGAACGTTCTGGAAAATGCGCAAAGGACCGCCGCCTTGCTCAGGGCGGTTAGGTTACAGAGTGAGGACGCGCCCCTGCTTAGGGTGGCGGTTACAGGACCGCCGCCTGTTCAGGGTGGCGGTTTCGTTACTAAAGAGAAAGGGGCAAGAAAAAGAGGGAAAAGGGGAAAACAAAGCACGCAGGGGCTAAGCGGGATATGCGGGATGTTAACGCATATTCGGAGAGCTTTTCTGGATCCCGAACACCTTGCGAAGAGACTGTAAGAACACAATAGAACTAGGAAAATAGTCAACGGTGAATGAATTAGGTCAGCTAGTGAGTAAAACAACACAGGGTGACCGACGTTAGTTTTAGTAAATTGATGCCGGTTAGGTTTAATTGTGTTAGTCTTTGTGAAAAACCAATAGTTTGTTAAATGATAGTCCCAGAGTGACAATTTTACATAGGATGAGACGTAAGGTGACTGTGATTGAAGTAATGACAATATGGAAGGTGATAGGAGCCTTTTACAACTCAGAAAATGAAATAGGTGTCTTTTGGATAGGTATCCAAGAAGACTTCAGACCAACACCAATTGGGTTAAATGATGTCGGTTAAAGGTAATCAGAAGTGGTGATTCTTGTGAAATTGAAATAGAGAATAAGAAAGATGGTTGTGATTTAAAAATATGGTGTTGAATCAAACCCAAAAGTCTGAGAATGATGTAGATGTGGTCCAGGCACACTTCAGACAAAGTCAGAATACACCGAATATGATTAGGAGTGTGCAAGGAAAGAAAAAATGATGATCGAAAGCTCTCACCTCAAAATGCAAATCAAGCAGAACACTAAGAAAGAACATTCCTAGAGTGCCTATTCTATTACGTTTGTTCAACTTATGCTATTTGTATGGACTAACTGTTATGAATAGAACAATAGAATTTCTTGGTGAGGAAGGCTTCCTACAAAGAAATAATTCTAAAGGGTGAGGTTTCAAGAATGTTATGGCGGGGCGGGCTTCGCTCTGAAGTATGACTCGATAGAGCAGTGAGTTGGGTGCCCACTGTACCGTGATCATGTGATCACCTACAACTTCTTCTAGGTAGGATGTTGTTTAAGAATGTATGTATTTTGAATTTTTGTGTGGTTTGGTAAGACTCAAAGAAAGAGAAAAGGATAGAAGTGATTTTCTATGATTCATTTGTCAACCATCAGCTGGTCATGACTTCTAGCATATAGGTTGCCCGCAATTAATGTGAGCTAATGAGTTAAATCAGAATGCAGTGCACTTGTTTTAAACCCAAATCAAAAGTATGATATTCAATGACAACAATAGATGAATAGGAAGAGGGATGCTCTTTCACTAAAATGCAGAAAACAAAGGGGAAGAAGGTTCTTTTTAAATACACCAAAAGAAATGTGTCTTTTGGAGCAAATAGAAAGAAGAGAATGTTACCAAGGAGAAGGTATTAATGTGAATGCTATTAGAAGGGAAACAAACACACAATTTTTCACCTAGGAATGAAGAAAGATGCAAGGAACCCGAATGGGTCCCATCGGGCGTGCCAAAATGTTTCACTTGATTTCTTAGTTTTTCGAGAAGTACTTGACTGAAATAGATAAGGTAAAGGTGGTAAGAGGAATACCTGATTTGAGATGGTTGAAGGTTGTATGCGCACGTATCTAAATTCTGAATCGAAGTGATTGCAAGACCATACTTTTGGATAGGAGGAACTACCTATATAAGAGTCAAAACAAGACCAACAAAGAGAGTTAAATAATATATGCAGTGGACTACCTAGCATGTGCTAGATCCTGGAAGTGTGATACTTCCTAGATGGTCGTCAGTCCACTGTTTAAAACAATTCAATGCTGCCATAAAGTAAATATTTTCCTACTGTAGTTTAATATGACTTAGGCATCTCATACAAATGTAATAGGCTTGATCTAATCTAACAAGATAGGTTAGAAGGAGATCCAGAGGTCAAGTAGGTTGGTTATAGGTGAATATGAGCTAACAAGCTAGGTTAGATATAGATCTGAAGGTCAAATAGGTGTCAAGTAGGTATATGTCAGAAACATATTGTTATTTTGGTAGAAATCACATGACACGAGAGACCGACCATGGTTTTACTATAAGCGATGACGGTTTGGTATGAATCGCGACGGTTAGAGAGAACCGACGATGGTTAAGTTGGGGCTGGTGGAATCACACAGTCTAGATTTTTGGAGTTTTGGGGCTAAAGTGGAGTGGATAGAGACGGCAGGATTAATATGAGAGGGCATGTAGATATGTTACGAAGGTCCGAGACTCCGAGGAGGTCAAAATGGGTAATTTAGGTCAAGAATTAAGATGATTGGGTATGGAAGGTGGCTGCAACTGGAGAGAGGGAATGGACAGAGAGTAAAATACTAGGTTCCTTTACCACAAAGACTATAGATGATGAGCTAGAAAATGAAATAGATGGAAGGAGGATACTTACTCTTCTATGAGGTATAGGTCTGAAGAATAATGAAGAAGTTTCTGTGTTGGAGAATGTTGGGAAGAAATTCTCACTATTGTGCCAGTGTATTTGGTTTCCTTAGTTGATCCCAAATCAATCTTTGTTTTGTTGTCGCATCTAAAGAGATCGAATCCAAGATCAAAAGTTTGCAAACAATAACCCAACCCGTATTACAAAGTTGTAAATGGGTCTAAATAGGCCATTTGGTCCATTCTAGTATAACCGGCATCGGTTTAGGGGAACCGACATCGGTTTGGGTGAGATATCTCGGGTTGTTCAAAAGTTGCCTAGGAAGTTGTTCCGCCATTTGATAAGGGTCTCTTCTTTTCTCGAGATGAAAACCGACCTTAGGAGGCTTTTAAATGTGAGGTGAGGGGATGGGTGTAATGTTAGGTTTTATTTAGGACATTGGTTTAGGGTTTAGGTTAATGGGTCAAATGATGGGGGTGGTTAGGTGAGGTGTATTTAATAAAGGCAATTATATTAAATAGGTGTGTGAGGGTGGTGAATTAATTTAATGTAAATAATTAAATTAATATGTGTGTGGGAAAAAGGCTATTAAATTAATTAAAATAATTAAATTAATGTGTATGGAGGTAAATGACATTAAATTAAAGTAATTAAATTAAAATGTGTGGGGTGCAGGAGGTAGGTGCTAAGGTGTTGAGGATGAGGAAGTGATTATAGGGCTGTGGTAGGGGACCAAGGTGATTACGACACGATTTTGGTGTCTACAATTGAAGCTCGTCCAAGAGATCCTATATATGGGAATTGGATATTTGTTATTTATGGTGATCTTGTTCAAAGTGCGGTAGTCAATGCACATTCTCCAAGAACCATCCTTCTTCGAGACCATCACAATAGGTTAACTACATGGTTAAGTGCTCAAACGTATCACCCCTTGGTTCAGTAGTTCCTAGAGTTGTTTCTTTACTTTAGAAGTTAAAGGATATTTAGTATATGATAAGGAAATGTATACACTAGTTCAAACAATTAAAAAATGGAAGCATTATATGTTGAGTAAAGAAACTATTATGCACACTGGCCACAAACCTCTCCAAGTATTTACAAGCACAATCTAAATTATAGTAGGCAAGGCACTAGAAATGGATGGGGTTCCTTCGGTGAGTTACATTTGGTGATCAGATACAAGAAGGGTAGTATAAAATTGGTGGAAGACATGTTGTCTAGGCCTCCCACATAGGATAATTTCTCATGCTTTGTCATTATCTCTTAGATCGATCCCTTCACAAAAGAAGCTTACAGAGAGGCATATGCCCGGGTTAGAGACTTTGGGGTGACATTTCAGCATTTTCAGTCCTAAGGGGCTGAAAGGATGGGGATTGAATATTTTATCTCAAGGATAGGATGCTCTACCAATGGGGAAGCTTTGTGTTCCTAAAGAAGATATACTTCTATCGATGAGGGAAACACATACCTCAAAAGTAGCAGGACATTTCGGTGTTGGTAAGACCTAGCCCACTTGCAAAGGTAGGTGTATTGGCCCAATATACATTAATAAGTATCAAAATTTATCCAGGGGATGTAAACTTTGTTGTACTAGTAAGCCTAATACTAGGAAGGAGGGTTTTATATTCCTTTTCCAAGTACCTACTCATCATGCGTGGGAGGACATTTCTATGGATTTTGTAGGAGGATTACCTATGTCTACACATGACCATGACTATCTCTATGTTTTTGTTGATATATTTAGTAAGATGTGTATTATTATGGCATGGAAAACACAACAATAAAAGAACATGAGGCAGCAAATCGTTTCTTTGCTAATGTATGGGTGCATTCGGTTTGCCAAAGTCTATTGTTTGACAGGATTCTAGGTTCTTGGGAATTTTTGGATTACTTTGTGAAACAAGATGGATACCAGTTACAAAGGAGAACATATTTCCATCCAAAGACAAATAGACAAACATAGGTGGTGATTAGGAATTTGGTACAATTGATCATAGGGTATAATAACAAAAACCCAAGGATGTGGGATGAGTCCTTAGCCTACATCAACATTCCTATAACTGGGGTAGTACACACATCCACTATGAAGGTACCATTTGAAGCATCCTTGGGATATCCACCTAAAAATCCACTGGACATATTAGTTGGGTAGAAGGACGAGGAGAATACATGAGACACGAAGGTGAATAGAGGAAACCAATTCATTAAGAGGATCTAGAAAATCCATCTCAACGTCGAAAGAGCGATTAAAGAAATCTCAAGCCAAGTACAAGGCTAGTCACGCTTAAAAATAGGAGAGAACATAACCTTCATGTTGGAGATAGATTTTGGATTTATTTGAGCAAGGAGAGACTACAAGGTCAAACACAAAATCTCAAGACATTGAGATATGGACCCTTCACCATATTGGAGTAGGTTGGAGAAAATTCCTTTCAACTTGATTTTTTTCATTTATGAGGATGTACTCAATAGTAAATTGTGAGAAATTGCACCTATATGAGCCATCCATGATAGATAAAGATGGAATACAGTTGCTACCTTCCATTGAGGATTGCATCTTGGACTCACAAGGTGAATTGGAGGAAAATGTAGTGTTGCAGCAGAAGGTTAGAGAGACTAGGAGAGGTCCGTAGGAGTCTTGGCAGGTTGGACTAAAAGGAAAGACACTAAGGCAGACCCGATGGTACTTGAAGGAGCAAGGCGAGGAAATTATTTCCTCATCTACTCCCTAGTAAGCACGTGGGACCAAAATCCTCCTAGCGGGGAGAGGTGTGATCCATAGGGATCCAAAATTACTCTACTTCATTAGATCAACCAACACTATAGAAGGAAAATGAATAAATAAAGGTTTTGTTTGTATGTTAACAAAACCACCGCTCTGTGTAGAGTGGTAGTTCTGAGAACCGCCACCCAACCTAGGAGGTAGTCCTATAACCTTGTAGAAGTGCACAAACAATGAATCCATAAAATTACATTTTTCAATCTGTTAGGAAATTAATGTTCTCATGGTGATTGTTAATTTATCGTGTAGAAAATTATGTAGGTAAATAGTAAATAGTAATTAGAATAGTGATATATAGTAATAATAATTTTTTTGTGAGATTTGTTAGTTGTTATAAAGGAAAATAGTTTGTGAGAGATTATTGTTGAAATGTTGTTAGAGAAACTTCCTAATTTATAGGAGTGGCATCTAACTATATATTGTATTGTTCCCGGATGGAGAAAGATCAATAAATAACAATATCATGTGGGAGTAAAAATCTATACATATTACATTAGGTATCGAGAAGACATGTAATCTTGAGGATCAATATGGGTGATCATTCAAGTCTTTTTCCCCAATAGATGAGAAATTACTATTGTGATAGCCATGAAAGTTATTCAAATTTTTGCATATTAGTTTAGTATAAGACAAAGGTGTGTAGTTTTAAATGTTGGCCATATACATCTATTTATTGGCTATATGGTGGATATTCCATTCCATACGGATGTTTGTATATATCATCAGGAACATTCATTAATAATCTCAACTCCAAAAATTGTGTTTGTTGTTTCATTACAACAATGTACATTCCATCACATACTAGGCAAATTCTAATATTTACCACAAACCTAAAACATCTATGAAAATCATATGATTCATTTTTGTCTCCGATTTCCATCCGTAGTTGATTGGATCGACTATTTTTGTTGATCTTCTTACATGGTTGCATCATAGTATGCATTACACTCGATTTTGCTTGCATACCTACATAGTTATGCTTTTTATTTATATTGCCAAACATTTTGATTCTCATATATTCATATATCCATAATAGATCTAAACAGTTGGGATTCAATTTTTTTTGGAAAGAAATAAAATAGAAATGTATGTAACAATGGAGGTAGAGAATAAGATAAAACACAATGATTATTATATTCATCGAATAATATGTGTTACAAAAGAATAATCTTACTTTTTCTTGCTCTTGCAAGCTCTCTAGTTCCTCAATTTTCTATATATTGTTGTTCCTCGGACGTGCTTTGTTTTTGCTATCTATTCTCCCTTTATTTTCTTATCTATCTATCTATCTATCTATATATATATATATATATATACATATATATATATATATACATACATATATATATATATATATATATATATATACATATATATATATAGATACATATATATATACATATATATATACATACATATGTATGTATATATATATATATACATATGTATATATATATATATATATATACATAGATATGTATACATATATATATATATATATATATATATATATATATATATGTATACATATATATATATATATATATATATATATATATATATATACATATATATGTAGATATATATATATGTATACATATATATATATATATATATATGTATACATATGTATATATATATATATATATATGTATCATATATATATATATATATATATATATATATATATATATATACATATGTATATATATATATATATGTATACATATATATATATATATGTATATATATATATATGTATACATATATATATATATGTATATATATATATATATATGTATATATATATATGTATACATATATATATATACATATATATATGTATATGTATACATATATATATATATATATGTATACATATACATATATATATATATATATATATATATATATATCTACTATGTTTTCTATATGTTATTGTAATAAATTATGGGTTGTTCTCTACACTACTATGTTCTTTATTACAAAAATTATGTGTTGTGCTCGCTTAAAATTCTCTATTTTACCTTCTTTTTGTTATATTTTTATTGTGCATTTAAAATAATAATTTTTTTACAAACATTAATTATCTTTCCCTCTCAAAGGAGAATTATAAAATCTGATTTCCTAAACAAACATTAAATGTAAATAAGAAAGGTTAGGTGGAATGAAGGAAGGGAAAATTAAAAAATATAGACAATGTTTGGCTAAAGATTAAAAAATATTCAATACCCACCTTTAATTTTGAACCACTAAAAATCATATTAAACCTCCTTATGCAATGAATGACTTCACAAAAAAATTGTGTTCACTCAAAAAATTGATTGTAGATCTTTGGAGCTAACTATGGAATCTCAGGATCTAGTGGTAGGATCTGGAGCTAAATGGATGATCTTCAAAGCTATTTGTAGATCTCCAAAGCTGACTGGTAAGATCTCCAAAGTTATTTGTAGGGTCATCGGAGTAGGTTGTTAGATCTCAGAGCTACCTCTTGGATCTTTGGAGTTGACTATATGATATCGGTTGACTACATGATCTCTGGAGATGATAATAGGATCTCTCAGAGCTGGTTCTTGGATGTCTAGAGCTAGCTAGTACTATATCAATGACTCCTAAATTTCATCTCAAGAATTCAAAGCTATATTTTAATAAAGAATTAGTAAAAATGTTAGAAATTTGTTGCTCTTACTTACAAAATTTAAGTTTTGTTTCAACATTTTCAACTAATTATAGAATGAAATAATGCATGTTTTCAATATGTTTGTTTCTTCCTTGAAAAACATGATTCTTTGATAAGGAAATGTATGATAATTTGTCACAAAATATATTATATGATCCACATTGTCCTTCATGTGAACCTAAGAGGACTCTTCGATCCATATAGATTGACATGCATCTAAATTTGTTGTTATATATATGGCTACAATCTGTAGAAAGTGAAACAAATAATTGATTATTTTAAGCCCATGAAATGGATCCTGCCCAAATGAAACACATATCTAGATGTGCTCTTTATCGTAATTCCCCAAATTTCGGCACTAGAAAACCAAACCTAAATACTCAAAATTTGATAATTATTTATATACATATTAAATTAATATGAACATATACCTCCTAATGTTTCCAGATTAATGTCCACCTATTAGTCAATAATAATTTTATTTAAATAATTTACTAAAGCCCAAGGCAATATTTTATCACCCCCAAATAATTAAATCAAACACCTCCATGAATAATACTTATTTATTCCCTTAATAAATAAAGGGTCACTCCTAAGCAATTAAATCCCCCATTATATTATAACCCCATTGTATTTTCTCAATAATAAAATAAACACTTTATTTTAAGAATTTCCCTAAGGCCACTCACTTTAATTTATTCACCCCATGTAATAAACATACCCCATGTAATAACTCACCCACACTTGTTTATTAATTCCACCCCTTCCCACTTAAATCCATAGCTAAAAAGGTGTAGGGTTTGATTTGGGTCACTTAGATCTAATATATATGTATTAGATCTAATATATATTTATTAATTACACATATCACAAGGGGTTTTTAATGGATTCACACCTTTGATAACAACCACACAAGGTATAATGGGGAGGTGACTTGTGTGGCCGCGGATACACCACTGGGAACTAATACAAAAGGAAGAGGGGGCATATCCCCTTTCGCCCCAAATATGTGTGCCCAAAATACTCCTATCTACGGTTGAAATGGTTCAGTCAAGTTGATTCCCTTTGAAACAATGGATTTTTTTAATATTTACTCAAAACATATTATATATATATATATATATATAATACAATATTCATATGAGTTTAGATATCTCCAATTAAAAATGTAAGTATTAAGGAAATATTAATAACTATGGTTTACCTTCACAAAGTGTTAAATGTATATGAAATTATAAATTTGGGGTTTATTTCTTTATATATATATATATATATATATATATAGTCGATTTTCTAGTTTGATGGCTTTGCCCAAAAGTATTTGAGGAGATATTACCATATAAACTAAGTTTAATAAGACTCCCAAAATTCATATTTTTTATAAAGTAATATAACTCATATTAATGAAATAAAGAGAGAGTAATTAATTCAAGAACTTGATTTTAAATACACTCAGATTAAAAAAAACAAACAATAACGAACTCTTTTTTTTAGGAGTTATATATATATATATATATATATATATATATATATATATATATATATATATATATATATATATATATATATATATATATATATATATATATATTATGGGGATAGAATTAAAATTTTAATATATATATATATATATACAATACAAACCATCTAATTTTGAAAAAACCATTTGAAAAGAACCATTTTTTATATAACCCTCTCATACAAGCAAAATGCACCCTCATACTAACATGTACTAAATAATGAAACAACAAATTTTCACTTCCTTACTTCATTAACACACACAATTAGATAATCCATTGTGAAAACAAGAAGCTAATCAATTACAATTCTTTTATTTCTGTAAAACAAACTTGAAGTAAGACCAATAGAGAAAATGTTGTAAGATTTAGTGAGCTCAACATTTAATCACATCCTTAAATCTTCTTTTCAACATGCAAGATAATGCAACTCTCCATTCCACAATTTTTAGACTTATAATCATTCTTTCAAATAGGTGAAAGCTTACCCATGAAATTCCATTAACTCGAGTTCACAAAATTTATCAAAATCAAGGATTGGAAGCTTATTTAAACATGAAAGAATCAATATTTCAATATAGTTATATTCCTTCCCCAAAATATACAAGCATAACCAAATCCTTGATTTGACAATGTTTACATAACATTCACAAAAGTAAGAATAGAAACTTTTTACAACATGAAGGAGTAAGATTACCACATTCTCAATAACAAGAATAAGAGACAATACAACATGAAGACATCAAGCTTATAATGGACCAACATTCCTTCACAAAAGAGAATAACTTAACTCAACCTATTCAAGTGAAAAACACAATCTTTATCCCAAGATAGAAGAAGACAATTTATAATGGTTATAACATCATAAAATAACCAAATACAATACAAGTGAATAATCATCCCCTAAAATGGGGAACAACATGTCAAAATATCCATCTTTTCTTCACCAAGATCCAAGCTAAATCTGCATGTTTTTCACTCCAAAATGGACTTCATAACACAAGAAGAAAGGGCCCGGTTACCTCCCAACCTATTGGAATCATTACATGCCATATCCAACACATGGAGGACATGTTAGCCTCCCTCAAATCCCATGGGAGAGAGAGGATATATGCCTCAGTTTGCACAAGTGAAAAGGGAGGGAAACAAACATAGAAGCATACTTTTTTCTTTCACATACACAACAACCAACACAGACAATACATGAGGGAAAACTCCATGCTTTCCCCTAAAATGGGGAAGAGTGATAAGAATCCCATATGAAGCCAAGTGGTGAATCCAACCATAGGATCATAATGTAAATCTCCAAACACCCTCCTTATTTGTCCAACCTAAACACCAATCCTCCTCCTTGGAAGGATTTTCAAACCATTATGATTTCCTTGCAAGGATGGGGAAGGAAGATCAAACCATATGAAAATCCTTCCCCACATCAAACCATATGAGGGGAGGAATAAAATAAGACCATCATGGCTTTCCCATCAAGCCATGTGGTGAGAAGGGTCTTCCTCCCTCTTCCCCAACACTCCAAAATCCATCACAAAGCATGATGGATGGAGAAAAATACAATAACAAAATTTCAAAAACACACCCATAATCCAACACACAACAACAACACAAAATGACACCATTTTCATTTCATAAACACATTATATTTCCATAATAAAAAATAGTAGAAGAACATGGAGACCTACCTCAATAAATCTATCCAAAAAATATATGCAATCCAACACTCCAAAGCTCCAAGCTCCACAAGCACTTTCAAAATATCCAACACCCAAAAAAAAGAATGACCAAAAAGTCCCAACCCCTCTCCATGAGGGAATATAAAAAGAATAAAATTAACAATTCTCCCAAATGAGAGGGTGACATGTGTCACCCTTCTCATCTCCCCACAAAATATTCCAAAAACATAATCAAGAATAAAAAAACTCTCATTTTGGAGGTAATCTCCCAAATTTCCCAAAATGTAAATAAATCCAACACCCCTACAACTTTTAAGAAACACAAAAACCAACCTCTCTTACATGAAAGTGATGTGTGAGGGGTCAAATGGGAGGAAAATCCCATTTGTCCTTGAAAATAGACCCCCTACCCATAGGTAGGGTCCAAGGGGTCCTTTTCCATGAAAGGAAGCTCCCAAAATGAAAAGAGGTCCCCAAAATTTCCACATTTATCCCAAATTCGAGATTGGGCAAATTTTCCACATTTATCCCAAATTCGAGATTGGGCTAATTGGCACAAGGGTTGAGGTGGTGGGGCCCACCCAAGTGACACTTAGGTGGTCCCATATCTTAAACAACATACTTAATTAACATAAAACACAATTAACACAAGTAGGGACCACTAGGTCCCTAAACTAGCTCATAACAAGACTAAAATAAATTACAAATACAAAATTACAATTAGGGATCACCATGGTGCCCAAACATGACATTCAAAAAAACATATAAGGCTTCACACAATCAAACATGGCTAGAAATTAGCCCAATTGGACGCTTGTGCAAACCCGAGATGCATCTCGAAACAAACGTCTCTCTGTGCCCTATAATTTGCACACTCAATGAAAACATTAAACATACTACCCCATAAAATATATCAATTAAAAATCTCAATAAATCATACATGGATAAATCACACTAACTATACCAAAATAATGTCAGTATGAAATGGATAACACTAATCATATACATCCATACTAACTCAAAATATACTAACCATCTAAGTAACACATGATGACATCCAATTAGCCATTGTAATTCAAATGATAACCAAGTATACGAAAAAACCATAAGTAAATTCATCACATATGAAATGAAACCAACTAAACCATAATATGTTGATATCCAAAATCATACCATGCAAGAGCTAAGATAATAATCCACAATACTAGCTTGGCGCTATGTGCCCAAATCACCACAAGTGTCGTCAAAAGAACCATAATAAGAGAATGTAGTATTCAAATGATGCTAAAGTTCATCTCTATCCTAAAATAAAAGTAGTGAGTCACAAAATAACTACTATAAGAAGATGTGGGCACTACATTTCTATTCTTTATCCGTATACCCAAATAACTAAAAATTATTTACAAAATGATATAAAATACCATTATTTCTTGTGCCATTAACATACCTCAAAAATATTTTTTATTGTTTGTCAATGTGTCTCCATTGGTGTTTCCATGAACCTATAAATTAGGCTGAATGCATACATGATGTCTTATCTAGTTGTAGTCAACTACATCAAGCTTCTTACCAAGCTTTTGTTTCATGTTGATCTATATTATTGCAACAATCTTACTTGTGTAATTTCAATCTTGTTTTCATTGGTGTATATGTTATTTTTCTATCGAACATTATGAATCTATAGAAATATCCTCCTATGCATACTTTGCATGTGAAATAAAATATTCCAAGTTCCATTTGTTTAACTTCAATACCGAAAAAATATCTCAACAAACCTAAATAAGTCATATCAAACTCCTTTGTGGATGATTTAAACCTAATTTGTACTTGTTTGCATTTCCAGTAAAGATTAGATCATCTACATTTAGGACTAAAATTAAAACTCACCTTCTTTGTTTGATTTGATATAGATTGTAGGTTAGATTCCATTTTTGCTAAATCCATTTCTTGTTAAATAAGATTCTATACAATTTTACCGTGCCCTTCATGCTTGTTTGAGACCATAAAACACTTTTTTAAGCTTATATGCCTTGTTCTTATTCCCTATAATCTCATAATTAGGTGGTTGTCCCGCATACACTTTTTCTTCTAGCATGTTATTCAAGAAGGCTGACTTGACATCCATTTGATGTATCTTCAAATTATGTTGAGAATCTATTTCAAATGATTGTTCTCACTATTTATTTGACACCTTGCTAATGGAGCAATTGTATCATTATAATCATGTCCAAGCCTTTTCTTGTATCCTTTGACAGTTATTCAAGTTCCTTATGTCTTTCAATATTTCCTTTAGGAGTGGTTTTATTTTTTAAAACCACATGACTCCAATGATTTATTTTCCTATTATAAGTTCAACTATATCCCTTGTTTTATTATTTTATATTACATGCATTTCTTCAACCATTTTTTCACACCATTCACTATGCTTAACTACTTATTCAAAGTAAATAGGGTCAATTGGTGAATGTAGAGAAAAATTTATTATTTCATCATACCTTGACTACTCATAGATCTCTTGTATACTCATTGTTCTCACTTAGTACTGATTTGAGTCGAAGGAAGATGATGAGCTTGTCTCATGAGATGCTCCTTGTATATTTGTTGGTTGTTGCCACTAGATAATTCACCCCTTTGTGTGATAGGGCTCCAACTTGGTGCATTTTTTAGTCTACCATTTTCTATTTCAACTTCAATAAAATGTATACTTGCATTTTTTATTGCTACACTTCTTGTACATATCCCCAAGATACTTCATGTATGAATTGAACATCTTGGATGATTATGAGATCCTTTGTGATTGAATTATAGAATCTATAAGCTTTGGATTGTTCATTATACCCAATGAAAATACATTTTTATCCTTTTTTATCCCACTTTGATCTTCTTTACTTGGGCACATGTACGCATGATACACATCCTAAAAAATCTTAAGTTATCATGAGTTGGTTTTATTTTAATCCAAGACTCTTGAGGTATCATGTTCCTAAAACTCTTTATAGGACTTCTATTTAAAAATATACTTGTGTTCCAACTACTTCAGCCCAATATTTATCTAGCAATCCTATGGATTTAATCATACTTCTTGCCATCTATTGAATAATTTGGGTTTTCCTTAGCTACACCATTTTTTCGTAATGTATACCTCACTATAAATTACTTCTTAATTCCATACTCCTTGGAAAATTTGAAAAAACTCATTTGATATGTATTCCCCCTCTATTTGTTCTCAATGTTTTTATGTAATGACCACTGTGCTTCTCAACCATGGCCGTGAATTTCCTAAATACATGAAATTCCTCTTATTCAATTTTTTAAAAAATACACCCATGTCTTTAAACGGAATGATAACCAGATCATGCCAAGCCAAGAACATGATGCTAATCAAACATCATAATAAATAAGATGAAAGTAATTTGCTAGAATAACTTTACATAAACCTTTGCAAAAAAATGAGCAGTAATATCATATATTATTATGGAACTCAATGAAATACAATGAGAATGGGCCTTGCTTATATAGGCAAGGAATAACAATCTAAGAACCAATCAAGGTCGTAGATCAAGCCATAAATCATGGAAAGAACTAGTCATCAAAGAATTAGTCAAGTCCATAGATTTATGAGAGAACTAGACATCAAGGATCTAGTCAATACCATAGATCTAGGAAAGAACTAGTCAATACCATAGATCAAGGAAATAACCATACCTAACAACTAGATAATATCTCCTAATATATAAATAAATAAAAGAAATATCCACACACATAAGTGAGTGAGGATAAATACAATAAAGATAAATAATGTACCTAGGTGAACATGAGCTAAGGTAAATACCTACTCTAACACCCCCTCAAGTGAAGCTAGGGGCCAAAATAGAAGTGGCATGTCCATAGTATGAGTCCGATAACTAGGCTTGATGAGGTACTCATGTACAATATATCCATGAAGAAATATCAAACCAAAAGAAGGAAAGAATCTTGCTATAAGGAAAGAAAAAGAAGAAGAAGGAAGATGTTCTCACGAACACCCCCTAAGAACAACTTCCAAAACCCCAAGCATTCCACATGCAACTCAAGGTAGCGAGGTGATGTAAAAGGCTTTGTAAAGATGTCTACAACCTGCTGCTGAGTCAAAAGGTACTCTAAGCAAAGAACTCCATCCTGAATGTGTTGCCGAATGAAGTGGATGTGTATCTCGATATGCTTGGTCCATTGGTGCTCAACTAGGTTGTGAGAAATGTGAATTTCACTTTGGTTGTCACACCAAAGTACAGTCGATGAATCCTGTGGGAATCCAAAATCATCAATAACGACAAAGCCAAAGAATATATTGACTCACCTGTAATCGCTGCCTGTACTCGACTCGAAGATGAAAGTGCAATAGTCTGTTACTTTTTACATGCCCAAGCAATTGGAGAAGAACCAAGATAGAAAAGATAGCCAGAAGTAGAACACCTATCATCAATAGAACTTGCCCAATCTGAATCTGTATACCCAACCAACTGAGTAGAACCCCTAGTGTAGTGTAGGCCAAAGTGGGAAGTGCCTGTAAATAGCACAAAATCCTTTTAGCAGCTTGCCAATGACTACTATGAGGAGAATGTACAACCGAGATACAAGCCCTACTACAAATGAAATATTAGGGCAAGTATGGGTCAAGTACATGAGACTCCCAACCAACTACCTATACAATGTAGGATCACAAAGTGGTGTGGTACATGTGGATGTAAGAGTAACTCCAGAATGAAAAGGAGATGGACTTGGCTTGCAATCAGCCATATCAAAGTGCCTAAGAAGATCATGGGTGTACTTTTGTTGACTCAAATGAATCCCTGAATCTATCTGAGAAATCTACAAACCAAGGAAATAATGCAATAGCCCAAGATCTATCATGTCAAATTGTGTAGAAAGAGCCCTCTGAATACTCTGAATGTGGGAAGAAGAGCTACCAGTAAGTAACAGATCATCAACATATAAGAAAAGTATCACAATATCCTCACCGACATGTTGGAGATACATTGTATGATTAGAGTGGAAATGAACAAAACTAGTAGATAGAAGAAAAGAATCCATCTTCTCATACCAAGCCCAAGGGGCTTGTTTGAGACCATAGAGAGACCTTTGGAGCCGACAAACAAGAGAAGAATCTTGAACAAATCCAGCCTGGATGCTCCATATATATTTCCTCTTGTAGATCTCCATGTAAGAAGGCACTCTTCACGTCCATCTGGTATACGGGCCACCCTTGTGATGTAGTAATAAGCAAGTACAAGGCGTATAGAATCCATCTTGGCAATGGGTGCAAAAGTCTCAGAGTAATCAATACCTTCGACTTGTGAAAAACCTTTTGCAACAAGACGAGCCTTATACTTGTCAATGGACCCATCAACTATGTATTTGGTTTGGTATACCCACTTACACCTAACAATCTTTCTTCCTTTAGGAAGAGATACCAAATCCCAAGTATTATTCTTCATCAAAGAAGAATACTTAGCTGCCATCTTATCATCCCACTCCGGTATCCCATGAGCCTTTGAAAAATACTATGGATCCTAGAAAATATCTTGACACAAAAGTCCAGAACCTATAGAATGTGCGTGATGATGCCTAGTGGGTGGAAGATCCTCTATGAAAGGTTCTGCCTCAAAAACTATAGTATGAGCCCACTTAGGCATAGTGACAACATCAGTGGGAATAGGATCCTCAATGGCATCTATAACCTCCTCATCAATCTCCTTAAAGAAAGGATCCTCAAGATGAGATGAAGAAGAAGAAGGAATGGAAGAAGATGAAGAATCATGAGGAGTGAAACACTCATCAAACTAAACATGTATTCAAAAATAACATCATGTGTATCAGGATCTAAAAGATGATAAGCTCTCATGTCCTCATAATACCCTACAAAGATCAAGGGTTTACTCTTCTTATCCAAATCTTTCCTTTTCTTCTTTGGCACAAAGGCCCAAGCATGGCTCCCAAAGACTCGAAAAAATGAGACATCTGGCTTAGTGTTGGACCAAGCTTCCTTTGGAGTCAAATGCTCAAGTGCTTTGTGTGGTGTGTGATTCTGAATATAGTTAGCACAATTAATTATTTTTACCCAATAGATAGGAGGTATATCTCTAGAATACATCATACAATTAGCCATTTCCTTCAAATTTCTATTCTTCCTTTCTACTAATCCATTTGTTGTGGAGTATGAGGAACATAATGTTGGTGAATAATGCCTTGAGTTGCCAAAAATTTAGAAAACTCATTGCTAAAGTACTCCCCCATTATCAGTGTGAAGGTTCTTTATGCTACTAGAAGATTGTTTCTTGACCAAAGCCTTAAAGACTTTGAAGTGTGAAAAACATCACTTTTGTACTTGAGAAAATAAACCCAAGTACGCCTCGATAAATTATCAATAAATGTAAGTGTATACTTATCTCCATTGAAAGATGGGGTAGGAAAAACCATCAAGTCACTATGCACAAGCTCAAGTGGTGAAGAAGCTCTCCTAGACAAATTCTTAGGAAAAGGATCTTGGTGTTGTTTCCCTAATGCACAACCATGAAAACTCCCTCAAGACAAGAAACTCTAGGAAGACCATCTACCATACCATGAGTTCTCAACTTCTTCAATATTTGTAATTGAGATGTCCAAATCTTTCATGCCAAAGCTTACTCTCTCGAATCAATGAGAAACCAATCCTGTTCCTATAGAAAAAGTTTCATCAAAACCCTCAAAGTGATATAGTCTTGAACTATGATCAACAATACCCTGAAAAAAGTGAATAAGGCTCCAACAAAGTTCTTACTTCTGCCCCATGTGGTGTAAAAGTCACTATTTTCCCTTGACCAGAATGACAAATTTGATATACATAAAGTAAATTTGTAGTGATGTTAGGAACATATAGTGCATCTTGGATATTGCCACCATCAAGTTGTATATCACCTTTTCCTCAACAGAAAGAAAGGAAGAATCTCCAACCTCAATTTTGGAAGTAGAACTCAAACCTAGAGAAACAAAAGACTCCTTGGAAGAAGTCATGTGATGAGAAGCACCATAATCTATAACCCAATTGTCTGTAAGTGGTGAATGAGATCTTCCAACAACATTAAGTGCTTTTCCATGCTGATTAGAAGGAGGTGGAGTGGAGATAGAAATTTTGTGTTTCTTAACTGCATCCTCTAAGGCTTGCATTCACTTATAACACCTATTTTCTTCATGATTACTACCCCCATAAAAAGAGCATGAACGAGTAGACTTATTCTTGGATTTAGAAGACTCTTTGGGTTTTGAGTTGTTTTCTTTGGGATTATGATCATTTTGAGATGGAGAAGGTGTGGATTTGGTTTTATTGTTTGGTTTTCCCTTACCCTTAGGATTAGATGCAACTAATGCCTTTTGAGAGGTGGAAGACTCAAGGTGAGATAATTTAGATTCTTCCTTAGTAAGTCTTTCACAAAATGTTTCTAAGTTAGGCATTTTGAAGGTGTCACCTAAGGCATCCATGCTAGAGAAAAAGGTAGAAGCAAAAATTTGGAATGGTCCTCTCAACTTGGATAGAATCAAGTAAACACACTCTTCATCTTTCTTATCTCTTCCACTCCCCTTCAACTATGTCAACAAATGCTTGAACTTGGTAAGATAGTCTATAATTGTTAGAAAATCTTCAGGATTAAGAGAGGTGATCTCAATTTCAAGTTGCATGGCTCTCATATGATCCACCTTACCAAATAAATCCTCCAATTTCTCCCATATTTTGAAAGGAGAGTCACACTTTTCCAAATAAAATAAAATACTGTCACTTACATAAGTTCCTATCAAACCCATACACTCATCAAATTTACATTGGTACTGAAATGTCTCATATTCTCTAGTGAAAATTGTTGTTCTTTAGAAGTTAAAGCCCATAATCCTTTCCGCTTAATTATTGTTTCCATTATTGGTTTCCATGTGTGGTAATTTTGTGTTGTTAATGGCTTAACATGATCTAATGCAAAATTAGATAAATATTTCATCCTAAAAAAATCACCAAAAGAAATGCAAGAACTAAGCAAAACAACAAGACCCCCAAACAATGCAACAAGAGCCCCCAGATTTTGACACTTTATAATAAGTGCATGTTACAATATGACACTTTATAATTATAGTGCAATTCTCAAAATAAATATTTCCAATAGAAAGAGCATAAAAACTACACACTTTTACAAAAAATGACACTCAAAACCGAGTTACCGATCAAAAGATACAAGTTTTTCAATATTATGCTCTACTATTTATTTTAGTTTCCACTAAAAAGAATAAAATGCTCTTGTCTTCACCACACAAATAAAATGAAAGGGGGCTGGAGTTAAGCACCTACTAGTAGGAATCACAAGATTTAAGCCCTCATATGACCCTACCATATGACCAGGGGCTAAAGATTTCAATGGGTGTATTAATAAGATGAAAGCAATTTGCTTAGAATAACTTTACATAAACCTTTGCAAAAAAATGAGTAGTAATATCATATATTATTATGGAACTCAATGAAATACAATGAGAATGGGCCTTACTTATATAGGCAAGGAATACCAATCTAAGAACCGGTCAAGGTCGTAGATCAAGCCATAAATCATGGAAAGAACTAGTCATCAAAGAACTAGTCAAGTCCATAGATTTATGAGAGAACTAGACATCAAAGATCTAGTCAATACCATAGGTCTAGGAAAGAACTAGTCAATACCATAAATCAAAAAAAACTATACCTAACAGCTAGATAATATCTCTTAATATTTAAATAAATAAAAAGAAATATCCACACACATAAGTGGGTGAGGATAAATACAATAAATGTAAATAATGTACCTAGGTGAACATGAGCTAAGGTAAATACCTACTCTAAGAGTCTTTTCATTGAAGCCATACATGAATGTAATGAAATATTCATTCTTGGATAAGGAGGGAGTCTTCATGAGACCACATAGGTATGAATGTATCAACTCAAGTGGTGAGCTTTTCTCTAAGAAATTCCTAAGGGAAAGAAATAATTTCTATGTTGCTTCCCCAATATGCATCCCTCACATACTTTATTTGGTTGTTTAATTGGGAAATCCCTCTTACCATTTTATTCCTATAAAGAAAATTCAACCCACCAAAACTCAAATGCCCATACCTAAGGTGCTAAAGAGTATATTGATCAATTTCCACTATTTTAAACGTTGTTTCTATCTCACTTTGCATCCTTAAACGAAACATCTTATTTTGTTTCAACTTCACCATTTAAAGATGCTTGTTACTTCCACTTCTATCATAAATTATGCATTCTCCATTTTCAAATCTCAACTTATATCCTTTTTAGACTAGTTTCCCAATGCTTAGAAGGTTATACTTCAACCCTGGCACATAGAAGACATCTTGAATATTCCTTTTATCTACTTTTTATGAGTATGGATATGCTGAATTTTTCTCAAATTATTAGAACCTTGTTATTTTCTCCCATTTTTACTTCATATTTGATTTCTTCATTTATTCGTGTCCCCAGATTTCACCTTGAAATTTGGGACTACCCTATGTAAAAAATAATTGTTCTTTTAAAATAATGGGTCGTTTTGTGTTTTTATTGCCAGAAAGTTTTTGTATTGTGTCAAGCTATTCCCTAATGAGCCATATAAGCCAATTTCGACAAATACCCGTGATGTCCGAAATTGTTATATTTTGTCGCTGGGGTTTGCTTGCGAGAAATTTATATTTAATTATTTTGAGCCCCATTTGGGGCAAACTATGCTTTGGTTTAACCCTGTTGCGATTGTACATGTCAATATTTCCATGTACTAGTAGGGTTTTAACCAGGAATGAATCCTAGGCTTTATCTGTGACTTCTGGAAACGTTTTACGTTTTTGGTGTTTTCCCATTTTGTTTTCTGTGAAATTTCTATAGGTCCATTCCTTTGCTGGTTTAATCTGATTTCTTGCTTGGAGTATTTTGAGATCATCTATGGATGTTATGCCAGAAGGAATTTTCCACAGGAGGTCTGGTTCTCTCTAAAAAGATGAAGTCATGCATGAAAAAGCTTCTTCTGGGCAGGTCACATTTTTGGGAAAAGAAGGTTTTAAGCTACAATGGGATTTTTGGTAGCAGCAGGCAGGTGGGAATTTTATACCTGCCTAGCAGGGTACTTTTTCCCATGGAATCAACGCCACTTAAGTCACAATGGAAAAATTAGAGGTAACAGTAGTGGGAATTTCTTACCTGCCTTGTAGGGTGAAAATTTCCATTGTGAAATAAAAGAAAATCACTTAAGACATTGATGGGATTTTCTTACCTACCTTGCAGGGTAAATAATCCCATTATGAAAGTCAAACAACTTAAGTGGATCATGGGATTTTTGGTCGCAGCAGGCAGGTGGGATTTTTGTACCTGCCTTGCAGGGTACTTTTTCCCATGAAGGCAAAGTCACTTAAGTTATGATGGGAAAATTAGAAGTAGCAGGTAGGTGGAAATTTATTACTTGCCTTGTAGGGTAAAAATCTCATTATGAAAGTCAAACATCTTAAGTGGATCATGGGATTTTTGGAGCTGCGGTGCAGGGTAAATAATCCCATTGGAAATTGACTTTTAAAAAAGAATTCACCCTTGCCAAAAAGTGCGACCCACCTTGGGTGAATAATAATGTATTTAATAATATTTATTCACCCAATTTTGGTGCCCAAGCATGGAGAAAAGTCAACAAAGAAGAAGAGGATGAGGGAATTTAGAAATAGAATTCTAAAATTAAATAAATATAATTTATTTAATGCAGCCCCATTCATGTCAAAAAGTGCACCCCATTTGGGAGAGAAATAATACTTTTAAGTATTAATTAATTTAATTAATTCCTATTTTCAATGGCTAAGGTCAAAGCATACCGTGAGGATTAAGTTAACTAGAATTGGAAGGCTAAAATTAAATAAATTTAATTTATTTAATGGCAGCCATGAGCATGCACAAAATAGGAGCCCCATTTGAAGAGAAAAACATGTATATTAATTAATTAATTCCTAGGAATATGAGGGAAAATAATTAATTATAGAATGATGAAGGTTATATAAGCATGAGCTATCATAAAGATGAATTAATTAATTCTTTAGAAAGGAAGTGTAGCCCATGCAATTTTGGCACCCCATTTCAAGAGGAATTTTACTCAAAGGAAGGTGTTTTCACTTTGGAAAGCTTCAAAGTTTGGTGCCTAGGTTTGAAGTTGCTTGAATTAAGTCGAATTAATTGTCTACATAGTGGTATAGGTGATCGGTGAAGTTAGTAAAATTCATGCTTCCTTTGCATGTAAATAGAACACCAAATTTTAAAGAGGCTTGATATATGCAGATTTTTATAATTAAAATCAAGTGTTCATGTTTGGTTGCCATCTTTATCTGAATTAATTGTAGGAATTCATTACAAGTGCTTTTATTAGAAAAAGTGAGCTTAAATCAATGTCTAATACATTGAACATATCGTCCAAATATGAAAAATATCCATAATAGCACCGGTTGTACTGTAAAGAATTTTGACCTGAATAAAGAGAAAAATAATTTCTCAAACAAAGACATATACAACCATGGCAAAGCGGGATGAATGAGAAAGCTCAAGCATAATCATGCATAGCTTCCGAGATTCATATCCAGATAAAGATACAGATCTAGATCCGAATCATGCATAGCTTACTATCCAAATCTAGATCCGAATCATGCATAACTTCTAGATCCATATCCATAATTATAAAGGCTTCATCCTCTTGTTTCTAATGCAGCTCGTGTAGAAATCAGTGCATGAGAAATTCCTTTCAGGATCTTATGCAGGTGCTCCAAATCTTCCAGTTAAGCCATCTTCATTGAAGTTGCATTCACTCGGAGTGCTTTCTAGAATTTTTAATTTAACATATGCAATTAAAATTAAAAAGATGAATTATTTACAACAAACATTGCATCGATGCATGTACTAGAGAAGAACTACAAAATCTTCAAGGCTAATAAGGAATAAAATAGTCACTTGCTTCCAAATCTAGCCACTTCTAGATCTAGTTTGGTGAGAATCAAGGGCAAAAGAATCAGCTGCATACAAAATATGAAAAAGGACAAGACTGCAGTTTTCCTCTTTCTTCTTCTTTCTCTTATTTCCTCCGATAAAGTAATTGAGCGATCAATTAAATTATAAAACCTAAGTGATTGGTTTAAAATTCATTACTTGAAGAAGTCAACTACTTGGAAATAGGTGGCAGACATGCAGAATAGAATGTTCTATCTTCAGTTGCAAGTCATGCATGTCATACAAAGAGGAATTCTAAGAAGGAGATTGCCAGATGTTTCTTTTAAAACTTCCACATGTGTCAGTTCACTAAAAGCTTCCAACTTGTAATTTCCCTTCTACATTCTATAAGTAGAGGAAAACCTATGGCTTAAGACATCAAAATTTTTAATCGAATTTGTAAGTAGCATTCTTGTGTTCCGAATTTGTCTTGAAACCCACGATAGCCACTTGAAGCAAAGGAATACAAAGGAGGAGATTTCTAGAGAACTTTGTGTCACGGTGCATTTTGTTTCTAGCTTTTTATCTTAGATCTTCTAATAAAATTTGTGTTATTTTAGATCTAGATCTGGAGTTGCCTTTTCTTATAATTATTTGTGTTGATATCTATTGGTTTCTTCTATGTGCCTACAATCAATTCTATTATCTATTGATTGGGTTTCACATATTCCTTATTTCTTCCCTTTGTTTTATTATTCCCTTCTTCTATAAATATTTCCTTTCTTAAACTGATGCTTACTTGCTGCAGAACTATACAACTATGGTTCATGAGATGAATAGTTAAAGTAAAACCCCATATAGATACTAGATATTTTATTGACAAATCTTACATGAGAGCCTCATCGGTAAATGAGGGAGATTTATCTCATGACTACCTAGGTTTTCATCTATGCAGAAAATCTAGCCAACAGTTTTTGGTGACTCTAATGGGGAACAACTATCTTTGCAGATCAAAGCTTATCTTTTGTAGATCAAAGTGTTTTACCATTTAACTTTCAACCTGGCTGAACATCCATTCACCCGATCTGTGAAGGCACAAGGAAGGACTAATCATTTCTTCAGATTGTAGGAGCAATTCAATTTCAATCACCCTCCTCAAGTTAGAAGCTCTAGATCCAATCTTTCACCATGAAGGATAGTGCAAACGCATCCAGATCCAGATAATCTTTAGCATATTCCACTAGCTAGAATTATTCATCAAGTATACACAAGGAGAAGACACCCCATTCATCATGCAGAATCAACCACATGCCCCTACAACGCTTATCCCATGGGGAGCAACCTTTGGACCTATGAATCTGACTCCTCCGATGCATGATCTACCTAAAGGGACAAGAAATAATTTCCCAAAATTATTTGGAGATGGAAAGCATAATCTAGATGATCACTTGGCTACGTTCTTCATATCTTATGGCATGCTTGCAGTGGAGCATGAATATGTCTCTATTAGAATTTTCATCGAGACTCTACATGACTTGGTTAGAGAATGGTTCTACTGGCTAGCTCCTGGAATCATAACCAACTGGGCCACTATGTGGGATGCATTCCTGAAAATATTCAAGGCAGCCAAAGATTCCAGTACATTGATTACTCAGCTGACTCAGTTAAAGAAGGAGCCACATGAGCACATGCGGGATTTTATTGCGAAATTCCAAAGATTACTGTACAAAATTTCAGATTCTACTTCCCTAAGTGATGAGAATCAAAAGGTATTCTTCATCAACGCTTTACTTCTTGAAGTAAGCTATCAATTGCGAAGAGCATGTCCCATCGAATTATTAGCAACCCAGAACATGGTGGTTGAAATTGAAGATGACCTCTTCATGGTAATTTGGAAAGATAAAAAGCAACACTTCTAGATCTAAAAGTTCATCTTCTACTACTAAATCTAATTCCCTATTGCAAAAGTTAGCAAATGAGATGATGCAGATGAAGAAAAAAAATGGCTCAAATGGCTCAAGGATTGCCCCTACTAGAAATTTCAACAACAACTAAAACCATTCATTTGGTTCCCAAAGATTAGCAATTGAAGTTGCTCCCAGAAATAATGTGGAGATGAATGAAGAAGATCAGGAAGATGATGATGATCAGCTCTAGGATGATGATTTTATAGGTCCTGCTAATGAATCCAACATTAATTACCTAAACTACAAATCTAAACATGATGATGAGAAGCTTCATGAAGATAATCATGTTTATGCATATGTAGTATTTACACGATCACAAACTCGCCAAGTTGAGGCATTAGCTGATGAACAAAGAAGGGGCAGCCCTTTACCTTCTTCTTTAGCTCCCAGAAATAAGAATGTGAGTTCTTCATCTCAACCACAAAAAGTAGCTCAAGTATCTGAATCTATACCTTCTTTTGACATTGTTGATCATGTCAAGAAAACCAAAGTTCAAATGTTAGAAGCTGAATACTTGAGAGCCTTTCCTAAGCAGTTAAATAGGCTAGTCAAATATGTACAATCTCCAGGACAATCCAATACATCAAAAGGCCTTTTTCCTAAGCCCAAAGTTACTCCTCCCCAAAACAACACTGCGGTTGTTAAATCCTCACCATCTTCTAAAAGAGTGGAACCATTATATGTTTCCCTATTGCTTAATGGTTTCAAGTTAAGCAACTGCGTTCTAGATTCGGGTGCTTCTTATAATTTCATGCTAGCTAAAGTTGCAGATGCTCTTGGGATTACCTTGACAAAGACCATAAAAAGGTGCTATTCCATGGAGAGACAAGTCCCTTTAATCGGACAAATCAAAGATGCACAAGATGTTCTAAAAGTTTTTCCTAATAAAAGATTAAAGATGACAATCCTAGTTGCGCTTATTCTTGTCTCCTATGGGATGTTCTTTGAGTAAAAACTTCTACAAAGAGTGAGAGGAGAAGTAAAATGGATTGGTCCTACACCCATATTCCTATCAAGGGGATTAATCAAAAGCTAGAGCTAGAAAAGAAGTCTAAGTACACGATGAAAAATCGAGGATCCTAGATCTCGATTCTTCTTCAGAATCGACCATGGGGTATATTCCTTGGAAATGGATAAAGACATTCCAGAGCCAAAACTTCGACCAGAGCCAGAGCTAGTAAAAGAAGAAGAAAAATTTTGGACTGTGGAGTTTAAAGGAACATGTTGTTCTTTTAGATCAGGAGTCGATGTTCTACTAATATCTCCCGATCATGAGATATTTCCATACTCCCACAAGATGATGTTCGAGAACACCAATCATATGGCGGAGTATGAAGCATTGCTTCTAGGAATGAAGCAAGCTAAAAAGAAAGGAGTAAGACTCCTCAAAGCCCAAAGAGATGTTTAACTTCTAGTAAAGTAGGTTCAAGGGAAAATTCAAGTCAAAAGAGATAAGTTGGAGCATTATAGAGATAGAGTAATTTCTGCCACATTCAATTTTACATCCTTCTCTATTGACTTCATTCCAATAAATAAAAACTCCAAGGTATATTCTTTGGCGAGTCCACGATAATGCACTATTAAATCCGGATAGACCACCATCCATATTCAGAAAAGGAAACTATAAAGTGGAGATGGTCTACCGCCCCAAAGTTTTGATAGTGTTGAATAGTGGCTGAATTTCAATGACGACAAACAAACATCTACATGTCTAAAACAAGACAACTTGTTTGTTGTTGTGTTGAAGGTAGTAAATCAGCACCACTCAAGAAGAACAAAGAATATGGTGATAGTTCTTCCTCAAAAATGCAGCCAGTAAATCTGGGAATGGAGGAAGTTGATGTAGGATTACCCAAGATAGAGAGAAGAAAAGATGAGCCACCATAGGATGAAGTTGATGAAGACTTGCCTAAAGTATTTGACAAGAAGGCCAAAGAAAGGAAGTTCGAGATCAGAGACTGGGTACTCTGGTGGGACATGAGACATGAACCGAAGGGCATGCATGAAAAATCTGATTCACTTTGGAAAGGGCCCTTCATGATCAAAAGAGATGCAGGAATGGATATTTTCTTCCTTGCCTACTGGGATGGAGTTGAGTTACCATTGCCTTTCAACGGGCAACATCTAAAGCTGTTCAAGAATTGAGATACATGGTAAAACCTATATGTATATAAATAAAAATTTATATGTTTTTCTTTGTTTTTCTGTGTTGTGTTGTTTTTGTTTGCCTGAACCCGAGCCCAATAAAAAGACATGAAACCAGAGATTCTGGGATCTCATCTTTACCCTTGTCATTTTGACAGAGGCAAAGATGTCCATGACGAAGCCGACTGGTGTCCCCAGATTTCACCATGAAATATGGGACTACCCTATAAAAAAATTCGTTCTTTTAAAATAATGGGTTGTTTTGTGTTTTTATTACCAGAAATTTTCTACTTGTGTCAAGATATTCCCAAGGATCCATATAAGCCAATTTAGCAAATACCCGGATGCCCGAAATTGTTATATTTTTCACTGGAGTTTATATCTGGAAATTTGTATTTAATTATTTTGAGCCCTATTTGAGGTAAATTGTGCTTCAGTTTAACCCTATTGTGATTGTACATGTCAATATTCCCATATACCAGTAGGGTTTTAACTAGGAATGAATCTGGGCTTTATCTGTGACTTTTGGCAACATTTTGTGTTTTTGGTGTTTTCTGTTTTGTTTTCTATGAAATTTCTCTAGGTCAATTCCTTTTCCGTTTAATCTAATTTCTTTCCTGGAGTATTTGGAGATCATCTATGGATGTTATGCTAGAAGGAATTTGCCACAAGAGGTCTGGTTCTCTCTGAAAAGATGAAGTCATGCACGAAAAAGCTTCTTCTGGGTAGGTCACATTTTTGGGAAAAGAAGGTTTTAAGCTACAATGGGATTTTTTTGTAGCACAAAGAAGGTGGAATTTTGTACCTACCTAGCAGGATAATTTTTCCCATGGAATCAATGCCACTTAAGTCACAATGGGAAAATTAGAGGCAACAGGCAGGCAAGAATTTCTTACCTGCCTTGCAGGGTGAAAATTCCCATTGTGAAATAAAAGAAAATCACTTAAGACATTGATGGGATTTTCTTACCTACCTTATAGGGTAAATAATCCCATTATAAAATTCAAACAACTTAAGTAGATCATGGGATTTTTGGTTGCAACATGTAGGTGTGATTTTTGTACCTACATTTGCAGGTACTTTTTCCCATGAAGGCAAAGTCACTTAAGTTATGATGGGAAAATTAGAAGCAAGTAGGTGGGAATTTATTACTTGCCTTACAAAGTAAAAATCCCATTATGAAATTCAAACAACTTAAGTGGATCATGGGATTTTGGAGTATGTTGCAGGTAAATAATCCCATTGGAAATTGACTTTTAAAAAAGAATTCACCCTTGCCAAAAGTCGACCCACCTTGGGTGAATAATAATGTATTTAATAATATTTATTCACCCAATTTTGGTTCCCAAGCATGGAGAAAAGTCAACAAAGAAGAAGAGGATGAGGGAATTTAGAAATATAATTCTAAAATTAAATAAATATAATTTATTTAATGCAGCCCCCTTCATGTCAAAAAGTGCCCCATTTGGGAGAGGAATAATACTTTTTAAGTATTAATTGATTTAATTAATTCCTATTTTCAAAGTGGCTAAGGTCAAAGCATACTTGTGAGGCTTAAGTTAATCGGAAGTAGAAGGCTAAAATTAAATAAATTTAATTTATTTAATGGCAGCCATGAGCATGCACAAAAATAGGTGCCCCATTTAAAGAGAAAAGCATGTATATTAATTAATTAATTGCCAGAATATGAGGGGCACTAATTAATTATAGAATGATGAAGGTTATATAAGCATGAGCTGCCATAAGGATGAATTAATTAATTCTTTAACAAGGAAGTGCAGCCCATGCAATGTTGGTGCCCCATTTGAAGAGAAATTTTACTCGGAGGAAGGTGTTTTTACCGCCGAAAGCTTCAAAGTTTGGTGCCTAGGTTTAAAGGAGCTTGAATTAGGTCTAATTAATTGTCTGCATAGTAGTACAGTGTGCTCAGTGAAGTTAGTAAAATTCATGACTTGCTTTGCATGCAAACAAAACATCAAATTTTGGGGTAGTAGGCTTGATATATGCATATTTTTATAATTAAAATCAAGTGTTCATTTTAGTTGCCATATTTGTCTGAATTAGTTGCTTGAATTAATTATAGGTGCTTTTATAAAAGAAAGGGATTAAATCAATGTCAAATACATTGAACATATCATAAAGGCTTGATATATGTAGATTTTTATAATTAAAATCAAGTGTCCGTGTTCGGTTTCCATCTTTGTCTAAATTAATTACGGGAATTAATTACGGGTGCTTTTATAAGAGAAAGGGAGCTTAAATCAATGTCCAATACATTGAACATATCCTCCGAATCTGAAGAAATATCTAGATCTGCACCGGTTGTGAAGAATTTTGGCCGAATAAAGAGAAAAGAATTGCTCGACAAAGACAAATATAGCCATGGAATAATAGGATGAACGAGAAAGCTCAGCAGAATCATGCATAGCTTCCAGATTCAGATCCAAATATAGATCCAGATCTAGATCCAAAATCATGCATAGCTTACAGATCCAATTCAAATCTAGAATCATGCATAGCTTCCAGATCTAGATCCATAATTATAGAGGCTTAATCCTCTTTTTTCTAATGCAGCCCATGTAGAAGTCGGTGCATGAAACATTCCTTCCAGGATCTTATGTAGGTGCTCCCAATCTTCTAGTTGAAGCCTTCATTGAAGTTGCATTCACCTAGAGTGCTTTCTAGAATTTTTAATTTCTCATATGCAATTAAAAATAAAAAAGATGAATTATTTATAGCAAAAATTATATTGATGCATGTACTGGAGAAGAACTACAAAAGCTTCAAGGATAAGAAGGAAGACAATAGTCACTTGCTTCTAGATCTAGTTTGGTGAGAATCAAGGGCAAAAGAATCAGCTGCATGCAGAATATGAAAAAGGACAAGACTGCAGCTTTCCTCTTTCTTCTTCTTTCTTTTATTTCCTCCGAAAAAGTAATTGAGTGATCAATTAAATTATAAAACCTAAGTGATTGGTTTAAAATTCATTACTTGAAGAAGTCAACTACTTGGAAATAGGTGGCAGACATGCAGAATAGAATGTTATATCTTGAGTTGCAAGTCATGCATGTCATACAAAGAGGAATTCTAGGAGGGAGATTGTCGATGTTTCTTTACAACTTCCACATGTGTAAGTTCACTAAAAGCTTTCAACTTGTAATTGTCCCTCTAAATTCTATATAAGGAAGAACCTACGGCTTAAGGCATCAAAATTTGTAATCAAAATTTATAAGCAAGCATTCTTGTGTTTTAGACTTTGTTTTGAAACCCTTGATAGCCACTTAAAGCAGAGATGAATACAAAGGAGTAGATTTATGGAGAACTTTGTGTCATGGTGCATTTTGTTTCTAGCTTTTTATCTTAGATCTTCTAATAAACTTTGTGTTATTTTAGATCTATATCTGGAGCCGCCTTTGCTTATAATTATGTGTGTTGATATCTATTGGTTTCTTCTATGTGCCTACAATCAACTTTGTTATGTATTGATTGGGTTTCACATCTTCCCTATTTCTTCCCGTGTTTTATTATTCCTTCTTCTATAAATATTTCCTTTCTTAAATATTTGCTTACTTGCTATGTAACTATACAAATGCTATGGTTCATGAGATGAATAGTTAAAGTAAAACCCCATATAGATACTAGCATATTTTATTGACAAATCTAACACAGAGCCTCACCGGTAAATGAGGGAGATTTATCTCATGATTGCCTAGGTTTTCAACTATGCAGAAAATCTAGCCAACATTTATATTTTTAACATTCCTTTGTTCCACACATATTTTTGTTACATGCACTATCTAAGTACCATAACCTTTTGTTGATTTTCTCAGCTATATTGCATGTTAAAAAAATTCCACCTTTTCATGCTTTTAAGATTCAACCTCTTTTGCATTGGTATACTTTGGATTATGAGTTTTCATATCATACTCTTTCTTCCTACATTCACTAGCATAATGTCCATACTTCTTGCAATAATAGCATTGGATGTTTGATTTATCATACCTTTGTGTGGAACCACCTCTATAAGTGTTGTTGCTCCTTCCTCTTCCTCTTCCATGTGGCTATTGACGATTTTGTTTTCCATCTTCTTGGATTTTGTAAACTCTTCCTCTTCCTCTATTGTAGGATCCTCTCCCCCCGCCTTTCACATTCATGTTTGTATTGAATGCTTGTTCATTGGAGGAGTTGGATATCCTACTCATACTTTATTCATGGGTTTACAAAGAACCCATGAATTCATCATATGTCAATTGTATCAAGTCCTTGTACTTTCCTATTACTACAACAATAGGATCAAATCTGATTGGAAGACTCCTCAATACCCTCTCTATGATCCTATGATCTTCAATAACATCTCCATTTGTCCTAATTTTATTTACTATGGTCATTTTCCTTGTAAAAAACATTGATGGATTTTGATTCCTTCATCAGAAGAATCTCAAAATATCTCCTTAACATGTGAAACCTTGCTTCACCTTGTCACTAACTTGATAACCATTTTAAAATATCCATGCTTGTTTGGAATTTGCAATTGTTGTTATCCTTAGAAAAAGAATAAGTTACTATATTTTTAATGTAACTCAATGTTTTGGCATCCTTGTTTCTATTTTACTTAAAAATATTATTTTTGCTCTATGAGAGCATTGAATGCTTCTTGGTATGGTGTCTCTATGTATCCACCTTTACTAGTAACCATGGATTTTGAAAAGAAAAAAATCTTCATATTTATACACCGAATATCATAGTTTTTTTCAAATACTAGAGGTTTCGCTAAGAGTTGCCACTATCGAGGCCATCACTAAAACCCCAATAACTCCTCTCTAATAAAAACTATTTGCAAGATGGATGCCAAGAAAAACATAGATCAATGTAGACCAACAAAACAAAAATGCACAATGAGGTAGAGAACAAGACAAAAACACAAAACATTACTACATTTAGTCCAATAATATGTTTTAATAAATATTAAACTTTTTTTTTCTAATTGTTGTACGCTCTCTATTTCCTCAAGTTTTGACTATACTTCTTCTTCTCAGACCTACTCTATTTTTTGGTCTATTCTCCAAATATTTTTTTCATGCAAAGTATACAACATGAAAAATTAAAATTTATCAACATGAAAACTAGGACCATAATTGAAATTATTCTTCCCAGTCATTGTGCACCCTTCCTCTAGCTAGATTGCCTCCAATCCTACCCTCATAAAGGTTCATAGGAAATCATTAACAATATTCTTAAGTGTATTTAAGTGTGTAGAGAAGATTCCCTAATGTGGTTGATGAACTCATTCGATTTTGATTGAAGGTAACTTCCTCGAGAGGTCTAAAAAGGCCATTTTGGCCATTCCAGTAGCTAATCAAGACCCTATGGAAGAGTTTATGAAAATTATAAATCATATTTGGGTGATGTTTAAGAAAATTGAAATTATCCAAAGTAATTTAGGAAATTTTCGGAAATAAATTTGATTCAGGAACAATCTATTCAACATCGGGTAATCCAGGTATAGGGATTGAAAGCTCCTCGATGGAACTTGATTTTTCTAGATGATTTTAGGAGTTATAGAAGGAGTTAAGAAGAAAACAAATATTAATTAAATCCTTTACAAGGTGTAAATATCAAATTTACTCAAAGGCTCAAAGAATTCTTCAAATAGTTCAAAACTTTGTAACTACCCCTCTCAAATAAGGATGGAATAGACCTTAAATTTATAATTTTATGAATAATAAGGTCTCAATAATGATTCCATTTATCTCATAAGGTGTTTGAGAGTCAAAATCATATAAGGTTTGACTTCAAAATAGTTTCATAAGCTTTCACGGTGAAAACATTAGTTCTAGTGTCCTAAGTTGGACATCCAAGGAAAAATCTACTTTCCTAATGTACGTAAGTCAAACTTTCGACACCAGGTGTTCCATCTATCCCCAGGGTATAAGGTGGACACCAAAGTGCAACCTCCTTCTCCTCTCCAAGTGACACTTTAGACTCCTAGGTGTCCTCTCTATCCCCATGGTGTTAGGGGACAAAAAGTGTGACCTGACCTCCCTCCTTCTCTTAAGTCACTCTTTGAACACCCTCGTGTCCCCTATATCCCCTCTATTCCCCAAAAAAAAAGTGTGATACCCAAAATTTAACATATTTTTTTTATCGTAAGTTTTTTTAAATTTCAATGATGCCTCGATAAGAGCAAGGTGATGCGATAAGTAAAAATTGATAATTAATCTATTGATTGATGAATAATGACTTATTTAATTATAAGTGATATATATATGTATATATATATATATATATATATATATATATATATATATACATATATATATATATATATATACATATATATATATATATATACATATATATATATACATATATATATATATATATATATATATCTTAAACATATGCATTCGTATATATGTATATATAAACATGTATATATCAATTATTTTCAAGGTATGTTATTATTTAACACCTTTCGGTTTTCATTACATGAAGGCATTTTAATGGTTTGTTTCAACTCGAACATTATTCCATTGTTTAAGGTAATTTTCAATATTCAAGGTAAAGGAATTGTTAAGTTTTGAAGGACCACCCTTTCATGTTTTGGAAGGTTGGTCACATTGCATTGATAATGTTTAATGTTTAAGTACAGGGCCTAGACCATATTTCATCAACATTATTTAAAAATGATTGCGAGGGGAACGGTCTTACACTCCTCAACAAGGAAAACAATTAATGTTTAAAAGGTCTTAGAACACTAAGAAATTAAATAGTTTAAATTTTAAATTATATGGATGGCCTTAGACCATAAAACATTTAAATTTTGTAATGGACTAAGGTTACTCTTAGACAACATTGCATTGTTTATTGATTAGTTTTGAATAATGGTCATCAACCAGCATTGCATTGAAATGTTTAAATTTTGGATAAGGATTGGTCTTAGAAAACTTGGTAAGATTAATGTTTGTTTATTTTTAAAATCTTGGTAACATGGTCTTGGACCATTCATAGTGTATGCAAATTTAATTGAGGGAGGTTTTGTGTTTAGTGGAGGCCATGATGTGGCATTGGTAGCTTTTAATGGTAATAAAGGAAATACAGTTCTTTGGGAAATGGTATCTTCCTTAGGAAGCTATAACATGCAAAATGTTCCCAATTCACAATTTTTATTGTTATTTGGTTTTTGTTTGCTAGGAAGCTTTGCATGGAGGCTCAAGGAGATATTTTTGGAATTCTATTTCTAGTTTATGCATGCAACACGAAGCTATTTTAATGGTGTGTTTGTATTTAAAAGATATATTTGGAAAGTTTTATGGGATTTTTTGGAAGCATTCAAGTTACAAATTTCAAGGAAAGACTAGAAGAGAGAAAATGTGAACTAGGCATGGGTTTTTCTTATTCTCGTTTTGTTGTTTTTAATATGAAATATGAGAATACATTTTTATTTTTCAATCAATAAATAGTGTGCATTGATATTGAAATATGTTCTCCTTTGATTGTTATAAATTTGGAAGGGTTATTTAAAATGATTAATGCTTGCTAAAAAACATTTTGTCTTGAAAATAAATGGTTTGGTATTTTCTATTTAAGACTAGAACATTTTCTTGTTTTTAAACATGAAAGTTTGAAATAAATATAAGAGGGAAAAGGATGAAAATGAAGTGGGGTTTCTTTGTGGATGAAATATCTGGTTTTTATGTAGATTTAACATTATGGGTTTGTTCTTGTGTTTAAAAGATGGAAAATATGGAAGTAGAAGTATATATGAACTAGCACTCTTTGTGTAATCTCAAGTTTAGGAACTACATACATGTGGGTTAGATTTTGATTTTGATATGGGTTAAAATTTTTAGTTATTAGGTGGGTTTTATGTTTTAGGTTTCAACTAGCTCACTTTGAGCTTTTCATTTGAAGGGTTAAACTCATTTTAATTTGTGAAATATCTCTTGGAAATGAGCTATTTTTATTGGTAGTTTTATCCCTTCTCTCGGAGCTTGTGAGCATCATTTAGCTTGTAATTGGTTGAATGTTAGTGGGATTATCTCATATCAAGCTTGGTGTTGCTTTATCTATGTAAACACATTTCTTGATGAATGATTGAGAGAATCATTGTCATTTAGCTCGAAAAGAGATTAATTGTTTATGGGTACTAGCTCATTAGGAGCTTGTTGTTATTATCTATTATAAGGTTATCTCTCTATTGTGAATGCATTGAGTTCACTCTCTTCTTGTGCTTATTCGAATTGGGTATCCATCAAGAACTTGGTATGAAACACATTTTTGGACTTTATTTTGATTTGGTTAAAAGGAAAAGATAAACATATCCTAAATAAAGCTTATGAGTTAGATTCTTTAGCTCATCTAAGTAGAATTTCATCTACTCTTAACATATATGTTTCACCCATTTTGGAGGAGGGTTATTGTGATTTCAACCCTTCTTTATGTTGCAAGAACTATTATCACTTTGTTACTAGTAGGCATGGTTATTTGTGTGTATCTTAATTTTAAGAGCTTGATGTTATCATGTTGTTATTAAGAAACTTAAAACATGGATTTCTAAACACACACACTCTCTCTTTCGTCTTGACTATTGGTTGGTTAAGATAACCATTGAGAAGTAGATACTGTTATTATATTAAAGTGTTTGATACCTTTATTTTTAGTAATGATTGGTTCCTTATAAGTAGGACTATTTGACATATTACGGAAAGGGATGAAAGTTAAGAAGGTATTTGGTGTTATATGGGTTTATTATAAAGTTTGGATGATATTTCTTTTTTTTAAATTATTGGCAAATAGTTTTTTGAAAGGGACTATACCCTTGAGTACAAGAGAGGGCCTAGGAGCCAGAATAGAAGTGAAAATCAGAGAAAAAAGGATCAGAATCCAAGTATGACAATGAAGCCCAAAGTAGCCAAAAAATAGCTACCCAAACAAGACAAAACAACAAAAACCCTGCACAAAAGTAGCAAAGAAACCGCAAAAAAACAGCATAAAAACAAGCAAGAGCAACTAAAGCACCTACAACTACTTCTTGGCAGCTTTGTCGATGCTGGTTTTGATGTTCTTCTAGGATCTGAACATTCCCAAAGTTGTCATGTGGGTAGCGTCAGTCTTATCCAGCTGATCAATGGTCCTTTTGCTTTCTTTATCATTGCCCCAAAGTGTTGCCGGAACTCCACTGAGATTGGAGACACTTCTGACATGTTGCTCAATGAATTCCTCAATCACACTAAAAATGGCCATATTGTAGTCATGACGAGTTTTGGCCTTCCCTAAATGGGAGTCTAAGGAGTTCAGCTTCTTGTAGATATCTTCAATCTGGTTGTTATCAATATCCACCTCCTCCTCCTTCTTCCTCTTACCTTTCTGTTTTTCCAAGTTCTTAACCTCATCCTTCAACAGCTTCATTTCAGCTTCTAAGGCATCTAGCCTTTTTGTAGAGCTCTCCATATGCACATCTCGGGGACTAGCACTGCTAATATTCAGGAGGTCATGTGCAATTTCAATTTCATGAGGACCCTTCCCGTAGCAAGAATATCAAGGTTAAGCCTTCTAGAAGTGCCTGATCGTGACTGGTCTGGCCGAGGTGGAAGCGAGGTGGGGGGTGGGAGCAGTAGCAGGGGAATGGAAAATGAAGCCTGGATGGCCGGCAGGGGGGTGACAACAGTGGTGGCGGGGGCAGAGAGTGGAGAAAAGGGGCTAAAGCATAGAATGTAACTCCGGCATAGGGGGAACAGAGCTAGGAGAGGAAGGGAGACCAGGATACCTAAGAAGACAAAATTTATGCAGTAGCAAAATAAGCCCCTGGTGTAAAGGAACTGCCCGGGTATGCTTTTGAAACTCCAAAATGGAGTGCTCAAGAGAGTTCAGCAAATAATGGGGGAAACAAACCCAGCGATTCCTATGGAAGTGGTTGAGAAAGATAAGGTGCTTAGCAGGTACGGTGACAAACCTCCCTTCCAAAGAAATGAATCTTATCATCATGCAAGTAACCTCATCATAAGGTGGAGGGATCGAGCTAACAAGTAGGCCCACGGTAATATAGATCAGCTTCTCAGATCCCTCCACAAATCTCCTCTCTTCAACATCTCTGTCAACCCTTTTGTTAAAAAAATGGTAGCCCTCCATGCTAAGACCGGTCACTTCAGCAATAAGCTCCTCGTTGACCAAGATCTTCTGCCCCCCATATTCCACAGTCCGCTCTTTCCAATCCTTTGCAAAACACACAGAGATACTTTGATCATGCCCCTGAACCTTCTCCATTTGAGTATATTCCATAACTCAACATTATCCTTCCAGTCCGGGTCCGCACTAGGCTCAATTTGGCAAGGGGGACCCCCCATCTTCACTGTGCTTAACTGTTTGCAACAAATTCCAAAATCCTTGAGAGCGCTGAAGCCAGTCTATTTTTTACTGTTGTAATCCGCACAATGTTGAAAATGAGAGCCGTTTCTATTCCCACGAACGTCCACGTGCCTGCTGATCTGAGCCTGCGGAAATCCACATGTGGGAATAACGGCCTTTTTGCTAGCCCACTCCCTATCATCAATTACCTTATTACTATCTTCGGTATCCGTGGAGCCTTGTATACAAATTTTAGCAAGCACAGTGCTGCCCGCATGTGCGATTTTCATATCAAAGTAACTCCACTTGGACTTCCCCATATACTTCACACTATCTTGATTATTCGATAGGATTTGCATAATCATAGTTTTTAAGTCAACACGTGTGGGAGTTTTATTGATACTGATCCACACCCAATAATCATATCTCAACTCAAGAAATTGCATGCGTATAGAAATCCACATGAATGTTGTTTTGAAGCTGCTTAGGGATGCTATTGTTATCCCAAACAATGTGATTAACATTAATGCCATAATTAGCCAGCGCATCTGCCAATTTATTACCCTCCCGGTAAGTATGCATGATCCTGATGTTATTGAATGTTTGACAGATACTTATGGACTCTGAGATAAAATCCTTGATGCTCCAACTTGGAGATGAGCACTGTTTAAGGAGATTAATGATATTCAGGGAGTCCCCTTCAATAATGAGGTTCTAGATATTTTGAGTCTGGGCAATTCTCAGGCCCCATAAAGCAGATAATGCTTCGGCAAAATGATTGGTTTGAATTCCCATTTTCCCAGCATACGCAGCAATCAGACTACCTTTATGATCCCGTATCACTCCTCCCCCTGCCACAATCCTAGGGTTCCCCTTAGAGGCCCCATCAAAGTTCAACTTAAACCAATTAAAATCAGGAGGATGCCATTTAATCAAAGATCTATCAATGCTATTCCCGGGATTGCTACGACTATTGACAGTTCCAATCTGCCAATTGGATAAGATATATTCTTCATTCTCTGGATATCTCTTGTTCTTGGGGGGTTTAAATCTAGCAATGTTCTCTTTGATACCATTAGAAATTTTACTAAGTTTATAGTTTTGCTTCTTATTTCTGAAGATAATATCATTTCTATCCTTCCATATCCTCCAGATTAAATGAGGGATAGCCAGCTTCCAGATCCTTTTGACAACACAATGCCTAAAGGGTGGATTCCATTGAGTCCATAGCTGATTTAGATCCTTCGGCACCACCCATAGAGCTTCAAATTTAGAGAGGGCAAAACTCCATATTCTGGTAGCATACTCACAATGTATGAACAAATGACTGATATCCTCAGAATATTTCTTACAAAGATGACACCTATTAGGCATTATAAATCCTCTTCTCATCAGGTTGTCAGTGGTAAGAATCCTACCTCTGATAGCCAGCCAAAGGAAAAAAATTTATTTTAGGAGTTAATTCAGTCATCCAAATCTTATTCCAATTGAACTCTGTTTGACTACTGTGGAAGAAATTATTATAACCAGTTTTGACAGAGTAATTCCCATCATTGGAATTATTCCATACCAGCTCATCCTTGGAATCCAGTTGACTTAAGGGAATAAGATCTAATTGATCTTGAAGGGAGGAAGTAATTTGCATCAGATCATTTCTCTCCACAGAAAGTTTTTTCCAATTCTTGTTGGTACCATTTTCCTCAATATAGTCCTTGATTTTAATGCCATACTTGCTTACAAGACTGTCCTTAACAATCCCAAATCTATCCATGAGATTTCCATTAAACCAATTATCATCCCAGAAGTTAATGTCCCTACCATCCCCCACTTTCCATTTACTGCCCTGCTTAATGAAATTTCTGCTCTTAACCAGATTGTTCCAAAAGATGGAACCAAAGGGAAGGTGCTCATCTTGTAGGAAAGAGTACACAGATTGATGATTCAGGTATTTTTCTTTGATTAAATCAATATCTTTTATACCTGCATCCTCCCATAAACTTCGGGGTGCAAACCTTATCCCAAGCCACTAAGTGAAATTTGAACTTCTCTTCCATGCCTTGCCATAAATTTTTTTCTGAATCCTTTCAATCTTATCTCTGAAGGAAGAGGGGATCTTGTAGAGTGACATGACATAAATGGGCAGATTTTGAAGAGTACTTTTAATGAGCAGGCACTTGCCAGCACTAGATAAAATGGCTCCTTTCCAACCAGCCATTTTTTTTTGGAATCTCTCCAATAAATCATCCCACACCTTGCTAGAGACTTTCCTAGTGCCGAGAGGAAGGCCCAAGTAAGTGGCTGGAAGCGCACTTATTTTACAACCCAAAATTTTAGCAATTTTAAGCTGCCTTTCCTCAGGAGTGTTGAAAAAGAAGATGGAGCTTTTATCATAATTGATCTCTTTCCAGAAGCAGATTCGTAGAGCCGCAGTAAAGCCTTGGTAGCCTTGGCTTCAATGACTGACGCCAGAAGAAGAAGGATAGTATCATCCGCAAATTGCTGATGGGAGACAGCTTGACTGATGGAAGTGGGCTTAGAGCCATTTAAAAGACCGTCATTAACTGCTTTGCCAATTGTTCTACTAAGGCTATCAGCCAAAAGAATGAAGAGCAAGGGGGAGATAGGGTCCCCTTGTCTAAGCCCTCTACTGCTGGTGAAAAAACCCACAGGCTCACCATTAACCACCACTGAGAATCTGGCCGTAGAGATACAAGCCTTAATAATTTTTCTAAATTTGTCTGGAAAACCAAATTTAGTTAAGACTTTGTCAAGGAAAACCCAAGAGACCTTATCAAAGGCTTTATTCATATCAAGCTTGAGGACCATATTTGCCTTATAATTATTTTCCATAGAATGTATGGTCTCATGAACCATAATCACTCCGTCTTGTATAATCCTGCCTTTGATAAAGCCACTCTGATGCTTTGAGATTAGATCATTCATAATGAGTTGAAGCCTAGTAGTAATAATTTTGGTAAAAATTCTATAGATAGCATTCACAAGGCTGATAGGTCTGAAGTCTTTGAAATCTTTAGCATCCATTTTTTTGGGGCCAACACAATGTGAGTGTTGTTTAGCTCTTTCAAAAGATTTCCCGTTCTATAAAATTCATTCACCGCTCTGAGAAGATCCTCCGAGCAGATTTCCCAAAATTTTTGGAAAAAATTTATGGAGAACCCATCCAGGACCAGGAGCCTTGTCACCCTCTAAAGCAAATACAACCTTTTGCAGCTCTTCAAGCGTGACCGCTGTGGTGATATTTCTAAATTTCTGTTCCTCAATTTTATCTTGGGGAATGGCCTCCAACATAAAAGAAATAGCTTCAGAATTGATGTTATTCCTCTCCTCAAGAAGCTTTTTATAGAAATCAAGCGCTTCTTTCTTGATGCTATTGGGATCTTTTATGATATTTCCATTACTTTTAGAAACTTCTAAGATCCTATTACAGTCTCGTGTTTCAAAGTGGTCATATGAAAGAACTTCGTATTCCTGTCTCCCTCTTTAAGCCAAATAGCTCTAGATTTAAGTCTCCATAAAGATTCCTCTCTGTTGTAGATCGTATGCAACTCTGAAAGAATATTCTTTTCATTAGCTTCGTCTTTAGCTGATCTCCCCATAGTATCCATTTTTATTTCCAGATCCTGAAGTTTTTGTTTTAACTTCTTTTTATTATCAAACACATTGCCAAAAACGCTTTTATTCCAGATTTTGACTTGCTTTTTGACATTTTTGAGCTTTTGAACCAATCTAAATTGAGCAGTGCCTTCACCATTCCATCCCCACCATTCTTTTATCTTGTCATAGATATTTTCATGTTCCATCCACATCTTTTCAAATTTGAATGAGCTTCTGGTGGGTTTAGTCCAATTGAGAAAATTTAAAGCAATCGGATTGTGATCCGATCCAACTCTGGGCAAGGAAGAGAGGTGGAAGTCTTGGCTGAGAATCCAGCTTGCTGAAATCAGTGCCCTATCCAATCTCACCTGGATAAACTCCTTTCCCAACCTTCTATTATTCCAAGTGTATTTATTTCCATGAAGATCCACATCTAAGAGATTATGTTCAGCAATAAAATCAGCAAAATCCTCCATACCTGTAGAATAGCTGGAGATTCCTCCATACTTTTCACCTGGGTTTAGTGGAGAGTTGAAATCCCCCATAATAAGCCAGTTAGCTGAACAATGTTGGTTTCTAAATGTTTTAAGGTCAGCCCAAAGTTTTCTTCTTCCACTAACCGTATTAGGGGCATAAATGTTAGAAAGGATCCATTCACCATTATTCTCAATAGCAATAAATTTGATTGCAAGATGATTAATACTAGCATTGAGAACCATACCAGTACAGTGCCTTGTATCCCAAAGAGTAGCCAGTCCTCCAGAAGCTCCCTGGGAGTCAACAGCCACCATTTCAGAATTATCCCAGAAACTCTTTTTATTAGTTTCAAGGGTCTTCGCTTTCATCTTAGTTTCCTGCAGAATCAAAATACTAGGATTACTAGAATCCCATAACTCCTTGATGATTCTCTGTTTGGAGTTTCCATTTAGGCCTCGGATGTTCCAAGAAATAATCTTCATTTGGAATGATTGGTAGTTGGAATTTCCTGATGGTTCAACTGACGCTGAATGCCATCTGCAATGTCTCTCTCCGTTCTCTTAGATCTAAGAGCCTTTTTAGAAGGCCTTCCTCTTTTTGTGCTTCCTCCAAAGTCAACTAGTCGTCTAGCAGAAGATCTAGTTGTTCTAGATGTTGAGGTGTCCTAGTTGTCTTTTTTCTTTTTCTTATCACTGTAGAGTGATTCTGGGATCATTTCAAATCCTTTCATTCTTTTTTTCTTTTTTGAAATGACCTTTGTGAATCCAGAATCTAGATCCTCCTCATCTTTGACAGGCGTAACTTCTCCCTCTTCACGTTCTTTCTGAATCCTGTCAGGTGTGTGTGTATCAGTTGTTCTTTGTGTAGCAAGAAGGTGAAACCGTTGATCTGTTGCTGGAGCAAGGAGGTATATCTGCAAATGATTTACCATCTCCCCTAGGAGTGCTTTTCTGCAAAGATTCTTTAAAAACCATACATGGTCCTTGTTCGATGTTTCCTTAATGATGCACAGATGATTATCTACTTACTTCCTTACTGCTCTGAAATTGTTCAATAGGGACTATATTAATCTTCACAGAGCCTTCTTGCTCGTTCACCACCATGGATACCTTTACAGGATTTTCCAAGTCTTTGCTAGGTGCTTTAGGTAAAGTCCGCCGAGATTTTGGGAAGTAATTAATTAACTATGCATTAATTAATGGATTATTAAATATGGAGCAAGGAATGAGAAATGTATAAAATGTTTTAATTATTTGATTATAAAGATAGTTGAACCATTCTAGTTTTTAATCAAAGATAAATACAAGAATCGTGTAATGTGTTAGTTTATGGTTATTCATATGAACTTATCGCTTAAACATAGTCAAGGTTACATTGATGATATTATTATTTTGGAACATATAAAATTAATTTAAACATGATGATATAAAATCTATTATTTGATTATTGTTGTATAAACTCGTAGTTTGATCAGATGGTCCATTGATCATATTGTTAAAAGCCTTTGGGGTTTCTTTAGAGGTTCTTACCCCAAATCCATGGCTTTTACAACTTTTCATTGAAAACAATTGTAATTAATAATTGTGGTAGTATGTCACTTAAACATTTTAAAATTTTAGTTTATTAGTTGAGCTCATATACTAGTTGTAAAACATGCTATATAATATGAGTTAGTATGTCATATGTACATTAGATAGATATCTTCTTAATAAGCTAGGAAATTTATATGTTTACAAGACCAGAGTGAATGTCGAGTGCCATATATAGATAGGGGTGATCTATGTCTTGTCGAGTGATTTCTAAAGTGGACTTTTGTATTGCCTCTAATCCCAATCCTTCCTAATCTATTAAGGGTGACCAATGCCCCCTTTATATCTTAGATATGGGGGCAAGATCCACTTAGATACCAATTTTAGCACCCACCCATGTGGGACCCAAACACAAGACCCAAAGTTTCTAAATCCTATAACCATGAAGCCTATTGTTAGAATCTAATACCCTACTCTAATTCTCTAGCATGGCACACATAGAGAGGATATAGGTAGAGCCTTAAAACCAAAAACAACTTGTTCAATACTTGTAAAAGAGTAACATTGCCCTCATACTAGGAAAATCTAAAACAAACCAAGGAATTTTCCAAATGCCTCCTCCGACGAGAATCATTCTTCATTCTTCCACACAGAGACCAAAAATTATCTCACGGATGCAATCTCACATTAACCAAAAAAATTTATTAAATATTTCTTGGTATACGGTTGATACATGCTCTAAAACTGTTGAATAGTCTAAATATTTAGAAATTTAAAATGTTGACAACAAAACAAAAAGAAAGAAAAATAAATAAATAAATTATCAAATATTCTTATAAGTTAACCTTAAATTATTCTATTATTTAATTTAAATACAAAAATAATATGATTTAGTAAATTCATGTTAGTTCTTTGAATTGATCCATGTCAAATCTAAGGGTTAAACATATTAACCATTACATAATATTTAATATTAATTAAATTAATCTATCAAAAAAATACTACAACATTATAATAAATGTAATAAAATAAAATAACATAGACACAAAAATTTAATGTGGAAAACCCCAAGGAGTAAAAACCATGAACAAAGGTAGGATTTTCATTAGTGAGAAACTCAATCTAGTACATCTCCATTCCTCTCACTTTTCTCCTCTACAAATTCATCACATGAATTCTTAATTCATTACATTTGAAATGACCCCATGGGTCAATGTAAATAAATCAAAATGGTGTGAATTCTAGCAAAGTGCCCCATAACCGTTAATTAAATAATCAATTAACATAATAAACACATAGTTTATATAAAATAAATTAAAATATTATATATTACAATTTATTTAATTATAAACTATGTTTTATTTATAAGAACACTTAATATTAAATGTTCTAACACTCCCCCTTAATATTAAGTGGGGAACATATGCCAACAATACTTGTTTATACAACAAGATTTACAAATCCAAATACCATAGTGGGTTTAGGATAACATATCACATTTCAAGTATTTATACACCTTTATCATGCTTATCTTACCTTTTGGTAAAAAGGAGTTGGAATCCATAAATCAATAGTGAATTATTCAAGCTAAGCATGATTTGTGAGACTACATCTCACATTTTCTCATGTAAAATCTCTATCATCATCTCTCGGGAGCCTTTTATAACATAATGATCTCCTTTACAATGGATGCAACGCATTGGAACACACATCATAAACTTAAAGTGACAATTTTACAAAGATCATAAAAATATATTTTTATAATGCTTGATAATAGAGCAGAATTATAAAGGAAAATGCTATATCACACAACCGACTATTAGGAGGTGAAATTGACGTGCTCACTCCCCCGAAAGGAAACTCGAAAGGACAAGCATTGCATTAAACTTGTAGAATTTTACAATACACAATGGATTTGAAAACATATCTACAAATTAATCTTCAATTAGGCAAGATCGAGATCTATATCACCGTAGAGAACCTACTCAAGGATAAAATGCATAGAATCTATATATACTTTATTTTTGATGCTGAAGCTGGATTCTTAACAAGAGCAATGCAACTCGACTATCACATAGAAGAGGATTCCTTCATGTAGCTTACATGTGTATCTCTTTCAACAGCCACTTTAGCCACATGGCTTCTTTCGATACTTCCATTGCACTTCTATACTCTACCTCAATAGAAGAGATGGAGAAAATAAACTATTTTTTTTTGCTCCAAGTAATGACACGTGTACCCAACTTGAACACATATCCGGTTGTAGAGTTTTTGAAGTAAATCTAAATTTTCCACATGTTGAGTTGTTGTTCCTCCTTAAATGCACAATGTTAAATGGTCATAACTTTATCTCTAGAGCTCCAAATTAGGAAAAATTAGTCTCATTGGAATGGTCTCTTTGAGCTCTTCAATGTAGCATCATTAGATTCAAGAATTGATGGTGTTTTGTATGCAAAAATAGGAAAATAGTTCATGTATTAAAATTTTTGTTCTAGACTCCTAGACACAAGATTAAATTAATTAATTTGTTTGAATCCTTTTGAACGGTCTACTCGATACCATGTCATATCCAAGGGGTTAAACACATTAACCATTAAATAAGGTTTAATATTGATTAAATTAATATAAAAACATTACAACAACATTATAACAAATGTAATAAAATGAAATAATAGAGACATAAATATTTAATGTGGAAAAATCCCAAGGGGTAAAAACCACAAACAAAGGTAAGGTTTCCATTAATGAGAAACTTAATCCAATACATCTCCATTCCCCTCACTTCTCTCCTCTATGAATTCATCACATGAATTCGAATTGATTACATTTAAAATGACCCCACGTGTTAATATAAATAAATCAAAAGGGTGTGACTTCTCATGAAGTACATCATAACCATTAATTGATTTTTAAATAATCAATTAACATAATAAATATGTAGTTTATGTTAAATTAATTAAAGTATTATATATTCTAATTTATTTATTTATAAACTATAGTTTATTTATAAGAAAACTTAATATTAAATTCTCCAACAATCCACATATACATTTTCTCTCTCCTATAGTTTGCAAGAAGGAATGAAATTCAAATAATGATTAATTGGATTGTTTATGCATGATTACGTCATGTGATATTTGTGAAAAATACGATAAGGATTGTTGTAATTATTTGTTAATCGCGAATGAATTATCTTCACATGTTGATTATTGACATTTGCCTAATGTACTATCATGTTGAATTGTATATTAGTATTTATGGAAATAATGGATTATCTTTATTAAGTTTGATTTTTTTGTTAACTTATGTCAATGATTAAAAAATAATTTATATGTTGTTTTACTCACGAGTATAAATAATTTTTATTGGTATTATGTTATACATTTATTATAAATTTAATTATACCTTTGAGATGAACAAGTATGTTAAATGACAAAAACATAATGATAAGGACGACTATATAACGAAAACAACATATAGTTTATATTGTACCTTATTGAATTTAACAAGTTGTTCATGACAATTAATGAACTTATGAGAATGGTGACTATACTTAATGAGTAACACAATAGAACAACTTAATGTGGAATATGGTTAGTAAACTTATAATTACGGTGAATGCCACGTTGCGTTAGTTTGAAAAGAAGAACTAATGGAAGACAATTACTTGTAGATTCATTATTATCCTCTATCGAGAAACTAATATTATGTAATGATATATTATAACCTATCGTATTGATGAATTTATCTAATTAATCTTTTATAGATAGTTCTAAAAGTGTAAATGAGGTGTAGGTACTATGTCCCATCATCCTTTTGATAGTATCCTACCTGTGCTAACTTAGGATGGATACATGAAGGGTAGTGAGGATGTAATGATAAAAATCATTATGTGGTCACTATCTTTCTCATAGGGATAATATGGAGGAACTGATAGGATAGTTTTAATTAGTAGGGTGATCATGGATTCCAATTTTTCAAAGCTGAAACTTAAATTCTTAAACAATGAAAATGAATCCTGATAACTATATTGAGATGGTTGTGTGGTGATAGGAGACATGTTTTATAGGCTAGTGTGCAGTCTCGAAACTAGCTTGCAAAGAAATTCTTAAAAACTATGGCCACCATAATGTAAATGTTGATTACATTATTTGTTAACCATTTCCCCTAATCAACAATGTCCTGGATTTAGATAGGAGTTACATAAACACTTTACTGTTGACACTAAGGAGATGCACATGTTCTCTTAACCTATAAAAGTTTTAACCAAAAGTATACAAGTTATACACACTCGGTTAGAGTGATCAAGGGAGATTAGGTAGATCTAGTAGACCCTTACAATTGCACATGGTTATCATATGTTATCGGATGGATTTCAGAATATTAAACATTTATTTATGCTAGATTTAATTTCTACAAGTTGAATTATTAAAGGAATTAATTGAATTTAAGGTGTTTTTAAAAAACAAAATCCCCTTAATTTGGATGAATCATAACATGGGTGTTACATTTTGGTATCAGAGTTGAAGGTTTATTAGCTCTTAGAATTAATGGGTTCATAACACTAACATGAAATCTTATCCTTGTATTAACAGGATATGATGGTTAGGAGAAGGATGAACCATGGTGATGGAACCAGTTTAGTTAATACTAGAGGTTCAATGGTTAAGAAGTTAGATAAAATTCTAACAATCCTTCAGGACACCCGAAACCAGATAGTTTCCTTGGAGTAAATTTGGTAGTGGGTGAAAATGATAAGTATGAGGAAGAACAACTTGAACAACAAGTCGATAACAATCAACGAGGGAATAAAAGAGCTCACTTGACTGTTAAACTATCTAATGATGACAATTTTTTGATCCACAAGTTTATTATGGGATTAAACCCAAACATAGGAGGTAAAGTAGATGTGCATGGACCATATACAATGGAAGAAATGTTTAAAAATCCATTAGGTAAGAACAGAAACTACAAGTAATTTCAGCTCATAAAGAGGAAAAGCGTAAGAAGAGTGTCAACTCACCTTCACCATTAGCTCCTAGGAAAACTTTATCTAAGAAACAGGCAATAAAATGAGGAATATTAGGAAGAATACAACAACAAAGCATGTTATAAATATAAGAAATAATGAGTAGAATAGTGCTTCTTATGGTAAAATAAAATTTGTTAGGAAAGGGCCTATTGGGGGATGTTTTACATGTGGTGGTGAGCACTATGATCACAAGCTGTACCCAAAGAAAACATGAGAATAATAAGAAATAAATAATTCATGCTTCGGTGGGTAATCACCACATCGATAAATAGGCTAATCCTATCGAAGTACTAGGTAATATATATGGACTTTCATTGTTATTGTTTTATTTGACACCGGGAAACCAAGTGCTTTATTTCTAGTAAGTTAGCTAGAAAACTATCTAAGAAATTTGGATATATTGAAAATATGGACTGTATAATATGGGAATGATGTTATTCATATGGTAGATCAATGTTTGTTTGACTCAAAGCATTAGAATTACCTAGTTTTACCACTAAACTTGACCACTTCGTAGCACTTTTAGGGTCTTATGAAATTATTATAGGAGTAAACTGGCCATCCAAACATAAGGTAAAAATAGTCTATTTTGAAAAATGAATAGAATGCCTCGATGAAACACTGAAAAAAGATATCATTCATGGCATACAAAGGTTTTGAAGTATGAAAAAACTTTGCAATGTAGCTTAAGAAAGACAAGAACAAAGGTTGCGTATGTTGTACGTAATTTTTTTTATGATTTTAGTGAGGAAGGTAAGACTTCCTTGGATGATTTTATGTTGTTAAAAGAGTATAGGGATGTCCTTCCAGAATAATTTCCTAGACTTCCTCCTAAACATAAGTTTTAATTTACCATTGACATCAAACCTAGGACTAAATCAATATCAAAACACCATAGAGAATGAAAACAACATATTTAGTTGAATTGAAAGCACAAATTCATGATTCTTTTTCTAAAGCACTCGATTTGTGAGTGTGTCTCCTTGGGGAGAACCGGTCATTTTCGTTAAGAATATGGATGCAACATTAAGACTATGCATTGATTATTGCATGCTTAACAAAACAACAATAAATAATTGATAACATTTGCCAAGGAATGATGAACTCTTCAATTACATGGGAGATTCATCTGTTTATTCAAAAGATTGATTTACGATATGGTTATCATCAACTAAGAATAAATGATGAAGACAACATTTAGAACACGATATAGACATTATGAGTTTACAATCTTACCTTTTTGACTCACTGATGCACCTTCTGAATTTATGAATCTTATGAATAATATTTTTCAAGAATATTAGATAAATTTGTGAAATTTTTTCTTGATGTCATTCTAATTTATTATAATAACATAAAATAACACAATAAACACTTAAGAATAGTGTTACAAGTGTTGAGAAAAAGAAAACTCTATGGTAAGATTTCAAAATGTTCTTTTGATCAGAAAAAGTGTAATAGCTTGGGCACATCATAAAAAATATGGGATCTCAGTTGACCCATCAAAAATCAAATCCATTAATGAGTGGCAAAAACCTAAAAATGCTCATGAAGTAAGAAGATTTATGGAGTTGGATGGTTACTAAAGAAAATTCATAAAGGATTTCTCAAGAGTGGATGAACCAATAACTTATTTATAGTAAAAGGAAAAATGTTTTTGTGGACCGAAAAAGTGTGAAAATGCATTTAAATTTATGAAGAAAAACCTTGCAAAAATACTTCTTTTGAAGGTTTCAAATCCCAATGGGAACTTTTCCTTGGTAACAGATGACTTAGGTGAAGGGTTAGGTGGAATTCTACTTCAAAATGATCATATAATTGCTTAAGAGAGTAGAAAATTGAAGCTGCGTGAGCATAAATATGATACCCATGACTTATAACTTGATGTCATAGTTCATGCTCTACAAATTTAGAGGAATTAACTATTAGGACAGCCATTTGAACTTAAAGCGAGACCATTTGGGCTAAAATACATCTTTATATACAAGCCAAACTTGAACGCAAGAAAACATAGGAGGTTGTAATTTTTGTCCCAATATGACTTCGAAATTATTTATATCAAAGGAAAAGAAAACCATGTGGTTGATGCGGCTGAGTAAAATGAAGCATATTTCTAATATTGTGACCCCCAGTACATATTTTAAGGAAGAAGTAAAGAAACAACTGCAAACTAATTTGTATTATCAACATGTGAAAATTGTGTTAGCAGCAAATCTGAATGATAGGAGATATAAAGGTTTTAAGTTTGATAACGAAGGATTCTTACGATATGATAACATATTTTATGTACCAGGTTAGAAAATGATCTTAGAACAAAATTCATGAAGGAATTTCATGATGCATTGTATTCGGGAATCGGGGCTAACAAAATTACATGTTGATTTAAAAAGAGTTGATAAAAAAATTTGAGAAAGGAGAAAAGTCTCTTTGAGGGTTAAGTCCAAAAATCTCCATTTTGTTTAGCAAAGCTACCAAACTGTCCCCTATATATGTGGTACCTTTTGAAACCCTAGAAGTTATAAGTCTTTTCGGGCCTACAAGATTAAGATTACCACCCACATTGTCTAGAACACATGATGTTTTTCATATTTTATGTAAAAATTATGTTTATAATATGCACATTTCATATATTGGAACTGATTTTAGGTTCAACACCTGGGAATCATTGTGGTTTAAGCAATCGAGAATGCTTTGGAAACTCACAAGTTGCATCTCAAAATCATGATATTGCACAATGCAAGGTCCAATGGGACCAATATTTTGAGGACAACGCAACTTTGGAAAACTTGGATGAAATGAAAATTGCATTCCCTTTTCTATTTCAAAGTGAACAAAATAGTTACTTGATTATTTATTATGGATTTATGATATATTATTTGATACTTATGATGACTGCAATGGAAATTTATGCTATATTTCTTATTTCTTTGAAATAATTTTTGTGATAAGGATGATTATAGCCAAGTTTTATGAACTATGATTGACTGAAATTATGAAAATTTTCAATTTTTTATGAAATGATGAATTGTTTCATTTTGTGTTGATGTTAATTTTACTTTGGATTGATATGTTTGATAATGTTTAAGTTTAAATCATTGGGATGATGATTATTTTAAGAGGGGAAGTATGTCACACCCCATATTTAATGTATTTTTCATCGTAAGGCTATTTAAGTTTCAATGATGCTTGATAAGAACAAGGTGATGCAACAAGTGACATTGATATCGATAATTAATCTGGTGATTGATGGATAATGACTTATTTAATTATAAATGATACATATACATATACATATACATATACATGTATACATAAGCATGTATATATCAGTAATGTTTGAAGGTATTATTATTATTAACAAATATATTTTGGTTCCTATTGCATGAAGACATTTGAATGGGTTTTTAAACTCCACCGCTATTACATTGTTTAAGATAATTTGTAATATTTAAGGTAAAGGCATTGTTAAGTTTTCAAAGGATCACCTTTTCATGTTTTGGAAGGTTTCTCACATTGCATTGATAATGTTTAATGTTTAAACAATGGTCTTACACCATATTACATTGACATCATTTAAATATGATTGCGAGGGGAACGATCTCGGACCCCTCAACAAGAAAAATGATTAATGTTTAAATGGTCTTATGCCACTAAGAAATTAAATAGTTTAAAGTTTATATTATATGGAGATGGTCTTAGACCACAAAAAAAATAATTTTTTAATGGACTAAGGTTGGTATTAGACCACATTGCATTGTTTATTGATTAGTGTTGAATAATGGTCATTGACCACATTGCATTGGAATGTTTAAAGTTTGGATAAGGCTTGGTCTTAGATCACTTGGAAAGATTAATGTTTTTTATTATTTTAAAGCTTAGTAACATGGTCTAGGACCATTCATATTGCATGTAAATTTAAGTGAGGGAGGTTTTGGGTTTAGTGGAGGCCATGACGTGGCCTCTAGCATGTTTTAATGGTAATAAAGGAAATACGAGTTCCTTGGGAACCGATAGCTTCCTTAGGAAGCTAAAACATGCAAAATCTTTCCCTTATTTGCATTTTTTGCTTGCTATTTGGGTTTTGGTCAGCTAAGAAGCATTTCATGGAAGTTTAGAAGGAGATTTTTGGAATTACGTTTTGAGTTTGTGCATACAATAGTGAAACTATTTTTAATGGTGTGTTTGTACTTAAAATCTATGTTTGGAAAATTTTATGGGTTTTTGGGTAGCATTCAAGTTGTAGATTTCAAGGAAAGATTAGAAGAGAGAAAACACGAACTAGGAATGGGTTTTTATTACTCTCATTCTTGTTGTTTTTTAATGAAATATGAGAATACATTTTTAGTTTTTCAATCAATTTGTAAATCAAGAAATAGTGGGCATTGATGATGAAATCTATTTTTCCTTTAATTGTTATATGAAAAGGTTATTTAAAATGATAAAAGGTCATTGAAAATTTTTTTCTTGAAAATAAATGGTTGGGTATTTGTTTTTCAAGATTGGAATATTTTCTTTTTTTTAAATATTAAAGTTTGAAATAAAAATAAGAGGAAAAGGGATGGAAATGAAGTGGGTTTTAATCGTGGATGAAATATCTTGTTTTTTACATAGATTTAATATTTTGGGTTTGTTCTTTTGTTTAAAAATATAGAAAATAGGAAGCATAAGTATTTAAAAAATGGGAAAATGTGTAATATCATGTTCATAAACTGCATGCATATGGGTTAGATTTGTATTTTGATATGCACTCAATTTTCAGTTTTGGGTTGGGTTTGAGTTATAGGTTTTAACTATCTCACTCCAAGATCACCATTTGATGCATTAAAACTATTTTTAATTTTTGAAAGCTCTCTTGGAGATGGGTTGATTTTATTGGCGGTTTATATCCTTTCTTTAGATCTTATGAGCATCATTTAGCTTGTACTTTTTTGATGGATTGTGTACTTAGCTCATATCAAGCTTTCTGTTGCTTTATCCGTGTAAACACATTTCTTGATGAATGGTTTATAGAATTATTGTCATTTAGCTCAAAAATATCTTGATTGTTTATGGGTACTATCTCATTAAGAGATTGATGTTATTATTTGTTATAAGGTTCTCTCCCTATTTTGAATAAAATGATTTCACTCTCTTCTTGAGCTTATTTGAATTGGGTATCCATCAAAAACTTGGTATATGAAACATATTTTTGGACTTTAATTTGATTTGGTTAAAAGTAAATGTAAACATAAGTTAAATAAAGCTTACTTGAGCTATATTGCTTTAGCTAATATGAGTAGGTTGTTATCTACTCTTAACATATATATGCTTCTCTAATTTTGGAGGAGGTTATTGTTATTTCAACCCTTCTTGATGTTATAGACACTATTCCCACTTTATTACTAGTGGGCATGACTATTTGTGTGTATTTTAGTTCTTAAGAGCTTGATTTTAGTGTTATTATTAAGAACCTTAAAACATGGATTGTTGAACACACACACACACTCTCTCTCTCTCTCTCTTTATCTCTTGAATATTGATTGGTGAAGATAACCATTGAGAGGTAGATATCTTTTGTTAGTATATTAAAGTGTTTGATATATTTATTGTTAGAAATGATTGGTTTATCACAAGTAGGATTGTTTGACTTATTGTTGAAAGGGATGAAAGTTAGGATGGTGTTTGGTATTGTATGGTTTTCTTATAAAGTTTGGATGTTATTTCTTACCTCTGCATTAATTACGATAGTATTAAATATGGAGTAAGGAATGAAAAATGTATACAATGTTTTAATTACCCAATTATAAATATCTTTGAACCATTTTGGTTTTAAATCAATGGTAAATACAAGAATTGGGTAATGAATTAGTTTATGGATATTCATATGAACATATTAGTTAAATATAGTTAAAGGTTACATTGATGATATTATTATTTTTGGAATATATAGAAGGAATTGAAAGATGATGATATAAACTCTAATTAATAATTATGATAGAAAGTCACTTAAATTAGCTAAAAGTTTAGTTTATCAATTGAGTTCATGTACTATTTGTTAAATATGTTATACAATATGAAGTAGCATTTCATATGTGTATGAGATATATATCGATTAATAAGCTAGAAGTCTATATGTTTACAGTTAAGTTAACCTTAAATTATTATATTATTTCATTTAAATACAACAATAATATGAGTTAGTAAACTCATGCTAGTTATTTGAACTAACCCATATATACATTTTCTCTCTCCTATAGTTTTGCATGAAGGAATGACATTCATGAAGTGATTGATTGGATTGTTTATGCATGATTACATCATGTGATATTTGTTTAAAATATGATAAGGATTGTTGTATTTATTTGTTAATCGCAAATGAATTATCTTCACAAGTTGATTAATGGAATTTTGCCTAATGTACTATCATGATGAATTGTATATCATTATTTATGAAAATAATGGATTATTTGATCTGTAAAGATGTAATTTTTCTACTATGAAAATTTAATTAACATATCCTTATAGGAAATTTACTTTTAATTCCAAATTTCTAACCCCGAAATTTAATCAACTCGAAACTAAATGTAATGTAAGAAGGAATGGACATTGCACACAATTTGATAACAAAATTTGATAGATGCCTATGTCTATGAGTTTCTTAAATGACAAACCAATTCATTACAAAATTTTGTCTGTAAGTAAAAAGAAACTTACAACTCTATAATGAATCTTTCAATGTTAATTCAAATGACGCTCAATGTATGCATGGTTCCAATATATCCTTTAGAAAAAATGGGGAATTATCAACCCTAATCCTTCTCCATTCCAAATATTACTTCCATTATTTTGTCTCTTTACTTTACTAGTTACAAGTTAAATTTTCAAAGATGATTTAAATTTGAATTATTTATATGGAAATTGAATAAACTCTATGTTTTAGGTTTCATCATGGAGTGTGTCAATATTTAAGAAGAATACACAAGTATGAGTGAAGAAACGTTATATGTATACACTTACATCTATTTTACTTTAAGAATGCAATTTTTATTTCATACATAAAAGGGGGAGAAACTAGAAACCTTAGTCGGCAATGAATTCTTTAGCTTTACACCTAAAGCATAAGTTGTGCACAAACATCAACCCTAGGTGACATATCCTTATCTCTTTTGAATAAATTTCTTATTTATTTGTATACCAATAAATCACTTACAAATCTACTATCAGTAATCCACAATAGTATAATATCCTAAGGAATTTCACCTTAAATATTGTAAAGTCCATTGAAATTCCTATATGGGGTTGTTTGGTTGGGTTAAAACTATACAATGTCCTATTATAGGACCATATGGCCTTATCTCCTACCATCTAATGGTCACTTTTCTAATTAATATATTTTCATGGGAAGATTCATATCCCATAAGTCATCGTTAGTGAAAAATTAAATCTAAAAACTCCTATATAAATATAATATTACACACTTACTTACCACGCCTAGAAATCATCTAATTTTAAAGAAAATAATTGAAAATGCATTCTTAAAGCACTCCAAGCTCTCCTAAATTACTTAAAAGTATACAAAAACCTAGAATCAGCCCACACATAGGTTTGAATCACTCTCATCTAGGTTCAAGAGTTAATTTTCTCATTTTAGATACCTTAAAAGACAAGCCAAGCCAATCTTATGTGGGATAAGCCATTGTTTTTCATTTTCAAGCATTACTATTTTCAAACTAGGTGAATCCATATAAATATAAAATTATAGGTGGATAAATACATGTGTTTTGATGCCTTTTCATATTAGTGATGACATAGGTGGTCTAGGGGTGCTTTTACCTAAACACTAAGGTTTTGGTAGGGTCCCCTACGTATGGTTAGAGTTCAAAGGTGTTTCATATCATACCAAGGGTTTTGCACATGTGCATAACCTAGGGTTTCAACATAAAGTATCTTATAGAATCTTTTTGCAATCATATATAAAGTTATAAATTGAAAACATCACCATCTCGAATATGTATAACATAAGACAATACCATTCCAAACTCCAAGATAGGTCGTATAGTTCCATATCATCCCATTTTTTTAGCCAAAATTATAGAAATGAAACATCTACGAGGTCATTTCTATTTTGTAAAATCATTTTCACTACTAGATCACATCTTTATATCTATTTTAGATAAGTGCATGAATCTCCTCATATTTTGAGCAAGTGGTGTCTATTGTTATTATAAGTGGAGCTATATTGTAATTTATGCATTATTTTTTTACTTAATTTGAATATGCAACTTATTGATAACTAGTAAGAATTTAAATAAATAAGAACCGCTTATATATAACAAACCTTATTTATTTAGGGTGTAATGACCTACTGGATGAGAATTCCAAAAATCAACCAAAATGCCAAATGATTTGGTTCAAAACCATCGAGTTTTGTCCCTAGCTTCTTAATAATAATTTTCTCAAATTGATATCTTTTATGGGTAAGTAATTTACTCATGATTTATCCTTAGTGAACAATTTTACCTACAAAACCATATATAAGAAAAAGAAATGCACTTCATTTATCCACATAGAAAAAACCAAGAAAATTATCAAGTTCAAATCATGCAAAACTCACTCAAAGATCTCCAAAGCTTCCATAAAGTAGTATCGATATTAGGAACAACCCCTACATAGGTTTGAAGTGATATAAATAAGGTTCTAGAGTCATTAATATCAATCTAAATACCATCGATATAAGTAAATCATAATTAAACAAGCCACCATAAAGAATTATCATATGAACAAGTTTTCTAATATGGTTGTATCCATATAGATATCATATCTCTAGGTGGATAAATGTGTGTAGTTTGAGTCCTCTTATAAGTATTAAATACATAGGTGGTGTATATATATTTAGTATAAACCAAAGCATTAACCAGTTTTCAAGGGTTTTACCCATGGTTAGGGTTTGAGGTCATTTTGAGTTATTACAAAGGGTTTTACACATTTTATAGTCTTAACATCTCATAAAGAAACATATTCTAGTCGATTAAATAGAAATAAAAAGTTACAAAATTCTAACATGTTCTTGTATGGAACCTCCAAAAAGTAAATAGCTTCCAAATGGTTTCATGCCTATGTAATATTTTTGTCCCGACTAATTGTGTACATTTACAACTAGAAATAAAGCATATTTAGAAACCTTTTATCTTTTCCATTATTAGTGTGAAGAATTTTCCCCCTTTTATTTATTTATTAGGTGTTTTTCCACCTCACACATGGTGATTCATCTCACTTAGGTGATTCATAGGTCTTTTAGGGAGTTATATGACATATGAAAAATTCCATCATAGAATCTATCATACTATCATATGTTTCATTGTCATATGGGAGTTACATGTTATTCCTAGCATTGTAACTCATCACTTACATCATGAGAGTACTACATGTTCAGGTATGGGAGTTACATAACACTCCCTTATGTACTTCTCTTTTTTATCTATGAGCATGATTAGACCTATTCTTTTTACATAAACAATTTGTCTTGTGATTAATCTTCTTGTTGATTACTTGGAGAATTTTATCGTTTCCATTGAATTGTAACAACCTTGATGTTCACGGGATCCATTTGATCCTCATGGTTCATTCTCACATGGTATCGAGCTTCATGTTTTCGGTAAACATGTAACTCATTATTGAATTTTTGCTAATTAATTTTAGTTTCAAAAATTTTAGCTTCTTGTTCAACTTTTGTTAATCCATTATTGGTTTGTGCTATGGAGTTTTTGTTTGTGGTGTTTTATTTGGTGTTTGTGAAGTTAGGATTTTTCAAGCTAAATTTAGCTATCCATAGATAACTTTGGCAAAAAAATAGATTTGGAGGTATTTATCTTTTTGGTTTTGATTTTGTTTTTTTTCTCTGTTATGAGATTAGAATATTCCCTTTCTTAAATCATCGTGCCTCCTTCCTCTCTTCTTCTTAGATCTATCCACCCATGGTTTTTATCCCTTGAGTTATGTTTTAGCTCCTCAAGCTCTTCTCTAGCTCCCTCGAGCTCTAAGCGAGATCATGTCTCTATTTGAGATTCTCTAGCCATCTCGGGCAAGACACCTCAATCTCATCCCCTAGCTCACCTCTCACACAAGTCCTCTCGATGAGCTATATATTTCTCATCTACATGCTCAATTTTCTACCTTTTCACTAGATCTCACCTCATTGTGGCTTCTCGACTCCACTATTGGGTTCTTATCTATGGCTTGGCCGCTTAGCTAATTGTTGTCATACTAGCCTAAGCTCAGATTTCATTGTGTTCCATTACTATCGTTGGGTTGAACCTTGTTTCTTTTGTGTTTGACCCCATTTAAACTCAATCTCAACACCATGAGTTGGGATTCCATACACTCTTGTTTGAACCTTTCTTGAGCTCATTGGGCTTGACCCTATCTTAGTGTGTGCCATTTGAATCATGCTAACCATCTCCCAACTTATCTTGCATCCCTTCTTAGCATCCCTACTACATGTTGTCTTGGCATTCATAGCCCCTATACATGCATGGTTTTTCTTGCATCAAGTCTTGTTGTCTCATAAACCCATAACCCATATCGAATACGAATCCTATGACCTTATCTATGCGTGTGTTTAGAACCCCCCGCCAAGTTTTCTACCCATTCTGTGTATGTAATCCATCTTCCGATTGACTTGTTGAGTAAATCATGGGGAAACACACCTTGATCCATTCCCATATTCCACATGGCACTTACTTTGGTCGTGAATGATTTTGAAAACTTTTCCTCCTATTCTATCCCTACCCATAGGTTTTTATTTAATAAGATTTGTTATATGTTTAATAACTTAGGTTATATGTTTTTAACTTACCTTATTTAAAAAATAAAACTAAGGTTAGATTTTTTTATTAAAATGAAGGAAATTTAATTTAATTATGTATTTAATCATATTAAAGGGCTAGTTAATTTTTAATTCCCTTTTAAGTTTTTAATCATTTTTGGTAAAATTAATCTAATCAGAAATATTAAACATTAGTGTTATTGTTTTTTTCTAGTGTGTCCTTGTGAAGGGAATTTTCATTTTCTAGGGTCCATTTTTGCATTTCAGGAGGTTATTGGCTCTATAAGAGTCATTTTTCATACTGAGATCTTATTATTTCTTACGCGATAGTGAGCACATCCAACACAACCTTGTGGTAAGTGAATTCCAATGCGACGTGAGACACTATTTCTCACATAGAACCGTAGTTTTTCCCCTCCTTATTTTTACCTCATTTTGTTCTTATTATGGTGTCAATTCATTACGATCACTTGAAACTTATGTTGGTCTCCACACTTACACACTTTTACACCAATTACAAGATGAGTAGACAAATATTCAATAATGCATGATCACATCATATTGTAATTAGCGCACTAAACTATAAAGTGTCGCAAACAAGGGGTGAAAATATTTTTTTGGGGTGTGTGTTTCCTTTCTTTCTACATTACTACTTTCTCTCTCCTCACGATGGATGCTAGTGATATTCCTTTTCTCAAATTTTTAAATTATTTGAATGGAAATCCAAGATGATAATCAAAATAATGGTTAAATTATTTTATCACATCACCATGGGAGTGGAAATTAAAGCCAATGATGAACTTGATAAATCCAAGTGGTTTAACCAATGTGATGAAGCCTTAAGTCTTATTTTTGTTTCCATTTCTCTTGACTTGATCTTTCACATTGACTCTTCTGAAACACCAAATGAAGCATGGAAAAATTTAGACATTATGTTAAAAAAACTAGATGACATCAGAACTCATGAGTTTGAAAATGAACCACTAGGATTAACTACTAGTAACTTTGATAACCTACAAGACATCTTCTCCAAATTTTTCAACTCGAGACTAGTTTTAAAATAATGTAGAATATCCAAAAAGGATTCCCAACTAATATTATCATTATCTTTAAGATTGGTCCCGAACCCTCTTTCTCCATTTCTACCTTTCATGCCAAAAAATAAGATTTAGGGACTAGTTGGAAGATTCCTTCATTTGATAATTTTTTATCTCAACTCATTCAAGAACATGACACGTTGATTTAAATAGGAGAAATCAAGTACAATTCACATGTCTTACTAGTAAAAACTAATAAAGGAAAGGAAAATAAATATGAAAAGAAGAAAGAGAAAAATGACCGATCTAAGAAAGAAGCCAAGACCACCCTAACCAAACCTGACGTGAACATTTATACTTTTGAAGAAAAACCGAAGAAGGAAATTTGTAAGTGTTCCTATTACAAGAATTCAGGACATGAAGAGAATCAATGCATGAAAAAACAAATCAATCACCTAATTCATTTACTTGAGAAACATAATATAGGTATTCCGGGGTCTATCAAGTAAAATTATCTAAAACTTGAGTCTTCTAAAGCAAAGGAATCCAAATATAAGAAGAATAAAGGAAAGGAACTTGTAGCTAGAGTTTATCCTTCATCGATGTGGGTCATATATTCCAATGTATTACACCACATGAGTTATTCACATGTTAAGTTATCGACATTGAACCATGTGGTATGTCCCAAATCACTTTGGGTGATGACACTTCTATGTCAGTTGTTGGTAGTGGATTGGTAGAAGTAGATGGTGGAACCTTTAACATTGTTTTAATTAAGTAAGTAACAAGTTGGTGGACAATTAAATGGACATAAAAGCCCTAAATTTAGGTACGCGATCATGGTTTCTAAACGTTCTTGCAGTTTCTAAACCGCACTCGTGTAATTATTTTTATATGTTTGGTGATTTCTGAACCTAAAACCATGATTGTAGCGAAACCATGAGCTAGTTTAAAACTACGCTCGTAGATTTTGAACCATGCTTGTAGTTTCAAAATGCAATCGCTATCCTCTGAGATTAAAAAAATAGACCCGTGACTCCTCATTTTCCCCCATTTTTCCTTTCCAACCATGATTTCTCCTAGACCTTTGGCACTCGTGCTTTGAATACCCCCTAAAAATTTCTCTTTAGACTTCTAGATCATGATAGTTTTAACCATGCCACCAAGACAAAGAGGTAAGCCCTCGATTTTGATCAATTTTTTTGTATTTTAGGTTTTTTTGTGATTTTCATGGGTTTTTCAATTTTTTGTTTATGTATATAATTTTTTTGTTTTGTCAGTTGCTTGGCAAGCTCGTAATCCTACAAACCATCGAAATATTCCTCAAAACCCTCCAAACAATCCTCAAAACCCTCAAAACATTCCTCAAAACCCTCCTCTAAACATAGATCCGCCTTCGGTGGCTCTTCATCGTCCCCATGGAACCGACATGAACACAAGTTGATATCATTGGAATAATCCAACAAAATAAAATTGTCATCAAGAACCTTATTCAGACTATAAGACAAAATCATGCCACAAATTTGTCTTGCATGACTTTAGCCAACACATTGCAAACATTGATTGGCGAAGTCAACTCCACAACTAACCAAACAAGATAGATGAAATACCTTTAGAGGTGATTGTAGGCGTTGGTATGCAAATAAATTATCCCATGCGGTCGTAAAGACATTTTTTTGGAAAAGAATGCATTTGTGCATTATTTTCTTGACCCAAGAACCAATGCCCTCCCGAAGCTACTTGCAAATGCTTCCCAATCCATTGGTGCCATGATGAACGAATCAAGAAATTTTTGGGATCGATGGTGGATGGTTTTGATTATCTACCATGCAACAACAATGAGGTTTCTCTCTATTTTTAGAAGAAATTATATTACGAGTTCATGTTTAATGAGGTCCCAAATTATTTTGACTTTTATGAGTTTTATGGGAAAGGACTTGGCTATGCACATAGTGGACCTGGTGTACGCGTAGGTCAACCAAGGATCCCCATGCCCCAAAACCCCCAATGCCTTTAATTATCCCTCCTACAGTGAAGGAGGTTGTGGAGATTGACACACTACATGCATTGAGGGAGCTCACTGACACTTTGACCCAACATAGTGACTAGATTACATCTGGTGATGTTGGTGGAGGTGCTAGTTCTAGCGCACCACAACATTGTGGATCATGTGGTGCCATATGCACTACGAGGAGGAGACATCATTTGTTGGATCACATGATTTCTTTTCTCTAGATGAGATGATGGCGGATGTTTTTGGAACTGGTGCAAAGGATCTTGGTCTTTCATAGGTAAATGTCAAATAAATATTTAATATATACAATAGTTTAATTCATGTTTGAGATTTTAATATATATGTATTTGATTGTACGTCATGTACATACATGTAAAAACTAATTTTTATTTTATTTTAAATAGAAAGAGTTGGTGAAGGAAACATCCGGCATCGACATGCTATCTACTGCAGTTGGGTGTGTTACAAACATAAGTTTCAAGTTGTACTTAAATTTTAAATTTCATTTGATTGTGAACTTTTATTATTATTATGTTTCACATGTACATGTACATATTAATATATGTTTATATTTTATATGTTGGAGCCTTCCACATCATCATCTGCTATGGGAACTAAGGCTACTGGCATGCCTCACATGAATTTTACATAGGTTAGTTTCTCTTTAAACTTTGTTTCTAATTGTTGAAGTTCATGTGGATTATGCTTTGGGTTTGTTATGTGGAAGTCATGTAGATTAATATTGATTTTTACATGTTTTTTATATAGCTTATGACTACGAGAGAGACTCCTCTATATATGTAGACTGCATGGTGTTCTTATAGATACTACCATAGTATCTACTGAGATCCACTAACCGATGTATAATTTTTCAAATTTGTTAAATTTTGGAGGAATTATTTCTTATTACTTAAATCTACAATATCAAATTTTGTACATGAAATATTTAATTTGAAATTTAATTATTTGTATGTATCTTACCCCTCGTGAGTCTATTGTTGTCCCTGTGATGTGTCAACGACAAATTGATAGGGATCATGACATTGTGGTAAGATTTCACATGCATTTTAACTAAATTCTAAGTTTCTAAATTTTGAATGTATTTTAAAAATTGGGTGTTAAAAACTTGTTGTTTATGAATTTGTAGGTTAGGTTGCAGGCCTGCTTAGAGACGCCTAGGACCACATGGATGAAATCCGTAGTGGCATATCCCTCCACTACATCCCCAGGTCCTTGACATGCTACTTCTAGCAGGGAAAAGAGAGGGAAGATGTTTCATGATTAGATTCATAGGACCTGGATGTACATAGATATATATATGGGCCATCTAGTCCTAGTTCATGATTCTTCATATAGTCCATTATATATATAGCCTTATGTGACCACATGTGGTCCTATATGTATGACACACTTAGTTTGAGATGTACACATGTTATGAACTTATATTTTCAGAGACATGCGTCCAACACACTTAGTTCGAGATGTACACATGTTATGAACTTATATTTTCAGAGACGTGTGTCCAACACACTTAGTTTGATACATTATATATCCATGTGTTGGTTTTCATAACGATATTACTTCTATGTTTGATTTGATTTCATTGCACATGATATCCTTCTATGTATGTATGTTCTATGTATATTAGTTCTATATGTATGTTTGATTTAAAATTAAAAAACCATGTCTCGAACACTACATGGTACAATTGTTAAGAAAACCTATTCCATTAAGAAAAACCTATGATAACCATGCTAGGTGAACTACAAAAGGGAAATACATAATTACTTTTTTCAAAGTAATTACGTAGGGTGTATGTGCAACTCTAATTATTTTCCCGCTTCCTAACAATGTGCACATCTTTGAAAGAATGGTTGTGAGGGAATTTCTATAACTAACATTTTTTATTTTAAAGCTAACACTCATATGTAGCATATCAACTAATATGAACATTGTTAGGAATAAGTGAGGTAGAGTTCATCTTGAATTATATGAATATAACGTTACTATGGTGCAACATTGCATGGTACAATTGTTAAGAAATTAAGGGAAGCATTTATGTACTATTTTAAAGATTATCCCATTAATAGGGCTTATCCCATTGATCAATAGATACACCTTAATATATATTTATAATTTGGTGCTATGCCAATCAACTAAGAAGTTACACATGATTTTATTATCGTAAGTAGATTCACTTCCCTATTAAGTCCTATATGTTTTTGTATTTAAGCACACACTTTAAAAACCCCATTTTTTGTATACCCTACAATCCTTCTAGTCCAAAATACACATTTTTGTGAGGGGGTTTGTCAAATAATTCACATCCTTACCATTCCAAGGTATTTGAAAAAATTTCAAGGTTCTTCAATGAATTTTAAAATGATATATCACTTGGAATTTGTGAACATTCTTTACATATTTATTTAGGATGTTTGTACATATGTTACGACATATCAATCTAGATAAGAACACATAAATATGTATGTAATGTATATTGTCAAATAATTCACATCATGGTAGGCTCTAGGGAGGCCTAGATTGGTGTCAGACCACCGATCCAGAGCCTTCTTGGCATTCCTTGAGCCTTCGTGGCATAAATGTTTACAAACTATCTTTTCTAGGTAGTCCTAGGAAATGAACAAAGGTGAGTAGTGAGAAGTCATGCCTGAGACATCATTGACAAAAAACGACTATGCCGACACATCTAGGTGGCTAGGTGAATGCTAGAGGAGATGTCATTTTGGTACGTGACAACATCATTGCTTCCGGGCTACTTCGTTTGGGCATAGTCCCTTAAGATCCCTGAGACCAAAAAATTATTCAACTTCGACTGGTGACTATGTGGACTCGTGGCACTTAAGGAAGTTTCTTCTAATCCTACACCTCAATATAAGAACCCTCTACAATAACCTGTCTAGTTTTTACCTTCTCAATAGGTGCTCTCGCTGCCCTATTGTTTGCAAATGCGTGAAATAGTGCAGTTTGAGACAGTGTAAGGTTGTCAAACGCTATATTTTGTAAATGGTGGGTCATAGCACCAACTGACTACACTGACACATCTGGGTAGCTAGGTGAATGCTAGAGGAGGTGTCATTTTGGTGCACAACAATGTCATTTCTTCCGGGCTACTTCGTTCAGGCGTAGTCCCTTAAGAGCCTTGAGACCAAAAATTGTTCTACTTCGACGAGTGACTACGCGCACTCTTTGGAACCTATAGATTTCTCATCTAATCCTACACCTCATTAAAGGGACCCTCTACAATAGCCTGTCTCAATTTCTTCCTTCTCAAATTGGTCTCGCTGCCCTATTGTTTACAAATGCATGAAAAAGTGCAGTTTGAGACAGTGTAAGGTTGTTAAACGCTATATTTTACAAACGGTGGATCGTGGCACCAAACCGAATTTGCAAACATGTTTGAGTGGCAAGGTGAATGCTATAGGAGGCTTTGTTTTAGTGCACAACAACGCGTCATTGCTTCAAGATACCTCATTGGGCGAAGTCCCTTAAGAGCCCTGAGACCAAAAAATAGTCCAACTTTGACGGGTGACTATGTGAACTACGTGGAACTTAGAGACATCCCGTTTAATCCTAAACCTTTGCATATGGACCCTATACAATAGTCTATCTCAGTTTTTTCCTTCTCCAATCAAGTGCTCTCGCTGACCTATTGTTTGCAAACACGTGAAATAGTGCAGTTTGAGACAGTGTAAGGCTATCAAATGCTATATTTTGCAAACAGTGGATCATAGCACCAAACCAACTATCCGACATGTCTAGGTGTTTAGTTGAACACTACAAGAGGTGTTGTTTTGGCGCATGATCAAAATCATGGCTTCCAGGCTACCTTGTTCGGGCATAGTCCCTTAAGAGCCCTGAGACCAAAAAATCATTCAACTTTGACGGGTGACTACATGCAATCCGTGGTACCTAGGAATGTCTCATCTAATCCTACACCTTGGCGTAGAGACCCTCTATAATAGCCTGTCTCGGTTTTTTCTTCTCCAATCGATGCTCTCGTTGCCCTATTGTTTGCAAACGCGTGAAATAATGCAGTTTGAGACAATGTAAGGTTGTCAAACATTATATTTTACAAATAGTGGGTCATGACACCAACCGACTATGTTGAACCATGTATGGCCAAGTGAATGCTACAGGAAGTGTCGTTTTGGTGCACGACAACGTCGTTACTTTTGGGATACCTCGTTTGGGTGTACTCCTTAAGAGCCCCGAGACCAAATAATCATTCAATTTGAAGGGTGAGTACATGCACACGTGACACCTAGAGATGTTTCATCTAATCCTACACCTTGGCCTATGGACCCTCTACAATAGCCTATCTCATTTTTTTCCTTCTCCAATCGGTTCTCTCTCTTCCCTATTGTTTACAAATGCGTAAAATAGTGTAGTTTGAGACAGTGTAAGGCTGTCAAATGGTATATTTTTCAAATGGTGGGTCATGGCACAAAAACAAATATGTTGAAACATCCAGCTTGGAAAGGTGAATGCTATAGGAGAGGCATTGTTTCGGTGCGCGACAATTTCGTTGCTTCCGGCTACCACGTTCGGGCGTAGTCCCTTAAGAGGCCTGAGATCAAAAAATTGTTCAACTTTGACGGGTGACTATGCACACTCCATGGCACCTAGAGACATCTCATTTAATCATACACTTTAGTATAGGGACCCTCTACAATAACATATCTCAGTTTTTTCCTTCTCCAATCTGTTCTCTCGTTGCCCTATTGTTTGCAAATGTGTGAAATAGTGCAGTTTGAGATAGTATAAGGCTGTCAAACACTATATTTTATAAACAAGTGGATCGTGGCACCAAATAACTACTATGTTGATATGTATGGGTGGCTAAGTGAATGGTAGAAGAGGTGTCATTTTGTTGCACAATAATGTTGTTGCTTTAGGTTACCTCATTCGGGTGTTGTCCCTTAAGAGCCCTATGACCAAAAAATCATTCAACTTGATGGGTGACTACGGGCACTCCATGGCACCTAGAGATGTCTCATCCGATCCTATACCTCGGAATAAGGACCCTCTATAATAGTATGTCTCGGTTTTTTCCTTCTCCGATCGGTGCTCTCATTGCCCTATTGTTTGTAAACGTGTGAAATAGTGCGTTTAAGATAGTGTAAGGCTGTTAAACACTAAATTTTGCAAACGGTGGGTCATGGCACCAAACCGACTATGCTAAAATGTCTAGGTGGCTAGGTGAATGCTAGAGGAGGCATTTTTTTGGCACGTAACAACGTCATTTCTTTTGGGCTACCTCATACGAGCGTAGTCCCTTAAGAGCCCGAGAGAAAAAAAAATTATTTAACTACGATGGGTGACTACGCGCACTCCATGACACCTAGAGATGTCTCATCGATCCTACACCTTGGTGTAGGGACCCTCTACAATATCCTCTCTCAATTTTTTTCCTTCTCTAATTGGTGCTCTAGCTGCCCTATTTTTTGCAAACACGCGTAAAATAGTGCGAGTTTGAGACTTGTAAGGCTATCAAACACTATATTTTACAAATGGTTGGTCATGGCGGTGAACCAACTATTTGACACATCTCGAGTGGCTAGGTGAACACTAGAGGAGGCATAGTTTTGGTGCGTGACAATGTCGTTGCTTCCTCAGGTTACCTCGTTCGGGCGTAGTCCCTTAAGAGCACTAAAACAAAAAAAACATTCAACTATGATAGGTTACTACGCGCACTCCATGGCACCTAGAGGCATCTCATCTTATCTTACACCTGGAAAAGGGACCCTCTACAATAGCCTATCTCATTTTTTTCCTTCTCCAATCGATGCTCTTGTTGCCCTATTGTTTGCAAACGCATGAAATAGTGCGTGATGAGGTAGTATTAATTTGTCACAATGCTATATTTTGCAAATGGTGGATCATGGCACCAAAACGAAAGTCTTGACACATTTGGGTGGCTAGGTGAATGCTAGAGGAGATGTTTTTTAGTGTGCGACAACATCATTGTTTCAGACTACCTCATTCAGAGTAGTCCCTTAATAGCCGTGAGACCAAAAATCATTCAACTTCAACGGGTGACTATGTCAACTCCATTGCACATAGAGATGTCTCATCTAATCCAACACCTTGGCATATAGACCCTCTACAATAGCTTGTCTTATTTTTTTCCTTCTCCAATCATTGCTCTCTCGCCCTATTGTTTGCAAACGCATGAAATAGTGCGAGTTTGAGACAATGTAAGGTATTAAACGGTATATTTTTCAAACGGTGGGTTGTGGCACAAAACCAACTACAAAGACACATTCGGGTGGTCAAGTGAATGCTAGAGGAGCCATTGTTTTGGTTCTTGAAAATTTCATAGCTTCGGGCTACCTCATTCGAGCGTAGTCCTTGAGAGCCCTGGGACCAAAAAATTATTCAACTTCGACGGGTGACTACGCAGACTCCGTGGCACCTAGAGACATCTCATCTAATCCTACACCTCAGCATAGGGACCCTCTACAATATCTTGTCTCAATTTTTTCCTTCTCCAATCGGTGCTCTTGCTGCCCTATTATTTGTAAATGCACGAAATAGTGTAGTTTGAGATAGTGTAAGGCTATCAAATGCTATATTTTACAAACGGTGGGTCATGGAACTAAACGGGTGCTAATACATCTAGGTGGCTAGGTGAATAGTAGAGGAAACATCGTTTTGGTGCGTGACAACGTCATTGCTTCCAGGCTACCTCGTTCAGGCATAGTCCCTTAAGAGCCTGGAGACCAAAAAAATCATTTAACTATAATGGGTTACTAAGCGCACTCTGTGGCACTTAGAGATGTCTCGTCTAATCCTATACCTTGGTGTAGGGACCCTCTACATTAGCCCATTTCAGTTTTTTATTTCTCCAATCGATGTTCTTGCTACCCTATTGTTTGCAAACACAAGAAATAGTGCAGTTTGAGATAGTATAAGGTTGTCAAACGCTATATTTTTCAAATGGTGGATCGTGGCACTAAACGAAGTGTGCCAACATGTCCATGTGACAAGGTGAACTCTAGAGGAGGTTTCATTTTGGTCTGCGACAATGTCATTGCTTCGGGCTACCTCGTTTAGGCATAGTCCCTTAAGAGCCCTGAGACCAAAAAATCGTTCAACTTCGACAGTTGACTATGCACACTTCATGGCACCTAGAGACGTCTCGTCTAATCCTACACCTCGATGTAGAGATTGTATAAAATATATTGTCTTTGTTTTTTCATTTTCCAATCGGTGCTCTCGCTGCCCTATTGTTTGCAAACACATGAAATAGTGCAGTTTGAGATAGTGCAAGGTTGTCATTAAATGCTATATTTTGCAAATGGTGGGTGTGGCACTAAACCGATTGCACCAACAAGTCTAGGTGGTAAAGTGAACACTATAGGAGGCATCATTTCTATGTGTGACAATGTCATTACTTCCGGCTACGTCATTTAGGCGTAGTCCCTTAAGAGCCCTGATACCAAAAAATTGTTCAACTTGACGAATGACTACGTGTAGTTTGTGGCACCTAGAGATGTCTCATCTAATCCTACACCTCATCCTAGGGACCCTCTACAATATAATTTCTTGGTTTTTTCCTTCTCCAATCGGTGCTTTCGCTGCCCTATTGTTTGCAAACTTGTGAAATAGTGCGGTTTGAGACAATGTAAGGCTATCAAACTATATATTTTTCAAACGGTGGGTAGTGGCACCAAACCAACTATGTTTGAAACATCTAGGTGGCAAGGTAAATGCTAGAGGAGGAGTCATTTTGGTGGGCAATAACGTCGTTACTTCTAGGCTACCTCGTTCGGGTGTAGTCCCTTAAGAGCTCGAGACCAAAAATTATTCAACTTTGATGGGTGACTACACGCACTCCGTGGCACCTGGAGATATCTCATCCGATCTATAGCTCAATGTAGGGACCCTCTACAATAGCCTATCTCATTTTTTTCCTTCTCCAATTGGTGTTCTTGTCTCCTTATTTTTTGTAAATGTGTGAAATAGTGCATTATGACACATTGTAAGGCTTTTAAACACTATATTTTGCAAACGGTGGGGCGAGGCACCGAACCAACCATGATGACACATCTAGGTGGCTAGGTGAATGATAGGGGAGGTGTTGTTTTAGTGCACGACAATGTCAAAGGGTACGTGAAGGGTAGTCCCTTAAGAGCCCGATACCAAAAAAATCATTCAACTTTGAAAGGTAAATACTCGCACTCCATGGACCTAGAGATTTCTCATCTAATCCTACACCTTGGCATATTGACCTCTACAATAACTGTCTTGGTTTTTTCCTTCTCTAATCAAGTGCTTTCATTTCCGTATTGTTTGTAAATGCGTAAAATAGTACGGATTTGAGGTAGTGTAAGTCTGTCAAACGCTATATTTTGTAAATGGTGGATTGTGGCACCGAACCGACTACACTGACACATCTGGATGGCTAGGTCAATACTATATGAGGTGTTGTTTTGGTGCGTGACAATGTCATTCCTTCTAGGCTACCTCGTCCAATCATAGTCCCTTAAGAGCCTTTTGAATAAAAAAATCATTCAACTTTGATGGGTGCCTACATGTACTCTGTGGCAGCTAGAGATGTCTCATCTAATCCTACTCCTTGGCGTAGGGACCTGCTACAATAGCCTGTCTCGAGTTTTCTTCTTCTCCAATTTGTGATCTCGCTGCCCTATTGTTTGCAAATACATGAAATAGTGCAGTTTGAGACAGTGTAAGGTTGTCAAACGCTATATTATTCAAACGGTGGGTCATGGCACATAGCCGACTACATCAAAATGTTTGGGTGGCTAGGTGAATGTTAGAGGAGGCATTGCTTCGATGCACGACAATGTTGTTTTTTTCGGGCTACCTCGTTCGGGTGTAGTCCCTTAATAGCCCTGAGACCAAAAAATTGTTCAACTTCGACGGGTGACTACGCACACTCGTGGCACCTAGAGACATCTCATCTGATCCTACACCTTGGTGTAGGGACCCTCTAAAATAGTTTGTCTCAGTTTTTTCCTTCTCCAATTGGTGCTCTCACTTCCCTATTGTTTGCAAATGAACAAAATAGTGTAGTTTGAGACAGTGTAAGGTTGTTAAATGATATATTTTGTAAACGGTTGGTGTGGCACAAAACTGAATACCTTGACACATCTAGGTGGCTAGGTGAACACTAGAGGAGGCATCATTTTTTTGTGCAACAATGTCTTCGCTTCCGGGCTACCTCATTCGGGCGTAGTCCCTTACGAGCCTTGAGACCAAAAAAATCATTCAACTTCGACGAGTGACTACACGCACTCCATGGCACCTAGAGACATCTCATCTGATCCTACACCTCAGCGTAGGGACACCCTACAATATCTGTCTCAATTTTTCCTTCTCCAATTAGTGCTCTCGGTGCCCTATTGTTTGTAAACACGTAAAAAATATAGCAATTTGAGGCAATATAAGGTTGTCAAACGCTATATTTTACAAATGGTGGATCGTGGCACCAAACTAAGTACACCAACACATCTAGGTGGCAAGGTGAATGTTAGAGGAGGTGTCATTTCAGTCCCTGCAAAATGTCGTTGATTCTGGGCTATCTCATTCGGGCATAGTCCCTTAAGAGCCCTGAGACCAAAAAATCATTCAACTTGGGTAGGTGACTACGCACACTCTATGGAACCTAGAGATTTCTTGTCTAATCCAAAACCTCGGTGTAGGGACCCTCTAAAATAGCCTATCTTGGTTTTTTCCTTCTCCAATTGGTGCTCTCGATGCCCTATTGTTTGCAAACACATAAAATAGTGTAGTTTGAGATAGTGTAAGGCTATCAAATGATATATTTTTAAACGGTGGTTCGTGGCACCAAACGACAATGCCGACATGTCTTGATGGCTAGGTGAGTGCTAGAGGAGGCATCGTTTCGTTGTGCGACAAAGTTGTTGCTTTCGGGCTACCTTGTTTGGGCCCATTCCCTTAAGAGCCCTGAGACCAAAAATTCATTCAACTCCGACGAGTGACTACGCGCACTCCGTGCCACCTAGAGACATCTTGGCCAATCCTACACACCTTGGTGTAGGGACCCTCTATAATAGCCTATCTCAATTTTTTTCCTTCTCCAATCGGTGTCTCACTTCCTTATTATTTGTAAACACATAAAATAGTATAGTTTGAGCTAGTATAAGGTTGTCAAATGCTATATTTTACAAACGGTGGGTCATGGCACCAAACCAACTATGTAATGACACATCCGAGTGGCTAGGTGAACACTAGATGAGGTGTTGTTTTGGTTCTCGATAATGTCATTACTTAGGGCTACCTCGTTCACCCTTAGTCCCTTAAGAGCCCCGAGACCAAAACATCGTTCAACTTAGATGAGTGACTACGCGCACTTTGTCTCACCTAGAGACATCATGTCCGATGCTTCACCTTTATGTAGGGACCCTCTAAAATAGCTGATCATAGTTTTTCCTTGTCCAATCGGTGCTCGTTGCCTTTTGTTTGCAAACACGTGAAATAGTGCAATTTGAGACAAGTATAAGGTTGCCAAACACTATATTTTGTAAATGGTGGATCATGGCACCGAAATGACTATGCCGACACATCTAGGTGACAAGGTGAATGATAAAGGAGGTGTCATTTTAGTGCGTGAAAATTTCATTGCTTCCGGCTACCTCATTCAGGCGTAGTCCCTTAAGAGCCCTGAGACCAAAAAATCATTCAACTTCGACAAGTGACTACGCGTGCTCCATGGTACCTAGAGACATCTCGTCCAATCCTACACCTCATTATAGGGACCCTCTACAATAGCCTATCTCATTTTTTCCCTTCTCTTATTGGTGCTCTCGCTGCCCTATTGTTTGCAAATGGGTGAAATACTAGAGTTTGAGATAGTGTAAGGTTGTCAAACGCTATATTTTGCAAACAAGGGATCGTGGCACTTTGAACCGACTACACCGACACATCCGGGTGGCTAGGAGAATGCTAAAGGAGGCATCCTTTCAGTGCATGACAATGTCATTGCTTCCAAGCTACCTCGTTGGGCGTAGTCCTTAAGAGCCTTGAGACCATAACATCATTCAACTTAGACGGGTGACTACGCACACTTTCTCGGCACCTAGAGATGTCATGCCCGATCCTACACCTTTATGTAGGGACCATATATAGTAACTTGAGTCTCGCTTTTTTGCCTTCTCTAATCGGTGCTCTCGCTGCCTTATTGTTTGTAAACGCGTGAAAAAGTGCGGTTTGAGATATTATAAGGTTGTCAAATGCTATATTTTGCAAACGGTGGATCGTGGCATTGAACTAACTACGCCGACATGTCTACGTGGCAATGTGAACACTAAAGGAGGATTCTTTATGGTGCTAGAAAATGTCATTGCTTCCAGGGTACCTCATTTAGGTGTAGTCAATTAAGATCCCTAAGACCAAAAAAAATCGTTAAACTTTGACAGTGACTATGCGCACTCCGTGGCGCCTAGAGATGTGTCATTTGATCTTGTACCTTAGTGTAGGGACCATCTACAATATCATGTCTTAGTTTTTTCCTTCTCCAATCGGTGATCTTGCTAACCTATTGTTTGCAAACGCATTAAATAGTTTAGTTTGAGACAGGTGTAAGGATGTCAAATGCTATATTTTGCAAATGGTGGGTCGTGGCAAAACCTAACTACGTTGACATGTTCGGGTGGCCTTTTGAATGATAGAGGAGGCATATTTTGGTGCTATAAAACGTCATTACTTACGGGCTACCTCGTTCGGGCGTAGTCCCTTAATAGCCATGAGACCAAAAAATCATTCAACTTCGACGGTGACTACGTGCACTCCGTGGCACCTAGAGACTTCTTGTCCGATCCTACACCTCAGTGTCAGATCCTCTACAATAGCTTGTCTCGATTTTTCCTTCTAAAATCATTTCTCTCATTGCGCTATTGTTTTCAAATGCGTGAAATAGTGTAGTTTGAGACAATGTAAGACTATCAAATGGTATATTTTACAAATATTGGGTGTGACACCAAACCGATTGTACCAACATGTCAGGTGGCTAGTTGAATACTAGAGGAGGCTTCATTATCATGTGCAACAATGTCATTGCTTCAGGCTACCTTGTTTGGGTGTAGTCCCTAAAGAGCCTCGAGACCAAAAATCATTCCAACTTCGACGGGTGACTACGTGCACTCCATGACACCTAGAGACATCTCCTCCGATCATACACCTCATTGTAGGGACCCTATATAATAGCATGTCCCAATTTTTTCTTTCTCCAATCAGTGCTCTCATTTCCTATTGTTTTGCAAACGCGTGAAATAGTGTAGTTTGAGACAGTGTAAGGTGCCAAACGCTATATTTTGTAAAGCGTGGATCATGGCGCCTAAACCGACTATGTCGACATGTCTAGGTGGCTAAGTGAATGCTATAGGAGGTGTCATTTGATGTGCGACAATGTCATTTCTTCCTAGCCTACCTCGTTCGACGTAGTCCCTTAAGAGCCCCGAGACCAAAAAAATCATTAACTTCAAAGGGTGATTACATGCACTCCGTGGGACCTAGAGATGTCTCATCTCGATCTTACACCTTGGTGTAGGAATCCTCTATAATCATATGTCTCAGCTTTTTTCCTTCTCAAATTGGTGCTCTTGTTTCCTATTGTTTGCAAACCCATGAAATAGTGTAATTTGAGGCAGTGTAAGCTCACAAACACTATATTTCGCAAGTGGTGGATCATGGCACTGAAATGACTTTGGCGACATGTCCGAGTGGCTAGGTGAATTCTATAGGAGATATCATTTTGATTCATGACTATGTCATTTCTTCGAGCTACCTCATTCGGGCGTAGTCCCTTAAGTGCCCCGAGACCAACAAATCGTTGAACTTTGACAGTGACTATGCGCACTCTGTGGCACCTAGAAATGTGTTGTCCGATCCTATACCTCAAAGCATAGGGACCCTTTATAATATCCTTTCTTGGTTTTTTCCTTCTCCAATCAGTGTTATCATTGCTCGATTGTTTGTAAACACATGAAATAGTGTAGTTTGAGATAGTGTAAGTCTGTTAAACGATATAATTTACAAATGGTGGGTCATGGCACCGAACCGAGTATGCCGAGACATACGGGAGGCCAGGTGAAAATAGAGGAGGCATTGTTTTGGTGCATGACTATAATGAAATTACTAGTATAATTCAGATTATGAGAAGCAATAGAACACCAAATAACACAATATTTCAAAATAATGATCTCAATATGCAATTATAATAGCTTCACCACTTCGAGGGGGCAACCTCCAAACCATATAATAAGACTCAAATGCTCAAATGATAATGAAATACTACCTATAATCCCCTATATATACTATTCATATGATATGGCCATCACCAAGGCCAACCTATTACGCATGAGAAATTATGAATGATATGGTAAGCCACAAGTCGGCTACTCATATCCTAATACAAGCAATAGGTTAAGGGTGTAACATGCCCTTCCCCTTCAAACCAACATTATCCTCAAAGTTGAATAATTATGGATGTTTTTGCAGAAAACCTTCATCCTCCTAGGTTACATCTTCTATGCTCAGATTCTTCCACTTGATCAGATATTCCTTAATGTCTTTGGTTCTCAGCCTCTTAGTACGTGTTTGCAGAATCTTCTCTGGCTCCAAAATGATTCTTCCTTCCTCATCAAGTTTTGGTAACTCTATCTGGGCTTCAAATTTTTGTCCAATAACCTTCTTTAGGCATGAAACATGGAATATTGGGTGTATGTGTGAAGATGGAGGCAACTCTAGTTTATAAGCAACACTGCCAATTTTCTATAGAACCTGATAAGGGCCATAATATTTAGGAGAAATTTTTTTGTCCTTTTTTTTTTTTGCTTTAGGGACATCTATTTGTAAGGATGGAGACATACAAAACCTAGTCACCAATTTCAAAATGTCTTTCACTACGGTGTTGATCTGCTTGTTGTTTCATCCTATTTTGTGCTAATGCTAAATTCTCCTTCAAACTAGCCAAAACCTATTGTTGATGTTGAATGTGTTCCTCAACATCTCTAACCTTAGTTTTCACCCTCAAGGAAGAAGTGATAGATGGTGGATGGTAACCATATAATGCTAAAAATGGGGTCATTTGAGAAGAGGTATGAAAAGATGTGTTATACCACCATTCTGCAAGTGGTAGCCATTTAATCCACCTTTCCTACTTATCTGATACAAAACAACATAGATACCCCTCTAAGCATTTTTTGACCACTTCCATTTGCCCATTAGTTTGAGGATGATAAGATGAATTGTGAGCTAGCTGAGTACCCAAACATGAAAATAATAAAAATTACTTGTGAAAATAGGATCACGATCACTTACAATTATCTTTGGGGTTCCATGTAGCCTTTGAACTGTCTCCAAAAAAATAGTTATGAATGTACTAGCTGTAAATGGATGTGATAGGGCACAAAAATGGGCATATTTTGTGAGCCTATCCAAAATCATGAAAATAACATTCTTACCCTCTTGAACAAGGTAATTCGGTGATGAAATCCATGAGACCTCCTCCCATCTCTGGCTAGGAATTGGAAAGGGTCAGTACAGACACTGGTGTCTTAATTATTTCCCTTTGTTCTGTTGGCACACTAAACACTCTGATACAAACTTTTGTACATCCCCCTTGAGTCCTTCCCAAAAGAATTCTCTTTTTATTCTATGATATGTCTTCAAAAACCTAGAGTGTCCTCCAATAGGCGAGGCATGTAGCTCTGCAAGAATCTTATGCTTCAACTCAGAATCTTTACTCAAGTATAACTTGTCCTTGTACCATAGGGCATTACCTTTCCACTCAAATTTGTTAGATGTCATAGATCCTTGCTTGAGATTCTATATTAGAGATTGTGTATCCTTGTCTTGATCCCATTCGTCTTGCTTCATCCACCCAATGGCCGTCAACATGGACATTCCACATAGTAAGGCATTTGCGGATGTATCCTTCCGGAAACGCATCAACTACTACATTTTCTTTACCCTTTTTGTATATGATTTCAAAATCATAACCCAAATTTTTGTTACCCACTTTTGTTTTTCCTCGATGATAACCTTTGCTCTAAAAAAGTATTTGAGATTATCATGATCAGTTTTGACCTTGAAGTGTCTACCCATGAGATAGGGCCTCCATTGCTTGATCGCATGAAGGATAGACATCATTTCTTTCTCATAGACAAGTTTGAGTAGATCTTTTCCTTTGAATGGGTGACTCTCAAATGTAATTGGTCTTTCTTCTTACATTATAACTACTCCCAATCCACGATCTTGAAGCATCACATTCAACAATGAAGGTTTTGAGAAGTTGGGAGTAGCCAAAGCTGGGTGCTACACAAGGCTTCCTTCAGCTGCTCAAAGGATGTAGTGGCTACGTCTGTCCAATGGAAGGCATCCTTCTTTAGCAATGTAATGGGTAGGGTTGTTATTCTACCATATCCCCACACAAATCTTCAGTAGTACCCTATTATTCCTATGAACCCATGAAGATTTTTGAGAGTTTTGGGCCTTGGCTATTCCACCATAGCTTTGATCTTCTAAGAATCAACTTTGATGCCTTCATGGTATACAATGTGACCTAAGTACTCTACCTCTTATACACCAAAAGAACATTTGGATGGCTTTTCATAGAGAGTATGTTTCTCAAAACCTTCAACACTTTATTTACATGTTGTAAGTGTTCTTCCCATGTCTTCTTTGTAAATCAATATGTCATCAAAGAAAACTAATACAAATTTCCCTTTAAATGGCCTAAAATTAGTGTTCATCAAGCTTTGAAAGGTTAAAGGCACATTTGTAAGACCAAAAGGCATTACCAAAAACTCATAATGGCCCTCATGAGTCCTGAAAGCCATTTTATAAACATATTACTCTTTTATTCTAATTTGATGGTACCCGAACGAAGATCTAATTTTGTGAAATAAATAGCACGATGCAATTCATCAAGTAAATCATCAATTCTGGATTAGGAAACTTATCTTTGATGGTGTAATTGTTGAGTTCTCGTAATCTGGACACATCCTCCATGTTTTATCCTTCTTACGTACCATGACCACTTGTGAAGAATATGCACTCTGCTAGGTCCGATGATACATGCCTTCAATATTTCTGAACCATTTTATCTATCTCACTTTTCTAGGAATATGGGTATCTATATGGTCTAATGTTAGGTATTTGGATCCCTGGAATCGGTGAATGGCATGATCATGATCCTGACTAGTGGTAGTCCCTTTGGAATTGCATCAAAAATGGATGAGTGAGCATCAACAATTTTTGAAGATCGGGTGGCATTGAAAAATTTGTATTCGTACTTCTATGGAAAATAAATTTGCTATAAATCCATCTACTCCTTTTCTGAGAACCTTCTGCATCTGATGAGAGCTAATAATTTGTGGATACTTAGCTACCATCCCATTCAATTGTATTGTCCTTCCATCTGAATGAAATCACATGAACAATTCTTGGAAATTCATCTCTATAGTACCTAAGGTTATGAGCCATTGGACACCCAAAACAATATCTTCCCCTCCCATAGAAATAACAAACATAGGTGAGTCTAACATGTAGTCTCCCATGGAAAGCTTGATACTATGGCACTTTCCTATGCACTTGATTGTCCCACCATCCATAATCATAACTTGCATTTCTAGAGTTGGGTAAATAAAACAATTGAGGCGGGTAGCTAACTTACTATTTATGAAGTTATGAGTACTCCCGAGTCAATCAACACTGTCACCTTTTGTTTTTTGAGATAGCCAATAACCTTGAGTGTTTGAGGAGTACTAATACCTGAAAATGCATGGCAAGAAATTGTAGGTTGGTGATCCTCTACTTCATCTTCTATTGGTTCCTCAGCCTCTCCTATAATTTCAGCGTCCTCATCATCCTCATTACCTCCGTCAATATAGAACAACTTCTTCTCAAACACATTTTTGTCCCAGTCCATATTTGCTATCACAGTTAAAACATAATCCTTTTGCTCTCTTTTCTTCCATTTGTTGAGGAGTCAGTCTAATTGGCCTAGAAAATGAAGGGGAAGAGATACTACGGTCTCTGGTGTTAATGAAAGGTGGCCTCCTAATACTGAAAAATGTTTTCTCACTTGACGTGCCATGATAATAGAATCAGAAAGCTTGAGTGGATTAAACATATGTACCTCATGCTCGATGTGGTCCTTAAGACCCCCAAGAAATAGGTCATTCAGATTCTCTTCTGGAATATTCTCCACCCTTAAGGATAGGTTTTGGAATTAATGCACATAATCTTTGACTAATCGTTTTTCGTAACATTACTAATTGACTAAAGTAGTTATCAAACATTGGAACTATAGTGTAATTGCAACTCCTTTGTAAAAGCTGTCAAGTGACATTGAGACCATTCTTCTACCTCTGAGCACATAACCATCGATACCAAACGAATTGGTCTAGTTTAAGATACAGGGGTGCCACTGTCACCTTTTGTCCTGATGGTGTTTGATGTAGCTCAAAGAATTTCTCCATTTGATTTATCCAATTTAGGGGATCCTTACCATCAAATTTGTGCATATCCACTTTTGGCATCATGTTCCGTGGTTACGAATAAGTTGGATTTTGATTGGGCTGGAAAAGTGATCCAACATGGTTATTTTGTCCATACTTTTGAATTGAAGATCCTCTTTGGTTGATATGGGCGGATTTGGGCCATATTATTTACCCTTTACATGTTGCATGATATCATCTAACCAATGATTGATTTTGGCTATGTCTCCTTTAGAGGCCATCTCAGATTGTACATTTCATAACTCATACTCAAGTTGGCTCACCTTATGATCAAATGAGGTAAACCCTAGTGTTGAGGAATCTGTAATTACCCCTTCTAACTCCATCTCTTCAATCACTACCCCTCTTTATCTGGGGTTTTACTGGAGTAACCAGATTCTTTTTTTCTCTTGTGGAAGGCCCTGCCATGATATCAAACCTTAGGGTTTAGGATTTAGATAAAAATTAGGCCGAACAAGAAAAAACAGAGAAGATACTAATACTATGTTTTTGAGAGATTTTTGAAAATGTAAAGAACTTGAAATTTTTTCACAATGTGCACCCTAGGGAGTGATTTTATGAAAAATGCTAAATTTGTAATAACTTGTGTAAAATGAATCAAAAAATTCTGAAATTTTCAGGGAACCTTACTTGAAATGTTTTGTAACTCGTAAAAATATCTCCCACCAAATCACTCTGGTTTGAAATATATCACAGCTCGATACCACTTGTAATGAAATTACTAGTATAATTCAGATTATGAGAAGCAATAAAATACCAAATAACACAATATTTTAGAATAATGATCTCAATATGCAATTATAATAGCTTTTCCACTTCAAGGTGGCAACCTCTAAACCATATAATAAGACTCAAATCCTCAAATGATAATGAACTACTTTCTATAATCCCCTATATATACTATTCATATGATATGGTCATCACCAAGGATGACCTATTAAGCATGAGAAATTATAAATGATATTGTAAGCCACAAGTCGGCTACTCATATCCTAATACAAGATATAGGTTAAGGGCATAGCAACGACAACGTCATTACTTCTAGGCTACCTCGTTCGAGCGTAGTCCCTAAGATCTATGAGACCAAATAATCGTTCAACTTCGATGGGTGACTAAGTGCACTCTATGAAACCTAGAGACGTCTTGTCCGATCCTACAACTTGGCATAGGGACCTTATACAATAGCTTGTCTTGGTTTTTCCTTCTCCAATTGGTGCTCTCGTTGTCCTATTGTTTGTAAACATGCAAAATAGTGCAGTTTGAGACAGGTGTAAGGTCACAAATGCTAAATTTTTTAAACCGTGGGTCATGGCACTAAACCGAATACATCGACATGTTTAGGTGGATGGTGAATGCTAGAGGAGGTATCGTTTTGGTGTGTGACAACATTGTTACTTCGGGCTACCTCGTTCGGGCGTAGTCCCTTAAGAGCCCTGAGACCAAAAAATCGTTCAACTTCGACAGGTGACTACGCACACTCTGTGGCACCTAGAGATGTCTTGTCTAATCCTACACCTCGGCGTAGGGACCCTCTAAAATATCCTATGTCAGGTTTTTCCTTCTCCAATCGGTGCTCTCGCTGCCCTATTGTTTGTAAACACGCGAAATAGTGCAATTTGAGACAGTGTAAGGTTGTCAAACGCTATATTTTGTAAACGGTGGGTTATGGCACTAAACCGACTACGCTAACACATCTGGGTGGCTAGGTAAATATTAGAGGAGGTGTCATTTCAGTGTGTGATAGTTTCATTGCTTCCGGATACCTTGTTTGGGTGTAGTCCCTTAAGAGCCGTGAGACCAATAAAAATTCAACTTCGATGGGTGAATACGTGCACTACGTGGCACCTAGACACATCTCATTCGATCCTAATCCTCGGTGTACGGACCCTCTAAAACATCTTGTCTCGCTTTTTTTTTTCCTTCTCTAATCGGTGCTCTCCACCTGCACTATTGTTTGTAAATGTGAGAAATAGTGTAGTTTGAGACAAGTATAAGGTTGTCAAATGCTATATTTTGAAAATAGTGGATCGTGGCAATCAACCGATCTGTGCACCGACATGTTCGTGTGGCTATGTAATGGATAGAGGAGGTGGTGTTTTGGTGCTCAACAATGTCATTGCTTCTAGGCTACATCGTTCGGGCATAGTCCCTTAAGAGCCCTGAGACCAAAAAAACATTCAACTTCGACAGGTGACTACACGCACTCCGTGGCACCTAGAAACATCTCATGTAATCCTACACCTCGGTGTAGGGACCCTCTACAATATCCTATCTGGCTTTTTTTTCCTTCTCCAATCGGTGCTCTTGTTGCCCTATTGTTTGCAAACATGTGAAATAGTGCAGTTTGAGACAATGTAAGGCTATCAAACGCTATATTTTACAAATGGTGGATCGTGGCACCTAAATGTGATCGCACCAACATGTCTAGGTGGCTAGTTAAATGCTAGAGGAGGCATCATTTTGGTGTGCGTGACAACGTCGTTGCTTCCGGGCTACCTCATTCAGGCGTAGTCCCTAAAGAGCCCTGAGACCAAAAAATCGTTCAACTTCGATGGGTGACTACGTGCACTCTGTGGCACCTAGAGATGTCTTGTCAAATCCTACACCTCGACGTAGGGAACCTCTAAATATCATATCTAATTTTTTCCTTCTCCAATCGGTGTTGTTGCTGCCCTATTGTTTGTAAACGCATGAAATAGTGTAGTTTGAGATAGTGTAAGGCAGTCGAATGGTATATTTTCTAAACGGTGGATCATGTCACCAAACCAACTACACCAACACATCTAGGTGGCTAGGAGAATGCTAGAGGAGGCCTCATTTTATTGCGCGACAATGTCATTGCTTCCGGACTACCTCGTTCGGGTGTAGTCTCTTAAGAGCCCTTAGACCAAAAAAATTGTTCAACTTCGATGGGTGACTACGCGCACTCCATGGCACCAAGAGTTATCTTGTCTAATCCTACACCTCGGCATAGGTATCCTCTATAATAGCCTTTTTCAATTTTTTTCCTTCTCCAATCGGTGCTCTCACTGCCCTATTGTTTGCAAACATGTGAAATAGTGTAGTTTGAGACATTGTAAGGCTGTCAAACACTATATTTTACAAATGGTGGGTTGTGGCACCAAACCAAATGCACCAAAATGTCCAGATGGTTAGGTGAATGCTATAAGAGGTGTCATTTTGATGCACGACAATGTTGTTTCTTCGGGCTACCTCGTTCGGGCATAGTCTCTAAAGATCCCTAAGACCAAAAAATTGCTCAACATCGATTGGTGACTACGCACACTCTATGGCATCTAGAGATGTCTCTTGTGATCCTACACCTCAGCATAGGGATATTCTATAATAGGTTGTCTCGGTTGTTTCCTTCTCAATCGGTGCTCTCTACCCTATTGTTTGCAAATGTAGGAAATAGTGTAGTTTGAGATAGAGTGTAAGGCTATCAAAAAGTATATTTTGCAAATGGTGTGTCATGGCACCAAACTAACTAAATTGACATGTCCGGGTGGTCAAGTGAATGCTAGAGGAGGTGTCGTTTGGTGTGCAACAACATCATTGCTTTTCAGGCTACCTTGTTCGGGCGTAGTCCATTAAGATCCTTGAGACCAAAAAATGTTCAACTTCAATGGGTGACTACACGCACTTCATGGCACCTAGAGACATCTCATCTAATCCTACACCTCTCCGTAGTGACCCTCTATAATATCCTATCTCGGTTTTTTTCTTTCTCTAATTGGTGCTCTCATTGCCCTATTGTTTGCAAACATGTGAAATAGTATAGTTTGAGATGGTGTAAGACTATCAAATGATATATTTTTCAAACGGTGGGTCGTGGCACCAAACCGAAAACTCGACACATCTAGGTAGCTAGGGAGAATGCTATAGGAGGTGTCATTTCATTGTGCGACAACGTTGTTGCTTTCAAAGCCACCTCGTTTAGGCGTAGTCCCTTAAGAGCCCTGAGACCAAAAAATTGTTCAACTTCGACGGGTGACTACGCGCACTCCATGGCACCTAGAGATGTCTCATCCAATCCTACACCTTGGCATAGGGACCCTCTACAATAGTCTATCTCTATTTTTTCCTTCTCCAATTAGTGCTCTCACCGACCTATTGTTTACAAATGCACAATATAGTGCGGTTTGAGATAGTAAAAGGTTGTCAAACGCTATATTTTACAAATGGTGGGTCGTGGCACCAAAACCGAATGGGACGAAACATCCGGGTTGCCAGGTGAATGCTAGATTAGATGTCATTTCGGTTCATGAAAATGTCGTGGATTTTGGGCTATCTCGTTTGCACGTAGTCCCTTAAGATCCCTGAGACCAAAAAATCGTTCAACTTAGATGAGTGACTATGCGCACTTTGTCACACCTAGAGATGTCACATCTGATCCTACACCTTGACGTAGGGACTCTCTACAATAGCATGTCTCATTTTTTCCTTATCCAATCGGTGCTCTCGCTTCCCTATTGTTTGTAAATGCCTAAAATAGTGCAGTTTGAGACATTATAAGGTTGTCAAACGCTATATTTTACAAATGGTGGATCATGGCACCAAACTGATCATGCATCGAAACATATCCAGGGTGGCAAGGTGAATGCTAAAGGAGGTGTCATTTTGGTGCACGACAATGTCATTTCTTTCGGGCTACCTCATTTAGGCGTAGTCCCTTAAGATCCCTCAGACCAAAAGATTGTTCAACTTGAAAAGTCACTACGTGAACTCCGTGGCACCTAGAGACATCTTGTCCAATCCTACACACTTCTTTTGTAGAGACCCTCTACAATAGCCTTGTCTCCAATTGGTGCTCTCGGTACCCTATTGTTTGCAAACACATGAAATACTAGAGTTTGAGACAAGTGTAAGGCTATCAAATGCTATATTTTACAAACGAGGGATCGTGGAACCAAACCGACTACGTCGACATGTCTAGGTGGCCATGTGAATGCTAGAGGAGGCATCCTTTCGTGCATGAAAATGTCATTGTTTCAGGATACCTTGTTTGGGCATAGTCCTTATATGACCCCGAGACCAAAACATCATTCAACTTAGATGAGTGACTATGCGCACTTTGTGGCACCTAGAGACGCGTCATGCATGATCCTACACCTTAACATAGGGACCTTCTACCGTAGCCTCGTATCATTTTTTTCCTTCGCAATCGGTGCTCTCGTGGCCCTATTGTTCATAAATGCGTGAAATAGTGCAATTTGAGACAATATAAGGCTATTAAACGCTATATTTTGCACACGGTGGATCCCGACACCAAAATGATGTGCCAAAATGTTCGGGTGGCAAGGTGAACACTAAAGGAGACATCATTTTGGTGCATGACAAAATCGTTGCTTCCAGGCTACCTCGTTTAGGTGTAGTCCCTTAAGAGCCCTGAGACCAAAAAATCGTTCAACTTCGACAGGTGACTACGTGCACTCCGTGGCACCTAGAGATGTCTCTTCATATCCTACACCTCGACGTAGGGACCCTCTACAATATCCTATCTCAGTTTTTTCCTTCTCCAATCGGTGATCTTGCTGCCCTATTGTTTGAAAATGTGTGACATAGTGTAGTTTGAGACAATGTAAGGCTGTCAAATGCTATATTTTGCAAATGGTTGGTCGTGGCACCGAACCAACTACACCGACATGTTTAGGTCACAAGGTGAATGCTAAAGGAGGAGGCATCTTTTGGTGCACGACAATGTCATTGCTTCCGGCTACCTCATTTGGGCGTAGTCCTTTAATAGCCCCGAGACCAAAAATTATTCCACTTGACGGATGACTATGTGCACTCCGTGGCACCTAGAGATGTCATGTCCGATCCTACACCTTGGCATTGGATTATATACAATATCCTATCTCAATGTTTTCCTTCTCCAATCGGTGCTCTCTCCGCGCTTATTGTTTACAAATGCATGAAATAATTTAGTTTGAGACAGTGTAAGGCTGCCAAATGATATATTTTACAAATGGTGGCTCGTGACACCAAAACTTGACTTGTGCTAACATGTCCAGTGGCTAGGTGAATGCTAGAGGAGGCATCATTTTGGTGCGTGACGACGTCATTGCTTCTAGGCTACCTCATTTAGGCATAGTCCCTTAAGAGCCATAAGACCAAAAACTCGTTCATCTTCGACAAGTGACTAAGTGCACTTGGTGGCACCTAGAGACATCTCCTCTAATCATACACCTCAGTGTAGGGACTCTATACAATAGCCTATCTCAGCTTTTTTATTTCTCTAATTAGTGCTCTCATTGCCCTATTATTTGTAAATGTGGGAAATAGTGTAGTTTGAGACAATGTAAGGTTGTCAAAAGCTATATTTTGAAATCGGTGGATCATGGCACCAAACTGACTCTGTAGACATGTCCAGGTGGCCAAGTGAATGCTAGAGGAGGCTTCATTTTAGTGTGCAACAATGTCATTGCTTCTAGGCTACCTCGTTTGGGCGTAGTCCCTTAATAGCCCTGAGACCAAAAAATCATTCAACTTCGACGGTGACTATGAGCAACTCTGTGGCTCCTAGAGACATCTTGTTCGATCTTAGACCTCAACGAGATCTTCTACAATAGCCTGTCTTGATTTTTTCCTTCTTCAATCGGTGTTCTCACTATACTATTGTTTGTAAACGTATGAAATAGTGTAGTTTGAGACAGTGTAAGGCTATCAAATAGTATATTTTGCAAATGGTGGGTCGTGACACCAAACTATGTCAAAATGTTCAGGTGGCTAGGTTAATGCTAGAGGAGGCATCATTTTGGTGCGTAATAATGTTGTTGCTTTTGGCCTACCTCATTTCGGGCATAGTCCCTTAAGAGCTCGAGACCAAAAAAATCATTCAAATTAAACGTGTGACTAAGTGCACTCCATGGGCACCTAGAGACATCTCCTCCGATCATACACCTCGGCGTAGGGACCCTCCACAATATCCTATCTCAGCTTTTTTATTTCTCCAATCAATACTCTCACTACCCTATTATTTACAAACGCACGAAACGATGGATCATGACACCAAACCGACTACGTCAACATGCAGGTTGCCAAGTGAATGCTAGAGGAGGCATTGTTTTGGTGCACGATAGAAGTCATTGCTTAGGGCTACCTTGTTTGGATGTAGTCCCTTAAGATCCATGAGACCAAAAAATCGTTCAACTTCAACGGGTGACTAAGTGTGCTTCATGGCACCTAGAGATGTATCATCCGATCCTACACCTTAGCATAGGGATCCTCTACAATATCCTATCTCGATTTTTTCCTTCTCCAATCGGTGCTCTCATTGCCCTATTATTTCCAAATGTGTGAAATAATGTAGTTTGAGCGAGTGTAAAGGTCATCAAACACTATATTTTGCAAGTGGTGGATCATGGCACCAAAAATACTATGAAAAAATGTCTAGGTGGCTAGGTGAATGCTATAGGATGCATCGTTTCGATGCATGACAACATCATTGCTTCGTGTTACCTCATTCGGGCATAGTCCTTTAAGAGCCCGAGACCAACAAATCGTTCAACTTCGACGGGTGACTACGTGCACTCCATGACACTTAGAGACATGTCATCTAATCCTACACCTCAGCGTAGGAACTCTCTTTAATATCTTATCTCAATTTTTACCTTCTCCAATTGGTTCTCTCACTTCCCGATTGTTTGCAAACGTGTGAAATAGTATAGTTTGAGACAGTGTAAGGTTGTCAAATGCTATATTTTGTAAATGGTGGGTCATGGCATTGAACCAAGTATGCCAAAACATTTTGGGACTAGGTAAAAGATAGAGGAGGCATCATTTTGGTACGCAACAATGTCGTTTCTTCCAGGCTACCTCGTTTGAGCATAGTCCCTTAAGATCCCTAAGACCAAAAAATTGTTCAACTTAGAAGGGTGACTACGCACACTCCGTGGCACCTAGAGACATCTCGTTTGATCCAACACCTTGGCATAGGGACCCTCTACAATAATTTATCTTGGTTTTTTCCTTCTCCAATTGGTGCTCTTGTTGTCCTTTGTTTGCAAACGCGTAAAATAGTGCGGTTTGAGATAGTGTAAGGTTGTCAAACGCATTTTTTGTAAGCGTGGGTCGTGGCACCAAACCAACTTCGTCGAAATGTCCATGTGGCTAGGTGAACACTAGAGGAGGCATCATTTTAGTTCGTGACAATGTCGTTACTTCTAGGCTACCTTGTTTGGGCATAGTTCCTTAAGAGCCACGAGATCAAAAAAATCATTAAACTTCGACAGTCACTACATGCACTTTGTGGCACCTAGAGATGTCTCATTTGATCCTACACCTCGGTGTAGGGACTCTCTAAAGTATCCTGTCTCGAGTTTTTCCTTCTTGAATCGGTGGTCTTGCTACCCTATTGTTTGCAAACGCGTGAAATAGTGCAGTTTGAGACAGTGTAAGGTTGTCAAACACTATATTTTGAAAATGGTGGGTTGTGGCACCAAACCAAATACACCGACACATCTAGGTGGCAAGTGAACATTAGAAGAGGTGTCATTTTGGTGCGTAATAACGCGTTGCTATTTCGGGCTACCTCGTTTGGGCGTAGTCCCTTAAGAGCCATGAGACCAACAAATCGTTCAACTTTGATAGGTGACTATGTGGAATTCGTGGCACCTAGAGATGTCTCGTATGATCCTATGCCTTGGCGTAGGGACCCTCTATAATAGGTTGTCTCAATTTTTTTCCTTTTCCAATCGGTGCTCTTGTTGTCCTATTGTTTGCAAATGCGTAAAATAGTGTAGTTTGAAACAATATAAGGTCATGTTAAATGCTATATTTTGCAAATGGTGGATCGTCGCAATCAAATGACTACAATGACACATCTGGATGGCGGTGAAGGATAGAGGAGGTGTTTTTGGTTCTCAACAACGTCATTTCTTTTGGGATACCTCGTTCAGAATAGTCCCTTAAGAGCTCTCGAGACAAAAAAATCATTCAACTTCGACTTGTGACTATGCGCACTCCATGGCACCTAGAGACATCTCATGTATTCCTACACCTCGGCGTAGGGACCTTCTACAATATCCTATCTCATTTTTTTCCTTCTCTAATTGGTACTCTCATTTGCCCTATTGTTTACAAACGTGGGAAATAGTTTAATTTGAGACAGTGTAAGGCTTTTGAATGCTATATTTTACAAACGGTGGATCGTGGCACCAAACCAACTATGCCGACATGTCTTGCTAGCCAGGTGAATGCTAGAGGAAGTGTCGTTTCGAGTGTGTGACAAAATTTTTGCTTCAAGGCTACCTCATTTGGGGGTACTCCTTAATGACCACGAGACCAAAAAAATGTTCAACTTCAATGGGTGACTACGTGCTCTCCATGACACCTAGAGATGTCTCATCTAATCCTACACATTGGCGTAGGGACCCTCTACAATAGCCTATCTTAGTTTTTTCCTTCTCCAATCGGTGTTGTTGTTGCCCTATTGTTCGTAAACGCGTGAAATAGTGTAGTTTGAGCTAGTGTAAGGTTGTCAAATGGTATATTTTCCAAATGGTTGTTCATGGCACCAAACTAAGTGCTTCGACATGTCCGAGTGGCCAAGTTAATGCTAGATGAGGTTTCTTTTTGGTGTGCGAAAATTTCGTTGCTTCCGGGCTACCTCGTTTAGGCGTAGTCCCTTAAGAGCCCTTAGACCAAAAATTGTTCAACTTCGACGGGTGACTACGTGCACTCCATGGCACCTAGAGATGTCTCATCCAATCCTACACCTCAGCGTAGGGACCCTCTAAAATATCCTATCTCGGTTTTTTCCTTCTCCAATCGGTGCTCTCGTTACCCTATTGTTTGCAAACACATCAAATAGTGTTGTTTGAGACATTGTAAAAAGGGTCATCAAACACTATATTTTGCAAAGCGTAGGTCATGGCACCAAACCGAATGTGCCAAAATGTCTAGGTGTCTAGGTGAATGCTATAGAGGTGTCATTTTTATGCGTGACAACGTTGTTTCTTCCGGGGCTACCTCATTCGGGTGTAGTCCCTTAAGAGCCTGAGACCAAAAATTGTTCAACTTTGATGGGTGACTACATGCACTCTGTGGCACCTAGAGATGTCTCATCCAATCCTACACCTTAGTGTAGAGACCTTCTATAATAGGAAGTCTTGGTTGTTTTCTTATCCAATCGGTGCTCTCGCTGCCCTATTGTTTGCAAACGCAGGAAATAGTACAATTTGAGACAGTGTAAGGCTATCAAACAGTATATTTTACGGAGACGGTGTGTCGTGGCACTAAACTGACTACACCAACATGTCTGGGTGGCTAGGTGAATGCTAGAGGAGGCATTGTTTCAGTGCATGACAACGTTGTTGCTTTTGGGCTACCTCATTTGGGTGTTGTCCCTTAAGAGCCCTGAGACCAAAAATGCGTTCAACTTTGACGAGTGACTACACGCACTCCATGGAACCTAGAGACATCTTGTTTTATCCTAAATCTTGGCATAGGGACCCTATACAATATCTTGTTTCAGATTTTTCCTTCTCCAATTGGTGCTCTCGTTGTCCTATTGTTTGCAAATGCGTAAAATAGTGTAATTTGAGTCAGTGTAAGGCTGTCGAATGCTATATTTTACAAACAAGTGGATCATGGAACTTGAACCGACTACATCGACATGTCTGGATGGCTAAGTGAATGCTAGCAGAGGCATCGTTTTGGTGTGTGACAATGTTGTTACTTCAAGGCTACCTTGTTCGGGCATACTCCCTTAAGAGCCTTGAGACCAAAAAATTGTTCAACTTCAACGAGTGAGTACGCGCACTCAGTGGCACTTAGAGACGTCTCCTTTGATCCTACACCTTGGCGTAGTGACCCTCTACAATATGTATCAGTTTTTCCTTCTCCAATCGGTGCTCTCGCTACCCTATTGTTTGCAAATGCACGAAATAGTGTAGTTTGAGACAGTGTAAGGCTATCAAATGCTATATTTTACAAATGGTGGATCATGGCACCGAATTGAACACACGTCAAGATGGCTAGTAAATGCTAGAGGAGGCATGTTTTGGTGTGTGACATTGTTGTTACTTCTAGGCTACCTCATTCGAGCGTACTACTACTTAAGAGCCTTGAGACCAAAAAAATGTTCAACTTCGACAGTGACTATGCGCACTCCATGGCACCTAGAGACATCTCGTATAATCCTACACCTCGGCGTAGGGACCCTCTCCAATAGCCTATCTAATTTTTTACTTCTCCAATCAATTTTCTGCTGCCCTATTGTTTGCAAACGTATGAAATAGTGTAGTTTGAGACAATGTAAGGCTGTCAAATGGTATATTTTACAAACGGTGGGTCGTAGCACCAAACTGATAGCTCGAATACGTCGGGTGGCCAAGTGAATGCTAGAGGAGGCCTCTTTTTAGTGCGCGACAACGTCATTACTTCCGGGCTACCTCGTTCGGGTGTAGTCCCTTAAGATCCCTAAGACCAAAAAATCATTCAACTTTGACGGGTGACTACGTGCACTCTGTGGTACCTAGACACATCTTGTCTTATCCTACACCTTGATGTAGGGACCCTTTACAATATCTTGTCTCAGTTTTTTCCTTCTCAAATTGGTGATCTCACTTCCCTATTGTTTGCAAACGAGCAAAATAGTTGATAGTGTAAGGCTATTAAACTCTTATTTATCAAACGGTGGGTCATGACACCGAACCGACTACACACATGCATAGGGATGGTCTTGTAAACACTTAGGGAGGCATCGTTTTGTTTCTCTAAGCTCCAGGTGCTTTTGGGCTACCTCCTCCGAGCCAAGAACCCCCTCCACAGGTACATAAATCATTGTTAATTGCTTCTCTTTTCTTGTAAAACAATGAAAGCTTATCTTAGCTTCAAGAATTTATAATTCTCTACTAACAGTTCCAACCACGTGAAGGTGGAAGCTTTTTTGGCACCACTAACCTGCACATAAAAGTGTTATTTAAATAAATTTAAGTTTCAAATCAAAACCATACTAGATATATACAAAATACACAAATTTAATAAAATATATGAACTTAAATTTATCTAACAAATTTATATATACCAAAGAAATTATATATACCAGACATGAGCATTGTAAATTCATTCCAATGAACCATCAGGATCAGATCTACTTTGAATAGCGGACATGATTGCTTCATGATCTGACTCTTGAACCTTCCAAATAATCTTGTTATTAGGCCTTCCTCGATATCTATACAACTGAATATTTGTTGCTAGAACTAGATGTGAATATAAGAGTATTTTCCTATGTGTCTCAAAGTCTTCAAACACCCAAACAAAGGAGTTTTTAATGGATATTGTCAAAGCCAAGTTCCAGTAACTACCACTGACCCTGTAGGGTACTCAATATCTTCACCATCTATAATAGGAGAAGTCAACTTATTTCTTTCCTTAATGCAACGACATAAGAAATAGTTAGTTCCTTCTTCATTGTCTTCTGTCGCAATAACTACAAACACATGTCCTAAAAACCAAAGGTTTCAACTCAAATTTAAATTGTACATATTAAAATTTCAATGGAAATAACTCAATACAAAAATTGTAAATAACCATAAATACCTTGTCGCACCAAAATACAAATTTTGTCAAAGTCCTTGAATGTTACAACTTCATCTACGAAACAAGTTGTAATGCTTATGGAGGTTGATAACTAGGAAGCGGAGTTAGAGGCCTACAAATCCATCCATCCACCCATTCTTGTTAATCACACTCAACATTGACAAATTCAATACAAGATGCACAAAAACATGTAAACTTTCTTGTCCATGTGGCCCATGGAGTAGCGTCTAAGCTATAAAATGAGTGCATATCACAGATCCAATGAGTGTCATACAATCCTCGTAGTTAGAAATTTGTTGTTCCTCTATCAACCAAAAATATATGTGAATTGTGGAATTTTCTTGAGAACCTCAGGCCATGTTGTCAATACACCATTCCACTATACTATTTTCATCTTTCAATTTAGCACCATCTTTGTACTTCAACTCTTCTCTTGTAATATCTCTTTTCACACATGCCCCTACACTTTGTCATGCTCTCCTTTTCCATGTCCAAACCTCGGTGAAATTCCAAATATGTTGCACACCCATCCTGACGTGCATCCTACTCATCTAGTAAAACATTTATGCATTCTTAAAATGAGATGTGCAATTATCTAACCATATATAATGTTGTTTGAAGTGGATGTCCCTATTAGACAAGTTTCTATAAAATAACTGGAAACACCCTTGCACAAATTAAGTAGAATGAGTACGATCATCACTGATATAAAAGTGGTACTCTCTTAAATTTTTTTGATCATTCTCTATTATTAGGAGAATGTATAAATGCTATATGCACAAAAATAGCAACTTGTATTGAGTTGTAATATTGTGATTGAACCTCCATTTGTGGTTGCAATGTGTAATTCTCTACAAAATTGACCACTTTGAAAAATAATACCAATAGGAAATTTGTCCTTGGATATCTTGAACTATTCATCCAACCATCAAGCTCTGTGTGTATGCCTAGCATACTCATAAACAATTTCATACTTAAATTTTCTCATAAATTGAAAAATATACATATGTTTTGTAACTAGCTCACACCATTTAGACTCTTTTCCATCTTTTAACTAGTATGCAACTAATTTATATTTATCAAACTCAACTAAATTATGTCCTATTACACCTTCAATTTTCTCATGGATGCAACTTTCCAATTTAGGTAATTCGTCGCATGTACCACAACTTCCATCTAAACAATCTTGACTAGAAAAAAATTGTCCAATTTCTTTTTCACAAAATATCATAGGAATGAAATCCCTGGAAGATATTGGTGGAACTTTAACACCACATTCTGATAACATAGTTTTAGAATGAAAATTAGAATGAATACGTAAAAATTTAGTATAACGCATGCAAATTCAACATGTTGCCTACAACAACAAGTGGTGCGAGTGTGATTGATTTTCACATAGAATGGTTTCAACATTTCAAAAAAGTGTTGACTAATTTTAATTTCTAGATGCTCTTGTTCAAACTTATGAAAACATTAAGTTTAATTCATATCTAAGAAATCCTTTGGATGTGGTTTAAGATTAGTAGAACCAACTCTTCATCTTACAACATCTCTTGTATTAGGTGAAACTCTAGTGTTATCATGCCAAAATTAAATAAAAACTTCTCTTATAGCATCAAAATTATCTTTTTCCTTATGCAGTGCTTTAGCAAAAAATGCCCAAAAATTGGTGTTATTGAGTGATTGAAGGATATTATGTTTTTCAATTGCTTTCATTAGAGTTTTTCAATTAACTTGCAACATTCAACTTGTTTGCATAATCAAACATTATTTTTTATTGATTCACTTACAACACTAGTAGCAAGTACACAATGCACAATATTACTATCCCTAGTGCATCTCTTGACACCAACAGTGTGATATGCATCATGAAGGTTTTCAACAATTGTAGAGGTTTGACCACGTATATTAGATGTTGTCAATCCTAAGGTGTTTAATGAACGTTTCATTTTAATCAATTTCATCAAACTAACCAACAATCGACATCTTTGGGAATCATTTAAAATTTCAAAATGATTATCCCAAATTTGATGGCTTTTTTCTAATTTTCCGTTCGAGAAAGTTTGTCGGACATTGGTGTCAAAATGTTTTCATCAATTTCAATAAAATAATTAGGTTTCTTACGAAAAATCCTAGGAGGTGTTTTTGTCAAATTTTTCTTGTCTACAGTTTCAACCTGAATTTCCTTATTCACATTTTCATTGTCTCCTTCAATTTCAACATTTTTTGCATCACAAGTATTTAATTATTCTTCAACATTGTGTAAAAATATCTTCATCACAAGTATTTAATTCAACTTCAACATTGACAGTAGAAACATTACTTGGTTCCTCATTGCTTACAATAGTAGGGGTTGAAGATGAACCTCTTCTTGATTCACAAAGATTTTGCATTCACTCAAAATTTTGAAATATGTTTGCCTCTAATTTGTTTGGTGTTTTTACTTAATGACTTCATTTTTTGACTTTGTTTCTTGTCTCCCATGATGTTTTGCTTGGTGATAAGAAAAATGTGTAAAAAATGATAGAATTTTGTAGTAATTTGTATGGTAAAGTCAAACAGTAAAAATCACATGGTAATTAGAACATTGGGATGTGTGTAAATATGATTTAAGACCACGATTGCGCTTTACAAACTACGCTCACGGTTTATAAAGCACGATCATGTTTCTTGTTATAAAACCTATGATCATAGTTTATAAACCACAATCACAGATTCTATTTGTATCATCAAATCTGACCCTAAGGCTTAGAAAATATTCGTTTTTCCCCAACCAAAGCTACAAAAGGTCATCATGAAGTGTAAAAGGTCAAAAAACTTCAAAATTTCTCTTCCTGAGACTTGAACCATCTTTGAAAAACTAAAAACATTTCACAAAAATGGTTCCATCGTGTAGGGGATTTCATTAGCTTCATAGAAATATTGATTTTAAAGTGAATAGAATAAGATAAATATCATTTTATAATTTTTTACTAATAATAGGTCTTTAAGACATTTTTTCCCGTGAATGTTCATGTCTACATTTAAGACTGCAACTTTTGTTTCGCTTATCAAAATGTGATAAAACTTATACCATCCCAAGCGTGGAGAAATTATATACACGTTAATATATATATATATATATATATATATTTGATTTCAATATTTTTTGATATAGTTATGGTGGGCAAATGGAAAGCGCTCCGTTTTCTAAATCTTTTAGACCACTTTCACGGAAAAAATCATTAAAAAAAATATTACTCGAAAAAATACAAAATAAAATCCATCCCAAGATAGACAACTACATCTAACTTTTCACCAAATGAAAAAAATAACAAGATTTGGTCATCCAAATCGCGGGAAAATAAACTATAATCTTATAGGTTTTTTAAAAAAAAAAAAAACCAAGTCATATAATTTTAAGTGTTTAATATAGCTAAACTTGTCCATTTAAAAAAAAAAATAGTTTAGAAACTAGATTCCGGATGCTACGATTCATATTTATATAATTTTTTCTAATTTTGAGTGCACATATTTCTAATAATCCCTACAAGTTGAGATTTCACTATTTTTTGCAATATGACGTCCACTTATGACCCCTTTTTGTCCACCAACTTGCTGCACTTACCTAATTATTATTTATATCTTTACCAATCTCCTCTTATTTTACCAAATCAATCATATTGGTGATGGAATGAAAGTGGAATTTAATCCTAACTTTGTGATTATTTGTGAGCTTCAGAGTGATTCTATATTAGATGAGGGAAATTTGGATAACCAGTTTAAGTTATACACCTTCTCCCACTTTACTTCTGATTATTCTCCATATGAATTTCTTACTCATGTAGACAAGGTTAGTAAGCTATGACATGAGCATTTTATCCATTTAAACTATCGTTACCTTGAACTATTGAGCCAACGTGAGATTGTCAACAAGTTACCTAAGGTCAAATTTTCTAAGGGTCTTTGTGAGGGTTATGTGCTTAGGAAACACCCCAAAGAAAGTTTTGGAAATGGAAAATCTTAGAGAGCTTATCATCTCTTGGATCTTGTTCATAATGAAATTTTTAGCCCCTTTCCATCTCCTTCGTTCACTAGAGATCTCTATATAATTAACTTCATTTATGAATTTTCACATTATACGTGGGTTTTCACTCTTAAACATAAGTATGAAGTTTTTGATCACTTTCAAGACTTTAAGGATCTTGCTGAGAAATAAGATGAAAGGTCTATAATAGTCCTTTGAAATGAAAATGGAGGTGATTATGTGAGTAATAGGTTCAATTTTTGGCACCTCCAAATGGATTTATTTGTAGCGTACAATTTATTACAACCCTTTTTTGGAGAGAAAAATTTCGGGTGGACAAATATGTGGGTTTCTTGCCAACGCTCTAGGATTCTAGATCCCTCTTCTTGAATGGTGCAACTCTATGTTATTATGTGTGAGTGAAACAATCTCTATGGGTGGCCAAAAGGTTGGGGATCCAATAGGAACACTCCATTGATCCCCGACAAGGATTGCAATTTCTTGCAAGAGATGAAACTTGCTTGAAGGGGGGAAAAGGGGAGTGGGAAACAAGAAAAGAGGGATTAACATTATAGGTCCGTTAACCAGAATTTACCATCACACATATTCATGGAAACAAGAAAATGATGTATTAATGTTACTGACTAGAGGAAACCATGCATACAAAGATGCACACATTCATATGTCTCAAATAACTAAATTTTTTTCCTTTCTTAACATCTCACAAAATTTTTGCATAGTATGGGAAAATATGAAACATATGCAAGAGGGGAGAAGTGGAAGAAATTGTAGCTTTATTTCATGTGTAGTGATGAATACAAATCTTCAATCAAACTACTACAACTCACAATACTACCAGAGCAGAAATTTTCTCCAAAAAATGGAATCTTGGAATCCTTTTGAATGGAGAAACCATCCAAATTTATAACCATTAATTTTACTCTTCACCTCCATCATATGGTTCTTCGTGTTCTGCATTCCACTTATGACTTCTCATTTTCCATCAATTAAGTATTTCTCTTAATATTTGATAAAATAATCTTACAATATTAAAATAAGTCACTTAAGTGAATAAGAAAAAATAAAATGATGAGGCTCAACAAATAATTATAATGGAGAGAGAAAGAAGAGGGAAAAAGGGAGAAGGGGAGAAAAGAAGATGCTTTATAGCATGGTTGAAGAACACCCCATCTCTCGATGAAAGTTAACTCTATTCTCCTGATGAACTGGTGAAATGCTCATATGCAATGATGAATTGTGAACTTGTGAACGCTTCATACCACAAGAAAGTTCCTTTGGATGTCATGTAGACATCAAGAAATAAGTGTTTAGAAACACTGTTGAATGGAACCTTGGGTGACCACAAGTATCGCTCTATGACTATCCCTTTTTAAAAGATCAAATCTTGAAAGCGCCTCTTCCATGACTCTTTGCAACACTATCACACTGCTATGTTGATTTGGACATCTTGATGAAACACACCATGAATAGTCTGATGATGTTAATCAAAAACTTCACCTCACACATTACACATAGGAAAACATAAACCATTAAATGAGTGTTGAAAGACACTGTTGAGATCTCCGTATACATTGAGAAAACAAGCCATGAACATTGATGAGTAAACCATTGTTGATAGTGAAGAAAATCCCTTCTATGAACTTGAATTCCATGGCTTCTAAAACACTTCTCTTCTCTGAAAAGAGGGATTTACTATTTTTAGTAAATGAAAAATTTCCACTCTTCTTGGATCGACCGGTGAAATTAGCTTCCTGGATAACCCTTGTGTATACTACCCCTTTGAAACTTCTTTCCTGTGATGACTTACTATTTATAGTTAGTACACATATAGGGAACTTACTATTTTTAGTAAGTGGAGGAATCTACCTCTCCTAACTCCAATTGATGATGTCGAATAGAGTTATTATCTCTCTATACCTTCCCTTTGTGGAATCCGCCTCATGGAACAACTTACTATTTATAGCAAGTGCCTATGAGACAACTTACTATTTTTAGTAAGTGGTGATTTCTACCTTTTCTGAATCATCTTGATGAGGTTAGCTTATTTATTTACTCCTTTGTATATTGCCTTCACCTTGATCACTTTAGGGAATGAGTTACTATTTTTAGTAGGTACCCATATAGGGAAATTACTATTTTTAGTAATTCTTCATTTTCACCTTTTTTTGTTCTCTCGAACAATTATTTTGACTGATGATTATCTTTGATACACCATGTCTTTACCACCACTTGTTTCTTCGATGAAGACTTAACAAAAATAACAAACTTGACTCGGAAAGCTTACTATATTTGGAAAGTGGGTCTCTTGTGCTTGGTTTGTGATGGAACATATATTTTCGATTCGTCTTGTCTTTGCAATCTTATCCCCCAAATTTCACTTGATTTCACCCACTAGAATGCTTGGAAATAAAAAGTGATATTTTTTTGAGGTTTGGTTTTCACATCTGATAGAGATGGAATTGGCTCCATTGGGATATTTTTTCACTTGAAATATATGTGCAAATATTTAGCTCGATCCATCTATCGAATTAGTGGGAAATTCGACGAATGTGATCTAGGGCACAAAAAGGAATTTTTTTTGTAGAAAATAATCCAAGGAATAATTTAATATCCCATTTGTTTCATCATGATGTCCTTCAAAAAATTATGAATTCTATGAAATATCTCATCTCAATTTGTGCTCCGGATTGTAAGATACGAGAATTTCTTCATTTTTCGATATGAATGATTTTTATGCAAAATTTCATTTTCTCTATGTTTGAGCTTGCTATTATTTCATCGAATATGGATTTTTTATTATTTTTAGATGATTTATGATATCATGGTTTCATTCATATGCAAATATGGAAGCTTTGGATTCTACAAAAAAATTCCAGAGTTTCGGTAGGGTATGGAGGTGTGTGGGAGAAGATAGCAAAAATGGCTAACTCCCGCTATTTAAATGCAAAAATGGAAGGGGAGAAGGCTGGAATTTTTTTTTGTCCCTTTCATAAATTTTCCAAAGGGATAAATGGGACATGAATTTCCTCTTCATCCTGGTGGCAACACTTGGCAGACATGCATGGCTAGGAGGGAGAGAGGTCAAACTGGTCAACAGGGGCTTAAGTGGTGAGTGCATGGTCATATTAGTGACCTGAAGACTAAATGGGGGGAGGGGGAATTTTATGTCCATTTTTCCCTTTGAAAAGGGACAAAGGGGACATAAAATTCTGCCTTAAACACAGGCTGCCATGTATCCAACTTTAAATTTGGCTAAGTATGAGAAATCGCACCTTGGGACCAACTTGCGGAGGCAATATCTCGAGCTCCCGGATGAATTTTGGGGAAAAATTTATATGATTCTGACTGGAAAGATAATTTTTAGATGATTGGTGATGGTATAAAACCTTTAATCTATAGAAATCCTTAAAGGTTTCCATTTTTTCTTGGGATCTGCCCGTTGTGTGCCAAAAGAATGAGTTGCCTCAGAAAGTGTATGATGTTTCATGATGTCTCATATTTTTCACCATTTAGGGAATGGAAAATAATTTCCATAGGTAATTTTTGGGATTTAAAATCCTCACAAGGCTCCTAGAATATTTTTTTGAAGCTCAAGTCCTCCTTCATGGTGTATGCTCCTTGAGCCCGAAAAACCTACTTTTGACAAAATGGCCCCAAAACTTCCAAATCTTCCCTAAATCTTCAAAAATATTTTCCTTAATGTTCTTAGCCCTTGAATAATCCTCCATGATGGATTTTTATCCTTTTATCTGCTCCAGGGGTGGTGCATGGGTCCTAGGAAGGTTGATGGTAGCCCTTTGAAAACAACTCGAATACTTGAATGCTCGAGAAGACCCTAAACCACCTAGGGGACATATTTTACTTTCCTAAATCACCTAAGGGGAATGAAAACAACCATATGGGTATCATTTGATTGACATGATAGGACTGGTGTCGAGGATGAATTGACTTGGGGGTGACTTGGAGAGGTATGGCTCTCAAAGTTTTGACACTTTGTGGTCTAGTTGTCCTCTTTATGGGTGAATTTTTCCCATGCTAATTTATAGGAAAACACCTTCATAAAATGAAGTTGTATAAAGAAAGAATAAAACACTTAAGGATATGAAAACTTTTACGGTTCATTCTAAATCACTTCCTCAGTAGTATTGGAATGAAGCCTTAAACTATGCTTGTTACATTCAAAACCACATTCTACATAAAGAAGTAAAAGGAATAACACCCTTTGAGGATTATTATGGATGAAAACCTGATGTCAAAAACTTTCACATATTTGGATCAACTACGATGGCTTGGATTCTTAAAAAATAGATGGAAGGCCTTGAAATCGAATTCGGACCTGTATATTTTTAGGGTATCTTGATGGCATAAAGGGATATAGATTATTGAACCCTACCACTCATCAGATTTATATTGAGACAAGTGTGAAGTTTGATGAGTCTTATTCTACTTCCACTTCTACACATGTTAAGGTTCTTTTTCTCCAATGTGACTTTGATTGTGATTCTTCTTATGATGATCATATTGAGCCTCCCCCTCCTAATTCTATTCCTCATCCTCCTCCCATTCCTCATCATTTAGAATCTTCTAATTTTAAGAGTAGTTTTCTTTATGTAGTCTAGTAAATCATCACAACATAGTCCAGCATGCTGGCTCCTCACTTATACATGGGTCTAAGAGCTCACCCAAAGCACGCAACTCCTCGAGTTTATTCTAGGTTGAAAAATTAAGACATGGTTACTGAGAAAACATGGTTAACATAACATACATAGATATATCATATGAATATTATGAGTTATTAAAGTATGCAAAAATATAATTGGTCATCAAAAGAGCTTGCATTCATTCATTAACATATACTGATCAATATGATTATTTAGATGCCAAGTAAACCATGTTCATCATTTTGTACTTTGGAAATCAATACTAGAATATGAATTACAAATACATGACAATCCCACATACTTGTATAAGATAGATCATAACAAGCTCTTAACAATTACACACATATAGTGTTAACAAAACCCTATGCACACACTACATACCCACTCACACACATTGATTACATAGATGTCTTACACACACACACACACACACACACACATGGCATGAAATTATACTTGTGCTTAATTTATTTAATCTATAATTATCCTACTCATATTCATATATTGTGAACTTGCACTTTCTATAATTAGGTGTTATCCTATGGTCCTTTAAAACCATGTTGTTGTGTGCTATAAATAGCCTCTACTTCTATCTAGCTACATGCGTTATAATTAGATATGTCCCCATCTATGGATAGTCCATGTCCATCTTGACCCTTCATGTGCTTTATCCTATTATAGCCATGCCTTATCCATGATCTCATCTATTTTTAGCTTGCCTTGGTGAATACACCATCTTCTGCATGTGTCCTATTTTTATCTTATCTCGTAATTCTAACTAAATCTTGAGTCTATTGTTGCTGCACATAGCATTTCACATGTACTTTCCTCATAACTCTATGCGTATCTTCACACACTTATGTTACTTTTATAATTTCTACTTTGATTCTTCCACTTAAACCCTCGTGCATTCTTTAGCCTTTACACATTTCTTCATACTTGGTTATTTCTTCAGTCCAACATTACCCTACACTAGGGATATTGTCTTTCCTTGGTAAAATAAGAATAAATGAAACAAATAAAGAATCATGGTTGAATAAAGAATCTAGGAAATCCCCAAAAGAATGTAAGGAATGAAGAATGTTTACTTCCGTGAGCTATAAAACTAGGGTCATGGTGTTTTTAGGAGTTAAGGGAATTTTAGGTTGATGGATGCCTCTAAGTGCTTCCATTCTTCAAGTGTAATCTTTGACCTTCCTAGTGTTGATTCAACAAAGTTTTGTAATTTTCTATAGGGTTAGTCATTTGCCTTCTCTTGTAGATCCTTTAAAATTATATCCCATTCACTATCCAAGATTTCCAATATATCCACCCTTCTCATCACCATGGCCTACACCTCTCCTAGCCTTGCCTCTATCCTATCATGCTTAGCTTTATTATAATTTTTCTTATCCCATACTTCTTGTAATTTTTCTCGCGTGACTCCTTGTCTCTTGTATAAAAAGAGGATTATAAGAGGCTAAACCTTACTTCATCTTTTGTAATTCATGCATCTATTATCACAACATCTTTGAATCTACTAAATATTTTCTTAGTCTTCTACATGGATTCCTTCATCTTTGTGCCTAGGTCTTCATTGTCGGCATGTTGTGTTATAGGTGTTATCATTGATGTAAAATTTATTTAATGAAAAATAGGATGATGAAGAAGAGTCACAAGATGTTTAATGTGATGATGACATAGATATTCATAAGGTTTCATTGTAGCATGAGTTGATTCAGTGAGATTGGCTCGGTTTAATAAGTGTAGTCAGGTGACCTAGCTAGCCTAGGTGATGGAGCATGATGGTTAGAGCTTCTTGGTGGATTTAGGAATATAGTAGAAGCATGGAGAGCATGTTTGGGGATTTTTTAGGCACTCACATGAGTTTTAGGGTGTAGATACAAGTTAAAGACTAAGATTTAGGTGCTCATCTAGACCAAGTCTAGGTGCTTGGAGGCATGAGGTTGAGTTGTACAACCACAAGAGCTCATGGAAGCATGTAGTTGTGTGATACATGTTGTTCAGGTATGCAAGGACCTTTTGGAGATGTTTCATGTTGATTTATGGTCTTGATTCAGTTGACCCTAGCCTAAACCATGTAAAACCCCAAGGGATAGTCAAGGAAATGATATGGGTTGAGAAGTTGGAAAGATATTTGAGCCATGATGATTAATTGAGATGATGAAAATATGTTTCCTAGAGGTGCGAAAAAATTTGGAGTCATTCTAAAGAATATTTTTAGGCAAGTGTTTTTGGTGAAATAAGGTCAAGAAGAAGGTCATTTCCATCTCGAATTGCACCTTCTGATGCTCACCTTGAATTGTGTGATTTGCATGGGACCTTATGGATTTTCAAGGATGTTTTTAAATTTATTCTAGAAGGTTTCAAAAAATAATGAGGTCATTTCATCGTCACATTTTTATGAATGAATGTTAATAAGGTAAACAAATTTTTGTGTGTTTTAAACCCTTTCTCAAAAGTCCTAGGCAAGATATTTCTCCTAAGTGAAAAAATGAATTTATAGTGAAATTATTATTAATTTATGATGTAGAATTTTCCTACATGTTTCTAGAAAGGTATGGTAGAGTATGTGGTGATGCGTGGAACCCACTCAAATAGGCCTATTTTTGAAGAAGTTCAGTTTTGGACAAGGTTGTCAAAGGAGGTGCAAAATAAATTGAAATTTATATTACTATGTTAGTTTTTATTAATGTTAATGTTGGTTTCATACCATGATGATGATCCTAAATAGAAAAGTGTACCTGATTTGTGAAGAGTAGTCAAAAGGTAGTTTTTCTTGCAATTCTAGAGTTGTTTCAAAGAATGACATGGTTGAAGGCCTTCCACTTGAATTGGGAAGGAGTTATAATATGTTATGGAAAGAGGATTAAAATGTATTTAAAATTATATAATGTTTTTATCTTGGTGATTTTATTGGATGGTCATTCAGGATCAATTTTAAGAGAAAAAAGTTTGTTGCTTCTTAGTCTGATTTGATTTTGTTGAAAGAATGAAGTAAATGAAGCATGATATGGATGAATTGCTTTTTATATCACCTAGAAAGTGTAGAGGGATGAATTTTCTCCTATTTAATGCCTTTTGAGGTCTTTAAATTTTTATAAATGGTGAAAATTAGTTGAGTTTTTAGAATTTCTTTTAAGCAACTTGATTTGGAGAAGAGGAACATTTACGGGGTTTGAACACATGGAGGTTTCAAGATATCTAAGATGCATATATGTGATATAAAGGTCCTGAAGATTACATAGAGTGGTTATATGCCATGTTTTATTTGTTTTGGATTGTTCTTGATGCCCAAAGGTGAAGACAGGGTGTTGGAAACACTTGTTTTTAAGAAGGTTATGAACCTTTTGAGTTGTGTTATGAATTTTTTGATTGGTGAAAGATAATTAAATACCATGGATGATATTTTTATCATATTACACATGTATGGTGAATTTTGGATCTTGGATAATCATGGTTTTGACATTTGTGGTTTTAGCTCATCCAGGTGATGGGGTTTTGAGCTTGTTTGGTGCATGTTTGATGGTTTTGGGCATGGATGACCTATATGGGTCATATGTGAGAAATTTAATGATTCAATTGGGATGTTTTTATGTTTCATTTGTCAAACCAATTATGTAAAACTAACTTGTGAGTGTTTTAATCAAGAGGAAGGTATAAAAGTGAAGTTTAAGTTCAAATTTGAACTAGTTCTTTAAGAGGAAAAATTGTGACCCATGTCCGAGTGAGTAATAGGTATAAGGGCATGATTTGAGATTTGAGAGAGTGTGTGACATGTTGAAGAATTTTTTGAATAGTGTGTGCAATTTTTTTAGTCCAAGTCAAGTGAATAAGGAAAGAGAAAACCGAGCAAGGGTTTGAACAAGGGTTTTAAGGCATTTGGAGCTTAATTTTGTGATCACCATCAATTGAGTTGTTGCAGCATTTTATCAGTGATATTATTATCAAAATATTTTTGATGAGTCATATTCTATTAGGTTGTGGAGCCTATTTTCATGTGTGGAAGTATTGAAGATTGTACACTAAAAGTGTTGTACACTTTCCATAATTGTCTCGTAGGGTTTTTTTGGCCTCAAACAATGTGCCCAATATATTAGGAAACATGCTCTTCTCATATGGGAAGGATTTTTGACCCATAGGTTTATGGGTCAATTTTGGCCAATGGTTTTAGTACCCACGGTATTGTAAAACTACTTAAGTAGTTTCCTATTTATGTGATTTTGTGCATATGGTAGGGTTGATGTAACATTGCAGATGTAAATTCTATAGATTTTGTTGAGCATAGCTCCATATAGATCTGGGTATTGTATTGAGAGAAGAGGTTTCTTGTAATAAAATCTTAGCAAGTGATTCTTGGTGGACATAGCTGAATTGGGTGAAGCTGTGTTTAATATTGTCTCTTTGTGTTGTGTTCTTTTTACTATGCACTTTTATTTCAGATCTATAATTATTTATGCATATTAGTTTTCTATTATTGCAATTCTATGAAAGATTATTCCATGTATTTTATCCCTCATTTCCTAACATATTCATGTAATTCTCTTGTTGTGAGTAATATCAATAAGGGTTTAGGTGTTGGTGCCTCACTAAATAAATCTCTTGTGATGTGTAAGATTGTCTCAAGTCTTTGTTGTGAGTAATATTAAGAAAAAAATTAGTGGGTTTTCTTCCCTTTGAGGTTTTCCCACTTATATCTTGTGTTATGGTGTTCTCTCTCTTGTTCATGGTTATTTGAATGTATGTTGTATAATGTTGTGCACACATTAATGAATGTTTAATTGGTTTATGGTTTGAGTAAGTAAATCTAAAATTGATTAAAGTTTATAAGGATTGATTCACCCCCTCTCAGTCCATTTTTCTTCCAAAAATTGGTATCAGAGTAGGTCCTTTTGGAGAATTTTGATCACTTGAAAGGAGATCCTTAAAGAAAAAAATGGTGAGTCAACAAAGTGGTTTTTCTACCAAAAAGGCACCATTATTTGGAGTAAACTATGCTTTTTGGAGTCGAGGATGAGGACTCATATTATGTCCTTAGGGTTTGAAATTTGGCAAGTTGTGGAAGATGGTTATACTCTCCACCAACTAGTGTTGTAGACAAGAAGGAATGTAATGACAATTTAAAGTCCATGAATGCTATCATGTGTGGTCTAAGAGAATATAAAATGGTAAAGGTAATTCATTGAAAATCATCCAAGGATATATGGGAGAAGCTTCAGGTTATATATGAAGGTGGATCCAAGGTAAGAATTGTTAAACTAGAAAATTTTAGAAATCAGTTTGAGAGTCTTAAGATGAGTGATGATGATCCCATTGCAACATAATTACTAAGGGTTGACAAGGTTGTCAATACCATGAAATGGTTGGAAGAAGATGTAAAGGAAGAGGTATTTTTTCAAAAGGTTTTGAGATACCTAACTCCTAAGTTTTATTCCAAAGTGTTTGTTATTGAATAAGCCAAGGATTTGGCTCATTTGTAGATGGATAAGTTACATGCGACTTTGATTTGCCTATGAGATGAGGGTTGTTGATTCCAAAACAGATAAGAAAGAGGTTTCTTTTAAATATAAAATGAAAACCAAGGAAAGAAAACCAAGGAGGCTGATGATGCTACTAAATTTGAATATGAAGAACTATTTGTAATGCTTGCAAGAAGATTGAATGTTAGATCTAGAAAATACAAAGGTAATTTTCCTTATAAATGTTTCAAATGTGGTAAAGTTGGAAATTTTTCTATTAATTGTCCTCATAAGCAAAAAAGTAAGATCATTATGAACATGGACATGATGGATATCATGAGAAGAAGTATCACAAGTATGGAAAAGGAAAGAAGAGCTTTAACATTTTTGATGAGAAGAAGAAGAGATTTTATATAAAGGAAGAGGATTTTTTTCTAATGCTAGTAGTGGTATTTCAGATTCAGAGTCTGAATTTGATTATGAAGATTGGAGATGAGGTATTGTTCATGAATAAATATTCCATGAGATCTAATAGTGGTGGTTCTTCATTTTTAGGTGATTTCATATCAGGTTCTTATAAAGATTACGAGGAAGAAGAAGATGATGTTGAAGATGATATTATATGTATCTAAGTTGTGTTAAGTCATGCTAAAAATAAGAATAAGAAGTTGAGATCTCATATCAAATGATATGAAGAAAATATTCATAACATAGAAGAAAATCACTTCTATGAAACAAGAAAGATAAATGAAGTCAACTAGAAGAAAAGTAAAAATCACAATAAAAAGAGAGAATATGCACCAAATTTGAAGAGGATATATAGTTTTTAAATTTGAGTAAGAAGACTATGACCTTTTATAAATTTGAGAAAATAATAAGGATATTGATGATCTTCTTGGAAAACATATATCAACAGGTGATAAAGCACGTTTGGGATTTAGTGATGACCTCAAGGGAAAATAAAAGTTGCAAGAAGATAGTTCTCCAATTAGGAAGGATGGAGAACCAAACAAGAAGGATGAAAAAAGGATGTTTCCACTAAAGACAAGATGAAGATAAAACCATTTAGGGAGCCACATGCTTCAAGGTATGAGAGATCATTTAATGGTTATTGTTTTACTTGTAATGGATTTGGTCATAGGGAAAATGAGTGTAAGAGGTTTTTTTATATGGTAATCCATGGAGAGATAGTAAGAGTGAGAAAGCTAATAATGTGGCACACTAAAATTACCATGAAAGAGACCATTTTTTTAGATTTTGTTTGTTTGATCTACCTAGTCAAGATGCGGGCTATAAAGAGAATATTTTAGTTATGTGTTTCATTTTGCAATGAAATTGGTCATGTTTCTAGAATTTATTATCATGTATACTTAAGGTAAGACTAAAGGTTTCAAATCCCTATGGTGTAAGAAAGAAGCTTTCATAGGTATAGGATGCATGCTGTGATCGAGGAAAGATATGGGAACCTAGAAGAGATAATGGTGTTTCATCAAGAGTAGGTATTAACATAATCAAGGATGGATGTAGAGATCATATTAGAAACAAAATGATGAAGGTGACTTTAGGTGTCAATAAGGCTTGATACTTTTCAATTCTTTCTTCTAGAACCATCATGGTGTCATATGCCTCTACTAGGCTTATTAGAGGTATATTTGTTCATATGAAGAGTTGAGAAGAGGGGAGATATCTAGGCTGATGTTTGTCTCCTCCATGGTGTCAAGGTATGTTGTCATAAACTTCTAAGCATGTTTGAGGTCTTACTTGGTTATTCAAGATGTGAAAATGATTAGATCATTGTCTTTTGGTCACTTTGTGTGTATGGTGATGTTCTCAAGTCTGTATCTATCTTGTCATGATGTGATGTAAGTTTGTAATGAATCATTTTGTGTAAGGTTCATGTTTTTATCTCAAGGGAGTATGTTAAGCCATGACATCTAAGTGTAGAGTCATTTCTTGGTCTAATTCGGTGATTGGAGTTGATGGCATGAATAAAGTTCGGTGTTACTTTATGAAGTTACTTTTGAGTCAAATATGATGTGTCATAGGATTTTAAAATATTTAATGCCTATATCAAGCACGTTAAGAGTGTATGAAGTGTGTAAATTTGTCTAATGATCTCAAAAGGTTGATTTAAGTGATCAAAAGTTTCTCGGGAATACATGTTCTTCAAGAAGTCTATATTGTCATATAGATTTTTCTCGTGTCCTTATTTTTGAGCTAGGTATCTTTATTCCATTGTCATTAAGGTGTCAAAAATTTCATGCTTCATGAAGAAGAGTTGAAGAAGAACTAAGTCATAAAATATGATGACTTGATCATACCATAATGTCAAGAATGATTTTTGCATAGTTTTTGAAAGGTAAATGAAGAGAAGTTAATAAGGTTTAAGTTAAGTTATGTTTATGACACTTAATCATAATAAGAATGCTTAAAACATTATAATATGTTGATATAGTGTTTGTGGAAAAATTTGAGACCTTGAAGCCAAAATTTGTGCAACTTGAGTTGTTTCTTCCTTTAATGGGTTCTAGGAGATCATAAGAAGTAGTATAAAGGAAAATTTGTGCATGAAGGTGTAAATGGTGGAACCTAATGCAAGAGAATCCTCAAAGAACCTTTAAATTTAAAAATCTTCATAAAAAATATGAATGTCAACTCAAGACAAGTATAGTAGGCATGAGAGGAAGATTTAGGGGTATAAGTTTACAATTTCAAAACTGTAATTTCCCTCCAAATTGTAATTCAAATTGTAAAAGCATGTAATGAGAAATATGGCTTGTAAAAGTATTGAAAAAGAGTTTCTTCAAGTGTGTGAGAGTTGTTATCCCAAATTCACACCCCCCAGAAAGTTTGGTCAGAACGAGCCCCACACATAAAGAAAACATGAAGGGAAATGATTCAGACCCATGAGCTCGCATTCCAGAACTAGGAAAAGTGAAATAGAGGCCCAAGAGAGTCAAATTCGATCCTGCACAAGAAGAAATAGAAGAAATGGTTCTTTTGAGCATTCCATATCATTAAATCTATTTAAAGGGTCGAGGGAAGACTCAACAATGGAGTGGCGGGGGAAGAGAACAATTAAACGACCCTATGCAAAGAAAATGACTTTGTCAAGCCATTTCATGTCTTAAATCTATTTTTACAAGCTATAGGTGGACTCAACAATGAAAATTGTAGGGTTAGAGAGAAAGGATCAGTTCGAAGAGAGGCCAAGAGAAATAAGGCAAGAAAACGTCAAGGACTTGAAGTTCTCGGGCTCAAACAGATTTGGGAAAGGGTCCAAAATTGAATAAGTGTGGAGGAGCTAGTAGAGAGAGCCACGTGTCTAAACTATGCTTCTCCAAAAGTGAATCCAAAAGGTGGAGACCCAAATGAGCGTGGTGCCTCCATGTGTTATATCAAGAGGGGCATATCTTTCGACTCAGGGCTCAAAATATTGCAAATCTGACACCGATGGAAACATATCGATGCCCTCTACGCCATGGAAATTATTAAATCATTTTTTGAGCCCTGGTGGGAGAAAAATGGAGAAACATCTTCGGGACTTCAATGCAAGATCCATCTATCTCAACAACTAGATTGGATTCGATCTATTTCCACCATTTCCTCTTCTTTCAAGGTGTCGAACCAAGGATCGATGTAGTAGAGACAGATTTGGGGGAAGATTTATCAGAAGCATTAACAACAGTGGTTGAGTTTCGACCCACTTTTTCCGCTTCCATCTCTCTTTCTTCTCTCTGATCAAATCTATAAATACAGGGGAAAGATTCATTGTAAAGGTTGTTGTTCATTCTTCTTCCCTTTTCCCCCCTCTCTTTTTCTTCTCCAAGGTCGAATATGGAGTTTAATCCTCCTCCCTTGGCTTTGTAATGGCATTTTATTTCTCTTTTCCATTAATGGTGTACTGTGTGAACTCTTGGAGCAATAAAATCTGTTTTCATGATGTGTTTTGTCCATCCTTTGTTCATTTTTTTGTCTCTTCTTGCCTCTCACCATTACAGGGTATAGTGTGCATATCTCGATGTCCATTATAGGCTTTTTGGGAGCTGTTTTAAAGGGTTTGAAATGGTGTTCTATGTGAACTTTATCCTTGGTCTGTGATGCATATGTCCATCCTATCCATTGCTCACCTCTCTCCATTTCAGGCAGTTGGATTTGTGATCAGCAGTTCCCTTTTCTCGGTGCTATCACCTCTGTAGTGTAGGATTTATTTATTTTCATGCTCCCTATCTCCTTGGTCCCTTGGAATTATTAGATTAGGAGTAGATAGTCACATTTCCTTCCTTAGAAGTAGTTTAGTGCTAGGATTAGGAAGAGGAACTAGCCTTTCTCGGAGGATCATTCCCATCTACAAGTCCCTGACTTGGGATCGATCCAATGTTATGCAAATCACACCAAATGACCCTGACTTAGAAAAGAAGATCCATAACTCATTTGGGGTTGCTGTGATTTTGCACTAAAATTTTGGAATGCTTGGTGGGAGAGGTTTGAAGTACCTTACCACTTCACTTCATCAGGTTTGATGTGCTCTTGGTGAAGGTTTCAGCCTTTGGAGGCACTTTCAAGAACATCTAGTGACTCCATCTTGTCAACAACCCATCCTCTAAGTTGTAAAACTTCTTCCCATCCATTTCCACCCATTATTTCTTCCATCTCTTTCATTTTTTCCCATTCCATGAGGTTGTGCAATCATGACTTCATTCCCTTCATGGAACTCACACTTACAACAATGCAGTCCACCTCCAATGCATTTCCAAACTCCTCCGAATCAAAGCATTATAATCAGATCCAAAACCATTATGCTTACCCATATGAGTAGAGTCAAAATCAGTTTGGCCATGGAGCTTATCAAGAACAAGGGGACGCATATAATGGCGATAGTTACATGGAGAATGTTGGTTTGCTGGAAAAGATCCAAAAGATGGAGGCTAGCATGGTGCAATCAAGGGAACATAGCTCAAATGAAAGCTTTAGAATTGGTTGCAGAGGGCACCTTGTCCATGGGAAGGCCCTTTTCCAAGACATTACAGCCCTCAAGAGAAGCTTGACTTCATGGTTGAAGTGTTGCCTCAGCTTACATAGTGGATTGAGGACATTGGGGCTTATGAGAAAAGTGTGGGACAACCTTTTCAATGGGTAAGTCAATCACCAGCTCCCTACCTTTCATTTTCTCTCCCTCAATATTTATCATTTCAGTACAGAGGCAAGAGTCAAGCCCCTCACTTTCTGCCCCAAGTGTTGATTTCATTTCTCCATCTTCTAGTCTTCCATCTCATTTCCTTTCCTCTTCCCTTTTCCCTTCTGAATCTATGTCCCCCCACAAGATCAAAAAAAATGCCTTCCCCTCCACCACAAACAAGGAAAAAACTAGTGGAGACCCCACCCACCACTCCTTTTGCCTTCCCAAGTCCATGTTGAGAAGAGACTCCAAAAACCAGCCAAGGAAAACATCAAACAGAGGAACCCAACAAGGATGAAATGATAGAAAATATGAAGAATTGGGCTACTAAATTTGAGTTTTCAAAGGTTCCTTTGTTGGTTAAGCCTATGGAGGATGCTGAGGTCAATCCACAAGTGGTGAAACATCTAGCTATAGCACAAGTAGGGGAAGAAGGAGCTACTCCTAATCCAAAAGAAGAGGATTACATTCCGGCTGTGGAGGAGGACCATATAGTTTCAGAGGCTCCAAGTGTGGAGCATGCTAGAAAAGAACCTTCATTTCTTCCTCCCACTTCCTCCCCTTCGAGCTCTGATGTTGAGGAAGAGTTTGAGCTTTCAAACTTCATGTTTGAGGATGAAGGGAACCATGGTGAGTCAATTGTAGATTAGGAGGACACCATGAAGGAGGTTGAGCACCTGCAATAGGATAGCAAGGAGGCAGATTACTTGTCTGACTTGGAGGATTACCTTGATGGAGGGTAACCCATGGAGATCACATCATTTTTTCCTTCATCTCTCACATCACAAGAACATGAGCCTACTTTCATGGAGGAGAACATTTAGGAACATCATCTTACACTTCATAACAACCCTCTGGAACCAAGGTTGGAAGACACGACTCTCCCATGTTCTTCACAGGAGAAGGAAGAGAAAAAGCAAGAAGATGTCATCATCCCTCTCACACCATCCATCCATGAGTGTCAACAAGAAGGCTCCATTCTTGGAATCAAAGTTTAGAACCATGAGAAAATTGAAAGGACCATACCTTACCCAATTAGGTACTTGGCTTCAATGGAGCCAAGGAAGAATCCAAAACCAGTCATGCCTACCGCACGACATGAGGATGAGCATCAAAGTACCAAGGGTCATATTTAACAACTCTAGAATTCTGATGCAAGACAACTTGAGGAGGATATTTTTCATTAATGCGATACCTTGATGATTTGGGTGGAGGACCGGCTTATTGTTAGTTTTTCACTCATATAGGCAGCTATATTTAATGACAAATCATTTGCATGGCTGCCCCTCTTGAGAAAGGGAAGCTACTTCTCCCCTGCATCTAGCATGCATTTTTCAACATTCTTTCTCTCCAGTTAGTGTAGGAGTAGGAGTAGACTTTGTTTCCAGAGAAGAAGTTCTTATGCACACTCTACATGTCTCATTTGAGGCATGTATGATTTGATCTTTATATATAAGTTTTGTTTGTATCACTTCAGAAGGGCATAAGGCTAGGATCTTAATTATTTAAGGTGAGAAGGCTCATTTTCATCTATGATAGTTGCAAATTGAAATAGGAAACAAATGTAGAGAAACTAAATTCATTTCAAAAATAGTCCATTTTAGGGACAAATGAAAGCCCCAGAGTTAAAACAATTTTCCATTCTCAAAAACTCCATTTCCAAAGTTTTCTTATGAAAATTGAGAGTGTAGAATGCGCAAGCAAGTTAAGGATAGGCAAAACATAGAAAAGGTATGTAGTCAGGCTCATAGTGGCTCAAGGATCAAGTCTTTGAGGTTCAGACCAATTTCATGTTTATCAAGTAGACTCCATGCCCAATAGATGCTTCAAAGCCACTGGTCTCTTCATCTTGTAGGAAGATGTCCCCGTGAGTCACCAAATTGTTATCCCAAATTCACACCCCTATAAAATTTGGTAAGAATGGGCCCCACACATAAAGAAAACATGAAGGGAAATGACTCAGACCCATGAGCTCGCATTCCAAAACCAGAAAAGTAAAATAGAGGCCGAGAGAGTCAAATTCAACCCTACACAAAAAGAAATAGAAGAAATGGTTCTTTTGAGCATTCCATATCATTAAATCTATTTAAAGGGTCGAAGGAAGACTCAAAAATGGAGTGGGAGGGTAGAGAATGATTAAACGACCTATGTAAATAAATTGACTCTGTCAAGCCGTTTCATGTCTTAAATCTATTTTCTCAAGCTACAGTGAACTCAAAAATGAAAATTACAGGTCGTAGAGAAAGCGAAAGTAGTGCGCGCAGAGAGGCAAGGAGCAAGAAGGGAAGAAAATGGAGAGGACTCAAAGTTTTCGAGGCTCGAAAGCAGATTCAAGAAAGTGTCAAAAATTGACTAAGTATGGAGGAGCCAGCAGAGAGAGCAACATGTCTAATTGGTGCTTCTCCAAAAGTGAATCCAAAAGGTGGAGACCCAAATGAGCACAGTACCTCCATGTGTTATATCAAGAGGGGCATATCTTTCAACTCAGGGCTTGAAATATTCAAAATTTGACACTGATGGAAACGTCTCAATGTCCTCTACACCATGGAAATTATAAAATCATTTTTTGAAGCCTTGGTGGGAGAAAAATGGAGAAACATCTTCGGGCCTTCAATACAAGATCCATCTGTCTCAACAACCAAATCGGATTCAATCTATTTTCGATGTTTCATCTTCTTTCAAGGTCTTGAACCAAGGATCGATGCAGTAAAGATGGATTTGGGGGCAGATTTATCAGAAGCATTAATAGTAGTGGTTGAGTTTTAACCCACTTTTCCGTTTCCCTCTCTCTTTCTTCTCTCCGATCAAATCTATAAATACAGGGGCATGATTCATTGTAAAGGTTTTTGTTCATTCTTCTTCCCTACCCCCTCTCTTTTTCTTCTCCAGGGTCAAATGTGGAGTTTAAGCCTCCTCCCTTGGCTTTGTAATGGCATTTTCTTGCCTCTTTCCTATTAATGGTGTATTGTGTGAACTCCTGGAGTAATAAAATCTATTTTTGTGATGTGTTTTGTCCATCCTTTGCTCATTTTGTTGTCTCTTCTTGCCTCTCACCATTGTAGGGTATACTATGCATATCTTTGATGTCCATTGTAGGTTTTGGGAGTTGTGTTTAAGGGGTTTGAAATGGTGTTCTGTGTGAACTTTATCCTTGGTCTGTGATGCATCTGTCCATCCTCTCCATTGCTCACCTCTCTCCATTTTAGGTAGTTGGGTTTGTGATCAGTAGTTCCCTTTTCTCGGTGTTATCACCTCTATAGTGTAGGATTTCTTTATTTTCATGCTCTCTCTCTCCTTGGTCCCTTGGAATTGTTAGATTAGGAGTAGATAGTCACATTTTCTTCCTTAGAAGTAGTTTAATGCTAGGATTAGGAAGAGGAACCAACCTTCTCTGGAGGATCATTCCCATCCGAAAGTCCCACATCTTAAGGAATTATCCAATGTTATGCAAATCACACCAAATGACACCTTACCTTAGAAAAGCATATCCATAACTCATTTTGGGTGCTTTGTGATTTGCACTAAGCAAAACAAATGCCGAAAGAGTCAAATTCGACCCTGCATAAGAAGAAATAAAACAAAAAACTATTTTGAGTGTTTCCACATCTTAAATCTATTTAAAGGGTCGAGGGAGGACTCAATAATGGAGTGGCGGGGAAAAGAATGATTAAATGACCCTATGCAAAGAAAATGACTCTATCAAGCCATTTCATGTCTTAAATATAATTTGGAAGCTACAAGTGGACTCAACAATGAAATTGTAGGGTCAGAGAGAAAAGAGCAAAGCATCAGTAGAGAGGCCGGGAGAAAGAAAGGAAAAGTGGCAAAGATTTGAAGTCCTCGGGCTCAAAAATGGTTTAAGAAGAAGCCAAAAAGGACTCATTATGGAGGAGATGGTGGAGAGAGCCATGTGTCTAAATAATGCTTCTCCAAAGATGGATCCAAATAAAGAGGCTCAAACAAGTGCTACATCTCCATGTGTCCCAGGGTAGAATGGAGGCATGGTCAAATAGAGTCAAAATGGACAAGGCGGGCCTCAAAATTGGCTAAGTATGAATATGCAAGTGGAGAGTGCCAAGTGTCAGTGTGGCGCATCTCCAAGAGTTGGTGCCAAGGCAGAGACCCAAATGAGCGTGATCTCGCCATGTAGCCCAAAGTCTAAAAGTAAGAAAGATAGTTGAAAAGTCCACAGATCAACGAGAGGCTAACAAGTGCTAACTCGATGTTCCTCCAAAGTCAAACTTTGGGTCGAGTTCACAAGCAAGCACGGTGCCTCCATGTGTACTATTAATGGGAGCAGAGTTAGTTGAATAGTAAATGCATAAGTAGGCCAACGGAGGTTGCAAGTGTCTTAAGGGCATTGTTTCAAGGGTTAAATGGAGAAAAGGTTCTCGAGTGAAGTGCCATAGTGATACGTGTCCCAAGGGAAAGCATGTAGTTAGGGAAAAAGTTGATTTTTCCCCTTGTTACCTCAAAAGGGAGTAAAAGTTACAAAATGGCCCACAACTCCACCCAAGGAAAAAGTCAGCATTTAGACCCGAGTCAAAGCCAAGGCGGAGAGTTAGGGAAAAAAGTAAAAGTTTGCCTTTCGTCAAAAGGCATAAAGGTAAAAATGGAAGCACATTTCCAGCCAACCAAAAGGAGCCATGTGTCCAAGCGGAGTTTCGAGGCTACGGGAGTTTCTTAAGTTTTGCATTATTTTGTGCAAAAAGACAAAAGGTAAATTATGGGCCCATGCGCCCGATTTTTATTCCAATCTGGCTGCCACGTGTCCCAAACCAAAAGGGGGACCCATTTTTCAAATTGGTTTTTTCACCCATTTGTATGGAATCGATGCAAAATTCAAAGGGGCATATCTTTCAACCCAGGGCTCAAAATATTGCAAATCTGACACCATTGGAAAGATCTCGATGTCATCTACACCATGGGAGTCTAAAATTTAATTTTGAGGAGGTTAGGTGGGAGAAAAATGAATAAAAATCTATGAGATTTCAATGTAGGATCTATCGGTCTCAACAACTAGATTAGATTCGATCTATTTCCATCGTTTCCTCTTCCTTCAAGGCACCGAACCAAGGATTGATGTAGAAAAGATGGATTTGGGTGTGGATTTTAGCAGAAGGCATTGATTTTTGTGGTTGAGCTTTCGAAATGGGATTTAATGCATATCTCAGAGTGTTTGGAGCTAGATTTGATTATTTCCTTCTTCTCTCTCCCATTCTTTTATATATTATAACATGAGGGGCACGTAAAAAAGTATTTCATTTTCCTTCTTTACCTCTCCCTTATTTTCTTCCCCAGGGTTAAAATGGAGTTCGAACCTCCTCCCCCCTGCTCCTGTAAATGGAACTTTTTGCCTTTTTCTCACGTATGATGCTCTATGTAAATTTCTAAAGTAATAAAACTTGTTTTTGTGATGCATTTGTCCATCCTTTTTTTTTTTCATTACATCTTCTTGCCTCTCATCGTTCTAGAGTATTCTATGCATGTTTTGGATGTTTCATTTGTAGATCTGGGAGCTGTGTTCGTGGGGATTAAAAATGGAGTTCTATGTGAATCTGACATTTGGTCTATGATGTTGTTGTCCATCCTCTCCATCACTCACCTCACCTCCCTTCATTTCATGGTCGTTTTGGTAGATGATCAACACTTTCCTTCTCTAGTGTATCACTGTTTTAGTGTAGGCTCTATTTTCCTTTTTTTCTCTCTCCTTGTCTCCTTGGAAGTTAGATTAGGATTAGATTAGCTTTCCTGCATTGGAATAGCTTGTGGCAGGTAGTTTAGGAAGAGGAACCAACCTTCTCTTGAGGGTCATTCACATGTGCAAGTCCCACATCTTGGGGAATGATCCAATGTTATGCAAATCACACCAAATGACTCTACCTTAGAAAAGTAGATCCATGACTCATTTGGAGGTGCTGTGATTTCACACTAACAAGAGTACGAGGGGTGTGTGAGGAATTTATTCATCTTAGTAATAAGTCCTAGAAAAGGAGGAATAATTGAAATGCTTAAAATAGTGTAAAAATGGCCATAATATGTGAAAAGGCATATGAGAAGTCTAAGAGTCATAAAAGGAAGTTATGAATCAATAATTGGTTGCATGCAATAGAGGAAACTTGAATATAGTGTTGACATGGTTCTTCATCACATATTGAGATAGCATGAGTTAAGGAAACAATCACCAATGTTAGTAAGAATCCTCGAGAGAGTTGGATCAAGCCACGAAGGAAAGAGAAAAGTTGTGAAACAAAGAACGAAGCCAAAGATAAAGGAAGAATCCATGGTAAACTAGATAAAGTCACATGATATGAAGAAAGCCATGAAATCTTTGGAAATAGTTGCATTATATGGTAGGAGGCAATGGAGGATGACAAAAGCCACATATTGAAAAAAAATGAACCGATTACAAGACAGAGGTACGAATCAAAAGAAGTGAGTTTTGGATGTCATGTATTTTGTATATTTATTGTAATTAACCTTTTTTGTATGAGCACGCGTCACAAGAAATGAATATGTGAGTACCATATTGAGAGAATCTTGTAAGGAAAAAATTGTATAAGATAGAGTGAGAATAGTATGAATGTAATTGAGACTAATGTAATGATTTCTTAAGAAATAAATAAAGAATTAAGTTTGGAATGAAATTTGTTATGTGTTTTGTATTTCTTTTAATAGTTTAGACCCATTTACTTTTCCCCTATACATCCTTAACCTAAGGTTAAACATCCTCAATCCCACACTATTGTCGGGATTTTAGTTCAACATTTGGTGTCTGAGCCCATGTTAATTTTGAGAAGAATGTAACCCCACAAATTACAAATTATATCCCCAAGATGCACTATAAGGAAGAGTATGAGGTAGGGCATCCCACATTCCCAATCGGGAAAGCCAAGCAAAGGAAACTTTCATTATGCCGGATGTCTAAATTCTTGGGAAGTTAATGCCTTTATCCTCCCAAGACTAGCGTCCCATAAATCCATCTAGTCGAGTCAAGGGAAGGAACCTTTCCTTACACCAAATGTCTAAGTTCTAGTGATTGATGCCTACACATTATGTTTTTGGAGGAAAGCACAAGGTTCTTCATCTAGTTGTTGTCTCGAGGATGAGACAAATTTTAAGACAAGGAATGATGTTGATAGGGTTCTTCATCACATTTTTAGTTAGCCACAAAGTTAAGGAAACAACCACCAAAGTCAATAAGAAGCTGCAGATAGTTGGATCAAGCCACAAAGGAAAGAGGAAATCCACGTGAGACAAATAACTAAGCCACAAATAAAGAAAGAAGTAGTGGTAAACTAGATAAAGTTACATGCTATGAAGAAAGTTGTGAGATATTGGAAATATCCATGTTACATGGTAAGAAGCTGTGGAAGATGACAAAAAGCCGTAGATTGAAAAAAAATCAAGCCGAAGTACGAGACAGAGGCCAACAGAGGCATAAATCAAAAGAAGTGACTTTTGGATGTCATGTATTTTTATATTTATTGTAATTAACCTTTTGTATATGAGTGCACTTCACAAGAAATGAATATGTGAGTGCTATATTGAGAAAATATTGTATGGAATAAATTGTATGAGATAGAGTGAGAAGAGTATGAATTTAATTGAGACTAATGTAATGATTTATGAAGAAATAAATAAAGTTTGGAATGAAATATGTTATGTGTTTTTTATTTCTATTAATAGTTTAGATCCATTTAATTTTCCCACGTACATCCTTAACTTAAGGTCAAACATCCTAAATCCCACACTATTTTTGGGGTTTTAGGTCAACATATAGGGAGAAAGAGAGGGATTTATATGTCAATCCTAGAGAAAATAGGATGATGAGAAGACAAGGAGAAGAAGGAACCTACAATTTTTGTATGAAATTACATCTATTTGAATGAAGAACTCTATTTTATGTATGACATCTATGTACATGTTTCATAGTGTTAAAGGTTTGAGAATTTGTAAAAGGAAAACTTGAGTGATATTAGGTAAGAATTCATCCTTAAGGTATCAAAGGGAGATTGCATGACTTTAACTCAAGAACTAATAAACTTGTATGAGGTATTATCTATTTGTCTCATTGTTGTGGATGTAGATTGTGCTTGTGTGGTTTTTGTAAAATATGTAGTCTTTAAAGGCATGAAGATTGTTTTCATGAATGTTATTCCATGTACTTGATAAGGATAGAACTGTGTTGATACAAGTCTTAAAGGTTGAAAAGTTACTATAGCATATGCATATATGAAATTCATTGTCTAATCTGTGGGTTTTTATGACTAGATTGGACTTGAAATTTGTGAGCTTGTATTTTGTGCATGAATATTCTCATCAAGTTTTAATTCAAAGTTATATTGGAAGAAGAATGAATGGGTTGACCCCGAATTTGGTCACTTTTGAAGTTGACTATGTATAATGAACTAAACTATATTTTCTACTATCCTAGAAGGTAGAAATCACATGTTTTGAGGATTGGGTGTTATTTCAAACCATATTGGTAAAGGAACCTTTTTATATTTTGAGACAATCCTTATTGAAAAATTTAGGATTTAAATCAAAGTATAATGAGTTTTATAACCAAACCTTGCTTCTCGGGCTACTTTGTAAGGCATAGTTAGGGTATTGCTAGGGCATGAAGTTTGAAGCATCAAATCAAGGACTTTTTCCATGAAATTTAGAAGGAAAAATTATGGGAAGGTACTTAAAGTGATTAAATTGAAAATTTAATATTCCATTGGATAGAAATTAAGATATTTGTGACAGTCCCTTCTAAGATAGTTTGACAGAGTCCAAGACCTTATTTATAGAGCCCTATTACAAAGGAAGTTTCATGAGTATGTTTGACACTTGAGTGCATGATAATTTATGCATGATGAAAGACCTGTCTCAAGCTAGTAGGAGCATTATGAGCAAGAAAGAGAAAAAGTGAGATTGGAAAAGTTAATGAAGGAGTAATATTATAAAAGTTTTTACACACCATGAGGTTGGTGAAAGTATTGTAAAGCTATTTACAAATTTTTATAGGTATCTAGAGAGGTTCTCAACCATGAATGTACCAAATACATGTTTTTAATAACATTGAAGGGCAGTTTAGGAAAATTTTAGTAAAGTTTGATGTTTGAATTCATTTTTGGTACATTTTTTGATGGATCTAACATGATTTGAATTTCACTACAGGGAAAGGGGAATAAAGAGTCTTGGTGGAGGATAAAAGAAAATAAATTTCTATTTTGTGCCTAAAACTTGTGAAACAAGAAGTTAAGCAAGTAGTTGAAAGGTGAGTGTTTATAGATTCTTCATGGAATGAGATGACCATTAGTGTTGTAAGGACATTGTAGAAGAGTGATTTAACAAGGATCAATGTTCATAATCCACCTATAGTGAAATTAGAAAAAAATTGCAGTTGAAAGACATTTTAGGTTAGTGAATGATCCTCTAAGGAAGAGAAAGATGAAGTTAATTGTACGAAAAATTCTTGCTTAGTTGAATGTATGTTTGTTTTTAATTTCTCTCTGCATCATTTGGTATCAAAATTTTGTGATTTGATTATGATTTGTTTTTATATTTGAATGAATGTTATTTTCTTCTAATAGTGTTGTGTGGGTGTGTAGTGAAGAAAGTGACAGGTGAAGAGTGAGAAGACAAGAAGAGTTAGTGAGAAATAAAAAAGATGAAGACAATAAGAAAGAAGAAAAAAGGAAGCATGAGGAATGGATAGAGAAATAGATGAAAAATTGAGAGAAGATATAGAGAAGGAAATAGAGTTGATTATGAAACCAAGCTATGGAATTGAGTTTGTTATGAAGAAGAAATCAAAATGGTCTATATTGTATATTTAGAGAAGAAAACATAGTTTTCAATTGAAGAGGATGATCAAGAGTGAAGAGAATAAGTTGAGACAAGAATTAAATAAAAAAGATATGACAAGAAGAGGGAGGAAAGGAACTAAGAGAATACCTTGAAACCAATTTAAGGGCATGGTTAGATAATGCTGAAGAAGGAAACAACATAGAAGGAAGATGATAAGTTAAAGAAAGAGTTAGCAAGGAAAAGTGAGCAAAAAAAACAAGAAAGGGAATTCATACTTCTTAAGGGCACAATAAAAAAAAGGAGGTGAGTATGATTTGGAAAAATAAAATTACAAGTATAATACAGAAAAGTGAAGATGAAGTGATAAAGAAAGAGGACAAACTCTTGAAGGACAAGAAAATTTTAGAGATTGAAGAAGAAAAAAAATCCAAAGATGAATGCAAGGTAAGAAAGGATGATTCATTGTTATTGATATTGAATATAGAGTGAGTGAATTCCATGAAATCATATAAATGAGTCTAATTGTGCATTTGAGCATGATGATGAGAAAGAATGTAATGAAGTTTTTGTAGATGATATGGGTGTTATTTTGCAAAGTTTACTAGATGAGATGAATGAAGGAAGGAAATATACAAGTTTGAATGAGAAAGAGTTAGTTTCATGAGCATGCAATGGTCAAAATGAACACAAGGAAGATGAAAATACAGAGTTAGATTAGTTTGTGTGAAGGAAAAAGTAGGCTAGTAGGTTGTGTGAGGAAAATGATGAAGTGAAGATGGTGTAGTGGATATATTGATAACTCTCAAAGTAAATAAATCATGAATAAGGATATTTGAAGCCTTTTATCATGGGTGAGAGATAAAGGTTTGGTACCCATAATGATCAAGAAGACAAATTTATGAAGAAAAGTCATGATGATTTGTTCACATCTTCACAAGAAAGTATGTTGATGTACCTTAGGATTGTAAGAATAGTATGAAAATGTCAATATTTTGGTTGATAATTGGCTAAGTGTCAAAATGAAAAGTGACAAAGGTGTCAATTGGGTTGAGTTTGTCACTAATGAATTATCTTAGTCATTAATGACAAAGTGTCAAGACTATAAAAAGGAGAAAAATGTGTAGCTATAGGTGTGAAAGGTCCGTGTGGTCCTACTAAGATAGAGGAAGTTCTTGTTGACTCTTGACCAAACATACAATGTATTATTTCAGGTGTTTCATTCTTCATGAATATACGAAGACAATATAAAAATGAAGTGTGTAAGAAATTGACCAAGGCGTACATCCTAGATGATGTTCCTCAAACCATGTGATGTGAGATATATTATGTAAGATTAATAGTACAAAAATGCTTGTTTTGATTTATCAATTTAATATGAGGTTGGGGAGCAAGTTGTTGTAATATGCATCCTAGTTTTGTTTCAAGTGATTTATAAAATTATATATTATAGTCTTATTCATTAGGGCCGATGGGCTCAATAGTATGACATGAGATGTTACTGATTTAGTGTATTTAGCCTAATCTATTTGATACACTATTATGTCCTTTAATATGTTGAACTTTATCTAGAAAGTGTGACTCTCCTCAGAGGAATAAAAAGTTATGAATAGTTTCTTGGGCCTTATAAGAAGTTGCTTGATGAATTGTGTGTTAAAGGTGCAATGTGCACAGTGGTATATCATGTGTATCTATAGGTGTAAGGGTTAGAATGACATGGGTATTAATGATTTAAAGTCCTTTATGAAATGATATAGGGGTATACTCATCCCAAGAATGCAATAAGTAATACTAAATACTATCAAAATGAGAAAGGTAAGTTATAAGCTTCATAAAGTGCTACAAATGTTATATGAAGAACAAATATAGAGCCACAGTTCTGTAAGAGTATCTCCAAGATATGAGGAGTATAATTTGATTTGCTAAAATATGTTCTAGATGGATATAAAGTATGAATGGTAATTTGGTTGATATAATTCAAGTCCATTCCATTGTTAAATCAGATTCTTGACTCAAGATCTTCATGGTAACATGTTTTTGAGATTACATGGTCCGAGGAAAGCTTCGCGACTATGTCTAAGTGGTTATGTCCCTTCCAAAGAAGGAAATCAAGGTAAAGATATTTTTTTTTTTGTCGACTCAAATATGGATGGCCTATGCTCAGGGGGAGTGTTGAGAAGGTATTTCATAGGATTCTTGTGCTTCTAGGGCTTGTCAAATTTAGTCTAGAATGTATTGAAGATTCGGGTTAGGGATTTTAGTCCTTAAAGTAGATGTGTGAACATGTATGCAAAAACAAACAAGTTTGAAGCCCAAAGCAACATGACATAGCTCAAGAATGAAGGTAAGCATGGAATTTTTGATCCTCAATCATTATTAATGGCATGTGTGTGAATGGTATTGTATTCCAAGGTCTCTACAATGTTCTCAAAAATGAAGAAGGTCACAAAAAGGGTATAAGGTGATGAAAACATGCTCTTGAGCCAAAATGAGGATGTTGTGTGATGATTGAACTCAAGAGAAAGAGGTAAGAAAGATGATTTTGGCTCTATATCATAATTTTTGACATTAATAGGTGTTTCATATGCTATTACCCAGAGGAATACAGTAATAAATGCTTTGAAAGAGGCAACTTCAAAGTTTTTGTGAGAAATTACTAATTTGTGAGCTATAATGAAGTATTTTGTTGATATTTACAACTAAGAGGTGTTCATATGAAGCTTATAAATGTGAATAAAATTCTAGTACATATATTCTTTATCACTAATGTAAAATGGTGAAGAAGTTCAGGAGATTTTCCATCAATGACAAAGGGGGATATTATTGGCATGTTGTGTTCTAGGTGTTGTAATTGATGTAAAAGCCCATTAATGAAAAATAGGATGATGGAGTAGAGTTAGAGGATGATCATTGTGATGATGACATGGATATTCAAATGGTTTCATGGTATCATGAGTTGATTCAATGAGATTGGCTTGGTTTAACAAGCCTAATCAAGTGACCTAGCTAGCCTAGGTGATGGAGCATGATGCTTGGATATTCTTGGTGGCTTGAGGAATATGGTAGCAAGCATGGAAAGAATGTTTGGGGAGTTTTTAGGCATTCACATGAGTTTTATGGTACAAATATAGGTTGAAGACCAAGATTTAGGTGTTCATCTAGACCAAGTCTAGGTGCTTGGAGGAATGAGGTTGAGTTGTAGAGCCATGCGAGATCATGGAAGCATGTAGGTGTGTCATAAATTTCATTTAAGGTATGTTAAGACATTTTAGAGATGTTTTATGTTGAGTTATGATGTTGATTTAGTTGACCCTAGCCTAAACCATGCAAAACCCCAAGGGCTAGTCATGTAAATGAGATGCATTGAGAATTTGGATAGATATTTGAGCCATGTTGATGATTGGAAATTATGAAAAAGGGTTTATTAGAGGTGTGAGAAACATTTGGAGTCATTTGAAGAATATTTTGCAACATAAGTGTTTTTGAAGGAAATTTCTAGCACAAATTACACCTTCTAATGCTCACCCTAAATTGTTTTCTTTGCATGGGAACTTGTCGATTTTAGGGATGTTTGTAAATTGATTCTAAAATATTTCACAAAAATAATGAGGTCATTTCATCATCACATTTTTATGAACGAAGGTTAAGAAGGAAAACTACTTTTTTATGTTTGAAACCCTCTAAAAGTGGTAGGATAGATATTGATCATAAGTGAGAAGAATGAATTTATAGTGAAGTTATGATGATTGGATGATGTATAGGAATCCTTGATTTATAGAAATGTATGGTAGATTATGTGGTGATGAGTTGACCCCACTCAAACAAGCCTATTTCTGAAGAAGTTCAGTTTTGGACAAGGTTGTGCAAAGGAGCTAAAAATAAATCGACCTTATTTTTATTATTTTAGTTGGTATTGATTTTCATGGTAGTTTTAGACCATGGTGATGCTCATAAATAACAAATTGTACCCTACTTGTGAAGACTAATCAAAAGGCGTTTTGGGGGAGATTCTACGGAGCATGACATGGTAAAAGGCCTTCCACTTGAATTTCAAAGGAGTTATAGTATGTTATGGAAATATGATTAATAGGGATTTCTAATTATATAATGTTTGTGTCTGGTGATTTGATTTGATGGGTCATTCAAGTAAGTTTCAGAGAGAAGAAGGTTTGTTTCTTCCGAGAACATATTTAATTTTGTTAAAAGAATGAAGTAAATGAAACATGATATGGATGATTTGATTCTTTCTATCACCTATAAAGTGAATAGGGATGAATTTTGTTCCTAATGAAGGAATTTGGAGGTCTTGAAAATATCATAAAGGGTAAAAACAATTTGAGTTTGTAAAATGCCTTTCTTGGAAGATTTATTTGAAGAAGAGGAAAGTTTCTATGGTTTGAAAAATTGGATGTTGAAAGAGATATAACATTAATACATGTCATCTAAATTTTCTGAGGATTCCATATAGTGGTTACATTTCATAGTTGAGTTGTTTTGGAGTGTTCTTGATGCCCAAAGGTGAAGACATGGTGCTGGAAATAATTATCTTGAGAAGGTTATGAGCCTTTTACATTGTGTTATGAGTTTTTTTATTGGTCCAAGATAATTAATGACCATGGATGATGTTTTTATTTCATATTACACATTTATAGTGAATTTGGGAGCTTTACTAATCATGGTTTTGTCATTTTTTTTAGCCCATCTAGGTGAAAGGGTTTTGAGCTTGTTTGGTGCAAGTGTGATAGTTTTGGGCATGGCTAACCTATTTGGGTCATATGTGCATGTTTTAATAATTAAATTGAGATTTTTTAAAGTTTAATTTTTCAAAACAAAGGATGGAAATCAACCTTGTGAGTGTTTTAATCAAGAGGAATGAATAAAAGTGAAGTTTAAATTCAAATTTGAACTAGTTCTTTGAGAGGGAAAAAGTGCGACCCAAGTGTGAGTGAGTAATAGGTATAAGGGAATAATTTGAGAGATGAGATAGTGTGTGAAATGTTGAATACTTTTTAGAATATTGTGTGAAATTTTTTGAGGAAAATTCAAGTGAAGAAGGAAAGAGAAAAAGCGAGCTAGGTGTGCAAGGGTTTGAAGGAGTTTGGTGCTAAATTTTGTGATCACAATCAATTTGAGTTGTTGCAGAATTTAATCAATGATATTCTTATAAAAATATAGTGTGATGATTCATATTCATTAAAGGTTTTTTCTTGTGATTAATATCAACAAGATTTTAGGGGGGTGTTTATTGTGCGATTAGTGCCCACGGGGTTCACTTAGTGAAATTATGGTATAACACGTTCGTTGGAAGGGTATTAAAGAATACCCTTAATTATAGTTTTTACATATAATTATTCAATTGATAATACCCCCTCCCATTATATTATTATAATGAAAATACCCCTATTTTTTCCATGTACCTTACTTACCTATTTTTCCATGACAATTTTATTTACCCCTTTTTATTTCTACCCTAATATATTAAACAAAAAATATATCATATTTCTCATTTTTTTTGTAATATGCATTTTCTCTTGAAAGATAGTTTGAATTCATTCAAGACCTATTACCAATTACCTTAAAAAATTAAGCTTTAATCATTTATCAATAGTTCTTCAAATAATTAAGATGGTGAAATAATATCACTTGTGTTGAAAAGCATATTCAATCCTAGTTTTCTACCATCTTATTATTTCTTGGTTAAGAATATCTTAATTGATATTTCTTTATTCAAATAGAGATTATAATTTAACTTTATGACCACACTCCTTAAATTACAATTTTAAGGTATTTAGTTTTAAAAACTAGGGTTCAAATGTTTTAGTTTTATATTAAAGTTAAACCTCCCTTTCCTTTGGCCCACCTCTCTAACCTACCCACAATACCTGATTCAAAATATTAATAAATTAAACCCTTTCACCCCTCATGTCTACTGGTATATTGAATTCACTTTTATTAATTTTAATTACCTCAATATGAACTAACGTGTTCGGATATTGCCTAGTTAATGAACCCCCCATGTTAGTGCCTCACTAAAGAAATATCTTGTGATGTGTAATATTCACTTGAGTATTTATTGTGAGTAATATCAATAAAGTTTTTAGTGGGTTTTTTTACATTTCAGATTTTCCCACTTATATCTTGTGTTGTGGTGTTCTCTCTCTTACTCATGGTTATCAGAATGTATGTTGTATAATTTTGTGCACACATTAATGAATGGTTAACTGGTTTATGGTTTGAGAAAGTAAATCTGAAATTGATTAAAGTTTGTAAGGACTGATTCACCCCCATTATGAGTTAATATTTCTTCCAAAAATAATACACCTTTATTATTTTGTCAACCTTTACATGGTTCACTCATGCCAAGTCATCTTCTATTGACACTTGCCCTTTATTTTGCTTCTCTATGAATAACTCAATCAATTATTTTAAGGTGTCAATTTTCCTTCTTCTATTCATCTCGACCTCTCGAGATTATATCAAAAAAATAATTTGCAATGCACATAATTGATTTTTTTGATTTATTATTTACAATACTTAGCTAGGATTTTGTCTTATTTAATCTTACATATTGCTTCTTATTTTATAGCTTACATCTTCAAAATTTCTAGCACGGTGTGCAAGGCTGCTCCTTTATCAATATTTATGTGTGTAACTCCATTTGCCATATTTATTAGTGCATTACTAGCATGTATGTATGATAATTGAGTATAAACCAAAATTGGGAGCTTATTCATAGGGTCTCTCCTCTCTTGAAATTCATTGATGGTATCCTTTTTAAGCTTGAATTCTTGCTCATCCATGTGTGTTTGCATAGAAAATGATAACATATTGCATGTCCTTGGATGGGCTTGTGATTTTTCAAAACTTTCCTTGCCATATAACTTTTCGCATCAAAGGATCTTTGGAATCCTGTCCTTGTAAATTTTATGGGTCATTGATATATGTCATGTGGTTTCGATGAGGTGAGATATGCCTCAACCTCATTCTATCTAATGACTTTGGGCCTAGTCTCATCGCTTGCTACTCCCGTGTTGAATCTTTCTCTTTTTGTTACTTCTCCATCTCTTTGCATTCCTATGTTTTATATTCATACTACACTTCTTCCGATTCTTTCTCTTGTTCATGCTTCGAGTACATGATCTCTTCTTCATCTACAACATGAATCACATGAGGGCCCCTTTCTTCCCATGTGTATTATTTTCCCTTCCCCTTCTTTTCTAGGATTGTTTCATGCATGGTTCTAATTGAACTTAATGTAGGTGTTCATAGTGGCATGCTTACTGAATATTCTCTCTCACAACATCATCTACCTCTTCTTAAATCTTTTGTCTAGTGGAATCTCTTCTTCTTACTCTTCCTCTTCTTCTTCTTCTTTCTGCTTTCAAATCAGATTAGGTTTTTGCTTCATTATTTACATACTTGTTTTCATTCTCCCGATGGTTGTGGAGAAAGAGATGTATCATGCACCTCCACTACCTTTTCATATTTTATATTTTGCATGAGATAAACATATAATCAGCACAACTCTTTTCCCACTACCAAATTTATGATGGGATTTAATTCCATTGAATCGACTCCATAGTCTCAACATAGGGATGCTTAGTTTCATACCCATAGGTCTTGGGTAGAGTATGGTAATCTGCATCTATGTTTTCTACATTAAATTTAATATATTTCACATATTTTATCGATTGACTATGCTCTTGAAGTACTTGAAAGTGAATACAAATGAACGGTTTCACCAAGGTTCCATTTCTCCTATCAATAGTACAAACCTTGTGAGACAAAAATGGTGCATGACCGCAAAGTTGGCATGGTTGTTCAACTTGTGGGCAGCTCTCTGGGTATGCACCATTCATTTTCAAAGGCCTCACACAACCTTTTGTACCACTTTTCTAGGCGCACCTTGTAAATTTTGGTGATTATGTCATCACAAGTGTACGTGGAAAATATCTTTTCCAATGATCGGTAATCCAAAGGGTACTCCCATTCCATTCCTTCCAAACCATTTGTGACTCTAATATCCTATAATACAATTAGAAGAAATATCAACCCCATGTTATCTTTTCTCCTTTGTCACTATGGGCCTTCATTTTCTCCAAAATACTCTTGAAAATGTACATAGTGTTATTAGAACCGGTACCTTGTGCCATCTTGTGTGTTATGTGTAAGAATTTCATATAAACTTTGGACCATCTCTCAAAAGAGCCTAAATTTCATCTCACATGCACATGGACACCCTATTCCAGTGTCCTCGATGTTTATGACATTTAATGCGTGAATTCCCATTTAGTAATGAAGGGTGGAGGTTTTCTTCTCCACTTCTTCCTCGTCATGCTTATAAGGTGTAATTTCTTTACCTTTATTACGGAGCCTAGTCACCCTACTAATTAATTACACAATGATGTACATCCTCCTACCCACGAAATATAAATATACCTCATGGAATCATGACATAATCCATTGAAACATGTGCACAGGTTTTCCGAAGAATGAAAATTCAAACAATTGTAAGAATCCAACACCTACTAAGGTTTTGCGTACTTGGTCACCCAAAACTATTTGGCTTGATTCTATCATCCGGCATGTCTCCCTCGGGACATCATTTTTGGTATCATTTTCATGCCCCTGGTATGCAATTGTTGTACTCATTGATCTTATATTTCTAAATTTTTTATGTCCATAGCTTACCAACAATTAGCTCATGTGGGTGCTCCATCTCGGTGGACTAATCATCCGGTGTATCTTCCATGTTCTTCTTACCCTTGGGTGTCTTCTTTTTGGTGCCATTACTTAGTCTTAATCATAGTGTTAAAAATCATAGTCTTCTAACTCTAAACTCACATGCCCTAAATCAAATTGAAATTATATCTTCTCTAACCCTTTATCCAACTACTTTACTTGTGCCCTCTTGATATCAATTTCTTAATATACTTATTCTTTAGATTCCCAAATCCATTTCATGTTCCAACTCTACAAACCAACTGTTAGAAATTTTAGTCATTGAAAGGGGGCATGAATAAGTGTTTGATGAAACCTTTGAAACAAATTACAATTCTTCAATCATTAAAAATTTAAAAAACTTAACCATGATGAGGCATGAACATTCAAACATAAGAGAAAGAGAATCAAACACAAATGAACACACTATGTAAAGTGGGAAACCATTCAAGGGAGAAAAACCATTGAAACCAAAGAACACACTTGGACAAGAATGTCCTATAAATGTTATAATTACTTTCACAATTGAGCATGAACTCAACATGGAGCTGCAAATCCAAAAATTAACCAAAAACAACTTGGTATTTAGAAAGATTTTACTTACATGGAAGCTTTAATTCCTAACTTTAGTCAGGAACCCACTAACCTTATGTTAGCTTCAACTTACAAGGAAGCTTCAACTCCTAAATTCTAAGAAAAACTTAGTCTTCTACAATGTTTTAATTTAAATAGGTTGTCTCATACAAATTATGACCACTATATTAAATCCTTCTCTTTTCACTCTCCTTCATCTACTGCGGTACTCACCTCAAAGCTTCATTCCAACATCATATATCCCTCTCAAACAATACTTTCAAGCTCATTCCTTCCAAAATCAGTCCTTCATACCTCATGTAATCCTTTATTTTCATCACCTCTAACACACCTTCAATGGTATATTCATAAAAAATATCATACACTCAAATCAGATATTAAACACTTCAACTCATAAATCTTGAAATTCCCTTGCACTTTAACTTTTTTCTAGACACTCTTGAACTTATTCCTTCAACTCGAGTTAAGAGGAAATATGACACCACACAAGCTAATTTATAACAAAATTACACCTTTTTATGTGTAAGTTACATGTACATAACTTAAAAACCTGAAATGGAAGTGATTACCTTCATTTTGTTCACAAAATAACCCAAATTCGTTTCATAATTGTATAGTTCCTTCTTACACCTAAAACGGACATATGACACACTGTTTTGTAACTTCCATGTCATAAATTTTGTCTTCTTCCTCTTTGACATGTTCTCTTGTCTTATAGCTATCTTACACAAAGAGACAAGTTTCTAAAGAATGAAAGGATGTTACAATACTCTTCATGTGCTATATAACACCTTAATATCCATCCTAACTTTCCACTTCTCTTTCACACTTCATTAGAGCTTCAAATTTCCATTAATGGAGATTAGAAATTATAGTCAAGATGCATGCTTCTATATAATTGTTTTATGAAGTTTCTAGGTCCACAAAATCTTTGGGAGAGTTTAAATTTATCTCTAAAATACCTTTAGGTCTTGGAGAAATCAAAAATTTCTTCATTCATGACATACAATACTTTATTTGAGTAAGGTATACTTGAATATTCATGCACAGAAAAATTGTCTTAAAATTTTGATTACTTGAGCACTAAAAATTGTCATCTAACCACCTATCATGTACCAAAAGAAATATCCTAAAGTAATATTTTTGTAAATTCCCATTTCTTTCACTGAATAAAGGTATAAGCCACTCAACTATCTTCGTTTCTCAAACTCGGGTTTGAGGAAGGTTTAGAGAGATTCACAAAAATGGATAGAAATTTTTATTTCTCATCCATTTGACCTCAGTAATTTTGGCAAACATATTTTTATCTAAAATATCTTACAAAAATTCTCTTATGATTTATATAAAGGAGGTTTCATAATTTATCTTGAATGATAAGAAGTAGAGTGGTAATTTAGCATACCTTGTTTAACCCGTTTTTAGTAAAAATGCAACATCTTGCAAAAAAACACCTCCTTAGGTCCTAAAATTTTGTCAACACCTTCATGAATAAATCCTTCATGCTCTTCAATGGGTAATTTATCATAAATAATCCCTTACCTTCTTGTCCCAGTCTCTTTTGTGCATGCTCTTGTTTGTCTTGAAGGGAAGTCATACGAATGACCCCAAAAATGCCTCCAGACATTTAATTATGACCTATAGATTCATATTAGGCTCTTGAAAATATCCCTACACACTTACCATGCCTAAAAATTATTTTTGTGGATTTATTTTCTTCATACCCTCATGTTGGGTGCCTGAAATAGGCCAATTTGGGTTATTTTAAACTACAACTCACCATTTCTATTATGTTATTCACATGTATCCCCTCAAACATGTCATATCATGTGTTTTATACCTTTACCATGCTTCACTAGAATCTTCAAGCCTTCATTTCACCTTTCATAGGTCACTTTGCTACCTAGAGGCTAGGCTTATGGGTTAGACATCCTAAATTGGGCTATTATTACAAATTCATCTTATATACCCATGTATCCATCCTTATAACCATGTCTCCACATCATTTTAATTCTACACTATCTAAGACATAATCCTTGTATGCTCTCACATCACCACTTAGCCTCTGCTGGTCATTGGATCCTCAAGAAGTCAATGCTTACTCAGGTGTTCTCAAACCTCTTACCTTCTCTACCTTGTCGACTCACTCAAGGATCCCTTTAGCTATTTTACATCCGATTTTTCATTAATATGCCTTTGACATATATGATAACTTAGAATCCACATGCCAACAATCTTCCCCTTTGTCATTGAAGGAAATACCTCTAACTCTTCTCCCCTTTTTGCATTAATGAAAAAGTGCATGGTTTTAGTACTGATCTACTCCCGCATTAGGTTGTTTGAAATATATCTTGGTTGGAAACAATATCCAAATTCACCTTCTAAGCTCTTCTTCTTGTCTCTCCTTGTTTTTACCCTATTTTTGGCCTTCACCCTATATTGCATTCACTATACTTCCCCTAAGAAAATGCTTTCCTAGCCCGAAGACATGCCAAAAACCTAATATTAGAGTGAAAACATATTTTTGGCTCATACATAGACCTATCTCAGCTGAGATAACTAAATTTTAGGTTAATTTCTCCATGTGATACTTGAAGGAAAATTTAGACCGAGTTCCCTAAAGTACACTTTTAGTGCAAAATAGACCAACTTCACCATATTTCCAAAGATTATAGAGCATACAAATTAACCTCGATGGCTTCACCCGAGCTTATACCAACTATATCTCCCTGGTTTTGTAAAAATGGACCTCAAATATTGTTCTCATGCCTTGTTGGTGTATCAACATCTCCATCACTACCCTCGGTTATCTTTTTAGTGTTTGTTGCTTCTTTGTGTGATTAAATAGCTTTTCTAGTCATACACTTGATCCCCCTTGGAGTAGTCTTATTCAACCTCATTTTTTTGATGTACCAAGCTTTCTAAATGCCTAGAATGTCTCATATGAACCTATTTTATATTTAATTAAATTTTCCTACTTCAATCACCTTAGCAATACCTGTAGGTGTCCAATTAAGGCATGGAGGATGTGTTTTTAGAGTTATATTAGGTCTTAGTGTTATTTGAACATGTCATTTGAGTAAAAATGGAAGCATTGATATCTTTCTAGCATCTCTATAATGAAAATTTTCTTCCATGTGCCATTTGTCATCCTTAAAGATGTCAACATCATTATGATCATTTATTCATATTATAGATGAATGGTTGTAATGTAGTAGCGATATTAAGATAACTTACTCATCACTAGAGTTGTTTTCCTTTTTTGTGCTATAGTGACCTTATTATTGAAACTTACTTAATCCCTTAGATACTTACATGAGTGTTGTAAATGACTTATCTTGCTTCACACATACATATCGACTTATACTTTAATGTTTCAAAGTCATGTAGGAGACTATTGAATGGATTTAACAATCACTAACTACCCCGACATAGTGAATTATTTTTATTGACACTAACACTGTACTTTTACTTAACATCGTGACCTTATATCAATACTAACTTGATCAACTCAAGTATTTCCAAGACACATAACCATTAAGAACAAGGCATTCAACAGAGTTAGATCGAGAGCACTACTCTTAACCAAGAATAAAATTATGTCACCTTCCAAACATACTTCTAGTATTTAAGTATCATGTAGTAATGAATCATTCAGGTTATAAGAGAGATATCTCCTTCAAAATTTGAAATCAAGCAACCGGTAAGAGTGTTATGGACACAAAGAATAGTTTTCACATTTTTTTACCTCACTACAACCTTTAGAGAACTTTTCTATACCTTTCATAGAATAATATCTTCACATCAAAAACTTCTAGCCCAACTATTAAGTATTTTTAATAGCCTTTATATCCTTTTATCTTTCCAAGAAGATATAATTCGAGATTTAGTAGAAACTCCACTTTTTGAATAAATGTCATGTTTGTGTAAGGTCTCCTAAAATTGTGTCATCATGTTACACTCAATTGTCATGAACTCGGGAGAAATATGGTTTGATTTAAATCTCAATTCCATCAAAATTGGTGCAAGGGGTGTTCTTGGAACATATGTCTCAAATTTTATTTCCAATTCCATCATTAAGGTCATTGACAACTAGATCTCGAAGAGGTTTTACGTGTGCATCTTAGAGATGGTATATTGCTAAGACATGATCAATAATTTATTTCAAACTATATAATCCCCTTGAGGTTTAATGTATTCTTCTAATGTTTATTACCTTTATAGAGAAGATCTAATGAGTCCCCTTTTTTGGATTTAGGAATTTTTCGGGTTAGATAGTATAGAGATACTCCTGATTATGCTTGTATTTAAAGTTATTTGAGATGTTTTATGATAAAAATAATGCGCTTAACCTTATACATATCAAGATTCCCTATTTTTAATATGAGCACAAGTAACCATTTCACACCTCTTATACTCACTTGTGATCATTGAGGGAAGAGTGACAACATTTCACAATCGTAGTGTCATAACCCCTTATTCAACAAGATGCACATCATTTTCTAAATTTCACAACTATCAATCACTTTGTGGATTAATGAAATTAACTTTTGAGAAACCTCTAATATTATTAGTACCTCATACATGGAAGATCCCACTTTGACACTTTATTTGGGTGACTTTAACAATTTACTTCATTTTGTCTTAACGATCCGATACCTTCTTTCCAAACAATTTTTATCACATGCCTACCACATGGATCATCAATTGTAGAGTGTACATCATTCTAAAATTTTCTTAGACTTTAATGTCAACTCATGATCACTTTGTAGTATTTGAGAACTTTAGAACCTCGATAGTGATTAGTTGATATAATTATGGGAGCTTACTTGACCCTTCTAACCTCATCTAAATAAAGCTTTGTTACATAATCTAAACTATGGTTGTGATTGAATATCTCTTTCCTCATGAAGTATTCTTGCAATACATTATTTTGCATTTGAGAGGCCTTTACTTTGTCTTATAATCAATTTCTTGTTACTGGTTATTAAATATTGGTCTATTGCTTAGAGGTTTAACTCTTTTCTTCATAATTCTAAGTACACATACACCATAATACCTTCACCTTATTTTTAACCACTCTAATATCTTGGTTTAGACCAACTTATATATCTTCAAGAATTGATGAGTGCACATCCTTACTTGTAGTATAGTTGTGTTTTCTCTAAGATCAAACTAAGAGCTACTTTATACCTCTTGCATATACTACAACATGTTAGGGATACCTTGAATGACACCAGACTTGACTCAATGTAACAAAGCAATGTTGCCAAGTTTCCTTCTCACTCAAAGTTGAAGAATTTGTGGAAATTTCATTGATTGATGTGTTTCACTTAGTAACATCTCATTATGATCTGATACAAAGTACTTAAGAATCTCTAGGAAATTTCTTTGACCATCTTACATGCTAGGAAACATATGCATCACTGAAAAAATTAATGCTTTTAAGACTTGGAGAATAATGTGAACTATTATACAATGTGAGTAGGAATTATTGAAGATAGACATTGAAAACTTTGAATATAATTTGAAATTCCTTGTGTTCTATGACTCACTTGATTGAACATTTCCTTTAAAGTGTTACTTTGGCCTTGAAAACTACACAAATTTACCACTTCCACAGACTTGACATTCTTGACACCCTTTGAAGTCAAATTATGCACTCATTGAAAGATTTGAACAACTTGACAATCTTTTCTTACTATGGCATTACTTGGAGATACTTTGAAATTATGTCAATTACAATTACACATACTAATCATAACTAGAGACAACATTTAGTCTCAAGACCAACTTGTTTTAGTCTACAACAAATAGTCCAAAGTTTGTTTTGACTCATGACACTTTTCTTGAAGCCTATAAGGACCACCACACTCTGTATTATGACGTAAATTTTTATGGATCTTAATGAGATAGTATTGACAAGATATACAAAGACATGAACACACTAATTTTCAAATGAATGAACTACCCTGAACTTTGAACTATATGTACAATGTACAAATCAATCTTACAAATGGACCTTAAGAAAGGATATATCAAGCATACCTCTTCTCTAGTGATACATTTTCCATATGAGAAGCCTTTTATCCCCATCTTCTGAAGATGAATCTACTTCAAACACACACCAATCATTCTTTCAAGTAGTATATGCCTTCAAGAATCCTAGAGAAGGAACTTTATGCTTGTTAGAACACCTCAGAACAATAGGAAGTCATCAAAAGAACTTGATGACTCATTCTTTTCTCTTTTACCTTTGAAATTTTCTCATTCTTATTGAATGTACTTGTTGGATGTGATAGTTTAATTTCCCAATACTTCATAATATAATTAAATACTTGTCGAAATGTATGGTGGATTTCATTCCCTTGCTTTCTCATGACTATACATGTAGGTTCATGATTAACACTAAGCTTACACCCCCTTTCTCAATTTGATCAGCACTTTATGACCTCTTACTTGATCTTGTCTCTCATATAATTGTCTCTCGGCTCCTTCTTAGGGTTGGTTTTCATTTTTGTACTTTCTTTACCTAATTTTTGACTACATGATTTGTACTTGCTATGCCTAGAAGGTTGATTTTGATGACAATGCTTTGTAAAGTGTCCAAATTTATTACCATTAAAAGAAACAACTTGAATCTTGATTGTATATGAGTATGAACTAAGATTCCAACCATACCTAGCACTCTCATGACCATAAAAATTACTAGAAACATGTCCAATCCTATTACAATTATAGAAAATTATCTTATTCATACCTCTAGAGTCTTTTGTTCTCTAAGACTGATTGTCTAGTTCTTCAAGGAAGTATTGAGCTATGTGACCTTTCTCTTTGAATTTTAAGAAAACTCTTTTCATATTTTTCTCATCTCTTTTATCCGTCCATGTATGGTCATTCATGTCATGCTTCCTACATTACTTAGTTCTGTGTCTAAAATTGTGACAAAAACTATAATAATTAAAGGTTATTTCATAATTGAAAGCATTTGGTTGCCTAATTGATTTAGGACTTCTTAAATTTTTCCCCTTGGTCATATTCAATTTTGATGGTCCGCTTGAACCCTATTTTTCATCTTCACACCTCTTCATAGGTTCTTCTATGAAGCTTAGTCTTGTCTTTTCACCTACTACCTTTTGTTTATCCAACATTCCATTCAAAGCTTCAGAGATATTTTTCCAACTTGTCATACATTTTCAATCTTTCCTTTGCTTCTTCTAGTTCATATCTCAAGGATATCAATTCTTCTTCATGTATCATGTAAGTGTCTTCCTTTTCATTTACAAATTTTGAAAGCTGTATCAACTTGAGATTTCATCTATGTACTAACTTTGAGATGCTATTTCACTTTGTCTTTGAGATATGATGATATCAGCTCTAATTGTGCCTAGAGTTATCTTATTCCATCTTCATCTTTTGGCCTTTCCTCAAGAATATTGATCTGCTCTTCATACTCTTTCATCATTATCTTTAATTTTTGGTTCTTTTTCCTTTGATGTTTCAATTCCTCTAGGGAACTTATCAGTTCTTCTTCAAGATTTACCTCATCTTCCTCTTCATTTGATAATTCATCCATATGACATATCTATCTCTTGAGTTACTTCTATAAATTATCTCTATGGCCATGCTTGTGTTTCAAGAGGACCACCTCCAAGTTGTTAGACTTTATTCAAGAGAACTTGTTTTGATATCAATTGTTGGAAATTTTACACATTGAGAGGGGGGTGAATCTGTGTTTTATTAGACTTTTGAAATGATTTACAATTCTTCAACCATGAAAAATAAAAAAACTTACAAATGATGAAACATGAACATTCAAACATAAGATAAATAGAAGAAAAAAACATGAAAACACTATGTAAAGTGGGAAAACCTTCAAGTGAGAAAAAACCTTTGAAACCAAAGAGCTAACTTGGAAAAGAATGTCCTGTAAATGTTACAATTGGTTTCAAAGTTGATCATCAAATCAACATGGAGTTGCAAATCCAAAATTTAACCAAGCAAAAATTTCATATTTGCAAGCTTCTACTTGCATGGAAGCTTCAACTCCCAACTTTAGTTAATCTCCCACTAAACTTTGTAAGATTCAACTTAGAAGGAAGCTTAAACTCCTAAATGCTAAGAAACATCTTATTCTTTGCAATGTTTTGATCACTCTAAATAGGTTGTCTCACACAACAAATTGTGACCAATAAATTATCTCAGCTCCTTATATCTTCACTCTCCTTCATCATTGTAGGTACTCATCTCAAATCTACCTCTCTCCAACATTAAATATCCCTCTCAAACATTAAATATCCCTCTCAAACATATATACTTTCAAGCTCATTAAGTACTCTAAAATTTATGTCCTTCATGTCATGTAGGTAATTCTTTAATTTTCATCACCTCTATCACACCTCCAATGACACATTCATAAAAAAAAATCATTAAATCAAAAAAATATATTAAACATTTTAACTCAAACATATTGAAATTCCCTTGCACTTCACCTTTTTTCCAGCAACTCTTGAAATTCTTCCTTCAACTCGAATTGCAAGAGGAAACATGACATCACACAAGATGATTTCTAGAAATGATTACACCAAGTTATGTGTCATTTACATGTACATAACTTACACAACCTGATATGTACATGATTACCTTTACTTTGATGATAAAATAACCCTAAAATTTGTTATATAATTGCATAGTTCCTTCTTACACCTAAAACTAACATATGACACACTATTTTGTAACGCCATGTCGAATTTTGTATTCTTCCTCTTTGGCATGTTCTATTGTCTTCTAGCTATATTACAAAAAGGGAAAATTTATAAAGAATGAAAGGATGTTACAAGACTCTTCATTTTCTCTATAACCCCTTCATATCCTCCCTAACTCACAAATTCTCTTTGACACTTCATTGGAGATTCAAATTGCCATTAATGGAGATTAGAAATTACAATCAAGATGCATGCTTCTATATCATTTTTAATTTAGGTTTTATGTTCACAAAATATTTAGAAGAAGTTTTAATTTATCTCTATATTTCCTTAAGGGATTAGAGCAATCAAAACTTTCTTCATTCATGTCATATGATAATTGATTTGAGAAAGGTATACTTGAATCTTCATGCACGAAAAAAATGTCTTCAAAATATTATTACTTGAAGTACTAAAATGTGTCATCCAACCACCTATCATATACCAAAATAAATATATTGAATTCCTCTATCTATAAATGTTCATTTCTTTCACTAAATTAGGTGATAAGCCACTAAACCAGACTTCATTTCTCAAACCTGGTGTGATTGTGTTTGGGAGCTTAAAAACCAATCTTGGATCCTCATGTTCAAACCAAATTTAAAGTGATCTCCAAGCTCAATTTTCACTTTTATTAGTTCAAGGACATCAGAAAAAAACATGTGTAAGCATTCGAGGCATACTTTGGTTAAAGAAAACTCCATCTAATCACCTGTAGCAAAAGCCTCTTCAAAAGCTCAAAAAAGAAGTTTTAATCATTCAAACTTGTACGTGAAAACATCTTATCTAACCAAAAAAAAACAAACTCAAAGCTCATATGGAATTTCTTCATGTTGTTTAAAACAAAAAACAATCACTTCATGGGGCAATTCATCAAGTATACTCTTCATACTTTCAAGGATAGTCTTGCATTCTAGAATTCTCAAAAGGTATGAGCAAAAATAGACCTATACCATAAAATTTATCCAAAAGAGTGGCCCACATGACTTCATGATCACCAAGTACACATACCCATAATCCTTCACAAGAAAATTTAGCATGGGTTACTTTGTAAACTTTTTTTTCTACACTAAAATTCCCAAAAAAATACTATTTTACTATAGGGTCCACCATGATTCAAGAGCTAAAACTTCCATGGAAATATGATGTGATGAATTATATACATGATTAAATTCATAAACTAGAAAAATTAGTTCATTTGGAGGCTCAACCAAACAAATTTCTCTATACCGATTTAACTAGGTTTGAGGAAGGTTTAAGACAACTTCACAAAAATGGATAGAAATTTCTTATTTCTCATCCATTTGACCTCAGAATTTTTGCAACATATTTTTATCCCAATTATCTTAAAATTTATCTCTTATGATTTATCTAAGAAGGCTCCACAATTTAGCTTGAGTGCTAATAAGTCCGAGTGGTAATGTAAGCATACCTTGCTTAACCTAGTTTAAGTAAATAATGCAACATCTTCAACAAAAATCCTCCTTAGTTCTTGATTTTTTTTCCAAACCTTCATGGATACCTCCTCCAATATCTCAAATGGATAATTTATCATAAATGAACATGTAATTTCTTGTCCAATCTCATTTTTTCATGTTAAACTTGTTTTTCCTGAAAGGTCGTCATACTAGTGACCCCAACCATGCCTCCAGAAATTGAATTATGATATGTATCTTCATGTTAGACTCTTGAAAGTGTCCCTACACACTTCCCTTTCTTGAATTTTTTTTTTCGAATACCCTCATGTTGGGTCCCTGAAATAGGCCAATTTGGGCTAGTTTACACTGCAACTCACCATGAATATCCTATTCTTCACCTTGTAACCCCTTAAACACATCTTATCATGTGTTTTATACCTTTACCATTCTTTAATAAACATCCTAAAGCCTTCAATTCACCTTACCATGTCACTTTTTTACCTAGGCGTAGTGGTTAGACATCTTGAACTAGGATATTCTAAAAAATTAGCCTAATGTGCCCCTATATGCATCCTTCTAACCATGTTTCCACATCATATGTATGTTATATTGTTTAGGACATCATCCCAATATGTACTCACATCACCACATAGCCTTTTCTAGTCACTTTGGCTCCTCAAGAATTCAGTCATTACTCTAGTGTTCTCAAGCCTCTAACCCTTTCTACCTTGTCTAACTCACTCCAAGCTCCCTCTAGCTCTCCTGCATCCTTATTTTTCATTAATATACCTTTGACATCAATGAAAACTCAAAATTCACATTCCAATAATCTCCCCCTTTGTCATTGATGGCAAAACCTCTTACTCTTCTCCCCCTTTTTACATTAATGACACAATGCATGTTTTTAGTACATGATCTACTCATGCATCATCTTGTTTTACATCTATCTTGGTTAGAAACAAAATAAAAAATCATCTTCTAAGTTATTCCTCTTATCTTTCCTTACTTTTACTCTTTTTTTCCTTCACCATGTATTGTTTCATTGTAATCCCCTTGAAAAAATGTTTTCTTCACCCTAACACAAGTCAACAACCTCATATTAGAGTGAAAACATATTTATAGATCATAAATAGACCTATCTCAACTGAGACAACAATTTTAGGCTTAATTCCTCAACAACTCAATTTTAAGCTTAATTTTTATAAGATGGATTCCACACCTAACACCAACTCGAAAGGTGTTTCTATATTCAACCTCTTCTGAGTAGTTATGTACACCCATAGTACAAGTGAAACTTTCGCATCCCAATATTTTCTTCCCACATCACATATTTTAATCAAGGTTTGTCTCAATATCTTTTTGAAAGCCACTATGGTACCATTTTCCTATGGGGAAATAGGGGGTAGTCTTATGACGAGCCACCATGAACTCAAATAACAATATCTAGATCATTTCATTCAAAAATGAGTTCATGTATCCTTTGGTAAGGCTCAAAGGATAGCTATACATGTTGATAATATTTTGCCATTGGAAGCACACAGTTATAGCAGTAGTACAATCCTTGGTAGGTGTATCATCTTCCCACCAGGTTAAGTAATTAGTGAAGTAATGATGTACCGCATACACTGTAAGTCAAGTGGTTGGTGCAATCAATCTAATGAAATCAATATCCCACTTTTCAAAAGGTTTCATGCTTGTTATGGGATGCAATGAAATTTCATCATATTGGCCTAAGTTTCCCATCCTTTGACACTATTCATACACATTGAAAATTCCTTAGTACCCTTATAGAGCATTTCCCACCATAGTCAATTAAGGAGTATCTTGCAAGCATTGGTTTCCCCAACATAATGAACTCCCGAAATTATAGCATATGTATATGCCATTATTATTTCTCTTTCACATTTGAGGGCACACTTGTGTAATATCTCTTCGCATCCCATATTACAAAGGTCTCCTCCTATCATCCGATAGGGTGCAACATGTATGGAGAATTTCTTCTTCTCCATAGTATTCATCTTTAAGGTAAAATGTATCTACATAGAAATACCACTATATCTTTTAAGTCATAGGCATGCATTATAGCCTGGATAATTATAAATCTAGAATAGTGTCCTCAATACTCTATCGTCCTCTCCAAAATTTATGTGAGAAATAAAGCTAGGTCCTAAATTAATCCTTCCAGGATCGACTATCACTTTGTAAATTTTAATTCCTAGAACAACAGGACCCATTAGCACATCGACCCTATAATACTTGTTTATTGACTAACTATTTCAATGTCATGTGATTATTATAAAATATAAACAATGTTGTTAAAAGATATTGTTTATGTTTGTGTAGTGCATACACCATTGACAAGGCCTCGAGAATCAATTGTCATATAGTTTTCTATATAGGTGTTAGCTTCTTGTTCGTAAAAAAATGTGATGATCTATCTTTCCTTCACTAGGTTTTGCTAACACATCTCCAAAATTTGTACCTAAAGTGTCCACATGCACATGAAAAGGTAAAAACCATTAAAGAAATTGAAGGATGGGTGCATGATAGTTAATATTTCCTTGAATTGGTCAAAATAATTATGCTAAATATACCTCCAATAGAATTTCATTTTATCCTTTAGAAATTCCTCCAATGGGGTGAAAATCTTGGCATACCCTTGAAATTTTTTATAGTATCCTATGTGGCCAAGGAAACAACACACTTCACTCTAGTTAGATGGTTTTAGTAATCCCATTATTATTCTACCTTGGAAACATCAACCAAAAAAACCTCTTTGCATATGATATACCCTGGTAGTGTGCTAAAAGGTGTTGTAAAGATTCACTTCTTGATATTCAATTATATGAGCAATTTCCTATATCTTTCAAAAATAGTCACAATGGTATTTGATTAGCCCATAAATAGTCAGTCATCAAGATACACCTGCAAGAACTTGTGGATAAAGTATTCAAATTCTTGGCCAACATTGTGCAATAACACCGGTGGTGAATTATTAAGCCCAAAAGGCATAACAATATATGCACAACAACCCCACTTTGTAGAAAAAGTTATCTTAGGTTGATCCTTACGTATTATAAGTACCTTATGGTATCTAGAGAATGCATATATGATAGATTAAATCTCATACCATGTCACACCATCAAGAATATCTTGTAAAGGGTATGGGGAAAGGATCAATGAATAAGAGGCATTTAATACCCTGTAGTCCACACAAATCCAAATTTTGTCATCTTTTTTGATGTTGATGACCTGGAATGATCCACTCTAATTATTCTATTAGCTCAATAATACCTACTTTGAGCATCTTGTCTATCTCATCTTTCACCTTGACGTACAAGTTGGGATTCATCCTATAAGGCCTCTTCTGTATTGGTCTCGTGCCCTCCCTTAGCTTGATCTTCATTTCCCTAAGTGAAGGATGAAAACCCTTCAACTCATGGTAGCCCCTAGGAAATAAATCTTGAAAATCACACAATAGCTCTATAATATTTGCAATCATATTCGACCAGTAATAACAAATTATTTTCTCTTTAGGTGCATCCTCTATTCTAATGCTAAATTTTATTTTTTTCAAATCTTGGTGATACATGTGTGTGTGCTCATTTTTTATGGCCAAGAATTTGTGCTCTCCCTCAACGAGCTCAACATCTAGATTCTTGATCTATTCATCATCAATCATAAATGCCAACTTGACTTTATCTCTTTCCTTCTAGGGTGCACTCTAGGAGGTACTCATCAGAATCCATCCAATCATAAGTGTTGGCTCTCTCAGTAAGAAGAGTATAACCCTATAAATATGTTACAAGATCCTCTTCCTTCACGATATCTTCCAAAGTGATGCACTTCATCAACTTCAATTCTATATGCATAGGAGGTTAAGTAGAAAAGTATTCAAATGCATGTGCCATATATGAAGTAATTTCCTTCCAATCTACAATCTCCGCTTCAACTCACCTTTATATGTACCATGCACATGCACATTCACACAATGTAAGAGAGAAATTATGCACCCATAGAGATAGTAGTAATACATCAAGTCCCATAAGCCAATTATTTTCACAACTTTGAATGTGAGCCAATGGGGAAGACACCCCATCAAACTTGATATCTTTGAAGGTAGGTTACTCTTATTAAATTGAGTTAATGAAGCTACCCTAATCTCATTCCATCGAGAAATTTATCTCTATGTGCTTCTATCCATTGTGTTATTGTTCCCCGAGTGAATATATAATAATATTCCTTCTTTCACCCTTTTCACGTAGTTTATCCTCAATAGTGCATAAGAATGTCTCTGGATTCTCTTCTCCAAAGTAAACATTAGTAGTGCGGTCTTTTGTAATAACCAAAATTTTCTTGGTCTAATCATACATGTAACTCTTCCATAACACTCATGACCCACCATTTCATATGTACCATGAGCACAATTTTCACAAGTAACACTAGTAGTGTCATTGATAGAGTTTACATCACCCCAGTTGATCATCCCCTCCTTTTGGCTCAACATACTTTGGGTCATGCAATGTCTATGCATAGACCTAGTTAAGATATTATTCATTTATGGGCCCGATATAGGGTGCATCCTTTGTACCATCCATAGGGATTAATACCAACTCATTCACATTATCAAAATTGACATAATGTTGAAATTTTTAAAACACATTTCTATGTTGTTTGCATAACACTAAGGATGACCATGAAATGTAGTGAATTTTTCCACCTCCACTAACTCCCAAACCTTGAAATATCTTATGAATATTTCTCCATAAATCATGATGTTTGCATCCTTAAAAAAAAATGGGCATGGCCCTATGCTTTTCATATATAAAAAACTTGAGGATGAATGTGATGAGGGTCTACCAATTTTGTTCCAAGCATCAAGGGTAAGGAAATTAACTTATGCACATGTATCAATCAAAATGTTACTTACTAACTAGACATCTATAACTACATCCAAGGTAATATCCTTATCATATTCATGGTTATGAGGTGGTAAATTAACATGTAATATTTTTCATTCCCTTTTTGTTCATGCATGTGACACCTTCTCTAACAACCATTCTCCTAACAGGGGTATGATATTTTCTTATCTAAGAATTTTTCATACTTCCCTAAGGTCATAAATATTCTTATTAGGTACTTCAATTTGTTTGGTGTTAGAATTTGAAGATTCTAATAAATACGATTTAATCAAATTACATATTATATAATGTTACAATAAATATTTAATAAACATTGCATCATAACATATGTAAATAAAGAAATACTTATAGGAAACAAATAACACATGTGACACAATATTTATAGTGGAAAACCCCAATAGGGTAAAAACCACTTTGAAAATAACCTTTTACTTCAGAGAACTTATTTTACATCTAGTAAGATCACCTCCTCCTTAAAACCCTATTTACCAAGGGTAAAACCAAATCACTTTATTTGTACACTTTTGATATATTTCTCGAATATATCAAATGAGGACCTAGAGTCCTTTTTATATAAGGTGATCGGGTATGTCTCCCGACCCACCTTTTCAACCTAAAATGGTTGACACATATACCTAGGTGAGTGTATTTAATAAATATAAACATAAATGATTCACATTATTAAATACTTACCTAATGTATATTACCTAGGTATAAATATTTAATAATAGAAAATTATTTCATATTATTAAATATTTAACCTATATAATAGTGATGGACCCATATTAATTAAGGGTTGGCCAAACCACTTAATCATTATGTTCCAACACTCCCCCTTAATGTTAAGTGGGATAACATATGCTAATAGATTACCTGCTCGTGGTACACTACATGATTTACAATCCTTAAACCATAAAGGTTTTAGGCTAGCATATTGGGTGAAGGAATTATAACACCTTCATCATACTCAAGTTACCTTTTGGTACAAAATGATTTGGAATCCCAAAGATCATCCCATGATCAATGGCTAAGTATGATTTGTGAGTTTTACATATTCTCACAGGTTCTCATAAAAGGTTATTGAACCCAAGAATATAAGAGTATTTTATAACCAAGGACCTCCTTATTAATATACTTGTACTGGATGTTTACCAAGTAAAATCAATAGCACTAAAGAGTTTATCAAGATTCGCCTTTAAGATCTTTCTACACTTCTTTCTAAAAAATAAAATGAGGAGGTATACATGCCCGAAGGTCTTTTTTACAAATGCCCGAAGGTATTTTTAAAAAACCAAGTTCCATTAGGAGGTGAAATTGTCATGCACACTCCCCTCAATGGAAAATTTGACAATCCAAGCTTTTCACAAAAGTGACAAAACTTTGTAGCACTCAGGGGCTTTGTGAAGATATCAGCAACCTGCTCTTCATCTAGCACAAACTTGAGATCTATCTCACCACTTAGCACCTTCTCACGGATGAAGTGTATATGTATTTCAATGTTATTTCTCCTACGATGTTGTCTAGATTATGTGCAAGAGAGATATGGTGCTTTAGTTTTCTGAGAACAAAGTAACACTGCGTGGATCCTTCATCTTTATCTCATCAAACAACCTCTTTATCCATAGAGCCTCTTTTGCAGCTTCCATTGCACTTCTATACTCAGCTTCTATTGAAGAGATAGAAATAGTTGGTTAATTTTTGTTGCACCAAGTAATGACACCTGCACCAAATTTAAACACATAACCAGAAGTATATTTTTATCCAATACATCACCAACATGATCAAAATCAAAAATCCATATAAGTTAGCATTTTCATTCTTAGTATAATGCAACCCATAATTGATTGTACCTTTAATATATCTAAGAATCCTTTTTGCAAGATTCCAATGATCTCTATAAGGTTCCTGCATAAACCTAGAAGTAATTCCTACTGCATAGGAAATATCTAGTCTAGTGATAGTGAGATATATCAAACTACCAACTAACTACCTATATAAAGTAGGATCAAATTTTTCACATGCAGGTTTAGGATCAATTTTCAGTCCAACTTCCATAGGAGTAGAAATTGGTTTACAATCAATCATGTTAAACTTTTTCAATACATTGGTTGCATATTGTGCTTGAGAAACAACAATATAATGTTTATCTTGAAATACAACCATGCCAAGAAAATGATGTAAGAGACCTAAATCATTCATTTCAAAGTATTGTTTCAATTTTTCTTTAATTCTACAAATTAAAGTAGGATTATCACCAGTCATAAGAAAATCATCAACATATATACAAACAATGATAATATGTGATCCTTCTTGCTTGATGAATAGATCATTGTCAGAAGAACAATTAACAAATCCTAATTGTTTAAAGAAAGAATTAATTTTCACATACCAAGCTCTAGGAGCTTGCTTTAAACCATACAAGGATTTTTTCAATTTACAAACATAGTTTTCTTTACTAGTTTCTTCAAATCCTTTAGGTTGAGACATGTAAATTTCTTATTTTAAATCACCATTCAAAAAGGTATTTTTCACATCCATTTGGTGGATTTCCCACCCAAATTGAGTGACAATTACAAATAAGGTCCTAACAATACTCATTTTAGCTACAGGGGAAAATGTCTCAACATAATCAATACCAAGTTTTTGAGTGAAACCTCTAACAACAAGTCTAGATTTATGTTTGTCAATACTACCATCTGCATTATATTTTACTTTGTATAACCACCTAGACCCTATAATACTTCTTTTCTCTGGAGGTGGAACCAACTCCCAGGTTTGATTTTGAATTAGGGCATTATATTCAGCTTGCATTACATTGATCCACTTCTCATCCTGAGAAGCTTCTTCAAAACTTTGCGGCTCAGGTTCATACAAGGTCATTAATGCATGGTACGTATGATGGCTTCTGGTCATTTTCCTAAGATCAATAGGATTAGAAATTTCTAACACATATTGAGCCCATTTTGGTTTCTTAACTAGGGAGTTAGGAGATTCAGAAGCATCTATAGTATCAACATAAGAAACATCATCATGACCATTTACTATATTCTCATTATCAGAATCATAACCATCATTAGAAATATTGACAGAGTTAGGAACATCTTTACCATTATTAGATGAACAAAAATTTTTCTAAAACCACCACATTGTAGTTTTCAGTTACTTCCCTTTTACAGGTTGTAAATCCTTATACTGTAGTGTTAATACCATATCAATGAAAACACAAGATAAATAAGTCATATCAAGTTTCTTTCTTTTCTTTTAGGATTGTATAAAGAAACATGACTATCAAAAATTTTAGATGAGAAATATCAAATTTTGATTTGACCATTCTTTTAAAGGAGTTGAAAGATGAATAGCTTTGGTGGGAACCCTATTTAGAATGTAGACTATTGTGTTCATTGCTTCTACCCATAGAAATTTGGGAAGACTAGCAGAATGAAGCATAATGTGAGCCATATCTAAAATAGTCTTATTCTTATGTTCTGCAACACCATTAGATTGGAGAGAATCAGGAGAAGTTAATTCCCTTTTAGTACTACAATCAATAAAAAAAATTTCAAATTCTTTGCTAACATATTCACCCCATTATCTATTCTAATTCTATTAATTTTATAATTTGAAGAGTTTTCAATAGATGCTTTAAATTCCTTAAATTTCCCAAGTACATCAGATTTATTTTTAAGAAAATATGACCAAATCATCCTAGTGAAATCATCAATGAAATTCACAACATATAAAGAACCATTTAATGAAGCTACTTCAAGAGGTCCTCTAACATCACTATGAATAAGTTCTAGTGGGGAAGAGGAAATCTCTTCAAGATGTGAGTGAAAGGGTTTAGCACTTTGTTTTGAGCGTAAACACCCTTCACACGCATCATGAGAAGAAGAAAACATAGGAAAACCTTTCACAAGATTATATCTATCCATTTCATATAAAATTCTATAATTAACATGTCCTAATCTTTCATGCCATAGTTTTGAATTATTCAAACTTTGAGAAACAAAATAGGATGCAGAATAGAAATCATCAAAAATATACAGACCATTTCTTTGAATTCCTTCAGCTATTATATTATCATTACTATCCTTGATATACCAAGTATCTTTCAAAATTTGAATATCCAAACCATCATGAGTTAATTGAGAACATGATAAAAGGTTCTTTTTGAGCTTAGGAACAAATAAAACATTATTCAACACACCATTAGCAAATTTTACTTTTCCTTTCTCTATTGCTTCTAAAGATGAGTTATCACCAAGATACACATGTTCATTGATTTTCACAACATCAAATAAATAATTTGAAACACCAGTCATATGATTTGATGCACCTGAATCTAAAATCCATTCAAAATTAGAGGAAGAATACAATGTAGCATATAATGCAATAGTTTTAGGAATATCATTAGAGCTATCTTTTTTCCTTAAATTATATTTAGAAGAAACAATTTTTTTTTATTTTTATGGATAGGTTTCTTAGTTTTGAAATCTTCCTTTTTATGTCCAAATTTACCACATTTGTGACATTTACCACTAAATCTAACATGTAATTGATCAAAAGAAAAACTTTTCTTATCAACAAAAGAAGATTTAGATCTAAATTTTTATCTGAGAAGGGCTTGCGAGGTTTGAACTTTGAATTCTAAGCAAGAAGTGCCTGAGAGGCATTCTCCTTAGATTCAAAGTTCATCATCACTTGCTCTTCATGTATCAGAAGTGAACTCAAGGTATTTAAATCAAGTAGATCATTTTTGTTTTGATATTTAGAGTTCAAGATAGAAATAAAATTCCTAAATCTTTCATGTATATTTAACTGAACAATAAAGTAGATTAATTTTTCACCAATTAAATCACAATTGCATCCATCTAATTGTGCTTTAATATTTTTAATTTTGGCTAAGAAATTAACTACTTTTTCATCTCCTTTCATAGGAGTTGTAAGCAATTCTAAAACTAATTTAATAATTTTAGATAAACGTGTACCTTCATGCATGGATTCTAGTTGCATCCATACCTCTTTCGGATGTTCAATATTACCAATGTGTAGAAGGTACTCATCATTCACATTACATAAAATCATGGAAAGAGCCTCTTGCATTCGTTGCGAGAATGCATTCATGTTATCTATAGTTGCTTGATGACCGGTGGGAGCAACCTCAGATCTAGAAACAATTGTCTAGAGTTTCCTCGCCTTGATTTTGATTTGACATTTGATCTTCCAAATTTGTAGTTGGTTCCATTCAAGATTTGGGTTTTTCAAGATAGAAATAATTTGGACGTTATTGTTTTCTTGAACCTGTAAAACACACCCCATTATAATATACAATGTACCACAAAGTTAGATACATATTTATCAAAAAAAATAAAACTTTTAATAGAAATAGATCTAAATTTTATAGATCTACATAAAATATTTAATCATAACTAATTTTGTCATTACAATGCATATTAATTAACCTCCCATGATCAAAATAATAACCTGCAATATAAAGGGCTTTGCATTATACCCCAGACTTATATATATATATATATATATATATATATATATATATATATATATATATATATATATATATATATATATATATATATATATATTCTAACCATATATAAGTGAAGAAGAAACCCTTAAGAATGCAAAACAACTTCAAATTTCAGGAAAAAATAATGTAGACAAAGATCTTGACTTAAATTTGACGCTTAAATACCTTGTCATATTGCCTTATGTTTGAGTCTGTCTGTGTGACGGTCATTTGACCATCAAATTTAATGGAGTCAAAAATTGATGTGTATTTCCATAATTTATTATTCTATGTAATATTAGGGAGTTTATATTTTAATACATTATATTATATTTAATAAACATGGCATCATAACATAAGTAAATAAAGAAATACTTATAGGAAATAAATAACACGGGTGACACAATATTTATAGTAGAAAACCCCAATAGGGTAAAAACCAATTTGAAAATAACCTTTTACTTGAGAGAACTTATTTTACATTTAGTAAGATCAGCTCCTTCTTAAAAACCTATTTACCAAGGGTAAAATGAAATCACTTGATTTACACACCTTTGATATATTTCTGAATATATCAAACGAGGATCTAGAGTCCTTTTATATTTAAGGTGATCGGGTATGTCTCTGACCCACCTTTTCAACCTAAAATGGTTGACACATATACCTAGGTGAGTGTATTTAATAAATATAAACATAAATGATTCACATTATTAAATACTTACCTAATGTATATTACCTAGGTATAAATATTTAATAATAGAAAAGTATTTCATATTATTAAATATTTAACCTATATAATAGTGATGGACCCATATTAATTAAGGGTTGGCCAGACCACTTAATCATTATGTTCCAAAATTTGGCACGATCTCTTTCCCACGCTTGTTCCTTTAGACAAAGTATTTCCCCCCACAATTCTCTAATTAAGTTCGTGGTTTCTTGGAATACTTCCTTTTACGCCCTACGTCTAGATATTAAGTTAGATGCAGATTATCATCCCATCTTATTATTGGCTTCAATATTCCCTTCTCACATGCATGGGAAGATTTTGCATGCATAGGAATCAATAATGGTTGTTTCTCTATCATAGCTAAAGATTTAGGATGCCATTTTCCTTATTTAGAGTGCTCAACCTCTATCATTTCTACACCCTATCCTTCTTGTTCTTTCACATATGTGCATATAAACCCAAAAATCTTTCACTTTGTGCCCCTTACTAAAGTACGTGCAAACTGGTTCTTCACACACTCACACCGATAAGGTTTTAGTAACCCACATGTATAACACATTCCTTAGCTGAACTTACCTCCTTGAGGCTTGTATCGTGATATCCTCCCTAATATTATCCATTTCCATTATTACGAGTTATTATTTTGTCCCTTTCCCACTTGTGAATTGATCTTTATGGTAGTCGACACAACCTGGTCTCACAAGCCTCATGGATATGGTCAATCAACTAGTAATTAGTTATACATATGTATGCATGTCAAACATCTTATAATAGAGTAAAATGTCCTTCTAGGTCATGTCTTTGAAGTAGTGGGAAATCTTGGAAATCATGATTTTGTATGTAAAATCTAGTAAGATGAGAGTAGTGTGCACAAATTCTTGAGCAAAAAACTATCCTTATTGTTCCCCTCTACATTGTAGTCTAGACACCATATTATATTGTGAGTTTCATGCATGGAATTAACATTTAACTTCTCCAACTTTTCTTCCATAGCTACAATTTGTGCTTCAAGAAAATAATTACCCTAGTATCTACATTTCTAACTTCCTCGGTGCGTAGTGTTTTCACTAGAGCCTTGCAAAGATATGAATGTTTTATATGATAATTCCCTTTTAAATGGTGTCATCAATCCACCTACAAACCATTATGCATGTTGAATTTCATGGATGTCATATGAGATTTTAGAAAAAGGAGTCTTGAATCATGCATCATATTCCTAGAAACTCTCAGATATTCCCTTTTTAATCTCCTTGAGTGCTCGATTCTTTACTACTCAAACTCGGGCATGTGAAATTCAACCAAAAGGTGGTGCACAAAACATCATAGTCTATTGATGTCTAATGTGGGTCATACATCTTATACCATATGTGTGTGCATGGCCTTGTTATGTTGTCGCAAATTGAATCACCTTCCTATTTGAAGTTGTTATTCCCTTATCCCTCCATAAGAGTTCACACTTATGTATGTTCTCTACTATGTCTTCCACTCCTTGGTACTCTGGTAAATGGAGTGAAATTTTAAAGAAAATATGAGGATGTTGTTGTGGTGGTGGGTTACTTCCTCATCCTAAATCATTTCCACGTAGGGGAGGACCAAATACTAACACTAAACCTACATTAGGATTAGCTCCACTCGGGGAGGACTAGAGCCTTGTGAGCCTCTATTGCTAGAATTGATGGTGGTCCTAAAGAAGAATTGGTCTATATGGACTTAGTAAAACTAAACTACACACAAACCATCTATCATGGTATCCCACCAATATGACTATTTACACTTAGTAGAATGCCAATGCTTTTTCATGACATTGCACCTACCAAAGTACTTTCAAACATATTATGTGTGCTTGCAAAACTTTTCTGATATTATTTTATCTATTGTGCTTGCTAAGTTGATACTAATACGTATCTACATGTATCCGACCCAACGTGGTGATCCCTAATTACCTTATTATTCTTCATCACTAAGATGATCATCTATATGAAATTTTGATTCACGAGTACCAAATGTAAGGGCTAATGGTGTGCATGGGTTAGATGTACACCAACGTTTCTCTCTATACCAAGACTCATTTCATCGAGATACCAAGGGGGTCCTTTTATTGTGCTTCCCAATATCAAAGTGACATGGTCCTACGATCTCTTTCCTCTCGTAGGGTTCTCATAACATCTACGACCCCATTCCTTTTGTCTTAGCACTATCATATTCGAGGATTAATTATATTAACCATATTAATAAATATATTGCACCAAACATTAAATATATTGCACTAAACATTAATAAAATAAACCATTGAATATGTAATGAACACAGAGACACCATAATTAATGTGGAAAACCCCAATGGGGTAAAAAACCACGAAGAATATTTTCCATTATGTGAGAAAATTTTACAACTAGTCTAGTAACTCCTCTCCTCACTTCTCGGTCCATGTATTTATCGGGTGTAATACCATACAACCGATTATGGCTCATGACCATATTTAAATAACCCCAAGGGTTATGAATATTAAGTGATGAGGGTGTGCACCCTAGTTTAATAAATAATTAGTTATTAAATAACTAATAAACATAATATAAAGTTTATATTAAATAATAAAGAATATAAACTATATTCTAAATTATTTAATTATAAACTAAACATTATACACACTTAATATTATGCTCTAACACTCCCCTTAATATTAAGTGGGGATCCATCTACCAACATTACTCATTTGTAGAGCAGTTTACAAATCCATAAACCCTAAAGGTTTAGGCTAACATATGTATTATTCAAGGAATTATAAGACCTTCATCCTAAAAAAACTTACCTTTTAGTACAAAAGGATTTGGAATCCATAAATCAAACATATGATTTAGGCTAAGAATGATTTGTGAGACTAAATCCAACCGTTTCTAATGAAAAATTCTTATACCACATCTTTAGGATCCTTTTATAACACAATGACCTCCTTTACAAATAGATATAACCAATCGACTATATTTTCCATAAAATCTATCAATTTACATAGATCATAAAAGATATTTTTACAATGCTTTATACCAGAGTAGAAGTATAGAGGAGAAGGAGTCAAAACTAGTCAACCATTAGGAGGTGACATTGCATGCACAGTCCCCCTTAATGGAAACTCTGAAAGGTAAAGAATTACACACACTTGCACAATATTTTACAACACACAATGACTCATAAACATAACTACAATCTTGATCTTCAAAACTGGAGATCTCTATCACGTAGAGAACCTTCTCTCGGATAACATGCATATGAAATTCAATATGATTCATTCTCGATGATGAGCTGGAATCTTTATAAAGAGTAATACCTAATGTGTGACCACCACATAGGAGAGGAATACTTCCTTCAATTTCCATGTGTATCTCTTCCAACATCCACTTCAGCCACATGGCTTCTTTTCTGCTTCCATGGTACTTATTTTTCTCAGTAGAAGTAATGGAGACTGTTGGTTTCTTTTGTTGTTCCAAGTAATGGTTCCTGCATCAAAAAAATTGAACAGATATCAAGTATATTTTATATATAACACAACATCAACATGGTTACATTCAAAATATCCAAATAGAAATATGTTGGCGAGAAAATGTTTTGGGGATAAATTGGTGGATTTATTGCCAACGCTCTGGGAATCTAAGTCCTGTGTACTTAGCAAGGTGCAACTACCGTATATGCATGCATGAGTAATAACGTGGATTTTCCTAGTGGCATTTCAATTGGGGATCAATAGGGGAAATCCACTAACCCTACGGAAAAAAAAATCTGTAAGGGAGGAATTTGCTTGGAGACAAGGAAAGGGAATGAGAATATGAGGTAAGAGAAACTAATGTTGCAGGTAGAAAGTAAGATTCTGCACACATCGGTTAGAATTTTCATCACATGCACTAAAATGGGAAGAAACAATTATGTAAATAGTAACAAGACAAATTATAATTTAATTAGCACAAAGTATCATTAAATCTCTTGGTAAAAAAGGATAGAAACTCCTTCTTCTTGTATTGATGTTCAAGAAGAAATTGTACATCTTGTGAGAATGGAAGACATTGAGAATAAGGGAAAATGGCTCATTTTTAACTTAATGGTAAGAAAAATATCTCTCATGAACTTACAAGAATACAACTATCTAGAAGAATTTTAGAATTACAACCCTTTGGAATGAGGATTTCATTATAATTTATAGATTGAGGAGAAAATCTTCATCTTCCTAATGACCCTCCATATGCCTTATTTCTGACTTTAGACTATTCACATTCCTACCAAATATTAAGTCCCTTTTATAAAATCAAGGTGACTTAATTTACATTATGTGTCTAAGGTCACCTTTAGATGACTTAAAGGCATATCAAAAAGTGTAAACCGCAATGAACAACTAGACCACTTGAAGAGAGAGAAAGTTGAGGTGAAGAAAGAGAAGAGAGAAAGAAGAGATGATTTCGCTCTTGATGAAGTCAAATGATCCTTGTTGATGGAAAGCTCTAATGTGATGAAATTAAGGATATTCAAACTCTTTGGACCTACAAATATCCTTAAAATTGGCTCACGAATGCTTTGGAAAGAGTGTTTAAAAACACTTCTAAATGGTATTTTTGGATAAACACGAATACGACTCATGAAGATTCCCTCGGAAGAGATAGGACCTCAAAACTAGCCTGCCAGCTGAATGAACTATCCCGCTGATTCCCACAACTTTCAACTTGTAACCTCAAACCATGAGTGTTGAGAGATCTTTGTCGAGTCTTAAGATGAGGAGTTCTAAAAGATCCACGAAAGAGAACAAAGATACTTGTGAAAATGTTATGGCTTATTGATGCGAGATAACACATTGAAGAGATGAGAATTGAATCTTGGTTAAGGATATATTCAATGAAAACACCAATTTTATAAACTTGAGTCCCGCCGTCTCTTGACACTTACTATTTCAAAAAAATAAACTTACTATTTTTAGTAAGTGTGAAAATTCTTCTCTAAACTCAAACTGCGACTATCAGATTAATTGCTTCACTCTCAAAATGTTTCTCTTGTGAAATTTATCCTCTGGAATGAATTACTATTTTTAGTAAGTTCCCAAAAACAACTTACTATTTTTAAATAGTACGAAAAATCAGCTCCTTGAACCTTCACATTCTACAGAAACTCGAATCCTCCTTTCTCCCTGTGTTTCTCTCACCTTCTGGACCAATTTTCTATTTTTAGCAGTCACTCGTGAGACCACTTACTATTTTTATTAAGTGGAAATTCATACCAAGATGACAATTTTGATGAATTTTCAACTGCATTACATCCTCTGTATTCACCTTCTCCTTCACAAGTTATTACGTTGATGAATTTCTCGAAATAGCAATCTCTTATGTAGAAGACTTGATATTTTTAGAAAGTGGGCTTTTGGTGGTCAGATTGTTGTGGAACAAAGTTTTTTGATATGGGTTTTTGGTTAATATCTCCCCTCGAAGTCTTGGACCTACACGATCAATATGTTGGGAGATTTTAAAGTTTCAAAAATTTGCCACTGGTAACACCTCTTAACATGTGACCATTAACGAAACTTAAAAATTACAGGTTTTCTTTTCTTCTCCGTTTTCAATAAAAATTACATTTTCGTTTTGGGTTTTTTCTTACTCCACCGGTGAAATTTCTCTTTGATTATTTGTCGGTTTAATGGTAAATCAAGTTTTCTCTCCGTTGAGCCGGATGGAAGATTTATTCTTGTGAGTGGTTTCAAGCTACAAAATGAGGATTTGAGGGTGATTTTTAAATTATTTTCAAAAGATAATAGAGTAGAAAATACGGCTCTCTATTTCGTGCACCGGTTAGCAAGATCCGTTTAAATCTTCGTTCTATGGCAATGGAGTTTTCTAAAGAATTCCTTCACTTTTCTCCTTCGTTCTTCATTCCTCTGGCTCTTTTGGTCAATCTCTCCTTCGAAATATTTACATTCTCATGGATTTTAGGGTTTCTTTTTGGTATTGGATCTGGTTTGAGGTACAAAAATGGTGTATGGAGCTTCTAGACAAGTTGCAGAGTAATGACAGAGTATGGAGAGTAAGAAGTTAGAAGTAGGAAGGTTAACATTTAAAACAAAATTAAAAAACTTACATGCGGGGATGGGGTAAAATTTTACATCCCTGATGTCCATCAAGCTTTGAGGGATATGAGGGACATCATTTTCACATGGCGCCTCATGATGACACTTGGCAAAGATCTCGATGGTGGGGGATTTGGCCAAAATACACGCTAGAAGCACCGAGGGCTAGAAGATGGTCACATGAGGGAGCAAGAGCCATTCAGTGGGATTTGAAATTTTATATGTCTCTCATGTCTCCCAGTATAAAGGGACATGGGGTCATCAATTTTCATCTTGCACCTCAATTTGATGTTGTCATAGATCGACGATTGAGGTTTGAGCTCCCATGAACTCACGGGGATGAACTAATGATCTAAGAGAATGTATGGGTTACTTAGAGGGATTATAGGGGCTGGGAGAATTTCTTGTCCCTCATGTCCCTTAGCTTGAGGGATGTAAGGGACACAAAGCTGTGCCGGGCTCATGGAGTGACAAGTCTCCTCATACGATTTGATTAACTCCCGAACTCGTTCCTTGAGGGAAACTTCAAACGGTGATATCTTGAGAACCCTATGGAATTTTTTGATGAAATTTTATATGAAATTGACTGAAAATAACATTTTTCATCACATGGTGGGGATATCATATCTTGATTCATCTATTTGAATCCTAAAAATTTGTATTTTTCATCTCGGTCCTTTACTTGTACTTGGAAAATACAAGTTATAAACTGTTGCGCAAAGGTGTTGTGAAAAATATGATTTCAAAATATTGTATTACTTATAATTCCCTTTCGGAAATGTCTATTTTGGCTCCTAACCCCATCATGAGCTCCCTTAATCACTTCCCAAACCACAACAACTCTTTTGACCCTGTCCACTACTTAGACTTGTGAACCTTGTTTTTGATCAAACTCACGCAACTTCTCAAATTCCTTTATGAATTTTCCTAAATCACATCCATGATGTTTCTAGGAATCCAATTCACCTTCATTTCATATTTGGATCTTATGTTCCATTCTAGGGGTTTTCTTGAGTCACAGGAAGGCCGGTGATAGCCCTTCCATCAACTACGAAATTTACATTTTCTAAGAACTCCTAAAATCATCTAGGGGTTTAAATTGAATTTTCTAAATAACCTAGAGGAATAATTTAACATCAAATGGGAGGGTTCCTTGGAAGGGTAAAACTTAAGAATTTCGACACAATGGTATAGTTTTCATGCTAAAAATTGTCAATTTTCTTGTTACACATTTGCATGAAAATAGTTGGCTCTAGCTTGGGGACATGGAAGGGACTGAGTGTAGCGAAGACGTGACATGAAAAATCCTTTAAACGCAACTTTACAATACAAATACCATTCCCTTAACCATTGGACCATGTGGAGTCATGTATAACTTCGAGAGAGACATCAAAAATAGTGAAAGGAAACACACAACACACACGGAAAGGAAAATACACACAACAGAAAGGGAAATACACCTAAGATATGTTAGTAAAGGACCTAACTGAAAGTACACTAAGGTGATAACTATTCTATTTTAAAACCTAGCTATGCTAGATGCATATATTAACTCTTGAATGATGTTGTTCACGTGAAGTCATTGACTAGTTCCAAAAAGTAGCCTCCTCTCCTTAAATGTTTATGAAATATAGGTTCTTTCATGATTGTATGTTTTTTTGTAGGAGTGAGTCCATGTGAGCTTCTTTATACTCATTCTTTCACTTAGAAATTTCATTTCCTTCATTCTCTTTGAAATCGGTCACACAAAGGCTCGGTTTCATTCCATGTTTATCCACCTAGTTGATTCTTCATTGAGCGTCATGTTGCTGCCCGGGACTGGTTTTCATTCAAATCACTTGAATATTCTCGATTATTTTCTTTCCTAGGTCTATGCTCATTGACCTCTTTTCCATGAGAAACCTCAGACCTATCCTTTTTCTCTACTCCATTGTGATATACTTGAAGATTGAATGGAGGCTTAGAAGTACCCTCATACTTTTCTTGTACAACCATGGCATGATCTAAGAGATCAAGAGTTAGCTTAGGGTCTTTCATATTTTTACCGCATCTATGATTTCCTCGCACGGATTTCTCCTTGGTTCTTTTCCAAAATTGACATCTTTGTATAGTCGTAAATTAGTTAAGCCCCAATGATGATATAGGTCTCCTCGCAAGGTGTTCGGGATCGGGAAAAGTTCTCTAAACATGTGTTAACATCCCGCATGCCTTGCTTAGCCCCCTGCGTCCTTTGTTTTTCTCTTTTCCCTCTTTTCTTGACCTTTGCTCTTGATTATGAAACCGCCACCTTGCACGGGTGGTAGTCTCGTGACCGCCACCTGATCGTGGAGGCGGTCTGTGAACCGCCACCTGCGCATAGGGCGGTGGTCTGTATGCGCTTTTCCAGAATGTTCCGACGATCACGTCAAACGTAAAAATTCAATTTGCATCCGCATTTCTCAACCACTTTGTCTTGCATTTATGTTTTAGCCACCTAGTAAATAGTAATTTATCTTTGTTTAATGGTGAGAGAGTTCAATTTGAACTTGCCTTCTGGTCATTGCAAATGCTATAAATATGCAGCTTGTTTACAAGTAAATGGTCTTGGTTCTTTGGTCTAGAGTCTTCATTCTTGAGCTTCAGTCTTCAATACTCAGTCCTAGATTTTGTTTATGAATCATTTTATCTTTAGCATGGATTAGAATTCTAAATATTTAGTTATGCCTCACTGTACACCAACAACGATCCTACTAGGAATTGCATAGGCCAAGCTCTGTTCTCTTGTGCCATCCCTCTCCTACTTGTACTTCGTTGTATTTCTCTAAAGCTGCTATTGCTCATTGTTTGAGTACCTGTTGTTTATCATTTTGTTTCATCATTGTTGCATGATGACCTGCTTAGGAATCGTATAGGCCAAGCTCTCTGTTCTCTTATGCCATCCCTCTCCTACTTGTGCTTCGTGCCATTTTTACTTCAAAGTGATTACCGTCCCAGTGCCTTCTCTTGCTGATGCTATTATACTCCTACTCTTTCTGGATTCACGTGAACATGCAAGAACAAAGAGATCACTCTGAGGGGACAAGCTATAACAAAACTGAATTTTCCTCTGCTCAGTAAATTCTAGGTTTAAATTGTCAAAGTTATTATCAAATAGAGTAGCGAATCATTTTATTTCAGTTAAGCTTGCTTTCAATATTGCCAGGGAAGCTGTGAGGAATGATAGTTTATGAGAAACTATGATTTGTTCCTCACTTCTGAGGTAGGATTGAAGGTTTTCAATTAAGTTAATTAGCTGTCTTTTATTTAGATTCACACATCTGCATAGGTGAATAACCACACCGGGTTATCTTGCTTGTTTAGTTTTAGTATAAAAGTAGTTTAATTGTTGCTTGTAATTATAATGTTTCAATCGTATATTTTGTTTAGATTAGTTTCCCTTTCAATAGTAGTATAAATTGTTATTTTCAGTTTAAGTTAATTTGGAGATTTCATAACTAGATTAACACTGAGATCCTCGTTAGGAGAATAAACCATAGGGAACTTATGCTACCCGCTCATAGCCTCTAAATCTCCCCTTTGTCATTTCAGCTACCAGGAGATCACACTACCAGATCTTAGTCACTGATCCTCCCATGGTTAGCCATAGGAAAGTTGCTTGCCAATTCTCATCCTTGCCTGTAGCTTTTCTATCATAGAAAACTGACCATAATCTCGGTTGTGACTTCATCTAAGTCACCCACATTTCAAACCACCGGCTGTCTCGGCACGACCTCGGGAGGTCGGGTACGGGGAAGGTCACTTGCCGATTATCATCCTCGCATGTCACTTTTCCGTCATACAAAATTGGTGAACCCGACGTGAAACTTTCTACCTTCTAATTTGGAGTCAGATTTGTACTACCTCATCAGTTTTCACCATCACCTTCACTCCTTCCCATTATTTCTATGGGTATTCATATACCCCCGAATATGTCGGGATTCGATGCATATGGCAGACCCCTCTTGGGTCTTGAGGCATACTACACCCAACAGAATAGGTAATCATCACCCTCACTCTCAGTATGGGGTGACAACTACTCAACTAACCAGTTGTCAACACAAACTCAAGGATCAGATATAACTCATCTTTTCAAAGGCGAGGAGTTAGATCAGCTCCCTCAAACACAAAAATAGAGCCTTTGGCTTGAATAATATGACGTTCATAGGAGAATCTGGTTCATCTCCTCGAGTCTTTGCTTAGACCACAAATTAGTAGACAATTAGACCCATACCTAGTTTTAGATGATGAACAGTCAATACGTTATCCCAGGAATGAACAACGCTCTCGGAGTATGTACCCACCTATATGGAGTTTACAAACACAACCCGAGGCCTCTTTTCAAGAAAATACCTCCATGCCACTACATATAGGAAATGCCCTCGGGAAACTTGGCAGGACAACGATCAGTTCATAACGGGATATCACATGCCTATACAACACTAGGGTATACAACAAACGCCGCTAAGGCAAAGCACCGTGACTTCACCAAATGAAGTCATTTCAACGTTAGTAGAAAAAGTGAGAGGGTTAGAACTTGCTCAAGCAAGTCAAAATTCTCAATTCATGCAAGCAGGAAGTTCCAATCCCCCACACCATCCTAGCCAAGTAGACCTCCTCACAGGAATAGGCATGTTAGGCATGCCTCCTCAGTATTCACAACAAATGCCAACTAGACCCACCATCTCTAACACCGTTCCTCCCGGTCTAGTACAAAACAATCCATTCCTGGACAATACCCCGTCATACTTAAACATGTACTCCAAATCACCACAAGGGGATATGTTCTCCTCTCCCGGCATGTTTTCTCAAACACAGGTGCTTCCTTATGCCCCTACCAATGCATACACTATGCCATATCAACAACCCATTCCACCACCACTCCCTCAGCAAGCACCATCAATGGTCGAAACCTATGCGATAGGGACTTATTCAAAATATTTGAAAGAGCCCTTAGACTTCACCATACGAAGCATCATGCTTCCAAGACCCCTTCCTGATTTACCCAAGTACAAAGGTGAGGGAGATCCGAACACACATATCAAGGCTTACGCTACAGCCATACGAGAACTACTCCCTTGGGATGGGGTTGTTGCTAAAATATTCCCCAAAACTTTGGAAGGCATCGCTCTCGATTGGTATTATAGAATACCTGAGGCTTCCATCCATTCATTTAAACAACTCATTTTAGAGTTCATTAAGGCATTTGACATGAACAAACTGTTGAGAACAGGAATCAGGGAGTTCTTGCACATTAAGCAAGAACATAATGAATATGTCACTCATTTCATCCAGAGGTGGCGTACAGTTCTTTATTCTTCGGCCAGTGCTCCAAATATGGACTAAATGGAACTATGTGATTTATTCCTTCATTCTCTCAGCAGAGAAGTGAAGGAAGAAGTCCAGAAGTTCCCACTAAGAACTTACGATGAAGTACTTGAGAGCGCTCTTCGAATAGATCAAGCAACGATAGATAGTGGTCGTAAGACATATGGAACAAATGGGAAATTAATCACTCCCAATCAAAACACTATGACCTATCCTAATGCTGGGAATACCGATCAAGGACCCAAGATCCTTAATGAAAACCGTGGGGTTACAATAGATGGAGTCACTGATCAAGTCAAAGGACCAAATGTTGTGAACACCCCGGCACCTGCTAACAATCAACGCAATAATAACTTCACTCCAGTGATCAATACGGTGGATTCTAATCATCCTCCATAGTAGAAAATCAGTCACAAGGCCTTGCTCGGGGCCCAGATGGATATCAAAACCAAATCCAAAGGCCACAACCTCAAAATTTCAACTATAACAACCAACACCCAATCAGAACTTTGGGCCACAACAAGATTCAAACCGACGACCACGGAACTATAATCCCAATCTATATTGTGGTTTCCACAAAATCAGGGGTCATGATACTAGGACTTGCCATGACTACAACAAATTCTTACAACGTCTACCAGAAGAGCAAAAACAACTCTTTGTAGATATGTTTCTGGAAAATCCTACACTGCCACTTGGTATGGGATCAGTTTCCACTCAAAATGCACCTCTCAAGATCTTCAATGATCCTCTCCCAAATCATTCTAACAATAACAGGTTAGATCCAAATGGGAAAAACAAAGGTATCATAATAAGAAATAACAATCAAGATGCCTCAACTCTTGACAACTCTCAGATTGCTCCTAACCTAGGTTCAAATGGTAATACAAAAATCTTGGGATTAGTTGAGCTAGAGGTTGAGTGTGAAATTAATGCAACAACTCGGACAAAGGAGTATGTTTCACAACCCCTACCCGATATTTTCTCCACACGAGATGAAGTTCCTACAAATGCTAAACCGGTAGGATCCTATGATTTAATATCAGATTTGAACAAGACCTTTTCCCACATTTCATTCCTAGATTTGCTGAAAAATTCACCCACGCATCGCTTTGCATTGCTCAATGAATTAGGTCTTGGTCATCTAATCAACGTTACACCACCACCCGAAACACAAGTGAACCATGTAGACTTTGATATCCACCCTCCGAGGCAGCCAGATAGGGATACCAAGTTTATATTCGACATAAACAAAATGCCAACAGATGCTGAAATTACACGTAGAGGTGATCCGGCCTTGCATTTACAGGTGTGGGTTTACAACAATTACGTTAAACGTGTAATGGTGGACAATGGGGCAGCAGTTAACATAGTCCCCTTCTCTTTCCTTCAAAAACTAGGATATGGGGAAACAAATTGTTCCATGACTCGAAATACATTGAGAGGCTATGATAGCCTTAAGGCCACTTCGATTGGGACTATAATACTACCAGTCACCTTAGGACCCAAAACAATCCTCACTGAATTTTATATTATAGATCGGGAAACCAACTATAATATGATTCTCGGTCATCCATGGATACACCGCATGAAGGCAATCCCTTCCACGTTATTCCAAGAAATAAGATTTCTACACTTAGGAAAAGTCTTCATCGCTCAAGGGGATCCTAAACCCTTTGATATACACTTAGAAAACCTCAAGAAAAAGAAAGGAGTCCATACAGAGCATGAACTTCCCATGAATCAATTAAACAAACCGCCTCCAACAAAAAAGTTAGTCCTGGTCACCCCAGACATTCCAAAGGTTGAATTTGTTAACCCAAAAATATATGAGGTGGCAAAGACAAATAAAGATAAGTCAATTTATGTGGAAACAGTCTCCACTAAAACCACAACAGGAATTATGAAACTCTTGGAGAATGATGAACCGATCTTTCTCCCATTCGAACCTCAAGGAATGGGTAGTCTTCTCGGTATAGCATCTCTTCCCTCCGATGACCTAAATCTAGATATAAACATGATAGAATTAACAAACAAAGAAGGGCAATTTAAAATTGAAACGATGCCTATCAAAACCATCTCTAGGCACTACCCTATTCTAAAGTCTAGTTCGACCCATGTGTCTCGAAGCTAAGTTTTCCCTATCCATGGGGCAAGACCTCATCATTAACATAATACTCACTATGAGAGAGAAGGTCGAGCAAGCATAGTCATGCTCACCCACATGCCATCTCTCAAAAACATGACAAAGAGGCATGCGAACACCTCTTTCAGAAAAATGTTTTTAATAATGGGACATATACACCTTTGGGCAAGGGTTGTAAGTTCAAACCCAGAATGGTAGGCCCTCGTCAAGAAAATGAAAAATTTGAGGATAATGGTTCTCCGCTGTGTACTTCTAGGGGTGAAGAATTCGATATTCGTCAACTTTCTTCACCTTAGACATCATGACATATAGTTCCACCTGCATTTTCATATGTACATGGTTATAGTTGCATTACATATTCATTTAGATAGGTTCATTTTGTTCACTCGTTTCATAAATATTGTAGTCCATGAACTTACTCTTAAGTAATCTGTTACAAATTTCTGAAGATATTGGCAAAATTATTCAAATCACATCTCTTCAAACATCATCAAGAATTTTCAGATCTTCTCATCAAGTTTGTGAGACAAACATTGATGGAAACCATACAAGAGACTGCATAGTTGGCTTCGCTCTTTCTTTCTACTAGGTGAAGTTGTCCTTGCCTACGGTCTGTTCTAGAAGCTTCTTGGTGTCACATCTATCCCTCTTAAAATCTCTTGGAACGAAAGGATATCCCAAAGTCATAGATCAGAAATTTCAAAATCAAATAAAATCAAAAGCACCAAGCAAACAAAATATTTTATTTTACACACTTCTTTGCCCCATCAACCTTCGGTGATAAGCCCACATCTCTTATTGGTGGTGTGAGGTTGGGAAAGGAAAGAAGTGCCCTTACTCACCTATATCTTGCCTTTGGTGACAAACCCATGCTTCTTACTAGTGGCATGAGGCAGGGTGTGGGGGTCAGTCACACAAACTAACAAATCTTGGTATGCTAAAAACAAAAGTCAAATTCTGTTAAGAGAAGGCAAATATCAAAACATCCAAATTCCAAAGAGATCAAATCCTCAAAACCAGATTTTGTCAACCAAGTTTCCATTTATGAATCTAAGTCTAGATAAACTGAAAAGTAAGTGGCCTTCTAAGCTTGGTAGTAGTTCTGAGTAGGGTGGGTGTGTAGGTTCAAATTTGGTTCTTGTTCTTGTTTTGTCTGTCTCTCATCATTCCACTCAAATCAAACTCATACAACTTGTGCCCTTCCCAATTCTTGGTGTTGAGCCCTCGCATCTTACTAGTTGCGTGGATTTGGGATTGGGGCAAGTTCATCTCTTTATCGCTATACATTCATCACGTTTTGCCAACATAAGAAGAAATCACAGACATTGCCCAAAGAGGCCAAAAGTTCAATACTACAACATGTTTGTCATCACATATCAGCATTAAAAAAAGAAAATAAAGTAAAAACATTTTGTTTAACATTTGTTATCACTTGTCATCCATTGCATACATTCTGAAAAGCATGTGAAAATTGGTGGCATTTCGACACACGGGCATGTCAGGTATAGCCTCTAACTCCCCATTTTGGGACCGCCATACTCGGACCCAACGTTTTATGCCTCTTCATGGCTAAAACGCTTCTCCGAGGGGGCAATATGTACGTACCCAAAATTGTATGTACTGTACAGTCAGAAATTGGTTACAGAAGCCCCAATGATGATGATTAAGTCTCCTCGCAGGTGTTCGGGATCGGAAAAATTATCTAAACATGCGTTAACATCCCGCATGCCCCGCTTAGCCCCTGCGTCCTTTGTTTTTCTCTTTTTCCTCTTTTTTGACCTTTTTTATCTTCATTATTACGAAACCGCTGCTGCTGCCGGGTGGCGGTCTCGTGACCACCGCCCGATCGGGAGGCGGTCTGTAACCACCGCCGCGCGCAGGCGGCGGTCTATATGCGCCACCTGCGTAAGGCGGCGGTCTATACGTGCTTTCGAGAATGTTCAGCGATCACGTCAAGCATGAAAATTCAATTTTCACCCGCATTTCTCAACCACGTTAAAGCTTGTATTTATGTTTTAGCCGCCTTTGGTGAATAGTGATTTATCTTTGTTTAATGGTGGGAGAGTTCAATTTGAACTTACCTTCGGTCATTGCAAATGCTATAAATATGTAGCTTGTTTACAAGTAAATGGTCTTGGTTCTTTGTCTGAGTCTTCATTCTTGAGCTTGAGTCTTTAATACTCGATCCTAGATTTATTTTATGAATCATTTTATCTTTAGCATGGATTAGAACTTTGAGTATTTAGTTATGCCTCACTGTACACCGACAACGATCCTGCTAGGAATCGTATAGGCCAAGCTCTGTTCTCTTGTGCCATCCCTCTCCTACTTGTACTTCGTTGTATTTCTCTGAAGCTGCTATTATTCATTGTTTGAGTACTTGTTGTTTATCATTTTATTTCATCATTGTTGCAACGACCCTGCTAGGAATCGTATAGGCCAAGCTCTATTCTCTTGCGCCATCCCTCTCCTACTTGTGCTTCGTGCCATTTTTACTTCAAAGTGACTACCGTCCCAGTGCCTTCTCTTGTTGATGTTGTTATACTCCTACTCTTTCTGGATTCACGTGAACATGCAAGAACAAAGAGATCACTCTGAGGGGACAAGCTACAACAAAACTGGATTTGCCTCTGCTCAGTAAACTCTAGGTTTAAATTGTCAAAGTTATTATCAAATAGAGTAGCGAATCATTTTATTTCAGTTAAGCTTACTTTCAATATTTGGGGAAGCTGTGAGGAATGATAGTTTATGAGAAACTATGATTTGTTCCTCACTTCTGAGGTAGGATTGAAGGTTTTCAATTAAGTTAATTAGCTATCTTTTATTTAGATTCACACATTTGCACAGGTGAATAACCACAGGGTTATATTGCTTCTTTAGTTTTAATACAAAAGTAGTTTAATTGTTGCTTGTAATTATATTGTTTCAATCGTATATTTTGTTTAGATTAGTTTCCCTTTCAATAGTAGTATAAATTTTTATTTTAGTTTAAGTTAATTTGGAGATTTCATAACTAGATTAACACTTTGAGATCCTTGTTAGGAGAATAAACCATAGGGAACTTATGCTACCCGCTCATAGCCTCTAAATCTCCCTTTGTCATTTCAGCTACCGGGAGATCACACTACCGGATCTTAGTCTTTGATCCTACCATGGTTAGCCATAAGAAAGTTGCTTTCGATTCTCATCCTCTCCCGTAACTTTTCTATCATGAAAAGCCGGCCATAATCTTTTGACTTCATCTAAGTCACCCGCATTTCAAACCACCGGCTATCTTGACACGACCATAATGGATTATCATCCTCAAGTCACTTTTTGAATAACTTCTACAAACCATCTTTGTCATCTAAGTTGCATGTCACGATTTCATCTAGCAGTCACCCGCATGTCACTTTTCACTTCCTACAAATCATCTTTGTATGCATTCAAATAATCTTCATTCGAAGTTCAAGATAATTATATGGAGGGATTAATTCATCATCTCAGAATTATTGTGTTCTATCACTCCTTCGTCAAGGGTAACCTTAACTTCAAGGGCCTCAAAATCCTTGCTTCAATTTCTTCATCATGGAAAGATTCTTCCTTTTCAAATGGGAAAGAAAGTACCTCCATTTCATCATTGTATCCATCAACCATTAGCTCAAGAGGGACATCATATTTCTCATTTTGATTTATTTCAACATGGTTAATTTCACACTAGTTGAGGCTCCTAAATCATATTCATGCTTCTCTAATGCATTCATGGCTTGCATTAGAAGTTCAAGACTGAGCTCAGGATCTTAGGTCTCTTCAGTGGCTCTTAGGAGATCTTGCATAGATTCTTCTTTCAAACCTTTCTCGGAGCTCATCACAAGATATTCTTGTCCCTTCATGGATTGCATGGCTTAAATCATCTTCATCTCCAAATGGGAATGAGAACATATCCTCTTCTTGGGTAAGTGTATAATTTGGTTTCTCCATTTGAGACTCTCCAAGAACCATTTCCTCTTCTTCATGGTTTATATTGTCTAGCAATTTGGGGATTCCCTCTTGTAACTCAAATCTCCTCAATGCTTCAAGGTACATACCTCTCTAGGAAGGAATGTTTGGCCCTATCAACATCAGAATATCATCTTCCTCTTCGGTTGTCACAAATTGATTCATCCACTGTTATCTTGATACAAGATGTTGGTTCCTAGAATTCTAGACTTTCACACTGTGTACCTCATCTTCTTCTCTAGAAACAATTTCTCCATGTCTCCCTTCACTGGTATGACTGTGGAAGACCAATTCATATGAATTTTCCCTCCCAAGTCTCGCGAAGCTTCGATTTAGAAACATTTCAAATGAATGCTGGAATGTTTGCTACAAAAACCATCATTTTAAACCTTTTTTCTAGAAATTTGGTGAGAGCCACCTGGTGAATCTCTGACCTTCCCTACAAGTGAGACATGTTTTGACTCCAAAGAGTAATAAGAGCCACCGGGTGGAGTCATGGTGAGTTTGAGAGCCTTGGTGACCTTTACAGGAATTACATTGTCGAGGCACCAAAATCTATTATGTAGTTGTTCAATACATATTCTCCAATGAGAAGAGAGACATAGAAAGGTTCAACCTTATCAGTCTTGGATGCACTCAATGAAATAATGTTTTGTGATGGAGGTGTAGGTGGGTTTGGTAGTATTCCTTTAGAACTAGGAGTTACAACATTAGGTGTTAAACTACCACTCCTAATATATCGAACAAATCTCTCAAATAGTTCGGGGTGAATCTACATAAATATTCGGTTCGATGTAATGCACCTTGTCTTTGTTGGCATATTCTACGAAGTCAAAAGGGGAAAATATAGACAAGGGGGATAAAGAGACTGATTTTGGAGTTGGGATAGGTTTGGCGGGAGGGTTAGCTATTTGGAGAACATAGGGTATTTTTAAAGGAACACTAGGAACCTTTAAAGCACCAGTTGCGAGATTAGATTTATATTTAGAACTAGAAGAAACATTGGAAGACTTACTTAGAGTAGCGAGTGACCTCATGCTTGCTATAGAGTTAGGTTTCTCTAATGCAGACTCCATATAAGGTGGAAGAGGAGACCCTTGACTGATTATTTTTTTGCGAGTGACCATAGGGGGACTTTAGTCTTCTTGTTTTTAGCGCGATGGAGGAAAAAGCTCCTTTCTCATACTAAGAAAGAAAAGAATACCACACATGAGAAACTAGGTGCATCTTCTTTGTCATCTTCATCACCTCCAGAATACTCATAGAATCTGATTTGTGTATCATTCTCAAGTTCATCAACTTCTAGGAACTCATCACCTTCAATTTCTTGTCCAAGCTCTTCTTCATTTTCCTAAATCTTATAACTTGCATTAACGGGTGGGGCCTCCAAGGCAAGCCTTCAGGGTGCTCCTATAATTTAATTTGTGTTGTTTCTTTGAGAAGATACTCATTCAAAAAATTCCCTCTTTAATGATGCCATCTCATTCACCAATTTTTACAGCAACGGATATGTTCTCTCATCTCCAAGACACTGAGCCTTACCCCTTAAGGGATTCTTGATCTTTCTAGAGAGGATGAGATCATCATCAAGTTCAATGGCCATCCTTTATGCTTTTGCAATGTTCCTTGGTTGAACTCTTCGTAGGAAATATACTACCTCCGGTGATTGATCATTTATGAAGAACTTATTGATGTTGTTTTCAAATGGTGAATCTTCTTAGGTATCTATGGAGTAACCATTAAAAATGAGCCATGAAATCTCTCATAGTTTCATTTTCTCCTTTCTTCATTTGTGCTAATTGAACAAGGAGGTCTTGATAGTCCTTAGTAGATTTTAATCTTTCTTCAAACCTAGACTTGATATCGTTCCAACAAGTTATTGATCTAGTGGTATGAGATAGAACCATTACGTTGCTTTTTGTTGGAGAGATTCCACGAACAATATCACAACGACGTCTTCATGTTCAAATCCAAGAATCTTGCATGATGTGGTGAAAGTGGTGATGTGTTCTTCAAGATGTTGTGTGTCATCACCTTTGAACTTTGGAAAGTTATTATGGGAACCTATTGGTAGATCGTGAAGAGGTGGTTCAAGAGAAGCGGCGTGTATTTCTTCCCCATGGAACAATGGGTTGAGATATTTCTACTTTGTTTTCCAATATTGTTACTACTTTAGCTCCTACTTATACAAATTATTATTCCTTTGGGAACTCAATGCTCAATGGCGGTTGAAAAATGGGATAATTTGAATGTGGGGGTGTAAATAAGAGTTTGGATGGGATTTCCAGGTGAACCACTTGAAGACCTAGATGGGGATGAGGCTTGAGAAAATTAATAAGGGTTATCTCTGATTTGATTTTGCTGGTTTTAGAAAGCTTTGAAAGCAGAATCAACAACACCTCTTAACCTACTCAACCTAGTATATCTTCTTTCAAGCTAGCTCTGAGAAAAATTTAATATGGGAATATGAAAGGACACTACAGAATGTGAAAATTCATGTGCATGAATCAAAATGCGCTTCTCGGCAATGGGCTTTCCTCAAATCCATTTTTGATTTTTGGATATTTGATATTTTTGTATTTTAAGACCTCGCGTTCTTATTTTGGGTGCGAGATCTTTACCAAGTCGGCCCATGGTGAGCGCCAAAACTATTGGCAAGAAAAAAATTTTGGGGACAAATTGGTGGATTTCTTTGCCAACGCTTTTTGAATTTAAGTCCCTTTAATTAACTTTTTAAGTTGTCATATGTGCATGCGCAAGTAAAAGGTGGATTTTCATAGTGGTCTTTTGGCTAGGGATCTAAGGGGCACTTCATGACCCTTCGGTAAAATCTTATAGATATCTGCAAGGGAGGAATTTACTAGGAGATCCAGAAAGGAGTGAGAATATGAGGTAGGAGAAACTAATATTACAAGTAGAAAGTCAAATTCTGCACACATAGGTTAGAATTTACATCACATGCACTAAAATTGGGAAGAAAAAAATTATGCAAACAATAACAAGACCAATTAGAATTTAATGAACAAAAATTATCGAGTAAACTCCTTGGTTAAAAAGGCTAGAAACTCCTTCTTCTTGTATAGATGCTCAAGAATAAATTGTACTTAGTGTGAGAATGGAAGACATTAAGAATAAGGAAAAATGGCTAATTCTTTCACTCACAAGTAAGTAAAATATCTCTCATGAACTTACAAGAATACAACCATCTAGAAGAATTTAAGAATTACAACCCTTTGGAATGAGGATTTCATTACAATTTATAGAGTGAGGAAAAACTCTTCATCTTCTTGATAACCCTTCATATGCCTTATTTCGACCTTAGACTATTTGCATTCCTACCAAATATTAAGTTCTTTTTATAAAATCAAGATGACGTAATTTACATTATGTGTCTAAGATCACCTTTAGATAACTTAAAGGCAATATCAAAAGTGTAAACCCCAATGAAGAATTAGAAAACTTAAAGAGAGAAAATTGAGGGAAGAAAGAGAAGAGAGAGAAGAAGAGAGGATTTCTCTCCTGATGAAGTCAGATGATCCTTGTTGATGGAAAGCTCCAATGTGGTGAAATTTTGGATCTTCAAACTCTTTACACTCTATAAAATTCCTGTAAATTGGCTCACAGATGCTTTGGAAAGAGTGTTTAAAAACACCTGCTTTGAATGGTTTTTCTGATAACCACAAATGAAACCCATGAAGATTACCTCAAAAGAGATATGACCTCAAAATTGGTCCTGCTTAGATTGAATGAACTATCCCGCCGATTCCCACAACTTTCAACTCTTGACCTCGAATCATAAGTATCGAGAGACACTACCGAGGACTCTTGAGATGAGTTCTAAGAGATCCACGAAAGACGACAAAGATACTTCTTGTGCAAATTTTACAGCTTACTGGCACAGATAACACATTGAAGAGATGAGCATTGAATCTTGGTGAAGGAAATATTTAGTGACAACGCCCATTTTATAAACTTGAGTCCCACCGTCTCTTAACACTTACTATTTCAGGAAAAAACAACTTACTATTTTTAGTAAGTGTGAAAATTGTTCTCTAAACTCCAATTGGGGATTTATCAAATTGATTTCTCCACTCTCAAAATTTTCCTCTTGTAAAATTTACCCTTTAGAATGATGTAATATTGTTAGTAAGTGTCAAAAAGAAACTATTTTTAGCAAGTATGAAAAATTAGCTCCTTCGAGCCTTGAGCTGCTGCGGTAGCTCGAATCCTCCTTTCTCCTGTGTTTTTCTCACCTTCTGGACTAGTTTTATATTTTTAGCGATCGCTCATGAGACCACTTACTATTTTTAATAAGTTTCAACTCAGACCAAGATGACCCTTTCAATGAATTTTCAACTGCAGTACATCTTGTGTGTTCACCTATTCCTTCGCGAGTTCCTTAGTTGATGACATTCTCGAAATAGAAGTTACTTATATAGAAGACATGCATTTTTAAAAAAGTGGGCTTCAGCTGGTTGTATTACTGCAAAATAAAGTATTCTAATATGGGGTTTTTTCCCAATATCACCCCTCTAAAATCTTGGACCTACCCGATCGAGAAGTTTGGGAGATTTTAAAGTTTCAAAAATTTTACTGACAACACCTCTGAACACGGCACCCACTAACGGACCTTGAAAATTAAAATTATGATTTTCTTCTCAGTTTGCAATTAAAATTACATTTTCATTGTGGGTTTTATTTTCTTACTCTTCTGGTGAAATGTCTCTTTGATTCGACTACCGGTTTGATTGGAAATCATGTTTTCTCTCTGTTGAGTCGGATGGAAGATTTCCTCATTATGAGTGGTTTGTGCAGTAGAATGAGGATTTGAAGGTGAGGTTTTTAACAACTTTCAAAAGAGAAGAGAGCATAAAAATACGGCTCCCTGTTTCATACACCGATTAGTAAGATTCGTTTGAATCTTCATTCTATGGCAATGGAGTTTTACGAATAATTCCTTCACTTTCTCGTTTGTTCTTTGTTCCTGGATATTTCATGATAAAAACTACACAATAATATGAGAAATAAACTCTAAATAATAATATATAGAAATTAGGAATTCATTCGAGAATATCAATTACAATGATAGAGGTTACATTTTATAATGTTTGATCTCCTACAAAGGAGGAGTCAAATTTCATCTTCAATCCCTCATATATCTCTCCATGAATCTCTCAAACCTATCTCCTAATATCTCTCAAACCAAAATAGCTACGTGAGTTGTTTATTCAACAACTTCACTCACACACAACTATTAACTATATTATTAATATGAGTTGTATTAACTCATTATTAATAATATTACAATTTATTAATAATGTTACACAATATATTTGTAACATTCACTCCCCTATTGTTAACATTATTAATTCCCATATACACTCCCCTAATGTTGACAAGGTAGAAAAAATAATCACACTTCCTTTTACAGCTTGTCACCTATGCGTGCTCATGATCTGGATGGTTTTGTAGGACAACCAACAACCTACAAGGATGGTTTTACAAGGATAGCCAACAACCTCAACAAGGATGGTTTTACAGGACAACCAACAACCCAAAAACATGTTGTTGCTTTTCCTTTGTGCTTTTATCTATCAACTATGTCTTTCCTTCAGGGAATATGTAGGAACCACTACTTACTAAATACAAATTGAATAGAGGAAAAATTGAACATTGAGACCATGTTCCAATTCCCCCCCTCAATGTGAACATTTCACTTATTCAAACAGGAACTTTGAAATCATATTGCACACAACTGAAATAAACGCAAATCTGAAATAAAACACACATACACACACTACCACCATAGCTTTGTGCAGCCCCGTCATTGGTGACTGATGAGAGGTTGCTGATTGACCTTTAGCCTCCATTGCCTTCATCCTCCAATAAATGCACTCTTTACTTAATACAAGAAGTCTTCATCACTTTGTTGAGCATTTGTTTCCTCATTATCAAAGTGGGGAGAATTCATATCCCAATCACTTTCTTCATCTTTGTTTTCAGAAATGAAGGCTTTATCCTTCAAATTACCATCAATTAAATCTTTTTCTCTTTTCTTACAATACATAATACCATGTCCAGGAACATTATAATAGTGACAAAGAAATTTTTGTGGATCTTGGGAGGTTGATTTTGTTTAAAAGAAGGCTTGAATTTTCCTTTAGCATATGATTTATTTCTTCCATACATTGTAGTTTCCTCTAGATCAATCTTCTTGGTTCTATTTTCATCTTCTATCAAAGAAGAAATTAAATCCTCTAGACTCGGATTTATTTTCTCAAAGTGAATACCATATTAGAATAGCTAGGAGGCATGTTATTAAGTAATACCACTTTTGCATCATCATCAAGAACATCAACTTTGATTCCAGCTAATTGATTTGAAATAGAATGAAACTTATTGATATGTTCCACCATAGTTTCTCCTTCCTCCATTTTGAGTCCGAACAACTTTTTCTTGAGTGCCACTGTTGCGCTCTCTTCTTGTGACCCAAAAATTTTGCTCAATGTTTTCCAGATCAAATGTGATGTCTTTGTTAGATCTATGTGATGCAGGTAGGCATCAGATAAACCTAGGCCAATAATCATTGTTTTTCAATCCTTGCTTTCCCATTTTTTGCTTCATCTACGTTGTGTGGTTTATTGATTTTTCCTTCTACAATCTCCCATAGATCTTTGTTAATCAGCAACAATTGAGTTCTAACCTACCATGTATGGAAATATTTGCCTTCAATTTTTTAATTCATATCAACTTATCCATAGTAAAACAATGGACATCAGTTTCCACTGAAAATGCATCCGTGAGTCAAAAAAATTATTTTTTTTTATTTTACAATTTTTGATATTATCAATGCAAAGAGCTCAAAAAAACACACATTTAAAAAAATATCATCTCAATCTGAGTTACCAGCTGAAAGTTATGGTAACTACAAATTTTAAATCCAACATCTTTCCGGACCCCTTTCCAAAAATGGAATTAATTTTTTTATACTTCTATTTTTTACTACGTCCAAAAAGGGAAAAAATAGAACAGAAGATTTCTAACTCATAGGTTTCATGATTTCCATGACTGCATGGAAAAAAACAAGAAAAAATAGTGACACTTGAAGGATAACAATAATTATAACTCACAATTTTTGCAATTGGGTGAAAATACAGTGACGCCAAAGGAGCAGATCATGATGGATGGTGAGTGTGCACCAAACGTAGTAGAAAATGTCATGTAGTAGAATGATCATTGTAGAATCCATAGGCCAAAATCAATTGTCCACCATTTCCTTGTGATAGATTTGCACGCGGGCTTCAATGGCGGATGCTTAAAATGATTTGACTACATGGAATATGGATCAGAAGTTGCTATGATACCACTGATAAAAACTACACAATAATATGAGAAATAAATAATGAATAATAATATATAGAAATTAAGAATTCATTCAGGATATCAATTAGAATGATAGAGGTTACATTTTATAATGTTTGATCTCCTACAAAGGTGGTGTCAAACTTCATCTTCAATCCCTCATATCACTCTCCATGAATCTCTCAAACCTATCTCCTAATATTGCTCAAACCAAAATAGCTACATGATTTGTTTATTCAATAAATTCACTCACACACAACTATTAACTATATTATTAATATGAGTTGTATTAACTCATTATTAATAATATTACAATTTATTAATAATGTTACACAATATATTTGTAACATTTCAATCAATCTATCCTTCAAAATATTTTCATTCTCATGTATTTGATGGTTTCTTCTCTCTATTTGATCTGGTTTGAGGTACAACAATGGTGTATGGAACTTACGGACAAGTTGCATAGCAATGACAAAGTGTGGAGAGTAAGAAGTTAGAAGCTAGAAGGTTAGCTTTTAAAAAAAAATTAAAAAACTAGCATGCTAGAGATGGGGCCCAATTTTATGTCCCTGATGTCCATCAAGCTTTGAGGGATAAGAGGGACATCAATTTTGATGTGGTTCCTTGCGATGATACTTGGCGAAGATCTCACGGTGGGGTTTCGACCAAAAGTATGCTAGAAGCACACTGAGGGCTAGAAGATGGTTGCATGAGGGACCAAGATCCAGTCCTTGTCTTCGGGCACATTTTTATATCCCTCATGTACTCCGTCTACAAAGTTACATTATGGTCATCAATTTTTATGGCATGCCTTAGTTTGACACTTGTCACAAATCGATGGTTGAGGGTTTGAGCTTCCCATGCAGCACTGGGGATGAACACGTGATTTGGGAGAAATTATGGGTGACCAAAGGGCTTATAAGAGCTGGGAAAATTTTATCATTCCTCATGTCCCTTGGATTTAGGGATGTAAGGGACACAAAACTATGCTAAGCTCTTGAACCTAATATGTGTCCTCATCAAATTTGACTAGCTCTCAAACTCGTTCATTGAGGGCAACTTCAAACGGTGATATCTTGAGCTCTCGATGCATGTTTTTGATGAAATGATATAGGAAATTGAATGGAAATGACATTTTGAATCCAGTGGAGGGGGTATAAGATATTTATTCATTCATTTGGGCCTTAAAAATCAGATTTTTGATCCATTCCTTTACCTATGCTTGGAAAAAATCGGTTATAAACCTATTGTGCCTAGGTTTTGTGAAATATATGATTTAACCATATTGTATGGATTAGAATTCAATTTCAGAATATGTCTTGTTTGGCTCCTAAGTCTATCCAAGGCTCTTAGAATCACTTCCTAAAGCTCAACAACTATTTTGACCCTATGCATTGTTTAGACTGTGAACCTTGTTATTGATCAAACTGATCCAATCTCTCCAAATCCTTCTTGGATCTTCCTAAATCACTAGCATGATTTTTATAGGCATTAACTTCACCTCCATGTAATATTTGGGTCCTTTGTTCCACTCTAGGGGATTTCTCCATTCTTGGGAAGGCCAATGAAATCCCTTTCACAACTGCCTGAAATTTGCATTTTCCAAGAACTCCTAAAATCACCTAGGGGGTTTAAATTGAATTTCCTAAATCAGCTAGGGGACTAAATTAACATAAAATGGGAGGTTAGTGGACTCGATTGGGTAGATTTGGGGTTCCTTGGAAGGGTAAAAATTGAAAATATGACACAAGGGTATAGTTGTCATGCTCGAAATTGTCAATTTTCTTGTTACACATTTGCATGACAACAACTAGCTCTAGCTTGGAGACATGGTGAGGACTAAGCACAGTGAAGACATGACATGAAGAATCCCAAAATCTCAACTTTAAAATACAAAGACCAGTGCCTTATCCATTGATCCCTACAAATTCATGTACAACTTGTGAGAAAGAGAGAGAAGAAGAAGGAAAGACATACACACACACCAAAAAATAAAGAAAGGAAACACACAACACACACGTGAAGGAAAATATGCACACAAAAGAAATAGAAACACACCTAAAAAATCACCTATGGTAGAAGGTAGGGGACAAACCACTTTCTCATAAGCACTTTCCATTCCTCAAAAGTTACCTCACGAGTGGGAAAGTGAGTGATGTTATTATGTAATGCTATTATATGGTTCTAGAAAGTATCCTCCTCTCCTTAACTATTTATGAAAGTTGGGTGCTTTCATGATTGTATGTGTTTTGTGTAGGAGTGAGTCCATGTGATATTTTTGATGCTCATGCATTCTCTTAGAAATTCCATTTCCTTCATTCCCTTTGAAATCGGTCATATAGTACCAGTTATATTCCATGTTTATCCACCTACCTGATTCTTCATTGAGCATCCTATCACTGCTCCAGGGCTGGTTTTCATTTAAATCATTTCAATATTCCAGATTCTTTTCTTTCCTAGGTCTATGCTTATTGACCTCTTTTCCATGAGAAATCTCGAACCTATCCTTTTGCTCTACTCCACTGTGAGGTACTTGAAGATTCAATGGAGGATTAGAAGTAACCTCATATTTTTCTGTATATTCATGGCACCAAACTAAGAGATCAATAGTTATCTCAAGGTCTTCTCGTACTTCTTACCACATACATGATTTCCTACATGGATTCCTCCTCGGTTACTTCCTGCAGTACATCTTTGTATGCCTTCGAAGAAACTTCATTATGAAGTTCAAGATAACTATATGGAGGGATTACTTCATCATCTCGGGAATTTTTGTGTTTTATCACTCATTTTTCAAGGGGAAACTTGGCTTGAAGGGCCTAAGAAATCCTTGCTTCAATTTCTTCATCATGGAATGAGTATTCCTTTTCAAATGGGAAAGAAAATAGCTCCATTTCATCATTATATCCATCAACCATTGACTTAGGAGGGACATCATATTTCTCCTTTTTCTTTACTTCAACATGGATAATCTTCACACTAGTTAAGGCTCCCTTATCTTACAAATTCATGGCTTGCATAAAAAAATTTAAGAGTGAGCTTAGGATCTTCTCTCTTCAGCAACTCTTAGGAGATCTTACATAGATTATTCTTTAAGACCTTTCACGGGCTCATCACAAGCTATTCTTGTCCCTCCATGGATGGCATGGATGAGATCATCTTCATCTCAAATGGGAATGATAACATCTCCTCTTCATGGGTAAGTGTATAAGTTGGTTTCTCCATTTGAGACTCACCAAGAACCATTTCCTCTTCTTCATGGTTTACATCATCCAAAAATTTGGGGCTGCCCTCTTGTAACTCGAATCTCCTCAATGCTTCTTCAAGGTCCATACCTCTATGGGAAGGAATTTCTGGCCCTATCAAGATGGGAATATCATCTTCCTCCTCAGTTGTCACAAAGTGATTCATCTTCCTACTATATTGATACAAGATGTTGGTTCCTGGACTTCCAAACAGTCACACTGTGTACCTCATCTTCTTCTCTAGAAACAATTACTTTATGCCTCCCTTCACTAGTATGACTATGGAAGATAAATTCATCGAATTTTCCCTCCCAAGTCTCAACAGAAGATTTGACTTAGCAACATTCCAAATGAAGTTGGAATATCTGCTACCAAAATTATTGTTGAAACCTTTTTGGCTGGAAATTTAGTGAGAGCCACCTATGCATCTTTGACCTTCCCTACAAGTGGGACCTCTTTTAATCCAAGGAGTAACAAGAGCCACCAGGTGGAGTCATGGTGGGTTTGACATCCTTAGTGAAATTTACACGCATTACATTTTCAAAGGCACCAAAATATCTTATGTAGTTGTTCAATATATATTCTCTAATGAGAAGAGAGACATAGAAAGGTTCAACCTTATCAGTCTTGGATGCACTCAATGAAAGCATGTTCTATGATGGAGGTGTAGGTGGGTTTGGTAGTATTCCTTTATAACTAGGAGTTACAACATTGGGTGTTAAATTACCACTCTCGATATATCGAACAAATCTCTCGAATTATCGGGATGAGTCCACAAATATTAAGTTTTAGTAATCTGCACCTTCGTTTGTTTAGCATATTCTATGAAGTCAAAAGGTGAAGATGCAAAAAGGGGATGAAGGGACTAATTTTGGAGTCAGGATAGGTTTGGCTTGAGTAGGGTTAGATGTTTGGGGAATGGAGGGTATTTTGAAAGGCAGGACAAGAAATTTTGAAGCACCAAATTTTACAGGAGTAGATTTAGATTTAGAACTAGAAGAAACATTGGAAGACTTACTTGGAGTAGCAGGTGACCTTGTGCTTACCAAAAGTCAAGTTTCTCCAATGTGGACTCTATGTAAGGTGGAAGAGGAGACCCTTGAATGATTATTTTGTTTTGTGGTGTGACCTTAGGAGGACTATCGGTCTTCTTGTTTTTAGCAATAGTGGAGGAAGAAGCTCCTTTCTCAAATTGAGAACTAGTGAATAATGCACATGAGATGCTAGGTGCATCTTCATCACCTCCAGAATACTCCTAAAATATGATTTGTGTATCATTCTCGAGTCCATCAACTTCTAGGAACTAATCACCTTCACTTTCCTTTCTAAGCTCTGCTTCATTTTTACGAATCTTGTAGCTTGCATTGATAGGTGGGGCCTCCAAGGAAAGCCTTCGGGGTGCTCGTAAAATTTGATTTGTGTTGTTTCTTTGATAAGATACTCCTTTAAAGATTTCTCTTCTCAACGATTCCATCTCATTCACTAATTTTTACAGCAGACCTATTCTCTCATCTCCAAGATGTTGTGCCTTACCCCTTAAAGGATTCTTGATCTTTCCAAAGTGGATGAGATCATCATCAAGCTCATTGGCCATCCTTAGTGCTTTTTAATGTTCCTTAGTTGAACTCTTCATAGGAAAAATACTACTTAGGTGATTGAGCATTTATGAAGAACTTCTTGATGTTAGTTTTAGACGGTGAATCTTTTTCTTGTATCCTACGGAGTAACCCTTCAAAATGAGCCACGAAATCTCTCGTAGTGTCATTTTCTCCTTTCTTCATTTGTGCCAATTGAAGAAGGAGGTCTTGATAGTCCTCAGTAGCTTTGAATCTTTCATCAAACCTAGACTTGATATCATTCCAATGATTTATTGATCTAGCGAGTAAGAGATAGAACAATTCAGTTGCTTTTTCTTGGAGATATTCCATGACCAATCTTATGGCAACATATTCATGTTCAACTCCAAGTATCCTGCATGATGTGGTGATAGTGGCAATGTGTTCTTCAGGATGTTGTGTGTCGTATCCTTTTAACTTTGGAAAGTTCTTATGGGAACCGATTGGTAGATCATGAAGAGGTGGTTCAAGAGTGAGCGGGCCTATATTTCTTCTCCATGGATTAATGGGTTGAGGTCTTTTCGCTTCATCTGCTATTATTTTTTCTACTTCACCTCTTTCATCTACAAATTCTTCTTCCTACAGGAACTCAATGCTCAACAATGATTGAAAAATGTGAGAATTTTAAGGGGGAGTGTGAATAGGAGTTGTGATGGGATTTCCTAGTGAACTAATTAAAGACCCAGATGGGGATGAGGCTTGAGAAAAGTAATAAGGGTTATCTCTGATTTGATTTTTCTAGTTTTGGAAAGCTTGAAAGTGGAATCAACAACACCTCTTAACCTACTCAACCTGGTATATCTTCTTTCAAATTAACTCTGAGAAAATTTTATGATGGAAATATGAAAGGACACTACAAAATGTGAAAATTCATGTGCATGAATCAATAATGCACTTCTCATCAATGGGATTTCATCAACTCCAATTTTTATTTTTTCAATTTTTATTTTTTTTGGATATTTTATTTTTTTTTGTATTTTTGGACCTTGAGGTTGTGTTTTGGGTACAGATGCCACAATTCTACCCCACAGTGGCCACCAAGAATTATTAGTAATAAAATTTGTTGGGGACAAATTGGTGGATTTCTTGTCGACACTCTAGAAATCTAATTCCATCTACTTAAGCAGAATCATGTTGTCATATATGCATGCATAAGTAAATAGGTGGAATTTCCTAGTGGTATTTTTACCAGGGGATCCAACTAGGGCACTCTACTAACCCTATAGAAAATTCTTGTAGATATATGCAAGGGAGGAATTTTCTAGGAGAGCGGGAAAGGGAGTGAAAATATGAGGTAGGAGAAACTACTTTGTTATAAATAGAAAGTCAAAATCCTTCACACATGAGTTAAAAGTTTCATCACATGCACTAAAATTGGGAAGAAACAATTTTGTAAATAGTAACAAGACAAATTAGAATTTAATGAACACAAGGTATCAAGTAATCCCCATAGTCCAAAAGTCTAGAAACTCCTTCTTGTATTGATGCTTGAGCAGAAATTGTACATAGTGTTAGAATGGAAGACATTAAGAATAAGGGGGAAATCACTAACTCTTTTCACTAACAAGTAAACAAAATCTCTCTCATGAACTTACAAGAATACAACCAGCTAGAAAAATTTCAGAATTATAACCCTTTGGAATGAGGATTTCATTACAATTTATAGAGTGAGGAGCAACTCTTCATCTTCCTGATGACCCTCCATATGCCTTATTTGTAACTTTAGACTATTCACATTCCTACCAAATATTAATTCCCTTTTATAAAATCAAGGTGAATTAATTTACATTATGTGTCTAAGGTCACCTTTAGATGACTTAAAGGCATATCAAAAAGTGCAAACCCCAACGAAGAATTAGAACACTTGAAGAGAGAGAAAGTTGAGGGGAAGAATGATAAAAGAGAGAAGAAGAGAGGATTTTGCTCCTGATGAAGTTAGATGATCCTTGTTGATGGAAATCTCTAATGTGGTGAAAATATGGATCTTCAAACTATCCGAACCATGCAAAACTCCTTCAAATTGGCTCACAAATGATTTGGAAAGAGTGTTCAAAAACATTGTTGAATTCTACAGATAACCATGAACGTGACTCATGAAGATTCCCTCATCGGAGATAGGATCTCAAAGCTAGCCCTACCAGGCTGAATGAATTGTCCCACCGGTGCCCGAAACTTTCAAATTGTGACCTCAAACCATGAGTGTCGAGAGACACTGCCAAGGTCTCCCGAGATGAATTCTAAAAGATCCACAAAAGATGAAAAAGATACTTCTTGTGAAAATGTTACGACTTACTGATGAAGATAACACATTGAAGTGATGAGCATAGAATCTTTGTGAAGGCAATATTCAGTGATAACATCCATTTTATAAAATTCAATCCCGCCTTCTCTTGACACTTACTATTTTAGGAAAAAGGAAGTTACTATTTTTAGTAAGTGTGAAAATTCTTCTCCAAACTCCAACTGGGACTGTCAGATTGATTTCTCCACTCTTAAAATGATCCTCTTGTGAAATTTACCCTCTGGAATGACTTACTATTTTTAGTAAGTGCTAAAAAGCAACTTACTATTTTTAGCAAGTACGAAAAATCAGCTCCTTCGAACCTTGACTGGCTGCGACAACTCGAATCCTCCTTTCTCCCTGTGTTTCTTTCACCTTCTGGACCAATTTTCTATTTTAGAATTCACTCATGAGACCACTTACTATTTTTAAGTAAGTGTAAATTCACACTAAGCTGACTATTTCGATGAATTTTCAACTACAAGTACATCCTCTTTATTCACTGTCTCCTTAGTAGGTTCTTGATTGCTTTGACTTTCTAGAAATAAAAGTCTCCTATATAGAAGACTTGCTATTTCTATAAAGTGGGCTTCTAGTGGTTGGATTTTTGTAGAATGAATTTTTTCGATATGGGTTTTTTCTTAATATCCCCACTTTGAAATCTTGGACCTACCCGATCAATACTTTGGGTGATTTTAAAGTTTGAAAAAAATGACACAGTAGCACCTCTAAACATGGTAGCCATTAACGGAGCTTGAAAATTACAGTCTGGTTTTATTCTCCATTTGCAATAAAATTACATTTTCATTGTGGGGTTTTGTTTCTTACTCCGCAGTGAAATTTCTCTTTTATTCAATGTCAGTTTGATGGGAAATCAATTTTTTCTCTTCGTCGAAAGCGAGATGGAAGATTTCTTCATTGTGAGTGGTTTAAGAAGTAGAATGAGGATTTAAAGGTGAGGTTTTAATGATTTTTAAAAGCAAAGATAATATAAAAATATAGATCTTAATTTTGTGACCGAGAGTTAGCAAGATCCGTTTGAATCTTCGTTCTATGGCAATGGAGTTTTTGAAGAATTTCTTCACTTTTCTCCTTCATTCTTGATTCCTTTGGCTCTTTCAGTCAATCTCTCCTTTAAAATATTTACATTCTCCTAATTTTAGGGTCTCATTACTTTATTGCAGCTGTTTTGAGTTATAGAAATGGTGTATGAAGGTTACGGAGAAGATGCGGAAGCAATGATGAGTATGGAGAGTAAGAATTTAGAAATGGGAAGGTTAAATTTTAAAAAAATTCAAAAATTACATCTTTGAGGATGGAGCACTTTTTTAAGTACCTCATGTACCTCAAGCTTTGAGGGACATAAGAGAAATCAATCTGCACATGGCACCTCATGAAGATACTTGGCGAAGATCGACGGTGGGGGTTTTGGCCAAAAGCATGTTGGAAGCATCTAAGGGATGAAAGATGGTCACATGAGGGACCAAGAGCCATTCCTTAGGATGGGTAAATTTTTATGTCCCTCATGTCCCCTAGAATAAAGGGACATGAGGGTCATCAATTGCATGACACGCCTCAATTTGACACTTGTCACGAGATCGGCGAGTTGAGGGTTTGATCTCCCACAAGCACTGGGGGATGAACTAGAAATTTGGGACAATGTATGGGTGACCAGACACATCCCACAATACATGAAGGTGGAATTTACGGTGTTTGATACAATGTGGAGGTAAAGAACATGGAATTCATTCTCGTACATTCCTCTAAGTTTCACCGAGGGATCACTCCTTCTATCGGGAAGAGGAAAACTATCTCCATGAGGATAAATTGAGAAAGAAGATTTGTAGACATCATAAGCATGTTTCCACTCGGGTGTTATCTTGGGCAGGGAGGTAAATTAGTAGATTAAGAAGAGAACATCATGTTCAAAGGTGAAAAGTGAATCTTAATGAGTGAATTTATGATAAGCATATCATGACTCTACTATTGTTTATAAATTTCTTTGAGAAAGAAATAAAAATGAGCTATTCACGCTAGTGAGGCATCCAAGATCATCATGTGTGAAGGATAAAGAAGTCACCTATTCTCATGAGAGGTATATGAGAAATAATTGTATGAGAATCTTAAGTTTGATTCCATTCAATGATGATTTTGAAGACTGGAAGGGTAAGAGGATGATCTTCATATGGATATGTTTTCATGTGTGAATTGAATAACCCAAAAATGTAAAACTTAAACCATGAAAACCAAGCCACAATGTGAAATCTTGCTCCCAAATATTCTTGAATCCCTCTCTAGGCCCACCTACCTCCTATGTCATGATCACCTTTTCCTTGAAGGTATTCTTAATGCATTGGGTGAAAATTTATAAATTTTCAAAAAGGTTTAAAAAGTTCCATTATTCCATTCATTGAAGTGCAGTAAAAGACTAATTCATTGGCAAGCCTAAAAAGGCCAATTTTGGCCATTTCGAAGCCTGTGTGCATCCTCTAAGAGGGTTATGAAAAGGTATTAAGTATTTAAAGGTGGTATTTGAAAGCCTTGAAGGTGTTGGAAGTAGTTTAGGAATATTTAGGAAAGTTTTGATCATTCAAGGACAATTTGTTCAATAATTAAATTCTAGATGCAAGGAATGAGAAGTTAAATTGTGAACATTGACTTCTCCGGCTGATTCTGGGAGCTCTATGAGGAGTTAGGAGGAAAAAAATAGGCACTAGAAATATTGAATAATCCTTTAAATTTTGGGAGCATCCATTTTTATCCAAGGCCAAGAAGGTGATGATAGTAATCATCGCATACTCTCAATGAATACATACCTCCCAAGAGTGTTTCTAAACACATAATTAGTGCTTAGTAATAAGCTCAATACATTATGGAGGTTAGGAACATATGCTTAACCTTCATTTTCTAATTCCATGTGGATAAAATGGATCAAAAGGGTGTTCTCCACAATGATATCGAGTCTTCTCTGCAATGGTGTGACTCAAGAAGACTCATATTCTTTACAACCCAATTCTAGGTAGATTTATCTTCTAAGAATCATTATTAGTTGAGATATTAATATTTTCTTGTTGAAACCCCAAAATAGGGTTTTAGATAACCTGATAGGGAGAAAATTCATATTTATTATCATTCACACCCTTCTTGACTCATTTACCTATTAAATAAGCTTTAGGAGGATTAAATTCAAGTATCTTATTTTGTAATCCAGATCTGTGGATGCTGATATGCTCCCAACATTAAGCTTTACGTTATAAAAACCATGAGATTTAAAAAAATAGTCAAGGTTAGAAGTAAATGCTATATGTCATGAACTACCACTATATATTTGTAATGAAATTACTTATATATATTTGAATAACAACAAAAATAGAACACCAAGAACACCAAAATGTAGATAAATGATCAGAATATGCAAGTATAAGCTATCAAACTAAGCATGTAGTAATATTCAATCCACTCCTCTTGATAGACATCAATATTTGCATCCTTCCGATCCTTGTGGATACTTCCTCTAACTAGCATGCCTTTAGTTCAACCTTCACCCTAGCTCAGAGGAAATTCCTAACAAGGTTTTAAAGTTTTTAGTGTGCAAGGATGATTACCCAAGGTGATAAATTAATTCAGTGAGATTCAGTGAAAGATATTTTCCTTCATATGGATAAAAAGGACATTTTGGCCATTTTATAGCTAGTAAACACACTTTGGGAATGTTTAGGGAAATTCTAAAGCATCTGAGGGTGATTTTGAAGAGAATTGAAGGTGTCTGAAGTAATTTAGGAAATTTTAGGAAAGAAAATATCATTCAGGATCCATCTGTTCAACATTGGGTATTTAGGGTGTAGGGAATGAGAGCTTCAATGGTGAATGTTTTCTTCTATGGAATATTTTGGGAGTTCCTGAATGAGTTTAGAGGAAAACAAATATGCATTGAAATGTGTAATAGATAGTCACTTAGAAAATAGGTGTAATTAGGAGAATCATGAGGTATGTGAAGGATATGAAACATCTAGAACCTCATTAAAATTCAAGGCATCAAGGGAATGATAATCATGAGCATGATGAGAAAGGATCACCATGAGTGGTGATGGTATTCATCTTGAGCTCCCAAATGATGCATATCTCTTGAGATAATTTCTAAACACTTAATCAATACTTAGCAATGCGTTCACATCTTGCAAGTTAGGGAGTGGATTTAACGGTGCTTCAATGTAGTTGGAGTTCAATAAGATTGATCTCACCCCCAAACATTCCTTCAAATATCATTTAGGGATTAATCCTTCCAAATAGAGGAAAAATAGATTGAATATGTGTCCAGGATACTATAAGCATGTTTCGATCATGTGATATCAGTTCAAGGAAGAGAATTGCGAAGTTAAAAATGGTGTCATCATGTTCAAAGGTGAAATAGGAAGCTCATGGGGTAGTTTAAGGATCATCATATCTTGACTTTTCCATCATGTTAAAACCTCTTCAAGGAACAAGCCAAGATGAAATAGTCAAGCTACGAGATGCATTCATGACCATCATGTGTGAAGGATCAAGGAATCATCTATCTCCATAAGAGGCATATGAGAAAATAGGTGTATGAGTATCTTGAAGTTGATTCCATCTAAGGAAAATTTTTGATAGGGTTTCTTCATCAAATTTTTAGATACTTGTGGAGTTAAGGAGATAACTTCCAAAATAAGGAGATATCCACGAAGAATGGAACAAGGTTTGTGGGTAATAGGAGGAAAGGTGCAACATAGTGAAAAAGTCACGGTACATTATAAAATCCAAAGAATACGAAGAAAGACCTGATATACAAAAAGAAGAAGCGAGATCTTTGTAGGAATCCGAAAAATATCCATAGAATAAAGATAAATCAAAATAGTACGATCTGAGAAGGTGACAAAGGTGCAAATCAAAATAAGTGACTCTTGAATGATTTGTATTTTGTATATTTATTATAATTAATCTTTTGTATAGAGGTGTGCCACAAGAAATGTATTTGAACATCTCCCAAGACATATGAGAGAGTAAGAGAAAGATTTGTATGAGAATGAGACTAATGTAATGAATATTGAAATATGAATGAGAATTTATGTTTTAAAGAAAAATTTGTTATGCATGTTTACATTCTTTTTGTTCATAAATTAGAATAGTTTACTTTTCCCGCATACATCACTAACAATAGGTTGAAATTTCCTCTGTATCATCTGCTATTAAGATTTAGGGTCAACATTTGGTGTTTAAGCCCAGGTTCCTGTTGTTAGTTGGATGTCGGAAAAATATCACCACCAGGATATTGGAAACCAACACTGATAGAGAGATAGAGGATTGGTGGGGAAAAAAATTCATATCTTTGTGAAAGGGGAATCAAAAAGAATAAAGGCATCATATAAAGAAATAAAATTATAAGTCTTTGGAGAATACGGTGAAGAATTTTGGTCTCAGTTTCCACATTTGTTGTGGCCTTGCATATTAGCTCACACTAAAAGAATAGAGTGGTCATAATTACACTTGAGAGAACCTTTTGAGTGGACTGCAACAAAGTTAACTATAGTTAATCACCTTGATGAACCTTGGACTAGGGAAATTGATTACTAGTACAAGACTACCCTAGATTCATATATAATTACTTGGGCCATACAAGGTTGGACCAATTTTGACTACAAGAAAGGTGAAATCTTAAGTGGAGCAAGAGGTTGTTTTCTCAAATTAGTTCCATTCTTAATTAAGGTTTTTATGATAGAAAAGGGGTAAATAAAAAGCACGAAAAATTTATTTTTGGTGTGCGTAAAGGGGGCAATCCAAGAGACATAAGTTATCGGAATTAATTGGGTGACTAAGGAATTGAAGGAAAAAGAAGAGAAATAGAAGAAAGAAAAAGAAGAAGTTGAAAGAAAACAAAAATAAAAGAAGGAACAAGAGGAACAAGATAGAAAAGAAAAAGAGGTAGAAGAGAAGAATAAAAAGGAATAACTAAAGAAACAAGGAGAACAAAAGGAAAAGCAGTACCATCATGTAGCTACGAAACATATAAAATCATTATACCAACAAAAGCACCCAAATATTCTTTGGCAAGTATCAAACAAGCAACCGCAATGAGAGAGGAAAAAGGATCACTCAATATAGTTGTAGCAAGGGGTAGTGGAACAAACCACGAGAGGGCTATAAGGTGCACTTAGAAAAACTTTCCTTATTGCAGAAGACAACCTATGGAAAATCTTTGGAACAAAGTGCTTAACAAGACTAGATGCGAGAGATGTGTGGACTTAGAATAAACTATGCGAGAAAATTCTATGTTCCATCCAAATAGAAAACCCACATATCAACATAGCTTCAAACCTCCAAGTAGAAGTGGCAGAGAAAAATCAATGACACAACTTGTGAAACAAGAGACAAGTATTACGGAGGCAAAAAATAAGACAATCTGTGAGGAAGCAAAGAAGAATATAAACAAAAATCCTATAGCCACAAACAATGGAAAACCAAAAATAGAAGAAGGAAATAGAATTCATAGTAACTAAGTTAGAGACAAAATTGTAAAATGTTTGGCATACTATACTTACATAATTGGGTGGCCTAGTGAAACTCAAAGAAAAATAGAGCTAGAAAAGTTGGAACAAAATATTTATATATAATCAACAACATATGATATCAGTAAGGATAAAGATGAAACCCAAAGAAGAAAGCTATCCGAATTGACTGAAAAATATCAAATAAAGTAGAGGGTGCATAATGAAAAGATACTAGATATGCAAGAGTGTAGCACACCACTAGATAGAGCCATCATTAGAATATAACAAGAGCTCACAACCACAAAAAATGATGGATTCAAGTACAAGAAAAGTCAACACCATCTGACATTATTCAGTTGATCCAAGAGAATTCACAACTACAAGAGTGGACAAAATAGATAGACACACATATAGAATTGTGGTATACTTTTGAGAAGAACATTACACCACAAATCACTAAGTATATCCCCATAGCTCCACCATGAAGAAGAGTAAGAGGTAGGGCATCCCACATATCCAGTTGGGTGAGTCGAGTGAAGGAAATATTCCTTACACTAGAATAATTTTTGGGGGTTGATACTCTTATCCTCTATAGTTGGAATCCCATAATTCTAGTCGGATGAATCAAGTGAGGGAACTTTTCTCTACACTAGACGTCTAAGTCTGGTGGTTGATGCCTACATTGAAATTTTGGAGATTTTCTTTGGGAAAACAGAAAAGGTTCTTCATCGGTAGTATATCTCAAGGATGAGACACGTTTTAAACAGGGGGGGGATGATATTGTGAGGGTTTTTCATTAAATTTTGAGATAGCCATGGAGTTAAGGAAATAACCGTCAAAGCGAGATAGCAGCGAAATACTGGAACAAGGCACGGGTAATAGGAGGAAAGATGCGGGGGTAGTAAAAATGTTGAGGTGCATAATACTGAATAAATCCATGATATACCAAAATAAGCCGTAAGATCTTTTGTAGGAAGCCACGAAATTTGAAAAAGAGATGCAGAATAAAGACAAATCAAAATAGTACAAGAAAAAAGCCAATAAAGGCACGAATCAAAGGGAGTGAATCTTGAATGCTTTGTATTTTGTATATTTAACATAATTAATCATTTGTATAGAGGTGTGTCATGAGAAATGTATGTGAGCATCACCTAAGAGATATGAGAGAGTAAGAGAAAGAGTTGTATGAGAATGAGACTAATGTAATGAATATTGAAATATGAATGAGAATTGATGTTTTGGAGCAAAATTTGTTATGCATGTTTACATTCTTTCTATTCACAAATTAGAATAGTTTACTTTTCTCATGTACATCACTAACAATATGTCAAACTTTCCTAAGTCTCACTTTGGTGTTGAGATTTAAGGTCAACAAGAATTTCGAAGCCAAGAGGGGTAAGAGGATGATCTTCATATAGAGCATCATGTATGTAACAATGAGAAACAATTTGAGCTTTAATTGATGTCACTCATTTGGTAGTGTTCTCAAACACTCATTCGAACCTTGTAGTGTGATCACACTTCAAAGGACGAGGGACATTACAACCACCTCATTTCAGTCTAACATGTGGCCATATGACAAGAATTTCATTCAATGATAAATCCTTCCCCATACATGGTGAATACCTATTTTAGTAAGTGATAGATAATCAAAAAAAGGTTTGAGCATCATGGAGTTCTTTTTTGATGACTAGGGTTAATTGTGGAGGCCTTCAAAAGTAAGAGAATGATCCTCACTCTTACCTTGTAATTAGAAGAGAGAACCATGTTCCCATCACAATGTAGATCTCATAACATTGTTTATAAACACTCAAGTCATCACTTTAGGATTTATAAACATGATTTCAACTCATGGTAACTCATTTATTACCACTTTTTCATGTTAGAAGTTGTCTCTCAAAAACACAACTTGGGTGTTAGGAATGTGTTTTGAACTCATAAAATTTGGCCCCATCTTCATGATATCCTCACCCATGGTAAACAATAGTCTATTTTTGATAGTACCCATTCTAAGATGTATTTATCAACATTTAAAAATATTCACCTATCACTAGGTGGTGACCATTTCTCTAGATCTTGCTAATTTAGGGCCGTTTTATGCGGAACCGAAAGAAAGGCCATTTTGTACAATTTTAAATTCTTCATGAAACCTTATATTATTAGAGAAAAATATATGTTACCAGCATGTATTGGATTCATATATGTTTTCATTTCCTTTTTCCTCCTAACTCTTTAGAGAGCTCCAAAATCATCACGGAGAAGTCGATTTCACCATTAGAGTGTTTGTTCCCTGGACCTAGAAAACCGGTTGTTGAGTATATTTTCCTCAAATGAGAAAACCTTTCCTAAATCTTCCTAAATTACCTCCAATAGTTATAAAGGACCAAAAAACTAAACAATGACTACTTTCTTTCTCAAAATATACATTGATTGAAGAATTCAAACCCTAAAAGCTTTAGGTGAATGTTGAAATCCTAAAAAAATACCTATGTCGACCATGCTAGAATATGAAAACCATCTTCTAAACCATGATTGATGGAGCTGTGAGACTAGTTCCATAAGGTGAAAAGTGACCCTAGTTTATTATATTTACTAAAATAAAGTATTAAGATTAATAAATGAAAAACTTATACTTAAACCATTTATTTTAGTAAATATATCCCTCACACAACCACATATACCACATAGAAAATAGGAACACGAGTGCATTATAATGTGCTCACATTTTAGGCTTGGTGACTACCAATCCTAATAATTCATAACACGATCTTGTTTTCCCGAAATGCACTCATGTTTTGTTTTAACTCAAAAATTTGTCCAGATGTTTGGTCCCCATCTTCGTGCACTTTCCCTCCTATTTTGGGAAAGATTTCATTTTTGTCTTGATATCGGTATTGAGGGTCTTTACCATGTTGAAGCATGTTCATATATTTTTAAGACCAATTTGCAGTAATTTATATTTTTAGAAAGTTTATTTTTGCTTTTTTACTTTTGTTTTCTTTTTCCCTTTTTTGGCTTTGTGTGCCTAGTTTTTAGTTTCGTAATTTTCAATGTTTTTCTCTTGAAGGTTTTTACTCTTTTAGGAAAGTAACTAAAAATGGCAAGTGTGAACCAGTGGCACTTACTATTTTTAGAATTTGAACATCCCCAAGTCGTTTTGATGAAAAATGACCTTCATTTTTGGGTTTTGATATGTGTTCTTTGTTGAATTTTCGGAGTTAAATTGCTTCCCATATGAACAACAAATAGAGGAAGAACAATTTAAGGCAAAAATTCCTAAATGGTTGTAGTAAAAAATGTAAGGAAATTTTAGAAATTTCATTTTTCAAAACTAATTTTCCTAAGAGAGGAAGACATTCTCCAAATTTTATTCGGTTTCACTCACCGGTTTGCAAGTTCAAGCCAATCTTTGCTTTTCTTCACAAGGGTTTCGACAAGACACGAACATGATTTTGGCTCAAAAATATTGGTTTTTCATGTTGCAGCATTGGGGGAGCATGAAAAATGGATGAGAGGTGTAATAAGAAAGGTTTATAGGTGGAATAAATGGAGGAATAAGGAAAAATATGGTAGCAAAAGTTTTCCTATGTGTGCATAAGTGTGAATGCAAGTAGAAGTGGAAGTAACAAAAGCAACAATAGAAAACCAAAAAATGCATATTTCTTAAATGAGGGAAGGAGAAAAATTTCTTGTTCCAACTGTCCCAAATTTTTGGGATGGTTGGTGTAAAAAATTGTGCCCCATTTTTATTGAGCCACTTGTCACGATATGATTTGTTGTTGAGGATGAGAGGGGAGTTGAAAAATAAACACTTAAGTACTTGTCGGAGTCACGTGTGTGGTTAGTGGATAAAATGGGAGGGGAAAATTTTTGTGTCCCAACTATCCCAAATTTTTGGGATGGTTGGTGCAAAAAATTTCACCCCTTTCCCATTGGGCCATGTGGCGTTGCATGACTGGACGGAGCTGGGGGCTCAAAATTGGTGCATCGGGGCTTAAACTAGAAAAGCGGAGCCCCATAATGGTCACATTAGGATCCAAAGGATTAAATAGGAGTGGGAAAAATTTTGTGTACTCAAATTTAAAATATTTTGGATGCTTGGTGCACAAAATTGTGCCACTCTCTATTGGTCCAATTTTCAAGCCTGAAAATTGACTAACTCCTTAAGCCATACCTTGGGGAACAACTTGTCAAAGTTGTAACTTGAGTTCCTAAAAGAGGTTTTTGATGATTATTTATATGAAATTGCATAAAAAATTCCTTTTAAACACAATGGTGGGGGTATCATCCCTTGATTCTTCCTAAAACCCCCTAAAAATAGGATTTTCTTCGGGCTCAAGGGTTGTGCATGTTGAAATCAGGATGTGGGCAAAATTTCTTGAGTCTTGTGAAAAATATGAAACCACCATTATCTAGGGATATAAATTAGATTTATGATGATATTTTTTTCACCTCAAAATCTTCACGAAGCATGTGGAATCACTTCTCAAAGCTCGGGGCATGTTTTGTCATGTGCACTACTTCGCCCTCAAGACCCACTTTTTGCTAAAATTGTCCCAAAACTTCTAAAACTTACGAGAATATTCAAAACCAATTTCACAAAATTATTTTTTCTTTGATACATCTCCTTGATGATTTTTATTCCTTCTTTCTACTCTCGGGGTGCGTATCACCTCGGGAAGATCAAAAGAATTACCTCTTCTTAAGCTTCATAGTGAACATGTCTTTAAATATCTTATCTTGGAGTTACTTGAATAGACTGGATATCCCTAAATAACCTATGAACATGATGAAATGACACATTGAAATTATTGGAAGGGTGGGATAGGGATGACATGGGATTAGGGTGATTTGGAGGAGGTCTTTAGGCGACCTTTAAGGAAAAAAATTCACTGCAGGGTATGGTTGTCATGCTTTCAGGTGTGAATTTTTCCCTTGCAAAAAATCATGAAAACATAAGGGAAAAATAGTGGTGGGAATAATATAACTCTTAGGATCAATTTTAACCCCAAATGGATCATTAAAAACCTTTTCCTCCTCTACTCATTTCATGCACCTTTTGTATCATCAACTTTAATCATGTGTTGATGTCTAACACTAGGTGGTGAAATTCATTTTAAGAATCAGAATCCATCATAATAGAATGATATAAATAAGATTGAGTTTGAGGATTAGAAAATCCTATAAAAAATTTCAAAGTTAGTGTTAAAATATTTATTTGATGGTAATTTTTCATGATCAAAGTATTTGAATTCAACACTAGATGTTTCACATTTTATCCTATGATTTTACTATATAGAAACTAGATTCCACACCCTTCATCCTCACACCTCCACCATGATATCCCACCAAATTTATAACTATTTTCCCCCTTTATAATAATCTTTATGTCTATATTCATTTGTAACATAGGTGTACATGTAGGTTTGAAACTCCCAATGAACCCACATTTTCATCCATTTTCTAAATCAGAAATATGTTTTTCCATGGGGTTTTCTTCATTTGATAAGTTTCATAATTTATAATCCTCATCAATGTCACCAAAATGTGCATTTTTAGAGGTTGAAACTCCCGATCATTGTCTATAAGGAGATTCTTTCTTTCTTCTCTAGCTTTTCTCTTTATTTTTATTATTTAGTTTAATAAGGTTTTTTCCTTGTAGGTCCTATGCTCCCTTGCATAAAAATTATTATACCTCTTGGGGATTTCAAGCTAATACATTTCATTTACGTGTTGTTGATATGTGGAGAATTTCTCAACAACATTTTTTTGACGGTTTCCTCTAAATATTTCCAATAGTCATTATTTATAATTTCCCATAGTAGGGTTTACTTTCATGTTGCATTTTATTAAAAACAACTTCATTATAGCCAACGTTTTCTTCATTACTCAATATGGATTATACTTTTAATATAAGTCCACTTTAAATCAATAGAAATCCAAAATCTTGTTAGCTATATTAAATGCCTTCTTATATAAAATGTGAACCCTTGATAAGAGAAAGGAAAGGAAGGGAATATATAATTCTTTCCAAACCCATTGAAGTATTTTCTATATAAAAATTTCATGTTATCTAATATAGAGAAAAAACCTCTCTATAACATGGCATGAAAATATGAATGGTTTCACTTATGCACCATACAATATTAATAAAGTGCATTATTCCATAAAAAATAGTCTACCAATTGAGTATGTATTCCTAATTAGATGTGCTTTACGTAACTATGGGGAATTATAGGCATGCAAATATTACCAATGGTTGCATAAAATAGAGAGAAAAAAATAATCAATGAAATTGATGTAAGAAATCTAAGTGTCGGACATATTTCTCTTGGATAACCAATAATTTATTGATAAATTTGTTTTACACTGAAGCATGAAAGGGCTTGATGTTAAGATGATTATTTTCAAACACAGTAAAATACCTCCACATAAACAATATACAAAAGTATGTATTAAATCTGAATGTATTAATGATGAATAAAGTTAGTAATGTACTTAAAATAGTTGTAGTGAAATGTATCTTATATAAATTTGATTGCATAACCATCTCTCGTACATAATATCCCCCAAGATAAAATAGAAATTTTCTTTGGATACAAACCTTTGAATTTTCCATTATCATAGGAAATATGACTTAGAGCTCTCGAAGTACTTGATTTAATCTAAATTGAATTAAACCTTAATTTCAATGTAACGTGTTGTAATGAATGATATACAAATGATAATATATAGTAATGGAAAAGAAACAAGAATTCAAAGATAAGAAACCTTAAGAAAATAAAAGTGGAAGATGACTTAGCTAATTTTCATGTAACTGGAAATGATCTGGACTAGGTACTTGCTAGATCTCGTTGGGAACAATTTTTTCAAGGCTTGATGAGGGATTTAGGACTCAGAAGCGTGCTAGAAAGAAGCACCCATAAGAGGAAAGGAGCACCAAGGGGCTAATGACCAGACTAGGAACTAGTACTTTAGATGCTCGAGTTCGATTATTTCCGGAGTTGGAAGAGATTTACTTCTACTCACTCTTTGTCACTCTGGTTCAGTTGTTAGATAAATGGTCATACATGTAACCTATAAAATAGATAACTACCTACAAATTTCAACAAAAGACATCAAATCTAATATTAAAAATATGCAGAATTCAGATTTAGATCGACCCGGTGGTCACTTAAAAAGTGAACTTAGTGTCGGCGTTGCACCACATTTTAGACTCCATGTAGTTTTATGTGTTTTTGTTTCTAATGATGCCCTAATACGCACTTTTTAAGACACACAATGATAGCGGGATAGATATAGAATGTACCAAGTATGTAGAATATGTGTGATATAATAGAATGAACTCCACTTCTATGTTGTGTATGTTGAATATTACATCCCTTATCCCTTGTATGGATTTGCTAGATGTATGCTTTTTAATTCTCTTGTTCCTTTGAATATAAGATTAGGTGATGATAGATAATGCTTGATTGACCCCTTATTTGGAAGAAGTAACTAAGTATATAAATGATTCCTTTGTTTGAATTTTGTAGTTGACAACTAAACAACAAACCAAAAGTTTTAAAAGGTTACCAAAAATTTAAAGAGACCCAAAAGAGTAAGAAGAAGATAAATACAATTATGAGAACCCGGGAGGGACAAGAGTGCCTAGGGCTTTTGTCCTAAGCAGGCACTAGTGTTCGATGCCATAAAAGATAAATAATTAGAGTTTTGGAAAAGTTGTAAGATATATAAGGCCAATAAAAGTGCAAGAGATAAAGAAAAAGTCCCAACATAAGTTGTCAACCACTAGTTTTCTTGTTTAGGAATCATTCATATATTAATATTATTTAGGACCTATAAATGTACCCAAGTGCATAGATTTTTTTCTAGATTTTCCCCATGTTAGTTTATTGAGTGAATACTCAATAACCTAAAACAGATAGAATATGTGTACCTTGTAATCATGTAGAGAAGATTGTATTTGATAGCATGATGAATGGACAAATGAAGCATGAAGTGATCATAATGTGAAGCATGAGAATTAGGAAAGGGTGGTAGACCCTAGGGGTGAAGTGTATGTGTAGTAGTGTGTTGCTAGAGTTTGTGCTTGTTGATGTGAGATGCTTATTGTTGCGTATAAGGAAGGACCTAAAAATAAGAGAAAAAGAGTAGTTAAAGTCCTATCTATGAAAAATCAAAGTAATATTTGTATAAGTAAGCAAAAGTGTGTAAGAGTCAAGGAAAGAGTGCACCTGATGTATAAAAGAGTAAAGGATGGAAAGTTATCATGATTTTCTTGGAGATCTTTGCTGAATTTGAGTGTCTTATTGTCAAAGAGGTGACATTTTTGGGTGATCTCATGCTAAGAGAAAGTTTTATGGGTGATCTCACAATAAGAATGAGATTTTGGGTGATCTCATGCCAAGAATGAGTTTTTGGTGATCTCATGCCAAGAGAAGAGTGTTGGGGAGAGAGTTATATTTTCTCTCCATCCATGATGCTTCTCAAATAAGTGTCACTCTGATGACACGTCCTATTTTGTAATTGATCGTAATTTTATATAACTAAATTGAATGAAATTTGTACTTGAAGGCAAGTTCGATACTATAGAACTATACGTAAACTTCTAGAAACTATGACAAAGCGAGAAAATGTCTATTTCCCCACAGGACCCAAGAATCTATGTCGGAATAAGCATTCACCATTCCTATCTATTCTTGGAGCTAGTTTTCTGCTCTATGTTTGTGGCCAAATTCTAATTTTGTACCATTATGTGACTATGGGCATGTTCCACTTATGTACTTGTGTTATTTTGATCGTATCTCTTAGCTAGTGGAAGGGTGATTTGTTCACCCAATATATGCCCCCAAGTTTGGGGTGCATGTAAGGAATGTAGGAGAATGTGGCCCAAAGGAGTGGACCTCAAGTTGATATGCATATCGAGCTTGGATACCTACGAGGGGGGGCATATGTATGGTGGAAACAAAGGCACATACAAACAAGTTGGACTAGTAAACAAGTTTTAGTTGTAAAAATAGCTAGCATACATTAGAAAAAATGTAAAAAGTAACAAGGAAGACATGATGGAATGTAAAAAGTGGGTTTAAACATTGGAAATCACTCACAATGTCACACAAAACAATCGGGATGAAGAGGCCAAAAGAAAACAATGATCAAGCAAAACATAGAGCATATCCTGCAAATAATAGAAAGCAATAGCAAACAATAGGTGATAGTTAACCATGGTTGTATATAGTCCTGTAAGACCAATGCTACACAAGAAGCACCCATTAGCATGTTAAAAAGATAAGTAGTATGTAAAAGCATGTATAGATCGGTGAAAAAATAAGTGATAGTGAGAAGAAATAGTAAGTATTGTAATAATAGAACCAATGAGTGTGTAGTATGAGAGTATTAAAGGTAGATGCCCCCAGGATCCTCAGCGGGACTAGTAAATAATAGTATCAAGGATCATGAATTGTGTAATAATATGTGAAGGTCTTCCATTCACCTTGAAATATCATGTGAAGACACATGTGTGTATATAAAAAGATAATGACATACTAAGTATTCAACTAGCATGGAAAACAAAGTGTAACATGTAAATAGTATATGCTAACAAGAGTAAATGCAAATAAGATGTGAAAATGTTATACACGTGTGAAGGTGTGTGGTGATAGGTAAAAATTGTAAATGAGAGGGGCCACATTTCACCCAAAAATGTGTGTGAGATGAGGTTAATTTAGGAATTCTCCCTCAACAATCAAGTATGAACCATAGAACAAAAGTGCATCATTAGGTAATGATGGTATAGTATGAGTACCAAAGATGTGGTAATTCATGAAAAGATATACATGAAAAATGGAGTGTGAGTAGGCAAGATACTACAATTGAGGTTCATGGAGGAATTATAACCTCAACAAGAAAGAACAAATCATAAAAGAAGAGTGATTCATCAGGTAATGATTGTATAGTATGAGTACCAAAGATGTGGTAATGATAAGAAAAATATAGACATGAAGCATAGAGCGTGAGTGGCCAAGATTTGACTATTAGAAGCACAATGGACTGAGAAGGGGGGTGAATCATTCCTTATAAAAACTTGAAATTATATTTCAGATCTTAAACTCAATATCTCATAAGTATTCAATCAAAATAACCACTTATTCAATACTTAATATGTGTACATCATAAACCATCAATGAATCATGTAACCATGAAAGAAAATAAGCAACATAAGAACACAATATATAAATGGTAAAGACTCAAGGGGAAGAAAACCCACTAAAAAAATCTTATATTGACATGTTTCTCAATTTATTGCCGGCATCAACTCCGACAAGGAATACTAACCCCTAATTTTGTGAAGTGCTAACTTCACAAGGAGGCTACAACCCCTTAAGATGATCAAGAACCCACTAAACCACATTATGATGTGTAGATCTCTGATTTTTTTTTCCACAACCTGATGGAAATCCAATATCCGACTCTCACTTCTTCAACAAAACCCTAGGTGATCACACTTCACAAAACATGCTCATCAAACACTCTAAAATTCATCAAAATATTGTTCTCATGTCCCTTGATTTATCTCAACTTGAAACACACTTGAATTATCCTCAATTCATGATCAAACACCTTCAATCATTTCTCACCTAGGTTGCTCTACATGCACACACACAACCTGGTTCCAAAAGCACCCAAAAACATGCTTCTATATGCTTCTCCTCATTTAAAACTTAGGAACAACCTTTTCCTCCTTTTGGTTATTTCCATACATCAAGGAAAAAATCTAAATTTTAAATATAATATTAAAAATTGACCCAATTAGGTCGGCCTATCTCAAACGATCATTTCATGTGCGAGAAATGGCTCAAAACCCCATGGGTACAATCTTAAAATTGCCCTACCATTAGTACCATACTTTTTCATGGGAAATAATCATCACACATTATTAAAATATCATTTAGCATTCATATATGGTTTCAATTAATACCAAACAATCAAATTATTTCATTTACTTGATCGGTGCTCTTTGTACTTCTCAAAAGCAGTTGTTTCGTACACCCTTCAACATTGTGGAAAATCCATAAGGCTGAAAAAACATTTGAAAAATAGAAACAAATTCCATGCCACCACTTGATGGAAATGGAATTACCAGTAGAGCACTTCTAAGCAATTTATAATCCTTGAAACATCCATAATTTACACTGTAGCTACGTTTTCCTTCACCAAAACAACCTGCCAAAATATTTGTTTCCAAATGTTAGCTCATAAAATCATTTATAAAAACATTCAAGACCTAAAAATTAATTAATTAGATGCAAAATTCATCCCTATTCACATTATAGGTGATAGGAATCATCAATTAATAAATATCATTCCTCAAAAAACATCAAACTTTCACCAAAACAGATGTTGTCTTGAAGCGCCAAAAACCTTCTGTAAAAGGAATTCCCTAGAAATCTTGTCAAATCACCTTATCATGGGTAAAATATCATATCAATGGAATAATATCTGAATTCTCTTTCTGATATAACTTGAATCACCTTCAAACACCACCTGTAGCTCAAGGTATGCTCATTTTAATGAGCACTAGTATTTGAGACCCCAAAACTACACTTTGATCATATAAAACTTGTATGGACCTCAAAACACCATGTACCTACATGAACTAGCTCTGAAACTTCATTTAAATCAATATAAACTCTAATTCATCATGAACCATTAATTTTTCATGGTACTCCTTTAAACAACCTTGACCTAAAACCTTCCTTCCCGAGAAAATGCTATTTTTAGGTGGGGCCCACTCATCACCATGACCTCAACCATACATTTCTAGAAATATTATAGATTCCTTTACAACATCCAATCATCACTTTTTATGAATCAATCAAAATTAGGTCACAATACTTCACTTTTGCCAACTTCTCCAAGCTAGGGTTTTAGACCACTTTTCCTTCTTAACATTCGTTCATAAAAACACGAAGATAAAATAAATTGATTATTTTTGTGATATCTTATAAACTCACCTTATAAGAATACATAAAATCCACAATGTCCCATGCAAATCACATTATTCACAATGAGCATCTAAAGTTGAACTTCGAGCTGGAAATACACTTAATTTTTACCATGTCTCACAAAAACAGTCATATCTTACAAAATTCACATCATGGAAACCTAAAAGTTTTCTCATGGCACTATGACTCATTCCTCCAACATATAAAATCATCATAATTTAATTTTTATACCCCAAAATCTCCAATCACTAAGACTTACCTATGCTTTCTGTTAGTCTTGAATCATAGCACCCCCAAATGGCCTTTGAGTGTGAAGTGGGGCATTCGGTGTGATTGAACAACATGCAACATTTCTCAAGGTGTGGGACCTTACAAGTTGAGAGAGATCTCCAGATTGAGGCCGGTTCCTATCCCTTTGTTTAGGTGTATACAAACAAATTGGAGAGGATCTATTCTAATTCTATTCTATCTACCAAGGAAATAGAGTCGAGAGATGCAAGAAAATAAACCTAAGCTAATGAGGTGATAAACCAAAGGAATGTTAGACACTCATTTTTAGTTTAACACAAACCACAAGAATGTAATACAAACAACATGCACATATGACCAAATCGTAATAAGAGATCAGAGAGACAATAATGAATATATGAGAGGGCCGAGAAACATCTCAGTAGACATATATATTATTGCTCAAGAGTTGACACTGATATATTGAAGTAGCTTAAGAGGAAAAACTTGCATTACAACCCAAAGGAGAGGTTAGAAAAGCTCCACAAATCCTTATGTGAACAAAAGAAGAAGGGAGGCACAAAAAGGAAATGTCAACCTTTACAATGAGCCACGAGCTTGCTTTTATAGATTCAACACATAGGGAAGAAGAGAGAAGTGGGAAAACCAGTTCGAAGATCAACCATTGCCATCAATACATCCTACAAAATATGCCCCAAATCGTAGTTCGCATCAATTACTTATTCGTTGCCTTGAAGGAGGAGAAAGCGGCCGATCAGATCGAATCTGATCTGGTTGTTGGGTCAAATAGATCCTATATTAATGGCCCAAAGATGTTTCTTAATTTTTCCCCACCTAACCTCTCCAAACTTAAAGTTTCAGATCTCCATGGCATAGACGAGGTCGAGATCTTTCCAATAGTGCTAGATTTCTTTGGATCTCAAGCCTTGAGTCGAAAGATATGCCCATTTGAAATTTGAATCATGTCTATACAAAATGGCAAGAACCAGCTACCAAAATGGGCCCCTTTTTGAAACCGAACACGTGGAGGGTTGGCGCATGTCTGAGGGAAGCCTCTGTATTTTTCTTTTGGAGTTGTGTCGGGTTGACTTGTGGCTTCTTCCATGGCTTGCTTAGTCTCTTCATGTTTTTGGCTAAGTCCTTTGCTCGGTGGGGTCATATATCTGACCGGGGACATGCGGAGGCTTGGTGCTTGTTTGGAAACCTTCCTTAATTTTCTCTTGAATTAGCATCGTGCTAACACTTAGCACCCTCTGCTGGCCTATCTCAATGCTTTGACTATTCAACCCGACCCTATCCCTTTACGAAACCAGATGCGTGGAGGCTCTGCACTCACTAAAAACCCACTCAGGATTTTGCTTTTGAAGAAGTGTCAGTTAACACGTGGAGGCCTCTGTAGGCTCTTAGAATTTTCAGCAACTTCTCTTACCTTTTTAGACCTTGAACATGTGGCAAGATGGCACTCGTTCTCCATACTTAGTTTTTTGGGCCCTTTTTGTCCCAATTTTCAACTTGGACTATGTGGCGAGCCCATGCACATTTGGGCCTCCACTTTTAGATTCACCTTTGGAGATGCAGTAAGATGACATGTGGTGGCTTCCGCTATCACTTCTATACTTCTTCTTTTTGAGACCCACCCTGTCCACCTTTTGACTTTTAGTTGTTGACTCTACCCCGCTTTAGACTTGGGACATGTGGGGGCACGCTTGTTCAAGTCTCATCTTAATTTTCAATCTTTGGAGGTGCGTCTTTTGGAAACTTAAGCATCCGCTCTCTCCTCCATACTTTGTCAATTTTTGGGCTTGTTCTGAACTATTTCAGAGCCCGAAGACTTCAAAATTTCACCACTTCTTCTCTTTAAGCCTATGGCTTCTTTTGACACTATTTTCTCCTTCCCGACCCTGTTATTCCATTTCCAATCCTACCTGTAATTTGTTTGCTATATTTGAAGCACGGATTCACTCGATAGAGCCATTTCTTCAATTTCTTCTTACACAGGGTCGTTTGATCTTTCACAGGCCCTGCCACTCCATTATAGAGTCCCTCTACAACCTGTTTGCAGGATTTAAATGTGATTTCTCTAGCTTCTTCTATGCGGGGTTGTGGCTGATCCAATTTTGCTAGGGGAAAAATATGGATAACAATTTGGCAACTCGTAGGGGCATCTACCTGCTAGATGAAAGGACCAATTTCCTTGTTATATCCATTGGGCATGGAGTCAAGAATGATGGCCTGATACTGATCCTACCTCTGATCCATGAGCGACCATTTGCACTCTCAATTTTCATAAGAAATATTGAAACAAGGCTTCTGAGAGTAGAAAATTGTTTTGACCTAGGGCTTTCATCTGTCCCTGAACGGACTATCTTGAAAATGTTCTTTTAGTTGCTCTGCATTTGTTTTATTTTGAAGATAGCAACTATTACAGGCAACTATGAGTTTCCCTGTTGTGAATAGTGAAGGGTCCAGCCTCAGTAGATTTGGAGCAATATGAACAAAACTTATGTACAAAGACAAAATCATACATGCCTCAAATGAGACATGTAGAGTGTGCATAAGCACTTCTTCTGCTGAAAACAAAATCTACTCCTACCCCTACACTAACCAGAGAGAAATAAAAGCTTAAACAAAGCCTGTTATAGGCGAAGGGAGAAGTAGCTTCCCTTTCTCAAGAGGGGAAGCCATGCAAATGATTTGACACTAAATATAGCTTCCCGTATGAGTGAAAAAATGACTTTAAGCCGATCCTCCACCCATATTAGCAAGGTATCAACATTAATGGAAAATACCTCCTCAAGCTGATTTACATTGGACTTCTAGAGGTGTTGATGGTGACTCTTGGTGCTTTGATACTCATCCTCATGCCCTAAAGTAGGCATGACTAGTTTTGGCTTCTCCCTTGGCTCCAATGAAGCCAAGTATCTGATTGGGCAAGGTATGGTCCTTTGAATCTGCCCATGGTTCTGAACTTTAACTCCAAGAATGGAGCCTTCTTGCTGACCCTCATGGATGGATGGTGTGGGAGGAATGATAGCCTAATATTTTTCTCTTCATCTGCACGCACTTGGTGTGACTTTTGGAAGATCAAAATCTTCCAACTTTGATTTAGGAGGCATGTTGCAAACTGCAGGTTGTGCTTGCACATTCTCTTCCATGGCAGTAGGTTCTTGTGATTGAAGAATGAATGATGGGGAAGAAAAGATTACAATTTCAATTGGCTCCTTCTTATCAAAACATTCTTTTGAGTCTGATAGGAAATCAAACTCTTTACTATCCTATTGTAACAAGGTCCCTCCCTTTTGCATGGTGATCTTAAAATCTTCATTATTTTCACCATATGAAGCCTCATCTTCAAACATGAAGCTAGTGAGTTCAGGCTCTTCCAAAAAAACATACTTTTAGAGAGGTTAAAAGGGAGAGGGGTATGTACTTTCTTATGCAACCGGCTCATGATTTAGTGCCTCTGAATCTATCTTGGTCACCTCTATATGCTCCCCTTTAACTGGACTTGGAGCTGGTTGTTCTTCTTCCTTCTCTTGTGAAGAACATGGAAGACTCATATCTTCCAACCTTGGTCTTAGAGAGATGTTATGAAGTGCATGCTTTGTTGTCCTTGGATGTCCTCCTTCATGCCGGTAGGATTATATGCTTGGAAGGTGGATGGAAGGGAGAAAATGATGTGATCTCCTCAGGCTCCTCTTCACCAAAGAAATCTTCCAAGTCTGACGAGATAGTCGACTCCTTGTTGTCCTATTGCGGGTTCTCTACTTCCTCCATGGTGTCCTCCCGATGCGAAACTTGCTAACCTTGGTTACCCTCTTCCTCAAACATGAATTTTGAAAATTAAAACTCTTATTTAACCTTAGAGCTTGAAGGAGATGAAGTGGGAGGAATAACTGAAGGTTCTTTTGTAGCCTTCCCTACGCTTGGAGCATCTACAATTGTATGGTCCTCCTCCATCATGGAATTAAAAATCAAATCAGGCCCTTGAAATGAAAGAAAAGGATCTTCAATGATTCTTTCTTCATTGAGTGTCTTAAAAATTGATTTGATTTCTCCCATCTGCTCCTCTTCAATGGGACTTGGAGTTGATTGTTCTTCCTCCTCAACTGGTTGTGCAGCTTGGATTAGATCAGCATCCTCTTCAAAAAAAGTGCCATTAGGGACATTGTATTCAAAGCAAACAAGATGTTGATCTTCTTCCTTCTATTTTTGTTCCTTCTCTGCTGCAAACTCAGCCTCAGCCACCACTAGCTCTTCAACCTTGACCTTTTCTATTGGCTTAACCATCAAGGGGATCTTTGTAAACCAAAATTTGGCAGCCCAACTCTTCAGATTGTCTATCATTTCTTCTTTATTGGGTTCCTCTTCTTGCTTCCCTTGGCTGGTTGTTTGATTTTCATCTCCCAACATGGATTTGGGGAAGCAAGAGGAGTGGCAGGTTGGGTTTCAACTAGTTTTGCTATTATTTGTGGTGGAGAGGGAGGTGGAACTTCTTATTTCTTTGGAGGGAATGACTACTTGGGAAGGAAAAGGGGAGAAAATTTGAGATGGGATGGAAGACTAGGAGATGGAGAAATGAAATCAACACTTGAGGTAGCAAGTGAGGGGCTTGACTCTTGATCATACTGAAATGATAAAGATTGAGAAAGAGAAAATGAAGGATAGGGAGCTAGTGATTGACTTACCCATTGACAAGGTTGTCTTGTGTCCAACTCATAAGCCTCAATATCTTCAATCCACTATGTAAGTTGAGGAAACATTTCAACCATGAAGTCAAGCTTCTCCTAAGGGCTGTAATGTCTTGGAAAAGGGCCTCCCCATGGACAAGGTGCTCTATAACCAATCTTGAATGCCTTCATTTATGCTATGGCCCTTGGTGAACCATACCCGACCTCCGTTTGTTTAATCTTCTCTAGAAAACTAGCATTCTCCAAATAGATGTCACCATTGTATGCACCCCCTTGTTTTGATAAGCTCTATGGCCAAACCGACTTTTACCCTACTCATATGGGTAAGTGTAATGGTCCTAGATCTGATTATAATGCTGATTTGGAGGAGTTGGGAAAGGCATTGGAGGTGAATTGCCCTTGCATTGCTTCTATAAGTGTGAGTTCCAAGAAGGAAATGAATCCATTATTGCAAAACTTCATGAAATGGGAGAAAATGAAAGAGATGGAAGAAAAAAGTAGATAAAAATGGGTGGAAATGGATGGAAAATGTACTGTAACTTAGATGATGGGTTATTGACTAGATGGAATCGCCATATGTTCTTGCATGTGCCTCAAAAGGATGAACCTTAATAGGAACACACCAACTGCTTTAAGATGAAGTGGTAAGGTTCTTGAGACCTATCCCACTGGGCATGTTAAAATTGTTAGTGTAGAATCACAAAGCATCCCGAATGGCACGAGTGTGAAGTGGGGAATTTGGTGTGATTGAACAACATGGAGCATCTCTTAAGGTGTGGGACCTTGTGAGTTGAGAGAGCTCTCCAGATTGAGGCCAATTCCTAACCCTCTATTCAGGTGTACACAAAAAAATTACAGAGGATCTATTCTAAGTCTATTCTATCTACCAAGGAGACATGGTCAGAGAGATGCAAAAAAAATAAACCTAAGCTAACGAGGTGATACACCAATGAAATGTTAGACACTTGTTTTGCAGTTTAACACGGACCATATGAATGTAATATAAAAAACATGCATACATGACCAAATCGTAATAAGAGATTAGAGAGACAACAATGAATACATGAGAGGGCCAAGAAACATCCACAGGCATATATATTATCACTCGGAGTCGATACATGATATATCGCAGTAGTAAAAGGAAAAACTTGCATTACAACCCTAAGGAGAGGTTAGAAAAGCTCCAAAATCCTTCTATGAACAAAATAATAAGGGAGGGCACAAAAAAATGTCCAACCCTTTACAATGAGCCGACCTTGCTTTTATAGATTCATCACAGAGGGAAGAAGGAGAGAGAAGCAGGAAAACCAGTTCGAAGCTCAACCACTGCCATCAATGCCTCCTACAAAATTTGCCCCAAATCTATCATGCTTGCATCAATTACTTGTTTGGTGCCTTGAAGGAGGAGGAAAGCAGTGGATCAAATCAAATCTAATTTGGTTGTTGGGGCAAATAGATCCTATATTAATGGCCCAAAGACATTTCTTCATTTTTTCCCCACCTAACCTCTCCAAACTTAAAGTTTTAGATCTCCATGGCATAGACAAGGTTGAGATATTTCCAACGGTGCTAGATTTGTTGGATTTTGAGCCCCGAGTCGAAAGATATGCCCATTTGAAATTTGAATCGGGTCCGTACAAAATGGCGGGAACCAGCTACCAAAACAGGGCCCCTTTTGAAACCGAACACGTGGAGGGTTGGCGCATGTCTGAGGGAAGCCTCTGTATTTTTATTTTGGAGTTTTTTCAAGCTAACACGTGGCCTCTTACGTGGTTTGCTCGGTCTCTTCATAGTTTTTGGCTAAATCCCTTTACTCGGCGGGGTCATATACATCGACCAGGGGACATGCGAGAGGCCTAGTGCTTTTTGGAAACCTTCCCTTAATTTCGCTCTTGAATTAGAGCCATGCGACATTTAGCACCCTCTGCTGGCTGTCTCAATGCTTTGACTATTCAACCCGACGATGTCCCTTTACAAAACCGGAAGCATGGAGGCTCCGCGCTCACTTAAAAAGCCGCTCGGGATTTTGGTTTTGAAGGAGTGCGAGGTTGACACATGGAGGCCTCTATAAACTCTTAGAATTTTCAAAGTGGCTTCTCTTACCTTTTTGTACCCTTAACATGTGGCGAGTGGGTGCTCATTCTCCATACTTAGTTGTTTTTGGGCTGTTCTATCTCATTTTTCAACTTAGACTACGTGGCGGCCTGCGCACTCATTTTGGCCTCCACTTTTGGATTCACCTTTGGAGATATGCCAAAGTGACGACGCGTGGTGGCTCCCGCTATCACTTGTATACTTCTTTTTAGCCCTCCTGTCCACCTTTTGAATTTTAGATATTGACTTGCCCTCACTTTGGACACTGGGACACATGGGGACTGGCTCTTGTTTAATTCTCCCCTTAATTTTTAATCTTTGGAGGTGTCTGTTTTGAAACTTGGAAGCATCCACTTTCTCCTCCATACTTTGTCAATTTTTGGGCTCGTTCGTAACTATTTCAAAGTTCGAAGACTTTGAACTTTCACCACTTCTTCTCTTTGAGCCTCTGGCTTCTTTTGACATTGTTTTCTCCTTCCCCAACCCTGCTATTCCATTTCAAAGCCTACCTGTAATCTGTTTGTTTGATTTGAAGCACAAATTCACTCGATAGAGTCATTTCATCAATTTCTTCTTCCATAGGGTCATTTGATATTTTACAGGCCCCGCCACTCCATTGTAGAGTCCCTATGCAACATGTTTGCAGGATTTGAACATGATTTATGTGGCTTATTCTATGCGGGGTTGTGGTTGATCCAATTTTACGGGCGGAAAAATATGGATATCACTTTCATGTTATATCCTCTTTGTAGAAGCTAGGGTCACTAAAATAATGTAATGGCCCTGAACAAGAAACATCTCTTTCACCATTTTCTTTACCATTTCAAAATGAAAAATAGATAGGGGTAAACGCTAAGGAGGAATACCTAGTAAATGTTGGTCGGTTGATGGTTATTGTGCGCGTTTTGAATTATTGATCCACATCGAATGTGAGAGCTTCCTTTTGGCTAGGAGGAACTACATGTAATAGGTACGACAAGACCACAAAAATAGTTAAATGATATATGATAGTTGATTACCTAGCATATGCTAGTTCTAGGAAGTGTGATACTTCCTAGATGGTTGTTAATCCACCGTTTAAAACCAGTAATATGAGAAACAAACAAAGTCCTATTGTAGTTGATATGATTTAGGTATCTCATTCAAGTAAAATAAGTAAATCCAATCACAAAAGGATAGGCTATAGTTGGATCGAGAGGTGAGGTGTTTGTCAAGGTTCTCGGGGCTGGTTAGGGTCTCGATTCTAGGTTATTTAGGTCACCTGGTAGGGTGATTGTTGGATCTATTCTTGGTCAAGGTGTAAAACACGATACCAACATCATTAGCAAGGTATCAACATTAATGGAAAATACCTCCTCAAGCTGATTTGCATTGGACTCCTAGAGGTGTTGATGGTGACCCTTGGTGCTTTGATACTCATCCTCATGCCCTAAAGTAGGCATGACTAGTTTTGGCTTCTCCCTTGGCTCCAATGAAGCCAAGTATCTGATTGGGCAAGGTATGGTCCTTTGAATCTACCCATGGTTCTGAACTTTAACTCCAAGAATGGAGCCTTCTTACTGACCCTCATGGATGGATGGTGTGGGAGGAATGATAGCCTCATATTCTTTCTCTTCCTCTGCAGTAGGTGTGACTTTTGGAAGATCAAAATCTTCCAACTTTGATTCAGGAGGCATGTTGCAAACTGCAGGTTGTGCTTGCACATTCTCTTCCATGGCAGTAGGTTCTTGTGATTGAAGAATGAATGATGGGGAAGAAAAGATTACAATTTCAACTGGCTCCTTCTTATCAAAACATTCTTTTGAGTCTGATAGGAAATCAAACTCTTTACTATCCTATTGTAACAAGGTCCCTCCCTTTTGCATGGTGATCTTAAAATCTTCATTATTTTCACCATATGAAGCCTCATCTTCAAACATGAAGCTAGTGAGTTCAAGATCTTCCAAAAAAACAGACTTTTGGAGAGGTTGAAAGGGAGAGGGTCTGTACTTTCTTGTGCAACCGGCTCATGATTTAGTGCCTCTGAATCTATCTTGGTCACCTCTATATGCTCCTCTTTAACTGGACTTGGAGCTGGTTGTTCTTCTTCCTTCTCTTGTGAAGAACATGGAAGACTCATATCTTCCAACCTTGGTCTTAGAGAGCTGTTATGAAGTGCATGTTGTTGTCCTTGAATGTCCTCCTTCATGCCAGTAGGATTATATGCTTGGAAGGTGGATGGAAGGGGAGAAAATGATGTGATCTCCTCAAGCTCCTCTTCACCAAAGAAATCTTCCAAGTCTGACAGATAGTCTGACTCCTTGTTGTCCTATTGCAGGTTCTCTACTTCCTCCATGGTGTCCTCCTGATCTGAAACTTGCTAACCTTGGTTACCCTCTTCCTCAAACATGAATTTTGAAAGTTAAAACTCTTATTTAACCTTAGAGCTTGAAGGAGATGAAGTGGGAGGAATAACTGAAGGTTCTTTTGTAGCCTTCCCTACGCTTGGAGCATCTACAACTGTATGGTCCTCCTCCATCATGGAATTAGAAATCAAATCGGGCCCTTGAAATGAAAGAAAAGGATCTTCAATGATTCTTTCTTCATTGAGTGTCTTAAAAATTGATTTGATTTCTCCCATCGGCTCCTCTTCAATGGGACTTGGAGTTGATTGTTCTTCCTCCTCAACTGGTTGTGCAGCTTGGATTAGATCAGCATCCTCTTCAGAAAAAGTGCCATTAGGGACATTGTATTCAAAACAAACAAGATGTTGATCTTCTTCCTTCTATTTTTGTTCCTTCTCTGCTGCAAACTCAGCCTCAGCCACCACTGGCTCTTCAACCTTTACCCTTTCTATTGGCTTAACCATCAAGGGGATCTTTGTAAACCAAATTTGGCAGCCCAACTCTTTAGATTGTCTATCATTTCTTCTTTATTGGGTTCCTCTTCTTGCTTCCCTTGGCTGGTTGTTTGATTTTCATCTCCCCAACATGGATTTGGGGAAGCAAGAGGAGTGGCAAGTTGGGGTTCAACTAGTTTTGCTATTGTTTGTGGTGGAGAGGGAGGTGGAACTTCTTATTTCTTTGGAGGGAATGACTACTTGGGAAGGAAAAGGGGAGAAGAATTGAGATGGGATGGAAGACTAGGAGATGGAGAAATGAAATCAACACTTGAGGCAGCAAGTGAGGGGCTTGACTCTTGATCATACTGAAATGATAAAGATTGAGAAAGAGAAAATGAAGGACAGGGAGCTAGTGATTGACTTACCCATTGACAAGGTTGTCTTGTGTCCAGCTCATAAGCCTCAATATCTTCAATCCACTATGTAAGTTGAGGCAACATTTCAACCATGAAGTCAAGCTTCTCCTGAGGGCTGTAATGTCTTGGAAAAGGGCCTTCCCATGGACAAGGTGCTCTATAACCAATCTTAAATGCCTTCATTTATGCTATGGCCCTCGATTTGAACCATACCAGCCTCCGTTTGTTTAATCTTCTCTAGAAAACTAGCATTCTCCAAATAGATGTCACCATTGTATGCACCCCCTTGTTCTTGATAAGCTCTATGGCCAAACTGACTTTTACCCTACTCATATGGGTAAGTGTAATGGTCCTAGATCTGATTATAATGCTGATTTGGAGGAGTTGGGAAAGGCATTGGAGGTGAAGCGCATTGCTTCTATAAGTGTGAGTTCCAAGAAGGAAATGAATCCATTATTGAAAAACTTCATGAAATGGGAGAAAATGAAAGAGATGGAAGAAAAAAGTAGATAAAAATGGGTGGAAATGGATGGAAAATGTCTCAGTAACTTAGATGATGGGTTATTGACTAGATGGAATCGCCATATGTTCTTGCATGTGCCTCAAAAGGATGAACCTTAATAGGAACACACCAACTGCTAAGATGAAGTGGTAAGGTTCTTGAGACCTATCCCACCTGTGCATGTTAAAATTGTTAGTGTAGAATCATGCGGCATCCCGAATGGCACGAGTGTGAAGTGGGGAATTTGGTGTGATTGAACAACATGGAGCATCTCTTAAGGTGTGGGACCTTGTGAGTTGAGAGAGCTCTCAGTTGAGGCCAATTCCTAACCCTCTATTCAGGTGTATACAAAAAAATTGCAGAGGATCTATTCTAAGTCTATTCTATCTACCAAGGAGACATGGTCGAGAGATGCAAAAAAATAAACCTAAGCTAACGAGGTGATACACCAATGAAATGTTAGACACTTGTTTTGCGGTTTAACACGGACCATATGAATGTAATATAAAAAACATGCATACATGACCAAATCGTAATAAGAGATTAGAGAGACAACAATGAATACATGAGAGGGCAAGAAACATCCACAGGCATATATATTATCACTCAGAGTCGATCGATCGGTATATTGCGGTAGCAAAAGGAAAAACTTGCATTACTGACCCTAAGGAGAGGTTAGAAAAGCTCCAAAATCCTTCTATGAACAAAATAATAAGGAGGGCACAAAAAAATGTCCAACCCTTTACAATGAGCCCCGACCTTGCTTTTATAGATTCACCACAGAGGAAGAAGGAGAGAGAAGCAGGAAAACCAGTTCGAAGCTCAACCACTGCCATCAATGCCTCCTACAAAATTTGCCCCAAATCTATCATTCTTGCATCAATTACTTGTTTGGTGCCTTGAAGGAGGAGGAAACAACGGATCAAATCAAATCTAATTTGGTTGTTGGGACAAATAGATCCTATATTAATGGCCCAAAGACATTTCTTCATATTTTTCCCCACTTAACCTCTCCAAACTTAAAGTTTTAGATCTCCATGGCATAGACAAGGTTGAGATATTTCCAACGGTGCTAGATTTGTTGGATCTTGAGCCCTGAGTCGAAAGATATGCCCATTTGAAATTTGAATCGGATCCTTACAAAATGGCAGGAACCAGCTACCAAAACGGGGCCTCTTTTGAAACTAAACACGTGAAGGGTTGGCGCATGTCTGAGGGAAGCCTCTGTATTTTTATTTTGGAGTTTTTTCAAGCTAACACGTGGCCTCTTCGTGGTTTGCTCGGTCTCTTCATGTTTTTGGCTAAATCCCTTTACTCGGCGGGGTCATACATCGACCCCAGGGGACATGCGGAGAGGCCTAGTGCTTTTTGGAAACCTTCCCTTAATTTTGCTCTTGAATTAGCGCCATGCTGACACTTGGCACCCTCCGCTGGCCTATCTCAATGCTTTGACTATTCAACCCGACCCTGTCCCTTTACAAAACCGGATGCATGGAGGCTCGCGCTCACTTAAAAAGCCGCTCGGGATTTTGGTTTTGAAGGAGTGCCGAGTTGACACATGGAGGCCTCTATAAACTCTTAGAATTTTCAAGTGGCTTCTCTTACCTTTTCGTACCCTTAACATGTGGCGAGTGGGTGCTCATTCTCCATACTTAGTTGTTTTTGGGCTGTTCTATCTCATTTTTCAACTTAGACTACGTGGCGGCTGCACTCATTTTGGCCTCCACTTTTGGATTCACCTTTGGAGATATGCCAAGGCGACGCGTGGTGGCTCCGCTATCACTTGTATACTTATTTTTAGGCCCTCCTGTCCACCTTTTGAATTTTAGATATTGACTCTTGCCCTCACTTTGGACACAGGACACATGGGGACACTGGCTCTTGTTTACTTCTCCCCTTAATTTTTAATCTTTGGAGGTGTCTTGTTTTGAAACTTGGAAGCATCCACTTTCTCCTCCATACTTTGTCAATTTTTGGGCTCGTTCAGTAACTATTTCAAAGTTCGAAGACTTTGAACTTTCACCACTTCTTCTCTTTGAGCCTCGGCTTCTTTTGACATTGTTTTTTCTCCTTCCCCAACACTTCTTTATTCCATTTCAAAGCCTACACTGTGTCTGTTTGTTTGATTTGAAGCACAAATTCACTCGATAGAGTCATTTCATCAATTTCTTCTTCCATAGGGTCATTTGATATTTTACGAGCCCCGCCACTCCATTGTAGAGTCCCTATGCAACATGTTTTGAGGATTTGAACATGATTTATGTGGCTTATTCTATGCGGGGTTGTGGTTGATCCAATTTTTTACGGGCGGAAAAATATGGATATCACTTTCATGTTATATCCTCACTTTGTAGAAGCTAGGGTCACTAAAATAATGTAATAGCCGAACAAGAAACATCTCTTTCACCATTTTCTTTACCATTTCAAAATGAAAAAAATAGATAGGGGTAAACGCTAAGGAGGAATACCTAGTAAATGTTGGTCGGTTGATGGTTATTGTGCGCGTTTTGAATTATTGATCCACATCCGAATGTGAGAGCTTCCTTTTGGCTAGGAGGAACTACATGTAATAGGCAGACAAGACCACAAAAATAGTTAAATGATATATGATAGTTGACTACCTAGCATATGCTAGTTCTAGGAAGTGTGATACTTCCTAGATGGTTGTTAATCCTTTGTTTAAAACCGAGTTAATATGAGAAACAAACAAAGTCCTATTGTAGTTGATATGATTTAGGTATCTCATTCAAGTAAAATAAGTAAATCCAATCACAAAAGGATAGGCTATAGTTGGATCACGAGAGGTGAGGTGTTTGTCAAGGTTACGGGGCTGGTTAGGGTCTCGATTCTAGGTTATTTAGGTCAAGTGGTAGGGTGATTGTTGGATCTATTCTTGGTCAAGGTGTAAAACACGAGATACCAACATCATTAGCAAGGTATCAACATTAATGGAAAATACCTCCTCAAGCTGATTTACATTGGACTTATAGAGGTGTTGATGGTGACTCTTGGGGCTTTGATACTCATCCTCATGCCCTAAAGTAGGCATGACTAGTTTTGGCTTCTCCTTGGCTCCAATGAAGTGAAGTAGCTGATTGGGCAAGGTATGGTCCTTTGAATCTGCCCATGGTTCTCAACTTTAACTCCAAGAATGGAGCCTTCTTACCGACCCTCATGGATGGATGGTGTGGGTGGAATGATAGCCTCATATTTTTCTCTTCATCTCGCATTGAGTGTGACTTTTGGAAGATCAAAATCTTCTAACTTTGATTCGGAGGAGGCATGTTGCAAGCTGCATGTTGTGCTTGCACATTCTCTTCCATGGAAGTAGGTTCTTGTGATTGAAGAATGAATGATGGGAAGAAAAGATTACAATTTCAAATGGCTCCTTCCTATCAAAGAATTCTTTTGAGTCGATAGAAACCAAACTCTTTACTATTCTATTGTAACAATGTCCCTCCCTTTTGCATGGTGATATTAAAATCTTCATTATTTTCACCATATGAAGCCTCATCTTCAAACATGAAGCTAGTGAGTTCAGGCTCTTCCAAAAAATAGACTTTTAGAGAGGTTGAAAGGGAGAGGGGTCTGTACTTTCTTATGCAACCGGCTCATGATTTAGTGCCTCTGAATCTATCTTGGTCACCTCTATATGCTCCTCTTTAACTGGACTTGGAGCTGGTTGTTCTTCTTCCTTCTCTTGTGAAGAACATGGAAGACTCATATCTTCCAACCTTGGTCTCAGAGAGCTGTTATGAAGTGCAGGCTGTTGTCCTTGAATGTCCTCCTTCATGGCAGTAGGATTATATGCTTGGAAGATGGATGGAAGAGGAGAAAATGATGTGATCTCCTCAAGCTCCTCTTCACCAAAGCAATCTTCCAAGTCGCGAGATAGTCGAGCTCCTTGTTGTCCTATTGCAGGTTCTCTACTTCCTCCATGGTGTCCTCCGATGCGAAACTTGCTAACCTTGGTTACCCTCTTCCTCAAACATGAATTTTGAAAGTTAAAACTCTTATTTAACCTTAGAGCTTGAAGGAGATGAAGTGGGAGGAATAAGCGAAGGTTCTTTTGTAGCCTTCCCTACGCTTGGAGCATCTACAATCGTATGGTCCTCCTCCATCATGGAATTAGAAATCAAATCGGGCCCTTGAAATGAAAGAAAAGGATCTTCAATGATTCATTCTTCATTGAGTGTCTTAAAAATTGATTTGATTTCTCCCATCTGCTCCTCTTGATGGGACTTGGAGCTGATTGTTCTTCCTCCTCAACTGGTTGTGCAGCTTGGATCAGATCAGCATCCTCTTCAGAAAAAGTGCCATTAGGGACATTGTATTCAAAGCAAACAAGTTGTTGATCTTCTTCCTTCTATTTTTGTTCCTTCTCTACTGCAAACTCAGCCTCAGCCACCACTAGCTCTTCAACCTTGACCTTCTCTATTGGCTTAACCATCAAGGGGATCTTTGTAAACCCAAATTTGGCAGCCCAACTCTTGATTGTCTATCATTTCTTCTCTGTTGGGTTCCTCTTCTTGCTGCCCTTGGCTGGTTGTTTGATTTTCATCTCCCCAACATGGATTTGGGGAAGCAAGAGGAGTGGCAGGTTGGGGTTCAACTAGTTTTGCTATTGTTTGTGGTGGAGAGGGAGGTGGAACTTCTTATTTCTTTGGAGGAATGACTACTTGGGAAGGAAAAGGGGAGAAAATTTGAGATGGGATGGAAGACTAGGAGATGGAGAAATGAAATCAACACTTGAGGTAGCAAGTGAGGGGCTTGACTCTTGATCATACCGAAATGATAAAGATTGAGAAATCGAAAATGAAGGATAGGGAGCTAGTGATTGACTTACCCATTGACAAGGTTGTCTTGTGTCCAACTCATAAGCCTCAATATCTTCAATCCACTATGTAAGTGAAGGAAAAATTTCAACCATGAAGTCAAGCTTCTCCTAAGGGCTATAATGTCTTGGAAAAGGGCCTCCCCATGGACAAGGTCCTCTATAACCAATCTTAAATGCCTTCATTTATGCTATGGCCCTTGATCGAACCATACCTGACCTCCGTTTGTTTAATCTTCTCTAGAAAACTAGCATTCTCCAAATAGATGTCACCATTGTATGCACCCCCTTGTTCTTGATAAGCTCTATGGCCAAACTGACTTTGACCCTACTCATATGGGTAAGTATAATGGTCCTAGATCTGATTATAATGCTGATTTGGAGGAGTTGGGAAAGGCATTGGAGGTGAAGCTGCATTGCTTTATAAGTGTGAGTTCAAGAAGGAAATGAATCCATTATTGAAAAACTTCATGAAATGGGAGAAAATGAAAGAGATGGAAGAAAAAAGTAGATAAAAATGGGTGGAAATGGATGGAAAATGTCTACGTAACTTAGATGATGGGTTATTGACTAGATGGAATCGCCATATGTTCTTGCATGTGCCTCAAAAGGATGAACCTTAATAGGAACACACCAACCTGCTAAGATGAAGTGGTAAGGTTCTTCGAGACCTATCCCACCAGGCATGTTAAAATTGTTAGTGTAGAATCACGGCATCCCGAATGGCACGAGTGTGAAGTGGGAATTTGGTGTGATTGAACAACATGGAGCATCTCTTAAGGTGTGGGACCTTGTGAGTTGAGAGAGCTCTCAGTATTGAGGCCAATTCCTAACCCTCTATTCAGGTGTATACAAACAAATTGCAGAGGATCTATTCTAAGTCTATTCTATCTACCAAGGAGACATGGTGGAGAGATGCAAAAAAAAATAAACCTAAGCTAACGAGGTGATACACCAATGAAATGTTAGACACTTGTTTTGCGAGTTTAACACGGACCATATGAATGTAATATAAAAACATGCATACATGACCAAATCGTAATAAGAGATTAGAGAGACAACAATAAATACATGAGAGGGCCAAGAAACATCCACAGGCATATATATTATCACTCGGGAGTCGATACAAGTATATTGCAAAGAGCTAAAAGGAAAACTTGCATTACAACCCTAAGGAGAGGTTAGAAAAGCTCCAAAATCCTTCTATGAACAAAATAATAAGGGAGGGCACAAAAAAATGTCCAACCCTTTACAATGAGCCCTGACCCTTCTTTTATAGATTCATCACGAGAGAGGAAGAAGGGAGAGAAGCGAGAAAACAGTTGAAGCTCAACCACTGCCATCAATGCCTCCTACAAAATTTGCCCCAAATCTATCATTCTTGCATCAATTACTTGTTTGGTGCCTTGAAGGAGGAGGAAACAATGGATTAGATCAAATCTAATCTGGTTGTTGGGACAAATATATCCTATATTAATGGCCCAAAGACATTTCTTCATATTTTTCCCCACTTAACCTCTCCAAACTTAAAGTTTTAGATCTCCATGGCATAGACAAGGTTGAGATATTTCCAACGGTGCTAGATTTGTTGGATTTTGAGCCCTGAGTCGAAAGATATGCCCATTTGAAATTTGAATCAGGTCTGTACAAAATGGTAGGAACCACTACCAAAACGGGGCCTCTTTTGGCCGAACACGTGAAGGGTTGGCGCATGTCCGAGGGAAGCCTCTGTATTTTTATTTTGGAGTTTTTTCAAGCTAACACGTGGCCTCTTCGTGGTTTGCTCGGTCTCTTCATGTTTTTGGCTAAATCCCTTTACTCGGCGGGGTCATACATCTGACCAGGGACATGCAGAGGCCTAGTGCTTGTTTGGAAACCTTCCCTTAATTTTTCTCTTGAATTAGAGCCATGCGACATTTAGCACCCTCTGCTGGCTGTCTCAATGCTTTGACTATTCAACCCGACCTGTCCCTTTACAAACCGGAAGCATGGAGGCTCCGTGCTCACTTAAAAAGCCGCTCGGGATTTTGGTTTTGAAGGAGTGCGAGTTGACACATGGAGGCCTCTATAAACTCTTAGAATTTTAGGTGGCTTCTCTTACCTTTTCGTACCCTTAACATGTGGCGAGTGGGTGCTCATTCTCCATACTTAGTTGTTTTTGGGCTGTTCTATCTCATTTTCAACTTAGACTACGTGGCGGGCTGCACTCATTTTGGCCTCCACTTTTGGATTCACCTTTGGAGATATGCCAAGCCGACGCCGGTGGCTCCCGCTATCACTTGTATACTTCTTTTTAGGCCCTCCCTGTCCACCTTTTGAATTTTAGATATTGACTCTGCCCTCACTTTGGACACAGGACACATGGGGACTGGCTCTTGTTTAATTCTCCCCTTAATTTTTAATCTTTGGAGGTGTCTTGTTTTGAAACTTGGAAGCATCCACTTTCTCCTCCATACTTTGTCAATTTTTGGGCTCGTTAAGTAACTATTTCAAAGTTGAAGACTTTGAACTTTCACCACTTCTTCTCTTTGAGCCTCGGCTTCTTTTGACATTGTTTTCTCCTTCCCAACACTTCTGCTATTCCATTTCAAAGCCTACATGTAATCTGTTTGTTTGATTTGAAGCACAAATTCACTCGATAGATTCATTTCATCAATTTCTTCTTCCATAGGGTCATTTGATATTTTACAGCCCCGCCACTCCATTGTAGAGTCCCTATGCAACATGTTTGCAGGATTTGAACATGATTTATGTGGCTTATTCTATGCGGGGTCATGGTTGATCCAATTTTGTAGGGGGGAAAATATGGATATCACTTTCATGTTATATCCTCATTGTAGAAGCTAGGGTCACTAAAATAATGTAATAACTGAACAAGAAACATCTCTTTCACCATTTTCTTTACCATTTCAAAATGAAAAAATAGATAGGGGTAAACGCTAAGGAGGAATACCTAGTAAATGTTGGTCGGTTGATGGTTATTGTGCGCGTTTTGAATTATTGATCCACATCCGAATGTGAGAGCTTCCTTTTGGCTAGGAGGAACTACATGTAATAGACGATAAGACCACAAAAAATAGTTAAATGATATATGATAGTTGACTACCTAGCATATGCTAGTTCTAGGAAGTGTGATACTTCCTAGATGGTTGTTAATCCACTTTGTTTAAAACCGATTAATATGAGAAACAAACAAAGTCCTATTGTAGTTGATATGATTTAGGTATCTCATTCAAGTAAAATAAGTAAATCCAATCACAAAAGGATAGGCTATAGTTGGATCGAGAGGTGAGGTGTTTGTCGAGGTTACAGGGCTGGTTAGGGTCGATTCTAGGTTATTTAGGTCAAGCTGGTAGGGTGATTGTTGGATCTATTCTTGGTCAAGGTGTAAAACACAGATACCAACATCATTCTTGTGTAATCGATGATGGTTTATGATGATTTGGTGATGGTTAGATTTTTGGTTGTTTAGGTCACTTTGAAATAGGTTGTTTGGTTATGTTGTTGGGGAATGTTTAAACACGAGAGAATGATGTCGGTCTTGTATAATCGGCATCAATATGGTCAGGAAAAGGGAACTCAATGAAATATGGTTGTGGGGATTGAGTTGGGACTTACACAGGATGGAAGGATAGTTAGGGACATCTATAAAGGCCTTAGGTATGCTCAAAGGTGTATAATAGGTGAGAGTGGGTGATTTGGTGATATGGGTGAAGGGATATTCGAGTTCACGGGAAAGTGGGGATGAAGCAATAAGCATGCAAATAATAGATTAATAATAGGAGTAATAAAGATTAATAACTTGAATAAACCATACTTGGTTAGGGCCATACTTACTATGTTAAGGATCTGATGGCTAAGAGGTGGAGGTGGTTGATCGGAGAATGCATGTGTGGTCATGTAGTGGTGATTTCCTGGAGTGCTCCCTTGAATGCAATGGCTCTATGATTGATCCTGGTGATGGCTCTGGATGTTTGGATGTGTGAAAGGATGCTTGTTTCACTTGCATGCAGCTCTGGTCTCTTTTCTTGCTCTTAGAATGTGCCAACCTCGAAATAAGGTTACCAAAGGGAATAAAGGTAACCGATGCGGTTCAAGGTTGACAGTTGTCGGTCAGGGGTGACCGGTATCGGTTAAGGCAAGATTCCCTAGGTTTACTAAAAATAGGAGATCATGGCAATGATTTCCACCAGATCTCTCTATTCATCCGGGAAAGAGCGGGAGTTACCTTTTCTTATGTGGGAATGTGGTTAGAGGGGATGTAGGCATTGATTTTTAGGGTTTAGTTAGGTCTTAGTTAGTTATGGAAACATACTAAGAATAGATTTAGGGTGAGGTGGCTAGGTGAGGTGGTGGGGTGGGAATTATCTTAATTAGGATAATTAAATAATAAATATTGTGAGGACATGGATTAATTTAATTAAATTAATATTAGTGTGGGGTGCAAGGGGCCATGGTTAGGTGAGTGTGTTCAAGTTGATTATTTAACGAGGGGTCAAGGGGAGTGTGACCCAATTTTGGTGTCTACATTTTTCCCCTTTTTGCTACGTAGCTTGTATTGGTAAGCGATGCCGAAAAAAATAAGATGTGGTTGCCCCATGTGTGGGTGAAGGTGATCCCCCTCAAACTAGGAACTGATGTGGTAGAAGATAGAATTGATGAGTGATTTGATAAAAGGTGAATGTGATGAAGAGGAAGGTGGACAATGGGGGTAAGGGGGTAAAGGTCCAATCGAGTAATCTAGGTAATTGGCTAGGGTCAAAGGTAATGTGATCAAATGCATGCACATGTATAAGTTGCAGTATGATACCGAGGTTAAAGAGCTTGTAAACTCTACATTGTATACGGTCAATAGGTTTATCCAAAAATGTTGAGGTGGTTCCGGTATCCAAGGTATAGGATATAGTGCATAAGAACTTCATGAGTCAGTGCAGTGCGGGAACATTTAGGTATGTTCCAAAGTACACCAAAGGTTGGGTCGGGATAAACATGCATGTCGTGACAATAGGAAAAGTAAGATCATTAGGTCAAACAACACGGGTAACGATTGTCGCAAGGTATAGTGAGCACATGAGTTCACGAGTCACTAACAATGTTGCAGGTCAGGTAGCTAGATCACGGCATGGGTAGGGTGAGGCATGGGTAAAATAACAAGTCCCAAAATGTAATTAAGGACAAGTATAGGTAAGGTAGGCATGGAGATTGGTTGCGATAAGGGTGGGTAAGATCAAATGGTGGCTAGGTTGGTTAAGTGGGGTTAGAAATGGGGAAAGGGTAGAGGAAAGAGTATGACAGGTAATCGATGTCGGTCATACGTAACCGAGTAATGGTATAGGTAAGTGATAATGGTTTAATGGGGGTAGATGAATGATGTCGGTCGGCGTATAGCCGACCACGATGCACTAGGGCATAGGACCGATGTCGGTCAGGTTGAAGTGGGTATATAAAAAGAAAAAATCCGTAGAAGATGGATTCATTTGTATGGGTGGAATTTTTTGAAAATAATAGAGCATTGAACGAGTTGTGCTTTGTTAGGAGGAAAAGATGAGGGATGATATCTTGTGAGGTGGAGGGATCCGGTTAGATAGAGGAGCCAAGTAGATGGGTTCACAAGTATAGGGGGTCAATTATGAGTGGGTGAAGGTCGGGAGGATTAGATTTGGTGATTGGACATGGCAGAGGTGGGAGAGGGATCAAGTGGACCACTAGTGCAACAGCCTGATGTGCCACCACGAAGAAGGCAATGCGATGAGGTAAGATTCAATCTCTTGCATTGGTTTGGGAGGTAGATTGGGTATATAGGTTAGGGAAGGAATACAGGATTTTTGGGGAAAAGGGGATTTGAATTTGGGAAGGAAAATTGGGTAAAATAGGAATGGGGAGAGGTGTGGTTAGGTGTATGAGGGGTGGGGAGGAGTTGAGGGTAGAGTTAGGTAGGAATGGGTGAGAAGAAGGGGGTTTTAGGAAAAAGGGGTTTTGGGTGTCAGCATTTTACGCGATAGTGACCGGCATCGGTCAAGGGGTGGCCGATGTCGGTGGTGTCGAGCCGGTACCGATCATAGATAAGGTGACCGATGCCGGTTTGGGATAGACTGTGGTTAGTTAGGAGTAACCAGTATCGGTCATCATGTGGAGAAAAAGGGGCCAAAAGATCCCTAGGGTGGTTGGGTGAGATAGATAGCAGCCAAAAACAAGATTGTGGTGATGAAAAATAGAGCATGGGTAAGAGGTTGAAAGAGGTATGGTATGATCAATAGTGGGTGAGGGTTGGGGTGGGTAGATAGAATATGTGATAAGAAGGTAAGTTGTGAGGGGAAAAAGAGGGAGGGTAATAGGTGTAGGTGAAGTGTTAAGAGTGATTGTGGGCATGATCAAGGTGTATTAATGTGATGTTTTGTTGGATGCAGGTGAGAGAATAGGCTATTTGTGGATGCGAGATAGGGTGATGCCCCTACTCGTGATGATTTGAGGAGGTGTGATAGCCAAGGATTGGTAGCATGTTGCGAGAGGTTTACCTAATTGGGTCGACGCTACCCGACATGTAGTTCGGCAGCAAAAGTTTCATAGTCTCCCTCTACCGACGGGTGAGCTCACGGTCACCACTGGAGGATGTCTACGAGGATCCTGTGGTTGCCGATAGTGGGGGTGGGGGTATATTTGATCTCCTCGAGAGGTGTTTAAGGAGTTTATGATGATAGTCTTTGGCAAGAGGGTTGGTGGAGATGAGGTTTCACATTACTATCATGAGCTATGGGGAGATGTACTTGGCTCATCTAGAAGAGACTAAACTAGTGTTATTGATGGAGGTAGTACTGCTTTGCATTACAATACCAAATGCGAGAGGGTGGGAGATTCTGTGATCATTGATGGGGTCTGCATGATATGGTGATAGACTGGACCTATTTTACATGGGCACCAAGCATTCTGGTGTAGCTATACGCAGGAGTTATGGGTGTATAGGTGGCTGCGGAGGTTCAACTTGTGCTGCACCTTTCTACTTCATTGTTGGGCATATAAGCACATTGTGTGTGTGCATCTAGTTGGTATGCCCGGGCTAATGCATTTGAGCCAAGTTTGGTTCAGGTGGGTTACAGGTGATGGGTACCTATTATGGGAGCGTTGAGTGAGCGGGGTGACGCGTGATGTCACCTACTACTGTGCATTTACTTGAGGGGTTGTACGGTGTAGAAATCAATTAGAGACCATATGTTGGTTATCCATCATACAGGAAGATGGCCATGGAGCTAGATGGATTACAACTACTTAGATGGATAGAGGGGCGATGTGCAAGAGAGCATGAGATGATACCCATAGATAGGGTTAGACGATAGTTTGGACTGGCTTTGAGGATATACCTCCACCCTTCTCATAAATACGGGAGGGATGATGTGGAGATGTCGTTGCCCTGCACCAACCAAAAGTGCCTACGGGGTAGGAGGATTAGATGAGAGACGCGTGATCAATGATGTCGAGGTGGTGATCGATATAGATAGTGGTGGGCTACACACCTATGAGCAGTACCACCGAGGTTGGGGTAGGTGGATTTCGCCACCATCATTGTTTAGAGGACGCCCTACAGGGGTAGGTGGCTACCTTGATTACATAGCTAGGGATTGTGTAGGGGTAGTTGACAGGTGCAGAGGCACAAGTGGCCACTTTATAAGCACAGGTGGCAAGTTTAGATGCCCACATAACACGAGGACGAGATACCCGCATAGGGTGGAGATGGAGATGGGGTATAGGTGGCTGCCCTACAGTGTAGATCACGAGGTTTGCATGACCAGCTTGCCACTACACGGCGACACGAGGTTGTGGCTCTTTAGGCCCGGATATAGGTAGGAACAAGACAGGGTCCCTCGGGCGAGGCACGAGGCATAGGAAGAGTTCCCTCTTTACAGTACTAGCGGGACGGGGGTCCCAAGAGATAGGTACAGAGGTCGAGGTCAATCGTACAACCACAAATAGTAGCGATAGGTTTTTGAGGGATGCCTTAGGTGAGATCCAGTATTATCGGAGTTATTTTGATGGTTGTAGGGATAGATTTTCTATCCTATGGGGAGTATAAAAACTGCAGCCTCGAGTGAGAGGATTTCGAGGTCGCACACCCATAGTGTGGAGAGAAGCAGGGGCCATTAATCACGAGACAAGATCGGGGAGGCTAGCAGTTCACTGAGAGGCTAGCTCTAGGTGTGGTACCAGGCGAGAGTAGGCCAAGGCCCATGGTGGGTGGGGAGATGCTAGCGAGGATGCTACTGCGGGGGTAGAGGATAAGGAGGAAATAGGTGAGATAGATATCGGTGGGGTGATGATTAGTCACTAGAGATGGGATGTATATAGGTTTTATTAATACATAGACCAGCTTGCGTGCCGAAAGATAGTGAGGATGTACATGAGATTTTTGGATATTTTGATGATATAACGCTGCGTATGTCAAAGATGTTGAGGTTGTATATGATATCTTTTGAGAGATTGTGATTAGTATTGGTATATATGTTCACATGTATTTTTATACAAACAATTTGAGTTATAAATGATGGTATTTATACCATGGATGGTGTAATTGGTTTAATTTCCATTATTATTTACATACGTGATGGAAACTAGGTGAATTAGGTATGATGGAGTCATGTCATAGGTATGGATTGAGTCGGGTTGGTTTAGGCATGGATTGAGTTAGGTTGGTTTAGGCATGGTGGAGTCAAGTCTAGTTTAGGCATGGATTGTGTCGTCGGGTTGGTTTAGGTGTGATTGAGTGTCTAAGTTATTGGTAACATGGGGGACAGATAGTGATGTATATGTAAGGTATGGTTTAAATTTCCAAATATGTGCTATAATGGAAATGTGAAAATGATAAATGAATGATTTGATGATGTGGTAAAAATGTGTATAAATTGATGCTTGGTTGGCTTAATTTCTAGTTATTGATAAAAAATGGGGACTAACCAAGGTCGAATGTGAATAGGAAAGAAAAAGGGAGGATTGGTTAGGGTAAAGATTGACTAAGCTATCCTTTAGAGGCCCCATGCCCTCGAAGTGCTGCCTACATAGTCCTGGTGAAAAGAGACCTCAAGCCGATGTATGTCTCCCATAAGCTAGGGAATAATATGATTAATTAGAGGAATGGTTTTTGTAGGTGTTAGGTATGATTAAGTGTAGGTCATAGGCATAGTTGGGTCTTAGGTGACAAGCATAGTTGAGAGATGAAAATGTAAGTGTCGATGGTCAGTCCTGCGTAGGATAATCAATAAGTAATAAGGAAGGCGAATAGTAAGAAGTGGTAAAAGAGGCACTTGATTGATAAGAACCCTAATGAGTCAATCATACCTAAGAGGGGCTCATGAACATAAGACCCTAAAGGCATTGCATAATGGACCATTGTAAGGATGAAGAAAGTCACATAATAAAAAATGTCATGTTTCGATAAGTGCCTTGAGTAATGAGGAAAGTAGGCGGAACAGGAAAGGAGGTGAGAGTAGATGGTTGAGTGTAAATTAGTGTATGAAAGTGTGTCAGTTGAACAAGAAACTCGGGAGTAAGAATAGGCAAGTCCATGAAAAAATTTCATCTTTTTCCTTTTTAAAGTAGATTGATCGATGTAGGAAGTCTACATGGGGTGAATATATTGTCTCCTTGAGGTCTTTGTGAAGCTGATCGATGCGGGAAGCTTGAATATTTATTATATACTTTTTTGTAATGATTTGTATATAGCTTTCCTTCAAGGGAGAAGTTTATTTTTAGTGGTGGAATGAAGAGATGTCCCTTGTTTAGGGGTGGAGTCATCGTTTCTTTGGAAGTTTGACTCAAGGAGTTGTATACGTTTTTGTTTTTAGATGTTTAAGTCATGGAAAAGACTATAGAAGAAGGTTAGGCTCTTGTTCAGATGACAAAACCCTAGTGGACACGAGGTAACTATGGAAGAGGTGGTTTTGAGTAATGAACAACCATGGAATTCCATCTTGAAGAAGATAAAAAGTATCCATGAGAATCATGCTATGAGTAGAGTCATGGTACTCATATTGAAGATAACACTGAAAGGTGACGGAAGCACATGATTCTTTATGAGTCGTGGATCCTCAAAATGGGTAACATGGAAGGTGAATGATGCTTAAGGGACGAGAATTCAATAGACAGGAGGTGATATAGGACTCAATGTCAATAATAAAATGGTTGAATATGCAAGGCATTGAGGGGCTCGAGTTCGAGTTTACCTTCAAGTGAAGACGGTGATAAGCACACGATCCATAGGTGTGGGTAACAATATAGGGTCCGAGCCAATTAGGAGCAAATTTTCCCCGTTTACTTTTCTCCTCTTTGGTTACATGTTGATTTTCCTTGAGGATGAGATCACCGACCTAGAAGGTTTTGGTAGAAGGAAAAGGTCGGATGTACAAGGTTTGGCTTTGGTGAAAACTTTCAAAGAAAAGAAGATGAAGTGACAAGTCCTCCGGGGTTATAAGGAATAATGAGATGGTGATAGGTGAGGTTGGGCTAGATTGGGTAAAGATGGATAAATTTGGGTAAGGTAAAGGGGGTAAGGTTGGGTAAATTTAGGAATGGTAATGGTAAGGCAAATGAAGAAGGTCCAGTTCTAAAGGGAGGGGTAATAGAAGAAAAGGGAGTGTTGAGTCCCCATAGGAGAAGGAAAAATAAGGTGATGATAAGTGACATCATGCAAGATTGGGCAAGGTTGAGGGGTGATGAGGTAGGTGGTGGGTAGATCGGGTAAGGTAGATTGGTTGAGATAGATTGGGCTAAATTGGTTCTGATTGGTTAGGCAAGGTTGAGGGTAGAGTAGGTAAGGTTGATGGTGAAAGTCTTGTTTGGATGAGAGGTGTAAAATAGAATAAGAAGGAATGTCAAGCCCCCATAGTGTAAACTAGAATAAGGTGATGATAGGTGAAATTGTGTGATATTGGGCAAGGTTTAGGTAAGGATTAGGTAAATCAAGTATTGGGTAAAAGATTAGCAGATGCTACTGGCTATTTTCTCCTTTCCTTTGTCTTTCTCGGTCAGGCAAGTGGTAATGTTGATCATGTTAATCGAGGGGGTGGATGAAGAGGGTGTGTCATGGAAGGTAAAGTGGCATGAGGGACAAAACCCTAGTGGTGGATATGAGCCTTGTGAGATGAGTAGGGTGCATTGGCATTTGAGTGGTGGTTTGGTCAACTCTCTTATGTGAATCATGTTAATTTAGAATCTCAAGGATGGATCTAAGAGTTATGGGGATGGATATTTTGGTTGCTGAGTAGGAAATGAGGGAAGATCTGTGGAAATTGGTGACAGTGAAATGGGGTCCTCATCAAGAAGATCATCGTCGTCAAAGTTTTCTTCAGGAGGACAAAATTGGACAAGGGCAATATTTAAAGCCTTACAGTTCTCTACATCGTGTCCAAAGCACACGATCGTAGGCACAAATTTTGGTTTCTTCAGACCCTTTTGGTTTGGGTTTGAGTGGGTCGTAATGTCTAAGAGGTGGTAATGTGATGATAGAAGTTTCAAGGAGGTTGGTTAGGATTTTGGCGTAGGATCCTGCTTAATGGATCAGAATGGGAGGTGAATGTGGGTTTGGGTACATGTGCGGCTAATTGTGGAGGAGGATTCTTTACAAGGGGGAGTATTTTGGGCTTCTAGCTTGGTGTGTGGTGTGGTCTTAGGTATTGGTCATATCTTGCTTGGTAGGGGCAAGGTAGATGAACTAGCAATATAAGGTGTGGTTAGTTTAACTACCTTATTGGAGGGTAGTGGTTTTTAGCTTTAGATTGCATCTTTTTGGGTAAAGGTGATACAAAGGGCGCATGAGATGTTAAGGGAAAGGCATATGGTTGAAGAGGGAAGGTTACCCATGTGGGTAACTCGAAGTCTTGTGGAGGTAGGTGGTGTGGGTTTGGTAGTAGGCGTGAGTGAAAGAGAAAGAAGTGTCATGGGTAGTGAAGAAGTTATTGACAGTATTGGAGGTATGGGTGGTAAGAAGGTTATGGGTGAGGGCGGAAGTTGTGTGGGTCGCTTGGGTATATTAGAGGTCTGTGATGGGGAAATGGGTTGTTGCATTCTTGGTTTACTAGTGGATGGGGTTTCTTGGCCAGGGTTGAGGGGTGAGGTCCTAGGATGGATGGAAAGGGTGAAGGTGATAAGGGTGTGGTTAGCGAGGTTGGGGCATGAGATTTAGGAGATTGGATCTTATTTTTAGGGGTCAGGTTAAGTTTGGTGTTAGTTTTGGAAGATGTAGCTAAATCTAATTTGATGGGTGGGTGAGTAAGGCTAGTTGTTGGTATGACCCCTAAGGTAGTGATAGGTTTAGGAAAGGGAGATGATATAGGCGTGGGTTTGGGTGTAGATGTAGGTTGGGTTATGGGAAGAGGTGTGAGTTGGGCCATGAGTGGTGTCATCGAAGTTATTGTAATAGTTGTGGTTGTGTTTTGTTTGGTTGCTCGAAACAATTTTGGATAGATAGTGGAGGTGTCAATGAGTGACATCTACATTTTTGTTGAAATAGGAAGTAGAATATGCCCGCAAATTAAGGCTCTATCGATATAGTCCAGGTGATTGGCTAAGTGTGAGAATGGTACGCATTTGTAAGTGGAGCCAATGTGGACCGAGTGGAAATCCCCGTAAATTGTGTTTGAGATGCGGGGAATGGCTAGCCTCAAACTCTGTGGGTAAGAGAGCCAAAAGCATATCGACGGGATCTTGAAGGTCTAATGGTGAATGGTCATCAACAAAGCGGTGGTACTTCTATATTATCCTCCATGGGTAGAGGAGAAGACGGGTGGGTGAAGTGGATTCTCCTTGTGTTGGTGTAGATGGTGAACCTGCATCTTCTATGAGTAGGAGAGGTGCCACTGACAATTGCTTGGAATTTTGAGGGGTCAAAAGTGGCATGTTAATTATAAGTTCTTCCATGGGTGAGAATGAAGGGGGTTCCTCTGTGGGTAGAGGATCGCATTTAAATCGGTCCCAGTGCCGATAGGGGAACTCGGGCTAAGATTTCGTCTATAGAAGGAACATGAGGTAATTAGGAAGCTACTGGTATGTCATCGAAAATAGCATGGACTTCACAAACGTTGCTATCATTATTTGAAGAATCACCAGGTTGGTTGGAAGAAGGGGCATGATTAGGAAATGGTTTTTTGAAGATATGGAGATTTTGGTTAGCAGGTGCATTCGGGCTATCCAAGACTAGATCTCCATTGTCTATCATTTCTTGGATGATATTCTTGAAGGTGATGCAATTATTGTCACTGTGATCTTTGACACGATGATAGTTAAAAAAGTCATATTCCTTATACCATGAGGGCACGGGTCACTTAGGGTCAAAACCAGTATGTGATTTTATGGGTGGAAGGGTTATGGCACCATGCTTAACAAGATTTTCCAAAATATAAGAATAGGATTCTCTTATGGGAGTGTATTTTTGTTGTTCTTGTCTGAACTGGAAAGCTTGGATAGGAGAGAGGTTGGAAGGGGGTTTGGTTGGGTTTGATTGATGAGGGGGACCAACCTTGAGAACTATGGCATTGGCAAGACCCTTTAGGTTTTGAATAGTTGTTTTGGGGTTTTGAATATGAAGAAACATCATTTGATTTGAATGTGATGTTCTTGTTATGAAGTTGAATCTTCTTTTCTTCAATAGCACAAATTTCAAGCTTCCGTGCCATGACGAATGCCTCGTTAAAAGTGCGAAAGGTTTGCACCTGCAGGGTTGGTGAGATGTGTCTAACACAAGCCCGAGTAAATAGTTCTATAAGCTCAGTTTGAGGTAGTTGGAATGTGAGCTTGTTAATGAGCCGTGCCAATGCAAGCGACAAAGTCAGCGATAGACTCATCATCGTACTTTCATGTGGAATAAAGATCAGTCATGGTAACCTTCATAACAATGTTGATAGAAAGGTGATCTAGGAAGGCTTGGGATATTTGATTAAATAAGTAGATGGAGTGTCTTGTAGCCTTTCTTTGTACCTATCCAATGTAGGTCGATTAGGGACATCGGAAGGCTTGTAGGAGTAAAGCGTCATCATGGGCAATTAGGTAACACCCATGTTTGAAGGACCACAAATGTTGTTGTGGATCCTCTTTTCTATTGAAGCAATTGAAATTTTGCATTTTCTAATGTATGAGGTATGGTCGAATAGGGATGGATGGGTGAATAGAATCATTACAAATTTCATCATAGGTGAGGGAATTGCGTGAGCCGATAATCGACGCCTCTAGTGTCTACATCTTTTCCATCATTAACTTGATAAGGTCATTGGTAGGTTGTGATGGAGGGACACCTCTATGGCATAAGGAGGTGGATACCGAACCCGATAGGGAGGTTGAAAATAAGGAACCAACATATAAGGCCCATATCCAAAATGGGTGGCAGACGAGATAGGGGGTTGTTGATAGTAGTTGTATGTAGGTGGGATGGTCGTTGTGACTCGTAGCAGCGGTGGGCGGTGTTTGTGGAATGGATTAGCGGTTATGTTCCAATGGGTATTTTTGAGACAATGGGTGTGGATTGTACTATGGTATGGGTGGTGGATGAGGGGACAACATATATGATAGGTGCAAGGGAAAGCTGCAGATGTAGCGGGTCATGGCGGGTATGGGTCATAATGTGAAACTACCAGGTGAAGTAGGTGAGGGTAACGCCGGATGGTTAGCTGGCTAATGCAGCAGCGGGAATAAGAGCAGGAGAGGTGGATATAGGCATGCCATATATCAACCGACCCGAGGAGTCTCAGTGGAACAGTGGGAAAGGTAGAACCGTAAGGCCGTGGGATTACGATCAAGGAGTCATGTGAATTCTTCGTCTCCTGTGGAAATGGTGGTAGGTATGGTTGGATCCATGGGTGACAGACGAGAGGTGTTGAAGGACTTGGTGGGAGTGGTTGATGACCGACATGGAATATGAGGGTGTTGGTCTGCATTTGTGAGTCGGCACCATGTGAACAAGTGCTGACCTAGTAAGACTGTATTCTGTAGATGACACAGAAAATAGTAAGAACAAAGAATAATGGGATCCGGAAGGTGAATCTGGTCAATGTCTAGATTTTGAAAATCAAACACGTAAAAGCGATGACGGTCATGTTGGATCGGTGACGGTTGAGGAAAAATCGATGAGGTTTAGGTTAGCTATGACGGTAGAGGGAAATTGATGACTGATTCTAAGACCGATACCGATTTTGTGGAAGAAAACTAGCCTCAAGAATGAAGTAGGAATGTTGGATTTGTACTAGTGAAACTGTGTATGATAGTAAGTATTAACAGGAGAGAAATATGATGATGCCCGAGGGCTAGAAATAGAATAGAAGCAAAGTGATGAAAGCTATTCTAGGTAAAGTAACTAGAAATCCAGAAGCCGACACGGTTATGGTTTAATCGATGACGTTAGATATGAAGCGGTGACGGTTGCTGAGGCGATGTCGGTGACTATGAAATTAGAAAGGAATGAAGAAAATTGGTTTTGTGAATTAAATTAAGTGAAGAATCAAACTCAAAAATATAAGAATGAGGAGATGGGGCCCTAGCACACTCAGACAAAATCAGAATACTCCAACTATGATGGTGGAGTGTGCAAGGAAAAAGAAAAATGGAGATTCGTAGTCTCACACCTCAAAACACAAGCCAAGAAGAACGTTAAGAAAAAGCACGATCCTAACAATGATTTTCTTATGTTTTTTAGCTTATGATATTTATGACTGATCGTATGTATTTAGAAAAAAAAATGGTTGGGAAGGCATCCTACGAAGAAGGGTATCTAAAAGGAGAGGTTTCAGGTATGTTATGGCAGGGGCAGGCTGTCCTTTGAGATGATGACTTGCCAGAGGCAATGAGCTGGGGAGTACCTACCAATTGGATCATGTGATCACCGACAGCGTGATGTTCCCAAGTAAGATGTTGTTTAAGAAGGATGTGTATATTTGATTGTTTGCAAGTTTAGTAAGACACGAGAGAGAGAAAAATATGCTTTCTATGATTCTTTGTGTCAACCAACCATCACCGGGCATGACTTCCAAGATATAGGTTGCCCTCATTTTTAATGTGAGCGAATAATACAAAAATCGAATGAAATTTCATTGCTTTAAACCCAAATCGAAGTGTGATATTTGATTTATCGGGATATGAATAGGAAGAGGGATGCTCTTTCACTAATGTAATGTAAAAGAAAGGAAGATGTGTTATTTTTAAAGCACCAAAAACACTATTGTTTTTAGATAATAGAAAGAAGGAGAATGATTTCAAAAGAGAAAATTAATGTGGAAGCCTTTAGAAGGAAAAAAACACACAAATTTCACCTAGGAATGAATAAATGCAAAATAACCCATGATGGGTCCAACTGCATGCCAAAATTTTTAACCATTTTCTTTACCTTTTGAAATGACGAAACAGAGATAGGGGTAAGGGCTAAGGAGGAATACTTGTTAAATGATGGTCGGTTGATGGTTGTTGTGCCGTACGTTGCTTCTAACTTCTTGATTCATATCGAATGTGAGAGCTTCCTTTTGGCTAGGAGGAATTACCGTAATAGACAACAAGACCACAAAAAGATAGTTAAATGATATATAACGGTGGACTTCCTAACGTATGTTATTTCCAGAAGTGTGATACTTCTTAGAGCGATTGTCAATCCACTATTTAAAACAAGTTAATGTGATAAATAAACAAAGTCCTATTGTATTTGATATGATTTAGGTATCTCATTCAAGTGCAATAAGCAAATCCAATCACAACAGGTTGGGCTATAGTTGGATCTTAGAGGTGAGGTGTGCTGTCAAGGTTATAGGGTTGGTCAAGGTCCGATTCGGGTTATTTAGGTTAACTGGTAGGGTGAGTGTTGGGTTTGTTCTTGGTCAAGGTGTAAAACACAGAGACCGATGTCGATCTTGTGTAACTGACGATGGTTTAGGACGACCGAAACGGTCAGTCGGAGTTTTGGGCTCTTTAGGTCACTTTGAAATAGGTTGTTTAGTTTTGTTATCGGGGAATGTGTAAACACAGTAGACCGATGTCGGTCTTATATAACCAGCATCAATATGGTTGGGGAATGTAATAGGTATTAAAACCCACAAGAAAGGATCATGAGGGATGACGTGCACATCAATGCAGAGACATGCGAACGGTAGCATGAAGAGATCTCGGGAGGAGCGAGCATCAACTAAATGTGCATGCAAAGATTTGACAAATGGGTAGAACCTCGATAAGCCAAAAAATCTCCTCTATCTCATAGATCCAAAGGGGTGTACATATAGGAGGTGCTTGAGTAACCCCAATGCTACAATCATGACAACTTGAGTGGAGAGGGGGAGTTACATTCCCATAATAGAAGTGTAACTCCCAATGACACATATGACACTGACGCACTAACGCGTAAGAGAATCTCATGATGACCCCTAAATGACACGTGGACCTATGATCTCACCTAAGTGAGATGACTCACCTAATGATGTGGAAAATAATACACACAACACCCCCCTTCATCATAACTTAGGATGAGGCGGAAAGTCAGAAATGAGAAATGGATCCCTGGCACAAAGCCCGATGAGATACCCAAGTACAAGAAAGAAGTCCCAAGTAGTGAAAGAAAACCCAGTGGGAAAAACATCCACCACAAGAAAAAAATACTCTCTAATATAAGAAATATGCCAAAGATGGGTCCTGTATAGATAAGCCTATAAAGGTACCCATATACAAAGAGGAAATTCTCAAAAACAAGAAGAGAGGAGAAAAGGGAGATGAGAGAAATGTAGAAGATGCCATGGATGGATCTCGAACTCACGTAACTCTAGGAGGTCTCCGAAAATAATGTCGATGATGAGATCCTCTATCTCCAGAGTAAAGAAGCGCCACCCACACCAAACTGTGTGCTTGCCCTTAGGAAGGACAGAAATGATGTGTTAAAAGTCCGCCCACTCTGCAAAGAAAACCTAAGGCAGCAACACGAAGAACTCTCGAGTCCTGGTCCACAAAAGTGTGACATAGGTCTAGAAAATGAGTGCGAAGCAACCGAAGGTAATGTCATGAGTGTAGAACTATCATAGTATGAAGGGTGAACACCTATAGAGAGGATGTCTAGCTGATGTGAAGGCAACAAAACATCCCCACAATAGAAAAGGGATCCACAAGTAAGGGTGGATCAATGAAGGTCTCCAGAAAAGTGGAAGTGTAAGAGTCCCGAGGAAGGGGCACTCCTAACAACGGAGATGATGAACTCCTCTCGAAATACCTGTAGATGGATGTGGAACCCGTACAACATCACAAGTGTACTCTCATGAAAAGATGACTAAGGTCAAGCGAGATACTCGTCCCAATGAGGGGGCTCAACAAACAAAAAGAGCGATGTCGAGATAGGTATGAGTCATCCATGAAGGTAGAGGAGTGAAAGGGACCTCGCACGGGGAAGTGGAAAAGAGGCGGGTGTGATGACTAATGTATGAGGCCGAGTAGGAGAAGCGCTCGATATCCGATGAGATGTGGGATGTATCAACATTCTTTGGAATAGTGAGAGAAAGAGGAGAGGAGTCCTTTGTAGTACTCTCGACATCAGAACTGGGTGCAAAATCCTCGTCATCAGAAGTAGAACCAAGTGATTCTATGTCAGTGGAACTATCATCACACGAAGAAGAGGAGACAACTGAATCATCAAAGCAGCAACAACAATGATAGTATGTGAAGGGTCTCCATAGAGGGACTGAATAATGCTCTCAGACACGGTGAGGTGGATCTGAGTCTGCCACGTGAAACTAGAGAGATCGAGAGACATGCATCATCATGTGACCAAAAACATGGTCGCAAGTGTCGAGAAAATCCTCTAGATGACGATGATCAGTGGGTGCAGGAACTGGCCCAAGCAAGAAGTGTGAAAGACCCTTGTAGGCGAAGTAGCGTTCCATGGAAGCACGCCAAACTGAATAGTTCCCTTTCGGTGAGAAGTGGTGGATGCTGTAAGGTGATCCTACGATGCTCAAGTCTAGAAAGAGCACTCTCCATGATGCAGAATCAAAAGTGCAAGGTGCAGAAAAACAAGATGTTGGACTCGGCCAATAATGTGTCTACGTGTGAAAACCCAAGAGTACTAGTGAACCCCCAGAATGCGACACTTTATAAAGTAGTGCATTTACAAAAATTGACAATGTCATCACGTAATGTGTGAAAAATCATGCAACTTTGACTAAATAAGCACTCAAAAATGAGTGTGAGTCAAAAGTTATGGCATTATTACGATTCCCGCAACTAATGGAAAAAGCCAATAAACATGCAAATTGATTAAAAAAATTCCGAAATGGGTGCAAAGGGTGTCATGTGGGTACTAATTGGAAATGACATCAAATTTTAGGTAGGGTTGTTTTTCTTACGAGGGGAGATTAGCCTCCTACCAACCCTGGACCTTGCCCTCCGTCTTCGACACGCGTAGGAAGGGATTTAATTACAAGCAAAATAGAGCCCAAAATGCCATAAATAATGTTTTTGCCTCAAAACATCAAAAAACAGGATTGTTTTACCTCCAAACAATTCTAAAAGGGAAATGGGGGCCCACGTTGTCAATCCATGTGGTTGTTGACCAAGTTGAGTTATACATTGGAGTGGAAAAAGTAACCACGTCCAAAGAGAAACCACCAAATAGTCAGCCACGTGTAGGAGCAAAGGTCGACATATCAGAAATTGGTGGAAGGTCTGAGATGGGCAGAGCCACGTGCTAGCAACAACCTGAAACCACGGTGGAGAGGTAACGGTTGGGATATTTTCCAGCCTGTAATGTCAAAACATGGAGGAATGCACCGGAGGAGGCAAGTTGACTTGTTGGACCGGTGAGTGAAATGTGTTGTAGAGTCGGGCAGAAGCCCGAGTTGAGTGACACGTAGAGAGGGAGAGCTTTGAGCTAGAATGTGAAGCCAAAGTATGCATAACCAAATCCAAAGTGATGAAAGAGGATCCGTATTCCAATGCAGGGAGGAGCACGTCTACCCAGAACCAACGTAATTCAATGTGATGCACATAGACAGGTTGCAAGGTTGGTTGAGAAATGTCATAGGGCAATGTGTCTTGGTTTCTTGAGCTGAACAATGCACAATGGCTGAGGAGTTCACTCAAACCAAAAAACAAGTTATAGGTGGGTGCAAATGATAGTGCCTTGAGTCGGACAGTCCAATGCAGGTGGAAGCCAAGTGTTTCCAGCACCAACACGAGCAAACAAGGTAAGTGGATATGGAGTGGATATGGAGTGGTCGTGAGGGTTGTAGAAGAGATTGCTATGAGTGGTGGAAAAACAAACACGTAGGTCGCCGAGAGCATAGACACACGAGTGAGCTACTAAATGAGCTACTAACGGATTGTATGGTGAGACCTTAGAGTGGATCTTCACCCTTTCAACACTTTCAATAGAGTAAACTTATAGTCCTCATTTTAAACCATAATCTTCCTTGCCCCCATGGTTGAAGACTACAAACACAAACCTTGAAGCAAAACAGAGCCGACCGAGATAAAACATGAGTAGGAGAAGTCATGAGATAAGAGCGGCAGCTAGGGCCGTTTTGAGCCAGAAATAGCTCCAACAGTCCTCCAAAAAACTCACAAACAACACTTTTAAACTTGGATCTAAACCTCAAACCTACAAACCACCTTCAAAGATGCATGCAAACCCTGAAATTTGAAACCCATGAACATAGAAAACTCGAACACGACTAAACGAGGTATAAGGCCCCAAAATCAATGCAAGAAGAGCACGGTCGGAATAACCATTATGACACACACAATGAGAATTTGAATATAATGCTAGAAGCTAGAAAATGTATGAAAAATGCCAAGGAGTGCACAGATCCATAAGATCCTCTTTGATACCATGTAAGAGGGTAAAAACCCGCAAGCGAGGATCACGAGGGATGATGTGCACATCAACGACGTGTGAACAGCAATGTGAAGAGATCTCGGGAGGAGCAAGCATCAACCGAATGTGCATGCAAATATTCGACAAATGGGTAGAACCTCGATAAGCCACAAAACTCTCCTCTATCTCATAGATCCAAAGGGGTGTACATATAGGAGGTGTTGAGTAACCCCCAATGCTACAATCATGACAACTCGAGTGGAGAGGGGAGTTACATTCCCATAATAGAAGTGTAACTCCCTATGACACATATGATGCACTGACGCATGACGACACTGATGCATAAGAGAATCTCATGATGACCCCTAAATGACATGTGGACATACGATCTCACCTAAGTGAGATGACTCACCTAATGATGTGGAAAATAATACACACCAACATGGAAAAGGGAACTCAATAAAATCTAGTTGTGGGGATTAATTTGGGACTTACAACGATGGAAGGATAGTTAGGGAGGTTTGTAAAGGCCTCAAAGGTGTATAACAGGTGAGAGTGGGTGATTTGGTGATATGGGTGAAGGGATATTCGAGTTCACGGGAAAGTGGGGGATGAAGCAATAAGCATGCAAAGAATAGATTAATAATAGGACTAATAAATATTACTAACTGGAATAAACCATACTGGTTAGGGCCATACTTACTGTGTTAAGGATCTGATGGCTAAGTGGTGGAGGTGGTTGATCAGAGAATACGTGTATGGTCCTGTAGCGGTGATTTCCCAAAGTGCTCCCATGAATGTAGTGGCTCTATGATTGATCCCGTGATGGCTTTAGATGTCTGGATGTGTGAAAAGATGCTTGTTTCACTTGCATGTAGCTCGGTTTCTTTTTTTGCTCTCGAATGTGTCAACCTATGAAATAAGGTTACCAAAGGGAATAAAAGGTAACTGAAAATGGTTCCGGGTTAATCGGTGTCGGTTCGGGGGTGACCAGCGTCGATTAAGGTGGGATTCCTAGGTTTACTAAAAATAGGAGATAATGGCAATGCTTTCGCCATATCTCTCTAGTCCCTCGGGAAAGAGCGGGAGTTACCTTTTCTTATGCGGGAGTGTGATTAGAGGGGACATAGGTATTGATTTTTAGGGTTTAGTTAGGTATTAGTTAGTTATGGCAACATACTAATAATAGATTTAGGATGAAGTGGCTAGGTGAGGTGGTGGGGTGGGGATTATCTTAATTAGGATAATTAAATAATAAATATTGTGAGGACATGGATTAATCTAATTAAATTAATATTAGTGTGGGGTGCAAGGGGCCATAGTTAGGTTAGTTTGTTCAAGTTGATTATTTAACGAGGGGTCAAGGGGAGTGTGACCAATTTTGGTGTCTACATCATCTATAAATGACCCAAATATACCTCATATTCCATGATATACATTAATGCATGCTTCCATGAGTTCATATAGCTCCAAATCACTCTGGTCACACCTCAAGCTATTTTACCTCGCTCCCAATGAGGACATGTAACCAAGTGATCCACCTTTAATTGTACCATACCACCTGTCATGAGTGCTTAAACACACTGAAAAAATGATAGCCACCATGTCAACATGCTTCCCAAGTATCCAAGAATCTCACACTACTAAGTTGCATCTCCTAGGCACTTGTATAGGCTTGCAAGAGCAAGCACTCCTCACTGAATCCCATTGTATCAGTTCAAATACATCTGAACCAGTATTTTAGCATCAAGTAAATCATCATATGACCATCATACAACATTAAATTTTTCATTAATGTGGTTTTTCATCAATGAAAACACCTATTAGGACCACATGCCAATAATCTCCCCCTTTGTCATTGATGGAAAACACCTTGAACTTCTCCCCATTTTTACATTAATGAAAAAGGCATACCTATATCTCACATTCTTCACCTTCTCTAGCTTCATACCTTAATGCTTTGGTTAGAAACATCAACCAAAGGTCTCAACCAAGCTCCATCTCTTGATTTTTTCACAAAAATTGATTATTGCCTTCATTTTAGGCATGCAAACACAAAACTCCCCACAACTGAGCATCCATAACATCTGAACATCACCAAAAATCATGAAATAAGCATGATCTCACCTTGTTAGGAGAAAAAAACACTTTCTACCTTCTAGGCATGCAAACAAGCACATTTTCACCTATTACTCTATTTTGAGCTTCTTGAGGGCACTGTAGCAGACTTGAAACAGGGGCATTAACACCTTTAGCATGCCAACAATGACATGAATGCCCATGCCATACCAATTCTCCACCTTATTTGACAAAAATCCAACTTATCTAGGCAAAAACCATGTAATACAAGGCATATTCTTACTCTTCATACCAAGAGCAACACTATGAGTCCAAAATTGACTTCTTAGAGCAAATTTGACTAATTTCAACATGCAACCACAGGTCAACCAAGATTTGACTCAACCAATTAGCACTCCCCCTGGACACAATACCTCCATTTCTAGCTCAAGTGTATAAATTGGAGCTACTAGCCTTGTTATCATGTCTTGAAGTCAACTTTACAACTTTCTCAAGGTCCAAAACAACATTTTCAGTCTTCCACAATCATATTTGACTGAGATAAGCATTCACACACCATCAACAACTTGGAAAAAGGAGAAAACATCACTTTCTTACCTTGGATGGCCTTAAGAACATCATTTCAACTTCTTGGAGGATCAACCAAGCACTCCCCCTGTCTTGAAGAGCTCATACACACCTTAAGCAACATTTTCTTTGCAATGACAACATTTCTACATTGTTAGAGAACTAACAACAACATCAAAAATCCACTGAGAAGGGTATACAAATGAATTTCCAGATCTTTAACATCTAATACATATTTCTTAGAGAGATATATCAAACTCCCACAGTTATGGATAGCAAAAACACCAACTTTCATCGATCAAAGCTCTGTTTCAAAGCATTATAACATAGTTTCCGACTTCACTTTTAGGTTAAGAACCAACATATTGACCCAAACTTGATCATTTCATCCCATGAACATACTTCTCTCTATATATTCACCATGAATTTCACATACAAAGAAGTGAATACATCATTATTACTTCAATACTACTTTCAACATATTGAGAATGTGCTCCTACAGGCCTATAGGATGTTATTTTAGAGAAAAAATCACAATTTCTTGGCCTTGGCAAACAACAAGACCTTCCTCTTACACCACCACATTTTCTAACCATATTAGAAACATCCTACATTGCCTCCTTTTATCATTGAAATCATGTAGGTCTTCATTTTCCTCATGGAGAAACAAGAGGCTCCCTCAAGCACACACCATATGAGATCAACACCAAATGATCTTCCAAATTTTTGAAACACTCCAACAATACAATCAACCCAAGAATCATACCAAGAATGATGAAAACCCATCATTCATACCGAGACACGATCAACTTTTCCTTTGTACTTTAGGATGCAATTTTTGGCTCGAGATCATGATGAAGAGAAACATAATATTCTTCACAAATAGTCTAATCCATATAAGAAACTTTTATATGCATTGGAACACTTTTGACTATGTCAAAAATATCTTACCTCATAGGAAGCCTTTGAGAAATCCGAGAGTCGAGTTTTAATGAGAAAACCCTTCTCATTAAGCATCATAAGAAAACTTTTCAACTCGTTATAGATTTTGGGAAGAGCACACATTGTTAAGACATGAAACCATTATCATCCTTTTCTTATCATTTCCAAGATAATATATTCCAAATTTTTACTCCTAACTCCATCATTTGACCCTTCAAAATTGATTTTCCATGAAGACTATCACCGTCACTTTGTGACAAAAAATAATATATATCGAGAGATGCTTCAAAGTACAACATACATATCTTTTGACGACTTCCAAAAAATTTTCAAGCATGTATAGAAACATTCTTCAAGCATCTGAGAACCTTCATCATGACTATGGAGAATAAAACATTGAAGTCATACTTGTAACCATCATCATTTACTTGGAGATACCCTAATATTGGGCTACTTAGATCACAAATTGCCTTTCCAACCATAACATTGATCAATTTATCACTTAATCACCTTCACTATATTCTTAGATATACTCCAACTTGTTATGAGTGATGTAGATTCTGTGGAACTCATTACAAGACATAAAAGACCTTCATAAACCAAGAATCAAACCCAAACCCTAGAAACCGACAACACTCATGTCATGATATGCAAGACACCCTTTTTCAATGCTTTGACCACACTTGTGGCTTCACACATATAGATGAAAATATGTTACACCTGTCAAGATCATTTATACCTCATGATAACCCCTTATGACATCCTAAGGACTCATACAAGATACCATAATTTTTCACAATGCTCGGTGATGCAACACGAGACTAGATTAGGACACAAATACAATGAGCATGATATTCAAGACCTCGAGACTTGTAAAAACAAATAGTGACATATCAAGATGAAACTAAATCATACATAACCAACTATAGATGGGAAACACACCATGAGATCACATGCACAAACCATATGAGCTTCTTACAAGTGCAACTCAGAGATACAAGACTGATTATCAAGAAAATTTCACAAGAACCAACAACATGATCCAACACAAGACTATGAGGAGCATTCACACACATACCTTGACCTTTTAGAGGATTCATACAATTATTTATACAAATCCCCCTCTCCTAGAGGCTTCATATGCAATGATATACCTTCAAGAAGCATACTAAAGGCATATAGGCTCCATGAAGACCTAAAAGAAGGTCTTGAAGAGGTCCCAAGCCTTCTTGGGAACATGAAAAACTCCTTCATCCTATCTTCTTTGATCTGAGCATTGTGTTACAGTTATCTTCTCAATATCATTTTCTCTTGATGGGACAACATTGTCTTTCCTTGGTTCCCATGTCTTTCAGAGTCATTACTTTGCATTCTAACATCTTGAAAGTTGTTCCCATGCATTTTAGGCCTTTGATTCAACTTTTTTTCTTGAATAAGCATGAAAACACACTCTTTCCACATGACCAATCTCATTACAATAGTAGCAAACAACCGAGTTCTTCATTTTTAGTCCTTCATTTTGACTAGGTCTATCATGTAAACAATACCTAATAGTGTGACCTTGTTCATTTCAATTATAAAGCATACTATTCTTCTAGAAAACTCACTTCTATTGTCTCTCTAAGGATTATCATCTCTATAGTATCTCCTACACTCATTAACTCTATGACCAAAAGCATTACAAGTAAAACAATGACCATTGAAAGTTCTTTCATACATTGAGGCATTGGGTTGTCTAATGGACCTTGAATTTGCATTGTTCTTGATAGGTGTCACTTTATTTTCTTGTTTCTCAAACGTTTTATCAAATTCTTTACTTGAAACACAAACATATTGCTTTATATCTTTGTCCTTAGGATCTTCTTTGAAGCCCAAACCAATCCTATCATCTGCAACTCTTTGTTTTCCAAGTAGGTCATCTAGATCCTTAGTACTCTTTTCAAATTTTTGCAAGGACATAGTCTTCTTACTGATCTCTAACAACTCAGCCCTCAAAAAATCTATATCTTGTTCATACTTGGTGCACAAATTCTCTTTATCCTGTAGGTTAGAGACAAGAAACTTCACCTTTTCTTCTAGCAACTTGTTTACTTCAATTAGTTTCATATTGTTCATCTAACTTATGAAACTGATTTTCATATTCTTTAATCTACAAAGTCAGATTTAGGTTCTCTTTTTCAGCTTGCTTAAGTTCTCTTTTGACACTCTCAAGATCATCTATTTCATCTTCACATTCCTTATCAATATAGTTATGAGAACTAGAAATAAAATCCCCTAATATAGAAGATCCATCACTGAAGACCTCATAGCTTCTTTAGTCATGAATAAGGCCTCATTTCTTATTCTTTTATATTCTAGTTTCAGATTCAGAGTCTGATACACCACTACTTGCATCTAAAAATTCATCATCTTGATTTGAATAAAAACTTCTTTTATCCTTTTTATGGTTAGGCCTCTTTAAAGTTTTATTACCTTTGCCAAACTTGTAGTTATTCTTCTTAGGTTCTTCCTCATGATCTTCAACATCATCATTCTCCTTCTCATGCCTATGAGGACACTTAGCAACAAAATTTCCTACTTCTCCACAATTAAAACATTTGAATGGAAGTTTACCTCTATACTTACCAGATCCTTGCTTCAATCTTCTAGCCATCATAGCAAAAATATCTTCATCTTCAATCTCTAGAGTGGTATCATCATCCCTTACCTTCTTGTCTTTTTCTTCATTTCAGATTTGAATGCAATCTCCTTCTTGGCTGGTTTTGAGTCTCCTATCCTCATTTCATAAGCAGTCAAAGTACCATGCAACTCATCCAATTTCAAGGTGGTTAGATATTTTCCTAGTCAACAACATAAATCTTATAATCAAATTTAGATTTCAAAGACCTTAGAACATTTTGAACCATAAATTATTCTTTTAATTCATCTCCTAAACCCTTCATGTTATTCACAAATTTATCAACTCTAAGAAGGTATGCAACAATTGACTCATTATCATTCATTTTAAGGCTTTCAAACTGATTTCTAAAAGTTTAAAGTTTACAATTTTTACCTTTGAGTCACCTTCATAGAGAACTTGTAGCTTGTCCCATGCTTCCTTTACATTCTGCAATGCATAAATTTTCCCATTTTTGATTCTCAAGCCCATTAGGATTGCATTGAAATCCCTTGAGTTATTGGTATAATCAGTATTTTATTTTTCAGTGCTTGGAGAATTAGCAGGAGGAACATAAGCCTTTTCTACAACAGCCCAAACATCAAACCCTTGTGCCATGATGAAATTATTCATCCTCATGCTCCAAAAAATAATAATTTACTCCATCAAACAATGGTGGCTTCCCAGTTATAGTTCTTCTCACAATTTTTTTCTTAAAGGGTCACCTTTCAAGCTATCAAAATTATGTAAAAATGACATGTTATGATACCAATTGTTAGAAGAACAATGGACTAAGAGGGGGTAAACTAGTCCTCATCAAAAATTCAAAATATATTTAAGATATTAAACTCAAAATATCATAAGTATTCAATCACAATAACCACTTATTCAATACTTAATGTGTGCACACCATAAACCATCAATGAAGCATGTAACCATGAAAGTAAAGAAGAAAAACAAGAACACAAGATATAAGTGGGAAACCCTCAAGGAAATAAAACCCACTAAAACAAAATATTACATTGATATGTTTCTGGATTTATTGAGGCACCAACCCTACAAGGAGCACCAACCCCTAATTTTATGAAGCACTAACTTCTCAAGGAGGAAAACCCCAAGATTATCAAGAACCCACATAAAAACCTTATGATGTGTAATATCTATTTTTTTCTTTCACAACTGATGGAGATCCAATATCTAGCTTGCACTTCTTCAACTAAACCCTAGGTGATCACACTTCACAAAACATGCTCATCAATCACTCTAAAATTCATCAAACTCTTGCTATCATGTCCTCTAATTTTTCTCATCCTAAAACACACTTGACTCATCCTCAATTCATGTTAAAAAAATTGTAATCATTCCTCACCTAGGTCGCTCCACTTGCACACACACAACTTGTTTCAAAAAGCACCCAAAAACATGCTTTTATATGCTTCTCCTCATTTCAAAATTAGGAAAAAACTTTTCCATCCTTTTGGTTCAACCCATACATCAAGGAAATATTTAAAATTTTAAATATAATAGTCATAAGTGACCCAATAAATGTCTAGCTCAAACCATCATTTCATGTGCCAAAATGGCTCAAAACCCCATGGGCACAATCTTAAAATTTCCTAACATTAGTACCATAATTTTTCATGACCCAAAACTCATAACATATGATTTAAATAGCATTTAAAATTCATAAATGGCCACAATTAATATTAACCAATTAAATTATTTCATTTATTGGACCTAGTGCTCTTTGTACTTCTCAAAATAGTTGTGTCCTACACCCTTCACCACCCTCAAAACTTCATAAGGAAACCAAATAACTTAAACAAGAGAAAACTATACCATGTAAAAAATTAATGGGAATGGAATAACTTTTAGAACACTTCTAAGAAATTTAGAAGCCTTGAAAAATCCATCTCTTCAAACCACAACTACTTTTGCCTTCACCAAAACAACCTTCCAAAAACACTATTTCCAAAGGTTAACTCATAAAATAATTTATAAAAACATTAAAGACCTCCAAATGGATTAATTTGATGCCAAATTAATTCCTATTCACATTATAGGTGATATTAATCATCACCTAATCAATCTCATTCCTCAAACAACATCAAACTTTCACTAGAACACATGTTGTCTTGAACTGCCAAAAAATACTTCTGTCAAATTAATGCCATGGAAACCTTGTCAAATAATATCATCAAGGGAAAAACATCATATGACTGTAAATTTATATGAATTCTCTTTCTGATGCAAATTTAATCACTTTCAAACTCTACATGTAGTTCTAGTTATTCTCATTTTACTAAGCACTTCTATTTGAGACCCCAAAACTACTATTTTTCCAGACAACCTATTTAGACCTCAAAAACACCATGTACTTGCATTAAATATCTCTACAACTTCATTTACATCAAGATAAACTCCCATTCATCATGCACCATCAATTTTTCACGCTACTCCTTTCAACAACCTTGTTTCTAAAACCTTATTTCCTAGAAACTACTATTTTTAGGTGGGGCCCACTCAACACCATGACCTCAACCATACATTTATAGAAATATTACAGATTCATTTAGAATATAAAATCATCAATCTTTATTAGTAAATCAAAAATGGGTTAGAATACTTCACTTTTTGCCAATCGCTCCTAGTTAGGGTTTAACTAGGGTTTAGACTTCCCTTTGCCTTTTTAACATTCGTTCATAAGAACACGAACATCAACTCACCTGATTATTTTTGTTAAATATTATAAAATAACATTATAAGCCTCCTGAAATCAAAAATTCCCATGCAAAGCACACTATTCACAATGAGCATCTGAAGTTGAACTTTGAGCTAGAAATACACTTAATTTTGACCTTGTCTCACAAAAATAGTCATATCTTGCAAAATTCACATCCTGGAAACCTGATTTTTCTCGGATAAATATTACTCATCCCTCTAACATATCCAATCATCATAATTTTAATTTCATACCTAAAACTCTCGAATCACTTAAGACTTACCTATCTTTGTATGTCAGGATCCTCACTATAAGCTAGGGTCAATGAAATAATGCAATAAATGAAAATTAAACTTCTAAAAATGACCCAAACATACCTTATATGCCATGATACACCTGAATTCATGCTTCCATGAGCTCATATATCTCCAAACCACTCTGTCACACCTCCAAGCTACTATACCTACTCCCAATGAGCACTTGTAACCAAGTGATCCACTTATACCTGTACCATGAAACTACTATGAGTGCTCAATAACCCTAAAAAAATGATATACATCATGTCAATATGCTTCCCAAGCATCTAAGAAGCTCACAAAGTGCCAAGTTGCGTCTCCTAGGCACATGTATAGGCTTACAAGAACAAACACTCCTCACTGAATCCCGTGTATCGGTTCAAGTACATATGAATTGATATTTTAGCATCAAGTACATCATCATAGGACCATAATACAACATTCAATTTTTCATTAATGAGGTTTTGCATTAATGACAACACCTATTAGGACCACATGCCAACAACGACAAATGAGGTTTAAGGAGGAATGAAACCTCAATAGTTAAGCATGAACCATAGAACAAGAGTGTGTCATTAGGTAATGATTGAAAAATATGTGTGGTTATTGTATATTCTAAAACTTATTTAACATGAAGCATGAAGTGTGAAGTCAAACTAAGAGTAACTAGTAGGAACATCAAATAGTGATGGGGGACAACAAAGCCTCCTAATGTGTGAATGATAGAAAACTATCAATGATGGTAAAAACGCAGGACCCTTAGCTATTATCTAAGAAAGAGAAGGCATTTGACGATGGTCTAGCACCGGTGATGTAAGATGATATCTATGTGTATGTAAGGAGACCTGATGTGGTGAAAGAGGTGGAAAACACGAAGAGGGGCGGGTTGTCTAAGTAGGGGACTTAGGTTGATGAGGTGGACTAATGGAGTGGTAATGATGGTGAGGTCATGATGTAGGACATATACAAATGGGAGAGATAGATGTAACTATATATTTAGACTTGAGAGGTATAGGAGGTCTAGATTTCGTGACTTGTGCAAAAATAGAGGCAAGAGTAGGTCGAGGTAATGGTGTACATTGTGGACTACCTTTGATGGCTATTAATTACTTGTTATGAATGAATTTAAGACATAAATGAACTGTGGAAGGGATATATTGGGTATCTTGGAGCCAAGGAAGACCTAAGACAATGTCACAACCCTTTATTTAAGACGTAATGAGGAATAACGTAAGTATTGTAACAGACCTAAAAGTGATTGGAAGGACAAAATGACCGTAAGAATCGTGGAGCTAGAAATTTGATTAGGGATGTTGGACATTTAATAGCCAATAGGATATCCACAAAGCATACATTAGAAAGTGTTGAGGATGGACCAAAGTATTTTTGATGATATAAGTACCAAAAAATAAGTAATATGTAGGGAATCAGAGGAAAATGTAGCATGGTAGTCATGATCCAAGATGGTGATAACTGGTGGTGGTATGTCAAGTAGTAACAATGAGGAAATCAAGTGGCTTTGATGAAGGAGGAGGCGAACGTGATATGTATGATTAGTAGAGAAATCAATAGCTGGTTGTCATGCTTTGCTAATGGGTAATTGAAGATTTTAATCATTTTATTATCATTGACCATTTTAGAAGTGGATGGATACGGGAGCTTTATTGCCTTGTTATTGATAAGATATTGAATGATATGCCTAATATTAAAAGAATGATCGGTAGAGTAGCTATTGCATTGGTGGTAATCACAGTGTGTATTTTCATCATAATTATGGCCACATGGGTGAGAAGGATATAGATTAAGCGGTGGAGGGACAATAATTAGATTGATTTCGTTGAGTTGCGGTAATAGGAACCAAGGTGCGTAGGGTAACTTAGTAAAGGTGAACCTTGTGGGCTGCAATTGAATCTTTTAGGTGGAGAAACAATGTTGTGAGTGGGTTGAATGGTGGTAGGATTAGTCAATGTTTGAATGTTGATTTAGATTGAAACTTTTGGAAGAGGAGGAGAAGGAAGTATCATAATACTTCCAACTTTCCCCTAGATAATATTTTTTTGCGTAATTTCAGCGTATGGAATACCTGATCAAAGGAAGGGGAAGTCTCAAAAATGACACTTTCTTGTAGTGGAGGTAAAATAATTTGAACAAAGAGATGTTGCAATTTGGAATAAGCAAGGAAATTGGTCATTTTAACAAGGTTGTTCTTGTAGCACAAGACCTAGTCCACAAGATGTTCATTGTATCCTTATTTGATTTTAGTTAATTGTGCATAAGATATCTTAGTGTCAATATTTATGAAAAAATGAGCAACGAATGCATCGAAAAATATGCAAAAGATGTTACTTGAATGGATAGGTAGATCGTAGAACCAAAACATAACATAGTTAGTTAAGCTTCAAGGAAACAATTTAGCCAACAACGTAAGGTCATCACCATAGTCGAGACATACAACATAGAAGGATCAAGAGGGGATCCCGAGGGTCATCATGGCCATTGAACATAGGAAATTTAGGTAGGACAAATTTGAGAGGAAGCGGATAAGAGGAGATGTCGAGGTGCAAAAGGGCTATAAAGGAGGAGGGAAAAATCTAGAGATGGAGAGGAGGATATAGAGGCTATTTGTAATTGGTGGATTTGGATTTGCAAATCATGGTATAATGAAGCTAGGTCATGAGTTCCTAAAGAGGAGTTAGGTTGTGTATGGGAAGTATTGGGAGGGATAAGAGGAGTGGTAGTTGTAGCAATAGAAATAGGAATGGTGGAAGGTAGGGTAGATGTCATGGTGGTTGAGGAGGATTCCACGAAAGGGAGAGTGGTAGCACCTCAGATCTTTTATTAGCAAGTAAAGCATTGAAAACATGTGGTTATGCGTGGGGTGGCGTTTCAAGAAGAGCAGAAGTTAGTGACTTCATCGTATGAGTCTTCACTATTAGAAGCTTAAATGTTTTCAAGAGGAATATGGGTTGAGTTATTCAAAGGATTATAATAATTAGCCATTTCTTTAGAAATCTTGCGGGAGGATGGAGGAAGCTCAATGTGCGTAAGAGGACAAAAACGATCACTATGGGTGATGGGCATAAAAAGAAGGCCTTGAAGAAAGGTAGGGCTTGAGCATATGGGTTCACCAAATGATTTAATCTAAATTTAATTAAGCCTTAATTTCATAGTAACGTGTTGTAGTGAATGATATACGAGATGATAATATACGAGTAATAGACAAGTAATAAGCATTAGAATATATGAAACCCTAAACAAATGAAAGAGGAAGATGACTTATCTTATTTCCGTGCAATCTAGAAATGATATGGACTAGGTAACTATTGGATCTAGTGGGAACATTTTCATCAAGCCTCAATGAGGGTTACGAGACTCAAAGTGTCCCACGGTGAAGTTCCCATAGGAGGACGGGGAGTTCCCAGGTGCTAATGACCAGATTGGGTGCTAATGACTACTTAAATAGTTAGGTTCTGATCCTTTCTAGGTTAGAGGAGCTTCACTTCTACTCTCACTTCATCTCTTTGACTTGATTGTTAGATCAATGGTCGTACATGTAACCTATAAAACAGATAACTACCTACACATGTCCACAAACCACATCAAATATAATAAAAAATATGTAGAATGTGAGTCGGACTAACTCTTGTACGCCTAAAGAGTGAACTTAGTCTTGAGTGCTACACTAAATTTTAGAATCCATGTAGTTCTATGTGTTTGTGTGTCTAATGATGCCCTAGGATGCCCTTGTGCAAAGAAGCAAAATGATAGTGGGATAGATCTAGAATTTACCAAGTATGTAGAATGTGTGATTGAATAGAAT